>CM028131.1:794417500-795883125 GCA_016271365.2 Neoceratodus forsteri
GGTGGGGTGGGTAGAGGGCAGGGTTGGACAATTGGGATGGGAAAGGAGGGTGTGAGGGTGGGTCCGGGGGCAGGGGAATACTGGAACCGATTGATCCCTAGTGGGAGTGCCTCTCCCAGCTCTGACTCCTCCGGCTCTGTGCCTCCTCAGGACCCCGTGTCATCAATTGCCTGAGGATGTCCAACCACGCCCGCCACCAGTAATATCTCCTCGGTGCCTCCCTGATTTCAAGGAGATGGTGGGTACCTAGAAAAGGGAGCACAGTCAATAGGTGTGAATGCACAACCCCATACAGCCCGCCCACTGTGCATGGCATACGGCAATGGGACATACGCCTGTGATGGTGTGTGACCACCGCAGTGATCACGTCCACATGACCTGCCCATCCAGGCACATACAGCCATGCGTATCGCTGCACACACCCACCGCCAAGTCACGCACAGCACCACCGCGGGCTGTTTAGTGATATGGCTATGTGGTACAAAGGCAGTGGCACAACCATGTACCTGGTGCACGATGGACCACCATTGACGCACTCCCAGACATGCATTGCCACTGGACAGTGCTGACTGTAACAAGTCGCGTGCATGGCAGTGGTGTCGATGGATGGTGGCCATGCCCTGCTGCCCACCCTGTCACACAGCATGCAACAGTAATCATGGATGTATGGAACTGCCTTCATCGGGCTGGTCAAGTGGGTGGTGAATGCCCTCGCCCCACCTGGCTGCACCCTGCTCTTCCTGCCGCCGCTTCATGTGCACGCGGCATTCCTCTGGGCCTGTGGGGCAAACATGAAGAGAGGAACATCAGTACAATCCCGTAGCAAAGTCCCCTGCCCCCAGGTGTGTGCCCTCCCACCCAGCCAGACCCACCCACCCCACACCCTGTGAGCACCACCACAGCCAACCCCGGATGGTCCCTCCCCATGTGCTGGACACACACAACACTGTTACCCATATGGAAGATAAAAGTGTGTTGATGTAACCCTCACCTGGCGTGGCACCATGCCCCTCCTGGCATGTGCCCGTGGCGTGCCAGGTAACTCAGGCTCCCTCCGCCGCAGGTCCCCGATCTGTGGCGGCACTGCTCAGCACTCCTCCCCATCGTGTGGCCTCTCAATTGCAGTGGCCACATCCTGCCACACCTGGTCCTGGCCCTGTCCAGGGTGCCTTGCCAAACAGTGGCCCATGGTGTGGCTCCACAATGGCCACTAGGTTGACCAGCTCAATTGCAGACCACTGGACTGCCCTCCTGTGTGCCATTCTCACTGCTCTGTTAGGCAATATGGTGCTCTGCAGTGTGGCTCCCCATGTGCAGATGCTGCGCAGTACAGCACTGCCATTCCCTATCGCACTGTCACCGAACAGCATGATAGAGGTGCAGCCATGCCTGACGCATGGTGCCTAGAGGGCAAAGGTCGGTCACAGGGTCAATGGTCTCTGGCATGGACACGCACAGCACCATTGGAACCCAATGTGTGTAGTGCGATTGGCTGCCTGTGTGCCACCGCCATTAGCGCCCTACCGTGCAGTTAGCCCAGTGCGCCTATGATGGCCCAGTGCCACAGCGCCATGTAGTGACCATCGCTATAGCGCCACTGGCACAATGGTGGCCATGCCCTGCATTGCCTACTGCATACAGCATGTCATCAGTGCAGCAGACGCCTTGCTTCAGCAACCCGGCATGCACAGTGAGGTGTGTACTACGCATGTCACAGAACTGCGCCATTGGCTCAGCATGTTCAACACAATTGCGCAAAGCGCAACAGCGCGATATTCAGCCATCATATGCAAATCATCTAATCAGCCATTCAATGGTGCAGCACTGCAATTTGCATCTACTTAAAGTTGCGCCCCTCATTTGCATGGGTTGTGCTATAAAAGTGCGACATTGGGCTGCAGTGGCCATAGTCGGTTACTGTAGTCTATTGGTGAGTTGCATGCCATTTGGGAGTGTGGACTGTGGATTTAGGGACATGCATGGGACTGCACAGTCACAGGTAACAACTGCCATTCTTACAGGCTACATAATGACTGAGCACGTTGTTGGAGAGGAGGAACACAGTGGTAGGAGGAGGAGGAGGCCTAACTTTACTAAGGCGAGAACCAAGCCCTGTTTGAGGCCTACCTGGATCAGGAGTCACTTCCCAGTGGATGGCAGGGAAAGCCTCAGGCCCATGCTGCTGCATGGGAGGAGGTGGCACATGCTGTGAATCTGCATGGCAGCCACCAGTGCTCCATGCAGGAGTGTAAGAAAAAGATGGGCATGGACAGGAGGAGGATAAAGGAGAAGGTGGCTGCCATCAGGGCAGCACATGCTGCAACAGGTGGGGAACAGCCGGAGGTGGTACAGCTGACCCCACAGGAGGAGAGCTTGCTGGAAGCATGCAGCGTAGTGCCATTGAGGGTGTTCTGGGTGGTGGCTTCCAGACGGGTGGTGGCCCATCACTGCATGGTAAGTCATGGTCTATCTATGGGGGGCCAGGGTAGGTCACATGCAGTAACATGACTTTGCTTTCCCTTACAGATCCTGGGTGTCTGCATGGGTCAGTGGTGGTGGGCCTGTCCACTAGGGACAGTCAGCTGGAGATGGAGGAGGGCCCATCCACCTCCATGGGTATATGTGGATCATTGCGACAGTGGGGCCGCCTGGCTGTCCACACTGATGTCATTGTAACAGGTGTGGAGGAAGCCCTGCCTGTGTCCCAGCGTGCCAGCATCCACAGATGCCAGCATGCTGTGACTGGGGCCGTGCAGAGTCCGGCCACCGATGATGATGATGATGATGCTAACGCCATGGGCAGTGACACGCGGTGGTGCAACGGATGGCCACACAGCAGGGTGCTTTGCATCCATGGCTGTGGGTGGTGCTGCTGTGGAGGCTGCGTCAGCACAATCCCAGCCTGTGCCTGTCAGCACCAGTGGGGCAGCACTGGTGTCTGTTCCGGACAGTGGACTGTTGTGGCCACTGCGGCAGCACCAATGAGCCCTGGGAGTGGCAGCTGGAGGGCAGCATCAGCAGTCAGCCAATGGGCTTGGGGGTACAGGGTTCAGTGGCGGCGTCTGTGCACTGCCTGTGGACATGCCCAGACCTGGTCCTGGTGCGCAGCACCCACCCTCAAGGGGTGCTGATCATCAGGGCCATGCACACCCTGAGGGACAGGATGCCAAGGAGGCAGATGACCTCTTGATGAGCACATCTGCCTACTGCAAGCATTGGTCCAGCAGCAGATGCGGCTTGCGGCGTCCGTGGATGCACTGCATGTGGCTCTGGAGTGGGCAGAGGGTCGCGAGCAGGGACACCGCCTGATCCTGGCAGGGATGGACCATTTGCGGGAGGATGTGACCGCTGCCATTGACAGGCATGCACAGGCATTCACTGCTGTCATGGCCACAATGGGCACACAGTCAGTTGCCCATGCATCGTGGACACCACACAGTGCACTGTCCACCCCCATTCCTGGCGTCAGGCGACTCCCACCCTGTCAACACCGGTTCAGCTGTGGCCATCCCGAGCACTCCTGGTGCAGGCATGTTCAGTGTGCTGCAGACCCTCACGCATGCACGGTCACATTCATGCAGTGGAACCCTGGGGACCATCGTGCCAGCCCATGAGGCCAGTGATCAGCCTGTCAGTGCTGGAAGGTCTCGGCGGGGCCACCCGCATCCGTGGTGGCCGGGCACTGTGTCACGTGACTGACCTGTTTCCCAAGCGTGGCTACTGTCTGGTGCTGCCCTGTGCATTGTGTGTTTCAGTGGGCAGTGCACAGGGGGTACCCGCCCTGCATGCGCACACTAGTCCACCTGCACACCCTCCCGGCTGCTGTCCGCAGTTGCGTGTGCATGATGATGTCTGCATTGTGCAATGGTGCTCAGCATCTGACACATGCACATTGACAGACAGTGGGCATGGTGGCCTGTGGACATGTGTGTTGCTAGGGTTGGTGTACTGGGTCGGTGTGCCTCCTGCCCTCTGTGCACATTTGTGCATTGTGTGTGTGCGTGTGTGTGTGTGTCCATCTGCATGGTATGTTAATCCTCACCCATCCCTGGTTGTGTGTGTGCTTCTGTGTCCTGTCACTTCCCTTGATGGCATGCACCCTGGTGTGTGTCCAAGCGTGTTTGTGGGTTGTGCCTTAGCCACTGGTGGTTGCACACGGCCCCATGACTTACCTGGGTTGGCTGAAGTGCTCCTCTGTGATGGTGTTCCGGTGCAGCTGTGCCAGCCGGATCAGTCAGGGTCCTGTCGGCCAAGGGGCTGCCCATCACCATCGTCACGGTGTCCTCATCGCCCCATCGCTGTCCCCTCTTCGACCTTTACGGATATCCCATATCTATTAGCCATGTTGTGCAGGATGCAACAGGCCAGGAATAGCCCTCAGGCCTTTGAGAGGCTGTACTGTAGGGCACCGACAAAGATGTCCAGGCAATGGAAACATGCCTTCAGCATCCGAACACCTGCTCAATAACATTACATGTGGTGGTGTGTGCCTCATTGTAGCGTTGCTGCAATGGGGTCACGGGCCACCGGGTAGTGTGAGCAGCCAGGGACGGAGTGGGTATCCACTGTCACCTGTGTGTAGAGAGCGGAGGTTGGTTTTGTGATCAGCATCGCCCTGCCCCAGGCCATGTAGGCCACTACCCATGTCACCTCTGGCCATGCCCCCAGGCCCTATGATTGTCCATGTGGTTTGCATACTCACCCACTAGGTGTCCAGTGGGGATGTCCCCACTCGAATCTGTGGCACAGTGCTGACTGGTGCCAGATGAAGGCATTGTGTGCTCCCCAGGGTGCGTGGCACAGACATTGATTATGCACCCCTGCATCGCACACCACCTGGCAGTTGATGTTGGCATAGCCCTTGCAATTGATGTATGTGGCCCCTCAGGGCCAGGTGGTGTGTACATGGCCACATGGGTGCAGCCTATTGCCCCTAGCATGCCAGGCATACGTGCTACCCTGTGGAACTCCTGTATGTTTGCAGTGCACTCCGCCGGTGTGCTGGGAAATGGATGTACTCCAAGAGCATGTGGCAGCAGTGTGCTGAGGAATTGGGTGAGGTGGTGTGACGTGGCCAACTGGGTTATGCCTGTGGTGTCCCCAGTTGGTCTCTGGAAGGTACCCGCGGGTGAGCAAGCACATGCAGGCTGTTACTTTAGTCTCCACTGTCAGGGCATGGCCCGCCGTGGGTGCCTGCATCTCATCACTGCACAACTCACAGAGCTGCCTCAGAATTGCCCTAGTCAGGCGGTACCAGCCCACAATCTCAGTATCAGTGTACAGCTCAAAGCTGGTGCAGGCTTGGCACTGCCTGTTGGGGGCATACCGCCGATGGGCCTTCCACGGCCATGCCCCTTGCCACACGCCTTCTCACCCCTTCGTAACAGCCTCCATCTGGAAGGTGGCACTGGCCATGTCCCGGCTTGTGTTCACCCCCAGCAGCTGTTACTGTATTCCCCACTGTCCTCCCTGCTACTTCCCTGCACCGGGAACACCTGCCTGTGGTGGCCTCTGTGCTCTGTGGCACTTTCCCTTCTGCACTAGCTGTGGCTCCCCACCCTGTGCCTGGGTGTTCAGGGTGCCCTTTCCCTGGCCTGCCCTGTTTGTCCCTCCTGCCCTGTCTGTCTGCCTA
This sequence comes from Neoceratodus forsteri, assembly GCA_016271365.2. NCBI lineage: Eukaryota > Metazoa > Chordata > Ceratodontiformes > Ceratodontidae > Neoceratodus > Neoceratodus forsteri. The sequence goes on from CM028131.1 coordinate 794,423,133, forward strand.
GGGTTCTGCCTCATGTGGCTTCCCTGTAGCATTTTGTGCCTCTCCCTTGCTCCTTTTTATTTTGGCTCATTTCCGCTATCGGTGCAACTTCCGCTTGCTCCCCTATGCGCATGGCGCCGTCGTTGAATATCGCACTGCACCATGCATGTTTCCTCCCCTTCAGTTACGCATGCCTTCATTATCATTGCGCTGTTGCTCAGCATGATTTCAGGGGTGCAACTGCCTCCTGCTGAATATCGCAGAATGGCGCAATTGGACTATGCAGGCGCAACCCTATTACGCATGGCTCAACTCTTGAATATCTGGGCCTTGGTGATTAGGAAAGGAACATGGAATCAGGGTGCTGCTAGGGTTGGAGGTATGGGGTGGGGACATTAGTCAATTAATTTCTTTAGTACAAGCACTGCTTTTGGTTCCAGAAGATGTTGGCTGGCTGTGGAGGTGGTGGGTTGTGCTGGTTGCCCATTGTAGGATTAATAAAAAATATTTTGGGTGATGTCAAAGATGGGGGAGGTATTGGGTGCTGACAGATGGTGGGGGTGGGGCTTTTATGATTTACTGCATTTGGACTGTAGAGAAGGCTGGGGGCAGTTTCATTTTCTTTTAATTTGGGGCCCTACTTTTCATGGCATTTAGGAAATAATAGTCAGCCTCTGCACACCCCTACTTAGAAGTCTAAAAGTAATACTTTGATCTAGTGAGTAATCATAGGTGCTCAATTTCTTTATTAGAGATGGTATTATATGATCTTATGAGTTGACAAGATTTTCCTTTGACTCTTTCGGTCCAAACACAAGTACTGTAATGAAAACTAATATTCTTCCTCACTTATTATTTGTATTCTAAGCTATGCCATTGTTGATCCAAAACCTTTTTTTTCGAATCTCTATTTACTATAAGATCATTTCTCAGTTTCTTTACAAAGGAAAATTACTTTTTCAAAGTAGAAAAACTGAATGCTGCTCATGTTCAAACACGCCTCTCTTTACCCAATTTCCAATGGTATCTATTATCTACCATTATACAATAGCAGAGAACATTTCTAGGGTTCTGACTGGTCAGTGTGTTCACCTTGAACAGTGATGTTATCCAGCACAACACCACTGTATCAATGTCTGAAACACATGAGTGCACAAAAAAACCTCACACCCTCCCCCATGTAGAAGCTGTCATTAGCTTTCCATGCCCTATTCAATAAACTCCAACACTGGCCAGTAATGTAAATAGAAATTTAAGAGGGCAGACTTGTTAATAAAACCAGTAACTGTGGATTTATCCTTCACTCTGGACGCTGAATATCAAACTGTGCATCTGCTTTTCAGAAGCAGGAGATTGCATGCTACTTGCAGTTCGGTGCTTCTCCACATGAAGAAAAGACATATTTTGCTGTCTTCCTACAAAACTACTTACTCAAATGGCAGGGCTTATTTAAAAATGGATTATGAACTTCAGATGGGGGATGGTGGGGTGTAGGATGTGGCATGTATCAATCGCCACCGTCACCATGAGTTTTCTCCACCTCCTGCTCCTGCTCACAACTGCTGCTAACAAGTGCAACAAATTTGCAATTTACTATACATTACTAAAAATTATTGGAACAAGTATGACAATAGCAGTACATAAAGACAAATAATCACAATACAGTAAGTACATGATAGGAGAAAATAACCAATCTAACAACAATATAAACAAGGTATTTACAAAACAAAAGAAAAAGAGAAAATATCAACTATAAAAAACAAACAAAACCACCCCATCCCCAGCCCCAGCAAACCCTTCCTTCCCAGTCCCTGCAAGTCTGTACTGAACTGAAAAATTGGGATGCAGGAGACCCATATTTCTCACAAAATTGTTGAAAAGAAATGAAGGCCCATCCACTGTAAAGTCATTAAGTGTTGGTGTAACGAGGTGGCCATTGTTTTCCCAAAAGCCTTTTATCAATAATGACATTTAGGTTATTAAAAGGGGTTAGGCAGGATCCTTAACATTAGGGAGCATAAGGTTCTTGCAAAGTTGTGCATGTGTTTGGAGAGATGAGAACAACAGAGCAGATATGAGGTTTTGAAGGAGTTTGTGAGGAGGTAAATATTATAAGGATTTAGGATCAGTTTGGTATTGGAGACATAGATCTTTTCTATTGTAAACAAAGGAGAGCAGTAGCTAGATGGGGCCAAAGTATCAGGTAATCCCCAATAAAATATTTGGTTCCATGCAGGGCAAAATAATACCTTAACAGGTGAGGTAGTTAAAGCCCACAAAACTTCCTAGGATTTATTAATTTTTCATAGGAACAGAACGGTGGATTGTGTGCCCATAGAAAACTAGAGAACATCCTCATGCAGGCCCCTGAACCATCTGATCAGAAAGACAATATTGAGCATACCTACTGTATGTAGTACAAAAGTCAGGGAGGCTGCTCATCTTGAGAACATTAGATCTACCCCATAAGGTGAGAGGCAATGATTTCCAGCTGTCCAGGTCCAAGGCAATTTGTTTGACTAGGGGTCTAAATTTAGCAATTTTAATAATGATTTATCAGGGGAGACTTTAATTCCCAAGTACGTTAAGCATTTAGTTTTCCACTACAAACTAAATGTATCAAAGTCTGATTTAAAAACATGGGGGAAGAGGAAAAACAACAGCCTTAGATAAATTGAGCTTAATATCCAGAAAATGTACCAAATGATTGAATTGCAGCTAATGCTGTTTGAAGAGAGGTAAGTGGATTTGATAAGTGTAATAAAATGTCATCTGCATAAGTAGACATTTTAGTTCTTGGGTGCCAGGTTATACCTCAGTACAGGGGAGATAATTAATTTTTGGGTTAGGGGCTCAAGGTACAGATTGAAATGATAAGTGGATAGAGGAAACCCTGGCGGTTGCCTCGTGAGACTAGGAAAGGGTCAGAAAGTACCCCATTACACAAATCCTTGCAGTGGGTGAGAATATAGAATTTATATCCACTAAAGAAAGGAATCCAGAAAACCATACTGTTGTAAGATCCAAAACAAGTAGGGCCAAGAGACCCAATCAAAGGCCTTTTCCACATCCAGGAGACTAAAACTGCTTCTAGCTCTTTTTCCATGGAGGCAGAAATTAAATGAAATAATTTGCAAAATGATCTCTTGAGCATAACCCTTCATAAACCCCACCTGTTCAGGGCCTAACAGATCACTCCAAACCCAGCCAAGATGGGAGGCTAACATTTTGCCAATATCTTCACATCCATGTTGATGAGAGAAAGGCCTGTTTAAGCAGAGGCTTAAGGCCCATCTCTTTTGTTAGGCTTTTGGGAATTAAGCCGTCTCCCCCTACCATATCCTCAGCTATTTTATATTTTATAAAGAATGTTGTTTTAAAGATTTCACTATTGCACTTATTTCTGTATTTGTATTCGTTATTTTGTATTCTGTTTTTATTGTGTACAGCACCCAGAGCCTCTGTGATTGGGCGATTTAGAAATAAAATTGTCTTGCCTTGCCCTTGTCTTTTCGGACGCATCTCGTCTTTGCTGGGCTTGGGTAATACGACAATATAGACCTCTAAAACAGTCTCCAATAAGTCAGCTGAATGTAAATAATTTTAAAGAGACATCAAAAGTGGGCAAGTTCATCTATAAAAATCTTATAAAAATTTGTGGCAAACCCATCAGGTCCCAGGTCTGTCCAGCGCAACGGATGTAATGGCCTCCCTGACTTCTGCCTCCACAATAGGCCACTCAAACTCAAGGAGGCATGTTCTGACAGCCAAGATAGAGATACTGTCCAAAAAGATAAACACGTTGCCAGTCTGGTCCCATGACCGAGTCCTCTGTGTATAACTTTAGATAATAGTCCCTAAAATGAGAGCCAATTCCCTCAACTTAACCATGGGAGAAAATGTTACAGGGTCATGTAGAGTTTTGATACAATGTGCTGCAACTTTCTGTTTCAGCTAATGGCTAGTTGTCTGCTAGCCTTTTCTCCTTGACCCACATAAGTCGCTTTTATGGCTTTTCAGAGACCACTGGGCTTGTTCTAACAAGAGAGCTGAGCATTGAGCTCTAGTTGAAAAAGATGAATATGAACATCTTCTGCTGGGAAGCCAGTGAGAAGTGTTTTTGATGGCTCTGATAGAACTAAGCAGTGTATTGGTTCATGAGGAATTTTCTTTTTGTGCTTAGTGGCTAAACAAATCAATTCACTGTGCCATTGACATTTCAAGGCTACCCATGCTTGGTCCAAGTCCTTAAAAGAAGTCCAATTGATTAGACTAGCACTCTTAATATAGTCCTTCAGGCAGTTAACTATTTGTGGGTCAGACAGTAGTTGAGTATTCATGGACCAGGTGTCCAGCATAAGTTTAACTGGGGTGTGATCAGAAAGAACCATAGATTCTATTTGGCATCCCTAGACTGTAGCAAGTAATGAGTCTGTGAATAAAAATAGTCCAACCTAGAATAAGAGTTATGGGGGTGGAAATAAAGGTATACTCTCAGACCGTGGGTGTAAAACACACCATGGATCAGCAAGGCCAGAGCTGTCAACAAAATCTCTAAGACTTCACAGAGCCAGTGACAATCCCAATCCTAATTGGTAAGTTCTGTCTATGTCATTACATATACTGTAACTAAATCCCAATCCCTCCTAAGATCCAAGGGAGATGTGAATAAAGGGCTAAGGCTACAGTCAGGCCAGAAAAAGGAGGGTGTGTCACTGGTGGTACCATAAATTGAGCCTAGAAGCTGTTCTGTAGGTCCTAGAAGACCATGAACAAAACATATCTACCCTCCTTGTCCTTCACCTCAGACAAAGGGAAAACAGAACAGATGAATGCAATAAAATGATTACTCTTCTCTGGCAGATACTATTACCAGTACCAAATACCTGGCCTACCCAAGTCCTCCTAAAAGAAAGACTTGATTGTTTACAATATGGGTCTCCTGCAAGAAAGCAATATGGGTTTGTAAAGTTTTCAGATGTTTTAAGATGGCTTTTATTTTAATCAAGATTGACCACCTTTAATATTCTAGGTAAGAATATTCCAAGGTGTCACCATTATAGATAAAAAGTAACTGGTCAAGAAAAAAAAACAGCCCCTCCAAAAAAGCAAATTCAATCCAGGGCAGACTTCAGGACCCTCTCCCCAAGTACCAAAGAAATCAACATAACCCCAAGTACCTCCAACATACTACCAAAGGAAAAAACACAAAGACAAAAATCATGTAATCCTTTACTACAGGAGTCCCCTACCTAAGGGGTGAAACCCATCCCACCAAAAACAGCCCATGAAGCCAACAGGCAGGTAGCCCCCAGGTCCCCTAAGAAAAAGCTAAATAACCACTTCTCTGGATGATTCTGATGCCCCACCAGAAAGAATATTCCTTCTCTCCTCCTCTCCCAAGGACAGGCGAGGGGAACAGGAGAAAATAGAATAGGGAAGCCTAGACTTGGTCTCTTCCAGATTGTACATAATAGGCCCCCCACACTAACTTATTATAAAGCCCTCTAATATTTTTCCACAATAACAAAATGGTATTCTACTGGTAACTATAGAACTAACCAGATAAACCACTGCAATATATTAAAAAACAAGTATTTGTCTACACTGTAACTACTTAATGTCCTACTGTGTAGATTAAAACAATGCACAACACTGATTGAATGGGAGCGCCCAGATGCATACACAGAAAAAATCAGGTCTTTCCCATGAGAAAAAAAAGGAGCCAACAAAACATTACTTTGGTATAGGGGACATATTTGGTAGAACAGCAGAACATCATGGGAAGTCATAAGTGAAAAAGAAGACTTCTCAAAAATCCCTCCATTAGCTAATGGATTGAAGGAAAGACCCTTACCAAATGCAGCTAATGGCATCACAACAATGGCAAAATAAGCCGAAAGAGGCACCCATAGTAGAAATGATATTGCCTAACCCAGGCGCAGGTTGATCCCTTCATTAAATGACAGGCACCATATTAGTTACGCATTTACAATCAGCTGCCGGAGGGCCAATGGAAAAGATTCTATAAGGGTATTAACACATGGGAAGATAAAACTAAATAATTAAAGGGAAGCTCATAGGGAGTAAAATATGATACAGGGAAAGAAAAAATAGGGAACGTAGATGTTTGGGAGGCAGTATAGTGCAGTGGTTAAGGCACTGAGATGCAAATCTGGAGATCTGATTTGAACCCCAGAGCCCCCACTTGCATACTGTGTGACTCTGAGCAAGTCTCTTAACTTCCTGTGCTCCAGGTCGCACCTGTAAACAAGCTTTCAACTTAGTGTGTCTCTCTTGGTTAAACAAGTGTTAAAAAAATAAAAAAATACATACTCTAATACTAAGGGAGAATGGCTTGTGTTAAAAAATAGATATGGTGCAATCCAGGTTCAAAATATTAGCAACAAATCATAATCTCAAAACGAATCATAGAAACATAGAAGTTGGCAGCAGATAAGGACCCAAGGCCCATCCAGTCTGCCCATTATTTCTACTTTATGAATGTGCCATAGGCCTGTACTCTGTCAATGGCCTATCTATTCATACTCATCTGTATTGTTCCCTTATGCCTATCCCATGCCTGTTTGAAGCCCTGCACTGTATTCGTATCCACCACTTCCTGAGGTAGGCTGTTCCATGCATTCACCACCCTTTCTGTGAAGAATAACTTCTCACATTACCCTTTAATCGGCCTCCCTCTAATCTCATGCTGTGTCCTCTTGTCCTGCTATTTTTCTTATATTGAAAACGTTAGACTCTTTCACCTTGTTAAAGCCCTTAAGCTGTTTGAATGTTTCAATCATATCACCTCTCTCTCCCTCCTTTGCTCTAGGGTATACATATTGAGCTCCGTTAATCTATCCTCATATGTTTTCTGATGCAGTTCCTGCAGCATTTTGGTTGCCCTTCTCTGGACTGCCTCCATTTTGTTAATGTCCTTGTGCAGGTGCAACCTCCAGTACTGCACGCAGTACTCAGATGGGGGCCTAACCAGTGTCTTGTAAAGAGGATTATTACCTCCTTCTTACAACTTGCAATATCCCTACTAATACACCCCAGCATCCCTCTAGCCTTACCTACTGCTTTAGTGGTCTGCTTGAGGATTTCAGGTCATCTGTGATGATGATGATGACCAAGTCTCTTTCTTCCCTTGTGATCGTCAGCAACTCCCTCCCAATCTATAGGTAGTTTCAGGGTTTCTCTTCCATATGTGCATGCTTTGCACTTCTCTGTGTTAAACCCCATTTACCACTCTTCCAACCATTTTGCCAGTTTATCCAGACCTCTTCTCATTCTGTCCACCCCATCTGGATCATCTACTCTGTTGCAGATCCTGGTGTCATCTGTAAAGAGACAACCCTTACCCTCCAGTCCATCCACAATGTCACTGATGCAGATATCAAAGAGGACTGGCCCCAGGACTGATCCCTGCAGTACCCCACTTGTGACTTGCATTTCTTCTGACTGTATACCATTTACCACCACTCTCTGTTTTCTGACCGCCAACCAGTTTGCCACCCAGTTGACCAACTTTGACCCACTCTGAGCCTAACCAGCTTATTAATCAATCTTCTATGTGGAACTGTATTGAAAGCTTTGCTGAAGTCAAGGTAGGCAACATCAACTGCTCCCCTGGTCCACCACTCTGGTTACCCAGTCAAAGAAATCTATGAGATTAGTTTGACAGGACCTTCCTGTTGTAAACCCATGCTGTCTTGGGTCTTGTGGTCCTATGGATTCCAGGTGTTGCACTATCCTTTCCTTAAGGGTGGCTCCATAAACTTTCCCACTACTGATATAAGACTGACTGGTCTGTAATTCCCTGCCTCCTCCCTGCTACCACTCTTGTGGAGTGGGATCACAGGAGCCCTTCTCCAGTCTTCTGGGACCTCGTCTGTGCTCAGAGACTCACTAAACAGTTCTGATAATGGCTCTGCTAGTTCCACCCTTAGCGCCTTTAATACCCTGGGATGTATGCCATCAGGTCCCATTGTCTTGTCCACCCTGAGCTTTTGTAAGCTCTTGTATGACCTTTCTTTTATGAAGAGACTAGTGCACACCTCCCTTCCCCATGTCCAGGTGCTGAGCTGTGGGTCCTGCCCTACCTTCTCCTCAGGAAATACCGAGCAGAAGTATCTATTTAGGATATATGCTTTTTCTTGGTCCTCCTCCATTAAGCATATAACAAGACACTTGCCAGAACAAGGCATAACAATATGAAATAGAACAATGAGTCACAGTCCACGTATATCCATTAAAGATACATAGAACATTCTGGATGAAACTACCGTAAGTCACATAGCCGATGGTTACTGAATGCCCCAAAGAAACACCTTAGACAGTCAAGAAGTTAAACAGGATAGTCCTGGAGGCAATCCAAGTCTAAATATCAACCAGTAGATCTATTACCAAACAGATTGGGGAATAATTTTGGTAATTCCTGAGCTGCCTGAGCTGCAGAATCAAAATGATGTTCTCTATTATCCGTAGTTACTTCCAGGCAGGCTGGGTACAACATTTTGTGCCGATATGTGCAGCCCAGAGCTTAGACTTGATCCCCTTGATTCAGACCATTTTGCTAAACCTGAAGACTCAGATCTTGAATGAGCCACAAGAAGAGCCTGCAGGGCCCTAATCTGCTGGAAAATGTGAACGCGATCAAGGTAACTGAGCAGGCGGAAGATCAGTGGCCTGCAGCGATCTCCAGGAGCAGGCTTAGGGCAAAGCACACAATGTGCTCGCTCAATGTTGAAACCAGGGCCATTAGGAGAAGGGTAAGCAACCTTTGTGCAAAATTGCTGTACAAAGCTGATGGCATTGGATCATTCCTCATTTTCCAGGAGCCCCAAAATCACCAGATTGTTCTGATGGGAATGGCCTTCCAGATCTTCCACTTTTCTGCCAGGCAGGTCACAGTGAGTTGCAGCTGTACCACTACGAGTTCCATTTTTAGTTTGGTGGTCCTCCACTGAACTGATGCAGGCCTCGTGTTCCAAACTCTCATGGTAAGCTCTTGTAGTGCTGGCTTAAAGCTTTAAAGTCTGTTATTAATTTGTATACTGCCTCTTTGATAGTGGAGAGTTCAAAGAAGAACTGTTCAGTAGTTAGTTCTTTGGGCTAAGCGGCTGGAGGCGTCAGTGGTGAAAGTACTGCATCTCTGGCATTTTGGCTCCAAAGCTAGTGGCATAATCAGCCGCTTGACCTCTGCTTCTAATTCAGAAGATTCTGCCACAACCATCGGGATTCCACTGAGTTTTCAAGGATAGCCATAACTTCAACAAAGTAAGAGCCCTCAGAACTGCCAGCAAAGTAAACAGGGGTTGAAACCTCAAAAATAAGTTTATTACTGCGTACCCAATGGAGCTCATCCAAAGTGCATTTACTCCCGAGCTAGCATCATGTGACACCAAGAGCAACAATTTTAAATACATTTCTCCAGGTCACAGTCCTGCTCACAAAAACACATTTAACAACGACAACAACAACAAAGCAAGCAAAAATAAAACACAACCGGGAAGAGAGGACAAAGCATCACAAACCAACAGGAGGTGTGGAGAGCATCCTCCAGAGACACATGATTCATGTACCAAAAGCACCACCTACTAGTCACAACAGAAGAAGTTTTTTCCATATACAGTACTTTCACATAGAAAGTCTTTGTGAAAAATGTTTTTATTTTTGTAATCTTTTTTTATAAACAAGATATTATATATTAGCAATAATGCACTTATGGGGTACATGTCATGTGGATATTGTCAGCTCTCAGGTGTTGGATGCATTCAGCCTGTGGCCTCTTGCCCAACCACCTCAGGTGTGACATTATCCCAGCTCAACACACACCCTGTTGTGCATTATTGTGTAATTAGTAACACATTTTTAATAGTTCTATGATGATCCTCCTTGCTGGGTGACATTTGAGTTAGTCATAGCTCTCTTCCAAAAGATACCAAATTCTATGTCAGAACTTTAAAAAGGGAATTTATTTCTATAAGGGAAATTATTTTCTCAAACAACTCTTAAAACATGGGTTAAAGTTCATAATATGTTAGATACCCTATGACTATCTTTTTATTTTCTCCATTGAAATAGAATTTTTTCCCATTCCCATGCCATTTTTTATTCATTGAATAACTAAAGGAGTGTGCCAAAGAGACCTATTTGAAAGTAACATGCTTATATCTTTTCTAAAATTCTACCTAAACTTTATATTGAAAAGTCACTTTTATTTTTTTCAGATTAGATCTACTTTATCTAAATTACACAGTAGTATTCTTAATTTCCTCCTTTGGAAATCTTCTGAATTCTTAATTATACATGGGTTAGAAAACAAATACTGAAGAACTGATGCAAACCATACCACTAGAACATTACAAACCATACAAAATAAAAAAAATGGGAAAAATAACTAATTGTAACATTTTCTGAGAATAAGTGTAATGAAATATGTAGATCTCTCTGCACATCAATGAATAATAGTCTTAAATTAAATTTTATATTTTCCACTGGCCTTACTACACTTCATATATTTTAAATAAATTAAACCACACCACATCGTTGTATTGTAATCACTCTCACGCAGACATAGGGGCTTTTACCCATGTAATAGCACATGTAAAGACAATATCATTCTGGCAATCTATATTTGTACCAGTTAATATAAAATGGACTTAAAACTTGACCTATTTACTGTCTGTTAGACACTTCTTCTGCTCTACTTCTGCCACTGGGCCCTAAGAAAACAGTTCTCAATCTGGCTCTTATTAATGCAAGAAGCTGTACGCTACATTCTCTAAAAAGACTGTATTCCACCATATAACATCACTTGAAGAACTGCTTCTTGATTGCATGAGAATGGGGAAAGTCCATAAGCATACCTTATTATATGACAAACTACATTTCCTACAGCCACAGTCCTCCCTTCTATGCTGATGACCTTGTTCTCTACCACAGTGCCAGGGACATTGCCATCCTAAACTCTATCCTTTCCTCTGACTTCTGGCAAATCCAAAACTGGATCTCTGGGAACAAACTGATACTCAATTCTAGTAAAACCCAAGCTATGCTATTTGGGTCTACTCCTGACTAAGGAAATGCCATGACCTGCTAGCTGTCTCCAGCTCTGATGGCTCCCTCTCGAAAACATCCTTTCTTTCAAATATCTGGCAATACACTTGACCCTTCTCTAGACTTTGACCTTAACCTATCCATTACCTGTAAAGCAGTCAATTCTAAGATTGGACTGGCCTTAAGAACTAGACATGCACTCACTCCCTCCACCTGTATTGCCATAGTCCAGGACATTCTTCTCCAGCTCTTCCCAATGGCCCGTCACTTATGCTGGTGCCACTAAGGCTAGTTTACACAACTGGAACACTACTTTAAAAATATATGTCACTTTGCTCTGGCCTCACATAGGTGTACTCATCACTGTCTCATTTACAGCAGCCTAAACTGGCTCTCCTCTATGGCAAACTGTCTTTACGCCCTTGGCATTCTGACTGATACTATCTCATGCACTGGTGTACCTCCTATGCCAGCTTAGTTGCTGATTCCTCAATGTCCCTTCTATGCTCTGTGCTCCAGGGATCAGCAGCTCACTGTACCCAGATGTAAAACAGTCATGGGTGCTCAGGCCTTTTCCCATAGCACCAGTTCTCTAGAACTCCCTACTTACTCTGATCTGACTCGCTCCTACTCACACCAGCTTTAATAGACAGGTAAAAAGTCACCTACTTCAGTCTGATCACTGCTCTTGCTTCCTTTCCCTGAACTCCTCCACATCCTCTGAAGCTATACTTATTCTGCTAGAGGCCTTATCCTTTCTACTAGCACTTACTAATTGCAGTCTTAACCTGCATCTGGCTCTTCTCAATGTCTCACCTTTCTCCCTTACAATTAAATTGCCTTTCTCTCTCCCCCATTTCTTAACTTATTTCTTCCTCCCTGCTTGGGGCTTATTCTCTTTATTTTATTTTTATTTTTTTGTGGGGTCCTCCGTCACCCATCTGCCTAGTCATGGCCCCGGAGCTTCACCACCTGCCTATTTGCGCCCCTCCCGGTCACCCCGGCTTACCCCCGGAGGGTGGGACTGAGGCACGGTTCCTCCCTAATACCAGTGCTCGAACTAATAACTGGTTGGGAGTGCGGCGGCAGGGGTGAATTGAAGCCCGGGAGGCTTCACCTAGATGGAGGACCCTCCCTCTTTTCCCCTGAGTTTTTCCCAGAGGCGGGACGTGCAACTATGCCAGCATCCGCCCCACTCCCCGGAAACTAGCGTGGCAGTGCAAGAGTGCCTGGCCTCTGCCAGGAGTCCTCAGTGCTCCGGATGCTGCCCGCACCTCCCCCGGAGAAGGAGAGCAGTCTGCAGGATGCTCCATCCCTCTCCCCTGGTCGCCCTCTGACGACCCGGATCCGCTCCCGAACCTGGGTCGCCAGCATCGCAAGTGGAAATCCCACTGCAGCCAACAGGCCGGCCTCTTGGGGCTTATTCTGACTACTGCTTAGCACTTGAACTCTTCCAATTGTCTTTAATAAGTTCTTCCCATTGTATTGTCATTTATTTAGTCCCAAAAGTTTACTATCATTGTGTGCTTTATGTTATTGACGTTTAATGCTTATCCCAATGTATTCTACCTTCCTGAAGTTTTTATTACTATTATTGTATACTGTATACTGCTTCTGTTTAGTACTTACCCTGATGTATTGTACCTTACTGATGTGGTTTCCTGACTATGATGTTTTATTTCATGATATACTGATCATGTATCCTTTATGTTATTGTATTTCTACTTCTCTGTGCTGACTGTACATGTTTTGTACTCTTCTGGGTTGTCCCTGAAAATAGACATTTCTATGTCTAGTGCACCTACCTGGTTGTCAGAAATGAATAAATAAATAAATGTGTTGTCCTTTACAAGATGCATTGGACTCAAACTCATTCTAGTACTCAGTATAGTATGAATAAAGGAGGAATGCCATTAGCTGTTATTAGTATCTGTCTTTAATACTTTAGTCATAAAATATACACTGTAGCATGTGTTTCCATCAAATTAGTTCTATATAATGTTGTAATTATATACCTATTTATGTATTTATAATTTTACAATCTCTCTCACTGTTTAGTTCTTCAGTACGTACACAGTGTATTAAAACAAGCATTTGTCAATGCTGAATGTTGTCGACTGGCATTGGCTTTGGTAGTGCAGTGCAGAAACACATTTTGGCAGGATGTGAAAATGACAGCGGTACTGTTCATAAGGAGGTGTAAAAATGGCAGCGTGAAAATGTGGCATGTAAATATTGCAAATTTGCAAAATTACAAGAGTGTGTGGAAATGCACAATGCACACTTTTAACACAGTCATTTTATGGAGTTTCGCACCAAATTTTCAACATAGGCATTTTAGCACTTCTGTTCATGTACAGTGTCACTGTCATTTCTCAAACTGTTCCAAGAAGTGATTTTGCACAGCGACCACTCTATTCTGCGCCGGATGTGCAAAACACATTTCAGGCAGGATATGTAAAATGACAGCTATACTGTTAATCAAGAGGTGTGGAAAATGGCAATAGTGAAAATCCAGAATTAAAATAGTACAAATGCACAATGTTACGTAGCATATGTGCTAACTGTGCAACGCACGCCGTAACACAGTCATTTTATGGAATATCATCACTAAATTTTCAACATAGGCATTTTAGAACCTCTGCTCATGAACAGTGTCACTGTCATTTTCATAATCTGCCATGAACACTGATTTCCCACAGCGACCGTGGTATTTGTGCTGGAAGTGTGGAAACACATTTCGCCAGGATGTGAAAATGACAGCTGTACTGTTCACAAGGAGGTGCAGAAAATTACAATGCTGAAAATCTGGCATGAAAATATTGCAAATTCACTGAAGTTATGTGTACATAACAACTGCGCAATGCACGCTCATAAAACAGCTATTATTTGGATTTTTATAAATTTGCAACATAGGCTTTTTGAGAGCCCACGTCATGAATACTGCCACTGTCTCATTAATTGATCCCGAAAGGTGATTCCACGCAGTGACTGCAAAATCACCTTTCAGGACCAATTAACATCATAACAGTAACAGAATTCATGAGGAGGGGTCCTAAAACCCCATGTTGAACATTTGGTGCAAAATTCCAAAATGCCTGAGATATGCATCAAAGTTGAAAAACCCTATTTATTCCATTATACGGCTTACTGGCATTTTCTCAGTTCGCGGTTCGGCTTTGAAGAGTGCAGACGTGTTCCCGGTCCACTGAAGATCATCATGCCAAGCTCTGGAGGTAAGTATGAGGTTGGGGGTTTGGGAGGCAGGGGTGCAGTGGGTGGTGCGGTGGTGGTAGGGAGACTACAAGGGACCATTTTCTGTTTACAGGTGGAAAAGAAACATCACAGATGGTTTCTTTTTAGAGGTGATCTTTTTTATGGGGGTGCAGTAGCCGATGGGGATTGGGCACCCTGTCAGCACAGAAGAAGGAGGCACCATGCCGACAGAGAGTGGGCTCCCATCGGCAAATTAAAGTGGGAAAGGGAGGGACGGATATCGACAGGGATTAGGCACCCCGTCGGAAAACAACAAAGTGGAGGGCATTCTACCGATGGGACTGGGCTCCTACCCGCCCATACTTCGGGCAGGTGTTTTTTCAACCGGATTAGGCACCCCAAAGTTGGCAGTTTAGTGGTCACTGTGCCACTGTGTTTGCAGCTGGCAAAGCACATGGAAGTGTCCACTGCATTTGATGAGCTTTGCTCGCATTACAGAGGACCTTTCATAGATATGCTTGCCACATTAGTATGCATGGTGTGGCGCCGGCATGCAGGCTGATTGGGGAATAAGTGACGACCTACTGGTGCATGCCCTGCATTCTCCCAATAGTGACCGTGCCTCAAATCTGCAATACCACAAGATGTTGGCTGCACAAGTACACCAACATAAAAAGAGGACCAGTCCCAAAACTGATGCCTGGGGTACCCCACCATGACTGCCTTTATCCCTGAGGGCTCTCCATTTAGGACTACCTCTGGGTCCTCCCACCCAGCCAATGTTTTACCCATCTCCTTACATTATCCTCTACTCCCAGGTCAACAATCTTCTTACCAACCTCCCATGTGGGATGGAGTCAAAGGCTTTGCTGGAATCTAGGCGCTGGAGCCAGGAGCTGAGAATAGGATGGGGGAGATACTGACAGTCACTAATCATGAAAATGTCCAAGTATCTTGAAAAACAAGATGTCCCATGGGAATGCTTTTCTCAAGTATGAACTATGCTGCCACCCATATGTGAGTAATCAGCCTGAAAAAAGTTTCTGCAAAAAAGTCATCTGGGAGTGCAATGGAATAATGGACAGCATTGTAATTCTTCTCCAAAATAAACTTTATTCATATTTCTTTAAGGCCCATTGCTCAACGTTTCAGCTACACCATGTAGGCTTCATCAGGAGGTGTTTCTTAATATATTTATCAATGGCTTGGCTTCCCTTTGTACCATAAAATTCCTCTGAAAGGGCATAGGTCAATCCTGGTTGTTATTTTGATAAAGACTTCCGTTTATGTTTGCCTTTTCATTTTCCTGTTTTAACCTTTTATCCTTCAAGGGCTTCTTTCAAAACAAACCCATACTATTTGCTTCAGAATGCCACTCTAATTCTTTTACATGTTCTATCGTAGCTTCTCAGCATGAACAGGACTTTGGGAATGTATCTAATAACCTCAAAGTTGCAGGGCAGTATGACAAGGCAGGGGATATGGCCAGTTGGATGCTGGGATGCACAGGCAGCGGTATCTACAGCAGTAGGAGTGAGGTGTTGTTGCCACTATAATGATCAATGGTGAAACCCCACCTGGAGTATCTTGTCCACTTCTGGAGGCTGCACCATAGAAAGAGTATAGGCAGTGTGGAGGCATTCCAGAGGAGGGCAACTAAAATGGTGAAGGGGTTGTACCAAAATCTTTATGAGAAGAGACTGAAGGATCTCAACATCTACACCCTAGAAGAGAGGAGAGCAAGAGGGACATGTTGAGACCTACAAGTACCTCAACAGGGTAAACAGAGTGTAGGAGGCAAGTCTATTTTAAACATTGTCATAGGGTGGGGTAGCCAGGATGCAATAAACAGGCAGACCATTCACTGAAGTGCATAAAAATGCTGGAAGCATTTATCATTTTATTTCTAGAACAAAATAATAAACTAAAATAATAAAAGGACAAATTTACAGCATAACATTACTCTTAACATCCCAAGTACTGTCCACAGAGTGGATCCCTGAGCCTTCTAGGTCCACCTCTCTGTGTTTCCTATCAGACCAATGTCTGGCACAAATCCTCTCCCTAGGTTGGACTGAACTAATGTGCTCAGTGGAGAGCTTATATACTCTTTGGTAGGGTCACCTGACTTGCCCCTTAACCTTTTACAAACAAAAACAAACTATCTGTGTTAGTCTGTACATCAAATGGTGACCCACCATACATTTTACCATCGTGATTTCCATTGTTTGCATGAAATCCATCACATCCAAATTGGTTATGAAGGGCCACAATACTCTCAACTACGTTTAATTATACACCACTATACACTGGCTCCTCCTTAATCACCTTTGATTGACAGGAGTTTTGTATACAGAAAGGACTGCAGAGGGCTCTGCTCCCCTAAGTAGGATGCTGACTCATTTACTGGAAGCCAGGTAAGCAAGAAGCCCCTGTTTAGTGTTCTACCTGGCTGTGTTATTTTGTTAACAACCTCTACATTTTAGTCTTTGAGTTCACTAAAAGTTTGTATGACATCCCTATACTATAAAACAAGGCTGGGGCTTACTTTAAACCCTAGTTTTATTTCTATAGTACTAGAGGTAACCATTGTCTTTTGGTACCTCTTTATAACAATGAAAACAGATGGTCTTATAATGAGCTCAATACCTGTAAAGTGTAACCATTTAAATGCCTAACTGGGCTATGGGTAGCAGGGATATGAAGTA
Organism: Neoceratodus forsteri; assembly: GCA_016271365.2. Taxonomy (NCBI): domain Eukaryota; kingdom Metazoa; phylum Chordata; order Ceratodontiformes; family Ceratodontidae; genus Neoceratodus; species Neoceratodus forsteri. The sequence continues at coordinate 794,440,103 of CM028131.1, forward strand.
ACATCATTTAGAGACTTTAGTCTCTTTTCTTTAATTAGTTTCTTTGCAGCCCTCTCTATTTTATTTAGAGGGTTGCTACACTTAAAACAGCATATTGCTTCAAATGGATGTTCCTGTCTCTTTAATTTGTGACATTCATTTTCCAGCATAGCAGTAGTTTGCACAATAATTAATCTGGTCCTTTGTTTTGTGTTTAGGAGCATTCTGGTAAGCTCAGTTTTATTTTATTATGTTTAGGAACACCACTGTCCTTCCACAGAAGTGCTTGCTTCTTTTGTTTCACTTCATAATGTAACCTTCTGTTATCAAAAATTCTCTTCAGTGCAGCAGACCCGTCTCTGCTGATAAAGTAAATATCCTGGGCACCTTTTTCCACTATCCACAGCATACACATTTCAATGCTTTGTTTACATACATTCAGCTTTTATAATATACTAGAATTTGTAATACTAGTCCCATTCTCTTAGGGGCTTTTAACTTTATTTCATGCCTGAAGACAAAGCATTTACCATGTTCAGTTGCAACTGCTATATTACCCTACAAGGTATATTTTCTTTTTGACCATGCGAGATTCAAATAACTGTAGCAGCTCTTGCTCTTAATCCACCCTCAGTTTCCTTATTACCTCCTCCACCTCCTGCCCTCTCTGGTTGTCCTTGTTCTCCCTCCTCCCTACAATGTTCATCTCTTTCCTTACCCCATTCTTCCCTGTCCTCTCTCTCTCCCTCTCTTAAATCCTCTTATATTTTGTAAATATGTAAATTTTGAATTATGTAGTACTGGCTGTAGCTCTCAAGTAGACTGGAATCACATATCCCAGAACTATGGTATTCAGAAACATCCAATGACTTCAGAGGTAAACTAAATTACTGGATTAACAATGCAAGACCTATACCAACATGCTTTGGTATACTTAGCCAGCATCTGAGACTAAGGATGTTCAGCTCAGCAAACCATTGGGATTACTGTCTCTAACCTCGGATTGCACTAGTTTTTTTTCCAAATATTTACTACCTCATGTCTTCATTGTACTTTGTAACATATTGTGAAATTCTTTATTCCCCTTGTTGCCCCTGAAAGGGACAACTCTGTCTCAGTGGGTCTACCTGGTTATCAAAATTCAAATTAAATAAAATAAATGGGACTTATGGATGAAAAGAAGAATAAGTAATAGCGTGAGGCACAGTAGGAAAGTAAAGAAGATAGATAGTACTATCCTAGGTGGCCTACCTAGGATAATAGAACAGAATAACAGTATAAGTATAAGAGGTACTGTTGCACAACAGACGTGTTACAAAAGACGGGGAGAATAGTGTCCCTTAATCCAGAATCAGGGGTGTAGCCAAACTCTGCCACAAACAAGAAGAGCACCAGAACCAGAGGGCATGGATGAAGCTGAGGAAGGAGTTTAAGAGGAATGTGAGGGAAGTACTATTTCACTGGAAAGAGTTGTAGGCTCCTAGAACAGACTCAGTGGAAGTGCAAACAATAGAGGGCTTCAAACATGCATGGGAATGACATAGGGATATTAATAAATACACAGGAGGAGGGAGGGTCACTAGAGACCAGTTAGAGTTTGCAGAGACAGAATAAGCAGAGACCATCTGGGCAGAGTGTGCTGACCAAGTTGTCCTTTTCTGCTGAAAAATTATATGTTTCCATTTAGTACAGAAACAGCAATAGCTATAGTATATTAGCAGAGTGTAAAGAAGATCACAAGTTCTTTCAGGGTACAGTAGCGCCTCACTCCAAAATATGGTACAGTATTTGCATAACAGGATCACCTCTCACCCCATCTGTTCATTTATTAAATGCACCTCAGAAGAAATATTCTTTCAGCAAAGTACCTCTATTTATTTTATTCAAAGTACTGGATTTGCTAGAGGAGCTATGCAAGGTGCAGCAACATTGATGGTGTAATATCAACTGACATAACATTTTGAACCGATCACATGACTCTTCATTAGAGGTTAGAAATCACACATACTGAGCTTTAAATAGTATAACAATTAGCAATATTATTGGCTCATTTATGAGAATTCCTGCACATGTTAACACATAGGAATAAAAGACTATTAAAAACAGCATATCTTAATAAGTAAGTACAACAGCATCAAAAAAATTATATACAGTATGTTATACGTGACTGTCAGAAGCAATCCCATCAGTACTGTAGCACATTCACAAGACATACATCCTATTTTAGAGAAATGGCAGTCCATACTGATTCAGCATCCATTTGGAAAATAGTAGAATTCCAAGCTGATCAGATGGGAGATCATCAGATTTGACCGTTAGCATATCATGACCACAAACCAAATATAAAAAGGAAAAACATACTAGATTGCAGATATATAACATTTATTGAATGTATGTCATGTTTATTCAGCACACTCCATTTCCCAGTAGAATAAGCCTCCAGTAGCTAATCTTTCATTAAAGAATGAATCCATGTAATTAAGCCCATATGCTATAGCTCACAAAGGGTTCAAAACACATGTCAGCTTAGATGAGTAACAGAGCCAAGACCACATATTGAAAACAGACTAAAGTTCCAACAGAGGCACTACCCATTCATATGTTGTATAACTTTAAACAAGGTGGGAAGGTAATTTAAAAATCATCTTAATGTTGGTAGTTTGGGATTTTCCATCAGGGTGCTCTTATTCTCCTAGGCTTAAATGAAAAGTTTGAGGTTATGCCATTTTATGAAGATAAATTGTGATTATTCAGATTTTTGTGTCATTAGTCAATTTCCTAATTTCTCTATTTCTTGTTTAAAGTTGTAAAGCATATGAAAATGCTTAAAACCAATGAATTCCAATATGCAATGATAAATTTTATTCTCGATTGTTTTTCAGTCACATTTGGGTGAGTGTAAATGACCTACAGTACATCACAACTTCCATTGGCCATATACCTTTCATCCAGTTTTTTTTCATGAAAAGCAGGTACTCTATGGAAATTTAGTTGCCAGTTTGGGGATATTTTCTTACTGTGGTACTTGGACTTGCTCTAAAATCTTTGCACAACACTGTTATGATGTCACCATGTGACTTTTACCAGGGAATGGCTTAGCAGGTTATCCTTTTGGCTTGTTGCCTGTATACCACATTATGTCTGCACCCACAATGGTATGGCTCAACTGCGTTAAAGGTGCTAGAAAATTATTATTTACTTAGTAAACTGCTCTCCCATTATCCTTTCCATGTCAATTATGTATTCTAACATGCTTTGACCGATTTTGGATAAATACCTAGCTTTGTGGTGCCTCAGATCTACCTAGAGTTCCACTCACCTCAGCAACTACTATCCTTCCTTGTCATATTTCTAAGACATTCCATGACATCAGTTACACCATTCTATACTATTTCATCTGAACAACCTGAAATTGTGTTATTGATGTCATGGAATGTTCAGGCAGTATGAAAAGACAGAACGACTGTTGAGGGAGAGCGATTCAGAGTAATTACAAAGGCAAAATCATTAGATCATGACAGTAATTTAGCACAAAAGGTCGAAACATATCAAAATATTGTATAGACATAGAAAGAAAACAGGAGGCATATATAGTAGAGTTGCAAAAATTATTTTCTATCACCCTTAAAGTTGTCCACCACTGTCCTAGAACTTCTCTCCTCTGGATTTTCCAGTCTGTTTTCAGTAGTTGTGTCTTCAGAGAGCAGTATCACGCCCTGGTCCTCATACACAAGATATCATAGAAAATACTATATAGTTATTTATTATTTACAGAGGTTAGGTCTAGCATGGTGAATGCTAAAGTAATGCTCTGCACAATACAACTAAAAAGTACAGGGTCTTGTTTTCTTGTTGACAGTTCCAAACTCAGATCTGGTCTGTCTGTTTGTTTTCTTTGCAACCTCAACAATTTCTATGTATGAGTCATTTGTCCCAGCAATTAATGTGTCTTTAGCCTTTGATAGATGCTATTCTAGACATCCAGTCTCTGGATATTTTATGCTGTGGTCCTGCTGTTCAGTCTTCCTTTCTCAAAACAAAGCAGATTGGAGCAGTGCAGCAATGAAAAGTTGTTTTTAAGTCATTTTTAAGTGACCTCTTACAGTCTCAGTAGCAGTATACATACATCCTAAATAGATATGGGGCTCCAGAAATCCCAAAATAATTGGCATGACTAAATTTCTGTTGAGACCCAGGCTACTACCCAACTGTCTATTGTGCTAGCTACTTTAAATCTAGCCTTAGGGCCTCCTAAAACTAACCTTATGGACTACTTATATTTATATTGCATTAGAATAGTGTGAACCCATGTAATTCTGTATCCACCCATGAGGAAGGCTCAGTGTGAGCCAAAGCACTGGGGTAACAGACCACTGTACTGAGCTACACTGTTTAGTAAACAATTTATTTCTACAGCAAACCCCAACTTGAAGCCTTTTCATTGCTGCACTGCTGCAATTTGGTTTGTTGGAATTTGTTCATGACAGTCTGCAGCTTCTGCACTGCTGGTGCATTCTGAACTGTGTTTACTTTCCTTTCTCAAAACCCTGGATGTCATTAATCATACCTCTATTCTGGGAACCAAAATGGCTTCTCATCTCTGGAGCTAAATCTACCAGAATTTTGTTTCCTAAAGAAATAGAAAAAAATGTCTTTTGCTGTTTACCTAACCCACATGCACTGAAAGTTCATGTGATGTGTGCTCACCTCAATGATTGTGATAGCTTGCCACAACCCCATCTATACTCTGTCCTATAGCCAGCACTGATGCAACCATCCTACAGTGTGCATTCTTTCAAATAGAACATATAGATATCTGTACCCCTTTTAACTCTTATACTTTTTTACTACATCTCTCTCTGCTCATGATATTTTGGTTATGTCAGTGAGGTAAGGCCAATCAGAATGTACCCAGTTCTAGAACTCCAGAGGTTTGCCTTTGGTCTTGAGTCGGACACCACTTCCAAGAGATTACCTCCTTAGCAAAACCTTCTTCTGCATCTTTCTTCTTGGATTCTAATCAGCATCCTTTCCAGCCAGACTATGTTGTTTGCCACAGAGGACACTCTCAATAGGGTCCTGGATTGTGGCCTTTCAGGGCTTGATCTAAATTCATTTATTTTTATTATTAATTTAAACTTTTGTTCAATGGGTAGGCACATGAGCCAAAGTCCCTTTTCTTGTGGGACCTAAGACCATTACAGGAAACAATCAGGATGTTATACAATTATTAAAAGACAAGCTGAGAAGCACAATAATACAACAACATGCATTAAGTACAAAATACTACAATATGAAATAATTTAAGAAAAGCATTGATATTCCAAGTTTCTGAAAAGATGCCTCTTCAGTTTTTGGGTTTTTTAAAGTATCACGCGATGCCAGTTTGTAATGCTACTGGGAGATCATTCTAGGTTTTTGCAGCCTTAATCAAAAATGTTTGGTCTCCCATTTTGTTTTAGTCTTCCAAATTAAAAAGCTAGATGTTTTGTTTGACCGCTTAGTTAAATCTGTCTACTCTGCAGAGTGTCACAAAACAATTGTCAAGATAACCTAAATTTATTTTCCTATCTCAAGTAACTTTTCCACTTGAAGTAGTATTAACACTCAAATGAGCCTCCTCTGGCATGAACTTCAACAACCCCTTATCTTCCTCAGCAACCTTTACCTTAGCCATAGACAAAAGCTGTTCTGTCTCCTCCTCCTTGACCACTTTATTTATTTATTTATTTATTAAATCTCAGATTACAATACCTTTAAGAAATAAATATCTTTTACAAAGGTTCCATGTCAAAATGAAAATACACAGGTAAAAGAATATACAGTAGAAAAATAAACACAACAATAACATGGGTATAGAATATACTTGTGCATTGAGCAAAATTGTCAGTGAACTCCAACATTAACATAAAAATAATACAGGATACAAACTATGAGAATCAACCAAAGAATGACCTTGTCAGTGTTGTTATAGTGATGCAGAGAGCCCAGGAAAGAGAGAAGATGAGAGAAAGGAGGGCAAGGGGTGAGAAAAGATAGAAATGAGAGGATAGGGGTGTTGAGAATAGAACAGATAGGAATAGTGTAAGTGATGGGGAAGGTGATGGCAATGAGAAGTGCATGATAAACACGGCTAAGGTAGTGGAAGACTCAGAGAAAACAGTCACAGCTGCTACTACTTTGGGCATCCCACAAGGCTTGGACATCTCCATCTGGGGCATCAGGGCTTCCTTCTCAACTGAACTTACTGTAGCTGAAGACCCAGGCAAGAATGATTGTGACACAAGCAAAGCAGAAACAGTGGCACTGGTGGCAAAAGCTGATATCACCAGCTCAACAACAGTAACAGTCAGTTCACCATCAAGAATGAAGCTGCCCCCAATGAGGAAATCATATAGTACATTATTAAGGCCTGATGGTAGTAGCCAGGAACCCACAGTCAAATCTCCTTGACCCAAGTAGTTGACACTCTCCATGCTCTTGGCTGTGGCCTCCACCATCAGTCATTCAACAAACAAATCTTGCAAACAGGTTTGCTAGTCATCTCCAAAGTCTGGATGTCATTGGAGGAGCTCAAGATGATAAACAGTTGCACAGTCATCTGAAGGTCTCTCCATTGTTTGCCATCAGTGAGCATGCCCACTCATGTTCATGGCATTTGGCCAACCAGGAGCCTGGAGAGTTGAACACCTCCAATCTTGTAGTTTCCACTGATGGAGATCACCAGTTGGGTGTTTGGAGGCAAGGCTGGACTGATTTTAAAGTCTGATTGAGATCCTAGCCCTTCTGCCAAACTTTCATCAGTTTCAACAGTATCCTCTACCTCCATCATATGCCAGTCTCTGTTTGTGGCATGGGCCAGATGTTGCTGGATGGTAAAGATCATCAATACCATTGTTTTCCATGAGGAATATTGCCAATCAGGAGTCTGATATTTCTGCATATCTTTAACTTGATTTTATTTTACCCAGGGGCTAGCTAATGAATTTTTATATATAGTTACATGTTGTTGATTGGGTACGATTGTTCCTATTGACGCTGTCTTGTTCAATAATAAAATTACCTTAGATTTTAGTCTATAACTGTTATTGGACAGGATTAATACTTATTCTAATATACAGAGAACAGTATGTAGAAGTTTAACATCTATTTAGATGAACTATAATTCTCTTAAGATTTATATATTGATTTTTGTTTGGCATTTACAATGTAGATTGTTATGATGAGATTGTTAGTGATGTCCAGGCTTCCACTTTTCTATGGACACATTTCCATCAAGTTATGGACCATCTCTGAATGTTGATCTATACTATTAGATTATTTTTTTATTTTTCAGGCACTTTACTTTTTAGCAGCCTCTTGTTATAACATCAATGTCTGTGACTATTTTCAAGGGATCATGTTCATTTAGTTACTGGTGGAATAAAATGTTTTCCTGCTGTTTAATTCACTTGTTTTTACACATTTATGGGTTTATAGTTGATTATATATATTAGTCCATCTCTGGCTTGCATAAAAAATGAGTAGAATGCTGTTTTGCACTTGATGTTATTTTACTAAATGTAAAACTTGTACAAACATTTATTACTGTCTCTTTAAGACTTTGAAATGTATAAATGAGCATTTCAGTGTTCTGGATCCTCCTCCTCCTGATGAAGCATCTCATTTTCATAAAAAGTGCAGAGTTGTGTGGGCTCACTTTGGCTCTTCAATAAAAATACTGTCTGGCATAAATCCCTTTATGCAGTAAGTGCATTTTGAATTTGTGGGCTGAATGAGTGCAGCTTATTTGTGCTTTTGTTACAATCAGGAGCCTGACTGAGTTTGGAGACCCACCAATCCGGAGGTGCCACTGAAAATACAAATTGGGTGCTATGAGGTGATGCTTGACTAGGACTAGAGGTCTGATTGAGCCATTACCCCATAATTCTCCTGCCAACCTTTGTAAGTTTCAATAGCAACAACTGCCTCCCATTACTGACTGGGGTTGCAATTGTGGTACAAAGAGGACAGTACTGGATGGAAAAGAGCAGCTGCCCAGTGAAGTGCAGCTGGAGTGGCTCAGCCATGAGAGGTCCATGTCATTGTCTGACATTAGAGAAATTGCATTTCTGCCTAGCTTTGCATCTTTCCACTCAGGACAGCAGCATGAATTGTGTTTTGAGCCCTCCAATCAGAAGGTGCCACAGACAAAGAGCATCACTTGGGTACATGGAACCTGGACCCTTTTTGAAAGTCATAATCTCACCTTGGTCAAACATGCTTGAGTCCTGCTGGAGTGGGATAGCCAGAGTGGGGAGTCTAGCAGGAGTGCAGCAAGGTACAACACTATAGTAGGACACTCTGCCATCTGGAACACCCAATTATGTTAAAGAACCGAAGATATTAAACATAATATTATGTGTCATTGATTGTATGATTATCTGCATAGTAAGACTCTTAAACCTCTATTGTGACTATTGTATATGTACTAAAGCATAAAGTCTCAGCTTTTTTTTGTAATTTAATATACTTTATTTAAAGTTCAGATGAGTAATGGTCATATCAAATATGACCTGTTAAGTCTGTAACATGTAAATGTGGTCCACAGTACAAATGATATCATGAACATTTCACAAACAATGTTGAAAGACCTAACACTACCCTTCCACCTCCTCCTTATCTCCCATCCCCCACCCTTTGTTCCCACCGGAGATATGCTAGAAAGACTACAAGAGGGTGTGTTAATTTTAGCTTAAAGTAAGGAAAAAGCCCAATTGTTGGTTAAGCTTAGAATATTTTTGTGAATTGTGCTGTCACCTTAGAAAATGCTGACTTGTGGTGGTCCCCACCGATCTACTGCACTGACAGGAGGTGTACAGAGGCTCCAGATACCATTATACCTCGACCTATTATTGGATATATTCACTATCATTCATTCTGCCTGTAAGGCAAACATCTCCTTGTTCCATTCAACATAAGACTGGGCTATGTCATCCTTCCAGTGTCAGAGTAGAACCTTTTGCGTATGCTGATATCAGAGCCATGTGCTGTCTCTGGTTACCCACTAACTGTTCCTTATACTCTCATATGACACAAGTCATGGGTTCAAATTTCAGGAAAGGCCCAACAAAGGGTCTAGTCTGTTTTGTATAGTAGGCCAGAAAAGGAAACTGACTCACATGACCATAGCACGTGCAAGAGCGTATCAGTTTCTTTGCCACATTTCATGCACAGGTCCAATGGTAGGCAGCCCAACTTGTACAGTTTAGAGGGAGTATAGTACAAGTCATGATTGATTTGGAATTGCATGAGATGGTAGCGGTCCCAGTGTATTATCTTATACAAATGCTTCCATATATGTGACCAATTCCTAGCTGGAGAGGTGTGGAAGGCCCTGTCCCACCAATAAAATCTTGATGTATCACTAGGGTGGAGTAATGATAGTAAATAATGATATGAATATGAAATCAGGTGAGCTTTAGGAACTGAAGTCAGATACAGGAGAGTACATTATGGAGGGTGACCCCTAGGACCCTTATCCAATAAGGTATATAACAAATGAGTAATTTGAAAATATTTGAAAACAGAGGCAATGCTTCAGCCATAAGTAGCCTGAGCTTTCAGAAATTACATCAGTTTGCAGTGAACTGTCAAGTCTCCCACCTTATCTACTTTCATGTTAAGCCAAAATGTGTCTCCCAAAGAATTTAGTCAGAAATCCTAAAATTAGGATTTCCAAATAGTGGTTGAGAAACTCTTGCTTTGGGTTTATGTTTAGTAATTTAGTAAACTGTACTTGGGCCATTAAATAATTGCCTAGGGGTATCTTGTAGTGGAGTAGGCAATTTTTTTCCAAGAGAAAGGGTGGTGCTGCTTTGTTTATTCCATGGATGGAGCATAAGGTATCTTCAATTTCCACCCACAGGGGGTGTAGGGATTACTGGGCTACCTTGGAATGCTTGTACCAATTTAAGGACTTCACTAAATGGATAAGAAAATACAGGTAGAGATTGGGGGCTTGTAATCCTCCATCATACTTGTGGTGCGTTAGTTTGGTAAATGCCCTTCTAGCATTCTTGTCTTGCCAGAGGAAGAAGGTTAAAATGTTATTAATTTTGAGAACCAGCTTTGATGTATAAAACAGTTATACATCTGCAGGGGATATAAAATAAGGGTAAAATATTCATTTAATGATCCAAGCCTTCCCCATAATGTTAAGGGTAACCGTTTCTAACGGTTCATGTCCTCCTGATACTGGTCACCACCTTGTCCAGATTATTCTGTCTAAGCTTCTGTTATCCCTAAGTATTTCAAATTGTCATTTACCCAGAGGAAGCCCAGGCAGTGCAAGTCCGATTGAATAGTATATTTATTAAGCGGCATAATCTTTGTTTTGTGTAAGTTTAACTTGTAGGTGGAAATCTCACTAAACTGTGATATTAGCCTTAGGGCAGCAGGAAGTGAGGTGGTGGGGAAGAAATATGCAGTAATATGTCATCTGCATAGACGGACAGTTTATATTCCTTCTTACCAATTGCAATCCCAGTAATATGGGGTGAACTACTGAGTTTGCAAATGAGAGGTTCTAGAAACAGATTAAATAAAATGGGAGAGTGGACACCATTGCCTAGTATCCTGGTATAAGGAGAAGGAGGAGGAAAGGAGCCATTGCAAGAAACTCTTGCTGTTGGAGGAGTAGAGTACTTTTATCCAGTGAATAAATGTTTGGGAATGTGAAATTTGGGTAAGATAGAAAATGGATAATCTCATGAAACTATGTCAAATGCCTTCTGTGCATCCAGGGACACCAAGCAGCAGCTACTGGGGAGTCCCTGCATGCAAAGAAAAGGCAGGAGAGTTTCTGAAGTGATCTGCAGAGAGTCTACCACTCACAGACCTGACTTGTTCTCTACTAATCAATGAGTCCCAGACCCCTTTAATCTGTTGGCCAGGTTTTTGGCTAAGATCTTGATAGCTACATTGATCAGCTAGATTGGTCTGTAGTTTGATACTCTAAGGGGGCCCTGACCTGGTTTGGGAAGTACCACAATAGTTGCGGTGATCAAGGAAGGGTCTGATAGCCCTCTGCAAAAATATAATTGAAGGTGTTTAAAAGTATTGGGGAGAGTTGATCTTTTAAACTTTATAGAAATTAGATGTGAAACCGTCTGTGTTGGAGATTTATCTAATGGTAGTCCTTCTATGGTGGTAAAATGTCCTGAATTGTTAAAGGAGCAGCCAAGAACTCCATCAGAGGGTCAGTAAGTTGGGGAAAGCCGACATCTTGAAGAAAATAGGCCAAATGTACTGTTGAAAATGGGGTTGGGGGCATATAGGGCCTGATAGATGTTTTAAAAACATCCACTATTTCCTGTGGGGAGGTGCAGAGTTGCTCATCATCAGTGAGAATGGATGGGACTATTCTGTCCATTTCTTGTGAGTGCATTCTCAAGGCTAGCAGTTTCCAGCTCATTCTCCCTGATTGAAGTAAGTAATTCTGGAATGGAGTAATAGGTGCTCTGCTTTCTCCCAATTAATTTGTTGTATTGGGCCCTCAGGATTCTAATCATTCCCAGTCTTCTAAGGGTGAGGTAGGGATAAATGTGATTCCCCATCTTGAATACATTCCAGTAAGGAGACAGAGGCCTCCATCTGTTTTTTATGCTTCGTGGCACACCTAATAATTTCCTCTCTGAGACCGCATTTTAGGGGATCCCCAAAATGCCTAATTTGGCCATGGAGGGTACATTGTTGTCCATGGACTCTGTAATAAAATTTGAGGTGTTCCTGGAATTATTTAGATTTAAGGAGTTGACTATTGAATTTCCAAGTCCTGTCTCTGACTATGGAGGTGCTAGGTTAAGCCTAACTAATACTGGATGGTGGTCTGAAATGACCAATGGTGAGTAGGAATAATAGTCTATTCCTTGAAGGTGCCTCCTACCCAATCAAAAAAATAGTTCTATCCTGGAGTGCGATGGTGGAGTGTGGAGTAAAAAGAGTATGCCCTGCCCTCTGGGTTTAGGATTCTCCAAGGTTCGACTAGCCCTAATGAATGCATTAGGTCCACAAATGCCTTCTGACCTGGGAATGGGGCCGCTTAGAGCAACCAGTCCTGTCAAGGTGGTTATTCAACACTAAGTTCCAATCACCCCTCAAAAGCATAGGGAGTGAGGACCAGGATGAGAGTGTTGTCATTATGGTAGGGAAGAAGGAAGGGTCATCGCTATTCGGCCCATATATAGAACCTAGTATTATTTCTAGATGACCCAGGAGTGCTCTAAGTAGAATATATCTACCAAATGGGTTCACAATTTCTTGAAGTAAACAAAACTGTACTGTCTTGCAATTGTAATAGCTACCCCTCTTTTTTGTGTGTCTATTCTGGACCCAAAACCTGCCCCACCAGGCCCTTCTTAACTGAAGAATCTGGGAGGGGAAGGTGGTCTCTTGCAGGAAGGTGATATCCATATGCAATATTTGTAGGTGAAACAACACTCTCATCCTTTTATTAGGTGACTGCACTCCTTGATGTTCCATGAGCAGAAATTATATGTGGCCATTACCACAGAGAGCTACTAGAAATACTTTCAATGGAATACATGCATGTTTAAGCTTGAGGCATTATGAGTAAGTAAGGAAGAAAACAAATAATCTGACCCTAGTCTCCGTTGGAACACCCTTCCCCACCCATTCCCCTGCTACCACTTGAGCAACCCTGAACCAACCCCCGCCCAACACATTGAATCCCATACAGTTCTTTAACCATTAACTGTAACCCACCCCACCAGGGACCTCATAAATGGTGATAGTGTTGTTATAACAGTAAGACTTGTAAGGACTATGTCCCTGCAGAGGTCCCGAGCCCAAAAGCTGATGAATGATCGCTTCCCACCAGCAGCCCATTATGCTCCCTTACTCCCCTACCCAACTGGTTATCCAAGCTATTTAACTGCACATAATATAGACAAACAAACTTTTAACAACAACCATAAGTCTATCAACTCTCAAATGTACACTTTAAATTGTTGAAGTCCAAATCACCACATGTAAAGTAAACTAGAGGAGAACATTTGTAAACTATGTTGCCAGTAGATCAGGATGAAATGGGCTGGAACTCCAGACATTAGTGCTGGTGAAGATTACCCTGTTCAAAGAACATGTACCTAAATCTCCATTCTCCTCTAGTTGCAAATACCTGCTAAGGATACCTAAAATAAAAAGTTGCTTGGGTATATCTCTTTTGCCAAATGAGAGCTACAGATATATCAGGCCATAGCATGCCCAATTAACTTTTAGCTTAACTTTGTATGTTAAAAAGAAAACCAACAATATTCTTCAGCCCCAGAGCTCATATTGCAGGCCACTACTGCTGTGTATTTAACAGATATGTGTCAGGGCATGGTGCCCCCGATTTACACTACAACTCTAAATATTAAGACCACAGCCATCCACAGTTGTCTCATCCAGTTTTGTATTGAATGGTATTCAGGACCATTTTAGATGTATTTATTGATTAAATAAGAAAGAGGAAGTGAAAAAAAAAGGTACAGTCTCTACTACTACTGGTCATGTGGTCCTCTTGAACCATGCAAAATCCAAAGTGTAGGAGAAAAGAAAGAAAATAAAGACTTAAAAACAACAGGCAGATTCAACTTTGTTCCCAGTTTTGCTATCAAGCAGGCTCTCCTTCTGATCATAGGGAATTGAAGGGTTGTATTTCATCACCAAGTCTGATCATGGTAAGCTTGAAAAGGGGGGGGGTCTTTATTCCAGAGCTCAGGAAGTTTGCGCACCTTCACGAGGGTGGAGTAAACTTGCACAGTCGTGCAGGTGAATGGAGCGATGATCATGAATCAAAGAATCAGATTTGAGTCGGGTCAGTTATGAGGGCCAGCGGAGAGGAAAATATATAAGAGAACCACATTGTCTCAACTCGGTTCAATGAAACAGGTGTCCCGAAAAGATCCAGCAAGAGCCCAGTACAAATACAGACAGGTAGTTTCTTGCTCAGCATTCTTTTAAGCTTCCCATGCTAGTACTTGAGTGTGACTGCCAGCCTCTTCTAACTTGTATCGGTTAACTTCAACAGGTGTTGAAAAGGTCGATGAAGTAAGTAGGAGCTCCTTAGCTGCTTGATCAGCCTCAAAGGTTTTCCAGGTTCCACTGTGAGTAACTGACAACCGAGCTGGATATAACATGCAGAACCATATACCTGCAGATATTAGCTTTGTTATTGAAGCATGATAAGCCACTCTTTTCTGGTGTACTGCAGCTGTGAGGTCTTGGGTTATCCTGAGTGTAGAGTTTACCATTGAATGGTCTGGAGCTCTTTAATTCTAGTCAAAATGTGTTGCCTTTCCAAGTAATTCAACAGGCGGAGAATTAAGGGCCTAGGCTGAGCTCCAGGTGGTGCTTTTAGGCCTCAGCGACCTATGGGCTTTCTCCATTATGTAGCTCTGGGAATGCATGGGGGGGTCCTGCTGCTTTAGTGAGTACCTTCTGGGCAAATAAGATGGGTGTAGAGCCCTCCTCATCTTCTGGAAGGCTGAACATTATCAGATTATTGCATCTGCTTCACTCTTCCAAATCTTCCAATTTTAATTCCATTTTGGAGATTTTGTGCCATAGCGGTTAATTCAGGGTCTACTCTGGACTGCCAAGCCTCCAGGGATTTTATATGGGCCAAGATGTCTGATAGCTGTTTGTTTGTCTCCTTCAGATCGGCCTTAATAACTTTCAAGTCTGACAAGAAGTCCAGAAATGCAGCTTTGAGTGGTGCTATCTCTGATAAAATTTATCTTCTGAGAGTGGCAATGCAGTGCTGGCTGGGTGACTGCCCTTCCCTGACAAGGTGCCCTGATTCTTGGGACACTTGGAGGATTTATCCGGTGTCTGAAGTGGTGTATGCATCAGGGGGCCTGATTCATTTTGGCTTCCATTCAGGATGATCGCTGTCTGGAACTACTTGTAAATAGCTATCAGATGTTTCACCTAGGAGGAGAGATACTGGTAATTGACTCTTGAGCAATTTTACACCAAAATCAGCAAGAAAAAGTTATATTTTGGAGTTGAGGTGGGAGCAACGGTGGCGTGTGTCTATCTAGCTAGAAGGCATCACGTGATCCCCACCCTTAGGTTTTTAGCCACTGAACCCTTACTAGTCTGTGTAAAATCACAAGTCTGTCTACTGTACAGACAGTTGGTGAGACCCCATCTGGAGTACTGCTTGCAGTTCTGGAGACCCAATCTCCAAGGATATAGACAGGATGGAGGCTGTCCAGAAGAGGGCACTAAATGGTGCAGGGCCTGCACGGAAGACATATGAAGAGAGACTTATGAGCTGAATATGGATAGCCCTCGAGGAAAGGAGAGATAGGGGGAACATGATAGAAACTTTCAAGTATCTCAAGGAATCAACAAAAGTCCAAGAGGGTAGCATCTTTCAAAAAAGAGGTGTGCAAGAACAAGGGGCACAATTTGAAGATAGAAGGGGTGGCTCAGAGGTAATTTAAGGAAGTATTTTTCACAGAGAGGGTTGTGGATGCATGGAATGGCCTTCCGGAGGAGGTTGTGGAGTCAAAACAGTGGTGGAATTCAAGCATGCATGGGACAGTCATAAGGCAATTCTAGGGGTGGGGTAGGAAGAAGTAGGCTGCTGGTTAACTAGGATCTGCAGCTTATCCAATAGGTAGGGAAATGGGCAGACTAGGTGGGCCAAGCGGTCCTTATCTGCTGTCAAAATCTATGTTTCTATGTATTGCATATTAAGTGTCTCACAACTAAGTTAGGTGCTGCTTAAATAGATGCTAGGTACATTTTATCTTCTAAAGCAACTGTTTTTCAGCTTCTTACTCCAGTTTCCATTTCACATTAGCCACATTAGACCTTAACAGATATTCTTTTCTTAAAGAGTAATGTCAATTGTTTAATTACCTCAAGATTTTCTAAACACTTTCTCTTCAGGTTGATAGCCTATCATAAGCCATGGTGCTGTACAGTTAACCTTATTAGAATTTCCTAGAGGTTTGATATCCCCAACTATTATGGATGGGGTTTGTGCAAGTACTAACTCCAACAGGTATTTACTTAACAAAATAATGTTACACAGTTTTTAAAATGTGGTGAGATTTATTATTTGAAGGCTTCTTTTCTAAGAATGGAATAGTGCAGAATATGAAAATTCAAAATTTGTGGAATTTTGTTATAATGTAATAGATTTTTTGACATGTTAATAATTTGGTCATACCTCAGCTATCAATTGAGTTTGAGAGTGAAATGTGGCATGCTTACTTGCTGATAGGTGCTCAAACAGTGAGCCAAATATCCTGACATTAGGATGCATTGTTGCAAAATTTTAAGGTGCTCAAAATCTGTCATTTTATTTGGGATGGGGGTTTATGAACATTTTTATCTGTGTGTAACTCAGGCACCTTTGGAGCTAGAAATCTGTAACTTAGGTGTATATTATATATATATATATATATATATATATATATATATACACACATATATACATATATACACATATATATAATATATATATATATATATATATATATAATATGTTTTTCCTCATCGCTTTGCAGCCATATGGTGCGAAATTTTGCCTGATTTTCACAGTGCATAAAGAACTTTGGTAGAAGAACAGACAGTTAATATGTTGTGCAAATCTATTGATCGGTTGCAAAGTTATTACGCTTTTTAGTTCTCATTATATCCTGTGGGAACATTACATTTTCAGATGGAGTTTTTTTCAGAGTGGATTTCATCTCACAAAAAGGATTGAGCCTTGTGAGATCAATCCTTCTTCATGTGATTTGGAATCCCTCTTCATGGGAAAAAAACCTTCATCATGAGCCTCCATCTTGTTTTCCATTTTTTTACATTTGAAAACCCACAAAATGTATTTATTTATTTCATTGTTCAGAAAAGTACCTTTGAGCAAATGTTTTTTCAAAAGTTCCATGTTAAGTACAACAGACAGTAAACAGGGATAATACCCTTGGGGAAACATATTTCCTAGGTATAAACATTACATCAAACAAAAAGTGCAGCAGAACTACAATAATGCTTAAACAGCGTAAGATTGCTACAATAGTATGTATAGGTAACAAATAATCACATTCAAGGAACTTTACCTTAATGCAGCAGCAAGTGACTGAAGTATAGGGAACACAGGGACAGGGGAGCAGCAGCCTGGAAATGGACTTTGTTTTAGGTATAAGCAATGGAAGCAGGAAGGCAAAATGGGAGCAGGGGTGGCAGCTGGGGGATGGACAGCTAGAACCAGGTCAGTCCACCAGGAGATGGGGTTCCAGTAAGTGCAAGGCAGAGAAAAGTGCAGGCCAGATGAGAAACTGGCCAGGCCAAACCCATCAACTGATAGGACAATTGAAATAATAGGCAGGTAAGAAACCCACCCACTACGAGACATATAAAGTATCATGAGCAGGAGGGGAAAAGTTCTGGGTACACCAGTGGGCAACCATGGTAGTAGGGGAGTGGTCAGAGACTGATAGCACACCAATTACCTGCATCAGGCCCCATTGATGGTAAGATGCTGATTCAACTCCACCTTAAAGGAGGGGAGGCTGTTATTGTGTAATAGGTGAGCAGGGATCTCATTTAGCCATAAATGACCACTGGCCTAGTGATGTTTTTCTGAAAGGGACAGCCAGAGCACCCCGAGTCTGACCCCTGGTCATGTATCCTGATCTACTAGTAAGCAGCAATTCACTGAGACAGGGAGGCACTTTACTAAGAAGTGATTTCTTGCCCAGTAGGCAGGTTTGGTATTTTATCCTGTTGGTAAGATTAAGCCAATTGGTTTGCTCATATAGGGAGTAAGTGTGGCAAGATTGTCAGCACTGAGAGTCAGCCTACATGCCTTGTTGAAGGCCATAGCAGCACGTATGAGCACAGTATCAGAAGCAGCCCTGTACCCATGAGTCCATAATCAATAACTGACAGAATGGAGGAGGAGACAGTGAAACAAAGAGCAGCAGTTGTGAGATATTGCTCATGCCTATACAGCACACCCAGTTTAGTATTTACATCTTTATGACCTGGTCAATGTGCTGCACAAAGGAGAGGGTGTCACTGATAATAACACCAAGGTATTTGAAAGAATGTACCTGCTCCAGGGGCTGCCTTGTTATTAGTGATGGTTAGGGCTGGAAGAGTTTTCATGCTGAGAGCTGGATATAAGCATCATCTTCATCTTCTTGTAGTTTAGAAGATGCTTCTTGTTGTGGAACCAGTCCTCCAGGCCACTGAATGAGCACTGAAGCTCATCCTGCAAGCAATGAAACTGCACGCTGCTAGGCTGGATGACAGCATCATCGACGTGAGAATGATTTTGCTCTTGCAGGTTTCAGGAAGTCTGTTTATAAATAAACTAGAAAGTACCAGGCTCAATATGGACCCTTGGGGGACACCAAGTACAATTTTCCTAGTGAGTGATATTGCTGTCCCAATTTTGATACTCTGGACTCAGCAGGATAAGTAGTCCTGGAACCAGAGGAACACTTCAGAGTAAAGCCCCAGGTGCAGCAGTTGATCTAGCAAGTTAGGTGGTTGTTGGTATTCAAGGCTTTTGTGAGATCTATGAAAACAGATCCCACTAGAGTGCCCCATCCAAGGCCTTGTGAACGTAGTCTATAAATTCAACTAAGGCAGTATCTGTGTTTTGACACTTGCAGAATCTGTGCTGCTGTGGACACTGGAGACCATACTTCAGGAGGTACTCAGTGATCTGATCCACCACAATCCTCTCAAGTGCATTAGAGAGAGGGAGAGGATTGAGATCCACCTATAGTTGGCAGTGTTGGACCAATCCCCACTTTTTAGCACAGTGGTAATCAGAGCTAATTTCCAGGTAGCTGGAAATTTCATAGGAGTGAAGGATTTGTTAAAGAGTTTGGCATTGGATCCACTAACTCGTCCACTGCAACTGGCACCAACTTCATGTCAATACAATCACTTCAAGCCTCATTTTTCCAAGAACCTTATGTATATAGGTTCTGGCCTCCTTAGTTGTGACATGCTTGAAATAGAAATTTTGGTGGGAAGGGTTTTACAGGTTCTAGGTGGGGAGGTTCAGGGTAGTTCAGGTAGTCAGATGGCAGGACTGATCTGAGGTCAGAAAAAGCCAAGTAAAAGTATTCAGCAATTATGTGGTGATCAAGGGTAGGGGCTCCATTGATGCTGAGCATAGTTGGACATCTCCTGCCCTTGCCTAGCAGGTCATTGATATTGTCCCAAAAACGTTTCCCATCATCCCAGCTTTTTCAGTTTTTCTTTGTAGTATACCGCTTTGGCTTGCCCAGTGAGATTGGTGCACTTGTTCCTAGCAGCCTGGTACTTTTAAAAGTTAGTAGGGTTGCCCAAGTTTCTATCCAGACTCCAGAAATTGTCCTGCTCTCATTTGGTTTAGAGATTATGAATAATCCACCCATTTGTGGTAAGCTCTGATCTTTCTTTTCTTCAATAGGGCTAAGATATCACAAATGACATTGAACGTATCCACAAAGAATTGCAGACCCTGGTCTATGTCCTGCAGATTGTCTATGGGGACTAGTAAACATTAGCTAAGACTGTTTTAAAGGTGTTGGTTGTGCCGCACTTGAGGACCCTGCTTTGCACCATGACCGAGGGTTCCTTTTTCCTTATTTATCCATGTGCAAGCTATGGGCAAGTGATCACTGAGGCTATCTGACAGCACAAAAGCATTATTAAATCCTACTTGGGCAGTTGGTAAGTATCCAATCTAGCAAGATGCCCTTACCAGTGTTGCAGTTTAAAATGGTGTTCTCAGGGATCATCTGGGTTAGATATAGACATAGACCATCAACCTGATCCTTTAGGAGTCTGTATCTTTGCTAATCCTGTTTAAGTTAAAATCCCATGTGATGATTACCTCTGAGTTTTCTTTAGCTTGAGACAGCCTCCAAAACAAGGCAAAGACCCAATTTAGCCTTCCTAGGCAACAGGTATACAGAGACAAGGTGAGCGCTTGTTCTGCCTACCTAAGAGGAGTTTAACAGCAAGCAGTTCATACTTGCCCTTGCTGCTAGAGATCAGCAACACACTCCCCATTGGATCATATACATATATAAGACAGCCTTCTCCTTGTTTCCCCAGCCTGTCAAGCCTAAAGGTTTCAAATCCCTGCATGGTAATGAATTTGTCCTGATGTTGGGTTTGACCCAAGTCTCAGTCAAACAGATGATATCTGGGTTGTGCAACTGAGTCCATGCCTGAAACTGTGCTATTTTAGGGAGTAGGCTACAGATATTCATGGCCACTGTTTTCACTCCACTGCCACATTTACCTCTGGGGTAGGCAGCAAGTGGTCCCGGTTGGGATGTACATCCCCAGACAGTAGTAGCAGAAGAAGAAAAGAAAACCTCGTCACTGGAGTGGAATAACAATTTAATTTTATGCCTTTTGCTGTTCAAGCAGTTTTAGGGGAATTCATCCTTAGCCTGCTCTGGGGTGTAGACAGTTGTGCCAATATAGTGATCCCACTGCTAAAAGAGAACAGGACCTCATGAGGATGTGGGAAGGTGAGGCATGATGCCAAGTGGTCGTGGATGCTGATGCCAAGTTTGGCCTGACAATGCTGGAGATGGGAGCACCATGTTGTGTCACATCAGGACTGAACCAGGGAGATTCAGCCCCACTTGTGGAAGGAGTGCTAGCATGAATATGCAGGCACAGCATGGAGCCCAAGCCATCAAACGTGCACCTGGGGACAGCGGGAAGGACAATCAGTGCACAACTAGTGCCACACAGGTCACAACAGTGTGTGGTGTGCTGACTATCCAAGATAGCAAACAAGGAATGTAACTATCATGCTTCTATGAAATATCCTATGCACAGAGTGCTTGTGAGATGCTACAAGAAGCCTGGTCAGAGGTGACCCTGGGAGTCAGTGTTACAAACCCCACAGACAACAGCCTGTAAAACACAGGCAGTCAGCAAGATGGGCAGAACTACGCGAGTGTCAGAGTTAACTGGAATGCTTGTGAAGGGCCAGTGGAATGCAGCAAGCAAGCCCAGGAGGACAGCCAATCAGGACAACTCACTTGTTGTTGGGTGGAACACTTGTGTGTTTAATTAAGGGTGGAGTGGGAGGAGGGCTGAAAGCCTACAGACTAGTAAGCCTGGCACATTTACAATTGAGCTCTTCAGCCCCTATTTAAATTAAAATTTTAAAGTTTTGTCCCCTAAACAATTTGGACACATTTACAGTCCAGCCCCAATAAAATTTACTTTTGTCCCAAGAACAATTCAGTCTCATTTTAAATTTGGACCTAGGCTCCATGGAGTCAGAGGGGCTTAAGCTGTAAGCTGCTGGGTGGGTGATCAGGTGGGGCCGAAGAGCTTACGGCTGAAAGAGAGCTGGGCTGCCATGGAGCCCAGAGGGGCTTAAGCTGTAAGCTGCTGTGTGGGTGGGTTTAGATTCTTTTTCGCCACTCACTAACTTCCTTTTCAACAGCCAGAAGTTATCAAGTGGCGAAAAGAATCCTTTTCACCACCCTCTGTTCACTTTCCAGTATTTAAAAACAAATTGCTGATATTGGTGCCCAATCCCCATGTCGGCTGTAGAACCCCCTCCCTATCACTGTGGAACACTGGGGAGCCCACTCCCAGTGTCCGGATTTTATTTATTTAATTAAAGTTTTTGCTGACAATGGGGCCCAATCCCATGTTGGCATTATCATCCCCAGCACCACCTGAGTGAGACACTAGGAAGCCCAATCCCAGTGTCCCCAAACAATAAAAGTCCCTGAAATAAAGAAAACAGTCCCCAACATCTTTTTTATTTTTAAACCTGTAAAAAGAAAACAGTCCTTCATCATCTCCCCATGATCCCCATCCTGACCCTCCCTCTCTGCACTCCACTCCCCACACCCCCTTACCCAATACTTAGGCCAGTGGCTGTGATCTTCTATGGACCGACACGCCTGCACTCTTCAAAGACAAACCACAAACTGAGGAATCCAGGTAAGTGCCGATAGTGGCAGACAATGGATTTTCAACTTACGTTGATATCTCAACTGTTTTTTTGACATTGTAGCCCCAGATTTTCAACATTGGTTCATGGGACCCCACCTCACGAACACTGGCACTGTCATTTCATTGCTCGGCCCTGAAAGGTGATTTTGCAGTTGCTGCATGAAATCACCTTTCAGGACCAATTAACAAAATGACAGTGCCATTGTTCATGAGGTGGATCCCAAATGCCCATGTTGCAAATTTGAACAAATTCCAAAAAATGACTGTGCTACTAGTGTGTGTTGCACAGTTTCTATGCATACTCATAACTTTGCCAATTTTTAATATTTTCTCTCCAGATTTGCAACATTGCCATTGTTTCACACCTCCTCATGATCAATGCAGCTGTCATTTCACATTCTGCCTGAAATGTGTTTTCGCACCTGTGGCACAGAATGGCACAGTTTCTGTGAGAAATCAACTTTGGGACAGATTAATGAAATCATTGTGCCAGTATTCATGAGGGAGGTCCCAAAAGCTCATGTTGAAAATCTGGTGAAAATGCCCCAAATGACCACATTATAAGCATGTGTTGCACAGTTTCTACGCACATTAGTAACTTCACCAATTTTTATATTTACACTCCAGATTTTCAACATTGCAATATTTTCACACCACCTCATGAATAGTATAGCTGTAATTTTCAAATCCTGCTAAAAAAAATGTTTTTCCATACCTGTGGCACAGAATGCCATTACAGTTGTGCTGAATTACATTTCAATGAGGATTTGAAAGTGTTCTGTACTGGGTACATACGATGAAGTGATAACAAGGTTATGTTGAACATTTGGGGTGAAAATTTTAAATGGCACAGTTTTGACTATTTGTTGCAATTTCACTATGCCTGCTCATAACTTGATGTGTGGAAGCACAGGGGCCAGAGGCGCTCCACAGTAAAATAAAAGTACTGTTATACTATCTAAGAAAGTAAGGAAATACATTGCAAAACTTTGTTAATGCATCAGTTAGGGTTAAAACAACAAAAGTAGAAATGTGGTGTTAGGTTGAAACCTAACACCCCCACTCTGCACAGATGAAGAGGGATTGGGGGTTAGATTGGCATTTCCTGCCCTAACGCTCACCACATTCCATTACAAAATAAGCTTGGTGGCCATATCATAAGAGAATGGGGTGAGCATTAGGCTGGAGATGCCAGTGCCAACCCTCTGATCCTCTCTTCATCTGTGCAGGGTGGGAGGTGGGGTGTTAGGTTGGAAATCTTAATGGCACATTTCCTACTTTTGATGCTTTAACCCAACTGATGCATTAACAAAGTATATCTATATATATATCTATATATATATATATCTATATATATATCTATATCTATATATATATCTATATCTATATATATATCTATATATATATATCTATATATATATCTATACACACACAGTATATGAATAAAATGGTAGCACGGTAGTGCTACCATAGTTAGGCTGAGTACCCCACTTAAGGTTAAATGGTGAAACTTTGCACCTTAATAACTTTGCCACCATTCAACAGATCTGCCTGACATTTGGCAGGTACAGGATGTTACCATAGATCTTAGGATCTGCCAACTTTTGTACCAGTCAGATATACGGCTCGCGGAGTTATTAAGCAAGATTCTAGCATGCAATTACTTTTCTTGCACATTCTTTGCTCATGCCTACAGGTTGCACGGTTTGCACGACTGGTCCAAAACTTCAGGGAACATGTGACCAGGGTCCCGACATGCCTTTGAAGATTTCGTGAAAATATATTGAACGGTTCAAAAGTTATTCAAAACAAGTTTCCCATTATAGTCAATGGGAAAAGTTAACTAAAAGTTTGACAGTATCAGCAATGCACTTTTTAGTGTCGCAAATGACCCTAGTAGTGTTGCAAATCCACCATTTTATTTTCAGTCACTGATCACAGAAATGCTTGGCATTTAAAATTGGGACCATCTAGGGACATTATTTTTTGTGTTTACCTAGTCGAGCCCGAGGATGCTAGCCATGTCTTTATTTTGGGTTAAACACCCCAGAAATATGTTTTTCAAATTTGTAGGAAAAGTAGTGTCGCACTTGCAACACTGTCACAGTTTTTGCAAAAGGTGTAACAAATCACGACACTACTTTTCAACACTATGGCCAAAATGACAGGAATTGTTTGCCACCCTGCTGCAAAGAACGGTTTGGTCTTTTGGGCTGACATTTGAGGAATGGCAGCCAACGACTCAGGTGTGTCTTATGGTGGTTTCTTGAAAAATATTAGATGGCTGCACAGTTATGGCACTCTGAAGTTTATACTTTTTCCCATAGACTAACATCATGGCGTCCGCCGCATGACAGGAATTCTTTGCCATCCTGCTGCCAAATAACAGTCTGGTCTTTTGGACTGGAACTTGAAGGAAGAAAGCCAATATCCCACAGATGTGCCTTTTGGTGGTTTGGTTCAAACATATTACAAGCGGCAGAGTTACGGCACTCTGAAGTTCACATTTATTCCCATAGGATAACATTACGGCGTCTGCTGCGTTTTCGCTGCCCGTATCTCAGAAACTGTGCAAGATACAGACTTTTCATCAGAAAAATGCTAGCCAAGAGGGTCATAATTCATATGAAATTTTAATTTTTTCTCATTGAGCGGTTCCTGAGATGTAAGCAATTTAGTATTCTAACTCCTCATTTTCTGCTCCGAGACCCATTATTATGCATACATTCTTTGTACTCACTGTGTTTCTATGCAGCTGTTGGGAAACCCGGTGTGCGCTACATTACTATTACCCTTACTGCTTGCTTGCGTGTCCGGCATCTGTTTATGCCATCGCTCCTGTGTATGCCACCATGTGCTACTCCTCTCATGCTTTTGTTTGCGCTTGCATTTGTGTTACTGTTACCATTTGTGTCTACAGTACTGTTTCTGTTTGTCTTTCACTTTGCATTGCCATGCGCATTACCATTTGCGTTTGCAGATGCCCTTCTGTTTGCATTTGCATTTGTCTTTCATTTTGCGTCATTGTTGTTGTTACCATTTCCATTTCTGCTTTCCAATTGCATTCCCGTTCCTGTGTCCGTGCATGTTACAGTTTGCATTTCCATATGCTCTTGTGTTTGCGTTTCTGTTTCTTTGGCGTTATTGTTGCTGTTACCGTTTATTAGCGTGTATAATTGTGGCACCGTGACTGTCACGAGTAACGGTTTGCATTTCAGTATGTGCTTGCGTTGCATTTCCATTTCTGTTTCTTTGGCATTATTTTAGCTGTTACTATTACCATTTGCATTTGTAATTGTGGTACCGTGACCATGCACATTATGCTTTGCATTTCCTTACACGCTTGCCTTTCTGCTTCTGTTCCCTTTGGCATTATTGTTGCTGTAACAGTTAATATTTGCATTTACAATAGCAGTACCATGACCGTGATGTTACCACTTGCATTTTCATGCACACTTGTGTCTCCATTTGCATCACTGTTCGCTTTGGCGCTCTCTTTAGCTTGTGTTTCTATTCATGTTTGCATTACCATTTCCGCTTGCATCACCATGTGCATAACTGTTAGTGCTTGTGTTTGCATTGCAGTTACCATTACTATGTCACAAGACATCACATGGTGGGAGCACTGGGTCCAAGGGTCCACACTTCCACCACCGTATTCAATTCACTATTTATAGTCCTCATTCTCAAAGAGGAAATTCATGGCAAAAAACTCCATTTAATGCATCAGTTAGGGTTGTTCCACAATGGAAAGTGAGGAAATTCAGTGTTAGGGTTGAAAACCCTTGCACCCAGCCCACCCCAACCGGCATTGGGGTGTGCGTTGGAGTCACTGGTCCTAACTCTCACCCCATTCTCCCATATCTCAGCTTGCTTACATGTGATGGGGTGAGAGTTATGGTCGATGACCCCAATGCACACTCGATGCCAGTTGGGGCAGGCTGGGGGTGCAAGGGGGACTTTGAACCCTATCACCAAATTTCCTTGCTTTTTTCACTGTGGAACAACCCTAACTGATACATTAAACTGAGTTTTTGCCATGAATATATATATATATATTATGGTAGCACGGTAGTGCTACCATAGTTAGGGGTTGAGGAGCCATTTGCATGTTAAACCCCAAAACTTTGCACCTTAATAGCTTTGCAACTGTTTGACAGATTTGGCTGAAATTTGAATACATGATCAAGAACCATAGGCCTTGGGATTTGCCAAGTTTCCGTGGTGGTCAGATATGTGGCTGTGGGTTATTAAGAGCGTGATCTGTGCGCGCATTTACGCTTTTTCTGGAATTCTCACGGTCGCTACTTACAGGTCGACGGTTTGCACGATCGTCCGAAATCTTCAGGCAATGTGTGGCCGGGTCCCTGATGTGCCTTTCAAGATTTTGTGAAAAACATTAAACGGTTCAAAAGTTATTCAAAAACAGTTTCCCATTATAAGTCAATGGGAAAAGTTAACAAAAGTTCAACACTTTCGCAAATGCATTTTTACTTTCTCAAATGGGCCTGTTACTTTTGCAAATTGGCCATTTTGTTTTCAGTTGGTGATCAGAAAAATGGTTGGCATTTAAATTTGGGACCTCTAGCAACCTAATTCTTTTTGTATTCACCTAGTCGGACCCTGAGGATGCTTGCCATGTCTTTATTTTGTGGTAAAACACCCCAGAAATATGTTTTTCAAATTTCTGGAAAAGTACTTTCACAAATTACTTTCATGCTCACTAAAGTGTCGAACTTTTGTGAAAGCTTGCAAATGTGCACAGTAGTTTTCCATCTGTGGGATAGTGACAGCGATTCTTTGGCAGTGCGCTGCAAAAGAACCGTTGGAGTTTTGGGCTGACATTTGAGGAAACGGAGCCGACATCTCACAGATGTGCCTTTCAGTGTTGTATTGAAAAAATATTAAATGACGGCAAAGTTATGGCACTCCAAAGTTGATGGTTTTCCCATAGGATAACATTACGGCGCCTTACGCATTACAGAAATCTTTGGATCCCTGCTGCAAAATAACGGTTTGGTCTTTTTCCTGAAATTTGGAGGAAGACAGCCAACAGCCCACAGATGTGCTCTTTCAGTGGTTTGGTGAAAACATTACAGGGAGGCAAAGTTATGGCGCTCTGAACTTTTCTTTTTTCCCATAGGATAACATTACGGCATTCGCACGCTTTTCAGGGCCCGTGATCTCGAAACTGTGTGAGATAATGGACTTTCATCGGAAACTTTAGCTTCTGACAGGGGCTAAGATTCAAATTAGCCAGGACAGTTGTAAATAATATGACTTTTAAATTTTTTTCCTATGTCGCTTTTTTTCTATGTCATACGGTTCCTGAGATATAATGTATTTAGTATTCCAAGATCTCATTTTCTCTGATACTCATTATTATGCATACATTATTTGTACTCACTGTCTTTCTCTATGCAGGTTTTGGGAAAACCAGCCCGTGCACTTTCATATTACTGTTACTGTTGCCTTTTCTGCTTGCGGTTCCTTATCCGCTTTCACTTATCTGACGCCTGCGCCACCATGTGCGTTATCCTTCATGCTTTCATTTGTGCTTGTGTTTCTGTTATTTTTGCCATTTCTGTCTACAGTACTGTTTATCTTTCTGTTTCACTTTACGTCACCATGCCCATTGACATTTCTGTTTGCAGGCACCATGGTACCATGTGACAACACATCACGTGGCAGACCATTCCCGCCTCGCCACCATGTGCATTACCCTTTCTGTTCTCATTGGCGCTTGTGTTACAATGTGCACCACTGTTAGCATTTCTGTTTGCGTTGCTGTCCCTGTTAGTTTGCCACAAGACATCATGTGGCCGCCATCATTATGCGGTGGGGCGCTGGGTCCGAGGGCCCCGAGCTCCCGCCGCTGCATTACTTTCACTATTTCTGTTATCATTCTCAAAAGAAGGGAAATTAGAGGCAAAACTCCATTTAATGCATTAGTTAGGGTTGTTCCACAGACAAAAGTGAGGAAATTCGCTGTTAGGGTTGAAAACCCTTGCACCCCCCCACCCCCCACCGGCATTGGGGTGTGCATTGGGATCATGGGTCCTAACTCTCACCCCATCCTCCTATACTTCTGCTACTTTATACATGTCATGGGGTGAGAGTTAGGCTGATGTTCCCAATGCACACCCCAATGCCACCACGCAGCGCCATCCTTGCTTTTATTTGCGCTTGCGCTTGGTTATTTTTTTGCCATTTGTGTGTACCGCATCTGTTTTTCTTTCTGTTTCACTTGGCGTCACCATGCCCATTGACATTTCCATTTACAGACACCATGTTACTATGTGACAAGACATCACGTGGCACACTGTTCTTGTCTACGCCACCGTGTGCGTTACCCTTTCTGTTCTCATTCGCGCTTGTGTTACTATGTGTGCCACTGTTAGCATTTTTGTTTATGCTGTTGCTCTGTCGCCACGCATTACATTCACTATTTCTCATTATCATTCTCAAAAAGAAGGGAAATTAGAGGCAAAAACTCCATTTAATGCATTAGTTAGGTTGTTCCATGCGACAAAAGTGAGGAAATTCGCTAAGGGTTGAAAACCCTAACCCCGAATCCACCCCCAGCACCACACACACACAGACACACACACACATTCAAGTATGGGGAGGCCAAGTCAACACAACCAATGACAGACAACCAGCAGCAGGTGACAGAAATAACAAACAATTGTCTAAATGTACCACGAGACATCCCCACCCACCTGACCAGGTACTGCATGCTCAGTGGAGATCAACAGCAAAACTGAGGCCATGTACACCAAACGTACATATCCCTGATTGCAGCTGCACACAACGTACCACACTTAGTAGTTGCATGGCCTTACCTTCTACGCCCACACCACACCACAACTGGTACTGTGCCGTTATTCAATATAAATGCTGAAGGTGCATGATGACAGTTGTAGAAAGGTTTTAACACTAGTGAGTATACATTAATTAAGAGAAGCACATAAATTAACTACAAGACACTAGCATGCTCAAGATAAAAGTAGTGATACATTTAGTAGGTGATTTACATAGTAGTACATTTACTGCAATGGTTTACTTAACATAGAGAGGCTGATGTAAACATATGGAAAAGCATTGCCTGTTCAACGCCAGAAATTTGTACTGCCAGTATCACATGCATTCTTACTGATGAAGGTGTACTGCTGATGTACATACATAGACCTTCAGTGTGTTTCAATACTAAAGATGCAGTAAGTATTCTTTGTAAGAAACATTGTAATTGCATGGATCAGGCCAAGCAACTTCTAAATATCATAGCACTACTGAGCCAACAATGATGTACCTGTATCGGAGATGTATATAGGATAGATTTTCCTGTAGGCACTTACTGAGTATGTTGTACCTGATAAAGACAATCTCATTGCATCTGTGATGACTAACTTATTCAAATAGTAATACATTTACTATTGTTGCAATGAGTGATCTATACCACTTATGGACACAGTGTGATTTTTTTTTTTAACAGTTGTTTCATACTCAGGCTGTATGCCTACTGTTTGGGTTTCCACACTTCTGTCACTGATGCTATCAAAGTGATAACTATGTTAATTGTGGTACAACAGGAATCAAGTAGGTATGGTGTAGATATAAACAGAATGTCTTTTAGTATTGATTTAACTCACAATGGGGTAAGTGTACTAGGACAGCAGGGTTATCCTCTATCACTGACTCTATCAGTTATAATCACACTAGAGTTTCGATGACTGTAATGATCAGGTTACACTGTTCATCTTCATGAGTTCATATTGACAGCCATTCTCCAGTAACTAGACAGTGTATGGTGTAACTGGGTGGACACTGTGTTGCAAAGCTGCTGCAGTGCCTAGCAGAGGGATAGTATCTACTCATAAAGACAATTAAGCAATGAGCATGACCAACAGTTAAATGTTAAATGGTCTGTTAATCACTCTGTAGGGGTTTAATGTTGAATGAGGCATAGCCGAAGAGTGCCACATGTCACTAGACAGTGATAAACTGACCATTAACATAATACCTGGGATTATTGCTATCATAATAAAACTGTTTTTAAACAACATTAAACCATGTTCATCATATGGTTAGGCTCTACATGTATGTTAATAAAAACTAAACATAAGGCTGTTGCAATGTTTACAGTCAATTAGAAAGCTGCATTTCTCAAACCCTTGTTATAATCAGAGATTATACCTGTACAAATCCTTGGTTTTGCTGAACTCTGTTGCTCAGGTGGCCCACCACAAGTGGTGTGGTCTGGCGCGGGCATGGTAGATAAGGCCATGCAACTACTAAGTGTGGTATGTTGTGCAGCTGCAATCAGGGATGTACGCTTTGGTGTACATGGCCTCAGTTTTGCTGTTGATCTCCACTGAGCATGCAGTACCTGGTCAGGTGGGTGGGGATGTCTCGTAGTACATTTAGACAATTGTTTGTTATTTCTGTCACCTGCTGCTGGATGTCTGTCATTGGTTGTGCTGACTTGGTCCTCCCCATACTTGAATGTGTGTGTGTGTCTGTGTGTGTGGTGCTGGGGTGACTGAGTTAGGGTTTTCAACCCTAACAGCGAATTTCTCACTTTTGTCGCTAGGAACAACCCTAACTAATGCATTAAATGGAGTTTTTTGCCTCAATATATATATATATATATATATATATATATACATACATACATACTACATACACATATATATATATATTACACACACAGTATATGTAGAGAGAGAGATATTTAGATATATAGGTATATAGATACACACACACACACACACACACACAATAATAACCCTTATACCTGCAACATCTTATAACATTTTGATGAATGCTTTCAAAAGTATACAAAATAACTAAAATCAAAATTGTGGCAAAATGTTTGGCACAGCCCTTTTAAAGCTTGATATTTAAAACTTGGTACATACCCATGTTGCAGATTTCTCTAAAGCCTGACACTGTGGAGAAATTTGGATAACAATTTTACAATTAGAAAGAAAATAACTGAAAATTAGATTTTGATTAAATGTTTGGCCACCCACAACTGACACTCTTTCAGTCTTGAACTCCAACATTTGATACACTTATGAAAGTCCTTGGTACCTTGATGCATGCCTAATTTAGTATCATTTGGATATGTTCTTAGAAAACTAGACAAAAGTAACTGAAATTTAAAATTTGATGACATTTAGTGGAATTTTGAAATTAATTTGGTCATAACACAGCTATCTATTCAGCTAGAGCTCTGCAATTAGTAGTATTACTTTGTGATAGGAGTTGGTGCAGTTGGTACTTGACATTTGTTACACTTATGCAGCCATTAGTACCTGTATTGCTACCAAAGTTGGTTTCATTTGTTAATATCATTTGGTCACAGCATTTAAAAACTAGAACAAAATGATTGAAATTAAAATTTGATGAAGTTCCACATAATTGTCAAACAAATTCCATGAAATTCCACATAACTAGAATGTTAGATCTGTGGACATTCCACCAGCAGAATTTTATATTCCACATGGCTCTATTTAAGAATTGTTTGTAAACACCAAACATAGACTCTGATGACAGAAGGAGACAACAGTCCATCAAGTCTGCCCTTATTTATCGCTGCACTTCTGAACATATAGGTTAGCTGACTAGATGGTACCATTCCAACCTCGCACCTTGTTTATCCTAAGTGCCAGTAAACCTTCCCTTAAATGTTCAGCCATGATCACCACACCTCCCATTTCCTGTGCACCCCATGTAACTGCCTTGATCTTGATTTCTGATAGAGGACCATCATCCTAGAATGTGAACACTTCAGAAGTAGTTGTTTAGGACATTAGTCTTCTGCTCATCATCTTCCTATGCCATCCACCTTCTTTTAACCTGACAATGTCTCACTTAATCTTCATTTTTCCCTAAATATAGTTAAAAACTCCTTTTGCCCTTCCTTCAATCCTTAAACAGTTCAAAGCTCCATGTCTATCATAGTCATCCTTACAAACACCTTTTTCTTTCAGTATGGCCTGATAATCCTCCCATTCTTCCTCCGCATTGGCAACCTTGTATGTAATAAAGGCATTATTGTTTTCTTTCACAGGCTCCCTTACCTCTGATGAGAACCAGCTTGGTCTCTTGTGCTCATTTCCTTCTGTGATCTTCTTGTCAACAAATTGACCACCCAGATAAATGGGGGTTCTCCAGTTTGTCTTTAAAAATGTCCCCTTATTATATTGTTGCCTATCAGAAACAAAGTGAAGGCAGCCTTTCCATGCTCCTGTTATTACTACGTGGTAAAGATACAGAAGCCAACCACAACCCTTTTCAGACACTAATAGTCTTAAAATAGATCATTTGAACATTTTAACTCCCCATGCCAACTTGCATTAAGTATCTACTGGTTATGCTAATATTCCTTAGAGATCCTTACATTAAATGAGTCATGGATAACATCAGAAACAGATGATAGTCCGCTCTACATTAATGGTTACAATTTATTCATGACAAGAAAAAGGTTGGAGAGAATCAATAGATTTTAAAATGGTAGCAATGCTCTGGTTGTTTCTGATCTTCTTTATTTTTTTTTTTGTATTTAAAAATTTGTTGGCAAGATAGGCACACTGAGCAGGGAATATTGCCAGTTGTGACCCTGGGGTGAGGATTATCAGGTTGATTATATACAAGGCCTGTGGAATTCTGGCGTATCTGCGAGTTATGCGGAATTTTCTGCAGAATTTTGCATTATGCCGAGAATGTATGTAGTGCCACAGAATTCACTTCTTTTTGGTGATTTTCTATTCATATATACTGTTTTTCCATAGTGCCAGGCTTTCTTCCCATCTTGTTTATCCTGAATCCCTCCTCATGCTCAGCATATCATGTAATTGATGACATCACATTATATTTAACCAATGGCAGAACTGTGTTCTGCCAGAGAAATGAATAAGTCATGCCACAGAAATCAAAAATGCTGTCAAGAGAAATTAAGGAGCCTCAGAGAAATCAGAAAGTTCTGCTGCAGAGCACTTAGGGTCCCTGATTATATATTGATAATTTTCTCACCAGGGAAAATTGTTAAACATTTATACTGTATGTGTCAAGCTATTAGCCTTTCAAAACAATCAACCCTTGACTTGACAGATTTAGGAATAGTAATGAATATCAATGAGTCCAACTAACAACATATCAGAGCTGGTGGCTTAAACTTAAACTGACTTGATTTAAAACAAAGAACAAACATTAATACTACTCATTCTTAATATAAAGCATCATAAATAATTGATGCGCAACCTTCCGTAACAGAACTACTGCAAAGAATAACATCATTGATTGGGTTTTAGTTCCCAGATCCCAATTAATTGTTCAGTCTGGTACTCTTCCTGTAGTACTGTATTTCAGACCATATCCCCATTTGTTTTGTTTTAGATAATACAAAATGAAGACTCCTTTGATATTTAAACTAACAAGAAACTTAAATAAATTAGATGCAAATATGTGCCTGAAAGATCTGGATAGAGCTGGCTGGAAGTAAATCGAAATGCGGATAATATTGATGAGGCTATTAAACTTTTAACACATGCTATTTCTTTATCTGTGATAAATATGCCTCTTTAAAAACAAAAATAAGGCTTAAAATGGTTGGAGTACCATGGCTGACAGTGGATTTTACATGGATGATGAAGGCTATGTGTAAATTATGGAAAATGTATTAGAAACTAGATATGTTCACTGTTACCAACTGTATCAAGAGCTTGGAGTATATAAAAGGAAATAAAAGGCAGCCATGCCTAAATATAAAAACATAGCATTTAATGGCAGATAAAGACCAATTGGCCCATGCGGTCTGCCTTTTATCCCTACTGACTAAATATACCACAGATCCTACTATATCTCTAGCTTCACCTCCTCTTTTCAAACTGCTGTGGTACCCTATGTCAATCCCATGCAGTTTTGAATTCCTTACTGACTTTCCCCTCCACCTTTGCAGGGATGCTGGTTGTTCCATCCCTCCACTACCCTTTCTGTGAAGAAGTACTTTCTCACGCTGCCCCTTAGTCTACCCCTTCTAGTCTCATGTCATGCCTTCTTGTTGTTTTAGAGCATCTTCTCTCTGAAAGATGCTGCTCTCCTTACCTTATTTATTCCCTTTAGGTATTTGAAGGTCTCCATCATGTCATCCCTTTCCTCCACTCCTCCAGGATATACATATTGAGTTCCTCCAATCTATCCTCGTATAACCTTTGGCATAGGGCCCTGCATCATTTTTTGCCCTTCTTTGAACTGCCTCTACCCTGTCTATGTCCTTTTGGAGATGCGACCTCCAGAACTGGGCCCAGTACTCTAAATGAGGTCTCATCAATGATTTGAACAGTGGCATCACAACCTCCTTTCTTCTGTTGGTGATACCTCTCTGTGCACCCTAGCATCCCACTGGCTCTTCAGCCAACCTGGCATATCGTTTGGCCACCATTAGGTAATCAGATACGATCATCCTCCAGATCTCGCTCCTGTTTTGTGGCTGCTAATAACTCCTCACCCATCATGTAATCCTCCCTGGGTTCCTGCACCCCAAGTGCATGATTTTGCAGTTCTTTGCATTGAATCCTAGCTGCCACACTCTGGACCATTCCTCCAGTTTAGCTAGGTCCTTCCTTATTTTCTCCACCCTGCTGGACTGTCTACTCTATTTTAGATCTTAGTGTCATCTGCAAATAGGCATACCTTCCCCTACAGCCCCTCTACAATGTCGCTGATGAAGATGTTAAACAGTACTGAATCCAAGAATTGATTCCTGTGGCACCCTGTTGGTCACCCTCCTACCTCAGATTTAGCCCCATTTACCACCACCCTCTGCATTCTATCCTCAACCAGTTTCCAACCCAGTTCACCACCTTGTGACCCAATCCCAGGCTGCTCAGCTTGTTCACAAGCCTCCAATGTGGAATGGTGTTGAACACCTTGCTGAAGTCAAGGTAGGCCACATCCACCACCCCCGATCCTCTTCCCTGGTCACCTAGTCAAAGAAATCTATCAGATTTGTTTGACATGACTTTCCTGATGTGAAGCCATGCTGCCTTGGACCTTGTGCTCTGCTGGATTCAAGGTGTTCCACTATCTTTTAGCAGTAATTCCATAATTTTCCCCACCACCGAGATCAGGTTGTGAGGTCTACAGTTTCCAGCCTCCTCCCTGTTCCCCTTTTGTGAGAGGACTACATCAGCCCTTCTCTAGTCCTCTGGAACCACTCCAGTCTCCAGTGACTTGTTGAACAGGGCTGCCAATGGTGCAGCAAATACCTCCCCTATGTCCTTTAATATTCTAGGGTGTATCCTGTCTGCTCCCATTGCCTTGTCCACCTTTAGTTTTGTGAATTCTTTTAGGACTCTCTCTTTTAAATGGACTGTTGCCCATCTCCCTTTCGATCATGATTCTTAACAGTGGTCCTTCCTTCCCTTCCTCTGTGAAACAGAGCAGAAATATTTCTTCAGGATTGATGCTTTATCCTGGTCACTTTCAACTCCCACTCCTTCCTCCTTTTGGCCTTACAATCCACCATCCCAGTTCTTTCTCCTTTCACTAACGCATTTCTATAGAAAGTCTTATCCTTTTTAACTTTTTGCAATGTTTTCTCTTTTCTTCACTGCTATGCCCTGACTGCTTTCCTGACTCTGCTTTTCTCAGATACACCACCCTGTCCTCCTCCCTCTGTGTCTCCTTATATTTCCTGAAAGCCAACTTTTTGCTCTTACTTTCATGATCACTTCCTATGAGAACCATAGTGGTTTTCTTTTCCTGCTGCCTTTGTCTATTTGCCGAATGCAATGGTTTGTGACCCCACTATGGCTTCTTTTTAGATGTTCCCATTGTTCCTCGACTTCCCACCTTCTCACCTCTGCTAGGGCTTCTCAGAGATTAACCTCATCCTTGTGAAGTCTGCCATCCTGAAGTCCAGAACCCTTGCTTCTGTGTGGCATGACCCTGTTGTAGTACTCATATTGAACTACACTGTGTGACAGTCACTGGACCACAGACATTCACCCACTCTGACATTTGTAATTCTGTCCCCGTTGGTTAGTACCATGTCCAAAATCACTCTCTCCTGAATTGGCTAAAGCAATAGATGTTTGAGGTATGCCCATTGTAGGGAGTACACGACATCTCTGCACCTAACTGCTGTAGTTGCTGGGATGCTGCAAACAACTTCTGGCAGATTGAAGTCATCTACCAGCAACACCTCTCCTTTAGCTGCCATCATATGGATGGCGTCCAGTCATCCTTGTCCATTTCCTCCTATTGTGCTGAAGGTCTGTAGACTACACCTGTGTGAATGGTTGTGCCACTGCCCATCTTCTGGGTGACCTACAGTGTCCTCCTTTTACCCTCCCTGTCTCTCCTGAACAAAGTATAGCCTGGTATAGCTACGTCTCAGTCATGGTTTCCATTGTACCATTTATCTGTAATAGCTACAATATCTCTTTGCTATCATGGCCACCAGATCAGAATTTTGTTCCTTAGGCTGTGGGCATGTGCTACATACACCTCCATTTACTGTAAACTCTCCTCCTGACCGCCCTCTAGTCCCCTTGCTTCTCCTCTCCTCCTCTCTTCTACCAAGTTCAGTGTTCACTTGTGATTTTTGTCCTTTTGTCCTCCACGCTACAGTACATTATTCTGGGGGTGGGGTGGGCAGTTAGCTTTTCCTGCTTCCTTTCTACCTTGGCTAGTTTAAATGCTTACCAATGAAGCATTTAAACCATTCACTAAGGACATCAGTCACCATCCCAGAAGGATGCAGGCTGTCACCTCTGTACAAGTCTACATCCTCTAGGTGGTCTCAAGTCCCCAGTCCCAAAGAAGCCCAAATATTGTAGGGAGAAACAGTTATCCAGTCTTTTCGACCTCAAATCCTTTTGAAACTCATTTTAATGATTTTCTAATCCTGAATTCACATCTAACATAGAATCAGTTGTTAATAATGTTTAAATGATTGAATTTTCATTTTATATTACTGTGACTTTTTACAATGATCTGCATGGGTTTATTTCAAAACTGTATGTAATTATTCTCTTCAAAATGCTTTACACCTGACTCTTTCTTTTCTCTGGAACTGCTTATTCTACTTGTAATGTTTGTTACTATGTATTTGATGTGAACCTTTTTAAATAAGCACATATTAACAAAAATCTTTACAAGTAGAATAAGCAGTTCCAGAGGAAATGCAGGGAGCTGCGCAAAACACTTTATTGAGAACAATTAAATACAGTTTTGAAAAATCCAAGATCATTGTAAACAAACATTTGTCAATGCTAAATGCTTCCCTGTATGGTAGTCTCCAAACAGGGGCTGAAATTTTAGTAGACAGAGACATGAGATGGGGGTGCATGTGAACAGAGGACAAGAGCCCAGTCCGAACTGAGGAGTGTGTACCAATAAAAGGAAGTGCATGGATGCCCTCTGAGTCTCAGGATTCTGCCTGACACCCACTGACACCGATACAGGCTGGCAGATTGATTTTGAAAGTGATGGTGGTGGTGCTGGTGACCCCCCACCCTGCCGCCACCCTGATCGCGCATCATGACTCCCCCAGCTGGGACTGCATTCTGGGACCAAAAGATAGAAGGCAATAAACCCAAGCAGCTTTCCCTTCTGACCACCAAAACAAAATGCACTTCAAAAAAACGAAACCCACACTTCATCAGTAATTACCTTACCAGAGTGTGATCAGACCACAAGTCCCCAACAGATCAGGAGACAACACCATCAATCTGAGAAATTGACCTGCAGTCCTTAGGGGTCACGAGGACGCAGCAGTTACAGTACAGTACAGTACAGTGAACCTTTATTCAACTGAAGCACCACCTACCACAGCACGAGTCAAAGTCTGAAATTATCTCAGGACACATACATTTTCAGTGCTGCAGTAGACTGGAAAAAATTGGTAATTATAAGGATCTGACTGAACTTCAGGCAGCTTGTGATGATCAGGGCATTCCTTTCAATTAGGCATGCAAAAGGTCAGCTGAGGTCAGTGTCAGATGTCTGTGTGCAGATGTGCTCTCCAACCCAAGTCATGCTGCCAGCTTAACCCCTTCAGTTCTGACAGGGTCAAAATCAGTAAACTGCTGCCGATGCTTAAATTTTCAATTGCAGCACACACTGACAGGACACAGCCAATAGGGCATAATGGGGTGGAGCTACAGCCCTTAGCCTACCCAGGTAAATATGCACCTGTCTTATGTCACTTGCTTCATGTTATCCATTTTCACGCTAGGGAGGTGATACACATATTGCACTTTCCAGATGTGGGATTTGTAGCTGGTCACTTAGGTTAGTACCATTAGTGGTTGGCACTGATCTGTTTCAATTGCTGGAAACCTATCGGAATATTTTCATTTGGGGTAACTGGGTCAGGGATTACTGCTCCATGAGCTGTGGAGTAGGGGCCAAATTCCATCTTCATGGGCCATGCTTGATCTTGTGCTTTAGCAGGGCCCTCACATGCCTGCTGCCATTAGCCAGTGTTGCTCTGTTTTTAATTTCTTCTTGTCTGTTTTTAGTTTGCAGAAAACAAAACTCAGTGCTTTCTTCATGGATGCACTTTTGAAAAGCTACCCTCGTTAGTATTTAAAACTTTTTTTTTTTTTCAAATTAGCTGCACTGACCAGGGACATCCTTGCTGGCATGGAGGCACCTGGTCCTATTGTTTGGACCTCATAACTCCAAAGTGAGACCTCCTCCACCCTCAATTCATGCAGTGTATTTAACATGCTGTGTAAAAGTTGTATTAGATTATGCAGGGTTTTGCATGTCATGAATATAGGGTTGCATTTAATCAACATTTTTGTTGTGGGTATAGCAAGGAGAAATGGCAGAGGAATGGGTTGAAGATATGCTCTGCTGATCTGCTTGCTGGCCAGCTTTATGCAAATGAAAGTACTGAAGCGCTGTCTCATTGGAGCACTTCAGTCCTTTCAAGTACACAAAGTTTCCAGCTGTGAAACCGTGACCATTGTCAAACTCTGCTTGCATGGTCATTGGTCTGTCAGGACAAGCCCAATGTAGATTGCTCTGCGTTGGACTAGTCCATGACACACCTCAGAAATTAGTGGTTGGCACTGATCTGTTTCAGTCTGCTGAAACCTATCAGAAACGATGCCATTCTCTGAAGTAAAGCAAAATGTTTCTTGCACTCGTACAAGGAAACATAACAAGTCACAGGACAGGTATAGAGGGAAACCAATAAAGCAGATTAATGGTTACAATTACAAAGGACTGCAAGGGCAGACCGCAAAGATCTCAAACTGATTAATTTGGGGGAGATTCAGCAGTGTATCAGGTAATTCATTTAACCAATTAGTGGCCCTGACAGCAAATGATTGCTTGCCTAGCTGAGTATGCCACAAAGGAGGCTTAAAAGAAGCTTTGCACTTCAGCATGCGCTGCCAAAATTAGATGTTTTAGCTGTTACAATTTACTAGAGAACACAACTTTGATTTTCAAAGTTCCTTTCCAAGATTTACAGGACATCTAGGTAGTCCAGCTAAAAAGTCTGTATAGAAAACATTAAAATATTTGCCTCTTCCCTGTTAACATCATAGTGCCTTCACTTATGACATCATAGTGATCACGGTGAAAGCAAACTGTGATGTCACAAACAACAATTGTATGGTTAGCAGGGAGAGTCAGATACATTTAGAAAGACTCGTGAAATAATTGCTGCATTATCTACTATATTTAGTAGACCAACATCAGGAAAGTAAAGAAAAAAAGC
Organism: Neoceratodus forsteri; assembly: GCA_016271365.2. Lineage (NCBI taxonomy): Eukaryota > Metazoa > Chordata > Ceratodontiformes > Ceratodontidae > Neoceratodus > Neoceratodus forsteri. The sequence goes on from CM028131.1 coordinate 794,479,839, forward strand.
AAAGAACTAGAAAACAATGACGTTAAAAAATTATTGGTGTAAATATTGTGTTTAAGTTTTTATTATAATATAGATTTGCTCCTTAAGGAATTTCTGGCTATGCTCCTGGTGTTGTATTGGCTGGAAGTTGTGTGGCCACAATTTGTTACAGCAGGGATGTTAGGCCCAGGAGTGCCTTTTGGCTAGCAAACAGGTCTGGACCTTTATTCTGCTGGGTAAAGGTAGCCAGTTAGTAAGTGTGCAAAGGGTACAACTACAAGTGTGGCTACCTGCACCAAGTAAAAGTGGCATACAATATTACAAATCAGCTTTTCTCTATTTAGTCCTGTGTCACAGGCAGCTGCATAGACAGGGAGGCCATAGTCTATAAATGACAGTTGAGCTGGCCACAATAAGGCATCTAGCATCCCCAGTGAAACTGTTCCAGTACAGTACAGGACATAGAAACATAGAATTTGATGGCAGATAAGGGCCGCTTGGCCCACCTAGTCTGCCCATTTTCCTACCTAACGGATAAGCTGCAGATCCTAGTTAACCAACAGCCTACTTCCTCCTACCCCCACTAGAATTGCCTTATGTCTGTCCCATGCATTCTTGAATTCCCCACTGTTTTTGACTCTGTGATCTTCTCAGGAAGGCTGTTCCATTTATCCACAACCCTCTCAGTGAAGAAATATTCCTCACATTACCTCTGAGCCATCCCTTTCCATCTTCAAATTGTGTCCCTTGTTTTTGCACATCTCTTTTCTGAAAGATACGACCTTCTTGGACCTTGTTGATTCCCTTGAAGTATTTGAAAGTTTCTATCATGAACCCCTCCCTCCTTTCCTCGAGGCTATACATCTTTAGTTCCTTTAGTCTTCTTTCATATGTCTTCTGATGCAGACCCTACATCATTTTGGTTGCCCTCCTCTGGACAGCCTCCACCCTGTCTATGTCTTTGTGGAGATGGGGTCTCCAGAACTGTACACAGCATTCTAGATGTGGTCTTACCAACCTGCTGTACAGAGGGCCAACAACTTTTGTTTTCTACTGGTGATGCCTCTCCCTGCATCCCAGTATCCTCCAGCCCTTCTTACTGCCTTCTCATATTGCTGGCCCACCTTTGGGTCATTTGATATGACTACCCCCAGGTCCCTTTCCATTTTGTTGTTGTCAGTATCTCACCCCCATTGTGTACTCTTCCCTGGGTTTTGTTTCAGGTGCATTACTTTGCACTTCTTTGCATTGAATCTAAGCTGTCATACATTTGACCATTCCTCCAACCTTGCCAAGTCCCTTTTCATCCTTTCCACCACACCTTGCGTATCAACCCAGTTGCAGATCTTTGTGTCATAAGCAAAGAGACATACTTTCCATTCCAGTCCCTCTGCAATGTCACTTATAAAGACATTAAAGGACACCTGGTCTTCTTGTAACTATGGCCACCAGATTGTCAACACGGGGCAAAAGATAAGGTGCCATCCAGAGTTCAAGGTCTTGTCCCAGGCTGTTTCAGATAACAAAGGATTGCACTTTACTGTGGGAAGTTAAAACAAAAGCATGGTCTTTGTGTTTTTGTAATTGAGGACCAGTTTTTGGGGAGAACCAGCTTTCTGGTATCCTGAATATATTTAGGAGAACAGTGATGAGGCTATCAAAGTCGGGATTTGGGAATAAATGACAGCATCATCAGCACAGAAGAGTACGCTGGCTGCCTGATAAGAATTGGACAGTTGATTTATGAGAGGCCAAATAGGAGTGGGTCCAACATGAAACACTGGGGACACCAGTAGACACTCCGTAGTGACAGACAAGGATTTATCAGTCTTACACATTAGGAGCAATTGATGGGATAGCTGTGGAACCTGTCAACTTGTTCTGTGACAAACTCAGACCAGATATCCAGAGCTCACTCTGCAGGAGTGACAATATTTGTCATATCACACTCATGCCCATCATGTATCCCCATATACGCTGTCCTAGGAATCAAAAATTACTATCCCAGGAGGCAGAATAGCGCAGTGGTCTAAGGCTCTCAGCTGCAAATCTGGTGACATCCAGCAGACCAGACCTGGGTTTGAATCCCACAGCTTCCACTTGCATACTGTGTGACCCTGAGCAAGTCACTTAACCTCCTTGTGCTCCCAGCTCGCTCCTGTATAAAAGCTTTCAGCTTAGTGTGCTATACCTGGTTAAACAACTAACTAAAAATATATCTATATCTATATAACCACTCCTATTGCATAAATATATTTATTACTTACTCCATTTGTTTTTATTGAGGCTTATCCCACTTGTAAGGTTACCTGAGGTCAAACTGCCCTTGTGCAGATAAATGATGTATCCCACAGCTCCTCTGCATTCTGGTCTGATATGCAGATTCCGAGATGGGATAGTGCAAAAAGTGAATTTTCAGGAATTTTTGCTGTTTTGTCAAGAGACATAGTGCCCAGATGATTTAGAAATTTTCAGGTAGAAAGGGTCAGGCTGGAGATGTGCTTTTGCTGGTTTGGTGAAAAAATATTAATCCATTCTGAAGTTATTAAATTTAAAAATTTCGGTTCTGAGCATTCTAGAAAGCACTTCAAAATAGTTCATATGAAATGAAAAATAAATCATTTTTACTTTGGGGCTGATCATTTTTCATGAGGGAGAAACCTTTTCATTTGTCACCATCTTGTTTTCTGTTTTTTTTTTTTTCTTTTAAAACAAAAATATTTCAAACACCACAAAAATGACATACTGGACAGAGACCAACACATCTATCTTATTCATCGGGACTCCATTATGTGGACGCTGCACTTAACTGTTGGAGAAATTAACTAATTTGTTTTTGTTTTTTTAAGTTTTAATCCTTTTCATGACTCGCTTCCTTTTTCTGTCTGGTTGCTCGGATGAACATTTTGTATGAATCCTCCTTCTGTTAACTCTGTAATGTTTCACTGGTGTCTAGTGGTACCCCACCCTCTGATCCACATCCATAGTTGTTTAATTTTTTCCTGGTGTCTAGTGGCACTCCCACCCTCTGATTGTAATCTCCATTTTTACTTTTATATTTCCTTGGTGTCTAGTGGCACCACCACTCTTCCATCTCATCCCTGTAATTATTTTTTTTCCTGTTGTCTAGTGGCACCCCACCCTCCAATCACTGTCTCCATTTGCATTTTTGTCTCCCTGGTGCCTACTGGCACCCCCAACCCTCCAATAGCCATCCTATAAGAAATAAAGAAAATGGTCCATCAATGTCTTTTTGTTTTTACAACCTTTAAAAGAAAATGGTCCTCAGCAATCTGAGCCCCAACCACCCACCCACTCAGTACCCAACACCCCACCCCACACACACCTCACCTGAATAGGTCCCAGGGTGAAAATCCACTCCAATCCAAAACACGTCTTGCTGCTAGAACCTCAGATTGCAATATGACAAACTGAGGTAAGTGCAGTTCAACATAGCCTTTTAGGACATCACCTCACAAACAATGTCAGTGGAATTATGCAAATGCAGCCTGAAAGCTGATTTCACGGTCAATTGGCAAAATCACCTTTTGCAAGGGATTTGAACATTTCTACCACCCTTGATCATGAGGTGGGGTCATAAGAATGGTATGTTGATAATTTGGGGAGCAAATATGTAAAATAGTAAAGTTATGCACATGCATTGACATTTTCTATGCTCACTCGTAACTCTGGCAATTTTAAATATTTTGACTCAAATTTTCAACATAACCATCTTTTATACCACCTCATGAACATGATAGATGTCATTTTTTCAAACCTTGGCCAGTCTCTGTTTTGCATCTGTGGACACAATGATGTTGGGGTGGCGTGGAATCATGTTTTGGCTAGGATTCCAAAATTTTCATTACTGGGTTCATGAGGTGGGGTAATAAGAAGGCTATGCTGACAATTTCATTCCTGTTTTACTACAAATGCAAGCACAGGGCCCTCTGGGCCCTGCACCCCACAGACAAATGAAAATATAATTATACTATCTCAAAAGTATGGAAATTCTTTGCAAGAAATTTCATTAATGCACTAGTTAGAGTTAAGCGACAAAAGTAGGAAATGTGGCATTAGGGTTGCCAACCCCAACACCCCACCCCACCCACCAGGCAGCAACAGGAAAAAACATTACAGTGTCACCTCTCCTGCATCTTCACTAATGAGGCATGGGAAATGCCATGGGGTTGTCAGCCATAATGCTCACCCCATTCTAATATGCTCACACATCTCAGCTTCTTTCATGATCAGATTTATTTATTTTATATATGACAATTTTGGATAACACCTTTGAGCAAACAATGATCTTTACAAAGGTTCCACATCATGGACAATGGACAAGTATAGACAAGAACAAACAGGTAGATAACAGTTAATACAATTGCAGTACATGAGCTGCCAGTGGCTTTGTCCATATAAGACAGGACAATAGAATTAATAACAGGTAAAACATTACAGAAAGCATAAGTTGCCAAAGGCTGTGTCAGGATCAATGTGGATGGAAGCAATGGTGCAATATCATCAGACATTATACAAAGAGACCCTGGGGCAGTTACAATTGAAATAGTGATCTGACAAGTGCAGGAGAGGGCCAGAGGTAGTTGGCAAGCAGACAAGGTAGTAGGGGACAGGCAAGAACCAATGGGTTGGGGGATTGGAAGGATAAGATAGGTGGTGATGGAGGGAGAAGGGATGGGAGATGTAAGTGGAGGTAACAGGATGGGTGGGGGAGAGAGAAGAGTTAGGATGGGCAAGGAGGAGAAAGGAGAGAGAGAATGAGAAGTAGAAGGGAGTTAGGAGGGCTAGGGAGAAAGTAGAGAGAGAATATGAGTGCTATGGAGCTATATGGTGTGAGCATTAGGACCAACAACCCCAAGACACTCCTTATGCCTGATTAGCAAAGATGCATGAGAGGTGAAACTATAATAGTTTTCCTGTTTCTGTCTGGTAAGTGGGGATGGGGTGTTAGGGTTGGAGACTCTAACACCACATTTCCTATGTTTGCCGCTTTAACTCTAACTAGTACATTAATGAAGTTTTTTGCAAAGATTATCGATATACTATATATCTGGTGAGGCAACCATTGTAAAGAGCCTCATGAACATAGTTGTGAATTCCAACAGCACCATGTTGATGCTGTGGAGCTTCTGGAATCCATGCTCCGAATTTGGGGTACTTAGTTCACAGCCCACCATCTGGTAGACTTCAAGAGCTGATCCTGCAGGAGGTATGGGCCAGATCAGTGAGGATGATGGAACTGAGATCAGTAAAGGCTGTGTTGAAATAATTGTCAGTTTTGTGGAATCAACAACCTCTTAACCCTCCACAATGAACATTTGAGGAGAGGTTTTAACTCCTTGCCTAGAACTCCAGGCATCTTCCTAGAATCTTTTGCCATTGCTCCACTTCTGGGTCTGCTGGTCCTTATAGACATCAGATTTAACCTTTCTAATCATACTGGTGCACTTATTGCAGGCTTCCTTGACCTTTGTAGGTGACTAGGGACATTGTTTCCCTGGCCAGTACCCATAGACTGTCCCTCTCCTTCATGCATGCAAGGTGTTTGGGTGATCCATCCAGATGGTGTTCCTCTTGCCTTGCTTTTTTTTTTTTTAAGGGGTGCAAATTTATCATAGACACATGCGAACTCAGAGACAAAAATTCTAGAGTTGAATCAATATTGGGAATGGCATCTAAGGATCACCAATAAATTTGGGCCAAGTAAGATCTAAATTCAGACACCTTGATTTTGTTTAGAACTCAGATGATTGTGATTCGGGGTAGCATGGCAGGGTCTATTTAACTGCCAATAGATATTGCACTAGGGAGTGGTCACTTAGGGCATCTGGAAGAACTTCGACAACATTAGCCCTATTAGGTGTGCAACTAGTGTCCAGTGGAGTAGCATCATGGTGCCTGTTTTAGAATTGCCCTGGTATGCTCAGTGAGCATTTGTGTGAGAAATAGGCTGGACACCTTATCACTATGACCCTGCACTAGACTTAGCATTCCAATTGATGTTAAAGTCACCAGTAATAATATATTCTCAGTTCTGACTGAGTTGCATGGAGCAGTGAGCAAGTGACACTATGCCCTGATTCTGTTTACCCGTCAGATATAAAGAGACAATAAACAACTGATAAACAATCTCAGTTTCAAATGTTTTTGTTTCTATATGTTTTTGTTTTAACTGTGTTTACACTTTAGCACTTGTATGCTTATTTAGATGTGTTTTGAGTTTTCTTTTTAATTTTATTGCAGTGGAATGCTTATCCATTACTCAATGAGCGTTAATGAAATTAACTCAATATTACTTTTACATTTGAATTAGAGGCAATTTTTAATAATATGCTACTGAGTACATAGATGAAATTTGTATTACACTGCTGAATTAAATACTGTTGCCCTTTAAAGATCTCTATATAAAAGTATCATGGACCATTGCAGTCAGCAGGCCTTGAGGAAGCAATAGATATGCAAGTGTGAGTCAAATCAGGGCTTTTTGAACAAATGAATGAATGAATGAATGAAATCTTTATTTTAAAGCGCTTTTCTAAAACCAAGGCACTGTGCATATACCAAACAAAAGAAAATAACAATTTAAAATATATATAACAATCAAAATATTAAAAAAACATAAAATTACAATATCATAGATATCAACTTCAATAAAATCTGAATGTGCTAAGCATGATGCAGCTTTAATACATGCATGATGACACATTATTTGGCACCCAAATAAAGTATACACTTAATAATGTTATGCCTTTTGAACCTTTTTCCCAGTATTGGCTTGTTGGTGCAAGTCCGTCTTTTGTTGTCCATAGCAATGTGCAAACAACACTGAGCGCATTTTCTAGGGGTTCTAAGTATCAATAGGAGTCATATTTATGGCTCCACCTCTCATTAGCAAGCACTCCATGCCTGTATTAGCATGATGGCAAAAAAACTATTTGTGCTTCACAAACTTCTGCTTCAATATTGGTCTTGGAGATGTTGCTTCACAGAGAATATTTCATTTCAGTTCAACATAGTACCAAGTAGTACTTTTGGTACAGAAGGAGCTGAAAGGCAATAAGTAAAATGAGTCTTTGTGAGATGTAGCAGTCAGTGTACTTTGCATTCATAGACCTTACCAAGCATTCGATTCCCTTATTCATTGTATCATGGGTGACACTTCTGTGTTCTGGTGTAGGCTTATGTTTTAATTAATGTCATTAATGATCTATTCTTAAATAATTTGTGCAAGGTCAGGTATAAAATAGGAATCTCATGAACATAATCAGGATAAATATGGGGCTAAAGCAGGGCTGAATCCTAGCCACCATTTTTTCAACATTTATATTATTGAATAAATCCATGCATTGAAAAATCATCATTAAAGTCATCCAGTAATAGGCAATCATAAATGTCCCATACTTGTGTATGCAGATGATATTGCCTTAATGTTACCAGCACAAAATGGACTGCAATTACAATAAAACAAATTAGCGCAGAAATAGAGAGCTCAACTAAAAAATTCATTTATAGAAAAAGTAACATAATCATGGTAAATAAAGAAAGAAGTAATATCAAAATTCTGTTCCTTGAAGCCATTTTCTTTCTGAAAAGGACGGTAGATTTGAAAGCTTAAAGTTTTTACTGGCAATCTTTGTTGGTCCAGTAAAATGTATCAAACCACCTAATCTGTGCATCTTAGTGTACTAGGACCAACATAGCTATAGACATTTTTGAAAATAAAGGAAGTTCATATTTAACAATAATTTTACTTGGAAACAACAGATCATGACCGTGCACAATAAGATCTTACAGCTGGGTTGTGCAATACTAAGATTCAATTCAAATTAAGGAGGAAATACCACAGAAACAGTAATTAAGGTGTTTGACACTAAAACAATGATTCATTGCCTGTCTGGAGCTGAAATTTGTGGACACATTGTTCATGACAAGTTGGAAAACCTCACACACCATTTTTTGTAAAAGACTACACACATTGTCTATCACTATTCCAGGGTATTGCATTCATTTAGAATTCAGTCAACCATTAGTGAAAACTTTAGATGACTGGAGAGCATTACATTTTGGCTGCAGGCACATAATTATACTGGATTGGTTAGCAGTGCTTGGATGAGAAAATTATTATCTTGTAAAGAAATAGAATAAAATCTATGTCTTGAATATGTTAAAACATCTTCAATATCATGAGGAATTTTATTTATGGCAATGGTTTATTCAAAATAGTAATATACAGTAGTTAGATCATACAGTCTAGTATTAAAGACCAAGGCTCTATCCTCTAAGATCGAAACAAGATGCTCTAACGGCAGCTTGACTGATCACTGGTGCATCAGGGACCCTAAACCTGATTCATGAACAGCGACATCCCAGTGCCAGAGTCCTGTAGCTTGAATAAATGTTGCCATGCACCAAAGACAAGGCACGTGGAGAGGTTACCTGCAAGCAGCGGGCAGTTGGGCAGCACTGGCGCTCAGTAATGAGGACCAGTCTGGAGGATATATGTAGATTGAACAAAAGGATGCTCAGAGAACACATGCAAGAACATTAGAGCCATACATAAATTCAAACCCAACACCCCATAGGCATTCATTTTGAACTATGCCATAATAAAGATGTTGGTGCATTCACTTTCATGGTGTAGATCATGTAAAAGAAAACATAAGAGGTGGTGATAACTTATTCAGTCTATCAAAACTTGAACAAAAATGGATCTACACCATGCAAGTCCTGTACCCTTTTGGTCTAAACGACTGCCTGGATGTTACAGTATTTCTATAGTGATTTATACTCTAATTTGGACGTTTGATGAATTATTGGTATGTATCTGTTTGGATATGCCTTTTTCCCATGCTGCTGTTTTGGAAAGAACTTATAATATATCTCTATTTAAATGATATATTAATTAATATGCACACTATTTAAATATTCAAATGAGAAGTGTTTCTGGTTATGAACTTTTGATATATTTGGAATATAACAAATATTTTAGGCAGTGCCTACACTGTTTCAGTGTATGAATGCTATTGTAAATTGAATTGAGAATTTAAATGAAGTTTATTATTATGTGCTGTCACTGTAAATATTTTTGAATAAATACCACCAGGCCTGCATTCAGGACACACACCCTGATGAAGAGTCATGCCTTGGACTCAGGCACTGGGTTGTAGCCATGGCTCCAGCTGTTTGAACTACCATCAATTTAGGTTTCTCTTACCATTTTTTTGACTTGCAAGTGCAGCCCTGTTCTAGGTTTCATGGAGGATGGTAATGTTGGGTGGGACAGAACAGTGGTCAGGGAGGGCAGGTAGAGCATTGATGGGTGCTGCAGAGGTGGCAGCAGGTTCTGACAGGGACATTGCAGGTTGCTGCAGTGCCTTTGCCATCTGTGGGGAGGTGGCCAGCGCATGACTGGCACATGGGGGCCTGTTGGCACCGCACCTTTGAGTGTGAATGCTCCAGGTGTTGTGGGGCATGGGATACCACAGGCAGGAAGCTGTGTATGTTCTGTATGACCCCACAAATGTTTCAGGGGTTGTAGGGTCATTAGACCACCTTTTGAGTGGTCTAAGTCCTGGCAAGTCCTGCTGATTGTCAGAATCCCTTTTAAGGGATGTTGCAACCAGCATCTGCTGCAAGACTTCTAGTGTCTGGCACACCAAACCTTGGTGCATGCCTAGTGCATGGCTGGTTTGGTGCATGCAGTCCCCATTGTGCCATAGCCAGGCTTCCAACATCACAAACTCTGCAAGCTGTGATGGAAGGTGCCCTTGCCACCAGTCTAGCTACTGTAATGTACAGGAGTGCACACTTAAAATGTATTAGAATCCTTACTATTCAACAAGATGTCAAGCAGCCTCCTGGGTCCAGATGTTAACAACAATCATGTGAGTGCAGCTGATTTCTAAGCCACTTATGCAAGATGATGGCAAAATCCCAGTCCATTCAGATTTCTCCTACTGTAGGTCTGTGGGATATATACTGTATACCACCATAGGTATTCTACATTGTCCCCATTTACAGGTTTCTCCTGTCAGATGTTTCCCTCTCCAGAGCTGCATACACTGAATTAAGGGTGAGCGAAAGTACAAATTGGCAATTTTGGTCTGGCTTTCAATTTGGATCCCATGTCTTTGGTTTGCCATCAAAACTATGGCCAAAGACATTGTGGATCATTGGTACGAGGGTTTATCATGCTAAAATTGACGAGGAGTCATCAGTTCACAACCTGTCACCTACTACAGTCATCACCAACTTTCAACCTACCCAGTTCCTCCAGTCATTTTTTTTTCAAAATAATTCAGTCAGAACCTAGCACAGTGCCAGGGCCAGAATTTTTATTTTATAAAAAAAAAATTGTCCGAAGCAGATGAATGAAGAGGACAATTGACAGAGATAGAAAGGTTTGGCCATATGACTTTCCCTAGTCACCTGGGAATGGCAAGAATGTTTTAATTTTTATAATTGTCTGGCCAAGATAGACATTATGTAAAGTGGCCCAAAAGTTTGATTTGGATGAATCAAAGGCAAAAGTACTGAACTGTGACTTTCACCAAATACATATTTGGCATCAGCTCATCCTTACATTGAATGCAGTATTTTTCACCAAGATTTGCAACAATTTGTGAATGTAAATATTAACTGTAAATATTTGCATTGGCAAGCAGCCAGTGACATTTTTGGAGGTCCACAACTGGTGAACATTCCATTATTTGTTCGTTGCACATATACTGTAAGGTATTTAAGAATATGCCACTGACACCAATCCAGTTGTGTTGTGGGCTGAGACACTGGTTGCCATGCCACCACATCACTGGTGAGCCAGGTTCAGGAATGGATGTGAGTCACTCAAGGGCTGCCTGGAGGATGTAGGATTGAGCATTCCTATGACAGTTCTTCTCCTCAGAGGGAGTTCATGTGCCACTAGGTGGCTGCCACCTGGATGAAATCTGTGTGGCAGTTTACTGAGATGCAAGGAATGGAATCCCATCAGCAGGATTCTGGAGGGCATCTCCACAGTGGTAGAGCATGCATAATTGCACATGCTGTAGGCCTTAGGGCAGGAAAATGATGAAGCAAACCCCATCACAACCAGATGGTGGCCTGATCACTTGCAGGTCCCCAACCAGTGGCTGAGCACCTCTGAGTCCTCTGGCAAAAGACAATGGGAGCAAGAAGTGGGTCCCAGAGAAGCTGAGTGATAGGGCTGGGGTGCAAGTCTGGAAGAGGGAAGATCAGGTGACAACAGAAGATAATGTATTGATTAAAACAAAAAAGAATATGTCAGTGATGCTGTGAATACAAAACATAACCATGGTTCTACTATTTCCTGTCAAGGTGGAAAGTTATTTGTGGACTATATGCTGATTACTGGGGAAGAGATGCTGCCCTGTATCGCAGTATGGGATACCTTTCATGTACACGGACAGAACCAGATGATGAACGGCTCTTGAAAGGTAAATATTTTATTAAGTGATATTTACATTAAAATATTTTGTGTTTGTTTTTCATTTTCAGGAATGTATTACTTGCACTTTGCTTTATTGCTCATGTACATGCACTCATTATTGTCACTATATTTGTTATGGCTGTATTATTCCCGTTGTATCAACCCCAGGTTACACTGGGAAACAAGCTCCTGCTAATGTGAGTATCCTCACTGTCAAATGTTAAAGAAATGAACAGAAACATGTCTGTACAGTACATGAGTATACTTCACTTGGCTACAGTAAGGATTTGTTCTCTTATTTATTTGGTGCTTGGAATTAAAAAATAAGGAAGGGACCCACCTCAAACTGGCATTTGGAATAAAATATAAAATGTTGAGATCATTCAAATAAAAGAGGATATCGTGAGTCCAGTTTCATTCCATTTTTTCCATGGTAATGAGGAAAACAAAATTATGTGCTGGAAAGTATAGTATATAGTAGCTCCGTTTGAATTTGTAAATGCTGCAACTCAGTTCAAACAACTAAACTAGACAGTGTGAGGGTTAACGGTTACTATTTGAACAGGGACATGGTAAAAGCATAGTACCCAAAAGGCCTGTGATGGGACCAAAACTTTTAACATTTGCATATCTGGAATGCATGCTAACATGGGGTTGATGGCTAACTTTGCAGATGACACAAAAATCCAATTTTGTAGCTTCACTTGAGGAAATCCTCAGCATGCATACGGAACTAGACGAGGCAGTGGATAGATGGGTCAACATAGCCAAATTGAATGTCAGTTGTACATTTTGGAGCTAAAACATGAAAGCAGGCTACAGTATGAATGAGGAAAATTAAATGGGAACTGTGCTGAACCTGTGAGTCCTTTTCCTGTAGAAGTTGATTGTAAAATACTGGTTTCAGTTCTGTTATAGTTCCATCTCTATAGGCTTTTTAGTTATCCTAGTGGGTGTTTATAGTTTACGCTCAGATAGTAAGTGCTGTTTGTGAACTACAAGATGTAGTTATGCCCTTGCTCAGCTCTTTTCATTGTTGGCATAATGAATTATGTTCCGCTTTAGAATTCTGTTGTTAGTAGGGAATAAACTGTATTGTTTAGTTCTAAATTGGCACTTAACACCAAAGTGTAAATCAGGAACATGCACTGAGGTGACTAATAGGCCAATAGAAATGGAACAATAATAGACTTGAAACCAGTATTCATAAAAACAGCTTCTACTGGAAAAATGACTTTCAGGCTCAGTGCAATTCTCCTTTAAGAGACGATGCGATGAGAGAGACTTAGGAGTAGTTGTGTGTAGTGTTCTTAAGCAGACAACCCAATGTGAAACAGTGATCAAGTTATGCAGAGGATTAACAGTAGCATTGCTAGAATCATGCTAGCTACTATAGACGAGTCATCATGCCTGTGTATGTGTGTCCCTGGTCAGGCCACACATAGCATATTGTGGACAGTTTAGGTCTCTGCATCAAGGAACTGTAATATTGAGACAGGAGGGTAATAAGAAGGGGGCCAGCAAGATGATCAAAATCTAAAGGGCAGGTCATATAGGGAAAGAAGATTACACAGAAGCATAGAATTTGTTGGCAGATAAGGACCTCTTGGCCACTCAGTATGCCCTATTTTCTCTACCTAAAGTGCTACCACAGACCCTATTAAGTTTGATTTTCTCCCTCATCTTGCATTACTTTAAGATCCCTTGTGTCTATCCCATGCTTTCTTGAATCCTGTAACTGTTTCAGCCCCCACCACCTCTGCTGAGAGGCTGTTCAAAGCATCCACCACCCTTTCTGTGAAGACATGCTTGCTCACATTTCCTTTCAGCCCCCTCCCCTCAGCTTCATAATGTGATCCCTTGTCCTCGAGCATTTCTTTCTCTGGAAAATGCTCCCTTCCTGTGCCTTGTTTTTACCTGTGAGGTATTTGAACATTGCTATCATATCCCCCTTTCCCTACTCTTTCTGTGGAGTACATATTCAATGCCTTAAGCCTTTCCTCATAGGGCTTCTGATGCAGGCCCTGCACCATTTTGTTGCCCCTTTTGTACCGCCTCTGCCCTGTCTATGTCCTTTTGGAGATGAGTCCTCTAGAACTGGATACAGTACTCAACCTGGGGTCTCAATAATGATTTACACATGGGTATTATTACCTCCTTTCTGCTAGTGAGACCCCTGCCTATGCAACCTAGCATCCCACTAGCCTTTCCACTGTCTTGCCATACTGTTATTCTACCTTCAGGTTATCAGAAATGATTACCTTGGGTCCCTTTCTTCCTCTTTGACTGATATTACCTATCCTCCAGGTTGATACATTGCCCCCAGAGTTCTGTCCCCTAAGTGCATGATTTTATACTTTTTGCATTGAAGCCCAGGTTCCAAACATGTGACCATTCTTCCAGCTTTTTTGTTGTTGTTTTAGGCTTTAGATTAGATCTCAGTCTCTTCAAAGGGTATTATGATTTTACTGTTCAGGACAGCTCAGGACCAAATCTTTAGGATTGTCTTAGTTTAGAGAAAAAATGACATTTTCTTTTCATACAAGAGTGTGGTAATTGGCAGTTAAAGAGGAAATATTTAGGACTGAAATAAGGAGGGCATGGTTCTCTCAGAAAGTGATCTCACTCTGGAATTGCTTGCCAGCATTTAAAATGGATAGTGTTACCTTAGACTTGTTCAAAATAAATTTCAGGATAATTAGAATGGAATAACTGGGTATCACTGTTGAATAACTGTGGATAGTCTAATAGGCATTCATGTCTTCTTTTATCCATACTACCTATGATACCTAAGACCTAAAGACCTAATCCTCAAAATGCCATTTTGTAGTGCCCTGGTGTGCAAGTAGCTTGAATAGGTACTCTTCTCCTAAACAGTCTTTTGTCTTAGAATTCTGAAATCTTCTTCATAATCTAGTATGACCATGGCAAGTTGAGTACCTGAAAGAATGACATTAGTGGTGGAGTATGTACAAACATGTGCCCTATTCAGATGCCAGTGTCTTATGATGTCTAGCAGTGCACACTCTTAGGGATGGGCAAGTACTAAAATGCCTGACCCCCAAGACTACCCACAGTTACCCAAAAGTACCCTAAAAATACCCAGTTGCTGATACATATATCTGCAGTTATGTGACTCTGCTTCACCTCAGAGAGTCTCAACTGTTTGGGACTGCACTACACACCAAGTCATATGACTGTGGAACAGCCTTTTTGAGAAATATGTTCCACAGGAAACAGTGTACTGTGGTTCAATCCAATTCACGAACTTGAGGAAATCTTTCTGGGCAACAAAGCAAAATGGAGTTGACAATCAACCAACACCTCTGCAATGTCTTTATTTAACAGTTGACATGTTGGATGCTTTTGGGTAAATTTTGGTGTCCTTGCAACACTTTCTTTTAATGTTAGCTGATAAGAATGACAAGATATTTTTAATTTTGAGGGGTTCATAATTTTCATGCCTTCTTACATGGAGTACTACTGTGGGATTTTGCAGTACTTGATGGTTTAGAAAAAAATTATGTATGTTTGTCTGGGAAGACTGCAAGGACACATCAAGTGATTCGGTGTCAGTTTCTGCTTCCAGTTCATTAGCACTCTGGTCACTGCCATCAGCACCTCCACTACTGCCCATACCAACCACACTGTCCCTTGCCCTGCCCCACTCAATTGGGTGTTTTGCATATG
This sequence comes from Neoceratodus forsteri, assembly GCA_016271365.2. Lineage (NCBI taxonomy): Eukaryota > Metazoa > Chordata > Ceratodontiformes > Ceratodontidae > Neoceratodus > Neoceratodus forsteri. The sequence goes on from CM028131.1 coordinate 794,494,975, forward strand.
TATGTCGATCATTACTGATTTTCCAAAATGTCTTGCTTTGCCACCAGGACTGATACTCTTTTGCACAGACTTCATACAGCTCAAGAGTTGTCTGCAGGTCAGTATATAAAATAAATTCAACTCTAACGATTTACCCTTTGTGCTCTGTATTATGGTGCCTGGTACTATTTCTTGTACAGTCAAGGGACATGGTGGAAACCATGTACATAATTTCCTTGTTCACTGAATTTTTCTCATTCATGCTCATCTTTTCTTATATTTAGCATATGATTTTTTTTCTGCACTTACCTCTCATTCCCTACAGTGGCATCCTCTCCTATCCCTCATCAAAACTACAGACCTCATCATCACAAGATTCAGAAGAACTGGAAGTGCCATCAGCATCATCTGGGACACAGCTTAAGCTATCCATTTCCAGTCCTCATTATCAGCACCATCTTTATCAACATTTTCTACTACAGCATCTGAGCTTATATTTGAGGAGGATGCCTCCTTGTTCTTGTATGTTGTTTCAGCAGCTAAAGTATCCTGGTACATGTGGTAAAAATGTTCTGTACCTCTCGAGCAACTCCTGTTAGTTCTTTCTGAAACTATAATTTCATTGCTAACATGCTTTTTGGTTCAGGATGACATTTAGTGCCAGTCCTGGTGATATTATTGTCACTGTGTCCTTCATTTTGCTAGGATTCATATTGTCCACATCATTTTCAGTTGCACATGCAGCAGTACTATGCTTCCATTTAGTAGACTTAGGCAGAGAAATACAAGACATAATAGAGACAGTCATGGCTTTCACTATCCTGCAGAGAGATCACATACAGTGGAGCTATGACAGGGCTTGGGCACCTAAGAGGCTTACAGACAGTGTAATACAGCCTAAATGTCTTTTGCTGTACTTCAGAGAGACACAGAGTACAGTAGTTATGTGACAGACATGGCTCGGGGCACCTAACAGATGGTGTCTAATATAGCTGAAATTGCTTTACTATGTTGCAGAGACATACAGAGTAGTTATGTCACTGACAGGGCTCAGGGCACCTAACAGGCTAACAGATGGTGTCTAAAATAGCTGAAATGGCTTTCACTATACTGCAGAGAGACATAGTAGCTATGTCATAGACAGAGATCTGGGCACCTAACAGACACTTTGCAATGCAGCCTAAATGGCTTTCACTATACTGCAGAGACACACAAAGTAGATATGTCAGAGACAGAGCTAGGGGCACCTAATGGACACTGTGTAATACAGCCTAAATGGCTTTCTCTAAACTGCAGAGAAACACAGAGTAGCTATGTCACAGACAGGGCATGGGGCACCTAACAGACAGTCAGTATTACAACTGAAATGGCTTTCAGTATATCGTAACATAGAGTAGCTATGTCAGAGACAGGGCTTAGTGCACCTACCAGACACTGTGTAATACAACCTAAATGGTTTTCACTTTACTGCAGAGACCTACAGAGTAGCTATGTCACAGACAGGGCTTGAGGTGCCAAACATGTGTGATACCGTCTAAATGGCTTCACTATACTGCAGAGAGAGACAGATGGCTCAATTCTCAAATGGCCTTTAGACTGATGAAAGCTGCAGCAAAAAGTCAGCTTGCAGAAAAATCCCGGCATGCCAGGGACCTTGCACCCAATTCTGTATTCGGAGAGTCCTGGCAGCAGTTTCTTGGCTTGTGGCAACCTGGCCATGTGCCGAACAGACGGCACATCTGGAGAGTTTGCCACAAGCTGTGGGGTGGCTGTGCACTACTTTTAGCATGTCCCTGGTGGCTAGTGGCACTACCCCAGCCCTGATATGCCTGAAACTTAACTGTACAGATCAATCATTCCCTGGTGGTATAACGGTACCCCCAGCCCCAATATGCCAACACCTAACATGTATAAATCAATCATTCACTGGTGGTGAAGTTGTTCCCCAGGCCTAATATGCCTGAAACTTAATGTGTACAAATTGATCATCTCTGGTCATCTAGGGACCCCCAAGCTCAGATCCCTGTTATGATATATTAAATCATCCCTGGTCGTCTAGAGGATCACCAGCCCTAATCCCCAGTTATGATACATAATCTCTGGTGGATTAGCAGTAGGGTGGGTGAAGTGGCAGAAATTCACTCCGTGAAGTGATTTGTAACGCCGTGGAACTGTGAACCGTTAACACGAAGTGGAGTACTTCATTATTGGGGAAATCAAAGTCCATTGAAAACAATGACTTTGCATTATTCCACCTTCCCCAAACAACTTTCTCCACTATTTTAAGGCAAAGTACATTGAAATCAATGTACTTCGCCTCACTATTTGTTTTTGAGCTCCAAAGGTGAATTTTGCAGTGCTTCATGGGATTGCAGGTCACATGGGTCATAGATTGTTCTGCACAGCCTCAGTTCTGTGTAGTGTGTGTGTAGTGAAAGATGCAGACAGTTTCTTCTCATAGCTCTGCGTTTCAAATCCTGTAAAAGCTGTTAAAAAGCCTTTTGAGCTATCTTTGCTCACAATTTAATTCATCTATTGTAGGAAACCCTCCTGTGCTCATATGATCGAGTGTTTATTGTTTGTGTGTGGATTTTGAATGTTAATTTTGAACAGTCAGTCTGTGTACTGTGAAGTGTGCTTTGGGGAGGGTTGTATCTGTGGTGTAGGTAGATTAACTGGGAGAAAAAGGCAGTCTTTCTTTTGGTTATATTTTCCTTGTTTTGACTGTAAATGTACACAGAAATTTTCAGTAATTCTTGACATGTTTTTGCTGATTGTTGTGGTGCAGCAGTGTATAATTTCAGTTTGTTTAAAACATTTGGTTGTATTACTAAAGGTTTTCAATTTGCTACGCATTACTTGTAGTGTGTGAGTATGTGTGTGTGCGATGTGTGCCATTAAATCAGACAACTTTTATTGTGCCACAGAGTAATTGCTGCAGTGTGAACCTGCTATCCTGCATGAATTTTTATACTGCTTTGTGATATCTTTACTGGTAGTGGACTGTTACTGCCATACACCACCCTCCCCAACCAGCAAAAGGTATTCTTTTCCAGATTTGGATTTGTGACTTGTGAGCACTGGTTAGGTGGTGTTGTGCCTTATGCCTGTAGCTCTTGAGTGTGCAGCACAATTTCAATCTGTCTGTGTATTTGCAGTACACCATTAATTCTGGGAGACTTTGCATTTCTTGTTACACTCTCATTTCACTTCATCAGCACTGGGAATTATCTGAACACAAGACAGTAGCATTTTGGGATGCACATTAATTCTGGTGACTATGTGTGACCACTGCGCGCATGACGGAGTGCATCATTAATTCTGGGAGACTTTGCATTTCTTGTTACACTCTCATTTCACTTTGTCAGCACTGGGGAATTTTTTGGACACAAGACAGTAGCATTTTGGGGATGCACATTAATTCTGGTGACTGTGTGTGACTACTGCACACATGGGGTGGGATATTCAGAAGGGTTGCACATGGCGCAAACACAGTTGCACCATGCACAATCACTGATGCACCCGACACGATATTCAAAAGGGGAAAGTGCGTGGCACAAATCCTGATGCGCTGGGGTGCATCAGTAATGTATGTAGTGTAGGTAGGGTTGTGCCCATGCATACTCCGCATATCCCAATATTCAGCCCGGATATGCTGAACAGATGCAGGTGCAACCCTACCTGTGCCTCACACAGTTGAGCCAAAAAACAAGGAGCAACAGCTGGTCACCAACAGGAGAGCTACCATATTGCAGGGTGCAACACAGCAGCTGCCAGCTGTGGGTGGCCACCCGAGCTCCAGCAGCACGGTCCGTCATGGTAGCCCCCCATGCCTGATTGTGGGCATACATATTAAACTATAAACATCCTATATCCCTGGTGATCCAGTGGACCGCTTCCAGCCAATCGTGGGCATAAGTATTGAAATATACAAGTCCAATATCCCTGGTGGTCCAGTGGACCGCTTCCAGCTCAGTCGTGAGCATAAGTATTGAAATATAATATTTCAAACCATTCCTGGTGGCCCAGCAGTACCCCCCCCACCCGCTGAGCCTCACCACCCCGCCCCGGTCAGCAGCAGGCTGCAGCTCCCCACCCACAAGCTGCACGGCTGTCCGCCTACTGACTGCATACAGTATGGCTGGTACGCCCATTAGTCCACAGCGTGGGACAATGGGCATGCAGACCGTACCTACGACACAGTCCAGGGATATTGGACTTGTATATTCCAATACTTATGCCTCTGATCGGGCTGAAGCAGTCCACTGGACCACCAGGTATATTGGACTTGTATATTTCAATACTTATGCCGCGATCGGGCTGGAAGCGGTCCACTGGACCACCAGGGATGTTGGACTTTAATATTCATACGCATGCCCACGATCAGTCATTGGGGCTGTGCCACTTGTGCAGGGGGTCGGTCCCAATGGCTGCAGCTGGCAGGGCGCCAGGTGTATGTCACTGGGGATCAGCGCAGCTGCATGCAAATGGGGCCATAATGGCATGTAAGGTTCAAATGGGGCCATTTGCATGCCATTATGGCCCCATTTGCATGTCCACACTGAATATCACAGTTGATGCACCTAGCGCAACTGCACTTGCGCCTAGCACATCCCCTGCTCCTCTCTGGCTACTTGCACTGATGCAGTGCCACTGCGTATGCACTATGCGGATGGCTACGGAGCGATATTCAACAGTGCTGAGCGGCGCGCAGCACCATTGAATATCACCCTGTCAGTGCCCTGGCACATCCCAGTTGCACTGCACCAAGGCTTGCGCCACAGCCTGGCACAGTCTGAATATCCCACCCATGTGGTCTGAGTTCACCATTAATTCTGGAAGACTTTGCATTTCTTGTGCTCTCATTTCACTTCGTCAGCACTGGGAGTTTTCTGGACACAAAACATGAGCATTTTGGTGATGCACATTAATTCTGGTGACTGGGTGTGTGAAGGGCTGCCAGTATTGTTGTCACTTTGCCTTACTTCTGCTAAGGCAGAATGACAACGCAGTAATATCATAAGGCTATGGAGCTCTTGCATTGGCTACTCCGTATAGTGGAGTTGCAACTGTCTTCACTTCGCAGGCAGTTTGCCAGCAAAATTTAAATTCACTGCATCTCTATCTAGCAGCCCAGCAATCCCCAATCTCCATTATGAATAAGTAACACATCCCTGGTGATCTAGTGGACCCCACCCCAGCAGACGTGCCCACCACCCAGCTTCCCCATACCAAAACTGAGCTGGTGCCTGGCACAACTCACCCTCACCACTATAGAGAGCTGCTGACTAGTTGTCAATGGAGCACATCAAAGCACTGTACGTGCTCAGTGATTGACAGCCCACTGAGCTGTCAATTGAGCACATACTGAATACAGTAGGCATTCATTGAGAGCTCAGTCGGTGGCTGGCCATGGTGGTGAGTGGGGAACTATGCCAGTCACTGGCTTAGTTTCAGGATGGGGAGAAGGGATGGTTTGGCAATGCCTGCCGGGTGTGAGGGTGGGGTCCATTAGACCACTAGGTATATTTTAATTATTCATAACTGGGACTGGGTCTTGGAGGGGTTTGCTAGACTATCAGGACAGTTTTGATAATTCATAATATGGGATCTGAGCTGGGGGCCCACTAGACTGCCAGGAAATATATATAATTAGCTATGAAGGTGATTGGAGATATGGAGGGAGGTCAGCTAGACCACCAGGGACTTATTTTCACAACAGGGGATTGGAGCTTTGGAGGGGGACCATGGCACATTGACACAGTGCACAACTCTCTCAGGCAAATGTCTAAGTACCCTTAAATCAGTTCTGGCTGGTCTAACATTACTTAGAAATTTGCCCTCTGGGAGAGTTTGAGAATCCTTATTAAGGGTATTCGGTAGTCTACATCTGCCACAACCCCTAAGCGCTATGCTGCAGCCCATTTTGTGGCGATTGGCTGATACAAGCCCGTTTGGTGCAAGCAGCCTGCAGTTGATGCAGGCTGCCTTTGAAAATCATTCAGGAGCATCTGTTGGTTAAGGGGCACTTTGTGCCATTCTTTGTGTGCAAGCCCTTGGGTCATGCCAGGGCTTTGAGAATCAAGCCCAGAATATTAGCTATATCTTAGACAGGGCATAGGGAACCTAACAGGCAGTGTGAAAAAGCCTAAATGGATTTCGCTATACTGCAGAGACACACAGAGTAGCTTAGTGTCACAGATAGGGCTCAGGGCACCCAACAGACGCCTGTAATATAGTCAACTGGCTGTCACTACACTGCACAGACACACAGAATAGTTTTGTCACAGATAGGGCTCAGAGCACCTAACAGACAGTGGGTAATACAGCTTAAATGACTTTACTACACTGCAGAGGGACACAGAATATTAATTATGTAACAGATAGGGCTCAGGGTACCAAACAGACTGTGTGTATACAGCCTAAATTTCTTTCACTGTACTGCAGAGACACACAGAGTAGCTACTGTATATGTCACAGACAGGGCTCAGGGCACCTAACAGATGCTGTGTAATACAGCTTAAATGGCCTACACTATACTGCACAGACACACAGATTAGCTATGTCACAGACTGGGCTTGGGGCACCTATCAAACAGTGTACAATACAGCCTAAAACAGCTTTCACAATACTGCAGAGACACACATAGTAGCTAAAGTATGTCACAGACAGAGCTTAGGGGACCAAACAACAGAGTGTGTCATACAGTCTAAATGGCTTCAGTTGCTGCCAACATTTCCTTCTTCTCTCCTGAGCACCAGAATTGATATTATTCCCCTTCAGATCCCAACTCTTGCTCCTTAGCCTCCTTCATGGACTAAAGATTGTGCTTCAGTTTGTTTATTTTTTTACTTTTATTTATGAAATTGATGATATTACAGTGCAACTGTCGTACATAAATGGCAGATATAAGGTACAGAGACCCCTGCACTATATGTTCATTCAGATCTACTACAATACAATCGGTTATTATACTCAAGAAAAAGCAGTCAATACAGTGTGGAAGTCTGACAACAAGTAACTGTGAGGAGTAAAGTTCAATCTGAGTGTCCTGTACAACAATGTCACTCTTACCTCCAATTGTATCAGATAGAAATTAATGCCAGGATATCAGATTACATGAAGGACTAGAAAACTGTGGAGGGCTTAGTGACTTATACCACCCTACACAGAGTGGTGAAAAGATGGTCTGTACTCAGTTAAGTTGTTAGGCAAACCCATAGCTCGGGACAGAGCATGGTGACCTCCCTATGGGTACACAGTAATTTGAAGGTTTCGGATAATGTCCACAAACTGAGTGGTGTTCTATTGCACCAATATTTATTCTTCTACAGTGTTAATCTAAAAATAAATTTGTTAATTCAAACATTAACAAAGAAGCAGCTTGCTGACTTCAAGCAATAGACACATGATTATATGCTCATACATTCAGATTTTAAATGTTAGAAATCTTAATCGATATTAATGAGAAGTGCCCAGAACCGCAGTCCCAGTGTTACACCAAAACCTAGGTAAATATCAACAAAAAATATTTCCCTCTACAGACCAACCCTTATTAAGGTTGAATAAATCATAGGACATGAGGAAAATGATTTACAGACCATATAATGACAGTACTTTACCCTTCCTCATCGGAAATAGAGTCAGATTGATTTAGTTTTGCACTAAGTTTCTCCGTATTGAGCAGCTGCACCAGGGTCCATGAATACGTGTGATTTCTAGTCGTGTCAAATATGCAGATGTGCAGGGAATTTAGTCAGGCCACTATGCCATGCTGAAGTAGATCTTTTTAATCTGCTGGAGATCCTTTTCCTAGCTTGAGTTTAGGCAGAAAGATCAGGAAAGAAACCAAGTCGACTGCCCTCCCAAATTATACCTCCTCAAGCTCTGGCCACCTGCAAGAGGGAAATCCGAGCATCCAGAATGGACAAGGTCACAATCACCATAAGTGGATTCTGTTGTTATCCCATCTCTTCCTGGGTCTTTGAGGATTACAAGGCTTTTGTAATTTTTACCCAAGAGTCCATCAGTAGAAGGTGAAGATCCTGGAAAATCAGTCTATTTACTGCAGTCAGGAGCTCTGTAGTTCCAGCTAACTGAGGGGGAACCCAACTATCCAGACATTTACCTGTCTTTGGGCATTTCCAATCCTTCCACTTTAAATTTTAATAAAGTGAAGTCTCCTAGATAGGCCACGTTGTATTCTGCCTGCCGATCACTGATACTTTGCAGGTCCTTAATTGCAGCCACGTTGTCCTGAATACAGCAATCATTGTCAGTTAACTTGGCTTCCACTGCTGATAGGTGTTTGTTTGTCACCTCACCACTAGCTTGTATTTTTGACAACATTGACAGGATTTGTGCCATCGAGAGCTCTGGCGCCACTGGTCCTGTCATTATGGAAGGCCTCGAACCTTTAGAGGAGCACAACACTGACAAGAATGCTTCCAGGCTGTGCCCTGCATGTTTTGCAACATTCTTCGTGTCATTGTGCTGACAACGTGTTCCGATTGATCCTGCTGCAGTTTCTGAGCACTTCTGCAATGGGATAAATGATTTTCACAGGTTTTAACTGATGAATGTCAGAGCTATTGCTGGTGCCATCTTGCTGCTCCACATGCCCCTCTGTTTATTTTAAGTACAAACTTTGTTTCTTTTTTCTCCGTGGTTGAAGAGAGCACCGATTGTTCCCTCTCCCACCAAACTCCAGCTCTATTCTGCACGCTCACATAGCAGACAGGAGCTCAACCACAGCACTGACCAGTCAGACTGTCAGACTGGTATCATGTGGCTTAGTGTCAGTGATTAGGCAGTGTCAGTGGCTTAGCAGGTAGTACACTCGTCTCTGAGGCGGGAGATATGAAGGCTGTGAGTTCTTTCCCCACACCAGGCACTTGGGTTAAATGCCAATACTGACACTGTAGTGCAGCATGAGGGGGTGTTGCACTCCTGAGGTGCCATCTTGGGATGAAAAGTTAAACCCAGGTCCCATCTACCTGTTCCAGTGGTAGTTCAAGTGGGTGTTAAAGATCCCATGGCACGTCTCGAAAAGAGTAGAGATTTTTTTTTTTATTTAAAATAGAATATAATATACCATACATACATAAATTGTGTTGCTTCACATGAAACCATAACATAAGAATACACATAAATAAGTATTTCATCATACAATTAATATGAATTACATTTTAAAGTCCCAAAGGAAATAAATTCCAAAGACTAAACTAAAAACTTCAACTAAAAGAGAAGGGAATATCTTATTAGAAAGAAATTAAACTAGTACAGAAATTCATAATAGATACAAAGATTCAATTACAAACTTTAAGGAAGACAAATTAAAATACAGTGGCTAAAGAGTCTTAGAGCCAAAATGCTTGTAGAACACTGTCTAAATTAAACAGATTCAAACCACATACCATTTTCCAATTTCTTTGTAATACAGAAGGAGATACAGTTAATTTCTCTTTGTCATAAATCATCTGCAGATTCTGTGCTATTTGGGTTACCACTTGTAAAACTGAATAATTTTTCTGCTGCAAAGCCAAAGTGCACCTAGTTTGCCATAGTATTTGCACAAAGCAAATATTAAACAGAGCATACTTGAAGAATAATGTTTCAGAGTAGGGGAATATCCTATAAACTAGGATTTCATAAGTATGGGTTGTAAGGGCCTTTCTTTCCACTTATGAAGTAACAACATCCATAATGAGTGGCTGAAAGGGCATTCTAATAAAACTGATGCATAGTTTCCAATGCATGACTCTCTGGGACACATCTGTCCCTCTACAGATTTATGCTTCAAATTGTTTCAGACCCCAGCCTTCCATGACAAGCCAACCAAGTGACATCCCATGGATGGGCTGGGATCCTAGGATCTGTTAATTGAGTGAAAACCACAGCGTGATCCACGGTTTCCTAAGGCACTCGGGGTGTCCAAGAAGTGTCTTCCGGACAGAATGAAACAACTGCTTCCTAGTGGAGGTCAATATGGTGGTGGTGTCAATCCCCACTGTTGAATTTTAAGAAAGGCTGGAACTCAAAAATACTGTAAATTGTATATCCTAAAATATCTAGGGATTTCATGGGAGGTGCTGCCAAATTTGACATAATGGGAAAGTCTGAGTATGTATCCAGACATACCAAAAGGGTTTGAGGTTGCAAAATAGCTGGAATATTCAACTTTATAAAAGACTTACAAAAAAAAAAAAAAACAGGGTTGATCATTCTGACTCCACCTTGACAACAGTCCGAGTATGTATAGTTTCATTTTACTGTGTTCAAGTGGCTACCCCAGAACCCTTTGAAAAATACTCTATTTACACTAGCTTCTAAGGAAAATGGGGTCAGATAAACACAAGCTAAATGTAAAAATAAAGGGAGCACTAGAGTTTTTAATAACAGCACCCTCTTTCACTTAACTATAACGGTCTTTCCAAGAATTGACTATGTGGAAGCTTTGTCTAATGTGGCATTCCAGTTGTAAGAGGCATTGTCTGTACCCGAAGGTTAACCCCAAAAAGCCTGAGAGGGAAGAAACCACTGGAATGCCTGCTATCTGTGTCAAGGTGTCTGGAGTTGCTACAATTGGAAGATAAATGGAAGAGTTTTTGCCATAATTCAGTCTAGACCCTGACGCAGTCTCAAAGGAGTGAATGAGCAACCTAAGGTATTCTTCTTGAAGGAGGGGTAGTGCAAATACATACATCATCTGCATATGTACTACTGGGGAATTTCCTGCCTACAGGGAAGCAAAATTCTTGGTATTGTCTGATGTTGTAAAATGATCCTAGTAGGGGGTCTAATTGGAATGCATACAGGTGGGGGCTGAGAGGACATCCCTGCCTAACCCCTTTGTACCTAAAAAGAAAGGCGTGGGGACTCATTTATAAGTGGCTGAATCCAGACAGTGTTATATAACAATTTGATCCAAGAAACAAATTGTTGTGGTAGGCAATAATGTAATAATGTTTGGAAAAGATATTCATGGTTGACCTGATCAAAGGCTTTTTCATGGTCTAGTGAAAGCAAGAGTGAGGGTGTGACTGGGGAGCTAAAAGCTGAAATATCCCTGATAAGAGATAGGTTAGAAATAATTGACCTTTGTGGTATGGCACAAGTCTGGATTTCAGCTATTAACTGTGATGCTATGGGCGTGAGTCTTTTAAGCAGAATAGATGTGAAAATGTTATAGTCAACATTCAGTATGCTAAGTGGCCTCCAGTCACAAATGTCAGCCCTGTTACCCTTTTTAAATAATAAAATCATAATGGCATCTGAAAAGTGTTGAGGGACTGAATTAGAACTTATCATACTATTAAAACCTAAGTTAGAAAGGGGAGAAAATTCTAAAATTATTGATATAATTCAGCTGTGAGACCGTCTTGCCCTGGGGAAGTTCTTTTTCTGTCCACTTATAGTTTGCTGGGTCTCTTCCAAAGAAATAGACACTATCAAAGCAGTCAACTGGTCCCATGGAACAGTGGGAATAGATATTCTGGTTAAAAAATTATTTATGGAGGAAACTATTGAGGTGGAACTAAACATTTCCTTCAAATATATATAACACCTCCTTTTTATTCCAACTAAAGTATCATAGGTGATAGACTTGTCAGTGTTAGGTAACTGTTCTATATGTGCAGCTGTTACTCTGTCAGACCAGCTTTTATAAATATCAAAGGAGGGTTTAGAGCTTTGTGTACCATGTTGAGCCACCATTTTAAATGAGAGCTCTATTACATTGATACTTCTCCATTTCTGTTTTTATTGTTATCGGATCAGTGTAGTTGGTATTGGTGCCATAAGTCTTAGAAATTGTGTTCTGGAGCTTCTGTCTTAATGCCAGATACTGAAAATAGTTGTTTTGAGGTTGGTGTTTAGCTTGCCTAATAAGAAAGGATTTTAAATCTTTTTGTGTCTTCCCACCACTCCAAAGGGATTGGTAAGCATCTATTATAGATAGCTGAGCACTTAGGAGTTCTTGGCAAACTGCAGAAATACCTTGTTTAGCAGTAGAGAATAATTGAGTTTCCAATGGAGTGGGGTAAATGTGGACGAGGTCCATCTCTAGGGAACAAAGTATAGAGATGGCTAGATGGCCTGACATCTCGCATGGAGCACTTCAGCTTGTCGTACTGTAATGTTTTGTGAAACAAATATGTAATCTATGCAGGTGGCTAAAGTGTCCCTATAATACGTTTTACCCTGTGTGGTGTATCACACAATCCCCATCTTGAAGTGCCATGGCTTTGATTACTGATTGTAATGCAGCCATATCTCCAAACACTTTCTGGGTGTGACCTCCTCTATCAGAAACAGTGAGGGGCTAGTTAAAATCTCCATCCATATAAATGTGTTGAGTGGTGTATAAGAATGGTTGCATAGTTTTAAACAATTCTGTTCTAAAGGCCATACTCTGGGGTGCATATACATTCATTATTCTAAGCTTTAAGGTCTGAAATTTACAATCTAACAGCAATGCTCATCAAGGAAATGCCTACCAACTTAGTAATGTGAAATTTATACCCAGAAAACAGAATTCCAAGTCAGTCACATCTGTTCTGTCCATAGAACCAAAAAGGGCCCTTTAGTCCATCTAGATTTTACCTGTGACACTGCATAACTAATTTTTAATCAGGTACCTTGTAACAGATATATGTCATGGTGTAAATCAGCCAAATATTGTATGGTAGAAAGTTGTTTTCTGAAAAATGTTATGCTGCACACATTAAGTGAAAGGCAGCGTAAAGTGGAGCTGGAGTGCATAGAGAGAAAGAGGAAGAGAAGGAGAGTAGTGAACAAAAAGAAGTCCTAATTTTGGGTTACAGCAGACCGTTAACCTGTAGTCCTATTAGAAGTAAGGAGTCAGGAAGAGAATCTGAGGAGTAATCCATCTTGGAAGATAATGGAGAGAGGAGTCTGAATCACCTTCTTCCCTCCATGTCCCCCACTGTCATTTTATTTATTAGTGCTTGATATCTATTTTGAGTGAGGATAGATTTCCTGGGTGATGGGTCTTTCACTTTCCTCTTCCCTTTTCCTGTTTTTGAGGGTGGGACAACCACAAAGAGAACTACCTCTTGGGATGATTGGGGAGGGTGGCATAATACTGGGCTGACCACCATGAGTATTCCCTGAGCATCTGTTTCCCCAGGGGTCCGGGTTTCCTGAGAAATAGGGGAGTGAGGAGTCTGGGCAAGGAGAAGGAGTTACAACTACTGCAGTCTGAGGATCATTGGGGAGGGGAAGCTTCTGGCGTGGGGTTAGATTCTTTACCCCAAAGTGCCTGGGTCTGAGAATCTGAAATCAGGGCAACCTGGTCTTGTGGTGGATGATCCATCCTGTTATGGTCGGCCCACAGGCATTGTTTGTATGGAAGTCCTGCTTTGTCACATAGATTACAAGTGAATGGGTTAGGACATTCCAAACTCACATGATCATATGCAAGGCAAAGATTATACTTAGGCTTGTCGTGAGGTACTGCTTAAATTAGTTCTTGGCCCAAACTTGTAGCATGTACATGGCTGGCCTGGGTAAAAGGACAAACCAAGGTCCCTGCCTATATAAAAACCTGCCTGACAAGTGCTGAATACCTCTATCTGTCTGTCTTAGCTGTACCTTAATTTTCCACCCACCAGTCCAGGCAAGGTCCTCATCCAAAAATAGGATGAGGAACCTCCTGTATGTCACAGCACTGCTTAAGCCAGTACTGGACATCCGCTATGCTAACCTCCTCACTCCTGAACAGCAGAGTTACAGTTTTATACTATTTTTGGTGAGGGAATGACCATAAGGAGGTCCAAAGAGTCAAAACGTAACCTGTTCATTTTTGCCCCACAAGTTGTCCAAAGTGAAAACATTTTTAAAGCTGATATCATAAATACTTTCACCATTTACATGAATGAATGAATGCTAAAAGTTCTGAGGCTGAGATTCCCATAGAGTCCCAAAGTATTGTGTGCAGCACTGTTCTCTGATTTGGAACAGCATTTATGTCATCCAAAAACTTTAGACACACTGTGTTCCTGCATTGTGCAGGTTCACCCAAGGTCTGGAATAAATCACTGTGCTCAAAAGATGAGGCATTAGATGGTTCAACTTCAAGTAAAGTAACTGAAAGACCTGTGTCTACCTATAAAGTTGGTTCCTCCTTGGAGGAAGATTAGAATACCAGCATTTAAGAGGTTTCATCAGAGCCCATGTCATCCATTGCCATGGCAATGCATGCGATTGTGGCTGTATTTTCAGAGTTTTGCCTTGCTTCCGTGAAAAGGAGTCTCAGGAATGCCTGTGACCAGCTGCTCATTGTTGGCATGTAATCCAGAATCTGCAGAAACTGTGTGGTAGAGATCATTTCCTGAGTGTGGACTGGCCCAGGGGATGTCCAGGGTGTTCCTTCATTTGCTTGCTTCCATCCAGCTTCCCAAAGTGCAGCTCCTGGAGACCAGATGTGTTCTGAAGGTGAGTCCATTCTTCACCCATCCCTGAGATGGGAGAAGAGGGAACAGGGCCAGATATTTGCATGTGTTCTGGTACAAGCATCAGGCTCAGAATCCAAAGTAGTGTTGGCATAATTTGTGAGGACTCTGATTTCAGCAGTTCATACCGAAATACTGTGTCGCTTTCCAGTAACTTCAGTAGGAAAGCCTTATTGCTGTTGTAGAATTGTCATAGTTGTTTGTTGCTATTGTCACTTTGAGTATCACTAGCTGTAACTGTTACATCAGGTATTGGATTCAAATCCTCCTCTGGAAATTCAAGGTATGTGGGTCCATTGTCTGTGGCAATACATTTACTTTTATAAATTATTCTTGTGCCTTCCTTCAGTATTGTCCTGTACATTAGCAGCCAAAGCTATCTGTAAAGAAGAGACCAAACCATCACAGCCTCCTCCATCACCATCTTGAACAGCAGCCATTTTTGAGATGACTGCCAAGGGATCCCTCATAGTTGAGTAGGGAATTTCCCAGTGTCCTGGCCAAATTTCCCCATTCAGTAAGAAGTACCACCAACAGCTTAATCTGGTTCAAGGTCAGTTGGCATTCATCTGTATTCCTCCCTGGGTTGCACCTGAAAATAGGCAAAATTTGTCTTGTGCACTTACCCAGTCAACAAAAACTAAATACATGAATAGATGTGCTCCTTTCTGCTCTGAGGACCCCAAAGGTTGTCTGTACTGCCTGATTAGAAGTTCAGAAGAATCCCAGCACCCCACAGGCTACATGTAATGCCGGTTTAAAATTTAAATTACCCGTACCTGATCCATTACCCATGTGCACAGTACCTGACCCGTGAAGTACTCTGTTATGTTGGGTAGAGTAGTAAATTACCTGAACTACCCTACCTGGTAAAACACTGATACCCAACCTACCGCTTCAGCTATCCGATGGTAGCCAATCCCTACACACGATACGCTTCCTCCTAAATTGTCAGCAAATTTTGGCTTCCATGTCCCCTTCCAGTTGTCTCTTACAATTTTGAAACCATCATGCTCAAGTTAGTTTTATTTTTAAAGGGAATTTCTCCTCAATCCATTTTCTGTATAAAGTATGCTCAACAGTACCAGACGTGGTTGTAATAGACATCTGCTTCTACCAGACAAATTTCCAAATGGCAAACGCTCTGTTTTCAGTGTTAGTAATTTGTGTTATGGCAGACTTGTAACTCTGCATCTAGCGGCTGCCAGTGCATGCATTAACACCATATTTTACACTTGTGCTAGTTCTACCATCTATTGACTTAGATCTGGTTTCTTAGTGTCTGGAAATGCAGTGACAAGAAGATAGTAAATGCCACTGCATTCCTCAACTCTGCACTAGTGTTCCCATCTATTGAAAGTTTCATTCATTGGAGCATAGCGTGAGTTTCAAAAGTGTGTAAAGTTTTCTGTAAATGTATTCTTCGCTCTGTTACAGCGACACTGTATCTGGTGAGAACTTATGTGGCCCATGCATTGTTTTCCTTCTGTCCATGCTATGCTGCTCTGTTTTTATTTACTGCTGGAGATAATTAGAGCAATTGAAAATATTAAAACTCAGCATGGGATCAGCAGGCCAGTATGGAAGAAAGCTGGAGAAAATACACAACAGCACCGAATAAACAGACCCTAATTGTGGACCAACTTTCTCAACAGGAGCAGCAAGCACGCAATATTCTCACAAGAGAACTGTAATCACTAAACCAGTAATGTTTGCTTAGCATTGTTGTTGTTGTTAACCCTTGTTCATGGCTTTTTCTTCACTCAACCGTTCGTTCCTGAATAAGCCTTCTTTTTCACCAAATGATGTAGCAGACATCGCATGTAATGGGCGAATCCCATTTGTCAGACTAGTTCCTTACAAGCGGCACATACTGTACATTGTAGTTTGTAGACATGGAAATGATTCTCTCTGCATCCCCCTAATTTCAAATTGAAATATATATGAGGTTACTTTACTTTGTTCTGCCCTGGTGTGAAAACCTGCTTGAGTCCATTGCAAAGGCCATGATCCGACTCATGTAAGGCATCCTGGAATTTTATGATGTTTTATTTCTAATGCCTACAGTAGTTATTCTGTATTAATCAGTGCTGTCACTCTCTTCTGTTGTCCATATGTTCTTGTCTTATGCTGTCCATGACATTTTCAAGACATAGTAAGTACCCTGCTGCTTTCTGTAGCTTAAAGTTTATCTTGTTGTCAAGGCATAGGTCAGGAAGCATAGGAATATCAGGAGAAGTTATGAAATTCACAGGTAGCATTTTATTATCATCAACTGCAATAAAAATAAAAAAATTTGCAGGATAGCTTTTAATACAGGTAGTTCAAAGAAAAGTTTTCATCAAACAGTGCTTAAAAGCCTCCAGCCCTCACCCTTTAACAAGAGATTGCTCTCCTCATAAATAATGTATTTTCCTAGCAATTAACTTCTGCATTCTAAGTGCATTAAGATACATCTCCTATTACTCACCAAATGAATCAGAATGTTGCCCATTTCTTTCCTCCAGGTGCAATAAAATAAAACATTGTGTCCCAGAATTGATCTCCTGTTAATAACTCTGCAAATGAACTTAAAGGAGTTCAAACTGCATCTCAAGGTTAACCCTTTGAGTTCTAAATAGTGTTTTGCAATCATTCTAACAATATAACTATATATATTTACAAAACTATGGATATCAGTTTCACATCAAACTTCAAATGTATTTTTAACCACAGAGGAGCAAGGGAAGAAAGGCTAGAAACAGCAAATGAAGGAAGAGACAATATGGAGAAATTATGGGACCATTTGAGTGGCCAGTTCTGAGGCTACAAGGGAAATGTGATTGCACATTCAGACAGGCAAGAGATAAACAAGTGACAGAGCAGGAGAGGACAGACTACAGCAGATCATTGTTTTTAAAACTCTACATAACAAATTGGACATGATCTTATCCAACTCTGTAACATATCTGAGTTAGAGACAAATGCTTAAAAACGACTTCATAAGATGTAACAGAACTGAATGAAATCATAACTTCTGCTAGCTTGTTCTGGTACGCATTATCAACTCCTATATGTTTTGCATGAGGGGCCATGATCTTTGCAATGGAGACAAACAGGTTTTCACACCAGGGCAAAACAGAGTGAATCAGCCTCATTTATTTGTAAATTAGGATGAAATTAGGGGAATGCAATAGAGGAGATTATTGTAATGTCTACAAACTATACAAGTATACAGAAAATAGGCTGAGTGGACTTTCCTTGTAATGGGCATGTTGTTATCCATTTTATAAAACTTTATTTGTTATTTGTACAGGGCATTCACAAACTTACATCTGCCCTCCAAAAATATAAGGGCCTCACTGTTCACCAAAGGCCTTTCATGACATTTGTGAATTAAAATGTCAGTGCATACAATCAGCTATGCCTTGGGATGATGCTCTTTTCTATTACTTAAGGTTCTCTTTTTTCTTAACTGTCACCTAGCTACTATAACCAGGGTTGTCCTTGCTGCCCTTGACTAGGATGGTGGGTGAGTGATTGTCTTTATAGCTAATGCCAGTCTCTCTCCTTTGCTGATAGGAAGGGGTATGCAAAAGAATTAATGAGCCAGTATTGTTCCTGGACCCTGAAAAATAAGGATAACACTTGGAGGAGCCTGTTCAATCAAGGCCAAACACAGCTTCACCCAAGTATTGGAAATTAGAGTCCAGTCACCAGTATTTATCTTTTGTCAAAGCAGTATTATATTTACTTTGTGGAGCACAGAAAAAATACCTTACCATGCAATCAGTGTTTCACGGGGAACTATTTCTCAAAGTGGACAGGTATTACTGAACTGTGCTTTGTGTTTTGTGTCTATGTTTCTAAAATACTCTTGACTTTATCAATCCCTTTTATTTGTCTAGTGATTCAAATAAGCTAATGGTTCTCACTGCTTTTTTTACAGGTTCTTTTCAACAGCATGAATAATTGCCTTCTCAATATTTGTGTGTGCAAATGCCAGGTAGCCCCACCTGTTCCCCTGCATCTGGGTACTTTTTCTGCCAAGAAGCCCTCGTTGGGATTCTAAGGCTTACACATAAATCCTGGTCTTCCAGGATCCAGCATGATGAGCTGTTGTTACGTCACTTAACCAGCCATTCTGACCATTTTGGAGTGCATATACCCTACAAGAATCTTAAAGTGCTACTGACACCATTGGGAAAACATGAAAAATATAAGATTTCATCACAATTACGTTTATATGTCATACATTTTTTTTTTAGTTCTTTCTCTATTTTTTCTATAAGGACAGATTTATGAAAGCAAGCTCCTGGTCCCTAGACATTTTTTTGCTCTGGCTGCTTGTCTACTTCTGACATCATTGTTCTCTGTTCATGACATCACAATTATCTCCCCAGCAAAACAATGCAGTATCATAAATAGAACATTGTTTTCAGGTGTGAAATGCAGCTGGAGCAAATAGGAGGCACAGATCGTGGTTTAATGCTACAGTCTTTAGTAATAAGTAAGTAAGGCTGAGAATTATGGGACAAAATAAATTTCAACTGAAGTGTGTCTAAATATTAATTTTTTTCTATGTTGTCCCTACTGTGGTGACATCAGGGCTCTTTTACCATCACATGCACCAACATGTAGTAGCATTCTTTGTACTCTCAATAGGTGTACACTGCATTGCTATAAATGCTTCTTGGGGATTCTAGTGTACAAATGGCAACAGAACATTAGGAACTTAGAGCACTGTGAGACAGAAAGAATGAATCACAGGAAAGTGATTACACTAGAGTATTGCACAAGTGGTAGTTGAGCTCTAGAAAACCTCTTGAAATAAGTTTAAAGTGTGGTTTTATTTTCATTACTCAGAAAGCTTTAAAACGTACAGAAATATAGGAATAGCTGTTTTTCTGTTTTTATATAATTATCCAGCAGCATTCCAGCATTGCAAAAATAGTTTTAATGATATACCTATTAACATTTATAAAATAGTGTTATGCAATTTCTTTTTTCTTACAAGAGCCCAAGTTTGTTGGATCCTATGTGATTCCTGACAATGATGATCAAGATGATGATAAAGTCTATTTCTTCTTCACTGAAAAAGCAATGGAGGCAGTGGGAGAAGCCAAAGCTATCTACACAAGAGTAGGAAGAGTCTAAAGGTACAGTATTACATTTCCTGTCATTTTTAAATTTAGGTTTTCTAGTTTCTTTAAAGAAAAAATAGCTTATTTTTGTGGTAACATGCCATTCCTTTGCTCTGCCCTCCACCCCAATACAGGTGTCACAGTTATTGTTTTGTGACATCCTTCTGGAAAGGGAGTCAAGTGACTGCCTTCATAATTAACACCAATGTCACTACATCATTAGATGACTAAGGTGGGAGTATATCAGAGATACATGGATAGCACATTATCAACTGGCTGACTACTGTATCTGCAGCTATACCTGAATCCATCTTTGGACATAAAGTCCTGGATAATGGATAGATTGCCTAGATTATCCATATTATTAACCTCATAATGAACTTGATACTTGATTATCCCATCTGGAGAAAAAATTATGAGCAAAATTGTTAGCACAATATCTAAGTTGTCTGAAAAACATGATGGATTTTCCAAGCATCTTTCATTGAGATGTTGTGTGGCTCATACCCTCCATCCTCAGAAATGGCCTGGGCACTTTACCCCTTCATGCCCACACCCTTGCTGATCCCATGGTGTGACACTTGCATTTGAATGCAAAACCTCATACTACATAGAAAGCAGAACAGAGTGCTGCAATCATGCAAAATATGAGCTTCTCCCAAGAATAAGAGTTTTTTTATCCTCAAATATACTACTGTCCAGAAGGACCACCTCAAATATACCCTTAGGATTAAACTAAAAGCTAACCCAATCAACCATCTCACTTGCTGTGACAGATTAGACAAAATATAGATTTCAAGAGATGCACAAAAGGACAAAAGTAGGTGAGAGGTCCTGGTCCTGCTGTAAGTCAGACAGCTGACTTTATTGCCACAAAACATGTCAATAGACATACTGATCACTCTTGTGCAAGACATATAGTGCAGTTCACATTAAACTGTCATGCCAATGAGTAGGATTTACATTGTTTGTTAGAGTTGGCAAGCTGCATTGTGTTGTTTTCAACTTTAGTCAGCTCAATAGCAACTTATACAAATGTTCTCACAGCTCAACTGAAATACATCTGCAGTTTGGTCACAATGCAATGTAAAACTGAATTAGAAAGCTGAGATCCTTTACCCAAGTCCCTTTACAGAGGACAGAGACCTGAAGGATTTGCAAATCAAAAGTGGAAAATGCTATGGGGCCAGATGCGGTACACCAAGGATACTGAGGAAGCATATGGGAGGTATTGGCTGCACCCCTGACAGTACTTTTTAACAACTCATTAGAAACAGGAGTGGTTCCATAGGACTGCAGGAGGGCAGATATAGCCCTACTTCACAAATGTGGTGCAAGGAGGAGGCTAGAAACTATAGGCAATCAGCCCAACATCTGTGATGGGTAAACTAATTGAGTCATTTTTAAGAGAAAGGAACAAGGGCTATCTTGAATTCAATAGGTTACAAGACATGAGACAACACAGATTCATGGGGAGGTCATGTCAGACAAATTGGATAGATATCTTTACTGAATGACCAGTGAAGTAGATTGAGTGGGGAGGTGGGCATGGTCTAATTAAATTTTAGTAAGGTTTTCATCACCATTCCACATAGGAGGCTCATAAGGAAACTAGGCAGCTTAGGGGTAGGTACAAAGGTGGTAAACTGGGTAACAAATTGGTTAAGGAATAGGTGAGATGCGGTGGTGGTAAATGGAGTTCACTCTGGGAAGGGAGGGTGACCAGCATGGTTACATAGGGCTCAGTATGGGACCAGTCCTCTTTAAAGTCTTTATAAGTGACACACTGCAGATGAGCTGTAAGGGAAGATCTGCCTCTCTGTGGATGAAATCAAAATCTGCAATAGAGTAGACACTCTTGAGGAAGTGGAAAGAATATGCAAATATATGAGAAAACTTGAGGAGTGGTCAAGGGCTTGACAGCTGGGTTTCAATGCAAAAAGTGCAAAATCATGCACTTAAGGCACAGATACCCAGAGGCATAGCACAATATGGAAACTGAGGTAATGACGGTCACCAGACTGGAACAGGACCTGGGAATAATCATATCTGATGCTCTCAAGGTGGCACAGCACTGCTACAAGAAGGTGGGTAGGGCCAGTGGGATGTTGGGGTGCATGGGGAGGTATCACAATGGAGGTGGTGCTACCACTGTATACCTCACTGGTGAGAAACCACCTATAATGCTGTGTCCAGTTCTGGAGACCACATCTCAGGAATGACATAAACAATATGGAGGCTGTCTGTAGAGGCAACTAAAATGGTGGAGGATCTGCATCAGAAGACCTAGGATGTGAGACTAAAGGACCACAATGTGTACATCATGGAAGAGAAAAGAGTGAGGAGGGATAAGAGAGACCTATAAATACCTAACAGGGATAAATAAGGTGAAGGAGAGGAATATTTTCAGAGGAAAAGATACATGAGAACAAGGGATATGCAATGAAGTTGGAAGGGTTAAATTCAGAGAGATACTTCAATAAAAGAATGTTGGATGCCTGAAACAGTCTTCCAACAGAGGTGGTGGGGACAAAATCAGTGGTGGGCTTCAAGCATGCTTGGGATAGGCACAAGGTAATCTTAGTGGAAGGCAAAGAGGAAGCCAGATATGTAATAGAATCTGTGGTGACAATACAGCAGGAAAAAATGGGCAGACTACTGTAGGTGAACCAAGCTGTCCTTATCTACCATAAAATTCTGTTTTGTATTGTAGCTCTTAAGCAACAGGTTGTCAAAAGTATCACAAGTCAGGTTCGAGACAGTAGCTTTCACCAAAGAGTCTTTTTGATGAAAAGATCTTCCTAATCATTAGCTAAATTTTCCTCTTGATTCTATAGTGGGCATCCAATTTATTCTTAAAGCTTATCATTGTGTCACTATTAACTATATCGGTAGAGAGTCTGCTCCAGGGAGACTACCTCTGTTTAACCCAGGCACCCCTCTTGTTAGATTTGTACAGCTCGCACTTTAGTTGATAGTGATGAGTTCTAGTAACTTTAATTGAATCTTTCAGCTGTAATCCCACACACTCCCATAGGTCCCAATTCTGAAAGGCAGAGTATGCCAAACTTAGGTCCCCCTAAATCTATGATACTCCAGAGAGAATAGGTCCAACTCTCTCAATCTCTCCTCATATGGGAGGGTCCGGCGATCATGGATTCTTTTGGTTGCTCTCTTCTGCACTCTCTTGAGATTCCTTACATCTGACTTGTGGTGAGGACTCCAGAACTGCATACTATACTCCATTAGCGGCCTCACCAGTGCAGTATACAAAGGCAGCAGTAGGTTTTTATCCCTACTTTTATATTGCGTAAGATTCAATGCAGCATTCTGTTGGCCTTATTAACCACTCTGGTGGTATGTTGCTCGAATGATAGTTCATTTGTAACCAGGATGCCTAAGAACCTTTCATATTCTACACTTGTAAGAGTGTGCCATAAATTATATGTTGCATGAATGGTGTTATGACCAAACTGCATTACACTACATTTGCAATAATAAACTTCATCTGATGTGCTTCAGCCCAGGCACCTATTGAGTCTAGTTCAGTTTGTAATTTCTGTGCATCTACATCTGTTTTACAACAGCCCCAATTTTGCTAGCATCTGCAAATGTAGATATCCATGCAGTGGTTGACATTTTGAGGAGATGAGATGTTAAAAGTGTTGGGCCTAACACTAAGCCCTGGGGCACCCCACTCGTGACATCCCCAATCTGACAGATATCCCCAGATACCAGCTCTCTGCCTCCTCTTGCTCAATCAGGCCTTGATACATTTTATCATTTGTGGTTCAACTCAATTTTTGTAGACTAGCAAGAAGGCCATCGTGGGGAACTAAATTGAAGGCCTTCGAGGAAGTCCATGTGCAATACATCCACTGGTAAACTGTCTTCCAGTCCTCTGCTCACTGTCTGAAAGAAACTTAGTAAATTAGTCTGGCATGACCTCCCTGTGTGAATCCGTGTTGTGTAATGTCTGAATATCAGTTAACCTGTATATGGTATTCTAGGTGGTCTTTTATATATTCCTCCATTATCTTACAACTCACAACAGGCTGATAGGCCAGTAGTTGGCAACATCTGATTTTAACCCGCTCTTGTATAGGAGTGTCATATTAGCTGTACTCCAGTCATCTGGAGTTGCCTCATGTCTCAGTGATGCCTCAAAAGAACTCTACTGTACCAGCCAGTTCTTCTGCTAGTTCCCTGAGTATGCATGGGTGCAGCCATCTGGTCCTGGCGACTTGTTGGTCTTTAGGTTTACCAGTATGGCTCATAATGAAGATTGAATATCTATAACATTCAATGTATTACATTCAACATTATTAGCTAATTCTTTGCTGTTTGTAGCTTGAAACACACTAAGGAAATGTTTATTGAAGGTATCAGCCATTACTCTTTCATCTGAAATTGTTATCCCATCTACTTTTATGGGTCCTATCTTTGTAGCTCCATTTTGATTATTAATGTAATTGATGAAAGTTTTTTATCAACTGTTAAATTAGATACCCTTTCTTCCTCATTTGCCTTAGCTGTTTTTATTGCTTTTTTGCATTGTTTAGCTACATTTTTATATTTTAACCATCTAGGAGTTGAAGGATTTTTGTATTTCTAAAACACCCTTTTCTTTCTTTTTTTTTTTAATAAGCCTTTTTAATGATTGGTAAAGCCAAGTGGGATTTTACCCTGGGAGTTATATATTTATTTTTCAGGTACATGGTGAGTAATACAATGTGTTATCTTTCTTTGATGATGCCTGAAATTTGTTATACACTTAACCTGTTAAGTTCTTCTTTCCAGTCCAAGCCAATGAAATACTGTAGTACCTTATGTGTTTGTAATTTGCCCTACCCAGCCTTTAATCATTGTTTGCCCATTGTTTATTATTTTGTTCCCTGAAATTCTAAATTCGACCATGTTATGGTCACTTTGGCAGAGTGGTACTCTAAAGTACAATCATTGATGTCATCACCCATATTGTTCATAGATACATAGATACATAGACAATGTCGACAGATAAGGCCTATGGCCCACCCAGTCTGCCCATTTGAGCTTGTAAGTTCAGTTTGTTTTCCTAGAAGTCTGTTGCCCTTACCCTAACCTCAAGAATTCCTTTATGTCTATCCCATGCATTCTTAAATCCGTGATTGTTTCAGCCCCACAAACTTCCTCTGGCAGGGTGTTCCACTTGTCCACCACCCGTTCTGTGAAGAAATTCTTTCTTATGTTTCCTCTGAATCATCCTCCTCCAACTTCATCCCATGCCCTTTAGTCCTGGAACATCTTTTTCGCTTAAAAATAGTTCAAAAGTAGGTCCAAGATATTTGAGCCTCCTGTGCCTTGTTCCAAGTGTTGTTTTAACCCATTAGCACTGATTATATCCAGAAATTGTTCTCTACTGAATTTGTCCCAGTATATGTTGTCCAATCAATATTGGGAAGGTTAAAGTCTCCCAGTTTTAGTGCCCTACCATTTAATTCCATGGTTTGGATAAAGTCCAGAAACTGTGCATTTTGCTCAATGGTCATAGACACATAGATACATAGTCACTGTCAGCAGATAAGGGCCTATGGCCTATCTAGTCTGCCCATTTGAGCTTGTAAGTTCACTTTAGGTTTTCCTAGTTCTGTTGCCCTTACTCCTGACCTCCAGAATTCCTTATGTCTATCCAATGCATTTTTAAATTCCGTGATTGTTTCTAGCCCCCACTATTCCTCTGGCAGGGTGTTCCACTTGTCCACCACCCATTCTGTGAAGAAATTCTTCCTCACATTTCTTCTGAATCGCCTCCTCCAACTTCATCCCATGCTCTAGTCCTTTAAGATACTTGTATGTCTCTATCATATCCTCTCTCCCTCCTCTCCTCAAGGGAGTACATATTAAAGTCCTTCAATCTGTCCTCATAGGACTTGTGATGCAATCCATGTACCATCTTTGTTGCCTTCCTCTAAATCTTCTCTACCCAGTCTATGTCCTTACATAGGTAAGGTCTCCAGAACTGTACACTGTACTCCAGGTAGGACCTCACTAGTGTCTTATATAATGGAATTATGACCTCCCTTATCCTGCTGGTGATGCCCTGCCTATGCATCCCAGCATCCTATTTGCTTTACCTGTTGCCTTGTCGCTGTTTCTCTACCTTGAGATCATCAGAGATGATAACCTCAAGGTCCCTTTCTTACTTGATGCATGATATATCCTCACCCCCAAATGATGTCTTGTTACTGGGTTTTGTGCCCCATATGCATTATCTTGCACATTTTTGCATTGAATTTCAACTGCCAAATCCTGACCATTCTTCAAGTTTCTGCAGGTCCCTCTTCATTCTGTCTACACCCTCTGGTGTCCACTCTGTTACAGAGCTTTGTGTCATCAGCAAACAGGGAAATTCTGCCTTCTAGTTCTACCAATGTCACTGATGAAGACGTTGAATAGGACCCATCCCAGCACTGATCCCTGTGGTATCCCACTGGTCACTCTTTCTGTCTGTGGAGTGACAGCTATTTACCACCACCTTCTGTGTCCTGCCACCCAGCCAGTTACCTACACACTGCACTATTGTCCTGCCCTCCCATATTCCCCAGTTTATTTAATAGCCTTCGATGTGGCACAGTGTCAAAGGCCTTGCTGAAGTCCAGAGGCCACATCCACCGCCCTCCCGATCCACCTCCCTTGTTACCCAGTCGAAAATTCAATGAAGTTGGTCTGACATGACCTTCCCTGGTGAAACCATGCTGCCTTGAGTCCTTTAGACCACTGGCAACCAGATGTTCCACTAATCTCTCCTACAGTAGTGTCCATGATCTTCCCACTACCGAGGTGAGACTAACTGGTCTGTAGTTCCACACTTCCTCTTTGTTTCCACTTTTGTATAAGGGGACTACATCTGCTGTCCTACAGTCTTTGGTACCTCCCTGTTTCCAGTGATCGCTAAACAGGATTGCCAGAGGTTCAGTCACCACCTCTTAGTTCTTTAAGGACCCTGGGGTGCACCCATCTAGTCCCATTGCTTTACCAATTCTTATTCCTTCCAGTTCCTTCCAGGAGCCTTTCTCGTGTAAAGAGACTTGTGACCATTTCTGCGCCATCGCACCCTTTGTACTCCCCTCAGGCACTTTACCCCTCTTGCTCAGTAAAGACTGAGCAGAAATACCTGTTCAATATGTCAGCTTTACTGCTGTCATCCTCCATGTGGCTCCCATCCTTCCCCTTCAGTCTCACTATCCCTGCCTTTGCCTTTCTTTTTCACTTATGTTACTGTAAAGGTTTTGTCCCTCTACCCACTGATTTTGCAATGCACTCTTCTGTCTGAGCTCTGGCTTCCTTATTGACTTTCCTGCCTCTTTGCTTTTCCTGGTATTTCTCCCTATCCCTTCTGCCTGCATCTGTTTTATTGCCTGAATGAAATCTTTCTGGCTTTTACTTTTTCCGATACCTCCTTGGAAAACCATAATGGCCTCCTCTTCCTTTTCCCCTTGCTAACCTGCTTAATGCATAACTCTGTTGCTCTTGTAATCCCCATTTTAAATATTGTCCACTGTTCCTCAACCCCTGATTCCTGCCCCATTCCATTAATGCCTGTTTCAAGCATCTCCCATTTTCCCAAAGTCTTCTCCCTAAAATCCAGGATGTGTGTTTTTGTGCAGTTTGGTTCTGCTCCTTCTGTGATTTCAAATCACAGTGACTGGTAGTCACTGTTCTGAAGTGCTTCCTCACTGTTACCCCCATTACACTGTCCCGTTTGTGAGCACAAGTTCCAGTATTGCCTTCTGCCGAGTTGGTTCCATGACCAGTTGCTTGAGGAAGGCACCTTGAAGGGAGTCCAGGATAAATCTGATCATGGTTGATGCTGCTGCTGGGAGGTTCCAGTCCATGTTTGGAATATTGAGTTCTTCAACCAGCACCTTCTCACCCTTGTCTTCCATCCTTTGGATGGCTAGCATCAGCTCCTATCTGTTTCTTCCTGCTGGGCTGGTGGTCTATAGACCACCCTGTGCTGATGGCTGGCCCCATTTCTTCCCAGCTTAACCCACAGTATCTCACCCCATTTTGTTCCTTCTGGATCTCTGTGGCCTTTATGCCATCTTTCACATAAAGTGCCATTCCTCCTCCCTTCCTACCTGCCCTGTCTCTTCTGAATATTTTGTAGATAGGTATGGTCATCTACCAGTCGTGATTATCATTACACCAGGTATTTGTGATGGCCACAGTGTCCACATCTGACTGCACCACGCCAGCCCTCCAGATCCCCATCTCATTGTTAAGGCTCCTGTCACTGGCACACATGGCTTTCCATGATTTGAACTCCCAAGGCTGTTTAGCTGTTCTACTCCAGCTCCTCGCTGTTTGTCCTTTATCCCTGGTTCTCCTGCCCTTCTGTTGAATGTTGCTCCTTTTGGTCTTATCCACCTATTAGGTGCTTATCTCCATCTTTTGCACACTGCTTTGTAGAGATATCCATCCTTCTGTTCACTGGTTCCACTGATAGCTGTGGGGGGCAATTAGGTACCCTGCTTGCTGGCTTGCACCCTTGACTAGTTTAAATGCTTGTCAATGTAGCATTTAAACTAATCATTGAGTGCTTGATTCCCTCCAGGATGAATGCAGGCCATCAGGCTTGAACAAACCTCTATCCCTCCAGGTGAGTCCCCAATCACAAACTAATCCAAACCCTTCCTCACAGCACCAGGTCTTCAACCATGAGTTATAGTTCCTGGCATGCACCCCTATGCTTTCCCATGCCTCTCACAGGTAGTGCCTGAGAAGGTGACAGAAGTATCTACTTGCTCATCCCTGGGACTCTATAACAGACCCCTATAGTGATGTTCTTTTCTCCTAACTTTACAAGGCTTTATGCTGGACTCAACAACAGTTATGCAACTCACAGAAATGATAAAGCAACTCACTGGTTAGACAGTTTAAAGTGAATTTTATTGTATACCCTCAATGAATACCTGTTAAACTGCATCTAAATGATACATCTATGTTCATATCTGGCACCTAATGTGATTCTGCCTGTGTTAAACCAGTTTGGTAAGACAATGTTATATATTACATTATTGTACAACCAACCAGCTGACAACCTATGAAAACATAGAATATGTTGGCAGAAAGAAACCAATGGTCCATAATGCCTTTGCATCTGAGCTGTTGAGGCTCTGCACATTAAATCTCTTAACTCATTCTCTCCGGTGGCCATTTGGGGTCGGATTCAGCAATGGATGCTTCTGGAGCCATATGATGGCTATGGGACTGAAGGAGTTAAAATATTAACTAGCCACACTCCTTGAGGAAGACTCATTGAGAGTCTAAGTGCTTGTGCTTCCAACTGCCGTAAAGACATTTTTACCTGCAGTCATACCTTTACACCTAGCATTTACTGCATTTTTCATCTTTCTTGCTTGTATTGGATTATATTTGCACTTAACAAAGTTTGTGATATTACTGCCATTAAAGAATTTTCAGCATTAGGCTCTGCCTGGCTACTAGTTTCCTTTGTGAATGCTCAGACATTTAGATTCTTTGCTTCTGAGTTTGAAAGCTGGCTGCCCTACTTCCTGAGCACTGGCCCTGCACTGTATATCGTGCCCCTCCCACCTTTTGGAACTGGAAACACAGAAGCAAATGGTTGCTTTCAGATAAGAACTGTTTGCCCCCAAGTCTGCCCACTTTTCCTGCCTACAGTAACACTGCAGATCCTACATGAGCTCTGGCAGTTCTCCCTCCTCCTTTTCACCGAGATTCCCTTGTGCTATCCCTTGCATTCTGGAACTCCACCACTGTTTTGCTCGACCACCTCCAGTGAAATGATGTTTCAGGAATCAACCACTCTCTCTTTGAAGAAGTGCTTCCTCACATCTCCTGAAATTACCCTCCTAGCTTTGTAACAGGTCTCCTTGTTCCTGCGTCTTTTTTCTGAAAATACTTCCCTTTGTACCTTATTATGTATCTTTTATAACAAGGATATGTTGAAAATTTGGTGTAAAATATTACAAAATAACACATTTATGAGCCTATGTTACATTTAGCAAATGCAGGCTCCAAACTGTGATACATTTCAATATTTTTACTCAAATTCTTCACCTGCAGCCCTATCGACTCTGGCCAGAACTTAATTTTAAGTGTAATAACATGCTCCAGGGTGTGCAGTTTGTAGAAACTGCATTTCCATGTTGAGAAAGTACAGAGCTGCTCTTTTTGCATCACATTTCACCTGAGGACTTCAGTTCATCATCATCATCAGTTCAGTGTATTGGAAGACAAATTGAAAGAAACTCTCATTTACAATTGCATCCGTTATAGCAGCATAACAACCCACATTGTCATATCACGCCATGTGTCATGTGCGCCCAGTAAGAAGACCTCTGTACATCACTTGTGCACCCATTATTCCTGGTGCCACTGCTGCTTAAGATGTCCAAATGCTATTACATAAAAGCATTCACTAGCCTAATGAAGGTGTCATCCTTCCTTAACAAATGTTGTTCTTTCTATGTTCTCTGCTGGCTAATCAATGCACTCTCCAAGCTTTTACCTAACTTGTTTACTTTAAACCACTACCTAGATGCCTCTTGTTATGTTCTTGTTTTATTGATTCTAAACTCAGTGTTGGATTTTCACTGGAACATGTTTTCTGTGTTTTCAGCTAAGTCATACAAAGTGTACCTTTGTCCTCAGCTACAGATAATGCAATAAGTAATCCAGCAATGAGGTGCTAATTGATATCTAGCTGTGTCTATTCTCTGAAATAATTGGCTATTGTTCCTTGCCCTCACCTTTGTTAATTAACAAAAGCTCAGAATTTATAATAGAACAAACACAATCCATGAGGTACAGTATAAGCAGTTCACATGTAGATTTCAATTGTTTGGAGATAATTTGTTTAAAAGTTTAGTTTTAGAAAATAATCTAAATCAAACAGGTTTACTTTTAGGCGTTTATATTCTAATCTGGCTTTATCATTGTGAAGTTCATTAAACTCTTCAGCATTCTACATTCTCAGCACACATAATTTCCATTTAACATTGCTGACCTGGGAGAAGGAAGAGTGGCACATGTATGCTCCTTCATAACCTGACTATAGTTTTAATGCAGACCAGTTAAATTAAACGGGTTATGGTGCTGTGCTGCAGCAATGATCTTTTCCATAAACCCAAAGGGTAAATAGATAGGCAAACTCTTCTCAGTTATCCTCACTGGTTGGTACTCCAATAGAAGTTACTATAAAATACTTTGTCTGCATCCAGACATGGGTCTCACATCAAAACCTTATGCTGAGGCTGCAATTAAGTCTCACATCAGAAGACTGGACTTCTGTACAGACTTAACGGTTACCTCAGTACTGAACCTGGGCTGGCCATTGCTTCCAGCACACTATTTCCTGTTTTATTCAATGGTGTCCTCCTTATACCCCTTCAGGGTTCTGAGCTAGCAAACTAAAGGTGTTATATCACAAGGTGTCGTGTTTAGCAGCAGGTGCACAGCCCTGAGACCATCAATGTGATGTTCTTTTCACTCTAAACTCATCCTCCCTTGAGGCAACATTAGTCTATCTGGTCCTCTGAGTAGTCTGTAAGCTACCCAAAATTGCTGTCCCTCCCAGTCTTCAAGGTATCATCTAGGCCAAAGCACAGAAAAAGGCACTGAGATATTCAATCTGCCTACTGCTGAAGGTCCCAAGGATAGGACATGTGCAGGAGACAAATCTTTTCCTATTTATTGATTGATCGATTTTCAAAGTTTCACCAAGAAAGACATACTGGGCTACTAACAGCTCATTTCTAGATGTGTCCTGGGAGAGAGGGAAGTAGGAGTAGCTCAAGGTGGAAAAACTGAAAAAGAAAAGCTGTTTCTGCACCGTCCCTCTGGAATAGTATACCATTGAGGTGCTAAACTGTTCTTCTGCAGCCACTTTCAAAAACGCCTCAAGGCTCATTTGCCTGGGGGCAGTAGTTGTAATTATTGACTTTGTCTGCATCTCCAAATGTCTCTGTGTAACTCTATATACTAGTGAGTGATTTAGGTTGGTGGGTGCTAGAGTGGTTAGCCTTGTGGACACATACAGTATGCTGTACACCTAATCCTTGTACCTGTTCTCATGTTGTGCAATGCAACTTAAAGTGCAGTCAGCCCTGAACTTGTTCTTGTATTATGCTACAATGTGTGCAATAATGCTTTCCACCATTGTGCAATATTGCAATATCTGCTCTGTTTTCTGTGCATTTTAATTCTGTGTGTATTCTTTTCTGTTACGGTTTGTAATTAATTCTGGGATGCACCTGAAAAAGGGATACTTGGCTCAATGGGTCTACCCAGTCAACACATTTCAATAAATAAAATAAATAAAATGTCATTTTAAGTATATCAGACACTGATTATTACTCTGAAATCCAGCAGTAAAACAAGTTCAAAACAGTTAATCTAGTCTTTGGAACCCAACAGCTCAAAATTAAGGTTTACAAAAAGAACAAGAATATCAGGTTCAAATATAACATTTATGTGATATTTATTTATGTAATTTTAATTGTTGTTTGACCAGATGTGGGCTGGGTACACGGACCCATATTTAGCCAGACTGGATTCAGAATTTACAGTCCTGAATGGAGCATACTGAATTTAATAATCTTATGTTTCCCATAGTATGAATCATAGAAACCTATCAGCAGAAAAGGACACCAGTGGCCCATCAAGTCTTCCCTCCCCTTATTTACATATCCACCCTTCCTGCCCCACACCCCTCTTCTCACCTGATAATCCCTTATATCTGTTCCATGCCCTCTTAAATCCCCCACTGTTTCAGCTCCACCACCTTCTCCGTAGTCTCTACAGGGTCCACCACCCTTTGGGGAAATAGTGTGCCCTAAACTATCCCTGAATCTTCTCCTTCCAACTTCAGACTCTGGCCCTTGTTCTATCTGTGCTTCTCCTCTTGAAGAGGTCCCTTCAGCTCTCCTGTTAATCCTTTTCACATATTTGAATGTTTCAATCATGTTCCTCTCCCTTCTGGTCTCTAGTGAGTCCAGGTCCAGCTCCCTCAGTCTTTTCTCACAGGACAGCCGATGCATGCCCTGCACCATCTTTGTTGCCCTCCTCTGTACCTTTTCCACCCCATCAATGTCCTTCCACATGATGTAAGGGTTACAGGCCTCTTTACCAAATACAGTACAATTCATACTAAACTTATTGTGCAGCTACAGTAGTTTGCATCCCATTCTCTTTATGTGAATCTAATGAGTTGTCATCTCATTGTTTTTCCCATCTGATGAAGTGTGGTTTCAACTGGAAGTACTGTATATTCAGGCAGCTCATTCAGAGTTCTCAGAAGCCAGCATCCTATAATAGCCAGACATCAGCATACTGAATTACATAATATTTTCTTTCTATAGTATGAATTAAGGGTTACAGACAGCTTTACCAAATACAGTACAGTTCATAGTAACCAGTTTGCTACCCATTCTCTGTGTGAATGCAATGAGTTGTCATCACATTGGTTTGTTTTTCACCCCATTGCAGAATGTGGCTTTTAACTGAAAGTGTATTCAGGCCATACCTCTCAATTGTCCCCTATTTTCAAGGATGTCCCCATCTTGCAGTAACAATTTCCTCTGTCCCTCATAAAACTGGCATTTCTGTCACTGAAGAGTAAGGCTTTGAAGCAAAAATAATGGTGCCACAGTCTAGTTCTCAATCATAAAATGGCGTTCATCCCATTCTATCTTGTGCGACCACTTTGGGTCAGGTTAAGCAATGGATGGTTTTGATGCCATATGGCACTAACTGTAAGAATGGGTTAAAAAGATTTTAAATCCTACTGCTTGTTTAAATCAGCAGGTGTAATGATTTGTAATTCATAAATCCAAGTTGATTTTTCCATGGTAGTTTACTCACTTATCCCCCAGCAAAGGATCCACTCTCTCAATGCCTAAGAACTTTAATTCTCTAGGATGTGAATTATGGCAATCAAACAAATGACTTTCAAGTGATGTCACGTCCTATTAATAATACTGCTCAGTGGTCTGTGTGCTAGTTTTCAATCTGGGCACTGTTCTCCACATATATATCTTATTGCAGTTACACCATAGAACATATGTGATGAAATCAGTACTGCAATTAGTAAATTCATATCTCCAACATTAAATCTTCATTCAGGGTGTGCAAACTCTTTACCTGGCTGTGCATATGTGCACACATTATATGAACATTTGAAGAAACCTTTGGTTTGTATGGTAACCATTGGTTATTTATAGCTGCCTGATGTGTCTCAAACTGGCTATGGACTAACTTGTCTCTCAGACTGCTTATTCTACTTAAATTAATGCATACTTTATCACCCACTGCTGAAGTAACATCATTGTCACTAAGCAGGATAGGGAAATTATGATAAATTATATTGTCAATTTTACCTGCCAAATGATTGAATTTACTGACAAAAGTAACAGGACCATGTTCATAAATAAATTTTTCTACTGCCATTTCAGCTTTACCTCTAGCCTTCACAGTAATGTTTTGTTATAACCCCTATTGCGAAATGTAATCTATGGTACATTAGCCTGTCAGTCATATGGTTCAGGTGAACTACATTTTCTTTTAATCTTTTTTTTTTTAATATTACTTTTCCTCCCTGTCTCCGGAGGGCCATGTTCAGAAGAAAGCCCCAGCCCTGTCACCCTGACATCCACCATCAGCACTGACCATCTTCCCCAGTTGGCGGGATCCCCAGACCCCCACTGATGACTGGATTGAGTTCCCATCTGTGCCCGGCTGGTCAGAGAGTGGGACCTGCAAGCCCTCCATCATCCAACCTCTGGAGACATGTTTCTCTTTGTTTCTCTGGAGGAAAGGGCATTAATGACTCCAGTTGCAGTGTCACACATGCTCCCACATGTGGCACACTGGGCATCTGTCCAACCTCCACCCACCTTCAAGAGTGTCGGTGTGTCATCCCACAGCCTCGGCTAGGGACAGACAATCACCATCGCTGGTCCCTCTCCCTGGAGAAGAGCTGTCCTTGCAATGCTCAATCCTCCTCCTTCCCAGCCAACCCACAGCAACCCACTCACACCGTGAAAATGGGTCACCGGAGGTAAGATATGATGACTCAGCCCTCCATGCCAGAGGGCCAGCCACTATTTTCTTTTTAATCTTAAAATGAACTACAAGGGTTATCATTTTAAAGGCACCGAGTGTGCACTATCTACTCAGGACCACATTTGTATCAGTGTTTTCTGACGCACTGAGTTTCAAATATTTCTTCTTTGCCATGTTTCTCATGTCTCCTGTCAGTAGAAATATCACTTGAAAATAGGAGTATTACAAGCAGCTACCTTGGAAATACTTGTGCCTTGAATTATGACACAAATCAGTGCTGCTGTGGTAGTCACTAAAATTCATAATGATATTCCGAAGTTATAGTAAGTCATGGCTAGTCATCATCTGTTCAATATACTGGGTAAAGGCCATGACTAGATATTATTATGGACCACACCCTAATCCCTCCCCACTTCTGCACCTTTTATAATACTCAGCTTATCAGTATGTTGATTGTTCTCAAGTTTACGATTTGTTTCTTTATTGTCATAGTAATCAGCATGATGGATTTATAAGGACATTTATAAATACTGCAGTAGAAAGGGCTTTAATTGCCATTGAACTGCATTGTTTCCTGCAGCATAGTGCAGCATTTTATGATATACTACAGTATTACTGTATTGCTTCCTAGCTGGTGCTGTTATCCATTTTATGGTCCTAGCTGATTACCTTCATGAAATCAGCCTCTCATCATACCAGGGCCCCACACCTTTTTTAGTTGTTGTTGTGTGGCTGGCTGTGTTGGCCTGGGAGAGGTTTTGCAGGCTTTGCAAGCAACTGGGTGGACAACTATGTCATCAGTAGTGTATGATGTCATCACGTTCAGCATGGCACACTAAGTGATTCGGTGATGCCTGGTACATCATTTGTTTTCTCAGTAAGGTAGGTGGCTACCTCCATTAAAAAGAAGGCATTGAGGATGGCCTGGAACATATGTAGTATCACCCAAGGCTGATGGTGACCTGTGCAACTGAATAGCCTTGATACAGTATATAAGTGTTTTTAGAATCTTTAGTGCTTTGAGTGCAGCAGTCTTACATATGTGATGCTGATACAGGCTAATGAGTTTATTTAATTTGTACTTTAGGGTAAGTGTATAGCAACACTGAACAACCAATATTAAAGATGTCATACAGTGACAAAATAGTAATGGTATGCTAGTTACCAACTAAATTATTTATATTATTATGAATACTTATATTAGAACATGACAACTTTGGGATCATTATTTTACTGTTTTAACATAATAGGCACAGCTTATGGAGTGTGAGGAAAAGAACATCTACAGACATGTATTAAGTGAAAGGAAGAAACCTCAACTTTTTGAGGGGCAGCCCTCAACCTTACCAGAGCTCAGTCCTGTCTCTGCCCACGTCCCCCATGCCCAGGCTTACCCCTGGTGGGGTCACAGGGTGGGTGCCTCCCCAAGAGACACTGTTGGCAAGTCCCAGATTACCTTCTAGGTTGGGGCTGTAGGAGCGGGACCCCCAGCAGACATTGGTGACAGTGGCATAGCAGGGCATCATACCCGGGGCTCACTGTCTTTCTGAATTCTGGAACCCTGGAGTGGGGATATGCACTGAGTCTAGCATCCACCCTACCCCTAAGGTGATGGCAACAGCTGCAGTGGTATCCCAGCCTGTGCCAGGGGTCTGTAAACCATCAGATACTCACCCCCCATGTAGAAGGAGAGCAGTCCTCAGGGCGTTTGATCCTTCCCCAGCTGTCCCTACAACTCCAAAGTCCATCACCAAACCTGGGATGTCAGCACCACAATCAGATATCTTGCAGCTGCACCAGTGGTGGGCCAGCAAAAAAATCTCTATTAAATAAACATAAGGACAAGAGAACGGAAGTGAGTTCAGCGTAGTATATATTGTTTACTTTAAAATTTAACTAGTTTGAAAAGAATCAGAATAAATATGACAGTACAATAAACAAAGGCATTTATTGTGCCCTTGTAGGATCATACAGGATTGTTGTTAGTACTGATTAGCAACAAGAAAATATATGAAACAACAGCTATAAGGTATAATCGCTTATGTATTCATATTATATAGTTAAAATAATACAATATCACTTAGAATAGTAGGCTATATTCTAAAAAAATTACCATTTTACTTAAGGCTGCAATCTCAAATGCGAACATATGAAGAAGCCTACATAATTAGGCTTTGTGTTCTATCTAGTCTGCTGTTGCCCAGGGTTCTTAGCTCAGGCTGGTGTTCCTGCTTCCACTACATTCCTCCTCCTTCCATTACCTTTATCTTCCCCTGTATCTATCTCAGCCTCTCTGAAGCTGCCTGCTGTCCTCAATGAGATCACCTCTTCTGGTAGTGTATTCCATTTGCTCACCACCCTTCTGTGAAGAACTGTCTTCTAACTTCCTCTTTCACATCTTTAGGTGTGCTCTTTGGGGTTTTGCTGTAGCTTAGCCTGAAGATACCTCCCTGTTAACCTTATTAATCTTTCAAGTACTGAAGGTTTCAACATGTCTCACCTCTACCTTCTGTCCTCTGGGAGCAGACATTTAGGACCTTCAGTCTCTCCTCATATGATTTACCTGCTGCCCCACAATCATCTTCATAGCCCTAGCTAGATGCATCTTTTATCCAGAGAGGAAATTTTAAACTGTTTTCTTGTCATAATGATGGGAACTTTTTCATAGAAGGGCATCTGTGAAGAAAACCTCATTTCAATTTAGATACTAATGTGCTTCATCGTTAAAACTATTCAGAAATTAGTTGAATTATCTTAAGGCAGCTGGTACAGGTATAATGTTTCAAAAATGGTGGAGTCAGCAGCATGACTTTCCTTTGCTTCCTTCCTTTCCTTCTCAATGGGTGATATGCATCAAGCGGTGTGAGTACATGGAAATGTTATGTACCCTCCCATGGCCCTGCACCTCATAGACAGGTGTGCCCATACCGCATTCACCAATCACCAGCCACCTGTCCGTGGCTCCTCCCCACCAGCTCGCAGGACTAGCAGGGTGGCAGGCAGAGTCATTGTCCCGGTGACATCCAATGGGATGCTCCCATGGGAGCCTATGGGATTCCACGCATAGAGATGTGTGGGTCTGGGGCAGTGCATGCTGATTGCAGGCATCCTGACCCGCATGGCACCATCCTGTCCCAGTGCCACCGCCTCCTGACATTGCCAGATGCTAGCCTTTATAGGTGCCCCTGCTGCCTCCTGCCGCCCAGTGGTCAGGGGCAGCATAATGAGCCCTGTCCTGGTCCCCAGTGACTGGAGGCCTGTGTCCATGGGGTGCACAGTGAGATATGGCAGGGTGCCCCCTGTTGCAACCAGTGCCCCACTCCACACCCATGTGGCCAACACTACCTGGTTTGTTCATACCGCACCATGCTGGCATGCCCATGAACACCCCAATGTGGTGCTTTCCATGGATGTTGGAGATCAGGTGCAGCGGGTCTGCGTGCCCCGCTTGTGCATCCCACGGGGACACAATGGGTGTGCAGAGGCTACCCACCCCAGATACGCACATGTAGCCACTCTGCCCCATTCCTGGATAGGGCTTATTGGAAGGAAACTGGTAAAGGTATAATTTTTCAGAAAAGGAGAGATTAATAGCACACACATCTGTATACTGTATTGGACGGCAGTCAATAGTTTTCAGTTAACAAGTGGAACTGCTAGGAGCAGAGCATCTTCTGTGCTATAATTCTCCTGATCTTGAACATGAGGAGGAAAAGAAGATGATGCAAGACATGGGTCCTCATCTTATTTTCCTCATTTGTTGCAAATCTGTATTGCAAGGTATGTGCTTTATTCTGGCCCCACTGTCTGTAGTTGACTGTTTGGAGTTTATGAGAGATTGGGGGGTATATATACAGGCCTGTATTTTCAAAGATTTGTTGCAGACACAGCAGCAAGTTGCATCACTTTTGTATCACAGATCACAGAGCTGTGTCTGTATCAGAAGGATGCACTACCATCAGAAGATGGATGCACCACAATCTTCTGTCCCTGCACTTGCATCTATTGTACATCAGTGATGCAAAAGTGACACAGACATGATGCAGTAGTGATGCATCCTACAAATATATTGCAAATATGCTACAATTATGATGCAAGTATAAGTGTTGTTTTGATTCAGTTATGAAAATGTGGCACAATTATATGCTGCATCTGCATGATAAATTTAGGCGCCTTGACAACTTTATCATTTTTTTTTACTTTGAATATACCACCAGTTGTGCTCTACTGTCCCTTTAAAGTTCTTCCAAATGTAATTAACATTAAAACAATGATCACTGCTACTGAATATAGGAAAATAAGTAACAACAATGACAATAAAACTTTCAAAATAAGAACTTGACTTTCCAAACAGGTTTTACTTTTGTCTTTATTTCTATGTGTGGTACATAGCTCAGTGCTTTGTGATGCATAAGAGCTGAATGATATGGTTAGTGCTAAGATACGTTTGAACTGGATTGGTACATAGGTCAGTGTTTGTAGCACATAGAACTGGATGATGTGGTTGGTGCTTAGATACATTTGAGCTGGATGAAACATAGATGATGACAGAGTCTTGCTCTTTGGCCTTTTCTATATCCCACCTATGGTGGAATGCTAGGTATGTGTAGGTTTGAAGGCCCAACACAAGGTGATATATGAGTGCCGGAGAAAGATGAGGTGGCAGGGAGGATGAAGGTGAGGCTACTCTCTCAGCAGATTGGGTGTTAGAATCTTTATGTAGAGTATGGAGGAGGAGCCATTTCTACAGCCTACCAATTCTATGTGTGGTAAATAGCTCAGTGCTTTGTGATACATAAGAGGGAATGATATGGTTAGTGCTTAGATATATTTGAAATGGATTGGCATAGGTCAGTGTTTGTAGCACGAGGAACTGGATGATGTGGTTGGTGCTTAGATACATTTGAGCTGGATGAAACATAGTTGATGACAGAGTCTTGATCTTTGGCCTTTCTCTATATCCTACCTATGGTGGGATGCTAGGTAAGTGTAGGTTTAAGGCCCAAGAAATTATTACTGTTGTGATTACCTCCTCCAACTCTGGAGAGTGTGACCAGTAGCATGCAGGAGAGGAAAACACCCCTTGTGGGGAAATCTCTGAGGACCCATGGCAACTGACCTGCCCGCCCTCTGGGCATACTAAAAGGAGAGTAATTCTAGTTGAGCTAAAGTACTGACTTGGTTATCTGAATATGAGATCCAGTTTGTTGGTAGTAGAGGTATATCCTGATTTGATGGCAAGAAGAGTAATCCTGGAGAACGAGGTACTTGGAGGATGAAGAATCCAACATAGAGAGATGTTTGCATAAGAGGTTGGTTAATCCAAGTCCATAGTATCCATAGGAGAAGAAGGTGCAAAGCATAGGTTCCAGCAGAGAGGCTAGACCCCACATGGGTCAGCCAATATGATGATGGACTTCATTGTGCAACAGTCATGCCCCCAGTGTGGGTGAAGTAGGGATAATGCAGACCTGACTTGGACTACTATTGCATATAGTCCTATAGAGAAGATGAGACCCCACAAAGGTCAGTCGAGTTGAAATGAAATATGGTGCTAAAATGGATCAGTAAGCAGTGAGTCTGGCTGGTCGATGGTCATGCCATGAGGTAGATAGTGGAAGTCTGTGAATGTCAGCTGTGAGCTCTTGTGAGCACTGGAACAAGAAGTGTGGACCCAAGCAGGTGAGCACGAGATGGCGGGACCCTGTATGGTCCACCAGTATGTAATGTCTTAGTATAAGAGGCGACCCCAACATAGGTCAGCTGGAGTTGGTTAGAATGTATTGAGCAGCAGCCAGGCCCCTTATTCAGGGTGAAGCAAGAATTCATTGAGCAGACAGTCAGGCCCCTTGTGGGGAAATGGAGATAAGCAGTCAGGCCCATATGCGGGCAAAGCAGGAATGTGGTAGCACCCAGGTCCCTTTGTGGGTGAAGCAGAGATGAGCCAGTCCCCAGTTTAAGATGCAGCCAATGTAGAAGTATTGGAAGAGGTAGGCATGTCAGGGTTGCAATATTAACATAATTAGAGTCCACTTAGCTTGTAAATTGAAGAGATTGGATCAGAATAGATCAGAGAATGCTGTGGAGCTATTGAGAGTGAGCTACTGCAATAAGAGGAATTAGAGATCCTAGGATCCCATCGCAAGCCAGGCAATGGTGAAGAAGAAGTAGGGTACAGAAGGTGATGTCACATCTGAGTGCCGAAAGGTGAAGGAGTACTGACCAGGGAATGATAAGCATGGAGTGCTAAAAGGAGGCAGTCCTGTAGAGATAGGTGGCTGTAATTCATCCTGAGCAGCACTGGAGCAATCCTGAAGGCACGAGTGGAGGGAGGAATCCAGCGGACTGCATGCAGTGGTATGGTTCAAGAGACTGCTTGAAACAAGAAATCCCAAAAAGAGCAGAGAAGGACAAAACAGAGGTATGAGGAAGAGAAAGGAGGAACAAATAGGGGAGAGCAAAAGGGGAGGCAAAATGAGCAAGCAAAGGACAACAACACGGGTGAGAGGGAGGTAAGCAGCAGAGGCAAAGGAAGAGAAGAGGAGCACAGGAGACAACAGAAATGGGGAACAGAGGAGTAGCCAGAGGACCACACAGTAACATGACAAGTTAGTGCATTCACCTCTAAGTAGAGGGGTGTTAGCAGAATGTTTTATAGTGGATGGGGAGGATATCCCCCATAGAACTACAGGCTACAGCCTTCCAGAAATGAAGCAAGAATTTTAAAATGATTCAGGTCCAAGGGATCTGGTGTTGAATGTTTGTAAGCTAAAGCTAACCAGGACCATTCCCACTCTTCCAGATGTAGGAACTATTTAAAAAAAACACTATGCTCCAGGATAAAATGGATACAGAAAATGCATACTTCTGCTTCTCTACAGTATGAAAGTTTTAGCAGTGATAAACTCTAGCACCAAGTCAATGTTTGAATGGCTTTTAAAAAAAAAAAAAAACTTTTATGTATAAGTTTTACTTACATATAAATGCATTACATTGAGACAGTGCAACAATAGATCATATTACAAGTACAAATGACAATAACACCAAACTTCTACCTTTCCAAATTGAAATCAGATAGTAATTACTCCCCCACACACGCACT
Organism: Neoceratodus forsteri; assembly: GCA_016271365.2. Lineage (NCBI taxonomy): Eukaryota > Metazoa > Chordata > Ceratodontiformes > Ceratodontidae > Neoceratodus > Neoceratodus forsteri. The sequence goes on from CM028131.1 coordinate 794,536,740, forward strand.
TGACATCAAAGATGTAAGAAAGCTGGGAATGTCTGTAAGGTGAGTAATGCCACACTAAAACAGCCCAGGCCCCCAACTCCCCACTGATGCAGATCTCTGAGCATGAAAGAAAGTCAGGAATCTTAGTAATGTGAGTCAGTGTAATATCAAACTATATCACCCCACCCCCACTCCCATCCCACACAACAAAAACAGTGCCTATGAGAAGACTGCATTGACACAGCGGAGGGTTTCACAGACTGCATAGAGAACTGTGATGCAACTGTTGTTAGGAAGGAAAGAATGCAGAATCCCTTTATAATGTATGTTAGAACGCTGTTAACCTTAGAAATCATCATTTCCTAAGGTTATTAACCTATCGATGTGAGCGTAGATATATTTGTTAACCCTATCGATCCTCAACTTCATCGATAGGTCTTCTTTCATTGATGTCTCTCTTGCATGTCGTGCTTTTTTCGACACGGAAACCGACTGAAGGGAAACCGACGGGAAGCGACTGAAGGGGCCGCGGCGGTGACTTTTTAAAACGTAAGCCCTTTTTTTTTTGATAGTGGGACCATACACTGTAAAAAATAATGTATGGTCCCTCATCGGCAACCGGTCAATTTTAACGTCCGAGGTTGCGATGGCGCCGTAAACCTCTCTGAGCTTCGCCTCGAGGTTTGCAGGTCACCCTGGCAACCCTCGACTGTTAACTGACCGGTTAACGATAGAGGACCTACATTATCCTCTATATAGTGCATGGTACAATGTTGTCATGGATAGAAGTCCACAACTAGTATGGAGTTGTTATGCTGCACTAGCTATGTCACTACTGCAGCATAGCAACTTGAATGCTGCCACATAGTTGCTTTCCTCATTCCAGTTAAGCTGGAAGTTGCTGTTTTTAAACTTGAACTTACAGAAACATCTGCAGCACACTGTGTCAGTTAAAAAAAAGAAAATGTTAACATTTCTGTTCTCTGTTGTCTTCTCCAGCTGGTTTTGTGTGATTTTCTGTGTTGTGACAGCCCATACACTATAAGATTGTGTATGAGCAGCCATACACAAATAAGGAAATTCTGTATCTTGAGGTTCTCTTGGTAACAGAGTATCTCTCGAGCTGCACTCTCTAGGTCATCTGTTACCAAGGAAACCTCTCAATACAAGAATATCCTTGTTATGTATGACTGCTCATACACAATCCTCTATAACTGAAAGCAATAGGATGGCAGGGCTCCACCCACTGCAGCTCTAAAATGATTGAAAAACCCTAAATGATAACAAATGTAAACTATATAGTAAATGACCCATGCAGTTATACTGTAATATCACAGTCCAGGATAGCTTTTATCCATTTTATAAAATTAAGAAACTGACATTTAAGAATTATCAAGGAATGAAAGATAAGCTAAAGAAGTTATGGAGAGAGCCAAACTGGCTGGTAATGCAGTAATCCAATAAGAGTTACAAAACTAAAGTGAGGCTATTTGTTATATTACTGTGATTTTAAAATTCCAAATTTAAATCACAAAATAGAAAAAAGAAAAAGAAAACCTTTAGCATTATGATAATGCAGAAGCAGCTGCTGTTGGCTCCAGACCTACAGTACACACACACACACACACACACACACACACACACAAATATCTGTTGCAACAGTTGTACAGCACACATACAAAGAGCACGAGTTTAGACTTCTAGCAAGTACTGTAGCATTATAGTTGCTGTGTAGTAATATTAGCATTGTGTGTGCCAGATAGCAGCCAGGTTTGGAGGTCAGAAGAGAGTACTGAGACTGGCATGAGGGGTTGGGAGTTCATAGGAGCTGCAGATACCAGTAATGCCAGGGTTATTGATTGCAGGACACAGAGGCAGTGGGGTGCCAGTAGACACCAGGAATAATGCTACTAGGGATCATGGATGGAGTGGGTATTACTAGAGGAAGGGAAATCACTTGGGGATTAACCAGGATAGACCAGATGATTTTTCCCAGGATAGCCCAGCTGAGATGCAATATTTCATTTTCAATTGGGTCCTGTATTTACACAGTTTTACAATGTATTTACCAGGATAGCACAGCACCTAAGATGCAATATCTCAGTTTCAGTGTGGCCCAGCTTTTACCTTTTGTTAAAATGTATGTTTGCAAGGAAAGGCCACCTGAACTGAAATATTTCCCTACAGTCCAGTTCTGCTACATGAGACTCTGCTTTACCTATTAGTTTTACAATGTATTTACTCAGCATAGCCCAAATTGAGAAGCAGAACGTCACTTTAAATGGCATCTTGCTTTTATACATTTTTACAATGTATTTGCCCAGGATAACACAGCTGAGATGCAGTATCCTAGTTTCATTGTTGGTCCTGCTTTTATACATTTGGGGTAGGTAGTATAGCCTAGAGGTCAGAGTAACAAGCTGTGAAAGAGCTTGGTATATCCAGCAGACATGGGCTTTATTCCCATGACCTCCACTTGCATAATTGTGACCCTGAGAAAGTCATTTAACTTCCCAAGTGCTTATGGGTTGCTGCAAAAGCAGGCCTTGTGCCTAGTGGGCCTTACCTGGTTACCAAAATTATTAAAAAAAAAAAGTGATCCATGTTATACAGTATAATTAATAAGACCTCAATGGTCTTCACAGAATGAAAGCAAAAGACTCCTTTTAAGTTCTCTTTCTGTCTTGTTCTCTGCTGATGGTAAACAAAAGAGATGGGTCCAGAATGAGTATCAGACTGACAGAAGAAAAATTATATACAGAAAGGTAGCTGGTGGGCTAAGGGTGAACACCAAATCCACAACCATGCTGGGAGGAACTGGCAGGTCTGGCACGAGCAGTAGACCCACAACCATTCCAGCAGGAAGCTGCAGTGATAGGATGAGTACCAGATATGCACCATGCCAGAAGATGGAGTCCACACTGTGGGATGGGGGGGGGGAGAGCAGGGAGAAAATAAAATGAGCACATAGACCAAGATAGCTACAGAATCCTCTTGCTGGCAGAAACTGGGAAAGGCAAAGGGAAATAAATAGAAATGAGCAGCAAAGCTCAAGTGTGTCCTCCATTTGACAGGAGGAAGGGGAACTGACTTTTTTTTTAAAAGAATAATGTACATTTGAGAGTGGAAGGAGACTGTGAGAGAGAGAAAGAGACTAAGGAAGTGCTGCGATAACATACATACTAATGAGATGATGAGATTCCATCGGATGCAGAAAGCAATCTGTATCAGTTCCTGTAGTCTGCTCTCCATTTCTCCTCTTCTAGCGTTATATCACGCATAGCTAAAGCTATCCAGCTGTAAAAGAGTATTGTCCTTCTTTTTAAACTAACAACATTATTTTCTTGCTCACCATCATCCTATCCTTGCAATCCTCCTACATGTGAAAGAGTTGGGGGACCTCTTGGCCCTCTGAATCCAGCTGACCCTGTCACAGCTTACCCTGACTGACCTATTGTGCCACATTCCTTAAGTGCCTTTCCACTGCCTGTCCTGGCAATGATCAGGAAAGAATTTGTGTGGTCTTCTGTTGCTTCTAAATGTTACTCAAATATGCCCTTACCTGCCTTGACAGTCCAAATCTTGATGCCCATACCATACAGTGCTGTCCCCCACAACCTGCATTTATAGGGTTAGTGTTAAGCACTGGAACTCCTTCCAGTGGCCCACTAGTGTTACCTGACTTGCAGCTACCTGCCCTGGCAGGCAGGCCTTGATAACTCCCCAACACCAAAGTACTGATACCATCCTCCATTGCCTGCCCTAGCTGGAGTTGAGATAGACTTAGGAATGTTATATGCCCCACTGTTATACTGGCCTGCTGTTGAGTGCTCTGGCAGGCCAGGGCACTACATTACTGCCGCTGCTTCAAGAAATGAATGCTTCTATGACTGCAGAGACTCCTAAGTTCTCCTGTGAATGCTGGTACAGTACTTACAAGTACTAGCATACCAGCTTTAACAGAGTTGTCTGAGTGTGTGTACAGTTGGGGAAAATAATCTCATTCCTGGAGGCAGTGGTGATATTGGAACCCAGACTGTCACACTATTCAATTCAATTTCAGTTCTTCTTTATTTATAAAATAGCGCCATTCCCTGAAGGATCATAGCACTAGTACAATAAACAGTAAGATCTTAGCTAAAACTCCATAAAACATTCATAACACACTTACATAGCATCAGGAAAAGCAAAACTAAACAAGTGAGTTTTAACACAGATTTAAAACTCTCCACTGTCAGATACTGTCTTATCTGACAAGGTAGAGAATTCCACAGGAAGGGGCCATGAATTCAAATGCTCAGGTCCCAGATGACTTTAAGCAAACCCTGGGAATGTCTAGCAATCCCTCATTGGTGGAGCGAAATGGCTGGGAGGAGAAGTAGGGCAAAGAAGATCTGGAAAACTCAGACCCTGTCCGGTAGGGCCTTACAGGTCAGCAAGCGACCTTGTGGGTGATCCACCACTGAATGGTCAGCCAGTACAGATCGACAACACTGGCATGACATGGCAACCTCATGGTAGCCCAGTCAACAGCTTAGCTGCATGTTCTACATCAGCTGCAAGCGCAGATATCAACCCCAGTAGCTCCAGGTAAAATATAGTGACAGAGTGGGATTACATTGGTGGGCCATCAAAGGCTCCCCAGTTCAATCTTCACACTTTCCAGGCAGTTGTAGGGCAGCAATAGTGTGGTTCAGAAATGGGGACCAGTGGACCTGTCCTGCAAGGGAGGAGCTGCAGGTCTAGGTAATGTGTGGGGATCACTGCTTGGCCCTCACATGTTGACAAGGACTGCAAGGGTAGGAATCATGGCACCAAAGGACTTGTGAATGACATGATTTCAGAAGAGCACACAAGAACAGCATACAACAAAGCAAGTAATACTTGAGAAGTGAGAGTGATAAAGCTGTAAAGCTATTGATGAAGCCTCATGAATGGAGGCTAAGCTTGGGGTATCTGTAACTCTGTGCTTTACTTGCATCTGTGAGAATATATTGTCTATTTTGCAACTTTATCACTCTCACTTCCCAAGTATCACTTACTCTATTGTGCATTAGTCTTATAGACTCTTCTGGATAGTATTTTACAGCTGCACCATCCAGGGATTGTGAGTGCATCAGCATGTATCTCTTCTGAACTACATGGTTCAACCTGCAGCCATTGACTGGAGGCAGCTGGACTCAGAGGGACAGTAGCTACCAAACTGTTTAATAGAAATGGGGATTATACAGAGGATATGGGGTCTTAGATGTGGGGTGGGGTTCTCTTTGAAATATTTTGCATCATTTTAAAATGTGTTTGTCACCCTGGTCCCCAGGTGTAAGGCAAGGGTTTTTGGTTAAGTAGTAGGGTCCCTTGACTCCTTTAGTGATCGGTGGAGGACTGTTGTGTTAGTGAACCCCATGTGGTGCAGTCACTTACATGTTACAGCTTCTCAGCAGCATTGCTGTCCTTGCTTGCCTGGCGGGGTGCAGGCAGCAGACTCCACAGATGGCATGGAGCTATAACTCTGCTTAAACACAAAACACAGATAGGATTCTCACAGAAAATCATTTAAATAATTTATCCCTTGGGCCAACTCATATGGTATGTTTTTAATATTGACAAATGCAAAGTTTTGCATCTGGGTAAGAATAATATGTTCTTTGACTATTACTTAGACAATGTATTATTAAAAAACATTACTGAGGAAGAAGACTTAGGAGTTATTATTCCTAACAATTTAACCTTTGATAGAAACACCACAATAAAGGTTAAAAATGCAATAAAATTGTAGGTTCAATTATGGGTAATATTAAAAGCAGAAAACCAGAAGTAATTATGCCACTCTTTACTAGTCTGGTATGTCCACATCTAGAATACCGTTCCCAATTCTGTGCTCTGACTTGATTAGGAGTCTGAAACTAGCTGAAGGTGTATAGCATAGATTTACCAAGAAAGTCAAACCTTGACAACATTAAAGTTATGATAATAGACTAAGAGAACTAAAACTTTTTCTGTCAAATATCAACAAATAAAGGGAGATTTATGTTTAGTATATACAACAATAAAAGATGATATTTAAAACAACATTAGGCTTAACAGTTGCTTCTAATATTAAATCAACTAGGAGTCACAGTTATAAACTCATTGGTGAGAAACATGTATCTAACAAAGGAGTCACTTCTATACAAAAGGTTAGTGGAGTGTGGAATGCTTTGCCAGTTAGAGTTATTAATAGTAGCAATATAACATTTAAACAAAGACTAGACAACATCATGGGGAAAAGTTTGAATTCCACCGTAAAATTATGTAGATGTAGAAGTACAATAATGGGCATTCTGTGCCTACTGTACTTAGTAAACTTATATGAACATATGGCATGGAGGTATAACTCTGCATAAACACATGAGCCATCATATTTATTTTAACACAGCCCTCCTTCATGAAAACCTGTTACCTTTAGATGGTGCAATGCCAGAGCGCAGCAAGACTCACACCATCACTGCAAGGTATTACATTTTATGCCATTATGAGCAGAATTAAGACTCAGAGTTATATTTACAAGTATAAATGCTCTTGGCAAAATTCTTGAGCATTAAAGTGTCCCAAGAAAATGCAGGCTAAGTAAACATGACTATTAGCAATCAATTATCACCGATCAGATGACTACTATAGGGAGTGTCCACTTTCACTGATTAGATGGTGGCTGGCAAAGCTTTGTGGTACCTAATCTGTATAACAAAAACATAGAGAAACTGCCAGCAGAAAAAGACTAACAGTCCATCTCATTTTCTCAAGCATATAATGCTTACGCTAAGACCAACTATCCTCCGCTGGCTTCTTCCTCCTCCCAAATCCCCTACCTCTCAGATTCCCTTGGTGGAAAAATCAGTCCCTGTGCTCTGCTACTGTCATGCATAAACTCATGTTTAATAACTGGCTTCCCCTTTTTCCCATAGAGAAACCATGCAGTAATTTACCGTAACAAAGGGGTGTTTATAACAGCAAACACATACACACAGTTTCCCTTGCTCTGCACAGAAGCCCGCCATAGCTCTTCTTCCGGACCATTTGGCCACCTTGTCTTTCCTCCTGAGATGGAACAGCCACCTGAACTCAGTGTTAAGTGACTGGCACAAACAAATGCAAGAAACTATAACTAAAAACTAAAATTTCAGCTCCAGACAGCAACAAATGAATAAAAAGTTTAAATAAATAAATAAAAGCGATTGCAAACCACATGCTAAACCTAAGCGGACTGCTGCAAGAGAGTAACTAAAATGGTGCAGGATCTATGCAAGAAACCACACAAAGACAGGCTAAAGAGGCTTAATATGTATACCTATGAGGAAAGGAGGAGAAGGGGAACATGACAGAAACTTCCAAGTACCTCAAGGAATCAACAAAGTCCAAGAGGATAGCATCTTTCAGAAAAAGTGATGTGCTAGAAGAATGGGGCACAATTTGGAGATAGAGGAGGGTTGGTTCAGGTGCAATGTGAAAGTATTTCTTCACACAGAGGGTGGTGGACACATGGAACTACCTCCCTGAGAAGGTAGTGGGTCAAAAGCAGTGGGGGAATTATAGTGGTGGCAGTTATAGTGGTGGGTAGGAGGAAGTAGGCTGATGGTTAACCAGGATCTGCAACTTATCCAATAGGTAGGAAATGGGCAAACTGGGTGGGCCAAAGCGTTACTTATCTGCCATCAAAGTTTATCTTTCTATGTGGCCACACAGGGAACGTCTTTTATTTTATATGATTGCTGTGGTGAAAAGGAAACTCAGAATTATATAAAATAAAATATCAAATAGTGTGTGTAAACTCAAGTTTCACTTGAGTTAGATGCTTTCACAAACCCCTCATGCTTCACTCTCAGGGTTTATGTAGCATCTAAACCCTCAAGTGTGTGTAAACATCTTGATACACACACCACCCCATCGTCATTCTTTTTTTCTATTTTTGCTTATGCTCTGGGAGCCTGGCAGGTGCTCTGGCCCTCCTTGGGGACTCATCCTCTGGCCCCATGCGTCCCTGCTTATGCTGATTCCCCAGCATTTCCCGTGGCTTACCCCCCATGGTGGGGCCAGGGGAGGAGAATGCTAGCTTATCTCCCCAGAGCACAATCCAGAAGCCGGGGGTGGCACAGGATGTGGGGCCATCATGGAGCCTGCCAGCTCTCTTTCCACATTTCCTCCAATCCCTCCTTCCCCACAGATATGAGGATGCTGGTACATGCCTCCTGACTTGTACCACCCTCCAGCTTTAGCCAGAGGGAAGTTACTGAGAAGGACATGCCTCCCCTTCCCCGTGAAGAGGAGACCAGTCCCTGGATGCCCAATCCTCCCTCGCCCTGTCAACCCCCGACAATCTGAGCTCATTCCTGAACCTGGGTCACTGGCATGGCACAAGGTGTAGTGACCAGAGCCTCAACTTCCAGTGCCAACAGGCCAGGCTCCACACTTTATTCCATATATAGTCCTTGCCCCACCACCTCTGCTCACAGACTGTTCCACAGCTCGACCACCCTCTCAGTGAAGAAGCACTCTCCACATCTCTCCTGAATGTTGCACCACCAGCTTCTATTTTTGCCATCTCATTACTGCCACTCTATTCCTGTTAAGTAGGCCTTAACTATACACTCTGTTTATTTCCCTTAGGAATCTGTAGGTCTCACTCATGGCACACCTCTCTCTTCTGGTCTCCAGGAGAACACGTTCAGGGTCTCAAGCCATTCCTCAAAGGATCTGCTCTGCTGGCTCTGAATCATTTTGGTTTCTCTTTGCTGCTGACTACACTCTATTCCCATCCTTTCTCATGTGTGGACTCCAGAACTGAGTACTATTTTAAATAACATAGTGTTGAATTTAATTGTTGGTATGATTGTTTGTTTTCCATTCTTGTGTAATATTATCAACTCAGTAAGCAAATATTGAGTTTTTCTTCCTCAGTAACCAGGAATATGCAAAATGGTATCCCTCGTAAAGGGGCTGTAGCTCAATAGGACTTGCCTGTTCATTGCTGTATAAAAAGTTCTGCTGCTACTAGTACTCCAGATATGGCCCTCACCTATACAGTATTAATATCACTTCCTTTCTCCTACTGTCAAAATCCCTCCTAATACACCCCAACATTCTTTGAAAGACATCATTGATAATGACTCCCAAGTCCTTTCCTTCAGTGGTGGTGGCCAACTTCAGCCTTCCCATCAAATACCCACTGGGTTTCTCTTCCTTATGTGCAGTACCTTGCACTTCCTGGCGATGAATCTCAACTTGCCATATTTGGCCATCTCTTCAGTCTTTCTAGATCCCTTTGCACTACCTCATTTCCTTTTCACTATCCACCCTGCTACACAGCTTTGTGTAATCTGAAAAGGCACATCTTGCCCATATACTGTCTAATAAGTTGCTACTAAACATCATGAAGAAAGGGTCCCAGGATGACCCCTGCAACACTTTATTCATGACCACTCTGTCCCCTAATTTGACCCTGTTAACCTCCACCCTCTGTTGCCTCCCCACAGGTAATTACCAACCTTCCTAACTTCTTCCTCATTCCCAAGACTTCTATCTTCTTCAGCAGTCTACACATATGTAAAAAAGATAAGTGGGAAATGGACTTCTGTTCGTTGTGATTTTTTCTTTCTTCAGCCCCCTCGAAAAAGGCTTCAACAGCTACTTCAAAGAAAATTTGTTCAGGGACCCTTTGGAATCATAGACTTCACATGATAATGATATAAAATTCAATCTTTTATTTTATCTCCCCTATGTTTCACTCCTGCATGAAGCTTGTTCACAGGGTTTTTAATTCTTTTCTTTTTTTCTTATTTCTGTTTTCAAACAAAAATTATTCTTTAGTATTTGGTTATTTTCTGTTTAAACAATCTTTGTTGAAGTTTTTAGCACAATCACATACCAATTATTAGTATACTTGCATCACTTGGTCTACTGTTTTAAAACTTTCTCTTTCTTTTTCTCTTTTACTAGTCTATAGTGCTCGTGAACTTTTTCTGAAATGAGATAAGACATAAAACAATGCATGTCATTGTGATGGAATGTGTAGGAATTAAGTTTCTCTTGTTTCTGCAGCTTTTGAAGCCTGACCCCCCCATCCCTCCATTAACAAATGAAGCAGCCTACCTGCTGGAATACTTTGAGTAACCTGGAGGTTGGCCCTCACTGTTTGTGATTGTTTTCTTTTAGTTGCAGGAAGACAACAAATTAGGTCATATTTTAACCCTAGTTCAATTTTTCAAAGTTCAGTGCTAATTCTTTATAAGTTAGGTCTTTTAGTTTAAAAGGTTGCCTCTCTTACCTCATCCTTAGTGCTCATGTTCCTGTATTCCTCCAATGTGATTCTGCAGTTTGGGACTTACTCTACAGTACTTCCTGCAGGTACTGCCTCTTAAGCTTCTCTTGTCTGTTTTGTGCTGATCAGCGGTCCCTCAATGGTTGCCAAGCAACCGTTAACTTGACTTGTTTACAGCACAAAACAGACTTGTTCTAGTTTCCTGTTAATTCCATCACTTTTCTGTTTTTTAAATCAGTTTGTTAGACTACATTCAATTGTAGATGTGAGTGGAGAAACATCTGTAGCACTGTGGCTTTTAAAAAACTTAGAGGGTGGGAGGCTGATTATGGTGGAAATGGTACAGTTTTGTGATGTATTCTGTTTGCTGTTATACAAAATGATAAATAAGTCTATATAATGGTGCTTTTCATTAAGAATCTTTCAGTCTCTTTCTAACTTTTGCTCATATTGAGTCTTTAGTAGAGTGTAATATAGTAACATCCTTTTCATGCTGTATGCTGGTGCATAGCAGGGAGGTCCTCCATCTTGACCTTTCAAATTACAATCTGCTTCTTAGTTATGTATATTCATTCTTGTAATAATGTGTGCTCTTCTTAGCTTCTAGTTGTCATGTACAGTTTGTTATTGTTTCATGCATACATAGGTACTATACAAGAAGGTCAACTAATATGACCTTTCACTATCTATACAAAAATTTCTTCATGCTCAGTTTTTTCAAAGACTTTGTATGATGAATCTTACATTTCCTTTGGATTCAGTGTCTTTAGTATATGTTTGTACAAAATACTGCATTGTTGACATTCTATTTGATAATATGATATCCTTTTCATGCTATTATGCTGTTTGCATAACAGGAGTCAATCCATCTTGACCTTTCATTATATATTAAAGTCACAATTTACTTTCTAGCTGTAATGTATTCAATTATTCTTATACCTTATGCTCCTTTAGTTAGAATATATAATTGCAATTTTTCTTTCATACATAAAAGGACACAATGGAAGGAGGTCAACAATTTGACCTTTCCTTATTTACATAAAACATACTTTGTGCTCACTTTTTGAACATGGTGTTATGATTGTGACATTTTCTAAAATCTGTTTCTTAAAGTATGTTATGTTTAGTTTACATTCTGGTAATTTTTTCAAAATACTTTTCATATTCATGTCACCTCTTTTGTTTTGTGCTGTTCTTGTCCAGTTGTTATTCTTACTGTGTCCATGCTGTTCTAATGTGCCCTGTATTTTTGTTTATATGTTTGTGCCTGTTGTTTCAATTGCATCCCCCAATTCATTTATGTGTTCATGCCTATATTTGGGGCTCCAGAGTTTTCGTGTAAAAATCCAGTGCATTTCAGTGCTGAGTAATAAGTCTCTGTAAGCCCCTCTTTCTGGTATGTAAACCTTCTCTAGCCCCAAAATCTAAGGGAGGCTCCACTATGTCCAGCTTGCATAAAGTGTGTGGCAAATGGAAAGCGCTCATCCCTCCTTCAAATATCTCCTTTATGTACTTGGATTCCGGTTTTTAGCATACAACTTGTCTGTCCAACATATAGCATGTCACAGGAACATTGCATGATGTATATTGTGCCCCGTGGTACAGTCAATAAATGATTTGGTATTTATGCTCTGTGTGGATGGAGAAAAGTTTTCCTTAGAGGTATGAATACATACAGAGCATTTACCACATGGTACCATACCTGGTGCTAAAGGCCCTAGGAATAACTGCTTTTCTTTTCTCAGATAGTTTATACTGTGACTTACCAGCTGACCTTTGAGGTTTTTACTTTTTGGCTGTTATTATTGGCCTATTTTTGAGCTCAGAATGTTCTCATTGTCAGTCTGCACTAAATGGCAGTGTTTGTTGACTATTTTCTAATTTCTGTCATTTTTAGTTGTACATTGTTGTTAGTACAACTTTCTGTTTGTTTTCTTCTGTTGTTTTGGGTCCTAGAAGGTCCATCCTGTCTCTTTCTTTTATTCTGTCTTTAGTTGTTTGTAATATGCCTTCCTAATATCCTCTATTTCTTTATCTCCCTGTCCTACACTCTGTCTCTTTACTTGGTCCATTTCTGAACTACCATTCCTCTTTACTCTGATGAGTTGGGACTATGGTATACTCGTCCTGAGTTTTGTTTCATGGAAACTTGTCCATGCAGGACTGTATTTCCGTCTGTTTCTTTTCTATATAGTGCAGTTTCTATTTTATGTCCATCTGCTGTGATCATTAAATCCAAATATAGGATTTGTTTTTTATGAAATTTCATGGTGAATTTTAGATTTTGATTTGTTTTTAGTTCCTGTGAAGTTTGTTAATTCTTCTTCATTATCATTCTTTACCATGAATATATTATTTATATAGCATAGACATACATCTATTTTGTTGTCTGTTCTGTTGTATATGTATTGTTTTTGAAATCATCCATGTATGCATTGGCATATGCGGTGCCATTGTCGATGACATGGATGTGCCTATTGATTGCTCATAATAGACTCTGTCAAATTCAAAATAGTTCTTTGTTAATATTATTTCTGCCATCTCCTGTAATACCTGTTTTTGAGGCTTTCTCTCTGTTTGCTCTTTGGTCTAATAGATTTCCTATACATTGAATTCCCTCCTGGTGTGGAATTGATGTATATAGGTTAGCAACATCAAGGGTCACCAATGTAGCATTTTCTTGTATTCCTTTGCAGATATACTTTTTAATTTCCAAATCATGTCTGTAGTGTCTTTGACACAGGATTTTGTATTTTCTAATAGGGGTTGGAGATGGAAGTTACTGTATCTTGAGTTTGGTTCAAATATCAATTCATTTCCTGAGAGTTCGGATCTTCCTGGGTGATCTACTAGGTTTTTGTGCATTGGGGTATTAAGTAAAAGTTGGGATTCTGGAGTATTCTTTGTGAGTATTTCTTCCCATGGCTCTGTCCATCCCTTGGAACCACTTTCCTCAAGCATAATGTCTACTAACTGTTTTATATTTTCTATGGGATTGTTTGGTAGAATGGAATACTTCTCTTGATTGTCAAATCATTTTAGACACATTTCTTTGTATTTGCCTCTGTCTTGTATTACTATTCCCTTCCTTGTCTGCACTTTTTATTATTATACTGCTATCTTTTTAATGTTTTCTAGTACTGTCCTGTCTTTACTATGTATGTTCTTTTTTGCTGGGTATCTACCTCCTTATTCTGAGAATAGTCCCATTATTTCTTTCTCTGTTACTTTGCAAAAGTTTCTATTGCATGATTTCTCCCAGTGGGTGGGCTGTATCTGGATTTAATTTTAATTTCCTGTCTCGGTTTCTGTTTGTATGTGTCTGTATTACTAGTGTCTATTCCAAATTGTTGTTTTAATCTCAGATTTTTATAGAATTTCTGAAGGTCACGTCAAGATCAAATAGCTTAATTGCTTATGTTGGGGCAAAGATAGACCTAGACTGAGGACCCTGGTTTCTTCTCTTGATAAGTTGACAAGGATTGAAGCAGTCACTGCATCATCCTTACCTCAACCATGTCATGTTGAACTCTGTCACGTGACACATCAAAGTTATGATTTAACAGCCAAATATGAGGTGTCATCAAAGCAAAGTAAATTTACATCACGATGACATATTTATCAATGTTGTCTTTATCCATGTCAATCATAACTCATTTCCCATCACATTATCCCAAACTCACCCATTATGAGTTTCATGTTTTTTAAATAATTTTCTTCAAAGGTCTAAGGAATTTGAATTTCAATTACTCAGTGATTTCTTTTTTTGCCGGTTTTGAAGATAGTCTTGACATTTAGTATTTTATAGCATCACAAACATTTGAATAAATCCTCTTAGAGTATATCTTTAAAGAGCTTATAGTGCCTTTAGTATCACTTTGGAAATGATACTGCAAATAGTTCTAGTTGTATTTTATCTTCCTTAATTTTCTATCACCAGGGATAATTGTATGGAAACAGTTACTTTGTCCTTAGGAATTCATTTGCTCCTACATTTTCTTTACATCAACAGTATCCACTGATAAGCTGTTCCATAGGTTCACCACCTCTGGAGGAGGTAGTTACATCTAATGTTACACTCTGAATTAAACACCCCTAAAGATTTAGGGCATGTGTCTATGACCACATACTACTGCCAGACACTGTATCAAATGTCTCTGACTGCTTGATCTTGTTCATACTCATGAGCATGTAAAAGACTGACATGATGTCTCCTCACAGCTGCATTTTCTCTGTGGTGAAAATGTTTAGGTCTTTCAACCTCTTCTTATATCTTGTGCCTCCAATACCTCCAGTCATTTGGTGGCCCTGAATTGCAACCTCTTGACTTCTATAATGCCCCTTTTAAATTGACGAGATCTCAGAACTGCATGCATTACTTCTGGTGGGACCAGACCAGTACCTTGTAAAGTGACAGGATACTCTCCTGCTCTGCTGGTCACCCCAGTTTTGATGCACCACAGCACTGTGTTGGCCTTCATGAAGGAATTCACAGACAGCTTGCTCTGCTTCAGCCTCTTGTCTGTTATGACCAGGAATGCAAATGTCTCTCAGCTTTAGGGGAGCATTTCAGAAAGCAACAGACAGGAGAATGCATTTTGGTTAGCTGAACAGTAAATAGGTGAATAAATTGCAAGTCAAACTGGAAGTAATGTGCAAACTGTATAATTTAATGTGGTCATACATCAACAGAGAAAAGTGCAGCTCATTGCCCTCATGCTTTGTGACCACATTAAATTTTAAATTTTGCACTTTAGTTCCAGTTGGCTTGAAATGTATTCACCTACTTTACTGCTGGGCTAACCAAGTGTGTTCTCTTGCATTTCTGCCTTGTCTGTTATGGCCAGCAGCTCATTTTCCTCCTTGACTTCAAAATGAGCACACTAGCATAGTGTGTAGATCCTACTCCTGTTTTTCCTCCCTAAGTGTTGCACTTAGAGTTTGGCAACATTAACTCTGTATTTTAAGAGTATGCCACATTGCCAAGCTTGCTCAGGTTCTCCTGCAGTTTGTCCCCACCCTTATGGGAGTCCATCATCATGGCAACTTTAGTGTCATCTGAAAATGTAAACAATTTGCTGAAAGACCACAGCTTCTAGATTGTGATGAAGATGTCAAAGAGAAATGGTCCCTGAAGTGAACTATGAGGGACATCATTGAACATTCCTCTGCACATGGAACAGTACACATACAATCTGCTATTTTCTTCCTGCTCCAAGCCAATTTACAATCCATCAAGTATATTTTTCATGTATACTATACTAGTTTACTTCATTAGAAGCATGTCATGCATCACATTATCAAAGGTCCTGCTGGAGTCCAGATAGACTAAGTTCTTATTCCTGCCCCTGTTTTTTTTTCCTGATCACATCTTCAAAGAAATTGACCAGGATGACTTTGCATGACCTGCCTTCAAGAAGTCATACTGAGAGAGGACAAGATTAAGAGCCTTGGCTTCAACCAAGTGCTCTGTCATTCTGTCATTGCAAATGCTCCAGGATCTTGCCCAACACTGAAGTCAGTCTGATTGGCTTTCAGTTCCCTCGGTTTGAACATATCCCATTCTTGAATATGGGGACCATCATTTTCCATAGCACAATTCATAAACAGAGATTATGAGATCATATGTACACCAGCAGGGGCAGATAAAGTCTGAGGGACAAAGATTCCACTTTCAGGAAGTAGTCCTTAATAAAGAGATAGGAAAATTTATACATGGACTAATTGAAATATAAGCTGAAATGTTTTAAAAATGTTCCAGGTTACAAGCTATTTTATCTTCCTTTTTTCTTGAGGAGAAAGTATTAAAGATATGCATATATTTTTGTAATTTGTAATCAGAAAGCACACTTACTGAGATAGCTTATTTCCAGGTGTGCGAGAGGTGAGGGGGAAGTTTACATGGACATGTTTTATTGATGAGCTAATGTTGACCATAACACTGGGGAAACTCTTCTCCTTTTCTTTGGCAAGTACCATGGGATTTTTAATTCCATATGGCAGTGACAAGAGATTGGCAGATGGGAACTGGGTTTAGCATTTTACCCAAAAGCTGGCACCTCAACAGTGCAGCACCCACCTCATACAGTACTGCATTACTCTGTCAGTTATAGGCATTATGCAGTATCTTGTGTGGGATAGAACCCACAACCAACCTAACATCTGGCCCCAGAGCTGGGCTTTCTACCTACTGAGCCACTGACTCTAACAGCAAAAATAATAAATAAATAAGAAATGGTAACTCATTATGCATCAGTTACATCATTTTATCCAGTCTGTTTTCAACTTGCCAGGAAAGCTTGTCATAAAAGCAATCTTTCATTTTTGAATAGAGTTCAGTTAGTCAATAAGTTTAACAGGTGTTATTTAATCAGTAAAGGAATCATGCAAACACCTCGGCCTGCAGTCTGGGAGCATATTCTTCAAGATACAGTACAGTCTATCAGCACCATATACTCTCTTTAATCTTGTAATTGCTTAGATAGACATTTATTTAAAATTATGCAGTCATGAAAGCCCCTTGAGACCAAGTCATGTGTGCAAGAGTACCATGACAAATTGTGTACAACAGCTAACTGCAAATAAATATTCCATAATGTATAACTAAGCAAACAAGCATGATTCAAGTGACAGTGCTTGTTCATTAAATGTTGACTTTTTTGGCTAGTTTCCATTTTTCAAGACTGATCAATTTACTTCATATCTTAACCAGGAGGACCACTAAAGATGTGTACTTGCCTTTAAGGGGTTCTGACAATATTTTAATGTTTAATTAGTGTGATTTTAAATTGTAATTGATTAATATACCCATATCCACCAATTTAACTGTCTTCTCAACTTTGATAAGTAAGTTCCCACTGGTTTAACAGCTATTCACTCATTAATCATTCACCAGGTCTAAACTGTAATTTAAGTAGCTATTTCTCTTAGATGAACCAATATTTTCCTAGTGTTGAATTGACACTATCCATTCATTTTCAGATAACTTGGATAGTGTGAATTAACCCCAGATATGCAGTGGATAGTGCACCATATAACTCCAATATATGGTCTAAAAAGAACAACTATGTCCAGTCATTATCCAGGATGTCAGATATCCTGACAGATCAGATTGCACACTATGTGCAGAATGCTAATCTATTATTTCAGAGCTACTTTGTGATTGGTTACTAACTGTCTGTATTCCCAATTCAACTTTGTATAGAAGCTTAATGAAAGTTTTTTGGGGAGGGGTCACTAAAATAAATAAATAGTGTGCATCCATCTAGATAGATATGCACACATATAACTATCTGTCTAGTTAATTGGCCTGTATTTGTCACACACAACCACGTGTTGTATAGACATTAGTGTTACCCAGACAGTGCATTAACTGCACCATGAACACTCTGTAAGATTTCTTGGATAGCCAGAGTTTAACCTTATCTTTGGTACATCTTTACTGGGGCAAATGTTCTGCACAATTTTATTACCTATGGTTCATTGTCTCATGTCCTCATTTTTGTCCATGTAAGCCATATGGTCCATAATTAAGCAAAATGATTAGTAGTGAGTTTAATTTGACAGTAAAGTACCAACAAGTTATATGCTGTCACAAAATAAATGCTCATTTGGATGAGATGTTAAACTGCAGTCCTGTTTGCCTGCTCTGGTGGTTGTTCAAGTGGACGTAAAGATCCCAGGACACTTCTAGAGAAAATAAGAAAAGTTTTATTATAAACAAAGCAACATAACAGGGAATACAAATCATAAGCACAGTACTCAGTCACAAACAAACTGGTAAGTGAAAGAAAATACAACTACAGCAAGAAGAAAAAAGCAAAATACAGCTCTCCTGCTATGAAAACTGAAAAGAAACAAACAAAAAAATGTTTCAAGCAAATGTACTTATGACTTACAAGAAGAAGTGGAAAATAGCTATATCCAACTATAAAGGCCAAGCAGAAAAAAAATGCAATAAGAAATACTTTATTAAGAAATGCACAGTATCTGTGTACCATAAACTAATAATCAAGAGAAAAAAAATAAAATATGTGAAAATACCATATGGTAGGTGCCATAAGCATATATATTAACAGACAACAAGAAACCACTAACATTAAGCCATCTATTGACTAAAGTTCTAGATTGAAGTATCCAGCTACCATCCCAGTAAAAGGCTTCAATTCAGTTTCTTCAAACTGGAGTAAGGCCACCAGGGTATGTCATTCTGTTGAAAAAAATGCACAGTGAGAGTGCCATAAATGATATTTAGAGGTGGTCAGCACAAGCCAAAAAGTACTGCCATTGTACCTTTGTTTATAATTGGAAGTTCCTAAAATAATGTCACTATAAGTAAAGTTAGTACAACCAGGGTAGCTCCACATGTATACCAGTTGTGCTCAGTATGCCATAGCACAGCAGAAGTCCTTCAATAAATGAGCCATAGTTTCCATATTCTGGTCACAACCCTCCCTAGGACAATGCCTGCCTGTCTGCCAAACTATTATGTTTTGCACTTGCCTTTATATGCTTATTTTGCCATGGCAGCTTAACCAAAGGACATCCCATATTTTTGTGGGGTTCTCTTATACATTGAGGAGGAATATGTGGCTGAGTGGTCAGTTGAGTTATGCCAGGTAAGCTGGTACATACTTAAAATTATTGTCTATATTGGAAGAATAAAGATGGCATGGATCTGGTTTTAACAGAAGTGATCCACCTTTCTTCATTTGAGTTAATCACCGCTCGACATAATGGCAGTCCTCGCCAGGCTAAGGAGGAAGGAAAGCTGCCATCTTCCAACATGTCAGGATGGGATCCATCCAGTGTGCCACCCATGGACCCAGGAGCCATTCCATAGGTTTAAAGTAAGGATGAAATTCCAAGCAAGAAAATTACAAAAGGTAAACACTAGGGTTGATCATGTTGAGTCCCCATTAGTAACAGGAAGGTATAAATGTTTAGTTTTATGGGGTTAGCCTGCTACCCCAAATTAGCTGAAAAAGAGGCTATGAAAAAGTGTCTCAAGTTATTTGGGATTGGAGAAAATCATACTAAGATGCCCAAATAATGGCATACTAAAAGTTGTAGAATAGAAACCTTATTCTTTTAGTTTTGTGCCATGTTTTCCAGAGTTGTATTTTTGCAGTGCAGGAGTTAATCTTATCCTCCCAGTTATGAAGTGCTATGTCACCAGTACAAAACGTTGCCCCAAAAATTTAATCATTATGGAGGTAATGCGAATTCTGCCAATGTTACCCATAGAGCTCACAGAGTAGCCTATGGCCATGCCTTGATATGTATGTAAATTTAGTTTGGTGCCAGACGTCAGTGTAAAACAATTAAACAGATCTAATGCAAAACATCCCGAGGCAGATCCTGGACAAAAAGGTATCATCATCCACATATGCCCCAATTTTGATTTCACTGTTAACGCTCCATATTACTAATACCCCAAATTTGAGAATGCTGCTGTATTTTGTTAATGATAGGATCATACAATATGTGTAACTGGGGACTATAGGGGCATCCCTGTCAGACACCTAGTCATAGCCAAATTCTACATCCCTGATGCACATTTATAAGTGGGAGGATGGTAGCTGAAGCATTCAGTGTACATAGCCAAGAGCAATAAACTTCAGGGATGCCATAATGAGAGAACAATAAACAAAAATGATGGGGCACCATGTCAAACGCCTTCGCCTGTCATGTGACAGTAGATATCTCACAGTTTCTTCAGATTCATCCTACCCACCAATTCTTGGAGCATGATCAAGTTGTTGCTATATGTTGACCTGGAACAACACAAGACTGAAGAGGGAACTAACATGTTTGGAAAGGAACACCAATCTGCCATTGAGAATATTCATTAAAGTTTAAGATCATTGTTAAGAGACACAGAGATCACAAATTATTCAAGTCTGAATCCAAGCCCTTCTTATAAAAGAGGATTTGGATAGCCTCAGCAAAAGATTTAGACACTGTACCCTTCTGCAAAATCCATTTGAATACTACAGTCAATATGTCCACTAAGGGCTCATTAAACATTTACAAAATTATGTCATTAGACCATCTAGTCCAGGCAATTTTAGGTGAAGATGTGAAGTAGCTTGCTGCACCAATAAAGTGAAAATGGGTTTAGTTAAGTCCAGTAAATCTAGCTGTGGAATAACAGGAACTTGACTGAAGTCAAAAAGGTCTTCATAGGTACAGGATGGTTTGGGTTACTAAACATGGTATTTAAATGTGTGCATATCCTGTTCATAATGACTGCCCTATCTATAATAAAGTGTCCCTCTAGAGTTGAGATCTGGATATGTTTCTGTGATGTACCCTAGTCTTACAGCTTTCAAAGGTCGCCCATACCTTTAGAGCCCTGTGTCCCATTCTGGTGTTCCAAAGAAAGAAGATAATGGCTTCAGTCCTATTGAAGTTTCTGATTTCTATCCTTTATGTTAGCCACCTGTAAACTGTAATCTCCATGACCAAAATGCATACGGGTAAGGGCCTTAGCCAATTGGGAATGTAAGTGAGGTATTCAGTGTATTCCTGTTTTGTTTTTTATTTTGGAATCTTGACAAATGTTTAAACAAGGCTAATAGCTCCTTTTTAGTATCATTCCACCAAGTCCCAAGATCATCCTCCATGCATGCTAGGGACTGGCAAGCCCAGAGAAATCCAGCAGCTTATTCTGATTTGATGAATCTTCTAACAAGGAGTTATTTAAATGACAATACTCTTACCAGTATGAAATGTAGGGCTCCCCAAGGGTCCTCCCAGTAATAGGGATTTGAAGTTTCGTAGGTATAAGCTTCTATGCTGCATATGAAGGTGAGCAGAGACAAACAAAAATCTGTCCAGTGGCTAGGATATTCCTATGGAATGTGTAGACTCAATGGAATACTGGGTTCTATATACATCTACCAGGGAGGCATCTTTTAGTATTTTAGTGAGGGCATTAAGGTCACAGTACAATTTCATGGTCTTGGCTCCTTTATCAGCTCAGGAAAGGCCACAATTAAAATCACCTCAAGGATAACATTTCTAAAATTGTGTAAATAAGCTGTATGATCTTGAATAGTTCCACCCAGCTTTTTTTGTCTGAGGGCATAAGTGTTAATGAAATGAAATGGAGACCCCTTATGTCATACATTAGCAGTAGAGCCCTGCCTGATCAATGGCTACCAAATGTTGCACAGAAAAGAACATCCTTTAAATAGTATCCCCACACCATAACAAGTTTCAGTCCCAATCGACCAGCAAGAAGGTCCCCAACAATAGTATCTTCTGGATTAGGATATATCCACAGAGGTGGTAAGCCTCGCTTCCTGGAGAAAGATGACATCAAGGACCAGGTCCATTAGTAGAGTAAGAGTAGCCAGGTGAAGGGCAGAAGTCATGAGTGGTTGTTAAAAGGATGAAAAAAAAGAAAACCTCACTGTGTGCAGTCCATGTGCTTCACTGAAACACTTTGGGTAACCATTTTCTGTTTTTTCCATTGCTTTGTTTCAGTTTTGATGAATACATCATCCTCATTAGCTTTCTTAGTCCCTGAATTGTAGAGGAAGCACAAGAGGAAGCATCATGGTAAAACCGGTTTCAGTGTCAGGCCCCTAAATGGTACTCAGGGTTGAGGTGCTGGATGTCACCTCGCTCTACACCGTGACCCGGTTTGGGAATGGACTCAGGCTTGTCAGGAGCTGGCAAGGGGTGGAGGACTGAGTGTCCCAAAGGATGCTCTCCTCCACCAAGGCTGGTAACCAGGGTGCCCTGTGCACCCAACATTCCTGGGGACTGGTAGAAGCACCAGCCTCTTAGGGTACTGGCGGCTTCTCTCCCGAGCTGGGGAGGGAGGGACGCTCTGGGCGCTTGGCAATGACATGCATCAGCACGCTGGCCTGCCTGAACTTCTATCCTTCATGCCAGTGTCCTCAGGGGTTCAAGAGGTGAAAACAGGAAGCAATCATACAACATCGGTCCCCGAGCACAATGAAGTCATGGTGGGGTGGCCTTGAATAGCCCAGGTGGATGGAGCAGGAGGGGGGGCACGAGGCCCACTCTGAAAAGCCATGGGAGCTGGGTAAGTGCAAAAAAAACTCGGTTTAGTGTCTATGCGATCTTCCACTAAGATCTCAAACTTGTTTTCCAAGAGACCAGGATTGCCAGCAAAGGAAAACTTGAGGGCAGTATACTAGTTTTATGTGAGAGAGTGGCCTTTTACTGCTCACAACAGTAGTGTCAGGGGAGCATTTCAGTCATATCTGGAAGGTAAAACATCTATAGGGTCTGGGTTGGCCTAACAGCATGGGTCAGCATGATGGAGGTCTCTATCAGACCCAGAATCTTACTTTATCCATCATAGGCAAGTAAGGGTATCAGCCAATGGAGGTACCATAGCAGGTGCTGTCTATCTAAGAGGATGAGGTGGAGCAGTGTCAGAGTCTTCCTGATGTGAAAGGGCTGCCTCTCCTTTCATTGTTTCTGCTGTAGGGTCCTATGTGCTTCTTCCAGGATTACATCCTGTGGGTTCACTTCATCCATGTTATGCGAGCCCATTTGCATTGTTGATAGGAATGTCCTGTTTTCTCACAATAATTGCAGCAAAGATCATTGATACCATGTGAACATACGTGTCTCAAAGTTAAACATGAACTACTATGAATTTTGTAGCGTGTTTTACTTACATGAAAGTCAGAACCACAATAAAACAAGTATTAGGTTGTCCTGGTTAGAAACATTGTGCCCTGTCACAGCCAAGGAAAAAAACTGCTAGGGATATCCTGCAAACCAGAAGCAGAATGTTTGAGTTTGACCTTAAAATGCCACTGCTTCATCCAAAACAACTCTGTATCAAAGATAGGTTCAGGATCTCCCAGAACCTCACATCTTTGCAACAACATCCAAGATCCTGTATGTTCACCCATTTACTTTTTTTACATTATAGTCAGTGTGCGTAAAAGCTGGTTTCATTAAAGGAACTGCTTCAAAAGGGAGCCAAAGAGTCTTGTCTTTCAGCTTATTAGGCAGTTCAGAATTTGCCCCAGTAAGCAGGAGGTTTGAAACTAAAATCAAAGTTACCATCACTTGATTCATGTAACTCATTAGGAGTAACCAAAAGTGGTTATTTTAAAAGACACTGCCAACATATGCCCTGTCGAGGTGGGGTGGGGTGGGCAGACCTCCCAGATAATCAGATGCACACATTTCTCCTTAAGCTGGTGCAGGTGACTTAAGAAATGCATCACTTTTACGAAGCGGGACCACTTTTGAGCAGAAGACTTATCACTGGATAGCGGGGAGGGATTTGCAGGCAGGAAGAGGTGGGACAATCTCAGTGAGCACCACTTGTTCAGCCCATGAAAAGAATCTGAAGCAGGATGCACAGCACAGGCTGTTGTGTCCCCTGCCAAAGGGGCTGTTGCTGATCCAGTAAGGTAGTATTCAAGGGAGAAACTGGTGGCCCATCCATGCACCCACTAGATGCCTCAGGAGCACTGTAACAGTGAGGAAGCACATTCTGCATTGCAGTAGACAGAACAGCAACCAAGGAACGAGGAGAAGGTTGCCTTATCACTGGTAAAATGGTGATATCACATGATTCATGAGGGGCACAGTAATTACCAAGTCCATGGATGTAGGCATCGAAGAGACTGCAGAGTCCAAGACTCTTATTGCAATTAAAGTACCTCATCAGAGGAGAATGGAAAGGAGACATACATGAAGAAAACATCAGAGCCATTGGCTCACTCAATGGTTTAGAATGCCACTGCCCTATAGCATCTCATGTCCATCCTGCATTGTTAATGTATGAACCGGAGACCATCTAGCTGGAAGATAGCTCTCTTCCCCCTCATCGGCTGCTGTCTGCAGTGATAGAGGCAGGCAAAGCAGGTGCCAATATGTTCCACTGAAGTTCTGTGTCAGGTACAAGGAGAGATAGATGAACCGGGACATGAGAAGGTTCCTGTAAGTCAGAGTGTGTAGCATGTAAGTCCACGCCAAAGTAACAGCCACTGAAGTTACAGGGATGCCAGAAGGAACAGCAGCTGGAAGATTAGAAGTAGCACTCATTGATGGGGAAACAGCAGTTTGAATAAGGAGTGAAGGAAACTGTGAGGCAGAAATCTCATCTCCTTTGACAGCAATCAGTGACTTTTGATGTTACTAGCAACTGCATCACAGGTTTTCACAAATGCTGCACTCCTCCCAGCAGTAACAGTCCACGGGTGAAAGAGAGGATCTTTCCTTGCAGAGCAAACAATTTTTCCTTTCCCTGAGATATATCACATTCTGCTCAGCCAGCAGATTCAACAAGTACATCTTTCTGGAATTCAAAGCATCCTGTAATTGTATATCAGCAGTGTGCAGTTGCATTTCAGTCAAATCATCAAAAGAAGTCTCAGCACAGGGGTCAGGGAAAACTTGTTGAGCAGTATTACACCCAATAGTAGAGAAAAATCTTCATCCCTAGGTGGTGAGGTAGGGAGGAAAGGAGCCTGCTTTCCCATACTTGAAGTCACAACTGCCACCATAGTCACTGACTCTGCCATCTTGGGATCCAAGACAGCAGTGCCCCTACCACAAGGGGGTGGGAATTCTTCCTGATGTCCTGGTAAAATTTCCAGCATTCAGTAAAATATCACCAACAGCTTAGTCTGGTTTAATTTCACTTGGTTTCCATCTGTGTTCTATCCCCCAAGAATGAGTCTTAAAACAGGAATAATTGCTCAGTCCACCTTTCCCAGTCAACAAAACTAAATAAAATAAATAAAATGATGGCATTGGGTGGGCAGGCAGTTCAGCAGACAGGTAACCAGATAGTTATAGTATAGTAGCATAAGAATGTTGCTAATGTAGTTTTGTGGTGGACAAAGCAACCAATCTGAACTCATCGTCAGTGCAAGCTGCAGCATACCTAGCAATGGGCAGGCCAGCAATCTGTGCTAATAGAAAATAAAAATAGAAAATAATACAAATAATAAAACATGCCTAGAACTCTCCCAGACACACTTACCTGTGTAGTTTCACAAATAGGCCTGGACTGGGGGCATACAAGCCCAGGAGGGTATTTAATGCTGCAGAGGCCTTCCTGCAGCACAGTGTCACATTGGGGTACATGGGGCCCACCTGGAAAGTGTATGAAGGGCCCACATGGAAAATTATTCGGAATGGACTAAGGTGACGTTCTCAGATCAGTATGCCACTTACATTTGATATATTAGCACTGTGTTTGTGTCTTACATTGCTACGCAGTGCCCAAAATACCCATTTAATTAGAAAACAGATGATGAATACAATCATTTTCAGAGTTCAAAAGGTGCCGGTACCCAACAGAGGGCCCACCTGAAATTTCAGTGTATCCTGGTGGCTGGGCTGACTCTGCTGCTGTCCTATTAAAGGAGTAACAGTCATAAACAAACATAAGAAACTATATGTAATGAATTTGGCATGGAGGCTTAAGGATTAAAGGAGTACTATAGTTAAAACCTGCAAATACATGTAGTGAAGAGTGTTTTGATTTGTATGTGTAGTCCTAGTGTGGCTTCCCTTTGTTTGCTGTTACAAGTTTTTTTTCCTAAATTGTCTACTAGTTTTATGGCCCTAGGAATCTCCATGTTTAGATTTTTTGTATTGCTCTTTTTACTACAAAACCTCCTGTCTCAAGTGTGTATGCCCCAGGCAGATTCGTCTCAGTAAAGAGTTCAGCAGTTCTTAAAAGAAAATGTGAGGAGTTTCTGACATCTTATTTTGGTTTAAACTAGTGAGAGGGAGGAATACATATTAAGCATTTGGAGGTTAGGGCCAGTGGTGGGCCATTGCCTCCCTCACTGTGGGGCATGTAGGGCATAGAGATTGGTACTGGTGGGGAGTATGAGGAAAGAATTAGAGGAGACGAGAGTCATGAGAAAGGATGAGTGGTTGTGTCCATGAATACGATGAGCCTAGATAATAAGATGCCAGATGTCCAAGCACTTCAGGCAGCAGGGGGTACATACAGTATTGCTGCCATCACTGAAATGTGGGCAAATCAGGATAGAGGTAATAAACCAGTCTTTAGGTTGTTGAGAGAGAAGAGAAACTAGTAGGGGAGGAGGGGTGGCTGCATACATAAGGGAAGGAATATATTGTCACGAGGGAAGAAATGAAGGGGTATGGAATCCTTGTGGATTACTTCATGTAAGTAAAACCAAGAGCGTTAAACTAGGTGTGGTATAGGCCACCATCTCAGATGGAGGAGAAGGACAAGGAGTTAGTTAGTGTTATACAGTGGAATTGTAGAAGGGCAGCACAGTGATGGTTGGAGATGTCAACCTATCAGGGCAGATTGGGTCACCATGTCATCTAACAGCAGCAGGAGCAGGTTATTCTGGATCCATTTCAGGATGTGTTCTTGTCTCAGCTGGTAAGGAATCCTATGAGAGAGGGCAATATATTGGACTCTGTACTGTCAAATGGTGATCTAGTAATGGAAGTGATGGTGAATGCTCCAATAGTGGGAGTGTTCACAGCACTGTATGGTTTGCACTTGAGTTAGACAGGAGACCAATGCAGCCACAAAGGTTATTGATTTTAGAAGTACTGATTATAGTAGGATGACAAAGGTACTAGGGAAGTATGTGGCTAGTATAAAACCTGGATAGATACCACCCAAAATGGGACATCATAAGGTTGGGACTGGTGGAGGCCACTAACACTTGTACTGTGTGAAGAAGCAAGAAGGTAAGGTCTAATAAACCAAGCTGTTGGACCAAGGAAGTACTGGTGAGAGTGAGGGAAAAAGGGAGGCTTTTAAAAACTATAAGAGGACTTGTAAGGAAACAGATAAGAATGATTATATTAGGAGTTCCAGGGAGGTGACTAGTGTAGTAAGGGCTGCCAAGGCTGAGAAGGAAATAATGCTTACTCAAGGGATTAGGCAGTGTGCAAATGGATTCTTCAAGTACATCAGGGAAAGAAGGAAGTGAAGGAGCAGATCTCTAGAATTAAGACAAATGAGGGATGAATAGATGAGAGGGAGGAAGAGGCAGAGGTATTTAATGAATATTTCTGTTCAGTTTTTACAAGGAGAGGGGATTACCTAGTCATCATTGGCAGACAAATGAGCAGAAAGTTAAAGGAGCAAGGATTGTGGATGAGGAGATCAATAGGCAGACGGTACTGGAGTGTCTAAGAGCTCTGAAAATGGATAACGGACCAGGACCAGATGGGACACACCTGAGGGTTCTGGGAGAACTTGTGACAGTTCCTTGTGAAAGAGCTTTGACAGACATGTTCAACATGTCTATTCAATCAGGTTGTGTGCCCCAGGATTGGAGGATGGTGCATGTCATGCTCATCTACTAAGGAGCCTCTTGGGATGATCCAAGGAACTACAGGCTCTTTAGTCTCACATCAGTTGTGGGCAAACTATTGGAGACTATCCTGAGGGAAAAGATAATGGCTTTTCTGGAGGAGAACTGTCTCTAGGATGAAAGGCAACATGGGTTCACACAGGGACAGTCTTGTCAGATCAGCCTTGTGGATTTTTATGACTGGGTGACTAAGACTCTGGTTGAAAGTAAAGCAGTGGATGTTCTTTACTTGTATTTCAGTAAGGCCTTCAACTCAGTGCCACACAGGGGCTGATAGACAAGCTGAGGGACCTGGGTGTTAGTTATAGGGTAGTGGTAAGCGGGAATTATCAACACCATGGGAGGTCATCAGTGGGGTCTCACAGGGCTCGTGCTGGGAACAATGTTATTTAACATTTACAGTATGTAGCTAATATGTCAGCTGGGATTCAGAGAAGGATGAGCATGTTTGCTGATGATACTAAATTGGGTGCAGTGGTGCATGGGTGGATGGGGTGCTGTAGAGGGACCTAGAAACCTTGGAGAGGTGTCAAGTACCCGCAGCTGGGCTTCGATGCTAAGAAGTGCAGGATTATGCATTTGGAAACAGGAATCCTGGATTTAGCTATAAGCTGGGAGATGAGCAGTTATTGGTATCCATTGAGGAGAAACCAGGTTGCACTTGTAAAATAGCTTTCAGCTTACTGTGCCACTCCTGGTTAAACAATTGAGAAAAGAAAATAAATATCTGGGGTGCTAGTACAGCGCCATAAAAATCATCTGGCAGTGAAGGCTAATAGGATGCTGGAGTATATAGCAAGGAGAATCACCTCAAAGAGTAAGGATGTGATCCTGCCATTGTACAGGACACTGGTGCAGCCTAACCTGGAGTACTACATGCAGTTCTGGCATCAATACTTGAAAAAGGACATCAAATTATTGGAAGGTTACAGAGGAGAGCAAACAAGATGTTGAGTGGGATGAGGGAAAAGCTCTGTGAGGAGAGGCCACAGATGCTCAATATGTACTTTCTTGAGGACAGAAGGGACAGGGAATATGACTGAGACATTTAAATACTCTAAGAGCATTTATAGGATAAATCATGATGGTTTGCTAAAGTTTGAGAGGAAAGAATTACAAGAGGGCATAGTCTAAAGTTGGAGGGGTAGGTTCAAAAGGAGATGAGGGCACTTCCTCACTGAGAGGTGGTGATAGCATGGAATGCTCTGCCAGAGAAACTAGTTTCAAGGGTATCAGTTGGGGATTTAAGGGAGGTGGGATGAACCTAAGGAAAAATCAAAATGGGGAAGGGAAAGATTAAAACAGTGGGATCAGCTGGTTGGGAGAGGGTGAAGGAGGTGGGGCAGCACCAGTGCACAACACTGAAAACTGCACACTCAAGCAGACTTGATAGACCTTTAGACCTTTATCTGCTGGCTTCATCATATGTTCATATGTGACAAAGATGCATCCAGGACCATTGATTCAGTATTGTAAGTAAAGCTGCTGCAACAGAAGTCGGCTGTAAGGAATCTGGGGCCCTATTTTGAAAGGGCAAACATTGATGCACGGTGCCTGTGTCAAATGGCTTTGACACAAATGGCACCTCAGTGCAAAGTTTGCAAGCAATCCCGATTTTTGAATGCGGGCTGTATCAAAATCAGGATATCTTGCAGCCAAGCCACTCTTCAATACCCTTGCAGCAGAAGTGCCCTTATGCCAAGTCATGGGGGCATACACCATGGTGGGGCTGCATAATCCCTTTTGGAATTTTGAAAGCCCGCTGTGGACACAAACAATGAGCTCAGTTTAAACCAGATAGGAGGTGGTCTGAGGGCCATGCACCACTGCCATACCCAGTGGCAATTGGGGGCTCCAAGAAGGTAGCTGGGGCAGACAGAGCACGGGTGCCATAGGAGGTGTTAAGGACTACAATGGCAATGTTAGGGTGGTGAGGTGGCACTCACTGGGGGTACAATTCAAAATGGAAGATAGTCAATCAGAACAGTTAGTTTGGGATGGACCATGACCTGGTCCCAAGTGGTCACAGCTCCAGATCCTGCTCCATAGGTACCAGAATCCCCAACCCTGTAGGTAGGAAACATTGTCTGCAGGTTGAGGGCTGCCAATGGTGGATGGGAACATTCACCAGGCACCAAAACAGTCCCTGAACCCAACCCCGCATTCTGGCAGGCTGCTCCTGCCTATATAATTGAGGATTTTAGCAGTTAGGGGCAGGTGCCAGGGCTGTGTTCAGCTGGGTCCGGGTCATGGACCATCCCTGCCAATCCCCACTAAGTGGTATGATTGGCTGTCTGCCATTGCACCCCTGCCAGTTTCCCTCACCACCCTGATATTTCCACCATAGCCCCGATGCCCCAAGGGCATCCTGCATTCTCATTCTGCCCCCAGCACTCTCCTTGCAGACATATTCACTCCCCACCTTCACAGACCCTCTAGTGTTAAGCTACCTGGGGACAGTTCCCCTGTCAAATTCCACAAGTGCTCCAAATGTTTGACAGAAGCCTGGGCTGAGCAACTCATGGGTCTTTTCAGTCTTTGGTGCAGGGACCTACTGTTTTATAAAATTGATCACAGGGTCCAAATTGCACCTGGAGTTTTCAGCTGCCCAACAGCAATGTAACTTGTGTCACTCTAAGAATGTTTTCAAAATTGGGTCCCTGATGTTCTGGCCTCAAATAAATTACTCTTTTCTAATTCAGTTTTTTTAAGGTAGGTATCTTGGTCTAGCTAGCATAAGTAAATGTATTGTTTGCAAAGCTTTTCATTTCTTCAAATTGCACACAGCCATAAAAAGCACAAAACTCACCCTGGTCATCAGTGCTATAATTAATGAATACTCTAGCTGTTTCCCTAGATGTAACCTACTCAAATATCCCTCACGTGTTAGCATAATTGTACATGTAGCCTCTAGTGGATAAGGAAAATTACCATTAAATCACAGCTCTACTGCTTTACAATTGATTCTATACCAGTACATGCTGAATCCACAACACTGCAGCATCCCTCTCAGTCTGGGTGTGGTACCACTTGGCAGCACCATCCCCCATCCTTGGTCCATCCAGCTGACTCACTGAACTCCCCCTCAAACTCAGATGACTGGCACACAATCAAAACTGTAGTACCTGCTTGGACAGAGGCTGACCCTACACACAATGTTTCTTCATAAACAGGTGGCATTTTGACTCAAATTTTCAACATAGTCATTTTATTACTCCACCTTATAAACATAACATATTGCATTTATTAGAGACTGGATGAAAGGTCATTTCAAGCACTAAATGTGAAAACATGTTTTGGCATGGATTTGAAAAGGCACCTGTCTCATTATTAAGGTAGTGTGAATAAATTAGTATATTGAAAATTGGGACAAAATATTGTAAATTGACAAAGTTATGAGTGAACATTGAGAAAGTTAAATGCTCACTCATGACTTGGTCATTTACCATATTTTCCCACCAAAAGTTCAACATAGACTTCTTATGACCCCACCTCATGAACCTGGTGGGAAATTTTTCAAATTCCACTTGAAAAGGGATTTCATTGAGCAACTGTAACCCCACCTTTCAGGCCATGATTAAAACTTTCACTTACCAGGTTCATGAAGTGGGGGTCAAAAAAGCCATTTTGAAATTTTAAATGTTTTTTGTAATAATGGCGTTATGAGTAAAAGATCAAAATGCATTGAAAATGCATTGAATGCACTGCCTTGTTTCCTCAGTTCACTGTAACTGTTCCAGGATGAGGAAATCTTTTATCATAGACAGTGGATCATGGTTCTGGACATTCTGTAGGTGAGGGGTGGCTGGTGGGTTGGTGGTTACTGAGTGGGAAGTCAGGGTTGGGAAAGGTCACAAAAGATGGATGGCAAAAGATGGATGGTTTTCTTTGTTTCAGGGCTTTAAAAGATAATTGTATATTTGTGTTGGAATGGGGTTCCAGTCCCACTGCTCACCCCCAGCCTATAGCCTCTGTCCAAAGCATGAGGTACATGTCCAAGTCAGTGCCTCAGAGTAATATATTTTTCAAATTTGAGAAGTACATCTCACTACATGTTGACAATGCAATCTGTTGTAGATTTCTTCATGCAGCACCCTCAGGCCCTATGAGAAGAAAGGAGATCATGTCTGACCTTGTTTGCTTACTGGACAGGGTAGGCATTTTGGTTGACAACCCAAAGAAGACCCCACCACTAAATCACCAACACTCTGGAGACCCAACAACCTAAAGTTTTTTTCTTTTGCTGCTTGTGGGTGAGGGTGGGAGTTAGGGTTGAAAATCCTATCACCATATTTCTACTTTTGTGGCATTAACATGAACCATAGCTGGTGCATTAACACAGTTTTTTGCAAAGAATTTCCTTTCTTTTGAGAAAGAGGAGTCATATCCTTATTCATTCAGGTCCCTTCAGGACCTATGTGAATACATGTGGATGTACATGGCCCTCTGGGTCCTGCACTGAGTGAAGACTCAGTCATCCTATGGATCTGCAGGGCCCTGGTGAGTCCTGCACTTCATAGAGTAATAGATGTCAAGAATTCATGGGACTGTCTAGGCACTCTGGTCCCTGTGCTTCCATGTGGTCATGAATACAGACATATAGGGCAAACAGTCCCTCTATCAGCCAATTCACAGGGCCTTTTCCACCCATGGGTGCAGAGGTGCAGGGCTCTATGCCAAGAAAAGAGTTGTCTTCACTATATGGTACCTGTGACCATGTGGGAAACCCTTCAGCTTTCATTCCCTGGCTAAGGGTGTGTGTTGCATAGCAGTTCTCTTCGCCCACCCTCATCCCATTCAGCTGGGTCATTGAGCTTGCCCCCAGACTCAGCTCACCATCATGGGATCTGAAACATACACATATATATTCTTAGCAAAAAACTGCATTAATGCAGCATTTAGGTTCAGTCTAAAACAACAAAAGTAGGGAAATGTGGCTTTAGGGTTTCTAACCCTAAAACCCACCCCTAAAACAGATTGGGGTGCAGTCTTCCTTGGGGTTGTCAACCCTAAAAGCTCACCCCATTCTTTACACTCCAGAAACATACACACCTCATGGGGTGAGCCTTAGAATTGACAACCAAGAAAGACTGCAACTCTGATTTGTTCTAGGGTGGGTTAGGTTAGGTTGGAAATCCTAAAGCCATATTTCCTCACTTTTGTCACTTTAGCCTGAACCTGCAAATGTTGCATTAATGCAGTTTCATTACTTTTTGAGATAGTATAATAGTATCCTTATTTGCCTGTGGGAGCACAGAACCCTCCAAGTCCTGTGCTCCCATTCCTCCATAGATGCATATCTGTATATTGCTGTGGAAGCATTGACCCTCTGAGCCCTGTGTTTCTATTTGTAGCATAACAGCAACCAAACTGTCAGCTTAACCTTCTTATTACCTCACTTCATGTACCCAGTACTGAAAATGTTTAAATCTCCACAAAATGTGATAATGTGGCACAGCTAAATTATTCCATGCTACAGGTGTGAAGACAGTTTTGTCATGATTTCAAAATGACAACTGTCACCTTCATGAGGTGCTGTAAAAAGTGACTATGTTGAAAATTATGTAGACTTGTTATTTTGTATATTTTGACCCCACATTTTCAACATACCTTTTCATGACCCCATCACATGGACAAAGATGATGAAATTTTTAAATCATACTCAAAAGGTGATATTGCTAAGTGACTGTGAAATTGCCTTTCTGGCCAGATTTACACAATTCCACCACAGTTATTTATGGATGGGGTCTCAAAAGGTCTTGTTGAGAATCTGGTGTAAAATATACAAAATGGCAAAGTTATGCATCAAAGCTGAAAACACCATTCAAATACATTGAACCTCAGTTACCTTACTTTCTCATAAAGCAGTCAGCGTTTCCAGCAGCAAGGCGTGTCTTTGATCAGAGCGTGTATCTTCACCCTAGGACATGTTTGGTGAGTGAGAGTATGGGGGGCTCTGAGCTGGAGGTTAGGGTGGGGAGGTCAGATCAGTGAGGGACTGTTTTCTTTTTTATAGATTAAAAAAAGCTGCTCTATTTCCATATTAACCTTTTTGGTTCACTGTCTAGATCAGAAGTAAAATTCCTCCATAATCCTGATCCTAGAATTTAGATATACCTATCACTCAAATGTTTTTTTCTAGCCTCATTCCCAAATCTTGAATTTTAGTCAGATTGAATTAATTATTCAGATTAATTTAATTTTAGTCTTTACCATCATTCTCCTGTTGAACTGCTGCTCTTTCCATATGAATAAGTCATCTTCTACTGTTGCCATTCCACCTGTACTTTAAATGTTCTCTTTTTAGCTGATTAACTTCCTGTCTAAGCTCTCTGTCAGCAATCTTTATTTTCATCAATTATGAAGTGCCTGTTGTATCCTAGTCTATCTTATATTTATTGTAGTCATTTCTTTTAATAGTTCTTTAACCTTTGACAAAATGTTTTCTTCACATGACTCTCCCTTGTTTACGAAGACAGGGCACTTTAGAATTTAGGTGAAGATCAGTGTGTTCAGTTAATGGCGTTTAAAGTTTTTCTTTCACTCTGTGCTTCTTTTCTTTTACAAACCTTTATAACTCATTTAGAAGGTGCTGCATTTATTTATTTGTGTTTTCTTTACCTTGACTTAGTTGTTGTCTGGGTTGAAACGGTTGTATTTTCAGGTTATTACTAGAGACTATATGCAAGATTAGGTTTGCTATTTATCCTGAATTTATTCACTGTTTAATTCAATGTTTCTGTGCTGAACTTTGTTGTCTTCAGGACAGGGGCATACTACCTGCCTACTACTACTACCAAGGGCTCACTCGATTGATCCACAAACCAACAAGATTCAATATGGCTAGCCCGCCTCCTCAGCAATTCTGGACTTAACTTTACTTAATGTGATAAACAACGCCTCAGGGAGTGGTGTAATGCCTGACTCTTTCTTGGATCACTAACTTGTGTTCTGTTCCTGGATTAAACCTTTGGGGAAGGAAATTAGTAAAATAATTCACTGGTATAGTTACAAGAAATTTGATTATATTAATGTTATGCTAAATGTAACGATATAAAGTGGAATCAACTTCACAACTAATTCCAATGGTAGATGATGCATTGGAATTCGTTTTAAGGATAATTGGCAGTATGTAATAGGCATGCTCCTCTCAAATCTAGGATATTGAAATACAATAATGTTCTCATGGTACTCAATTGAACTTAGGAAGGTAAAATTGAGTAGGGACAAAATATGGTGGAGAGCTAAAAGAGTGGAAAATGCTGGATTGGGCTCAGTATAGGAAGCTTTGCAACTATTACGTTAAACAAATCAGGATCACAAAACAGAGACATTATACCCAGATACTGGACAGAAAATTGTACACAACATCGTAATGATTTCTAGAAGACAATAAATACCTTGCTGAAGGGTCAGGGAAATGATCTATTGAACATATTTAATATAAAGGATGAGTTATTGCCTGCATCCCACAGGGTTGCAGAAGAGTTTAATATATTTTGCCAACATAGGGTTAGGAAAACCTTCAGATGATCCGAAGAGTGGTTTGTTGCCATTGGGGAGATTCAGGTTTAGCTAAACAGTTTTCATTTGAGGAAATAAAGGTTCAGTCTGTAATTAGGGAATTGTTGAGGTTAAACATTGCCAAGTCAGTTGGCTTGGACAGTGCTCCATCTGGGCTATTAAGGTATACTACTCCTGTCATTGTCTATTCATTGACATACATTTATAATTTATTCTTGAGTTCAGAAATCTACCCTGTTGCTTGGAAACAAGCAAAGGTTATACTATATTTTAAGGGAAAATAAATTGGATTTGGGCAATTATTGCCCTAATCTTGTTGTTGCCCCAGCTTTCAAAATGTTTGAAAGACTGGTGGCAGCTCAAATAAAAGAACATCTTGATTCTCAAAATCTTCTTAACAGTATGCAACCTGGCTTTAGGAGCTGTCATGGAATAATTGCAGTTTTAGTGAAATTGGTGAGGGATGTTCAGGAGGCTCTGGACAGGAGGATGTCAGTAGGTGCATTATTTGTTGATCTGTCCAAGGCCTTAGACCATGACATCCTCCTGTCCTGGGCAGCATCCATTGGCCTGGGTGGATTGGCATGTGAGTGGTCAACCTCCTATTTGAGGGAAGATTCCAGATGATGGCATTGGGACTGTGGGGTTCAGGATTGCTTCTTGTTGGATATGGGGTCCCCAGGGATCCAATTTGGGCCCTTTATTATTTAACAATTATGTTAATGCAGTGCAGATTTCTGATCCATCTATTTCCTATCATGTATATGCAGATGATATAGTAATTTACATTTTGACAGTGCCACAACTGTTGTACAGACTAGGTTGCAGGGAGCATTTGATGAGCTGCAGTCCTTTCTTGACAACAACAAATTGGCATTAAACATGAAGAAAATGCAGTCCATTTTATTCCATAGGTTGGGGGTACCTGGGGTTATGACGTTGGACTTGGTTTCCTTTGGGGATCCTGGATCCTGCAGATTCAATCCTACAAATATTTGGGCCTATGGCTGGATGCTTTCCTGTGTTGGGACATCCATGTAAAACACCTGATCTCAAATATAGGAAAAGGTTGGGTGCCCTATACAGGGTAAAAGCATGCATGAGCCCAGAAGTAAGAAAGCAGGTTGTGGATTACTGTATATAATTTTACCCTGTTTAATTATGGGGATATTCTGTATTCAGGAGGATTAAAAAGACCTAGGCAAGTTGTATGATTGTCTTGGCAGATTGGTTTGTTTTATATTGGAGGCACCTCACCTGACCCATAAGTGCTTGTTATACAGATGACTGGGTGGACTCACTTACATGAAATTTATAAAGAACATCTAGCTTTTGTCAATAGGAGATTAGTTGGTAAACTGCCTATTTATGTTATGGATAAATTTGTGGTTCCTTGGGAGAAAATTGATTCTCTTAGATCTGTGGGTAACTTAGTTTTAGTTTTGCCCAGCTACAATATGGAAATCAGGAGACAGTATTTTACAGATGACCATTAATGTGGACTGGTCTTCCTACCACTCTATGATCTATGGGTAAATACACATTTTGAAGGGGACTAAAACACTGGTTAAGAGATACCAGGGAACTTTAGGTATTTTGTACAGCAAATTGAGTTTAGGAATCTGTAACATAGTGCAGCTCATAGAGTTAAGGAATTGATTGTAATTTGGTATAATGTTCAACTTATATTATGCTTGTATATTTGTTTTTCATATGTCATTTGTATTTATTATTGAAGTGGTATTATGAATTTATATTACATTGTTTGTATAATATGTCTGTATTCATGGACCTCATTGTAAATCAGTTTTGCTCACTCGAGATTATCCTGATTCATAAAGTGATTTATGAATAAACATTTTACTACTACTACTACCTGCATCATTATGGAACCATTCATGGGATCTGTCATAACTGTGCCTGTTTGCTCATCTTCTGAGGGTTACAAGTGTAAAGATGTTTTCCCTTACTGTTCAGTATCTGTAAGAAATGAAGGAGTTACCTTTTTGTCAGCTGATGTGAATCTTAACCTGCTTTGCCATTCTTGGCCATACTCTCCCACATCACATGACATCCATTCATGCAATTGCGAAGCAGTAAGTGGTTCTCTGGTAACTGGGCGGCAATCTCCTGTAGCTCTACCTCTTTGGCAGTGTCAGTTGTGTTGTCAGTTTCAGAATCACTGTCCTCCATTTCATTCACATCTTTAAACTCTATTCCCTAGCTGTTCCTAGACTTCTGGATTGTCTCTGGCCATACATTTGCCCACACCTCTGCCAACATGTAGCAGACATCCTTTAGAGTAAGTTTCTTAATGATCTCACACAACAGGATTGACTCATTCTCCTCTGCCAACACAAACTGCAACAACGTTTTCTGTAGTTGCACTTCATTGTCTCAAGGATGCCTCGATTGCAGTGGTTACTACTGTAGGGGTTCCTCTTGATAAATGTTTTATTTCTGAGACTCATATAACTTGTTTAATGAAGACACTACACAAGGTACTTGGCATGTTATTTAGGATCACTCAATTTTTAATCACAGGAATCACGAATATTGTTAGCCACTAGCCTATTTCTGAATAAATTGAATTGGGAAGTCTGTTCTATTTTCTGTTAGTGAAAAAATTATTTAACAGATGTAATACATATATAATTCAATGTGTAGGTTTGCCACTGGAATGGGTAAATTGAGTCACTCTGTATAGGGAATTTTGTTGTTTATCACTGCAGGATCATTTCAATTATTTTTTATCATTTTCTTTTGTTAACTGGGTAAACATATGAGCCAAGACCCTTTTTCATATGCAACCCAAGACTATAAAATAGTCACAAGATGTTATACAAAAGATAACTTTTACATTCACTTAATACAGAAATAGAAATACATGACATATAAGACAAACAATATAATACATATTATTTAAAATAGCTGTGACACTGCAAGCTACTCAATAAATGATGCTTTAATTTATTTTGAATAAATTATGACTACTCATAGTTCTCAATTCAATTGGAAGATCATTCCAGTATTTTGGTGCTTGGATAGAAAAAGCTTGAGCACCCATTTTAGATTTAGTGACTTTCAAATTTAAACAAGAAAGAAAATGTGATCTCAAATTTCTTGAAGCTTCCCTTACAGATATCAGAGAATACAAGGAGAGAGACTTTTTGTCTCAATACATTATCTGTTTTACAACAAAGAGAGTATATGGAACTCAAGTTAGATGATAAAACCCTGAGACTTGATATAAAGTACAATTACGTGTACTATAAGGCAATCTATAAACAAATCTACAAATACTTTGAAAAGTCATTGTTAAGTTATTTACCACATGTTTAGACAAACTAGTAAACAAAAATGAATTATAATTCAGTTGAGAAAGTAGTATATTTTGGGCTATATGTTTCCTGGCTTGTAAAGTTAACACATTCTGTAGTCTGAATAAAACCCCTAATTTTTGATTTACTGATTTTGTTAAAGTCAATATATGATTTGAAAATGTTAAATTTGAGTCAAAATTCATTCCCAAATATCTAAAACATTGCACCTGCTCAAATTAGTTCAATTTTTACTAAAAATATTCAGTTTTCCTAATTTAACTAACTTTTAACTAAATTACAACGCTTCTGTCTCTTTGCCTAAGATTGCATTGGGAATTATGCTTCATTCTGTAATGGAAATCTTTCCCAGAAGCATTAATACATTTTTACTAGAATGCAAGAAAGATTTAACACAGCAAAATGAATCTGACAATCCAACCTCCATTAAAAAACACCACTCTTAACCACATTTATTAATATAATGAATATATTTTATTTTTAGTGCCAAAAGAAAAAACGATGCCGCCTAATGTGTTTTGCCAAGCAGTTCTTTATCAAAGGCTTTTGATGAAGGACTTTGTATCCTAACCATCTTAGGCATCATAGTTTCTTTTTCTGTCAGCACTAAATAAAATATATTTATTATATTAATATATGTGGTTAAGAGCGGTGCTTTTAAAATGAGTGTGAGTGCCCGATTCCTTTTGTTGTGTTTTATGTTTTTATCATGAGCATCCATTTCCTTTCCACATCTGTCTTTCTCTTTCCTGAGGACAACCCTTTTCCTGCCAAAACACATAGTTAGATACCCTTCTGACCCACAGCAGGACCCTCCTTGTGATAGAAGGGATTAACCTTTTCTCACCAGACAAAAATACCTCCCAAAGCCCTACAGTGAACAAAATATTGTACACTCCCCAAAAAGGGGTTACATATGTTAGTATCTGTTTATGTACAATCTTTCCAAAGCTTGCTGAGAACAGGTAGCATGCATACAGAGTGTTAGTAATTTAAATCTGAAGTTAGCAGTGGCAGGATGCAATATGTATCTCTTTCTTAGCAGTTGTAGCTTTGTAATGTTTAAAGCATAGTTATGATGTTTCTGCTTTCTTGCATGGTTGACACTGTGTCATTACTACCATGGTTGGTTGTACTTGGAAAACCAAATAAAATGTTGTATGATAAAAATAAATCTGAAGTTAGCACCAGTTTCAGTAGTGTGATGATGATGATAGCCATTGTCCAGGCTGTGGAATTTGTTCTGTATAAAGGGATAGGTTAAACAGGTTGTGTTGTGGTGGTGGTTAATTACAGCAGCTTTCAGAAGCTATGGCTGAAGACCATGCAGTCCAAAAAGTTGAGCATTTGTATTAACTTAGCACTTTTCCTTGGTTGATCTCTGTGAAAGTGAAGGAGTCAGGTACCACGGATAGTGAGTTGTGGAGCCATCTTGATTGAAACATGGAGCAATATTCATGGGATGGGATAAGATGGAACAGAAGAAGCAATGTTGTCTTTAGTGAAGTGATGGTTCAGGACTTTTAGAATGTCAGCATCTCTTTTGGTTAGGGTATCATTGAAAATGAGGCGAGTTATTGGTGGAGATTGGTCTTCACTAAGAAACAGTTAATTCCAGGCCAGATATTTCTTCTATTGCTGTTGCTAGTGTCATATCAACTAGCATAGAAGGCTGACTTAGCCTTCTTTGTCATTACAATGGCTAGATTCCTAAGCCACCTGTAAAATGCCCAGTCTTGGTCATCTAACAAAGTATTGTATTTGGTCCAAACCTTGTCTCATGATCCATAGTAGTCTAATAGCTCTGGCATGATCCATTTATGTTGACCACTTTACACTCTTACATATTTTGCAAAATATAGTTGGTCACTTATAGATTTTAGTTTGGTTGTAAAGTATGTCTAAGCAGATTCTGTATTGGGATTGAAGTTTTGTCTATCTCAATTTATTTGGTTGCTTTCTACTTAGGACCATTGTGAATTTAAAATTCACCCAAAATTGGACCACGTGATGCAGCCCACCTGAGAACAGCTTCTCTCAACCTTCCAGCCACCCGATCTTGCTAAATCACCCATTTTACTGTTAAATTTATACTAAGGACTTAAGCATACTGGGAGATCTGATAACCAGTGGGGAACAATTTGGTGAGTTTTATGAGTATGGATATCAAAATGTGGAGGCTCCACCGAGACATAAGCCTCCCATGACACCAAAAAGGCCCCAAAACCACAGGCCTAGCTACAAATGCCCCATGAGAGCACATCTCAACTACAGATGGATAAGGAACTGCTCACACTATTTATGTTTCTGTCCAAATTCCAGCCTTTTCAAGAAGAACTACATGGGATGGCCTCAGAGATCAAATCCTTATCATAAACCATGGAAGATATTGTAACTCAGACAGCAGACAGTGAAGCCCAAATTAGTTCCTTGGTGAGATGTGCTGAAAGAGTGGACCCAGAGCTAGTGGCAGTCAGACAGCGGCTTAGTAAAATAGAATGGAAGATAGAGGACCTGGAGGGATGTAGCCGCAGGAACAATGCGGTTATCATTGGACTACCAGAATCGGAAGAGGGCAAGATCTGATTCTTTTTGTACAGAAGCTTGTAGAGAAAATTGTGGGACCATCTCCCTTTCGGTCCTAAGTATGTAATCAAAAGAGCACACAGAGTGCTCCATCCAACTCCTCCACAGGGGTCCCCCACGGCCTTTAATTTTCCTTTTCTTAAACTACCTGGAATGTCAACACTTTCTTGCCAAGGTGAGAGAAATCCAGGAAGACAGTGGGAAGGCACCACAATTAGAGTAGCCCAAGACCTCCCAGTCTCAGTTAGGCAATGAAGAATGGCCTTCCACCCTTTAGTTACCAAGTTGATTGCCACAGGTTTGAAATTCAAAATGATCTACCCTGCTAAGCTCCAGGTTCTGATTGCGGGTAAATAGCAGGCTTATGATGACCCTGAGGCAGCACACACTGGTCTTAAAAGCTCTTTCCCAGGTCTTTTCATGGTACCTGACTTCAATGATGGCACCTGTGGGAGCTCTGTTCTACTTTTGGTAGACAGATACTTTTGGGCATGAAGGACAGAGCAGGGAGGTCAATAGCGAGTGACATCAGGTTTCAACACTACTCGTGCTGTGGTGTTCAGCTTGCTTTATTGCTGAACTCTCCAGGATTGTCTAATCTAGTTTGTTATCCCAGACTCTGGAAATGCTCATTATCCTCACAGACCTTCTCCATTTCATATGGTACTTTTGGCCTGCAAGCTTCGCTACGGAGATATTAGCAGTTGATTCAGCAGTAACATTTTGAGCTGCCCTGATATCTGTGCTCCATTTCACTTTAGCCACTAGAGGGAAGTTCACTGTGTTTGTATCGTTAACATTGTACATCACATAATGTGGTCCAATTTAGCTTTGTCTTTGTTTTGCAACCACTGTTAGCCTTAGCACAAGTTTTTAAGTTTCTGCAAAATGTCAGGATGACCTGATGAGAAATGAAAGGTCTTTATTTTATGATTTGCTTCAGTTTATGTACTTGTGTTGTACCCCAATTTGTTTTATCACCAAGTCTTTCAGTATCGCGGATTCAGCCAGCTATCTCAAAGTTTATAAAGGTATCTTCTCCTGAGTGATCTGTCCAATCACCACCATATCTCTGGATTCAAAAATCAGGTATCTACTCAGACAGATAGTATTTGTTGGCTTAATAGTTTTAAGGTTTCCCTGTTATTTAGGTTAATTCATTACTTTAGCCACTAGAGGGTAGTTCAATGTGATTATATGGAATGTAGTGGGTTAGACTACACGATTAAGCACTCCTATTCCTCTACTGTTTTAATTTTGTGACTTTTCTTTTTAGCAGTAGGTGCCTATACATCACTGCAAACTGTTGGGATGTCCTGGAAAGGGGAAAATTAAAAACTAGGGTCCTTAATTTAGGGTCATGCCCTGGTTTATACAGTTCCTTAGGTGTTTTTAGATAGGCTTTATTGTTTTATGGCCTATATAGCAATAATATCTACTTTATGGTGACTTAATCTCACTTTGCCAGCTGGATGTTCTCCTAATTGCTGTTTGTTCTTGACCTGAAGTTTAAAATTCCTAGTAGTACACCAAATCTTTATTCCTGGTGTTAAATGTTAAAGTTAATTGTTGAATACTAAATGTTAAATGTTTATGGATTAGATTATTCCTTGCAGGGATGAGATAAAGGGTGGTGGGAGGGGGAGTGGCAGTAAGGGTTCTGCAGCTCGAAGTTCATAACAGTAGGAAGGAGGGGCTGGGTTGGGTTCTATTTTGCATTGGGATAGTGGTAGAGATATTTGTGCATTCAGGGGAAGGACCATGGTTTGGGGAAGGAAAGTAGTAAGATAGCACAGCTTCTAGGTTTATTTAGGTATCATGGACTTTTTGTATCGTCTGATTATGGAGACTCCTCTGGACCGATTTACATACGATATGGCCAGTGACCACATGTTTGCCACATGGAATGTAAATGGGGTCAGGTGGAAGATTAAACAGTATGAAGTCTTAAAACAACTAAATATTTTGAGAGCACAAATTATTTTTACAGGAGTCCCATCTATTAGATCCTAAGGCATTACAGATGAGAAGACAATATGTGGGGATGGTGTTCTCGGCAGGAGGCACCTCAGAATGTTGTGGGGTCATGATTTTAACAAACAGGAAGGTACCATTTACTTTCTCTGAAATTATCAGAGACCCACAATGTAGATTTATTTTGGTCTGTGGTACTATCCACTCTTCTGAATTCTTGTTAGGCAATATCTATGGACCTAATGCCAATGCCCATGGGTTTTATGCAGCTCATTAATATCTCACTCCCTTTCTTTTGATCCTGATAATTTTAGGGGTGATCTAAATTTAATATTTGACCCAGTAATGAATCGTTCTTGTCACTCCTGAAAAGGACTCTCTTGCCCAGAGGGCTGTTAGAGAACTAGTGGACCAAATTGGTTTGTGTGATGTTTGGCAGATTTTCAACCCCAATGACAGGGGATATACTTTTACCTCCCCAGTACATAAGACCTCTTCCGTATTGACCATTTACTTCTTTCCCAGACACTCCTTCCTGGTGTTCTGGCCTCTACCATCCAACCCAGCCC
The DNA here is from genome assembly GCA_016271365.2 of Neoceratodus forsteri. Taxonomy (NCBI): domain Eukaryota; kingdom Metazoa; phylum Chordata; order Ceratodontiformes; family Ceratodontidae; genus Neoceratodus; species Neoceratodus forsteri. The sequence continues at coordinate 794,580,337 of CM028131.1, forward strand.
CCTCTGACCACTTTCTGGCTACATGCCATTTTTCCTCACCACTCTCCCTGAAAGGGAACACGCTGAAGGATTAATGATCAATTGCTGAAAGACCCAGAGGTATCACAGCAATTAGCTGGTAACATCACTCAGTTTTCAAGACTAATGCTAATTCCACATCTAGACGGATATAGAATTGTGCGCTTTCAGAGCATACCTAAGAGGACTATTAATAGGCCTAGCCTCACTCAGGAAGAAAACCGTGAACAGCAATTGCCTACGCCTCCTCTCCCAAATTCAGAAATTAGAGGTGAAATTGCCCCACATCCCCTGATGATCTTAGACAGGAGCTGAACAAATTAAGAAGTTCCTACCTCTATCTTTTGAGAGAAAAGGCCAAATTTGTGATCCTAAGAACCAAGGCAGTGTATACAGACCAAGGAGAGAAAGCAGGATGGCTACTCGCTGTCAGAATAAAGCAACAGGAATCCTCACGATTCATTCTCCCTATTCGATCGCAAAAGGTGGCTTTCTGAAAATGAAATCATCTGATATTATGCTAAATTTACCAGATATTACAAAGCGGTTATATGGTCCCATGTCAGAACTGCCACCAAACTCGACTCTAGACAATTTTCTAAAAGCTTCCATTTACCATCCCTCTCAGAAGCTCACAGACAAGTATTAATAACTCCCTATCTCTGCACTTGAATTGAAGAAAGTAATTAAAAGTCTCCCATGAAAAAACTCTGGGCAAAGATGATTTCTCTCCAACTTCTATAAAAATTTCAAGACCAAATTATCCTTATCTTCTACCATTATACCAACATATCCTATCAGGGCACAAATTGACCATACCTTATTTGAAGCTCAGACAGTGCTCCTGCCTAAAGCAGATAGGAAACCAGATCTAGTAATGAATTACTGCCCCATTTACCTGCTTAATCAGGGCATTAAAATCTTAACCAAATTACTTGCAGACCGATTCAGTCTATAGTTTCCAACCTTACTGGTCCTGAACAAGCAGGCTTTATTTATTTATTTATTTAGTTTTTGTTGACCGGTAAGTGCACTAGACAAATCCTGCCTATTTTCAGGGGAGGGGAGGATACAGATGAATGCCAACTGACCTGGAACCATATGAAACTGTTGGTGGTATTTTTAGTGAATTAGGGAAATTTGGCCAGGACACTGGGAAATTCCCTACTCTTTCGATAAGTGCCATGGGATCTTTAACATCCACCTGAACTACCACCGATCCAGGCAGATGGGACCTCGGTTTAACGTCTCATCAAAGAGCGGCACCTCAGAAGTGCAGCACCCCTCTCATGCTGCACTACAGTGTCAGTACTGGGATATTAACCCAAGTGCCAGATGTGGGAACTGAACCCACAGCCCTCTGATCTCCTGGCCTCAGAGGTGAGTGTGCTACCTACTGAGCCACTGACACTGGTTTATGAAGGGAAGGTCTTCAGTAGATCATCTTCTCATGCTGCCATCTCTTCTCAGCGTCCAAAGATGCCTATTTTCCAGCTGTTCTGGTTTCTCTGGACACTGAGAAGGCCTTTGACAGAGTCAACTGGAACTTTCTGTTCCAGACTCTCAAGCTTTGATTTTCCTCCTGAATTCCGAAATGGATACAGTCCATATACTAGCTCCCAACTGCCCAAGTATCTGGGAATGGAGTGATTGCAGAACCATTTTCCTTACAGTCAGGTACCAAACAAGGTTGCCCTTTGTCTCCTTTCCTTTTCAACATTTACTTGGAACCCTAATTCGCAGACTGATGGTTTGTCAAGAGATCCAGGGTATTACTAGCCAATCCAAGAGATCAAGGTTTCAGCATATGTGCATGACCTTCTTCTATAACTATCTCACCCGGAGACATCCATCCCACCTATGTTTAGAATAATTGCAGAATATAGCTGGATGTCAAACTACAAACTGAATATTGACAAGTCAGTAGCCTTCCCTCTCAATCATAAAGTCTTTAAAGATGCTGCATTGTCATTGGAGCTGTTCTGGTCACAACACTCTCTTTGATACCTGGACATTGAGCTGACCAGAGATTCAACTCTTAGTATTAAAAGAATTTAGATTCACTGGTATAGACTACTAAGCTAGATCTAGACTGGTGGTCTAACCTCCCAGTTTCATTATGGGGAGAGTAAACTCGATCAGAATGAACATTTTTTCATGCTTATTTTACCCCCTTAATTTACTAAATGTCTGGCTGCCAGGGTCATGGTTTGAAAAGTGCATAGGCTCCTTACCAAATTTATATGGCAAAAAAACAGCCTAGAATAGCCTTTTATAAACTTGCTTCTCCAAAGCTCAAAGGAGGTTTACACCTGCCTCATTTAGGGCTGTATTATTGGGCCAGTCAAGCTACCAAATATCTTAAATGGTTGTCACCAGGACATTCATCACCCTCCCCACTATGGCTCAGTATTGAACTATCCAGATTCATTCCTGCCATATATCACTTCTATTATGGACTTCCTGGCCTCTGTGGCAAGTGGCCCCAAGGTCCAGGAGTCTGTTGAGGCGATGTTCGTTGACCTCTGAAGACCTTTGATTTAGTCGACTTTAACATATTGATAGAAAGGTTGGCTCAGTTGGGAATATCAGAATCTGTTCAGATATGGATATTATCATACCTGACTGAGCATTACACAACAAGTACACATAGATGGAATAATGTCAGATAAAGAGGGTACTTTTAGGCTCAATCTTGGGTCCCTATTATTTTTGATCTATATAAATTCCTTCCATCATGCATTCAAAATAGTAAGATTTACTTATATGCCGATGATGGCCCTTATAGGAAAGCCAAAAATCTGGATGACTTACAAAAATTTTGCAATTTGATTTTGATATTTTACAAAATTGGTTAATTCAATCTAGAATGGTCCTTAGTACTAAGAAGAGTCAGGTAATGCTTTTTCATCCTAAAAATACATTGCCTCATCAGACTTTAAACATGTTTTCTTTAGAGGGTTTAAGGTTAGAACAAGTTTGGGTATATAAGTATTTGGGAGTTTATATGGATAGTTCTCTTACTTTCTCTTCTTATATCACAAATACAACTAAAAAGTTAATTCTAGATTGGGTGTGTTAAGAAGGGAAACATCTATATTACCAAGAGAGACAAGAAATAAGAGTGGCTACACAACTACTCCTTCCAACATTAGAATATGGTAGTTTAATTTATCAGTTTGCCCCTAAATAGTTATTAAACAGTATAGATAAAACATATCATAGAATAGCAAGATATGTAATGAAATGCCTATATAATACTCATCATTGCAATCTACTTCAAGATCTTGGCTGGGATCCTTGCAATTCATCGAAAAAAACTTGTAGGGTACAAAGCCTTTTTTGAATATGGAGGGAAGTTTAATCATGGTGTGACCTCTCTTGGTGTTCCTATTTCTGATAGATATAACTTAAGACATTTAAAACATAGATGTCAAAAGGTCCCCTAGAACTAAATGTTTATAGTAAATGCAACGTCATTTCTTTTGCCAAAAATATGGAATGAAATAGATTTAGACATTAGAACTGTTGATAGTTTCAATAAATTCAAGTACTCTCTGAATATTATTTGGAGACATAGGTGCATCTGTTATGGTGTCTCTTAGATTATATAAATATTCCTTTTTATTTTCTTCTAATCCTTCCCTTCATTTTATTTTTTGTTTTTCTTCCCCATTTCCTCCCCTCCTTTTTTTACCTTGATGTTCTTGTCCTAAATATGACAATGCTGAGAATGTAAATAATTCTTTTTACCCCATTAGATATCTGATTTTGTATTTGACTAGGTAATGTATATTTAAAGTGTGAAGAAATTGTTGAATTTTCTCTGACATACTGTGTAATTACTTATGTTTTTGTAATCTATGTAGTGGAATTGTTTCTTCTATATACAAGATTTGTTCCTGTAATACATTATTAAATGATGTTTCTGCTTTTTGAAATCATAATCTTAAACAGGTCAACTTTGATAAACAGAGCCTTCAGTCCTAAAAGTTATTAACCTGTTAAAAAAAATAAAAGCTTTTATCTATCTATCAGATATTTACCACACCTAGGAGATGGCCAGATCTCCAGTTTTATAAAAGACGATGCCACATGGCTTTCCATGTAGACATTATGAATATATTTAACATTCCAAACCAACACATATTTAAGGTTTTCCAATTGAGACATCTTTTTATCAAAGTGTTGGGAACTGACCCCCTCTGATAGCTAATTATCTTTTTGCTGTGAATTAAGTCAATTGTTGGGTTTTCCAAAGGCTGTTTCCAAAACATATGTGATTCTTTATGATTGGCTTTTCCCTAATAGTTTTGGCTCCACCACCTATTGGTCATCCCTCTTTCTTAATTTAAATATCGATTAGCCTGCCCTGTGGCATACCTGTCATAGATTTGTAACACAAGACATGGTTCGCTCATGCAATAGCAGATTCTACATAACCTGTATTATTCCCACAGAAATTAGCAAGATTTGGCCTAGTGACATCCGCCTTATATTCATGTTGTTCTCAAGGGAAGGCAACCCACTTCACATTTTTTGGTCAAGTCCTAAGGTGGCTCTGCTATGGGTACACATACAACAGAAGGTAGACCCTCTGCTAGGTCTTTCATAACTATTCACAGCAGAAATCTGCTTACTTATGGATTTTTCACAAATCTCAGTACTCAATCAGTAAGTTTCATATGGCCCTTATCTCCGTGTCTGTCAAAAAGTAGTATTGAGACACTGGAAAGACACTGAAGTTATTTTGTATAATGAATGGTTTCATGAAATGTTGGCTAACCTGAGAACTGAAAGAACAATGGCTAATCTCTCTAATAGGCTGAAAAGGTTTAGAAGGATCTGGGACCCCTTATATACTTTGCATTCTTTATAACTGATAATGTTTTGATGCCTATATGGAAACTGGTGTGTCTGTGTTTATCTTGCTGTGCAGGGAGGAAGGGGTGGTAGTACTGGGAGTGAGGGATGGTTGGAAAGGAGGGATGGGGCAGGCCCACTGTATTCCAAATGTTTGTTTCTTTTACTATTGTACCTGTGGATCTGCACAACCTTGCAATAAACTTTAAATTGAAAAAAAATTACCCTAAAATTGTGGCAAATGTTTGGCCTCTCGCACTACACATAGTATTTGCATTAATTTCCCAATGTGAATTGATGCAATTCACATCTTGTGGTAAATGTTTGATGCAAAGTACATCAATTTACATAATAACATTTACTGCAAAGTGTGTGCATAGTATGGCAATTAGTGTAGTAAGATTCATACAGTTCTATAAATTATTCTAGGCACATTTCATCTCAGTTCTACACAGTATGCAAATTGCAGTGTTTTGTCAGTTTGCCCACACCTAGTTCTATGTGAAGTTGTTTTGTGTCTAGAGACCTAAAATGATGGACTTTAATAAGGAGGTCAGGGAGATTTGCATATTTTGCTTCAACATATAAAGAAGATTGGACAGTGACCACTCATTGAATCAGAGTCGGTACTGGAATTTTATTTTTCTGGCATGTTTGTAAGTATCCAGTAAATATATGTCACACCCTTCCTTATAGTGATATGCCTGGTGCTATCAGTTTGGTAATGAGATGCTTTGTTAACCAGTCTCTACTTATCATGTCTACTGCACTGTTCCAGATCACATTGAAGTGCTTCAGTATTAAGGTCTCAGCACTGATGGGTTGTTGTGGAAGCAAGTCTGTAATTCTTAGAAGCAAGGTTTGCAGACAGTTAAAGGTCTGTAGAGGCAGCTGATATACAGGTTATTAGAGCTTAGAGATAATTTTTGATGTCAGGATCTATAGTAGTTTACCAGGTTAATGTACCACACAGTTTCCAGCCCATGTACTTCCATCTGTCTCTGATTTACTCAGTAGGACCCTCTTTTCCCAGTATGGTCTACTGGAATGATTCAGTAGTCATTGATGATGACACGCTTGTTGGAACCTGTGATCAGAACCAGATCTCTGTTATAGCAAGAACAGAAGAGAAAGTTAGCTTAGTGCAAGTGGACAGCTGGTCGATCACCAGAGGCATACTCCTAATCTTAATTCATTTGATATACAGACCTTTGTTTTGTTTCTCAAAGATTTTGTAGCTAGGAATGATCCAGGGCCAGGGTATCTTTTCCCATCGCTGGCTAGTAAGATCAAGCAAATGTATAGGTTCTTGTTCACTGAGCAAAGAATACCCTTAGTCTATTGAAAGGTCACAGTGACGGGATGAGCAATAGGTTTTCTTAGTAAGTAAACTATGCCACATTAGAGCCATAGTGAACTGCTGTATTTGGAATCTAGGAACTAATAAGGAGGTGGGTATCACTGTCGGTGTAGGGTTGGTGGGGCAGAAGTTGGGTTGTAATATTAATGGCCATGCAGAGGTGGTTCCCAATGGTTAATACAGTAGTAGTGAGGTTGGATAGTGGATGTTCAGTATTGGGAAGACAATGTGCAGATGCTGAGGTGCATACACACCGTGTAGGTGTTAAACTAACATTTGGCATCCAATACCCACTTGACTCACTGGTGAAGCACCAACTACAATAGTGAATGTGAAACTTCAATTTATTTTGACTCTACATGACATGCCCATAGCTTGTGGTCTCTGGACTGTCTATTTTGCACTTGCCTTTTTTAACATTTGCTGGTGATCTTTCTAAAACAAAATGATTTTCACAACATTAAAAGTGCTTTGGCAAGAATGTGGTGTACATAGCACACTAATATGTTACCATTTACGGAGCAGGTGCACCTTTTGTCTCTGGGATTGTATTAGTTTATCGTGGTAGCCTCACTGAGCGTGATACAGAGTGGCTTTTTTCTTTTGGTCTACAAATGAATGACTAAACAAACTAAAAGTAACAAAATGACAACTTAACTGGCACTGTCTACTGTACTCTGCCTGCTAGTACTACTGTCACCTGTGATACAGGCCACTCTGTCCTCTCCTTCATGGACACACATGCTCAATGCTTATACAGTCAGATGATTTACATGCAAATGCGGGGTGAATTACAGGTTAGGAAGAGAAGGAAAATGATCGAGATAGAAGTGATTTGGCTCCAAATCGCTCTTTAAATAAAATATCTCTGGTTGCTACCTGACGTGGTACTCATGCACCTATATTCTGACTATTGTGATCTACCTATTACCAAGCATGTACCACCAGTGAGTGCCTGTAATACTGGTTGCTTTTTAATCTAAGCGTTATGTACTGTACTGTTTTGTTTGCTGTGATGTATTGCTCTTTGACAAAGGTGCCTTTGTAAATGATTCTATGACTCAAAGGTCTGTAAACCGATGATCTAATAAATAAATAATTGATCACAGAACAGAAAAGAGGCATTACTGAATATTGCTATTCATTGACATAAGCATAGGCTAGGTAGATGGGATTACATTTAAAGATAATGGGCCTGATTCACAAAAGGGCTTAGATCAATGTAAGCTTGCACCAAAGCCCAGTGCACCAGGGCCTGGCACCAGATTCAGATATAGGAGGGGTCCCGGTGCCTAAGTCCCCATACATGAGGCAACCACTCCCATGGGACAAACACCTGGCACATGGGAGGGAGTGCAAGCACCTGCAGCAAAGGCAAGCATCCTTGCCCCTTTCCCTGGTGGTAGCTGCCCCTCCCAACTGATCCCTGATAGCATTCGTTAGTATAATAATTAATAATATCCCTGTCTTGGTGGTCTAGTAGTCCCCTCTCCAATCCCTTGATAGCACCCATTTGTAATATATTTAATAATTGTCCCTGTTCTGGCAGTTTAGTGGCCCCTCACACTCCACCCTAGCCGGCAGTGCACACCCCTCCCACCCAAAACCTGAAACAAAGTTGGTGACGGCACAGCCACCCTCACCTCTCACAGCCTGCCACCAGACTGAATGGTTAGTGAGCATCTACTGCATAGTGTGCGTGCCCATGAATAATCATAAGCACGCATATTATACAGTAGGCACTCACTGACAGATTGGTCAGGCTGCTGGCCACGGAGGTGAGGGTGGGCTGTGTTTTGGGTTTTGGGTGGGAGCGGATGGTGGGCACTACCTGCTAGGTAGGAGGCCACTAGACAACCAGGACAGGGACAAGTTATTAAATATTATTATATAAACGCGTGCCATCTGAGGATCAAAGAGGGAGGACCTCTAGACTACCAGGACATGGAACATTTTAAATATTATAGAAATGGATGCTGTCTGTGGATCAGGGAGGGTGGGGGCCACTAGACTACCAGGCTGTATTTTATGTACAGAAGGGGGATTGGGGCAGGGGCGGTGGTCCAGTAGCATATTGACACAGTGTTCATCTCACCCAGAGGGTGAATTTCTAATGCCTTAGACCACCCCTGGCTGGTCTTGGGGTACTTAGAAATCTGCCTCTAGGAGAGATTTGTGAATCTTGCTTGTGGAGTAATTGCAGCTTGCATGTGTCACAAGCCCTTAGCATGGGTGGTGCAAACCACATATAGGTCAGGCAGTCTGCAGTTAGCACAGGCTGCCTTTGTGAATAGCTCTGAGGCATTATTTGACCCAAGGTGCTACTATTAGCATTTATATTTGGTGCAGGCACCTTGCATCAGTTCTAGGGCTTTGTGAATCTGGACCAATGTCTGCTTCTGGCACAGTGTCAGGCACTGGCAAATGTTTTTATAAATCTGTCTCTAGGAAAAAAGGAAGTGGCTGGAAGGCAGTAAATGATAAGGATTGGGAGGGCATTGATTAATGGACAGGCCCTAGCCACCTGGGGAGGATAGAGTTTTTTAAGTTTTTTCTTTAAATATGCTTTAATGCCAAGTACTGAAAAATGAATAGCCAGCCATATGGGTGCAAATATGAATATTCACTATGTAGTTGAAAAAAGGTACTCCCCAGTCTTCATCTTTCCACACATTCTTTATTCATCCTGTATGCTTCTGTTTTCCATCTTAGTTCTTCCAATATCTCCTTTTGCATCCACATTGGCCTATGTTATGCACTTTTCACCTTACTCTCTGCCAAACCCACGTGCTATCCATAGTACGTCCTTGAACCTTTCCCATTATTTGTATATTCTGATACCTAGATCATGCCTCCAATCATGTTCCCTTCAGATGTCTCATTCTGTGAAACTCAGCCCTTCTATTGTTTCATGTTATAATGCCCTTAATAGGACCCTTTACAGCACATACAAATTCTCTTTCATTAACACTTTATTTCTGCAGCATAGCATAAAAGTACCCAATATGCATATCACCTGCTTAGAACTCGAATGGGTAGCAATCAAAATCATTAGTGGATGGCTACTTTCCTTTGTAACTTTTCATTAATTTTCAGAAGATTACAATCTTGGTAAGCACATATTAGTCATCTGCAGTGATTAGAGGCAGCAGATTTAAGTAATTAGGTGAAGAAGCATTATAAATCATGTATCATACATTATGCCATGCCTATATGGAGCAAAACAGGATCATAGTCTTATCTTACTATACTAATACAACTACTAAGAGGGTAATCTTCTGAATCAAGTAAGTATTAGGATGAAATGGGACATGCTATTGAACTAGGCCCCATCCATAGTAACCAGGAGAGTAGGTGTACTTACTTAACAAGTCTAGTGGGTCTCAGACTAGAGTTCATCTCCTGCCTAGATCCTGGGGCTGGTATTTCAGGGCATCCTGGGGATCTCGGCACTTAGGGATATTTTCCTTGTCGAGAATTGTGGCCCTCTAAAAGAAACCAAGAAAACACAAAGAAACCTTTGCTTTGAAGCAGTAGTGAATTTGCTCTACAGGGTAGTATATTGCTGTGACATACTTCAAGAGCTGAGGGTACAGAACTGATTACCTAACTGTTTGTGGTGTTTTCTTAGTTGCCTGCTAAAAGTAAGCTATCAGCTATTAGGGTGAGTAAGAGTATGATGGGGTGGAGGGTTGTATGTAGGTCTAGGAGTCAGTCTGACCAGGGAGGGTTAAATCAACTTTCCCTGTGGAGGGCTTTAGTGAGCCATGTATGGGGCCCAGAATTCCAGGAGCTTAGGAATCATGTTGTATTGTGACTGGGACAGTCTGTCCAGCCCGCCAGGGATGTGACTTAAGCTAGGATCTCAGCAGTTGTTGGGACTTGGTAGTTATCCATTTGATAGGATGGCTCTTTTGGTTTGTAATGCAAGGAGGGCTAGCCTTCTCTACTCTAGGGTTTTATGTGACTCTGGTTTGACTTAATGCTCAAGAGGAAGAATAAGGCTTATTTTCTAAAGGAAACAATAAACCAAATCAAATGCCACTGTATATAATATTTAACTGATCATGTAAGGAAGAGGTAATACCAGATGACTGGAGAATGGCTACAGTAGTCCCAGTTTATAACAAGCATTTGTCAATGCCGAATGTTTTCCTGCTGGCATTAGAAGTAGTAATGGGTGTTTACTCACCTGGTAAAGGTGATTGTGTTGGTTGGCATCCATGGCACTCCAGACATTACCTCATGGGTTTCAGCCCACCTGATAGGCTAGTGATGCACTGACCCAGATCAAATTTCCAACATATCCAGGTCCCAGAAACCCCTGCTCTCCAGTTCAAATCTTCCATAGCTGAAATAAGGTTAATTAGGATACAGCAAGACATACAATGTAACGTTAGCATAGATACCAGAAGTTTGGAACAGGATACAAAGGAGTCGGACTACGGCGTGACAGAAAGAAGGCACTGGGGCCGAACTTTATTCCCTATTTTAACAATCACTTCGAACCGGAAGTTCGACAGGTCACTTGTTATGTCATCGTTCATGTTGTCTGACCCCCAAGAAAACCGAATACTAGGTACCCCTTTTTCCTTGCTCAGCGCCGGTCATTCTAGCCGCTCTGAGGGAGGGCCTTGGAGTGCCATGGATGCCAACCAACACAATCACCTTTACCAGGTGAGTAAACACCAATTGTGATTGGTTGGCATCCATGGCACTCAGACATACCTCATGGGTAGATAAGAAGCAGTTATTCCTCCGGGAGAGGAAGGCGACTAAGAATGACCGGCTGAGGAAGCTGCAGCTAGGACCTGGGCTGCAAAGGAGGGATGAATGGCAAGCTGCTCCAGACTGTAGTGTCTGGCGAAGGTGTGTATGGAGGACCAAGTGGCCACTCTGCAAATGTCCTCCATGGATACACTGGCTCTCTCCGCCCAGGAAGTGGCCACCGCTCTGGTGGAATGGGCCTTGATCCCTGTGGTGGGATCAGTTGGTTGGCTGTGTGGCGTTCTGAGCGACCCGTCTTAGCCATCCAGTGATGGTCGACTTGGGCAGTGCCCTGCCTCCTGCCCCTAGCGATGATGAACAGCCTCTCTCTCCTTCGGATGGGGCATGTTCTGGCCAGGTATACCGGGTGGATCCCACATCGAGGTGCTGAGGGTCCGCCTTGACTCTGAGTAGGATCCTCTGGGAGCGTGGGTAGCTCGATAGGCTGCTCCCTGTGGAAGTTGGTAGGGACTTTTGGTTGAAATGATGGGACCGTCCTCAGGCTGACCCCCAGTGGTGTGAACACTGTGTAGGGTTCCGCACAGGACAGTGCACCAAGCTCTCCAATCCTCCTGGCCGAGCAGATGGCTACCAGGAAGCATGCCTTGAGGCCAACCAAAAGAGATCCGTCTCTTGGAGGGCTCGTAGGGAGCCGATTTGAGGATTCCAGAACCATAGGGAGATCCACGGGGCAATCACGGCCTGGTTCTCGGACGTGATCTCCACCGCCCTCAAAGAAGCGAATGGGTCGAGTGTGCGCCGAGTACCAGCCCACGGGGCCTATGGCGCTCCTATGGCCGCTCCTATGGCTGATAGTTGTACCCTGAGGGAGGAGTGTGCCAGGCCCTTGTCCACTCCCTGCTGGAGGAAGAGTAGAATGTTGGCCAGGTTGGTCTGTTCGGGCACCGTGCCCGTTCTCTACACCACGCGTGAAGGTGGCCCATTGCCTCTTGTATGTGAGCGTGGTGGAGGCCCATCTGGACAGTAGGGTACTGATTACCGATTAGTGGTACCCCATTGCTTTCAGTCTCCTCCTTTCAGGAGCCAGACCCGTGAGTTTCAGGGTCCGAGGGCTGGGTGTAGTACTGGTCCCTGTGAAAGCATGTCCGGCCGGTAGGGTATCCTGAAGTTGTCCATGGTCATTTCTCGCACAGCAGTGAACCAGGCTCTATGTGGCCAATATGGGGCCACTAGGATGACCGTGAGGCCAGTTTCCCGGATCTTGGCCAGGACCTGGGGATCAGGGAGAGAGAGGGAAGGCGAGGCGTTCCTCCTCCTCAGGTCTGTGATAGGCGTCAATCCCCCTTGGAGAGACCGTCCTTGAAAGCAGGTAGTACTTGCTGACCTGGGCATTCTCCTGAGATGCCATGAGATCCATGGACACGGCCCCCATGCCGCCTGGATCTCCTGGATTAGCGCTGGGTGTAAGTGCCATTCCCAGGGTGCACTTGTTGTCTGCTGAGCCAGTCCGCCCTGACATTCAGTTTCCCTGTGAGGTGAACTGTGCTCAGGTGGATGAGGTGAGTCTGTGCCCAGTTGAGGACCGCCGCTGTCTCACTCATCATGGCTCTGCTCCTGGTCCCGCCCTGTTTCGTTATGTGGTTACCGTCACGTGGTTGTTGGAGCGGATCAAGACCACCCAACTGGTTATTAGGTGCCTGAATGCCCTCAGCGCATGGAACACGCCCTCATCTCCAGGATGTTGATGGAGAGTCTCGCCTCCGCTGGTGACCATCGGCCCTGAGCCGTTGACTCTCTAGACAGGCTCCCCATCCCGAAAGGCTCGCGTCCGTCTCTATGGCGACTGGGTGGGGGGTTAGAGGAACTCCCTGGACAGATTTCTTTCAGCGTCCACCAGGCTAAGGAGAATCTCACTGCCTGGGGTAAAGGTACCACGCAATGGAGGTTGTGCTCGCTCGCGCTCCTCTGGACAGGAGGTGATTTTGGAGTGGCGCATGTGCCACCTGGCCCAAGGCACAAGGTTTATGCAGGAGGCCATACAGCCCAGCAATTGGCGATCTTTCCCATTGTGGAGTGTGGACTGGCCTTCATCTTGGCGCTAGTTCCTTGAGGTTGTGGACTCGGCGCTGGGGCGAGTTTGCCCATCCTTGGCCGAGTTGATGATCACCCCAGATGTTCGATCTGTTGCGTGGGGCTGAGATGGCTCTTTTCTACATTTACCACCCAGCCGTGTCCTGAGTGCCTGGATGGCGATCTCCGTGTGCGTCCGGGCCTGGACCTCGGATCAGGCGCGAATGAGCCAGTCGTCTAGGTATGGGATGATGTCCAGTCCCTGTTCCCTGAGTCTGGCCACTAGGGTTATCGAGACCTTGGTGAAGACTCTCGGGGCTGACGACAGTCCAAGGAAGCGCTTGTACTGGAAGTGAAGGCCCAGTACGTGAAACGTGGAGGAATTGCCTGTGCCTCCGGATGATGGGAATGTGTAGATGGCGTCCTTCAAATCGATAGACATCAGGAAGTTGTCTACCGGATACAATGAAGAGTGGAATGTATGGTCTCCATCTTGAACCGGTGCTGGACTACGTGCTGGTTTAGGAACTTTAGGTCTAGGATTGGCCTGAGCTCCCCGTCTTTTGGGCACGAGAAAAAAAGATGGAGTAGATTCCTTCTCCCTGCTCGGAATCAATGCCGGTTGGATGGCCCAGTTCTGGATCAGCTCTGATAAGAGTTGTTGGACCTGGTGGGGGCGCCTTCCTCCTGGTTATGGGGAAGAGATGAACCTGTGAGGCATATGGGACGTGGGTTAACTCTATGGAGTACCCTTTGATACTAAGTCTCGAACCCATCTGTCCGGCGTTGTGATCATCCATCGGTGGGCGAAGAGGGCCAGTCTTTGTCCCACTGGTGGGTAGGATCCTGGCCCTGTGCCGGAGGTGAAGCAGTCACTGCTGTTTCCCCTGAATCCTCTACCTCTCCCTCCTGGTCTTTGGCCCGTGCTCTGAAGCTGAGGGGCTGGAAGTTCTGAGCATAAGGGCCAAGAAGCCGTGGATGAGCTTCTTCCTCAAAGGATTGAGACTGCTGGGTTGTGTCTCGGCAGGGGTTGGTAAGGTTGCTCCCCTCAAATCTCCGTCTAGAAGGGGCTAGGTAAGAAGGCCTGTATCTATTCTTGAGGAGGTCCCTACCCTCCTCTTTTTGCTTTAAATAGTCTTGCAACCCCTCCCGAACACATGCTTCCCCATGAGAGTGGGTTCTACAACAACGATTTAGATTCATGGTCTGCGTCCCAAAGCTTCAGCCACAGGGCCCTGCGGGCCGGTTGAGTGATAGCGGTGGATCTTGCTTGGAGGCATGAGTGTCCCTGCCATATCGGCCAGATACCTGGCTGCGTCAGAGTGCACTCCAATAGCTTAGCCTCCCTGGACTTAGGGGTAGCCTGCTCCTGGAGTTCTTTGAGCCAATGGATCTGTGCCGAGAAGTGTAAATGGCTGTGGTAGCTGCCTTAGCAGCGATGCCCCTATCTCAAGCGCCTTCTTTAACATGTCCTCAACCTTTTTATCTGCAGGGTCTTTGAGAGCTGATCGTGCGCAAGGGAGCACAGTCTTCTTGCTGAGTGCTGCCACCTGAGGGTCGATGGTGGGGGCCTGCACCAAGCGTCGATTTTATCCCTTGCACGGTACATCCTGTTGCGGTTTGGCATCCTGCCTGGGTCGGGATTGTCCTCCGTGTTAAACATGTCCTCAATAGCCGGGCAGACAGGAAGGAAAAAGTCTCTGTGGTGGCGGCCTTAGCTGGATCATCGAGTTGAGTTCGATTCAGGTCCACCTTCTTGGGGTCTTGAGTGTCGAACCCCATTGTGGCCTTGATCACCTTCATGAGCCCTGGGATGGTGTCGAAGGAGCATAACTTTGAAGTAAGTGAAGGGCTGACTAAAACTCGGTATCCTCTGTGTCCGACTCCGCATCATCCTCGTCCCGGCATCCTCTCTCTCTCCGTCCTCATGTGAGCAGTCGATAGAGATGATTGGGAGAGGGTCCTCAGGAATTGGGAGTTCCTCCGCTGGCCCCCGCCTTTTTGGGTTCTGAGTTGGATGGTCTTGTCCTACTTTGGGTAAGGGACTCCAGCTTCTCCATGATCTTGAGCATAAGTTCTGCTGGCTCTCCATCATGGCCACCGTGGCCTGTTGATTCTGGATCAGAGGGAGCCGGATCCATCCACGTAGGGTTGCTGGGGCCAGGGTTACTGGGGCCAGGCGGGGTCCGTTCTAAGGAGGAGTCGTCGTGGTCTAGAAGGCAGGCCACACAGCGGGGGCCTGGGGTTTGGGAGAGGAGGATGGCGCTGCCTGCGAGCATTTCTTTGCTTTCACCATCTGGAATAGAGAGGTATGCTTAGGAGGCCATCCTGCTTTTACCCCCTTTTTTTACACATGCTAAGGGAGCCCACGTTACTGAGGCTGCAGAAGGTGTGCCCGAGGTTGGGGGTGCTATGTGAGGACCCCTGCAGCGTCGGGTGGTGGTCTGGTGCCAGGGCCCGCTATGGGAGGTGGCCAAGGTACTGAATGAGGACCAGGCGAGGAAAAACACCTGCCAGGAGTCGCTGTGTGAGGGACCCGGGTGGTGGAATGGAACCCTGGCATGGGAAGGTTGTAGGGTCCCGACCCTTCTCTGTTAGCTTCTCCGGTGCCAGGTTCCAGCATTGCCTCACCCCTTAGACATCAGGTACACAAACTTCTAACTACCCAAAGGGGATTTAGGCAGTACCTAGCTGAATGAATTCACTCCCAAGAAAAAATTCCTGTATTGAAGTGCGGAAGGTTGCAGGTGGAGACTACCAACCATGCTCTCCCAGGGCGGTACTACTGACCCTTTTCACATTTAAAAGCGACCAACGAGCAAGCCTTACTACACAACTCTTAGACTGAATATTCCATTGAATGTAGTAACACGCAGCCTTTCCAGCAAGGCAAGGTATCAAGATTCATCCTTCATGAGCCCATCTCTTTTTTTTTTTTTAAATGCTATACTGCCTCTCTGGCTATATGGGCTGCTTTGAGTGCAGGTCCCCACTGAGGCCCTTCACCACCTGACCCCCAAGGGCTGGGCCCCTGCCTAGGGTTTTTCTTTTTCCTTTCTTTCTTTTCTCTCTCCTCTCCCCGATCCCTCTATCTCTCTCACTCTCTCCATCTCTCTCTCTCCCTCTCCCTCATTCTCTCTCTGAGACCAGGCGGTGGAGAGAGAAGACTGGAGTCCTCCCTCACTTGGCATGGGGAGACAGCGTAAGCCAGCGCTCCGGCGGAGAGAGGAGAGAGCACTTGGGTTCTCCTCGCTTGGGCGAGGGAGACAGCGTAAGCGGTGACGTGTGGCTGGCAACGGAAGGCAGGTGGAGGCCTGGCAGGTGCACCAGCGTGAGAGGCGGGGCCCCAAATGAGGCCTAGCAGATCCCTGCCCCTCTCTCTCTCCGCCTATCACGAAGGAGACTCAGTGCGACGGCGCCTAGAGGAGGACATGGCGCAGCGCGCGGGAGGAAACGGCCACCATCGGCAGCGGAACAGAAGAGAAGGAGGGGAAGGTGGAGCGAGCGTAGCTAACGGACAGGGGCCGCATGGCCACGCCGCTTCTGCTTGAGGCCTAGGCGGAACGCCCTGGAAGGCCGAGGAACGAGGGAAAATAAAACAGAGATTGGGGGAATAAATTGAAGAGATACAGACTAGGAAGGTCCCACTGCAGGCGTGGTAGCTACATCTCCCAAAACGCTGGGAGAGGAGCCAGCAAGAGGGTACTATACCCCAAGCCTTCCACCACGAGCAGGACCAGAAAAACAAGAAAACACAAATTACCTGCCTCTGACAATAATTGTAGCTATGTTAATATGGCAGCTGTAGGTTCTAAAACAAAGACATATCCTTTTTCCTTTTAAAGGAGGTTCTTACCTTGAGGAGCAGACAGGGGTTCCTGGTGTGCTACTGCCTTGTTCAGATGCACGATTCAAACTGGAGAGCAGGGGTTTCTGGGACCTGGATATGTTGGAAATTTGATCTGGGTCAGTGCATCACTAGCCTATCAGGTGGGCTGAAACCCATGAGGTAATGTCTGGAGTGCCATGGATGCCAACCAATCACAATGCAGGAGTTAGACAAAAGCAGTATAAGAATGGCACTGACTTATTGAACTGATGCCAACTCTACCCTCACCCTGCAGAGATGGACAGGCATTAGGTGTGCCTCTGAGCCATCGCCCATGCCGGTCCAACATTTCACCTCACCCTACCCTCAGACACTGACAAGTGTCGAGGTGTCTCTTGAGTGTTTGGGCTTTACATTCACCTCATTCCATAAGGAAATATGCTGAAATGTGCAGTACAGGAGAATGGGATGAACTCTGGCAGCAAAGGGTCCCAGGCACACCTCGATGCCTATCACTGGCTGCAAGGTGGGGTTGGGGGTGGAATGGTATGAACATTACTGTAGACAATCCCAGGTCACACCCTGATGCCTGTCAGTCCCTACAGGGTAGGGAGGTATGGTCAAAACCCTAATGCCCTGGGCTTTTCTTGTATTTTTACTCCAAGTTTTCCACATGAGCTTTTGTGACCTCATTGCATGAACAGTGACACTATCAGTTTTTAGGTAAAAGGTGATTTTGCATGCGACTCGTCATTTAGCGCCACAGGCCAAACTGAATTCGAACAGGATGTGAAAAGTGACAGGTGTACTGTTCATGAGGAGGTGTAAAAAATGGCATTGTTGAAAATCTGGAGTAAAATACAAAACTGGTGAAGTCACGAGCATGTGTAGAAAATGCGAATGTATACACATAATGTAATTAGTTTGGGGATTTTTACAACAGATTTTCAACATAGGCATTTTGGGACCTCTGCTCATGAACAGTGTCATTGTGATTTTCTTAATCTGTCCTGAACACTAATTTCCCACAGCAAATGTGCTATTCTGCCAGGAGTGTGAAACACATTTTGTCCAGGTGTGAAAATGGCTGCTATACTGTTCATAAGGAGGTGTGGAAAAATGTCAATATTGAAAATCTGGACTGAAAATATACAAATTCATGAACTTATGGGAGTGTGTGGAAATTGTGCAATGCATGCTCGTAACAGTCATTTTATGGACTTTTGTCACCAAATTTTAAACATAGCCATGTTAACACCTCAGCTCACGAACAGTGTCACTATGATTTTCTTAATCTGTCCCAAAATTGATTTTGCACACCAACCATGCCATTGTACGCTACACTCGGGATATTCAAAAGGGATGCACATGGCGCAACAGGGTTGCATCATCGTAACCCACTAATGTACCCCAGCACGACATTGAAAAAAGCAAGCTGTGCTGCACAAATCCTGATGCACTGGGGTGCAACCCTAATGTATGCAGCGCATGGCAGGGGTGTGCCCATGCATATGTGGCACATCCCAATATTCAGCCCGGGATGTGTGGTGCATATGCCAGTGCACCCCTGCATTATGCCATACAGGGAGGGCGCAAAGATGTTCCTGAAAACAGGGAACAAGTCAGGGACACCCACAGGTGGGTTGCCATTGTACAACACAACACAGCAGCCGCCTGCCATGGGTGGCCACCCAACCTCCCAGACACCATATCAGGGCACGAGCCCCCGGTGGTCCAGTGGCCCACCTCTCACCCGATTGTGGGCAGAAGTAAAGACAGATCCCTGGTGGTCCAGTGGACCCCTCCTCACCTGATTGTGGGCAGAACTAAGAGACAGATCCCTGGTAGTCCAGTGGATCTCCACCCCTCACCTGATTGCGGGCAGTAGTATAAAATTATTTCATGGTGATCCAGTGGAACACCCCATCACCCAATCGTGGGCACAACCATATGGAAATACCCTGGTGGCCCAGTGGTACCCCTCCCACCCGCCCACTGCAGTACCCCACCAGTCTGCACCCCCAGTCAGCGGCAGGTGGCAGCACCCCATCCGCAAGCTGCCTCATCCTCCCATGATTTGTTAATGAGGATAGTCAGTGGTGTCACTAGTTCTACCCTTAGTTCTTTTAGAATTCTGGGATGAATCCCATCAGGCCCCATTGCTTTGTCCACCTTCAGTTTAAGAGTTCTTTCAGAACCCTTTCTTCTGTAAATGGGCTGGTATCAACTTCTGTATCCAGAGTGTTTCTATTGTTTATTTTAGGTACCTCCCCTCTTCATTCATCAGTCCCTGATGGCTGCAGCCTCGCAGGGTGCCAGGCACAACTCACTGGGGATCAGCGCACCACATGCAAATGGGGTCATAATGAAATTCAAATGACCCCATTTGTGCCTTGCATGAATAGTGGCCTCATTTGCATGTGCAGTTCTGAATATCGCTTTGATGCATCTAGCAGAAGTGCACTTGTGCTGGCACATCCCTTCCCATTCTGCCACTTGCCCCTGCCACAGAGCCACTGCACCGTGTGCAATGCTTGCTCTCAGTACCATATTCAATGGTGCTGAGCCATGGTGCAACACCATTGAATATCATCTGGTTCTCATCCTGGTGCAGCCTAGTTGCACTGTGCCCAGGTTTGTGCCACAGTTAGGCACAGTCTGAATATCCCAGCCCACATGTCCGAAAATACACATCAGGTGAAATGTGAAAATGACAGTTGCACTATTCATAGGGAGGTGTGGTAAAATGGCAATACTGAAAATCTGGAGTGAAAATATTTAAAATGCTCAAAGTTATGAGCGTGTGAGAAATGCTCAACACACGCACATAAAACAGTCATTTGAGAATTTGGTCACCAAATTTTCAACGTATGGTTTTAGAGGCCTACCTCATGAACAGTGTCACTGTGATATTCTTACTCTGTCCTAAACATTGATTTTAGCACAGCCGTGCCATTGTATGCTACATATGCAAAACACATATCGGGTGAAATGTGAAAAATGGCAGTTGTACTGTTAATAAGGAGGTGTGGTAAAATGGCAATGCTGAAAATCTGGAGGAAAATAATAAAATGCTCAAAGTTACAAGCGTGCGTAGGAACTGCACAATGTACACTCATAAGAGTCACTTTGGAGAATTTTTTGCCAAATTTTCAACTTAGCCATTTAACACATCTGCTCATGAACAGTGTCACTATGATTTTCTTAATGTGTGCTGAACACTGATTTCCACACCGACTGTGCCTTGTGCGCTACATGAGCGGAAACACATTTTGGGCGAGACATAAAAATGACAGCTGTACTGCTCATAAGGAGAGGTGGTAAAATGGCAAAGTTGAAAATCTGGAATGAAAATATTGAAAATTTGCAAACTTAGTGTGTGTAGGAACAGCACAATGCATGCTCATAAAACAGTTATTTTCAGAATTTTTTACAGATTTTCAACATAGGGTTTTAGGGGCCTTCCTCATGAACTGTGATACTGTCATTTCATAAATCACTCCCAAAATGTGGTTCCAAGCAGTGACTGCAAAATCACCTTTGGGGCTGATTAACAAAATGACAGTGACAGAATTCAAGAGGAGGGTCCCAAAACCCCATGTTGAAAATTTGGTGAAAAACTCCCAAAAATGCCTGAGATATGCTTCAAAGTTGAAAAAACCCTGCCTATCCCATTATACAGCTTACCGGCATTTCCTCAGTTCTCGGTCAGCTTTGAAGAGTGCAGACGTGCTCCTGGTCCACCAAGATCGTCGCGCCAGACTCTGGAGGTGAGTATGGGGTGAGGGGTGGGGAGGTGTGGTACAGAGGGTGGGCATGGGTTGGGGAAGGAATCTATGGGGGACTGTTTTCTACCTCACAGGTTTATTTAAAAAAACATTCGGGAAGGTTTTCTTTTTATAGGGACATTTTGTTTGGGCATGCTGGGGTGGGCTCCCAGTGTGCCACCTGACTGTTTGGGTTGGTGCTGTAGCCAACGGGGATTTAGACCCCCATCAGCACCTATCGGGCAGGGGAGACAAGACCCGAGGGGATTGGGCACCCCTCAGCAAAAACAGTTTGGGGTGAACATCATGCCAACAGGAGTGGGCTCCCCTATCGGCAAATGATGAAGGAGGGGCATGCCAACGGTGGATTGGGCATCCCTGTTGGCACACAGAGTCGTGAGGGGGTAGGCTACATTTTTTAAATGTTTCATTCACGGGAAGGCTCACTGAAGGGTGGGGTGGTGACTTGCAGCTTTGTAATTGGCCTGCAGTCAGGAGTATATCGAACAGCTGACTGCACGCTGACGGGTGCTCCTGATTGCAGTGGTTCAATTACTTTGATCTAGTGGCCTGCTAGGTTTACTGTCATCATTGACAGCATGCAGCTCTATTGGTGCAGTGGAGACCAGCCCAAAATGGACTGCTGCTGTTGGTCACAACACTGCCGTGCCTCCACAACCCCTTGTAAGAAAGCTGATGCAAGTGTTTCTTGCACATGCGTGCAAGCAAACACAAAAGAAATGGAGCAGGAATGATACCAGTAATTCAGAACAATTAGTCTCACCTTGATTGCCTGTAAAACCCTAGAGAAGATATTAAAAATCAGACTGCAAATAGAGCTTACTGACAAGGGATTGAATGACTTAACCCAGCGTGGATTTGTTTCGAAGATCATGCACAACAAACCTTATCTGTTTTATGAAAGTATAAGTGCCAATTTTGACAAAGGGATCCCAGTAGACATCATTTATCTAGATTTTAGGAAGGCTTTCGACCTTGTAGCTCACAGCATATTAATAGCAAAAATGTGCAAACTATCACTGAATCCATATATTATTACATGGGTAGCAGAATAGCTGTAGGCTTGCACACAGGTAGTAAAAATTGGTGGTACAGAATCTAAAGCAATACCTGTGACATGTGGTGACCCCCAGGGATCAGTCTTGGGTCCTTTGTTATTTGGTATTTATATTAGTGACCTGCATCTAAATGTAAAAAACTTCAAAATAAATTTGCTGATGACACCAAGATAAGTTCTGAAATTGATACCATAGCTAAGATTAGTCACCTAGTTTCTGATTTAAAACAAGTTGAAGTATGGGCATCTAATAACATGGCTTTTAATGTGGACAAATGCACGTAATCCACTTGGGACGAAGCAATATGAATTGTACATACCATCTATATGGAATACCTCTTAAAACTGTAACAAATGAAAAGACCTTTGAATAATAGTAAATAATACGCTATCTTCTGGGGACCACTGCAGGCAAGTGGCACTAGTTACTAACAAACGTTTGAGAGCCATCAAAACCATTCATTACTATCAATGAAAATTGCATAATCCCATTATACCATGCCTTCTTTAGACCACACTTAGATTATGCCACATCCTTCTGGGCTCCTATATATTCAAAGACAGGAAAATATTGGATAGTGTACAAAGAAGGACAACAGAATTAATACCAAGGGTTAAAAATATGGTTTACACAGATGGGCTAAACAAATTAAATCTATATGACCAACAGCAGCGTAGTAACAGAGGAGACATTTTCTTGCTTTTCCATATATTACAGGATAAATATTTAGCAACAGACTGTAATCTATCTTTTCTATCAAAACACAATAATTTACATTGTCACAATAAACAATTATACATATTAAGGTCTAATATTGATAAAAGAAAAAGCAATTTCACTGTAAGAGCATGTAAGTTATGGAATTCCTCCCTCAACACCTAGTAGATATTAACAATTTTAACCAGTTTAAAAGAGAGCTAGATAGGCTGTTATTGAGCCAATAAGATTAATCCACCCCACAGGTGTGGGAAGGCAGTCGATGGTTTCATAGCCTACTTCTTGTGATAAAACTAGAGTAAGGCTGAGGAGGGACCTGCTGCCTGAGGACCCATGTCCATCTGCCCGATCTGGTTCCAAAACCTTAGAGAAAGAGGCAAGCCCAGAGTATGTGGTATAAATCCTCACCTGGGGTGAGGAATCTCCAGCATTTGTCACTGTCTGGGATCTTTGCCCTGTGAAGTGTGGCTGGGGTCCTTTACCAGGCATGCAATATCTTTTCTGGATAAGGTTACTGCATGCATCCCTGTACCAACATCTACGAACATACAAACCTGTCAGCAGATAAAGGCCTCACGGTCTATCGAGTCTGCTCAATGTGCAGCTAGCTGCCTTATCACTGCAGCTGCCCTCCCTCTCCAGTGACTCTCCCCAGCTATGGGTGTTTTTCCAGGCCCTGGACCATTGACTCTCCAAGATGCTACAATGTATCATTTTCTCCCACCTGACTCCAGATTCATCTGACTGGTGTGAAGGCATCCTTCAGTTTTGCATATATCCAGCCCACCAGGCCCTTAGGGTGGTGCAGCCAACTGGTGGTCTCATTTGGCAACTGGGAAGTGGAGTAAATTTGCAGTGGGGGTAAAGTGTGTCCCTTAGCTGGAAATCTCTCCAGAAGTCCTTCAGTTGCATAGCCCACTTCTCCTGGAGCTTTCTAAAGGTGGCCACCCTGCTATCTGAGAGTTCGAGGATGTCTTCCACTCTAGCAATGCCCATGCTAAGCCAGTGTGGCCAATATATGGGTTTGCCCTCTATCATGATGTTGGGGTTGTACCAGAAGGTGTTATCTGATGGTGGGAGTGCAGATGACCTTAGTTGCCTATGGATATGGTACCAGCTGTTGGCAGGGGTCTATTTTGGGTGTGAGGGGGAAGTGTGGGTCTTTGTGGTGTAGGAGGAGGTGGCCTGTGCCACATGGGCGAAAGATGCCTCCATATGTACTCATTGTGGAGAAAGGTGCATAACCGATCATTGCCAGTGTTTAGTCTGTGCTACCTGAAAAGTCCACTTGTAGCTTTCCATCCAGGGTAGGTCCCACGCCTCCCCCACTGACCATTTCACCCTCAGTTTGTTTCTACTGAATTGGGGTTTGGCTCCTTCCCACAAAAATCCCCAACCAGACCATGATGTCTTGTAGCCATGTCTTGGGCAGTGCCAGGGAATGTGAGAGGAGAGGTAGAAGAATCTGGGGCTGTCACCATCTAATGGCTGCAATTTTCCCCACTAGAGTGAGGCACAGCAGTTTCCACCTCTCAATCTCTGTTTTGATGTTCTGTAATAGAGGCTGGAGGTTGGACTTTCACATGTCTTTCATTGTAGGTTATTCTGAGCCCCAGAAATGTATGAATCCTTGCAGGGCCAGAGCAGTCCAAGGTCTCGGCAGCCTCCTTCTTACACACTAGGTTAGAGTGCATCACCTCTGTCTTGGACTGGTTGAGACAAAGTCCAGAGAGGGTTGCAAAGGAGTGATGGAGCTTGAGAAGGCGTGGAAGGGACAAGGGTGCATCTTCCAGTGGGATAAGAAGGTCATCAGTAGAGATGCAGCAAAGTTCTACTACAAACTCAAAGTGAACCAAAGTGGATCACTTCAAGTTTGTGTAGCTATCATGAAATATCCATTAAAACCCAAAATTCACCTTTTAATGAATTTCGTGTTGTCCACTTTAGGATCATTTGAGTTACAGACTTGATAATGCAACTGTCTTTCCAGGTTTGCAGGTCACGTGGCGCAGGGAGGAACTTAAATGGGCAGGAGGTCAGTGTTTCACTTTCACTTTCTCATGAAAGAGCAAGTTGCAGCCTAGGCTGAGCTCCAGAGTGAGGATACATTTATAGTCGATTTGTTTTGCATTTGTTGTTTTTTTAATAGTTATTTAGTGTAGAACTGTTCTGCAGCAGGGTTTTTGTTAATTAGAGATTTTTCTTTTGGTCTTAAAACCAGGTTTTATTTGAGTTAGTCTTGCATGTGGTCCAGCTTTCCAACTAGTAGTTTTCCTTTTTTTTTTGGTAATAGATCATGGTCGTGGCATGGATCATGGAGGGAGAAGTGTTGGTGGACAGTGGGAGCCACGAATATGGAGCAGCCCAGTGCAGTTAAAGCAGGCTACATTTGGTGTAGCACAGACAGCCCACAGCAGGGACCAGACAAAAGCTGCATGTGGAGCAGCTGCAGCTGCAGCAGCAGCAGGCTCAGCAGCACCCTGAAGAACCACAGCAGGGGTTGTTGCCTCTCCACCACCAGCAGTGCAGCATGCAGTTGCCCCTCCAGCAGCAGCATCCTCCCAGCCTGTTGTTATATCTGGTGCCCTCGCTTCCTGTACTGGGTCCTACAGGAGCTCTCCCATGTTGGGTTTTAAGAACACATTAGTAAGGTGCAAACTGTACAGTGTGCTGGTCCAGCAGGGGTGTAAGGTGGACACTTAGGGACTGGTGGGCCAGGACACACATGGTTGTCCACCACCGAGAACAGTGGGATGCCAAGCTGCAGGAGGTAGCAGCCACTCCTGCAGCTGTGGCCAGTGTGATCCTCTGCCTGTGTTTCACCGCTGTCACATTGCTCCCTAAATTGAAACAGCAGAGGTGGTGAGGCCTGCAGCAGCAGCTGACCAGGTACAATATGACCCGCCACAGCAGCGGTGACACAGGCAAACCTGGCTGTTATGGGGCGGGTGGAGGAGCTCAAATGGCTCTGGAGGGTGCTGTTCAACAGCTTAGCTGCATTGAGGGCCAAAATGTGGAAATCATGTGCTTGCTGCAGGGATTGAGTGTTGGTGGCCAGCAACTGCCCCACAGGCCCCGTAATATATTTAGTACTGATCATAAGTTTTACTTCCCCCAAAACCGTCTCCTTTGCTTTTCAGTTTTTCCTTTAGTAATGTTTATTTTTTCTACCAGCTGTAGTATGACATTTCTGTTCAGTCAATGTTTTTTTGTTTTTTTCCATAGTTGTTAATGTATTTCATTTTTACATGAGTGATGGTTGTCAAATGGTGGTCACTGCAAGCTTTTTCACAGGTGAAACTGTCCTGCCATTACGCATGCTCCAATAAAGGTGTATTGAAGATGACTTTTGGTGGAACAATTTAAACTCAAATGAAACGCCAGTGGATGCACAGTTGTTGACCACATGACTTATTATTACATAAAATAAAGTAATGAGTGAACCACTAAATGGAATTGCATAAACATAATAGATGCGTGTGTGTGTGTGGGGGCATTTGTGGTGGGTGAGCAATGGGATTTACCATTATAAGGTGCAAGAAATAGAGGATTAAGAAAATGTCCACCCAAAAGCTCGTCTCTGCTTTTAATAGATTTCTTAATCGATATTTTTATTTTCTTATGAATATAGTACAACATTCAAGTTCGGTTCATGTTTTCTTTGTGTTGTAACTTTTCTAATCCGGTACTTCTTGTCCCTCATAATGGTAAATCCTATTCCCCACCCTACCACAAATGTGCCCTCCCACGCACTCACACATGCCATTATGCTTTCCGAAAAAACAATGTTTAGGTTATTACTCATTACTTTATTTAATGTAATAATAAGTCATGTATTCACCAGTCAGTTGGTGGACACTGTGTGATTTCCTTTGATTTTAAATTGTGTCACCAAAACGCCATCGTCCAGCCATTTTTATTGCATCGATGCGTAGCAGCAGGACAGTTTTGCCTGTAATGAAAGCATGCAGTGTTCGCCATTTTCACGGCCATCAGTCATGTAAAAATAAAGTAAATTAACTAACAACCCCAAAATACTTGTTCCTTTTCTGAACATGTAGTTAAAGCATCATGACAATATTCACAATACCATAGCACCACCTAGCATGCCCCAACAATGTGCTATTTTGTGTTTGAATGTCCCGTTTAATTTCATGAAAAGCCCAGATGAAAATGAATACCAGTCCAGAAACATGTCACAGTGAGTTAAGTGGCATCATTGCATTGTGACGACACTTGCTGCTGCTGCAGCTGGTGTTTTAGCCCTTTCTTTTATTTCATGAAAAGTCAAATGAAAATTAATAACAGTCAGAAATGTGTCACAGTGTGTTAAGTGACATCATTGCATTGTGACGACACTTGCTGCTGCCGGTGTTTTGGCCCTTTCTTTTCAATTATGAAAAATCCAGATGAAGAATAATCACATGAAAAGCTGCTCAGAAAAGTCACAAGCATTTCTTAATGCACTGCTAAAAGCGTGAACCTAGAATCAGAACTCTGCATAAGTGTCCCAAGAGAGAAAATGGGTTGCTGCTGCTACTGCTGCTGTTGCTGTCTGTCTGTTTTCTGCTGCTGTGTTGCTAAATGATGACAGCCACAGATGACCATGGGTTGAACTATAATTTGATGTTCTGGGAAATTCTTCTGCTGGGCTGACTGAAACATCTGCCTTATGTGTGTATTCATACTAACACTGGTAAGTTACTATCGTGTCACTGTCATTTTTTTTCAGAGACACTGCCATTTAATTTGTATTGGATCTTGTTTTTGTTGTAAGCACTGAGCAGTCCATCATGTTGTTCCTTTGCAGGGAACCATCATCTTACATACTGAATGTTTCTCCTTCATCGGACTGTTGCCATGATCACATATACATGCCATACATATGCTGCCATCTAATGTGGTACTGTAAAATTTAAATTTTTTTCCGGGGTACTGCTGTGAGTGAGTAAATTATAAACATTTCTCATTACTGTTCTTTCTTTTACATTCTCAGGTTACAGTACACAGATTCATAGCTGTAGTGATGAAACCATGTTGCCACTGCACATGTGTTCCATGTGTTTGATTGATTGACTTGGCTGTCTGAACATTGTTAGTCAGTGAAGGTAAGTATTTTTGTTTTGGTGGTTACATGATTCATTTGTAAAACAATTTTCATAAATATTTTGTCTTCTTCCAGGTCTTCAGTGCATCCAAACTGTTGTCCATCTTCAGACTACAACATACCGCCAGTCCACACAATACCCGATGCTACCCACAAACAGATGAAGAATAAATTATTCTGAGTTGATTCCAGTACCTCATTCAGTATCAGTGCCCTGTGGAGCTGTTCCTGTCATTTATTATATCCATCATCTAGCATGAATGTCACTGCTGTTAAATACTTTATACCACCGGAAAACAAGAGAAACAAAAAAAGGAAAGCAGCCTTGCAATCCTCAATGCTGGAGTTATACCCACTTAGAAATTATTTTTACATGACAGCATCTGCAACCTCAATGGTACCCTGCTTTACACTGCACCAGGATGGTCTGCTTCACCTGCATTACTCAGCACCACTATCATCGAAACTGATTACAAACATAGATGTGATTGTCCTGCTTGGTATATTGGGCAAAAAGTTAAAGTTGTATGATTCGTGATTGTGAAGATGAAGAATGTGATTTGTCTTGTGACTCATGAATCTGTGATTGTTACATGACAATGAGTACAATGTTCAAAGTGAAATATACACCAACTGGTACTCTTGAACACTACTTGAACAATCAAAGTCATCTCTCGTCATGCCTGTGGCAAACCTTCAGTGTTAATTAGCCACTTTACCTACATGACTACTTGCTGTTACCTGAGGACTGGCTGGCAGATTTTATTTCAGACACACACACAGAATTTATTTCACACACCACCTACGCTAAGGATGATGCTTGCAGGCACTACTATTACCACATAGATTCAGGGACCTTACCTGGTCCTTACCCTCTCTGACATAGTACTTTTCCCCTTCAAGGTTTTTTCTTTTTATTTATTCCACGTGATGTGACAGAATACTCTGCCCACAAAGCCAAAGCATATACCCCACTGACTTATGTGGCTCATATGTCACAGTCAGAAACACATTTGCCTAACCATGTCTTTGTGGATATTTTAGATTTCACAGTCACCAAGAAAATAAATACATTTCTTGTAAACAGTTATTTTTCTAATTTTGTGGGTTGCTAACAAATTCAGCTTGGATGCTGTCCTGTGGAGAACATGTTCCAAGTCCAACCACAGCTTCAGTATGATCAGCCACTATTTTGTCTTCAACATTTGAATCGTTGGATGGCCCAAGCATAACCTCAACAGCACTGGAAACATAAGATTGTGATTGTGAGTCATTGTCAGGATCAGAATCATGTTCAACTACTGTGGGATGGGGACAGGGGTGTGACATGAAGTACACTTTGAATCACGTCTTTGGATTCCACAATATTTTGCAACCTGATAACTCATCTCTGGTTGAACTTGGGGCAATACTCATGACATCACCAACTTCACTACCACCACCAGCAGGGACAACAGCATTTCCAACCATCATTGAGCAACTCACTGTGCTGTGAAAAACACAGTTGGTGAAATCCTTCACTGCCATCAACTGTGCCCTTATGCTATGTACTACCATGCACATGCCATGGCCACTCTACACTGGCAGCAGTGCCATGGCCGAAACATCTTTGCATGTACGTCTCTTTGCAGGCATTTTTTGGGATTACACAGAAAATTAACAACAAATTTAGATTTCTGAACTTTGGGGTGGATGGGAAGCCAAAACAACAACTGTGGCTTATAGATAGAGACTGGGCCTTAAACAGATGCAGATGCACAGATAGATGGAGATTGAGCCCTAGGCAGTGACCAGGTCAAAGCAACTCTAGAAAGCCTTCCTGAGATTTCTGGTAAGATGTTTCAGGAAGATATCAGTACTCCTGCTACTCTGCGCAGGTAGTGTGGCACTAAACAGGCCCCCCAGCTGCTAGTTGCTCCTGGGAACTCTCACAATCAAAGGGTCTGAGCTTTCTGCATATGAATGTATGTAGCCTTGCCAAGAAATTCAACCATGTCCAAGCCTGGGTGCTCCATCACGCCCGATGTAGCAATGTTGTCAGAGACCTGGCTGAAGAATACCGTACCTGACGAATGCTTAACATCCCTGGATACAACCTGTTCAGGTGTGACAGGCTAACCAGAGGTGGTGGTGTTGCCATCTGTATTAAAGATGAATTCTAATTGTCGACATTGTCCTACACATCGATGCCCAAAGAATTTGAATGTCTTGCCCTCAAAATTACCCTATCACCTGGAATAGCCCTACTGATAGCTACATTCTATAGGCCGCCAGCAGCTGGCCTGTGTATACTGCCTCATCTTCACTTCCTCCTGGTAAAGAAACACAGAAAGCATCATGATGGGAAAACTTAACCTTAACGAATGATGCTGTGCCGACAGGCTCAAGGATTTCTGCGACGAGCACGGGTTAACCAGATTACATCTGAGGTTACCCCACCTAATATAAAGAACCCTGACCGAAGCTCCTATTGGACCTTATGCTTGTCAACAAGCCACACAATATCTCACATGCAGGGGTCCTCCACAATGATATGAGTGATCACTATGCAGTTGACTGTGTCAGGTGCTCCCACACCTCCCTTCCACCTCTACCTTCAAGTTTAAATGCAGCCTGCTGTAAAATACTTCTGTCTTTCTACCTACATGACAGATCTTGGGAATATTAAGTGGCAGGACTTTTACCTCGCACCCTCTATATCTGAAGCATTCTGTATCTTTCAGGATATGTTATTAAAGGTTATCAACAAACATGCTCCTTTAAGAAAAGTCAAAACTAGGAAACACACACCTGATTGGTTTAGCCCAGAATTAAAGAGGACCCTGCGGTATAAAGACATTCTTTGGAAAAGGGCTAGGAAACTGCAATCTGACACAGACTGGCTCTCCTTCTGGGTAGCCAGGGATGCCTGTACCAAACTGGTCAGGCTGGAAAAATCACAGTTCTTCAGTCCACCGTGGAGGTAAAAAAAACTGTTCTGCTAAATTTTGGCAGATCCTGTGAGAGGTCGAAGGACATTCTCCTGCCACATCACTCCCAGCCAAAAGTGTGGCAAATAACACCTACTACACAGACAGGTCCAAGATCCTTGATCAGCTCAATAATCACTTCGCTACTGCAGGCCTCGCATTCGATGTGTCCCTGTTAGCAAGCTGGGTACCACAAATACAGCTGGCTTAATCACTAATTTCAGCTTCAGCCCCCTCAGTCAGCTGCCCTCTTCAAGTTCCTGCCTGTATCCTTTAAACTAGTGGAGGACCTTCTCCTTTCACTGGATACCAAAAGAGTGCGGTGCTGATACATTAGAACCGTTCTTCCTAAAAGCTCTATTATTATCTGACAGCACCAATTGCCCATCTTTTAATAGTTCTCTAATCAAGGGAATTGCCACCAAGCTAGAAAATTGCACATATTATCCCTCTGTTCAAATCAGGAGACCCCACAGACTTGAATAACTGTAGGCCAATCTCACTGCTTCCTGTCTTATCCAAGTTACTTGAAAAAATCATCAACTCTCAACTAAGGAGTACCTGGATCATGAAAACATCCTGAACCCAGCCCAATCAGGCTTCAGACCTAAGCACAGCACCATGTCAGCTCCAGCCTAAGTGTTGAATGACTGGCTAAAAGCCCTGGACAGTAAACAGCACATTTATGCACTCTTCCTTGACCTCCACGGTTGATCATTCCATACGTCTTAATTCCTGGGTAGCATTGGTCTAACCTCTGCTGCAATAAAGTGGTTCCACTGCTACCTCACAAATCTTAAACAACAAATTAAAGCTCAAAGTGAACTCTCCCTACTTAAAATACTGCCCTGTGGTGTCCCGCAAGGTTCTGTCTTGGGACCTATCCTCTTCACTCTTTATATCAACCGCATCAGCTCTGGACTACTTGCAGGAAACTTTCACATCTTCACGGATGACACAGTCCTATACAACAAACCCCACTCTGGATATTGCTTACAGGAGCTACAACAGGATTTCATCATCCTCCAACGAACCTGCGAATCTGAAACTATTGTTAAATGCCAAAAACAAAAAGCCATGATTATTTCTCCATTCTCTTCCCACAATAAGGGACACCTGGTACTCCACAGATTATCACCTCTTTGGTGAACTGTTAGAATTTGTGGATAAATTTAAATACCTGGAGTCTGGCTGAATAACAACCTCAACTTTGGTGCTCACCTAAATGAATTAACAAAAAGCTAAGACAAGCGCCTTGGTATATTCTACTGCATAAGATGCCTGCTCATCCTGGAAGCTAGGAAGCAACTGGTTCAAACAACCTTTCTTCCCTTGATTGACTATGCCTACTTCCTATATAGTCATTGCCCCAATATATGCTCAAAAGCTTGATACAGTCTGTCATCACACATTGAGATTTATTCTTGGCTTGCCTTTGCAAATTCACCACTGCTTGTTGTACCAAGCATTAGACTGGCCGTCCCTCTCCATTAGGAGGCAAATAAATGCCCTTATGTGGCTCTACTGGGCTATGTCTAACAAACTTCCACCCTATATCTGTGACCTCTTTGAACATTCAAAAGGTATCTATGGACTAAGGAACTCCTCCATGTCCTCATTAGATACCACGGACAAGGACACATCTTGGATCAACTGCCATTAGCTCCTTCTTACCAGCGCTCTGGAATAACATACACAAAGCACTTAAACTCTCCTTCTGCCCAGCCCTATATATTCAGACAACTGCTCTACAGATGCCTGAAAATGGCATGTGACTGCTACAGGTAAGCATTATCCATCTCAACTGGGCAGCCCCAACTCCAGACCAGCTGGCCTTCTTATTCCCCCTGTCTGCTGGCATCCCTCTAAGGTAACCGCTCCCCTCAAGTTCCTCCCTCCTTCCAGAGGAAACCCCTTTGGGGGCCTTCACCAAGTGGGCTGCCTGCTTCCCCTCTCCCTGTGTCCTTGTCTACCTCTTTTCTCACTGCCCTCCGCCATCTCCCTTTTCCTCCCCTCTGTACCCCACAGACTTCTATCAGCATATGCTGCATTTAAATGCTGTTTATTTTTCCTTTGCACTTGCCATACATGTCTTACTACAGCTATACTGTATCTTATCTTATAATACTCTGTCATAATGTCTGCTGTTATATGAACTGTTGTTTCCTGTATACAATTTTTGTCCTATGTCACCATGACCATCTTGAAAATGAGCTTGCTCAACGATGTAAACTTCTTGGTTAAATAAAGTTTGATTGATTGATTGAGCACTCAAGAGATGCAGCTACAGACACACCACCAACTGAACCGTGGTCACAAATCCCAAACCGGAAAAATAATACTTTCTTTTGTGTGGTGGGGTGGGGGGGCAGCTGCAGTACCATCCGCTACCTAGATAAAATGAAGTATCAAAAAATAACCACAGATGGATAAGAAATTCAGAGTGCTGCGATTATGATGTGGTACAATAAAATGTGTCTAACGACATGCACACACACCTTAAGGTAATGTGCAGAAATTTAACAGTTCAGTACACTACAACCAAATCTTTTAAACCGACTGAAAAAGGCACAGTACCGCAGCAAACAGCAAAAATTATATAAACATACTACAGGTATTACTGTGTGTACATGAACACACAAATACTGACACACTAGCTACCCAACAACAGTTAGAAAAGACTGCCTTTCTCACTGTGAATCTCCTTCACCACAAATCTGCCCCCTCCCAGAAGCATACTTCTACAGTGATTGACAGTACTCAGACTGAATGTTCTAAATTAACATTCAAATGTATACAAAACAATAAACACCCGATGATATGAGGACAGGAGGTTTCCTACAATCAATGTACTAAATTTTGACCAAATAAATTGGCTCAAAAATGATTTTAACAGGTTTTTCAATGGTTTGATTCACAGAGCTCTGACAGCAAACTGTCTCCAGCTTTCCACTATACAAACTATGCAGAACTGAGGGCTGTGCAAGACAATCTAGAGTCTATGTGACCTGCCATCTCATTATTCATTGCAAACTTTACCTCCAAGGCCAAAACAAAGGTGAAGTCAGCGAAGTCCATAGGAAACAATGGGACTTCACGTTAAAGTTCAGTGCAAAGTTATTCTCTTCATGTTGTATAGTACTTCACGTAATGAAGGTTATAATGCATAGTGCAATGAAGTGCATGGACTTCTGACCACCAATAGTCATTAGCATACATCAGTATGGAGTAGGATGTCTGGCCTATCTGTATCCCTTGATAGCTGAGTGCTGCTGGACTGCTACTGCCAGAGGCTCTGCAGCCAGAACAAACAGTAAGGGGAGAGGGCATCCTGGCATGTCCCCTCTTCCAGCGGGAAAAGGTCAGAAAGGAGTCTATTAGTGGTAACT
Source organism: Neoceratodus forsteri (assembly GCA_016271365.2). Lineage (NCBI taxonomy): Eukaryota > Metazoa > Chordata > Ceratodontiformes > Ceratodontidae > Neoceratodus > Neoceratodus forsteri. The sequence goes on from CM028131.1 coordinate 794,614,233, forward strand.
CTTGCCAAGAGATTGTTATAAATTGCTTGGACACATGCTCTGTACTGATCATCCACTCCAGGTGCATCAGCACTGCTTGGAGGTAGTCCCATTCTAGGGAATCAAATGCTTTTCAAAGCCCACTGCTACTGCAGCCGCTAGAGTATGAAGGCCTTTGGCTGAGTGGATGAGATTGAGCAGGGACCTTACATGGTCAGTGCTGTGCCTTTCTGGGATGAAACCCACCTGAGGGTGTATCAGCATGCTAAGAAAGGGGCTGAGAAGATTAGCCAGGACTTTAGTGTAAATCTTGCTGTCTGTATTTATCAATGATATTGGCCCATAGCTACCTGCTGCCAAGAGATTTTTTCCTTTTCTGGGATGACCCTTATGATTGCCTCTCTCAGTGTTGGTGGACAGCTGCCAGTGGAGCCTGTTTCCTGTAAACCTCCTTCAGGAGGGGGCTGTTTGGTCCACCGGGCCTGGTAGAATTCGATGGTGAAGCCATCCCTCCCCTCAAGTGACTTCCCAGATTGCAGTGCTTTTATGGCTGCTCTAACCTCCTCCTTGGCAATGGGGGTGTCTAGCACCTGGGCATCCTGGGGGGTGAGCCTGGGAAGCGTTAGTTCATCCAGAAAGGCTTGTATGCCTTGGGGCATAGTTGTGTGTTGAAGTGTACTAAGTGGAGTAGAAGGATGCCATTGTCTTACTGATCTCTTATGGGCAGGTCACAGTACGACCCTAGCTAATTGTTAGGCCTGAAATGAGTCTCTCTGCTTGTTGTTTCAACTATGCCAGTACATTTCCATTTTATCTCCCCATCATAATATATGTGCCGAAAACTAATGATGGCTATCTCAGCCTTCTTTGTCAGCAGTTGGTTTATCTCCAGCCTAAGGCCTAGTACCTACCTGCCTAACGTGGGTTTGGGTGTAGTTGATGAGAGGATCTTACAGGCAGTCTCAGCCTGAACTAATAGTGCTTTTAGGGTTGTTAAGTGCTGCTCTGTCCCCCACGTCAACTTGAGGCCTATCCCATCACTTCACCCCTAATGGTGGCTTTGAATGCTTCCCAGGTATTCCAAGATGAGGTGTCGGAGACAGGGTTATTGGCCCAGAACTGCTGCTTTTTTCTACACCAACGGGACAAAGTCTTGATCCACCATTAGGATGAGATCTAGCTTCCAAGCCTTTCTCTGAAAAGGAGGAGGGGTGGGCACCATGCAAGGTGGAGTTGCACCAGTTCATGGTCAGATAGAAGGCAGGTAGTGTTGAGCAGTGCTTCTGTGACCTGGTGTGAGGTCAGCCAAAATCTAGTCTGCTGTGTGATACATGGGCCTCAGGGTGAAATGTATAGTCCCTTACCCTAGGATGGAAGAGGTACCATGCATCAGACAGCCCATGGTCAAAATGAGTTGATGAAGCACACAGGATCCCTATCATGTGTCTCTTTACTGGTGTAATTCCGTCCAATTAGTGGACCGGGCAAGACTGAAGTCACACCCCATTAAGAGGGGCAGGTAGGTGTGCTGAAAGTCCCAACTGCCCTAAGAGTTCATGGAATAATATGGGGTCATCATAATTAGGAGCATTTTAATGTGTCTGTGCAACTGGTTTTGTGCTTGTGTAACATAGATCATCTTTGGTTATTCACCTCTCTATCCATGGGATATACCACCCTGTAGGGTATGAAAGCAAGGAACCCTTAGGAGAGGGTTCCACCACTAGAGGTGCCATGGAAATGATTCCCTTAACTTAAGGTACCTTGGTAAAAAGCCCCAAAAGAGTGTCAAACAAAGGGCACAAGGTAGTGAACACCTGTAAGAAGGTCGGTTGGTAGTATGGGTTCAATTGCAGTATGGGTCAGTTGGTAGTATGCTTGAGTACAGCAGGCAGGAAACAACAGGTGACAGAGAAGTCCATCTTCTTCCAAGTTGTGTACTGGGTGTGCTTTGAAACAACTCAGAAGCTGCATGGGATGTATTATATTGGACTAGATATCTGTAACAATCTCTCTCTTGCTTACATCTGAGAGAAGTTTTCATTACTTTTACATTGGTATTGCTTTGTGTTTAATTATTTTAGTTTTAATTCAGGAAGGAGGTTTTCAATACTGCTTATCTTGTCAGCATCTTCAGAAGGGCTGAAATAACTGCTATATTTGATTTTCCTTTGTGGCTAACTGGACTGATTACTAGAATTCTGTGACAATCTGCATCAATATATTTTGCAATATTTGGTGGTGGTTGAGTGATTTAAAATAGCAAATGCTGCAGTTTGTAATTGGATGCCAGACATATCCTGAGGTGGGGAAATTGTCTTCACAAGTCAGAGAGGCCTGCATCACAGCCAATTGTTCTAAGCTTGACCATTTCAGCATTGATCAATTACTATAAACTACTGGTGAGATCCTGTTTCAGACAGAAGTCCATCTTCTTCCAAGTTGTGTACTGGGTGTGCTTTGAAACAACTCAGAAGCTGCATGGGATATATTATATTGACTAGGTATCTGTAACTAATCTCTCTCTCTGCTTACATCTGAGAGAAGTTTCCTTACTTTACATTGGTATTGCTTTGTGTTTAATTATTTTAGTTTTAATTCAGGAAGGGGTTTTCAAAACTGCTTATCTTGTCAGCATCTTCAGAAAGGCTGAAATAACTGCATATTTGATTTTCCTTTGTGGCTAACAAGCCACCAGGCTGTTTTAGGGCAGGAGAGGTTTACCTGTGTCTGACTTGGATGTGAGGATTTTTCTCTGTTTGATTAGCAGGGTATTTTCTCTGTCAAATTGCTGTGTAGGGTATCTTGCTGACAGGAAGGCACTCATCGCAGTGGTGGGTGAGAGCTTTAGCTGATTGTTTTGTGAGGGCACAGTTTAGACCCAACCCTTCCCACCCCTCACCCCATCCACCCCTGAAATAGTTCCTTTATACCTGAGGTTCTGACATCATTTCCTCAGGAGTGCAAGGTTCATATCATTGTCATATCCTCCCTAGCACACTGCACTAACAATATAAGCATACACACGGTATAATATATATATATATTTTATATAACAAACCAATAACACACACACACACACACACACACAAAAACAAACAAAAAAGTAGATAAACATGTGGGAAGTACAATGTAATGGCTGGGGCAGCAGTCTTCCGGGAGTCTTTCTGGAGGCTGAGATACTGCCCTATTTGGAGACAACTCTCTGCCCTGAGGGAGGAAGTTGCCCGTCTTCAGGCCACACTGGACAGTAGTAAGGAAACCTTCCCCAGGTCACACTGGACAGTAGGAAGGAACCTCCCCATCCAGGGAGCACTAGTGCCACCACCACTACCTCCAGAGGTTGTGAAGAAAGCACAGCAGTTGGACCACAGTGGGCTCAGGGTGGGTGAGGATGGTGGAACAGAGGCACACCCAGTCAATTGTTCCACTCCACAATCCATACACGATTCGAGGAGCATAGCTCCCCATGAATGCACCCGCAGAGAAGACTGATGGCAACTGTCACAAGGAGGCCCACAGGAAGGAGGCAGAGAGGACACCACAGGGAAAGGAAAGCAGCTCCTGGTGGGGACTCAATTATTAGGGGATAGAACTGGGGGGAGCTGGGAAACTGAAGTAAGGTGCCTGCCTGGTGCCATGGCTTGGAGGACAGGAAGCACATCCTCAGGATCACGGAACAGCTGCACGGGAGTCTGAGCTGGCAATTGTTCACCTAGGGACAAATGACTTGGCTCATCATGACAGAGCAGTGCAGGAGGACATTGCAGAGTTGGGGAGGGCCTAAGACAAGTAGCACACACAGTATCCTTCTCAGAGGTGCTGTCTGTCAATGGCATGGGGGAGGCGAGGATAATTAGCACCATGCAGTCTAATAAATGGTTGAAAAAATGGCGTGGAGCACAGGGGTTTGGCTTCATTGGGGACTGAGGTTCCGCTGGAGGACACCAGCCTATACTGGCAGGATGGTCTGCATCTGTCCAGGAAGGAACAAGTCTTTGAGCAATCGGGTTTAAATGCTTCATTGGCAAGCTTTTAAACTAGTCAAAGGGAGGCACTGATACAGCAGGAAATCCCAGCCTCTCCTACAAAACAGGGTACTAAATGAGAGAAAAGACCCGAGGTAGAAAGGTCAGTGGGGATGCTGCAACAGAAGGTAAAGCCATCAAAAATGGAGAAGCAATGAGTACCAATGCCCGTATTCTGGGTAACAAACCTCCTGAATTAGTGGCCTTGATGGAGGAGGAACATCTGGATATCGTGGCAGTCACAGAAACATGGTACACAAAACCATGACTGGGACGTAAACATACCAGGATACACTGTCTACAGGAGAGACAAGGAGGGTAAAGAGGAGGAGGAGTAGCTCTTTACATAATGGAAGGAATAAAAGCAACAGAACAAAAGGGTAAACAGGGAGGAGAAGAAGCACTGTGGTAAATTTGGAGACAGACAATGGCACCACAATCCGCACAGGGGTTGTATACAGACCTCTTCTCAGGGGAGAGGAAATGGACAAGGAAATGATATAAAGTATACTTAGAAAGGCAGAAAAGGGAGATATTGCTGATGGGTGATCTGAATATGCCAGATGTTAACTGGAGTGCAGTTGCAGCAGCCACTTCAAGAGTGGAGTTATTCTAGATGCCCCACAGGGGCATGCCTTAGACAACTAGTATTGGAGCCCACTCAAGAGGGAGCAATCTAGACCTGATTCTCTCAAATGGAGATGGAGAGAGGATCACAGATGTAGAAGTGGTAATATCTGGGGAACTAGCGACCATCAAACAGTATGGTTCACAATAAACACAGCAATAGAGTCAAGCAATATAAAGGCAAAAGTACTGGACTTTAGGAGGGCTGACTTTGCTAAATGGGTGAGTGCCTAAGGAATGCACTAGAAAATGGGCAGGAAGGAGGGTGGAAGAACAGTGGGAATAATAAAAACTGCCATCACAGAGGTAACAAGCCTTTGTGTGAAGCAAATAAACAAAACAAATGATGTAAGAAACCACTATGGTTCTCAAAGGAAGTGGCAGTGAAGGTTCAAGAGAAAAGAAAGCATTCAGGAAGCACAAGGAATCGCAGAAGGAGCAGGACAGAGAAATGTACCAGTTAAAGCAAAAGGAGGCTGGGAAGGCAGTCAGAACACCAAAGGCCCAAACCAAGGAAAAGATAGCCAACTCAGTTAAGAAGGGGATAAAACCTTTTATAGGTACATAGGGGAGCCGAAGGAAGACCAAGGGAGGGATAGTGAGACTTAATAAAGGGAGGGAGGGTGGCAGAGGAGACTGTGAAAAGGCAGAGATACTAAACAAATATTTTGCTCAGTATTTACAAATGAAGAGGGGAGGTACATAAAACAAACAGTAGAAACACTCTGGATACAGAAGTTGATACCAGCCCATTTACAGAAGAAAGGGTTCTGAAAGAATCTTAAAACTGAAGGTGGACAAAGCAATGGGGCCTGATGGGATTCATCCCAGAATTCTAAAAGAACTAAGGGTAGAACTAGTGACACCACTGACTACCCTTTTAACAAATCATGGAGGTTTGGGTGGTACCCAAGGACTGGAGGAGGGCAGATGTGATTCCCTTCACAAAAGTGGGAGCAAGGCAGAAGCAGGAAACTACAGACCTGTTAGTTTAACCTCAGTGATAGGGAAAATGATGGAATCACTTCGAAGGAAAGAATTGTCGATTATCTAGAGGCCAGAGGGGCACAGGACCCTAGGCAGCATGGATTCACAGCGGAAGGTCATGCCAGACAAGCTGATAGATTTCTTTGACTGGGTGACCAAAGTAGTAGATCAGGGAGGGGCTGTGGACATGGCCTACCTAGACTTTAGCAAGGCATTTGACACAGTCCCACACAAAAGATTAATATACAAGTTAGCCAGCCTGGAGTGGGTCCCAAGATGACAGCTTGGGTAAAGAATTGGCTGGAGAATAGGACACAGAGTGTAATAGTAAATGGAGTCCACTCAGAAGAAAGGAGGGTTACTAGTGGGGTACCGCAGGGTTCAGTATTAGACCGGTCCTCTTTAATGTCTTATAAACGACATTGCAGAGGGACTGGAAGGAAAGCATGTCTCTTTGCAGATGACACAAAGATCTGCAACAGAGCTGATGCACAGGGTGGGGTGGAAAGGATGAGAAGGGACTTGGCAAGGTTAGAGGAATGGTCAAATGTGTGGCAGCTTAGATTCAATGCTAAGAAGTGCAAGGTAATGCACCTGGGAAACAAAACCCAGGGAAGAGTACACAATGGGGGTGAGATACTAACAACAACAAAATGGAAAGGGACCTGGGGGTAGTCATATCAGATGACCGAAAGGTGGGCAAGCAATGTGAGAGGGAAGCAAGAAGGGCTGGGGGATACTGGGATGCATAGGGAGAGGCATCACCAGTAGAAAACAGGAAGTTATTATTCCTCTGTACAGACAGCTGGTGAGACCCATCTGGAGTACTGTGTGCAGTTCTGGAGACCCAATCTCCGCAAAGACATAGACAGGATGGAAGCAGTCCAGAGGAGGGCAACTAAATGGTGCAGGGTCTGCACCGAAGACATATGAAGAGCGACGAAAGGAGCTTAGTATGTATAGTCTCGAGGAAAGGAGGGAGAGGGGGACGGATAGAAAAGTTCAAGTACCTCAAGGGAATCAACAAAGTCCAAGAGGGTAGCATCTTTCAAAAAGAGGTGTGCAAGAACAAGAGGGCACAATTTGAAGATGGGGGGGCGGCTCAGAGGTAATTTAAGGAAGTATTTTTTCAGAGAGGGTTATGGATGCATGGAACGGCCTTCCGGAGGAGGTTGTGGAGTCAAAATCAGTGGTGGAATTCAAGCATGCATGGGACAGTCATAAGGTCATTCTAGGGGTGGGGGTAGGAAGAAGTAGGCTGCTGGCTAACTAGGATCTGCAGCTTATCCAGTAGGTAGGGAAATGGGCAGACTGGGTGGCCAAGGGCCTTCATCTGCTGTCAAATTCTATGTTTCTATGTTTCTAGTGACCCACTCGGAGGTATGACTAAGACGTGGAGGCCTGGCTTCCAAAGGAGAGAGAGAGAAAACAGCCAAAGGGGGAGACAGGACACTTACAGGATGGCCACCTGCTTCGTCCAACAGTGGAAACCTACCTAAGTGATCTAGGGATTATTGACAAAAGCTAACTAAATATTATGACCTGTGCACGGAGGAAAGAAAAAAAAACCTTTGTGAAGAAAATCTATGGGATCCAAGGCCTGGGTCACCTTCCGCCATGCTTGGGATGTTTTTGATTACTGATGTCTCTTCTGCTGCAATTTGAAAACTCAATTAAATATTCCAATTTGGAGGAAAGCTCTCATCTATCCCTCTAATGGAAACGCTGTCAAGGGTTTGAGAGGCTAACTCTGTAACACTGCTCCTCCAAGGCAGGAGGAGGAGGGCAATGACTGCTGAGGTGCTCAGCTGACCTACCAATATAAAAACAAACCAGGTGAACCAGAGGCAATCATAGTGAGAATAGCTTTGAAGGGTGCCTCCAAACCTGCTCAGGCAGCTAAACGGGCCCTTCATGACAGCCCCATCCCTTTGCCTGCTGAAGTCTTAATACTACATTGAGAAGTGCTGTCAATACAGTTGACAACTGAAGGTCCACTTTGAGCGAGGACATTCCCAGATATGGTCCAGGTGAGAAGGGACCTCACTAGGAGCTGCATGCTCAAGATTGGGACTTGGTACAGAGCAAGATCATGGCTGCAGGGCAAGCCCTGCGCCATGGTAAATAATGGTTGAGGCTGGCATGCTCCACAGAGAGCTTAAAGGAGTGCTTAGCATTGTAGACCCTCACATAGGCCAGACATGTTTTATAGCAAGCATATAGTAGCAGGAAAATCATGTAAGCAATGACTGAACCTGCAGGTAGATCTGTGAGGCACAGTAAGCAATGCATGTAGGTCAGAGAGGCAGCAATTTGCATAACTTGCATGGAGGCAAGCCTACCAATCCCATTAAGGAAGCCAATTAAAAGGTGACATGAATACTCAGAGGATTTTTGTTGCAGAGGTAGGATTCGAACATAAGGAAATGGACCACAGGAGGCACAACTTCACCACAACCCCAGTTCCTGCCATAGGAAAACAAGGAAGCAACAGTAAAGTGCTGTGACCCACATGCAGATTTTTTTTTTTCAAAATATTTTACTGAAAGGATATTCCATAGTGAATTCCAGACTTAATACTTCATCATTACATAGTTTACAGCAATTAATGGCAATTACTGTACATCCTAAAGGCCACACATAGGTACAGTGCAGAAAAAACATTACACTTGGGGAACATAAATTTGCAAACTCGACTGATTCAGTTAATGAACCCTTTTCTGAAACTAAGATGTCACTGGTAGGTATCCAAGCAATGAGCTATAGAGCTATACCCTGTTGTACTTCCCCACCATTGGGTGGGGGGCTGCTTGAGAGGAGTGTAATAGTGAGCAAAGAGTAACTGTGCCTCCTAGGCCTGGTGTCCCTGAGCAGGAACTCACCATGTTTGATTGTTTCTATAAGTTGGTTCAAGGTGTCCATGAAGGCCTTTCTACTTCCCAGCTCATTTAGCTGAACTCTCTCAGGGTCATACTTAGTTTTAAATTATTGACCCACTGCTGGATGGTGGGATGGTAGGGGACATCCATGCCTGTGCCACGGTCTTCCGTGACGTTAACCAAAGCTAGGAACCACAGAGGATTATGGGCCCTGCCTCTAGGATGGCAAGGTTCTGCTCCCAGCAGCAGCTCCAATGGAGATCTAGAGGGTTATACCCCAGGACTTTACACATTATCTGATGGACTGCATACCAAAAGGGTGTCACCTTAGGGCAAGTCAAGGCCATATGTAAGAAGTCTCTCTCCACTAATACCCTTAGTACACTCACTGGGTTTCTGAGCATCTATTGAATGTAGTCTTTTAGGAATGATGTAAGCCCTATACATAAAATTCAATTGGACTTGTCTCCGCTTATTGTTCTGAGAACAATTTTGGAGATGTTGACTCTGAAGGTCCCAGGTCCTGGTGTCAATTGAGATGAGCAGGTCCAAGCTCCATTTAGCTGGAATCCCTTGAGCAGCCTGACCCTCTTGCCTTGTATGGTGTGATAATATGTTGTGAGAGGTTTTCACACAGCTGAGGTCTGTATAATTTTTCTTCGAAAGGTGAGGGTGGGGCCCAGTTACTCACCAGTGCCAGAGAGACTCCACCCAATGCCTAACCATAAGATATAAAAGAAATCACCCACTGGTATACCCCACTCTGTACACATAGAAGCAAAATTCTTGATTGTACCTCCCTCATAAAGCTGGATCACTGTAGTTAGGCCTCTTCATCTCCACTCCAGTAACCTCTGAACCAAGAGTACAGTACAGGATCCCCTGGCCCGAACTGCTCAGAATGGTCCAGAGTAGGTGAGGGTCGACTAATATGTCTGATATGTTTATGGGCATCAATCTGAACCTTCAGTGTGGTGGTTGTGAAAGGATTTGTGACCACTGGGGAGGGTCTGGAGTCAGGGCCACAGCAAGAAGGTCCACCTTCAAGAAGCCACTCAGGTATCTTCCTCCAGTCAACTATTCCCCACTGCCAAATCGCTGACCAAAAGTAATGCTAGTTGGGCAGCCCAATAGTACCCCAGGAAATCTGGCAATCTGATCCCCCCAGCTTTGATGACAATTGCAGGATGGCCTTTTAATTCTGGCAGTCTTACCTCACCAGAGGAATTTATGTAAACTTTCAGACAAGAGCCTGAAGTAGATTTTTGGAACCGTTATAGGTAAAGATTGGTATAAATATAGGCATTTCAGCAGTATTGTCATCTTCACCACCCCAACCTGCCTGAATAGTGAAAGCAGAAGGGCCATCCATCTATCGTAGTCCTCGGAAAGTTTTGACAGGAGGGGTTTATAATTTAGTGCATATAATGAGCTAGTTCTGGCAGAGATGGAAATACCTAGGTATTTTATCTTATTTACTAATTGAAGGCCTCCCAGATTCGCTATTAATTTCACTCTGTCCAGCTTCACTCTTTGTCCAGTTTACTTTATGGCCAGATAACCTCCCATATTCGCTCATCAACTGATAGGCTGGTAGGCTGTTGGTTAACTGGGATCTGCAGCTTATCCATTAGGTAGGGAAATGGGCAGACTAGGTGGGCCAAGCGTCCTTATCGGCTGTCAAATTCTATGTTTATATGTACCTCTGGTAGTTCTTGTGTGGGTGTTGAAGATATAAAAGAAGATAATCTGCATATAACACTGTTTTATGTTCAGAACCACCTCCCTCAGACCCCTGATCTCTTGTGTGTTCTCTAAGGGCTGCAGCCAAAGGATCAAGTGATAAGACATATAGTAGTGGGGAGAGAGGGCATCCCTGCCTAGTTCCATGCCCAAGATTAAAAGGAGATGTCAGCAACCTGTTTACTGCTATTTGAGCTGTGGATTCATGTAAAGGGCCTTCACCCAAGATCTAAAGAGAGGGCCAAATACACCCTCCTTAGGGTTTCGGAAAGGTACCCCACTCCACGCTGGTCAAAGGTCTTCTTGGCATCCAGAGCCAAGACTGCCGCACTATGTTTCTGCTCACTTCCCCCACCTGTGCATCACATTTAAAGTTCTATGGATGTTGTGCTTTCCTTGGCATCCCTTCACAAAACCAGACTGATCCAGATGGATTAGGTGGTAGCACCAGATCCAGCTGGGAGACCAGAACTTTCACCAATATTTTGTAATAAGCTGTAAGTAAGGAGATTGGCCTATATGATGCACACCAGGTGGGGTCTTTACCGGTTTGGGCAGTACTGTGATAGTTGCCAACTGTGTGGGGGGCAGCTCACCCTTATCAGGGCATCATCATCACTGATGACCTGAAATCATCCAAGCAGACCCTCAAAGCAGTAGGTAAGGATAGGGGGTGTTAGGTGTATTAGTAGGGGTATCACAAGTCGTAAGAGGGAGGTAATAACCTCTTTACAAGACACTGGTTAGGCCCCATCTGGAGTACTGCATGCAGTATTGAAGGCCACACCTTCACAAGGACATTAACCAAATTGAGGCAGTCCAGAGAAGGGCAACCAAAATGGTGCAGGAACTGCATCAGAAGACATATGAGGACAGATTAACAGAGCTCAATATGTATACCCTTGAGCAAAGGAGGGAGAGAGGTGATATGATCGAGGCATTCAAACACCTTAAGTGCATTAACAAGGTGAAAGAGTCTAATATGTTTAAATATAAGAAAAATAGCAGGACAAGAGGACACAGCATGAGATTAGAGGGGGGCGATTAAGGGGAATGTGAGGAAATTCTTTTCACAGAAAGGGTGGTGGATGCATGGAATGGCCTACCTCAAGAAGTGGTGGCTATGAATACAGTGCAGGGCTTCAAAGAGGCATGGATAGGCATAAGGAGCAATATAAAGAGTATGAATAGATAGACCACTGACAGAGCAAAGGCCAGTGGCACATTTATAAGGTAGAAAAGAAATGGGCAGACTGGATGGGCCTTGCTGTCCTTATCTGCCATCAACTTCTATGTTTCTATGTTTCTCCCACAACATATCATACAGAGGGTCTAGTAATAAATAATCAAAGACTTTAAAGAGTTCATGGGCAGGCCATCCAAACCAGAAGCATTATTGCCTTAGTGCCTTAACAGCAGCCCGCACCTCGGCCTCGGTTACAGGCAATTCAGCTTTTTAACCTCTTCTCTCCCAGTGTTGGAAGCGTGGCCTTGTAAAAAAAGATCCATTTTCTGAGGGTCCGGAGCTGCCTGAGGTGTAGAGGGTGCCATAAAAGCACCAAATGAGTCTCCTACTGCCACAGAGTCCTGCCCATGTTTACCTGGCTCATCATGAATCTGACCCACAGACTGTTCCCTTCCTTGGTGCAGCTGCCAGGCTAGCAGCTTAACCCTCAATCCCCATCATAGTAGGCTCTCACTTGGGCCAATAAAATAGCATGTTCTACTTTTGTACTGCTTGACGGTTGAAACGCCATTTCAATTCCTGAATTACCCTGTACAAGGGGATGGAAGGCCTTTGCCTGTGGGCAGCCCTCACAAGCCTTAGTTTTATTACATAGGTGGGTGATCTCCTGCTCATTTACTTTCCTGGAGTAGGCAGAGAAGGCTATTGTTTGCCCCCGATGTAAGCCTTGAGTGCCTCCACCAGCTCTGTTGAGTGGTGTCTCCTTTCATTAAAATGCAAAAATTCCTGGATGTTTTTGTCACGGCACCAATGTAATCTTGATGCTTAAGAAGCAAGGGGTCTAATCTCCACTGTCTGGTTGCTGGGATGAGCAAGGGCAGATAGGCCCATCAAGAGAGAAGCATTGTCAGACAGTCGGATGAAGGAATACTGCACATTGTTGACCAATCGAAGGAGGAAGGGCTAAGCAACAACCTATCTAGGCATGCATAGGATTGGTGTGCATGGGATTAGAAACTGTGATCCCTGCCTGTAGTGTTAATGAGCCCACACATCTACTAGACTAAATTCAGATTACAACTCACCTGGTGCTTTCACTTTCAAAGTGAGTGGACCGGGCTGTATTGGACCCATCCAGAATGGTATCCTTTACACAGTTAAAGTCAACCCCAAGATCCAGGGTCCCACCCACCCTGCCATATCTAGGGCTAGTTTTTGGTAAAAGCCCAGATCCTCTATATTAGGGGCATAGATTGATCTGAAAGATAGTGCCTACCCCAGGTATGTCAGCCCTAACCAGCGAGTACCTGCTTGCAGGATCTATGATCTGCCTCACAACATTGACCTGGGTGCTCCGGGAGAACCACACTGAAGCACCCTCATGCCTTAGCAGAAAAAGTGGAAGATATTCATGTGCCCTCAATGAGGCACTTGTTTCAAAGCCTCACCCGAGAGATATGAGTCTCCTGTATCAAGATCACCTGCCTCCTAGACTTTTGACTACAGCATGGAAGCATTTCCACTTGTTGACAGATTTTAACCCATTTACATTCCATGCTGTCACTCTAATTGTATTATCCATTGTCTAATGGAAATTGTAACATGGCAAAATTAGACAGATTCAAAACAACAGCAATGATTGGACCAAATGCATCACATGTGATAGGTTGGAGATGGCATTAATTTTACAATAATGCTGACCCCAAAATGAAGTACCACAGCAATCCACAGCAGTAAAAGTAGCAGTGCAGTGTGAAACAGTAGGCAATGCCTAATCAAATGCAAGTTGCTCTTCCCATCCAACCACCCTAATGCCCGGACTGTCGGGCGTAAGTAAAAGGGAGGACATAGTGATCAAGTATAAGACAAGACGGGGCGGTTAGCGCCTGACAACATGGCGATTTAATTATGGAGTTCCTTTCGACGGAGCCAACAACCCAAAATTTATTACCTTCGGGAGGATTTCATATTTGGTTTTAATGGACCAGGCTGCCTAAACTGTGGCTCAATGGAACGGGAGCTTTTGAACTCAGGGATTCAGTGGCATAGCGATCGCGAGTGAAGGAATTCAAGGGCCCAGCTCTACGAGCAGCAAAAGATGCGCAGGCAGCAAAGGAACAAGAGGACCCTCGATCAGGGAAATGTTCACATCAATTATGGCCAGTATAGACAATCTCACGCTGGCAGCTAGTAATTCAGCTTCGCTATCCAACAAATTAATGCCCAAGTTGACGTAGCGGAGCAAAGGCAAACATGCAGGAGGATTCACTCTTAATCACTCGCCCTAATGCATGAACAGGCAGCTAAGATAATTCAACTACAGGACAAAGTGGATGATCTGAGAATAGAAGTAGGCGGAATAATCATGCCTACTGGGTTTTCGGAGGGCTGTGAGGAAGGGAGGGTCTTGCCATTTTACAGCAGGCACTGCCAGAAATTTTGAAGCTCCCCAGGGTACCAAAATTACTATGAATGAGCTCACCATACTTCCCAGCCTAGGCCTGCCCAGGAGAACGCCCTGCCCCATTTTGGCTCGAATTCTGAATTTTGCCGAAAAAGTAGCAATACAGATGAGGCTTAGAGCTTGGTCAATTACAATGGCAGGGTCACAAGATCATGATTTTTCAAGATTACTCAAAGGAACTTGCAGCTTGGCATAAAGCTTTTACTGAAGTCCAAGGAAGTTACATGTTTTAAAGATCCTTTCACTATAAGATATCCGCCACGCTGCAAATTTCAATAAATGGTACAACACAGCAATTTTCTTCTTCAGAGAATTTATTGATAACACCTGCCCGAGAGGTTTGACTTCTCAATCTTCCAGTCAGGCGGAAACAACCAGCGACTTCCCAACTCAGCTGCTGATCCTCCGTTACTTCTCCCCAGTCAGTGCCCCTGGTGGATTAGAACCCAGGAACTCGAAAGTCTGGAAGAGGCCTCCATCCTCCCCGCACACTAAACGGGGCCACCCACAAGATAGGAGGAACAGTGTCAATAATCTGACGCTCCCCCAGAGGCAGAGGGTGAAGATCAGATAGAATATGTTAGTCCCTACTTTGCACAAAACAGGTTTGTGGTCTTGAGTGATTTTCCTGATGCAGAAGTATGTGAAGTGATGGAGAGTGGGGGGTCACTTGAAGGAAGTTGTCAGGAAGAACCATAAGGACAGTCCTAATGGCAGCAGCAGAGTCGCAGCAAATACATCACTAGACTTTCCGGCTCCAGGCTCCCCAGGTCATTCCGCTGATCAAGAACCAGAAGAGGAAAGCAACTGAAAACTTCATGAGAATTGGGACTTTCCTTTCCTTGGATTAAACTGTTCACTATTAGATAAGTATTTGAATGGCTGTTAATCTAATGTTGTAATTTTGTGGTGGGAATAGGTATGGCTTCTAGAGTTATACCTGGGGAAGCCCTTAGGGAAAGTGTTTTACTTCCAGAAGGTGTAGGGTTGAAGTATACCAGTTAATATGTTCAGACAGAAGATCTGGCTGCCAAAGGTGGTCCACTCGGAGGCAGTTGCTGGGGTTAAAGGAAAATGGATATGTGGTCCGATATTGTAGGAGGTAAAATCACGAGGTTAGGGGTGTTTGAATATCCTCCGTGATAAGTATGAATCCCGGTGTAAGAGATATCCAATAGGATTCCCCTATCTTCCTTCCGTGTCTTACCCCTTGCCGTAGTCTGCTCCGAGGGTCTAGTGGGAGGAGAACAAGGGATTTAACTGGACCCCATAGATGGTATCTAGAACTTATACATTGCCAGAGGTAACACAATGGTCTCTAGGCATGGGGTGGAGAAGGGCCACACTTTTTATGCTATTCAGACTACGAAGTGTATGGTTCGGTATATATGGAGTCCTACTGAAGGGTGGTAAATATTTAATAGAAGGACTAATGTTTAAGTATATACCAGATGCTCAAGTTAGGGAATGTCCTATAGTAGTATCTGAAGACTTTATGTTGGTACGAGGAGACTTTGATTTCTCCAGTACAGATGGGTAGTAAAGAGGTCCAAAGACTTGGTCACAGAACTGTTACCCTCCCGTAAGAGGGACAGTGGGCAGATCCGTAGAAGGCTCTAGTTGATGCGGATTTGTCTTTGGTTTCTGTCCCATTTTTAGAGTATTTTGGTATATGTTCTACAGTAGCCACGGATCTTCTCCTCTTTTGAGAAGTATCCGTCCACCCCCAGGAACGATAGGATATACTATTAGCTGGGCTGCTAGCCGGTTTAATCCTTCCGCTCTTTCCTGGATAAGAGTAGGAAATTAGTTTGGTTGTTTGTTATTTAGGTATAGCATTTGCACATAGTTGTTGTAGTCTAGTTAGCTAATCCCTGCTGCTGGTTTTTGCCTCGACCGGTGCAGGGACTTGTTCCTTCAGTATTTTACGCTATGTTCACATTGAGGATCTTAACTAAATGGCTGACATTGTGATGCACACCTGGAATGTTGGGGCTGAACTCCCGATAAAATGTAAGAAAGTCCTTGCACACCTGAAACGTAAAAGGTCTCAAGTGGCTTTTCTCCAGGAGACAAAGTTTACAGGGAAGATCACACCGTATGGTGAAGGACTGGGTTGGCCAGCAAGTGCACTCTAATGCCCTGACCAGGAAACATGGGGTCCAGATTTTGGTGCACAAGTCCCTTCCTGAAGTTAATCCAGACATGTGCAGATTCTGACGGCAGATGGGTTATGGTCAATTATAACACTCCCACCGCCCAGTTACTCTCTGCAATGTATATGCCCCCAATGGTGATGCCCCGATTTTTTCATAAGTTGGCAGAAGAAACAATGGAATTTAATCCCGGATTGTCTGCTACTTATTGGTGGGATTTCAATTTGACTTTGATGCCTATGTTGGATAGAAATGATGGTGGGAAAGAGGCACATCCCAGAAGTGTGAAGGCTCTTCAGCAAATGATGTCTGATCAGGGGCTAGTAGATCTCTGGAGACTGTTCCATCCCAGATCAAGAGACTATACATTTCACTCAGCTCCAAATGATTCATATAGTAGGCTTGATTTCTGGCTTGGATCAGCTACTCTGACTACTAAAACTCTGGATGTTTCAATTCTACCTTGCTGTATCTCTGATCATGCTTTAGTTCAACTTCTGCTGCATTGGGACCCAGGGTTCCCCGACTAAGCAATGGAGACTGGACCCACTTCTGGTTCAGGACCCTGAGTTTGCCCCTGGCTTATTAAACAGGCTTCCTTTTTCTGGCAGAAAACCCTATAAGTGACACCTCTGCCTGTACAACTTGGGAGGCTTTTAAAGCCACAATGCAAGGAAGTATTATGGGTTTTCGGCTGCTAAACACAGACAAAGAGAATCCAGTTGCTTAATCTGGAACGGAATTGGCTGAAGCTGAACGTATTTTTAAGACGCTGCCCTCCCTAATATTCATTCTCCCATTGGGAAATCCATTTTGGCCATTCGGTTTGAAATTAATCAGCTTCTGAATAGGAAAGCTGAAGCTGCTATCTTACGCCTTAAACACACGCTTTGGGAAGGGGGGACAAAGGGGCAAGGTACTTGCATACCAACTAAGGAAACAACAGGCTAGTAGATATATCCCAGGCTTAAGAAATACTTTAGGTTCACTTTGTACTTCTCCAGGGATATTAATGAGATTATGTCTTCATTCTATAAAAAGTTATATTGTTCCCTCATGCAGGCCATAATTTGGACACTGGGCTTCTATAATTCGCTAGGATTGCCTAAGCTGCAGAATCAGCACACACAACAGTTAGATCTCCCTATATCAAAGGAAGAACTGATGTTAGCTATCCAAGACTTGAAAAGGGAAATCCAGGGCAGTGATGGATACCCTGCAGAATTCTATCAGACTCTGGGCCACATTATTTCTCCCTTTGACTCAGGTGTTTCAGGAGGTTGAACTTATGGGTGCCTTACCGCCTCCATGAGGGAGGCAATTATAGTTGTGGATTCCCAAGAAAGGCAAAGACTCCACGGATCCGGGGAATTACCGCCTATCTCACTTATAAATGTGGACAGCAAATTGTGCATTTAAAACCTAGCCAACAGACTCAGTCCAATGCTGGCGGAATTGATACAACCATCACAAGTGGGATTTATACCGGGCAGACAGAGTTCAGATCATCTAAGAACCCTGATGAATTTGATCCCCTGGCCAGGTCTCTTCATACCCCACGGCAGCTATCACGGTAGATTTTGAAAAGGCATTCGACACCATGGAGTGGGATTATTTATATCTGACTCTTTCTCATTGCAAGGATAAAAGCTATATATGGTGCCCCTTAGCCAGTGTTAATACTAACTCGATGCTTTCCCAAGCTTTCCCATTGGGTAGAGGGACGCGCAAGGATGCCCGCTCTCTCCCTTACTTTTTGTCCTGGCGGCAGCTATCCGTAATCATCCAAAGATTAAAGGGTTGACAGTGGGAAAATATCCTACTAAGCTTTTGTATGCAGATGACCTTCTCTCCTTTGGAGGATGCACATACCACTATCCCCTGCTTCTTGACCTGCTAGAAGAATTTTATAAGCATTCAGGCCTACGGCTGAATCGGCATAAGACGAAATACTCCCCTGAGCAGGCACTGTGTTCAACAGAAATTTGCTGGGAGGAGCTAGTTTGGGCTCCAGGGGATTACGCTTGGGCATTTTCTGACTCCATCCTTAGAAGCAATTTGGCATGCCAATATACAACCCCTTTGTCCTCCCTTAAGACAGATTTTGATAGATGGAGGTTACTTAAACTTACTTTTGTGGGGAAAGTGGCGGCAGTGACTATGATCTCTACACCCAAACTATTTTACCTCCTGAGACACTTACCGTCCCCTTACCTGCAAAGTGGTTCCAGAGCATTGATAAAGTAATTGGGGACTTTTTATGGAGGATCCAAACCCAGGTTCAGTCGGGCCAAATTAAGATCACACTGGCGACAGGGGTGGAACCTCCCATGGCTAGAACTCGAGCCTTTCTTGTAGCACAAACGGTTGATTGGGCCTGCCCTCTCCCCTCTTTCACCACAGTGGTGCAGCTTGAGACAGAGTATCAGGGTTGTCTCATCCCTTATCTCTTCTGGTACAGAAGGATAATTTCAGAAAAGCTAGGTGAGTAAGTTTGGGATAGAGTGTATGTCCCCCACAATAGATACAGCTAGGAGGAACTGGTCAGCTATCATAGTAAACTCAAGCTGGCCCTCTGCCTTTTCATATATGCCTATATGGCACAATCCAGACATCACCATAGGTGGAAGCAAAATCATATGGAGGCAGTGGGTAGCATTGGGTATTACTAAGGTGGGAGACTTGTTGACCCCCGATCAAAAGAATATTCAGAATTTTCAGTCTCTAAAACAGCAATGGGGGATTCCTGCAGGTGATTTCTGGAGATATCTCCAGATTAGGGATGTTATCCTGCAGCTTTCACCTTGTCCTTTGGGTCGTATCCAATCATCACCACTGGATAAATGGATATCTTGTACCAAAGGCTTAGCGGGTCAAATATATGTCACCTCCATGATACTCTCCCATCACAATCTGAGATAGCGCGCACAGATGGGAGAAGATGTTACGGACTAATATAGCTTCTGAAGCTTGGGATAAAGCTTGGGTTAATGCCCTACCCTGGTTCACTGATGCAAAATCTAGACTAATTCAAAATAAAATTGCACACTCTTGGTATAGAACTCCAGCTATTCTATATAGAGCTAAAGTAATAGATAAGGACAACTGCTGGAGGTGTCAACAGCCGGGGGATCTAGCACATGTATTGTGGACCTGTCCCAAGATCCAACCTCTCTGGCAAGAGATTCTGGATTTTGCTTCCCAGGTTCTCCAACAGACCATTCCTATATGTCCTCTTTCCTGTATCTTGGGGTTAAGGGGTAATGCCCAAAGTGTCACCGTTAAAACTTAGATGGCTGGCTTTGTTAGCGCTACAAACCAAAAGAGCAATAATAAGCCAGTGGAGGAGCAGTGGTCCCCACGGTAGCTGCAATAATGGGTCTTTGTCTACTTTGGCCAAACTGGATAAGATATCCTACATACAGAAATCTAAACTTCCCTTATTTACAGCCTGTTGGGACCCATACCTGAGATACTTGGTGCAGTTTCTCCACCAACGGGAATTGGGTGAGTACCCGCAGTCTCCTTTGTTGATCATATAGGTAAACAGAGGAGGTGAAACTTGAACTAGGGTTTTAGCATAGTTGTCTCAAGCCTCAAGGTGGCTGTGGCAATATTGGAACTACAACAGCCAAGTATGAATAGTGGGGATATGTGACATCTGGAAGATTTATTGTATGAGTACAGAATTAAGCTTGGGATACTTTGGTTTCATTACAGGATCAGGCTGGTCTTTGCAGAACATAACTATGCTCATAGTTAAATTGTTCCAGATGCCTTGATAAGGAATACCCTGGTGACAATTATAAACTTACTTCTGTAGAGTTGTGTATGTCCAGCAAGGAGAAGGTTCTGATTTGATCCCAAGGTTTTGTAAGTACTCTGTATACGATTAATACTGGGGACTCATGTGATTGCTGGGGGTATCCTGTTTATTTCAAGGTATGTCATTACATAATCAGAGCCTGTAACCCAGCTGAAGGATAGTATTCTTTATTTTATAAATAGAAGTGTTATGGGCATACGGGATACTTTGAAGCTACATTCTGTGGTCTTTACATGGCAATCTGTACTGTATACCATCTTTACAGAGATGGGCAGAGGGGATATATAGATACATTTATAGATATATAAACATGTACCATCACAATTAATGACTATATTCTGTAACGTGGTTTTATGTTCTGTTTGTTTTGTTTTATATTTTGAAACAACAATAAAAAATATTACAAAAGTATAAGACAAGACAGAACACGGTCACAGAACATGCAAAAGAATAAAATAAAATTACCTAGGAGTCTCACAAGACAGGTGAAATGAGGAAAGAAGCACTTCCGGATGACAGCAGGGAATTGACCAGAGAATAGCAGAGGCGATAACCCCACGTAACCTCTAGTCCCTCACTGTGCATGGCAGTGTTATTTTGTTGAAGCATTGTCAAAACACAGCACCAGTAATTGTACAAATAGAGCAAGTAGCAGACAAGCATAACATGCCGATCGTGCCGTCCCGAGTAAAGCAACAATGCTTGAACACAGGACAGTGACAGAGAGAGAGCGCTGTAGGCAACATGCAAATGAGCATGAGCCTCAGATGGCGCAGTGGGAAATTGGAGCATCGTGGACCTCCTAGTCAGGTTATGTCAGTACAGCTATGTAGAATTGAAAGACAATAATACAAACATGTATTAGTAGAAAACATCTACAGAATGAGGTGGTGGTGTGCTGACATCAGCATATAAATATATGTGACTGTTTCTATCAAACCATCCCCAAAAGTGCACTTAACGTATTATGATGATAGAGAAAATCTGTCAGTCATTTCGGCACATAGCAGAAATAGGAAAATGTCACATCACCTTAAACATGCCATGTTACAAGAGAATTAAGCCACTCCAGAGGTGGCATCTAATGGGAATTAAAGCATGGTTGGTCCATTGTAGGCAATCAGACTGCGGCCTTGTGCCACAAGGGTCCCAACCATGCATTAATTTCATTAGATGCCACCTTCTTCATCGTGGCTTAATGCTTACTTGCAGGCTTTACAGGCAGAACTTACGGACCATAGTAAATCCACGGTACTATCTGCTCAGACCTCTCAATTGCCTGTGCTGATTCCTATTACCAATTAACTGATTAGTGTACCAAAATTCACACAGAACATTCTTAATTTACCTAGAAAAACAAGTAATGAATCCCCTCTTCCCCTTGAGTAGCAATCAGCCCAGGAGGACCCATCAGCCAGCAGTGGCGTACAGCACAGAGTGCCCCTCTCGGCTGCAGGAACCTCTGTCCTACCCAACCTTAAGACTGAACAACCCTAAACCCTTCCTTATTACAAACTAAGCAACTCCTTTATCCTCAAAGGACCCCACATCCCTTTTCCCCATTCCCTCCTTGAAGCTCTGATCCACCCCCAAGCATAACTGTGCTGAAGAAAATCCTCTTGCAAACAACTGGTGGACATTAACATGGTAATTGTGTATCTTAATATTCCTACAGTATCATTATAATGACACTTGCTAAACTAATACATTGCTACAAGGCTCTCACAACCAACTTTGACAGATTAATAGAAATAGCACATAAATGGTGATCATGTTGCGTGCAAAACTGTGAGACTGAGGCCAAACAACAAAATGAAGCAGAATTTCAAACTAAGCAACTCCCCTTTATCCTCAAAGGACCCCACATCCTTTTCCCCATTCCCTCCTTGAAGCTCTGATCCGCCCCTCAAGCATAACTGTGCTGAAGAAAATCCCTTGCAAACAACTGGTGGACATTAACATTGTAATTGTGTATCTTAAAACTCCTACAGTATCATTATAATGACACTTGCTAAACTAATACATTGCTACAAGGCTCTCACAACCAACTTTGACAGATTAATAGAAATAGCACATAAATGGTGATCATGTTGCATGCAAAACTGTGAGAGCTGAGGCCAAACAACAAAATGAAGCAGAATGAAATTGCACCTTAGTCACGTGGATTGAACCCAGGTGAGAAGCATGGGAGTTAAAGAAACAGATTTTTATCCAATACCAGAGCTCATATAACCAAAAATAGAGAATAAAATAATTAGTAATCAGAATTGGCTTGCTTTCAGCCCTCAAAATATGAGTTTGAACCCCATAAATCAACATTAAATGGGTAGTAGGGGCTCAGCTGCTGAGATCAGGCTAACAGCAGTAAGTCCCAATGTTAAAGGATAAGATCCAGGCCATGCAGCATCTAGTGCAGGCCAGGGGACTCAAGTTTCTGATTAACAAACTGCTCGTAGGGTTCAGATCAAAAAGTTCTGCATCCCCTCCCCATCGTCATCCATGTCCCCAGACATGGTCAAGAGGAAGGTATGAAAGTAGTGACTGGAGCAGTCAGCAGTTTTCAATAGCAGAGGACCCCACTGCACAATTAGAGTACAATCAGCTGAGCGATGCCCTGAGGATCCCAAAGAAAAATCCTTTGGTTCCAGTTTGTCTCCTGAGGGCCTAACCCTTGCATTACTAAAACTCCATGGGCCCACCTCTGGGGCCTCCCGACTCCACTGTCAAACAAGGCCCCAGGTTTTCCCCTGATGCAGTCCCAAATTAGAGTAAGAAAAACAGATAGTAAGAGTTGAGTGACTTATCTGTTGGATGCATCTCCTTGGTCTGGTTGAGGGCAACCACTTTTCCTTCTGGCTTCTTCTTCTACCTATTTCTGTGCTGCCCTCAGACAGGTGAAGAAAACTGAGGATGCCCTAATCTGTCAATGTGTAGTTTTGCAGGGTACATGAAAGCGAGGATCAGCTCATACCATACAACTTTGGCTTGGCTACATTGAATTTTGTCTCTGAAGTTGCAACTCCTGACTATAATTTTGAAATATGTGCACCTTAGAGTTGTTGATTTGTATGGGACCTTTGTTCTTAACACATCTAAGAATAGCCTCTTTGTCCACGTTTCTTAAATACTTAGTAAGGCAATGTCATGGCCTGTCCCTGGTTTCATTGCGGATCCACCCTCGTGCTTGCTCTGCTTCATATTCTGAGGCCTCCTGGGGTAAGACCAAGTGCTCAACCAGCTACTTATGAAGGCCTTTTTCATGGTTATGCCCTTCAATCTCTTCCAGAAGGCCCACAATGCATGAGTTTGAGCACTGGGATGGATTTTCTTGATCATCGACCCTGGCTGCATAGCTCCTCCAGTGTTTTTTTCAGATCATTCCATTCATTGGTGACCACAGAGAGGAGTCCACCAGGCTGCTCACTCAGTGCTCCAGCTTGAAATCTGCATTGTGTGTGTAGCAGTGGTCTCCAAAGGCTTGTGACTACACCTTGTAGGTGAGTGATTTGGCCACTATATTGGTGAAGCCCACCTTCATTTCATGCTGCATTTGTGCCAGAGTGGCTGGTACCCCAGCCAGTGTGTGCTCCAATTCAGACATGCTGTGTTCTGCTGCAGTTACAGCATCATGGGCCTGAGAACTAGTATGGGCCTCCAATCCCTTGTGAGACTCCTTCAGCTGTCTTACTGGCTCAAATTTATGTTTAGACTGCTAATTTTATGTTTGCGGAGGCTTTTACCTCATGCAACCACACTGTGCCACTTCTGCTAATCTTTGTAAATGTGAGGCACTTCAAGATGTTTTTCAAGATTGTGCCATGAAGAGCTATGCTAGAGTGCATCCACCATGTTGTGTAGCTAGCCATCCCCCAACATGCAGATTTTAAAACTAGCTTACAGTGACAGCTGTAACTGTGCTTGACCTCCAGAGTATAATGTAGCAGTATATAAAAGTAATAAGCATCATGCAGCAGCAAATAGTTATAGCCTATAGGAGCAGACAAGCTAAACAATCAGTGAAACTGCAAGGAGAGGCAATGTACTGAAACAACAGCACAGATTGCTTGGTGCAATTGCATGAAAGCAAGTTTGAATGCCATGAGCTACCTTTGCAGTGTGATTCTGCACAGGTGCAAACAATTAAAGTGGATAAGCACTGAGGCAGCAAGCAGGAAGCAGAAACTAAGCTGAAACATACAGATAACAACTGCAGTTGCACTGAAGATTTGCTGAAAGCTACTGAGCAAATGGGAACCAAATTTATTTATTTAGTTTTGTTGACGGGTAAGTGCACTAGACAAAAATGACGATTTTCAGGCACAACCGGGAGAGTACAAGGGATTACATACAAGAAATATTTCAGAAGTGCATTACAATAATACATACAGCTTAGTTTATAACCATTTAAACAAGGATACAACACCAGATCAATAAAAGAAACAACAGCGAGCAGTACATGCAAACAATAACAAAAGCATGTACACTATAGTATAGGAATACGGTTAATAAACAAATATTAGAAATAGGTCACAGCACCAGCAATCCAAGTGCATGTGCATGTGTCAACACATATAGGATACAGCTTAGTTCAGTGTGACACCTAAAATTTCAAAAAGGAAAATAGCAGGAGAAAAGGCAACTGTGAAATAAAAGTAGAGTAAAGGGGGGATTATAGAAGACAAGTATATGAGGGAGGGTGGAGGAGGCCAAGGCAAAGTCAAAAAAAGAGGACAATGGCAGGGGAAGATAAGGCCCACATCCACTCCTACCCTCTGTAGTTACAAGTGCCCAAACCATTACTGCAATGGTTGCATTTACACCTGTAACGTTACAGAAAACATTTGTAACCATTGTTGGTAGCAGCATATGAGGTGGATTCAACAATGGTTATAAAACTAGTTACACTCGGTAACATTACTGGGCATAGTGTGGACACATGGCACCAGCCCCTAGTGCAGTGCGAGCTGCATTTTGGGATGGGGTGCCACAGCAATAGTCACCTGGCTCTATGAAGTGTGGACTGGCGGTGCAGTCCCTGTGGTTTTACCCGCGGCAGTGTGGACACTCTGCACTGCTCCTAGTTGTAATGGTTTCTATCCATTATGGGGTCTGAGTGGTGCAGTGTGGACAGGGCCTAAGAAGAAAGTGGAGAAGGGAAGGCGGTGAGAGGGTAGTTGTAAGGAGCAGGAGAGTTTTGAGAATTACAGATATCAGGGCAATGGTATGGCGGACCTCCAGACAATTCAAGTAGGGTCTAAGCAAGCACAGGGTTCAGCCATTGATAGGTATCATCGGAGCTCACTTTTGAAGTGACAGTGAGATGCAGATAGCCTTAGATCTAAGGAAAGAGCATTCCAAAGCAGAGGAGCACCATGTTAAATGCCCCAGTGCCTTTAGAGTTATAACACCAAGGTACCCTTAGTAATGATGTGTCATCTGATTGCAGTACATAGGAGGAGAGAGGAATTAGCAGTGTTGTAAGTGAGGTAGGGGTTTGAAACCTGATAATGGAGTCAGACAAAGAGCCAAGATAGTATTGTATGGATACAGAGGAAAAGAGCCAACCAAGGTCACTATAGAGGCGACAGCGATGCTTAAGTCAAGGGGATTATAATGTGTAGCTGCAGACATTGTTGTAAGTGATGGCCCATTTCTGAAGTGATGATTTTGGGCGGCCGCAAAGTATAGGAGCACAATATGTTAGGGTGGGGAGCAGGATCCCCTGGCAATGGCCAGCTTAGCAGATGGTGTTAGCATGTTAGTTTTGTAGGTAACACCCAGCCTACTATTAACTGTTTTGCAGGTTGACTGAATGTGGAGACTGAGATCAAGTGATTTGGTCAAGCATGACACCAAGATAATTAAAGGATGTGACAGACTCTAGTTCATTCCCTCAAGGTCATAGACCATCAGGGGTGATGGACAAGCCCTTAGTTTAGGGGCAGAGCCTAGGAGCTTAGTTTTGTTTTTGTCATTTAGAACCAGTTTATGGTTGCGCAGCCAGTTTTGAATGTTCCTGAAATCAGTAGAAAGTGACGCGTTGAGGCACCAGTACAGGATTAGCATGATAAAAACAAGTGAGCAGGAAGCTATAAACCAGAAAGCCCTCGGGTCTGATACTGATGAGTTCAAGACCACACTGGAGGGATTTGTGCAACAGCATTATCATCCCCCTTTCTGGTAGGTGCTACCACATGTACCTCCTGCCCCACCCACTCTCTTTCCATCATGGCAGGATCATTCTGTGTTAGTTTTGTCTCAAAACACCTTGGACTTTAGCCATTTGAGATGCGAGAGAACCTTCTTCCTCTTGACCAGGAATTCAGTCCCCTCACATTCCATGTGTGACATATAATCTCACCCATAGTCAGTTATATTCACTACAGTGTCCCAAAGTGAAGTGATAATACACATGGCTAAAGTGAGGTGGCTCTCCTTTTGCGCCTAAGAGCTAGTGTATGAGGCAGTTCTCCCCTGTTGTCTCTGTATGCCTAGAAGGCCTGCCATTCTGAGTGGTTAGATATTTTAGAAACACTAGTGGTTCCCTTCCTTTGACATCACAGCCCTTTGATAGTCACCTTCAAGATCTCAGTGCACAATGAGTTTTTAGAGCAGCAAACCATATACATACATATAACCAACAGAAACATAGTTTGGGTACTAGCCAGGTAAAAGCCTTATGGGAACTGCCCACAGCCCACCCAGCTTACCATGGGGGTAGGTATTCAACTTGGGAGTACACTATGGCAACAAGTAACCTGCACGATGTGTCACAGACTAGCCTATGTAGTTGGGGTAGTTGCTGGTGTCCACCACTCTGGAGCTATCGCATCATAAAATAAGTGTTTAGGTTGACTTTATAAAGGAAAACCACATGTTAACCTACAAGGGACTGTGAGGGGAAGGGGGTTGTCCCACCCACTAATAACATATTCTAAAAGCATATCCCAGTTAGGGGAATGTGAGTAAGGATGGGTTGGGGAGGGGAGGAGTGCCCTGGCTCAACAGAGTGGGAGACCAAGTTTCTGCCTGTAAGGTGCCTTTCCCTTGCAACTCCGTATACCTTAGCTGGATGCCTATTTCTTAAGGGACCTAATGGTAATACAGTAGGAGGGTGTATAGTGTGATGCTAACTGACCCTCCACATGCCGTGTACTGGGCATAAACATGTCTTCTTAAGGTTGGGCCTTGAAGGCCCCTTATATCTGCTCCTCCACTGCTTCAGCAGTGGGAGGTATGTGTAGCGGCCTTCCTCTGCCAGCACTATGGAAGTGGTGAGAGAGAAGTCGAGATACGTGGCCTACTCCCAGCCAGTCAAGCATCACAATGGCACAAAATTTACAGTAAGAATGGGGACAAAAAATATGTCAGCACCATGGGTGTGGTGAGCAAGAGGTCAGAGATATGCAGCATATTCCCAACCAGTCAAGCATTCAACAGCATAGAATTTACAGTAAGAATGGGGACAAAAAGTAGCCATATCCTATGTGGGAGGATGAGGAGGAAGGTGGGCTATAGTAACCAGCCTGTTTCCAGGTACAGCAGACTCTGTATTAGTTCACTTTGGGGGTCAGGGTGGCCCATAACACCAACACTTAGGTTGGAAAAGTCAACCCCTACTCCCTTCAGCATCCTTCCTTCCTCTCAAAACCTGCACCCCTCAACACAAAGACCCCAAAACAGGAAAGTAATACTTATCTGACCAAGATGAGTGATGTCTATCTCAAGTGGGAGGTGCTCCAGACAATCGTGAGTTTCTGACTCAGCCTGAGGGAGGTGGTGTGCCTGGCTGGGTGTGTAGCCTATCTCCTTGGTGCAATCCTTGGGCTTGAATGACAGGGAGGAGTCCACTGTGGGCGCCCATAGGTGTTCCTGTAGATTCAGAAGCAAGTCAGTGGTGGGCAGGCGGAGCAAGGTCATCCCAAAGTCATCTGGGTGTATATCAGATGGGGACAGCTGCTGAAGTGGGGCAAAACAATTTTTGAGAAAACAGAGGCTGACTGTCTCTATGTCTCAGGTCAATACTCATCATTGGGATTTGGTGCTGAGGCCTCGATTTTCCCTCTCATTTGGGTGTTCTCTCCTGGGTGCCATACCTGCTGAGGCTGTTTTCTGTGCCTGGCTGGTGAGCCCACTGAACATCTCGCTCCTCATGATGCTGGAAATGGGTTGGGAGTTTCGTTGCTCAGCCTGTCTTACCTCCGGTGTCCCATAGTCCTTCTTCCACAGTGATCTGATCCTTCTCAGGGATGGTGCAGGTGGGTACCTGCCCCTGATGCCATGTCTGAGTGATAAAGTCTGTGGCTCCCTCAGAGGTGCTGAATTGAACCTTGGTCCCATTATGAGTGATCCAGTGAACAGTAAGATATCTTAATGAAAGGGACACCCAGCTCATTTAGCCTCTTGTGCACATCGGTATACTCTATTCTTTTATGGGCCAGGTCCCTTGAGTAATCTAAAAGATTAGAATCCAGTGTCTGTTCCATGAAAGATTGCTATATATGTTGCCCTAGCCTGAATGGCTTCTTTTCTGCAAACTTGAGGATCTGCATGAGGATAAGCCTCTGCCTCTCCTCCTGCAGCCACAACTGAATAGATGATGAGAGTGCTCGACTGTGATTTTAGTGACGAGGAGTTTTAAAAGTTCCTAGAGCACTCATTTCAGGAAGTCAGAGGTGGGACCTTGTTCACATCCCTCTGGAAAGCCAAAGAGCAGTAGGTTGTTAGTACCGCTCCTATTCTCCAAGTCGTCTATTTTTTTCTGAAGTGTCCAAATCTGGTGGGCCTGCTCCCAATTGGTCACACAGTGGCCTTCCAACATGGTCTCTTGGGTGGCTGCTTTTGTTCAATCAGGTCACAGCACCCATCAAGATGATGCAGAGCCAGAGCAGTGTTGTTTGTGGCAAGAGTAAATTTGTCCATGCACTGCATGATGGTGGCTAACATCTATTAAACAGAAGGCTCCATATTTGGCCCACTCGTGTATGCCATGCAGTCGGTGGCTCTGGAGGTAGATGTGATCCAAGAGTGCAGATCGGTTTTGGTGATACCGGCAGAAGGATATTACAAGACCAGATACCTTAAGATACTGTTTGCTGGTATTTTGATATTTATGCGTACAAATAAATTATTTTCTAGATTTAGAGTCCAGAGCAGAGCACCATTACAAAAGTTACATGGCCATCTTGTTCAGTGCCAAGCCGTATTGGATGGCTACTTTTATTCAGGGATTGATTACAGATAAAGTGAGTGCAGTTTAGCTGAATGGCATGCTGTACCTCTGTAGTGTGACAGAGCCTCATGGTCACTCTGAGTCACATTACTCCCCATGTGGCTCTTTAGGATCACTAGTTTTCTGCAACAGATACATCACTGCTTTAAGCTGTAAAGTGTGACTGGGTACATATAATTTGGGGATAATAACACACCTCGGAAGTGAAGCATGAAACAATGCTCGATGCTTAAAGCTCCAGAGAAGTGCTAGTTATCCCACAAATAGGTATACCCTGTAGTGTCTTGTTGCAATTATCAAATGGTTCCATGCAATTCTTTTTTTGTTTTGTTTTTTTCTTCAAAACTGAGTAATAACATTCAGAAAGTTAAGTACTGTGTTTCTGACTTGTGCTGTTATGCTGCAATAGTACAGTTATGTGATCACTCCTGACCAATCACAGGTCTTGTTTCCTCTTACTTGTTTCATTACTGGCCTTAAATTAACAAATGAACTTGCAGAAATTGATGAATTATTAGAAAGATTATTGTCAGTGGTGGATTATTTACCCCAATTCACATTAGATAGGTTTTGATACTACATGCTTACATTGTGAGAAACTAGTTTTCATGAAAATAATACTTTATTTCAAGCACAGCCCTGAAACCATTTAAGTTTGAAATTATATAAGTGATAGGAAGGACTGTGCCATTGGTCAGTATTTGCAAGTCATGGATTCTTAGCTTATCTTGCCCTAACAAATATCCTTTTTTTTTTACTTAACAGAATGATATTGGAGGACAGCGAACATTGGTAAATAGATGGAGCACTTTCATCAAAGCCAGACTCATCTGTTCAGTGCCAGGGCCTAATGGGATTGACACACACTTTGATGAATTAGGTAAATACTGCTGAAGATTGAAAAGAATGTTAACTGCAAGGGATCAGGCCAATGCATGATTTAAGTTGAGAGCATGTATACAGTAATTCACAGGTGGGGGTTTTCAAATTCAAAAGATAATTCATAAAACAATACTTACCATTTTCATAGTTAATGAAAAGATGGCATTAACCAGTATCAAGTTTTATATATGATTATACATTACTTCTAGCTGTACAAGACTATACAAAGCCTTTACTCCTTACAGTAAAGCTGCTAGTAGTATCTAATCATTCAGTGTGTGTCAAAGCAGGGTACATGTTACTGTGTTAGTAATACAATGTAAAGCAATGAATGGTCATTACTGTTGTGCCTTGATGCCTAGGTCATACTTATAAGTCTTATATTGCATATAGCGGTATTATGTGTCTACATGTACAAGTCCAACTGAGATTACTGGATTACCTATTGTATTGCTTCTTATGCCCTTGAGATAATATTACACTGGGATCTGCAGCTAGCATCCACCTGGTTTTGACGAATAGTTTGTACAGTAGTCCTATCAATGAAGCAGATAGACCTGGAAAACTTTATATCTGACAGCTAACACTCCTTTATCTATGCCAGTCAGATTGGATTAGGAAAACAGTGATACTCTGATCTGTTTAATACCACTATTCAGCACCCCAAACACCTACTGCCCTCTTCCAAATTGACACTAATATTCATAATTCTCCCTTACCCCATTTGAGAGGAGCAATAGAAATTCCCTAAAAGCAATCAATGGGCCTGGATGGGAGACAGGTTATCCCCAATTCTGTGGTAATGTAATACTATTTCTCTCTCCCCACCTATATCCTACTTTCCTGGCAGTCCCCTACCAAACTAGTCAGTTCCACAAACACCTTTTCAGCCATCAAATGATCCACTCCACTGATTAGATGGCATGTCAGCAGACACCTGGCAGACTAAATGTTTCCTTCCCTACTGCCCTTCCACCCATGTTTTTTACATCTATAAATACACTCATTTTAGTTTAGTAACAGAGTATGATGGTGGCTAAAAGAATTTGGATCCATCTTGTCAGTGTTCCTGATATCAACCTTTAATGCTATTTTCCACAGGAATTGATTAAGTTATTTAAAAGTTTTACCAGGAAGGCATACTGAGCAGACAAACTGCTCGATTCAGATGCATCCTGGGGAGAGGAAACATGGGGACAGAACATATAATACACAGCATACAGTGAAGGAATAGTACATTGTACACAGAAACACATCAGAAATTATGATACAATGCAATAGGTAGTTATTTATGATATAATACAAATGTGGATGATTACAGCTATTCCAATAAACATAGCAGAAGATTCAATCTGACAGCAAGAGGTGACATTCTCACAGCCAGGTTAGTAAGTACACAGGCCAAGGTCAGGGAACGAGGATTAGGTGCATGTGCATGTGGAGCTGAAATGGACTTTGATGAGGAAGTTGAGGTAGTGTGCGGAGGAGGCATGACTGAATGGCCGAGGGAGTGAGTTACCCAATTTAGGCATGTGGTAGGAAAGCTGCTTGGCCTGCAGTGGTGTGCTTATGCAGGTTATTGAAGGAGCAGGAGTCATAATGCCTGAGTGCAGGGGTGGAATAGGGCTGCAGAGATACAGGGAGGGACTGGATCCAGAACTTGGCCATAAGCTTAGCACAGTGGGACAGCATTCTGTCCTGAAGAGAGGAGGCACAGGGATTGGTAGAGGACACAGTGGTGTGTACTGGGAGGACAGTTAAGAGTGAAATGGCAAAAGAGTGGAAAAGGGTATCCAGTCTGGTTAGGGAAGTTTGAGAAGTAGCACTGTAGACTACAGTATGTTGCCATAGTCAAAAGTGAGAATCATTTCTGTACAATTTTGAGCTAGCCTGCACTGGGATACAGCCACTGTTGTGATACAGGGCACCAGCCTGTGATGCAGCTTCTTGTGGATGGTATCACTGCTACAGAAAAGTTGAGGTGCTGGTCAAGTCAGACCCCGAGGTATCTAAAGGAGGTGCAGTCCTCCAACTTAGTCCCATCCAGGGTGTGGAAGGTGGGGAGGACGGGAGCTGTGAGATCTCTGCCTCATGCCAAAGGTCATGGAGAAAGTTTTCTTGACATTCAGTAAGAGCTGATTTGAGCAAAGCCAGAGCTAGTCATCACTGAAGTCATGCTGGAGTCTGGCTGCCACATCAGAGGGTAGGGACTGGATGCAAACAGGACCATCTCATCCACATACATGTGAATGGATGTGTAGGGCAGACAGAGGGCAGATCCTTGAGGAAGATGGAGAACAGTAGTGGGCTAAGACTGGGCCTTGGGGACACCAGTCAAGATGGAGAGTGAGGAGAGATGGAGTTTCCAATCCTAATGGACTGTGTCCTGCTTACGAGATAGGAGTGGAACAAATGGTGGCTTCTAGAGAGCCCAGTGAAGGAGAGCTTGGATAGGAGGAGAGGGTGAGATACATTGTCAAAAGTCTTTGTGAGGTCGACAAAGATGGTGGAGGTTCTGTGGCCTTGATCCATACTTGTGAGGATGGAATCAGTGAGCATCAGGAGGAAAGTGGTGGTGGAGTGGGACTTCGAAATCCAGACTGATAAGGTGTGAATAAAGAGGAGAGTCATGGAAGGAGGAGAGCTGAGAGAGACTAAGTGTTCCTGGAGTTTTGCTAGGATGGGGAGGAGGGAGATAGGGTGGTAATTTCTGAGGAAGGAGGGATCACCACCTTCAGCAGGGGGATGACTGTGGGATGTTTCCACTCAGCAAGGATAGAAATGAGAGAGAAGAAAAGGTTGAAAAATGAGGTCGGGGCAGGCAATGGCAGGGGCTGCCAGCACAAGCAAATTGGAATCAGGAATTACCAGGACAAGTAAATTGTAATCCACCCAGTGGGACATTTGCCCTTGACAGGGTTTTGGGCAATAATCATTAGCATTGGCAGGGTCACATGGAGGAAGGAAGAAAGCAGAGGAGGAGGTTTGGACAGCTGGCATGGTAGGAGGAGCTGTTGAGGAAGGTGGGAGCGAGAACAGGAGTGAAGAGGTACAATTAGTGAAGAAGGAGTTAAACTCTGTAGCCACTGCAAGTGGTTCTGTTACTGTGGAACTGCCTGCATGTGACAGGGCTGGGGTGTTGGAAGTGGGGAGAAAAGTGATTCTACCACCTTCCAGAATTTAGAGGGGTGTTTAATGTTGGAGTGGAAGGTGGATTTGAATTAGTAAACTTTTGCTTGGTGTACTTGTCTTGTGCAAGCATTTGAAGAGTACGGTACTTCTAGTAAGCCAAGGTAAGCCGGTAGCTTTACAGGACTTCCAGGTCTGGTCCCTGGCCCTGAGGCTGGCCATGATATCAGCAGAGATCCAGGGCAGGTGAGAGCCTGTACCAGTACGTCTGAGTGGGGTATAGATGTCCTAGACTGAGAGGAACTTGTCTTGAAAATAGTCTAGGGCAGAATATAGAGGTGGCATGAGGAATGAAAGACCAAACTATGTTAGCCATGTCATATAGGAGGGAGGTGTGATCCAAGGATTTGAGGGAGTGAACCAGTAACATTTTGGGTGGGGTGCCTTGGGTCTATGGACATTTCTCACTGAATAGATTAGATGATGGTCACTTAGGGAGCCAGGTAAGAGACCACAGCTATTATCCAATGTGGGTGGTAGTTGAGAGACCAATCTAGTAGAGATTGATTTGGGGGTTTGGGTTTAGGCAGGTGGGTTCCATAATCAGTTGGGTCAGATTACAGACTGGCTATGTCATTTTAAATTTTAGAGCTAGAGCTAGAGGTGGAGAGCCAGTTTATATTGAAATCACCGAGGACATGGACCACCATCTGATGAGCATTTAGGGCAGCTAGAAGGTCCATGATAGAAGAAACTGGGGAGTTAGGGGACAGTAGATGCCTGCAACAAAAAGGGACGGACTGAGGGAGGGTGATTTTACCATCAATGAGTCAATAGTCTGCATGGGTGGATGTACAAGCAGCACTGGGGTGATTTGGAGGCAGGAGTCGATGTACATGGTGATGCCACCCCTATTTTGTTGCTGAGCTGATCTTGCCTGATGACTGTGTAACCGGTATAGAGATGCAGGTATCCTGGATGTGCGGTTTAGCCATGATTCTGTAATAATCAGAACGTCCGTTTTAGGGATAAAACAATCGGCTGAAGCAGTGCAATTTTTATGGGAGGCTCCTGTTATTTAAGTGGGCTAGCTTTAGGTCCCTGTAGAAGTTGTATGGGAGGGGAAGGGCTGGACTGGGGTTGGGCTCGATGTCTCCTGCCAACAGTAGCAGAATTGTTACCAGGGTCCTGGATAGAGCTGGCAGAATCTTACGGTGGGGGAAGGAGATGGGGAACTTTAGTGCTAGCAGACTGGCATGGAAACTAGATTGTAGTATGGAAGGACCAGTTGTCCAGGTATTGAGGTGATTAGGGGGGGCAAGGGGGATATACAGTAGCTGTAGGGTATGAGAAGGGTAGCATAGGGTGGTTTAGTGCATAACAGGACAGTGTCATGTAATAGGACTAAGGTGGAAGGGACACTGAGGGCAAGTAGGCGAGACGAGTGTGAGTGAAATGAGGAGCATAATGAAGATATGGCAGGGCATCAGCGGTAGCCTAATACCAGCAGTCAATGAGTAAATTGGGATAAAGATGAAGTAAATGTGCCTTTCTTCTGGAATACCAGAGCGGCTACTAGGGTGAGCTGCGATAAGCTGCAGAGGGGAAATAGGCTGATTGTTTATTTATGTACAATCACGTGTGGGTGGGTGGACTGAATTAAGGCTATAAAAGAACACGCTCACCAAGGGTGGTGGTCTGGGGTGGTGGGTTAGCCAACGCGTAGTGTCAGAGGGGCCAAACCACACAGATGCTGAATGCGCCTTGAAAGCAGATACAGAGTCATACCTTGTTTCAGCAGCTCAGGGACTGGAGGACTTTGGTGGCTTCAGGTGCCCTCGCGACCACACCGGGCAGCTGTGGAGAAAGGGACCAGAATATAAGCAGGTACTGAGGAGGTGGGACAAGCAAAGGGAGGGAGTAATAAGGATCAGGTAACCAGCGTGATTTTTACAAACCTCGGGCTAGCTGATTTTCCAAGTTGAACAGAAATAAATTGTCTGAGCTAAATATACTGTAATTGAGCAGAAATAAATTATTGTCTGAGCTAAATACAATTGAGCAGACGTAATTGATTTTGTAACATATGCTAAAAGCTAGAAGCTAATTTGTCTGAGCTAAAGACACAAAACATAAATGAGAGCTTGAAGCCTCACAGAGCAGGCACAGAATTAAAAGCACTGCTGCTTTTTTTTTAAGATTAAGGGGAACATTGCTTGAATCCTTTCAGACCTAGCACTGAATTAAAGCACTGCTTGTTTGAACAGGACTAAGGGCTGAGTTAACCATGCGTGCAAAACTAAATGGGGTACCCATGCTGGAGCAGTAAGACCCACAACCCAGAAGCAGGCACTGAATTAAGGCACAGGTTAAAATATAAGACAAAAGAGAATTCTAAGGAAAAAATCAGGAAACAAAACTATCAAAATTCCTCTGCATTAAACCAGGCTTTAAGTTACAAAGTTAAAATCAGATTAAAGTCTCTAAGTCCCTATTTTTAAATTGTGTGAACAAGCTTACCTTCTTGGCACCATAACTCAAATCCAAACCATTAGTCTAGTCTTGCTTTAAAAAAATACACCTACCAGCTTCTACTATCTCAGTGGGTAGGCTATTCCACATGCAGATCTGTGTAAACTAATGCTTTCTGATGTTTCTCTTAATTCTGTGTCCCATTTGAATGAATGCCTTGAATTTTCTTTTAACTTGCCAGCTCATGTGAATGCTCCATCCTGTGTGGCAATTTAGAACATTCTGACTGACTAAGGCACAGACAAGGTTCTGCAGACATTTTAAGAAGTGGTCCAGGGAACTCTTCTCCCCAAATAAAATTTGAAATATGACACTAAAAATATTTCCTGTAGTCTGGCAGGAATATTTTCAGATTCAACAAATCAGCTCTAATTAAACTATTATTTCATTAATTTACTGTGTGTAAAACAGTCATGTACAATCCTGCATCCTTCAATGTTCTGACACCCATCCTACAACTATACATATATTGCACACACCTGGGACTCGATATTCAAAATTGTGCAAAGAGGAGCGCAAATATTTCACTCCGCTTTGTGATAACCTGGGTGTCCAAAGATGCTATATTCAGTGAAATAGCACACAGGAGGTATTTGACTGACTATAGAAGCCATGCCAAGCCAGTGCTAAGCCACTTAACACTGTCCTGACATGGATCCTGAAGTAGGTCGTCACAGTGGATTGCGCAGCACAAATCGCAATATTCAAGAGTCCAATGCAAATGAGCCCACTGGGCATGCAAAGCTCTAAGGGCCATTTGCATGCTTATTATGGACTCATTTGCATGGGTAGCCAGGCATTTTAGAGCAGCACTTCCACCCCAATTACCTGGTACGAGACACAGAGCTATCCTTGATGTTAGTGGTCCCTGCACCTGATCTCTCACCTGGTACATGCACACAATTTCCCTGATGTCCAGTGGTGACTCCACCTGCACCCATGCCCGGTGTCCCCACACAACGTCTCTGGCATCTAGTGGTCCCTTCCCCACCACATCTATACCTGTTGTCCACACACAATTTCTCTGGTGTCCAGTAGTCCCTCCCCACCTGCCCCCATGCCCAGTATCCGCACACAATGTCCCTGGCATCTACTGGTCCCTTCCCTACCCACATCCATGCTTGATGTCACACACAATGTCCCTGGTGTCTAGCAGTCTCCCCCACCCACATCAATTTCCGATGTCCACACACAATGTCCCTGGTGTCTAGCTGGCCTCCTCCCACCCATGCTCGATGTCCACACACAATGTCTATGTCATCTAGTGGTCCTTCTCCCCTACCCGAGCCCATGCCCGATATCCACACACAATGTCCCTGGCTTCTAGTGGTCTCTTCCACCTGCACCCATGATCAGTGTAACTGAACATGTACCCTGTTGTCTAATGTCTCCCCCACCACTCAATGCCCTTCCCGGTTAATAAAAGAAGATTCACCCTAGTGTCCAGCAGTCCCTCTACCCATCTGATCCCTGTCCCTTACTGGTAAAAGACCACCCTGGTTTGACAGTCCCCCAGACAATCACCATCCTGCCACAAATGTACAGGATACCTGTGGCAAGTAATACCCCCAACAACACAGCACCGACTGTCATCTGACAGAAGCAGGGATTGCATTGCTTATTTATAGGCAACTAAGCAGCGACTCCCTGCTTCTGTCAGATGGCTGGTGGCCACAGTGGTGAGAAGATAGCTGTATCACTTGCCATTGTTTCACTGTGGCACCAAGATTCAGGTAAGGGTGCCTGGTGGGGTGGTAGTTCTCAGTGCTGCAGGAGGGAGGGACCACTATACATCAACCAGACATGGTCTGGGAAGGGTTCAGAATATCACTATTCAGAAGTGGATCTGTGTTGTTGGGGCATTACTTCTACAGGCAACTGGCACATTAGTGGTGGTCTGGCAATCACTGAGGAGGATATTCAAACCAGGGTGGGCTTTCACTGGTACGGTTGACATCAAGCATGGGTGTGGAAGGGACTGCTAGATGCCAGGGACATTCTGTGTACATCAGGCACAGGTGTGGGCAGTGTGAGGGACCGCTAGACACCAGAAAAATTCTGTGTGACATCAGGCATGGGTGTGGGTGGGGAGGAACCACTGGACACTGGGAACACTACTTTGATGACTCAAGACTGGAGCAGGGGGACACCACACTTCCTCCACCAATCACTAGGGTTGGGTGGGAGTAAGTCATGGTCTCCATGACTCCATCAGAGGTATTTGTGCTGCTCAGCGGGACTGCACAAAGTGACCTTGCATGGTGAAAATACCCTGAATATTGAACTATGCTGATATTGAGATCCTGACCCATCCATTTGCACTGTCCTCCCTCCACAGTTTGCCAGGGTGCAAACCCCGTTTGTCTGCACAAGCTGGACTTTAAATATAAGAAATCCATTCAAAGCCCAGTTTGCATGTGCAAACCAGGATCTGTGCCGGAAACTTTTAAATATCAGGCCTCTGATGTCCTTCCATTTGCTGGCACTACTGATGCTTGTGAGCCTAGCAGGCATCCCGACATTGTACTTAACCATGGTACTGGCACTGTGAGCACACTCAATACATTTGCTCTGCACAGACACACACACTTGATGCCCCAGTTCTCTGATGCTCCAGCCCTGCACACACTTGATGTTCTGGTCCCCTGATGGTGCTCTTGTCCTACAATGCTGCTGCAGTGAACCGCCCTGCCTCCATCCTCCCTGACACTACTGCCAGAACAAAGTAGATGCATTTCCACACTAGAATTCCTTAAATACCCAATGCCTAGCTCCTCTCTGCTTCTGCCTCCGCCACCATCATCACTCATCCAATGGATGGATAGATACCTTAAAAAACCTTATTTCATGCCATTGATTTACTCCTGAACTATTCTTGCCACCTCCACGCTATCAATTATTGGCCATCAGTTCCCACTCTAACAACAAGTGGCAATGCACCAGAATATTTTGTTTTGTCTCTGGCTGGGAAGTGGGTAGAATTTGTTCTTGGGAGGGAATTTGAGTGATTAAAGACATTCAAATTTACATGAAAGAAAGACTAGCAAGGTGGATCCAACAATTGGAAAAAACCAAAACACTTGCACACTACAATCATAGTCAATTCCATGGCATAACCATTACACAACAAAAATTTTACTAGGGCAAAGCTTCC
Organism: Neoceratodus forsteri; assembly: GCA_016271365.2. Lineage (NCBI taxonomy): Eukaryota > Metazoa > Chordata > Ceratodontiformes > Ceratodontidae > Neoceratodus > Neoceratodus forsteri. The sequence continues at coordinate 794,653,037 of CM028131.1, forward strand.
GGTTGGATTCATCTAGACCAAGCCTGCCACTTCCACTGCCTCTCCGTCTCTTTTAGTATGCCAGCTGGATGGACTTACAGCCCTCCCCACCCCAATCAAGCAAATAGCACCAGGCTATTTATATACTGTACAGCCCAGTTTAACTACACAGACACCATCAGGAGGAGGTAGGTGGTATCGGTTGCTGCTGCCAAACCACTTCTGTCAACATAGTATCATAGAAGCGAAGATTTTGTTGGTAGATAAGGACAGTTTGGCCTATCCACTCTGCCCGTTTTCCTTACATACACTATTACTGCAGACCTTGCCCAATCTACAGGCCACCCCACCTTCCTTTCCACCATGGTTCCCTTGTGCTTATCCCATGTATTCTTGAACTGCAACACTATTTTCGACCCACCACCACTGCTGGAGGCTGTCCCAGGAAACCACCACTCTTTCTGTGAAGAAATACTTGCTCACATCTCCTGAATTTACCCCCTCCAGCTTCATAGCATGTCCCTTATTCTTGAGCATTTTCTTCTGAAAAACATTCCACTCCTGTACCTTATTTATCCCTCTATTTAAAGATATCTGTCACATCCCCTCTCCTCCTCTGTTCCAGGTGTACATATTAAGGTCTTTTAGTCTCTCCTCATAGAACTTTTGATGCAGACCCTGCACCATTTTAGTTGCTGTCCTATGGACCACCTCCACTCTTTCTATATCTTTCTGGAGATGTGGTCTCCAAACTGGACACAGTATTCTAGGTGGGATCTCCAGTTATCTATACAGAGGCAACACCACATCCCTGATTCTGCTGGAGATACTCATCCCTGTGCCCCAGCATCTCACTCGCTCTCCCTTCTGCCTTGTCACACTGCCCAGCCACCTTTAGGTCATCTGGTATGATTACTCCCAGGTCTGTTTCCTACTTGGTGGTCATCAGAGCACTCCACCCATTTTGTACTCCAGCCCTGGCTTTCTGTGCATTAGGAACATTATTTTGTACTTTTCACATTGAAACGCAGCTGTCATGCTCTTGACCACTCCACTAGTTTTCTTAGATCTCTGCTCATTCATTCCCCCCCACCCCAGGTGTCCACCCTATTACCAATTTTGGCATCACCATAAAGGCAGACCTTCACTTCCAGCTCCTCTGCAATGTTACTTATAAAAACATTAAAAGGACTGGTTCTGCACTGATCCCTTTGGCAATTGCTGGCCACCCTCCCTTCCTTGGGAGTGAACTCTGTTTATCACCACCCTCTATTGCCTATCCCTAATCAGTGTCTTATCCAGTTTACCAGCTTTGGATCCACTCCTAAGCTACCCAGCTTCTTACTAGTTTCCTCTATGGAACAGTGTCAGTTTAATATTCGAATACCTTACTGAAATCTGGGCAGGCCACATCCACTGCTCTGCAGATCTACATTCATTCCTTGGTCTCCCAGCCAAGGAAATCTATTAGATATTTGACATGACCCCCGTGAAAACATGCTGCCTCGGCTCGGGTCTTGTAACCTACTGGATTCAAGATATTCCAAAATCCTTTCATTCAGCTGTGATTCCATTTACTTTCCTACCACCAATGTCAGGCTAACTGGTCTACAACTGCCAGCTTCATCACTGCAACCACTTTTGTGTAGTGGGACTACATCCACCCTCCTCCAATCCTCTGGAACCACTCCTGTTTCAAGTTAAATGGAACTGTCAGAGGTACAGCCAGTATTTTCCTGAGCTCCATCAGTTACCTTAGATGCACCCATCTGGTACCATTGATTTGTCCAAAACAAGATGGCAATTAGATGTTTTGGTACAGAATTAGCAACTGCTAAGCAATTTAAATCACAAATTGTAGTGAGAAAGAAACAATGTGACATACTGGAATTGAACCCTGGCCCCTGGAATACTGTCCCACTGCTCTAACCACCAAAGCATTTCGTAAACAGAATTGCTATTCCAGATGTATTCCACTAGTAAAATTCTGCTGTCTACACTGCTGTCGTTCTACCCCAAATGTACAGTTGAGTAGGATACAGTGAGCCCCTGAACTGCTCAAGATCCTACAGTGAACAATTGATGGTGGTGGGATTTGAACATGGAATCACTTGGTTCATAGTAATGTGCTCTAACCTCTTGCACCCCCTTCTAAAAAGTATTTTGATAACATCAGGCTCTTTATATAGAGTTGTTCCATTAACCAGGTGAGACCTGAACCCACAATCCCCAGCTCTGGAAGCTGATGCCTTTTCCATTAAGTCACTGGGCCAGTGTAAGGGTTGGGGACCTGATGAAAGGGGCAGATAGCCTAACTACAAGTAGGGGCTGGTTAGACTGGCTATCTGGATGGGGAAGTTGGCAGTACAGCCAGATATGATTTTCAAGGGAAGAGGTCTGTGTAGCAGCAAGGGATTACATTGTTACCGTGGCCCTATGAATGAACCCTCATGGGCTAGCTGCTTGCTTTTAGGGAGTGTTTAAAACCCTTTCTATTGGGGTTGAAAGCATCATGGATTCAAAGATTGTTTATTTATTTTGTTTTCTGAAAAATAAAGATTGCTAGGAAGTATTTTCTTGTTTTCAGCCTTGCATGGGATAAGCAGGCATTAGTAATACATTGTTGTTTTTTTTGGGGGTAAATGGGTAAATTTGGACAGGAATGGGGTGAATTCCCTATTTTTATCATTACTTGCAAACATGCAGACATTGACATCCGTCTGAACTGTAGGAGGGCTTTTGCAGGGATTCCACTCCCTACCTATCATAGCTTCTAAATACCAAATCTCATTCATAATTCTGCCAACTCTCTCTGTCTTGCTCCTCTTTTCCCTGTGAAATCCTTGTCCAATCACTTGGCTGAAAATGTAAACTGCAAGTTTTTTTGTGTAACGTCTGATTCTTGCTCAAAACTTGTCTCATGCATTTTCCCTCTGTTGAGCTCTGGTGATACTTGTTAACCTTTCGCCTGAGGAATAACCAACAGTAGAGCATTCAGTGCAGTGAGGTCTTGAAGGCCAACTTTAAAACAAGAGGTGTTTGGTACAAATCCCTACAGCCCCAGTCAAAACATGTGTTGCAGGGTTATGAAGGATTTATGGGGAAATGAGCATTACAGACATGCACTCCCCACAGGCACTGTAAGTTATTAGTATATATTTTTGATCTTATGGGACCAGTATGCCTGTCAAAGACTAGATACTTGCTGTTTGTATCTAGGCTGGCCATTTTGCATTATTCACTAGTTTATCATTATTTTTCAAGTAAACTGTGATTTTTCTGAGCTCAAACTGATCCTAACCCTAACCCTAACCATGTAGCTTGCCTGATTTTCCACACACCCTTGCTGGCCTGATTTGTAAAGCTATTATCCAAGAGGTCACTGATATCTCTGATGGGGCAAGGTAAAATGAGACCAATCCTGGGGATGAGATATTGGAGACCCTCGGTCTCAACTTTACTCCCTCATCCACAAATCATGCCCAGACTCCAGAACCCTACTTATCCAGACCAAGCATATGAATATATTGTATCACAACCCCAGCTAGGCGTAAATCCATAGATCTCATGAGTCATAATAACTGCTGTCATTGTCTTTCTTCTTGTGCTGATGGTAGCACATCAGTTGAGTGACATTATTACAGTGAAGAAATTTGAGCAACTTAATTTGGGTGAATACAGTTATGGCGAGTGCTACACCATAGCAAACAGCGAACTACAGTGACTGTATATTTCCATGTCTGGACATTGCAGTGACTTGAATATACAGTGACTGTGGATATTGTGCATACCCCTAAGGTCCAAGTGCAGTGTGGTGGTGTGATCTTTGAGATGGGTGGGTTCAGGAGCACAGTCCCCATGGGTGGTGTGGGGGCGAAGACCCCTGAATGACAAGGAGAGTTAAAAAGCCTGCACCTGTGGATAATTAGGAGCAGGTGTAGTGATTGAATAAATAGGGTGAAGCCAGAACAGAGGATGGCAGAGGTGAGGATGGCTAAAGTCATGTCTGGGGCTGCACCGACAGGTAGCCGTGGGCGTATCGTGACCTTACCAAGCATCTCATGCAGATGGTTTGCTAATACGCATCCTGACCTCGTATGGACTACCTGCTTGGCCTTGCCTATAATTTTCAAATGCAGGTGTGAAAACTAGTCAAAAATCGCTGATATATATTCGCTGTAATATGCATTTGCTATACATAGCCACTGCAATTGTAATTCATTTTAAATCTTCACTGAAATGACATGGAGCCATTATGACCTGTTATGCAACATTTCAAACTGCCCCAAGATACATGCCTTTTGGACACAAATCCACAAGTATTGCTGTGATATTTTTGGAAAGGTCCTCACCCTGCCTCCTGCCATACACAGTATAGTCTAGAATTCCTACCTCCCAGACACTTCCAAAACTCACTTGCAGTGGTTCATGATGGTAAGTATTAAGGCTCAGAAACTGATACTTCAGTGTTCGGGACTCAAGAGATACCCACCGCCTCTCGTTGGCTTGCGTAGTTAAATCTCTAGTCACCCTGGACAGGATGTTGCATTTTGTCATAAAATCTCTGTCCGTGTATCAAACCCTCTGGAACACTTTCTGTCTTCCAGACACTTAGGCTAGAACCCTCCTCCAATGCAGCCAGCATACTAAACTAGGCTCTGGAGCCTCATAAGATTTGATTGGCCCATTGTACCTAACTCCTCTAACTTTTCTGCTTTCCTTCTATGGTCCCCTTATGTTTTACATTATAAGGTTTGTGTACACTTGGGCATGGTATGATATACATTATTGACTCAGTGTAAATTGCTGCTGTAACTTCTGTCCTTCATATTAACCCACTGTATCATCTTGCAAACTTGTAGTATTTCAATAGAAACATAGAACATAGAAGTTGTTGGTAGATAAGGTCCTCTTGGCCTACCTAGTGTGCCCAACTTTTTCTGCCTACAGTGCCACACGCCAGACTCCACTTGGTCATTCCCTTGCCTTACTACAAGGTCCCCTTGTATTTGCCCCATGCATGCTTGAATCCTGTCACTATTTTTGCACCTACCATCTTCAATGGCATCCACCACCCTCTCTGTGAAGAAGCATTTCCTCACAGTTCCTCTTAACCCCCACCCCAACTTCATGGCATGGCCCCTTGTCTTTGAGCTTCTTTTTCTATGGAAAATGTTACATTCCTGTGCCTTATTAATACCTGTTAGGTATTTGAATGTTTCTGTCATATCCCCTTTCTGTCCATTCCTTTAGAAAGTACATATTTAGTTCCTAGAGTGTCTCCACACTGGGCTTTTGATGCACGCTCTGCATCATTTTGGTAACCTTCTTCTGTAATACCTCCAATTTATCAGTATCCTTCCAGAGGTGGGAGCTCAGGACTGGACACAGTACTGAAGGTGTGGTCTTATCATTGACCTGCACTGGGGTAATAGTACCTCCCTCCTCCTAATGGTGATACCCTCCTATACACCCAAGCATCCTGCTAATCTTCCCCACTGCTTTATCACACTGCTTGGCTACTTTCAAGTCATCAGAAATGATTACATGCGGTCCCTTTCCAGTTTGGTGGTTGCCAGTACTTCCCTTCAAACTGGTACATAGCCCAAGTTCAGTGCCCCAAGTGTATGATTTTACAGTTTGTGCATTGAAATCCAGCTGCCAAACCCTGACCATTATTCTTTTCAAATCATCCCTCATCCCTCCCCAACAGTGCATCTTCTCTCTTGCAAATTTTGTGTCATCAGACAACAGGCATACTTTCCCTTCTAGCCCTTCAACAATGTCACTAATAAAGACATTGAAGAGGGCGGACTTAATACTGAGCCCTGAGGCACCCCACTGGTCACATTGCCTTCTCCAGAGTGGACACCATTTACCACCATTCTCGACTCCTGTTGGTTAACTAACTTCTTACCCAGTTTATAACTTTTGACCCACTCCAGATGGGCCAGCTTTTCATCTGTCTTCTAGGTGCTGCTCAACTATAGTCCAGTGATCCTTTGCTCACTGGGCCCCTGTTGATAAATGATCTACCACCTGACATAGCTAGAGCCACAACCCTTGGTTCTTTTAAGCACAAACTCTGTCAGCACCTCAGTGACAATAGTACTTGAAGGTGCCCCAAGTTGTTTGTGCCTGCAGCTTTGTCTGCCCCAGCACTTCCAACGCCTGACCCATCAAGTTAAGTCTTTGCCCAAGCACTTGCCTCCCACCACCTATTACCCATTGGCTCTATTCTTTCCTCTGCCCTTTCTATCCTAGCTCCCACTGCCCTTCCCTACCTCACCTAACATTCTGCCTCTGCTTCTCTCTCTCTTCCATGGGATGCTGGTATACAATGTACTATGCCTTACCTCCATTTGTGTAACTGTCTGTCATTGCAACCTATGTACTGTTGAATTTTTTGTACTCTGCATGTATAATTTATTGTAACTATATTGTGTCTTCTTGTGTTAATGTATCTGGCGTGGAACCTCTCAATGAGCATCCGCTCATAGGCGTCATCAAGATTTCAATAAATAATAAAAATATATACATATATATATATATATATATGTGGAATGGTGTTGAAGGCCTAATGAAATCCAGGTTGGCCACATCTACCATGCCTCCCTGATCCACTACCCTTGTCACCCAGTTGAAGAGCTCGATCAGGTTTATTTGGCAAGACACCACCCCCGTAAAACTATATTACCTGGATTCTGTAATCCAGTGTTTACAAGGTAGTCCATTATCCTTTCCTTCAATAGTGTTTCCATTACTTTGCCTGCTACTGAAGTCAGTCTGACAGGTCTGTAATTTCCTGCTTCTTCTCTGTTCCTACTTATGTGAAGTGGGACCACATCTACCCTCCTCCAGTCCCTCAGAACCTCCCATGTTTCTTGATCAGTTGAACAGAGTTGTCAGAGGTGCAGCCAGCACCTCTTTCAGCTCCCTCAGTATACTGGAGTGTACCCCATCAGGTCCCATTGCCTTGCCTACTTTTAATGTACTAGTACCTTGAGGACTTTCTCTTATGTAAAGGGACTGTTGTCCTCCTCCCTGCCATTTATGTCCTTGTCAATTATCTTTGGCCCATCACCTACCCTTCTTCTGTAAATACTGAGCAAAAGTATTTGCTCAATATGCTTGCCTTCTTTTGGTCCTCCTCCTCAAAACCCCTTCTTTTCCTTTTATCCTTACTATTCCCCTTTTGTCTTCCTCTTCTTGCTTATATATGAAATAAGGTTTTACCCCTTGTTTTACTGATTGGACAATATTCTCCTCTGTTTGTCCCTCTGCATATCTAACTGCCTTCCCTGCCTCCTTTTGTTTCTCCTCATAGTTTTCCCTGTCCTTCACCTTCTATATCTTTCTGTGCTTTCTAAATGCTGTTTCTTTTTCTCCTTACTTTTTCTGGCAGTTTTTAGAGAACCATTGCAGTTTATTTTTTCTCTTGCCCTTGTTAACATGCCTGACACAAGGATTTGTTGCTTCTTCAATGCCCCTTTTATTTTACCTATAGTTCCTTGATTCCCCAGATCCTCTGTCCCTGCCAGGCATCCCTGAGGAATTCTCCTATTTTCCTGAAATTGGCCCTCCTGAAATCAAGGACCTGCATCTTTGTGGCTCAGCTCTAGCCCTGCCCTTATACAGAGCAACAGTGTGTGTACCTGTATCTCTGTAATCTGTTTAAACATTTTTAGTAAAACAATTAACTGAAGAAGAATTTCCACCAGTCTGATGCCACTGCACATTCCTGAGGACAAGACAATGTACATCTGAACAAGATGAACTGATCGATCTTATGTATATCGCATTATGCATATATTAGCACAGAAAGCAGGCCTTATCCTGAATAAGGCAGTATGTCTTTAGAGATACAGCAAATTTAAAATTAGCTGGCGAAGTTCACCACCGAAGTGGACACTTATGTGTCATCGACTTAGCGTTGGGCTGAATGACATTGTGAAGTAAAGGCAAAGTCATTGTTTTAATGGACTTCATATTCCTCATTAGGATTCTAAGTGATGCACTTGGTGTTTCAGATTTGGCAGCCCTCCATACATCACATGGCTTACAGTACTGTAAGTCACATGCTCTTTAGCTAGGCAGGAAGAAAGTGAGTCATAACAAGCAGTCATTTTACTTTCTCCTGTGCAGACAGAGAGACAGTAGTGTGTTTTGTGACTGCTGGTACTTTTAGATCAGAGCGAGGAGGAGATTTAAACTTTGATTTAGAACCAACAGCTTTTTTTTTCTGTACTCTTTTGACTTAATTTGTTCTTTCTATAAATTTTATTTTTCTTACCTTTATAAGTAGTTAGTTGTTTGTGTGACTGTGTGTGTGTGTGCGTGCGTGATGCGTGACAGTGTGAGTAGTGATTGCTTGAACTGGGGGAGCTCATTAGGAGAGATGGACCAGGGTGAGGAATATCTGGGACGGGTCAGCTCTGGGAGCGTGGTAGTAGTCAGCACTGCACTGCAGTGCATGTGTGAGGGCATGGTGCCCATTCCTGTTGGACCACTCAAAACTTGTGAGTGCCTCCAAAGCAGGAACAGCACCACCTTCTGTCCTGAATCTGAGACAGTTGAACCACCACCACCACCACCACCACCACCAAGTCCAACACCAGGTCCTGTGAAGCAGGATGTGCCTGTTCCCTGGGCCCAGGTGTGGATCCCATCCCTGTTCAGCACTGTGACCAGCAGGCTTACAATACATCCAAGTAACTATTAGAACAAATTTATGTTGTGATTCATGATGTGATCATAAATCATCATTTGTGACTGCATTGTGACCGTGATGATGAAGAAGCGTGAATGCCTATGGCTGTACTTCCCCAGGCCCGATGACCTGTAACTTAAAACTCCCAGACTTAAAAACACATATCAATGAGTACAATGGTGGGTGGTGAAGCCTGTAGAGATACTACAAAACAGACTTACAATGCATCCAAGTAACTAGAAAAAAAATTAATGCTGTGATTAAGTAACTGAATGATAAGTAAATTGTGATTTGTGACTGTATTTGTGACCATGATGATGAAGAAACATGAATACTTACCACTATGGCTGTACTTCCCTGATGAGCTGTAGCTTAAAACTCTGAGCCTTAAAAACACATATCACAGAGTACAATGGTGAAGTGGTGAAGCCTGGAGAGATACTACAAAACAGGCTTACAATACATCAAAGTAACTAGAAAAAATTAATGTGATTCATAATGTGAATGATCGTGAATCGTGATTTGTGACTGCATTTGTGACTGTGATGATGAAGAGCGTGATTTGTATCACGAGTGACTCGTGATGACGTTGCTGACTTAAAATGCATATTAATGAGTGCAATGTTCATGCAGAGTTAAACACCACACCTGTCCAGTACTCTGAAGGAAGCCAAAGAAACAACTGTGACTTAAGTTACAGATGGAGATTGGGCCCTAAAGAGATGCAAATGCACAGACAGATTAAGATTGCGCTGTGCACTGAAGAGATGCTGACACAAAGGCACAACACCTAACCAGTTCTCACCATCAGAAATTCAAATCTGGAAAAGAATACCTTTACGGTTGGGGCGGGCGTGCAGGAGGGCAATGTAGTATACTGCTGCAGTAACAGTCACTAGTACTAGTACCAGTAAAGATACCACAAAAAGTACAAAAATCATACAGCTGCAGTGGATAGCAGCTTCACATTGCTGAAGTATTATGTGGCACAATAAAGGTGTCTGATTTGATGACACGCATTACACATACTCACACACACACTAAGTAATGCATAGCAAATTGAAAACTTCGGTAGTATAACCACATATTTTAAACAAACTAAAATTATGCACTGCTGCACCACAACAATCAGCAAAAATGGCAAGAAATATTGAAAATATTACTGTGTATACATTAAAATTTAAACAAGAAAAATATCACCAAAACAGAAAGCACTGTCTTTTCTCCAAGTTAATCTACCCACAGAACAGATACGTCCCTCCCCAAGCACACTTCCACTGTCTCTCAGTACATAGACTGAATGTTGTATATTAACATTCAAAATCCATACACAAACAATACAGCTCAATGATATGAGCACAGGAGGGTTTCTACAATAGATGAACTAAAGTTTCAGCCAAAAAAAAATGACTCTAAAAGGCTTTTTAACAGCTTTTAGATTTGAATTGCAGAGAGCTCTCAGAGCAGATTGTCTCCTACAGCTTCCTACACACACTACCCAAAGCTGAGGCTGTGCAGAACAATCAGAGCCCATGTGACCTGAAATCCCATGAAACACTGTAAAATTCACCTTTGGAGCTTAAAACAAAGTAGAAGTAAAGGTGAAGTAAATTGTTTCAATGTACTTCGCCTTAAGAATTGGTGGAGTAGTGGTTTGGAAGGTGAAGTAACGTGAAGTCATTGTTTTCAATGGACTTCACGTTACCCATTTTATAACACGAAGAACTCCGCTTGGCGTTGTGTGGAGCACTCCATGAATTCACCTTCACTCTGTGGATCACTTGCTGGAGCAAATTGGGGCCACTTACCACCACTATATGTCTTTTACTGGAAAAGAAGCATGGAAACATGTAAAACTGTCGGTTTGAAAATCAGTACTGTGGCTCAGGGTGTGCATATCAGCATCCATCATATTTATTTATTGATGTGTAGAAAGGCCCTTAAGCACTTGAGCAGTGTGTGCCTTTTTCTTCTATTTTTTGTTGTTAATTCTTTTCTGCTCCTGTCCAGGCATGGTGCTCCTTCTGATCTGCCCCTCAGACCTGTCACCCCAGCTTACCATGCAATTTACCTGACCTTCCTCTGTGGCTTATCCCCAGTGGTGGTGATGAGGAGCATCCTCAATCTGCTGGGCGCGGATCCAGTGGTCATGCCTGGATCACTGGGTGCAGGGCCTGTGAGGTAGTGGTCATTCATGGCAGCCAGGATTGTTTTAACCCTTTCACTGCCTCCCTCTTATGGCATGGAGGTGGCATGCAATGACATCAGTGGTGGCACCACACACACACTTCTGTATGTGACGTGCCAGATGTCTGCCTCTCCTCTGCTGCTCTGGTGCACTGGTGCTAGCCTCTGCTAGGGGCAGTGCTATTCTGAGCACCGTTCCACTCCCTTGCCAAAGGGAAGAGCATTCTTTGGGATGCTTGATCTTTCTCCCTATGGGCTGACCCTCTGACATCTTGAATTCACTCCTGAACCCAAGTCATCGGTGCTGCAATCAGTATTGCTGCCACTGTGCCAACAGGCCAGCAACATGGGCCCATTTTCATGAGTGTCAGCCAGTGAGAATGGTTAGTGGAGCTGGGATCAAGCTGGGTGCATTTGCCTTCATGTGTCATACGATGCTGTCATGAGACTACTATAGAAAACAGCAAGGCGGCATTATGACATTACTATTACTTTATTAGTTGGTCCATCCATGCCTGACTGCTTCCAATAGTGCACTGGTAGCCTTAATCACCCAAAGGAACAGGCTCCCATGCCTTACCCCTCACACTGGGACATACCAACCCCAATTCTTGCCAGACTCTCTCCTCCTAATGACCCTAAAATTCGGCTTCCTTGCCAAAGAAATACACTACATTACCTGGTGCTTCCTAATACTTTATAGGGTTTTAAATAATTGATTAGAATTTTTTCTTGGGACTATACTAACTGCACAAAAGTATTTATATAGTTTTTTATAGAAGTGCTGTGTTTGTTAAACACAGTGAGGCAAGAGCTATGCATTTTCACAAAGATTTAACACTTTTATGAGCAAAATGCTAATCAATTTTTAGAGTTACATCCCTGCTTTACAGATCCAGAAACAAATGGTTTGATATCTTTTCTTGGACCAACATAGATGTAACAAAAGAAAACAGTGGTTATGCTTAAGCTTCTGAGGAAGGACTTGGTTAGTTCAAAAACTTCTGCACTTTTTTCTTTTGTTGCATCTATGATGAATCAATTACAGGTATCAGACCATTTGTTTCTGAATCTGTTCTTACAAGGACCAATATGGCAACTAACTAATTCTAGTACTTTACAGGACATCCTTAATGTAAGGCTTTCTACAGGTTGCTCTTTTTGAACAGTGCTCTCTGTTAGCTTGAACTGTCATGGCAGGAGCAGATCCACATGGATTCCATCAGCCTTCCTTGAGGGGTGACCCTCCACTTGTCCTAGTGGTGCTGGTTCTCATTCATCTATGGTCCTTAAGGCAAACTTCTGGAGTACTCCCTCCTGTTGGCTTCCTGTTGGTTTTATTCTGGAAACCTTACCATGGGACCAGTGCACCTGGACCCAGAAACCCTGCCACTATCCCTGGGCCCAGAGACCCCTGCCTCAGTCTCAGGTGGAGAGCTGGACACCATATTTATGGATCTGGAACCACTGCAGTGCTTCAGGGTGCCAGCATTGGATGCAGAGTCACTATAGTGCCAAAATATGACTTTGCTGCCCCTCCTGAGGTCTGGCTCCCCAGAGTTAGACTTATAGTTGGGGCACAGCTCCCTCACTAGGGGAAGGGCATGGGGCACAGTGCCCTGCAAAGGATAGTGGTTGATGACATTGCAGTTTGGTGCCAGAGTGACTCTGCACCCTAATGTTGGCACATTCAGGGTGAAACTATCTGGAGACCCCTGGATCTAACTCTCCTCCAGCTAGTCTCCCTTTTTCCAGTGAATGAGAGGATGGCACAGCCATGCATATTCATGACAGAGTTTCCTGCTTCTAGCTGAGTTACATCCAGAACCCCTGTCTCCCAGCAGTACCCCTAGAGGAAACTCTCAGAGTCAGGCTAGACCATTCAAGAGCCCTTTAGTATCCAATCTCATGCTGAATGAAGAGAGAGGCTGGTAACAAGTATTTGTAAAAATGTTTGTGTTAAAACACTTGTGAAATCCAGCTCACGTCCAAACAATACAACTCTTAGTTTTGACAATTAAAACAGTATAACAACACAAATAACTGTAGTGTAAAATGTTTTTAGAACCATTTTACTTCCAATCTCACTATGAGCTCACTAATAACAAGCTATCAAAAATAGCTATGCTACATCATACAATATGCCTGTTTTTGTCTGATGTTCTTTACACCACAGAGGGGACATCCTACTCCTTTCCCTGACTGGCTAGGACTACCGACTGTCCCATAGTTACATCCTGTAAATGCTACATCAATGAAACTATTTCATCAGCCTTTTGCAGACCATGTCACCTGCCTAGCAATTTTCTCCTCATGAATAGAGCTCACTTTTTGAAGTTCACTATGCCCTAAATTTGGTAAAGTGGGGGTAACTTTGCACAGTTTTCACAAGAAAGAAGTTTGTGACTACACCATATCTTCACTAGTGATGAAAAACTTCATACTCTATTTCAGACCTTCCAATTATTGCTTCATTATAGTACAGAAATATGAGGGATATTGTGGCAACTATGGTCATATGTCACTCTAGGTTATCCTTTATTCTAACCTATTCTAAAAGATAATAGTAGACATTCAACCAATTGTATTACCTGGCAAAGGCTTGATATGTAGTTTGTTTTTCCTTCTATAATGTTACAAACTCATGCAATGACCTCCAAATGTTTGAGGTTAATTGTTTTAAAAAATTATTATACTGATATTGAGGTTCCGTATCCAGGGTTGCCAAGATGTCCCCAAGAAACATCCTTCTCTCAAAATTATACAATGGACAGAACAACAAGAGGTGAACTGGGGTGTCTTCTTCTAAGTTGCATGCAAATTTTCATACCTTGAAGTACCACAATGCTATTTCAAGTAATTGAAATCTAGGTAACCAAATCTAAATTTAGTATAAGATTTTCTGTAATACTGATTTTTAAGTTTAAGTACTTCTCCATTTCAAAATACTTCTTGTTTTCTGCTAGCCAGTAACTTAGTTTAAAAATGTTAGCCCCATTTAATTCCTTCTGTATATTAACATCTCTAATTCTGGATTTGATCTTATCCTGAATTTCTACTAAAGAAATCACATAACTTTGTGTTAAGCAATCCAGGAGACCATATGGTTTAATAATTTTATCCAGGATGTTTATGCTTGGGAAAATAAATACATTTTTCTGATACAGTATTGTTTCTTCAATGCATATTCTAGGTAATCTCTTCTCTGGCATTTTGTACATTTCAGCCAGTAAGTAGACAACCTTGAATCAACAGCACATCTGACTGTCATTTAGCCTAATTCTAGTCTAACTAAAACTGAGGCTGCACATGTTGGCAGTCCCAAAAGTCTTTTGTATATCTTAGTCATGGCTGTTTCTATGGTGTCTAATTTTTCTAATCCCCAAATTTCTGCCCCATATAAAACCTGGCTCATTATTTTTGTGTTAAGTACTTTTATCATGCCCGTAACCAATTGGCCCTCAAATGTATATGAGAATCTCTTATTGCTGGATATACTTTCTTTACTTTTGTACTATTAACTGGATATGTCTATACCACCTTAAATTATAAGAAACCTCAATTCCCAAAAAATAAAACTTTTCTCATACTCTACATGATGTGTATTATATTTAAAACTGTTGTTTTGCCCTTAATGACCCGTTGATAGTTAAAAATCATATATTTAGTCTTGGAAAAGTTTATCACAAGTCCTACCTTAGTGCATTCTTCTGCAAATTTGTTTACAATCCTTTTAATACTTATATAGTTTGTTTTCATCAGGGCTACATCATTCTCATAAGCCAGGAAGGGCACTGCCTGGAGCCCAAGCTGAGCATGTGCAGCTCCGCTTAACTCAATGCTTCCAATGCCTTATTCAAAAATATATTGAACAGTATAGGTGAAACTACACAGCCTTGTCTGAGGCCGATGTTAGCTGGAAATTTAGGAGTGCAATCACCCTCCTTATTATACCGTACAGAAGTTAAATTATTTCTATATAACATTTTCAGTAGATTTATAATGGATCTATCCATTTTGTAGTTTTCAGAATATTTCACAATTTTTTCCTATCAACTCTATCAAAGCTGCTTTCAAGTCTATAAATATACAATATAGCTTCTGTTTTTAATATTGATGTATTTGTGTACTGTATAAGATGTGCAAGTACAAAACATTGATTGATTGTGGAATGTTCTGAAGAAATCCTTCTTGTGTCTCATTTAATATATTGCTTTCTTTTAACCAAGTCATTATTCTGGCTTGTATTATTTTTGTAAAAATGTTTTGAGAAGTATCAAGTAGGCTTATAGGCCTTTAGTTATTCGGATCTGCGCCTCCCTTTCTTGTATATGGGTATGATTATATTCTCTCCAAGTTTTAGGTCTCTTCCCTGTTTGAATTATATGAGTAATATAATTTTAGAGCTGGCATCCACAAGTTAGGATCTTCTATTAATATATCTACTGGGACATAGTCCGGACCTGTTTTTGGCAGAACTAAAAGCTAACAGTATTTCTTGCACAGTAATTTGACAACCCAAAACTCCCATTTTGTAGTATACTGACTAAATTTGAAATTGGGGACCAAAGAAAAGGTTTATATAATAGGATTCCCAGGTCTGTGGATCTATATGATTTTCACTATTTTCTGGGAAATAATCCCATCCATGTGCTACCATTTTCCAAAACTTCTTATCGCTCTTCCTTTTAACTGTCTTTTAAAATTCCTCCATATGTTCTTTCTAAATTCCTCCTTTTGATTGTCAATATTTTTTATAATCTTTTCTTAATTTGTTTAACCTGGTTTTATTTTGAGTTGTTAACTTTGTTTGTGTCTTTTTAGTGCATTCATTTATTTCCATTATATATCTTCTACATTCCCAATCATGACATTTACTCCTCTTAATATCCTCTTTATTGAAATGTTAATAATTATTGCTGAGATATTTTCCATGATTCTTTGAAAGTCTCCAAGCAAGAATCTGTGGGTTCCTGATGTATTACATTTACTATTGTATCCCTTACTCCATATTCATTAAGAGGTTTAATAGCTTTTGACTTTCCAAAAGATCTCATGTTACCCCTTTTCTGATCCAAACAATGTCAATTTTATTATGTAATCATGTACATATTGTTGGCCATAAAACACTTTTAAATTCTAGAGGGCTGTGCTCACTTTCTGATCTCAAACCTAATTTAAAATCTTGAAAATTTGTTAGTAAATTAATGGAGATCCAACAGTGATCTATCACTGAGACACCTTTTGGACCAATATATGTGACGCACCACCGGATTGCCTCTGGAGCATCCAGTAATCAAAATTAGGTCATTATCTTCCAATTCTTTAATAATCTGTTTACCTCTATTACATTCTTTTGTATCCTTAGACCTTCTTTGAACAGTTAAAGCATGAGGATTCAGAGCTGCACAGGTGCCAGCTATTTCTGTTGAGGGCTCCAGACTGTGCCCCACCCTGGCATTAAAATCCCCCACCAATATTAGATCACAAACAGGGTTATTAGAAGTGGTCTCCTCTATTAAGTTTATAAGTTTGGTTATATCCCCATAATCCATGGAAGCACCAAGTTTACCCATCAGCAAAAATGCAGATCTACCCTACAACGATGGCACAATACCAACACAGGTATTGTGCCACCTCTGACTCATTGTTTTCTGTGAGGGGCTATGCCCCCACACCCCCATGGTGTTCTGCCCCCACACTGGCCAGAATCTAAGATTCCAACACCAGGTCGGAGTTGGTCCGGCAGTGGGCAGAACACGGGGAAAGGCGAGACAAAATGGACCATTACCGTGAATGTTGCCATAATGGTCCATTTCCTTGTTTTGCCATTGGGGTGTTGACGAAAAGGGTGATACGTGATCCATACATCTAGAACAGATTGGTAGTAGGTATACATTAACAATTAAAGTAGTCTTATTCTTATAAGTCATACAGAATGGCAATATACAATCTGAACTAATTTATATCTCTGTGTAATTTGTTTGTTAAAAATGTTGCACCAATTTAGAAGACCACCTGACATTCTGCCATACTGTTTAACTTTATTAGCTCTCTTTTGAAACATTTATAACCATCCAGGTTTATTTCTTCATTAGTCCATGTCTCTTGTACACAGATAAAGTTGAATGGTACCAAATATTCCAGAACAGAGAGTCCACTAATTTATCCCTGGTGCCTGCCATGTTCCACAATAGCTGATCATTATTTCCTTCTGCTTCTATAGGTTTCTGGATGTTACTATTCTCACCAATTAGCCATCAGACACTTATATCCTGTAATGGTTGATATCTATTAGCTGTTTTAATTAGATTCTGCCATTGTCTATAATCAGAGCCTATCTGCTTATTTAACACTATATCTATCTCCCAATATATGTTTATATCATATCTGTCCAGCAGTTCTGTTTTTTAAATATAACAGTAATCTATTGTATTCCTTGCCCAGACCATCACCTGATCATATCTTTCCTATCTTTTAGCTTTTTAATCATTCCTCTAAAGTATTGTCTTTATAGAGGCTTTGCAATCAGTCCACTATTTTCATCTTGAGGCTAGTTTTAGTTTCTGTTAGACAGTTCCAAGTCCATAGATGGGTATTGGAAAGTCCCTATTTTCTGACTCCTGACTTTTGAGCTCTTTAAAATATTCTGGAAATAATGTTCCAATGTTAACAACTCCATCCATTTCAAATCTAATTCTCTCATTCTATCTTTTGTTTTGGAATTATTTTAGCACATAATATTGGTCGAGAGTATAAGTACCAAGTCTACATTTACTAACGGTCTGATTATGCTCATTTTATCTGGAAGATTACCATGATTAGAACTTCCTTGCACAATTGATATCAAGACTTCTTTTAAATGTATATCTAATGTCACTTCTATTTCTTCTGGGATTATTATGAACATTATAAAGAGGCAAAACAAAGTCAGTTTCCAGTGTTCTTTTAGCATTTCTCTGATTACTCTTGTTTCTGTTTTCATCACTTCCTTCTATCACCTCCTTTATCTGATCCAATCCTTTATTACTAGTGACTATCAGTGTTTCTTCTTTATTCATTATATTCATCCTCAGTTATCCCTTCATCCTCTTGTTTATCACTAGCTTCACTCTTCTGTTTTTTTATTTACCTTGCCCTGAGTTTGCTGTCCTTTTACCTTTCTTTTTTGCAATGGTCCCTTTATTTTCTTTTTCTATTAATTATGATACCCACATTTTGAAAATAATTTTATTCAGACTTGTTTTAGTTTTTTTCCCTATCATTTTTCTAGTGTCCTTTCCTTATTAATTCCTTTTTGGGGGATTTCTCTGTTTTGCTACAGTATGTGGAACTCTTCAGTATCAGTTTCATTATTGCTGTTATCAACAGGGTGTTTATCTTTATTTCCTATTGCTATTTCTGTAGATCAAGGATTTACCTCCTGTGGCTTATCCTTGTTTGGAATTCTAAGGTGCCCTCTTGTTCTTTCATTTGTTTTCTTTCTTGACTGACACCCTTATCCCATATATCAAGATTTCCAGCTCTCAACTCTATATTAAGACTATCTTGTTTGTCATAGGCCTGAGGAAGCACTTCTCTGCCCTCGTTCATACATTCTTCTGTCCCTGTTGGCTGTGTTAGTACTGTCTTCTGTCCCAATAGCTGTGTAATTAATTAAATATATCTGACATAGTTCTGCTACCATTCAGAGGGCTGTCCAACATAATTTCCTCTTCATAAGGGATTATTCCCAAAATTTGTTTTCAGAGGAGCTACATTTTTTGCTCTGTTGTTCCACATGTGAATCCTGTTGTGACACTTTTCTAAAGATACTCAGTCTTTACTTTATTTTCAATTACTACCCCTGCCATGAAAGACAATTCCTGTCTAATTGTTGTCAGTTGTTCATATATCATTGTGTTAGACAGCAAAGGGTCTTTTTAGTGCATTAGTACATTTCCTAGTAAGTGTTTCCAAAATAGGTAGACTTGGGTCCATAGGACTCATCCATTGAGTTCTCTCATCTGAAAACTCTACATTATTCTCTTCTGCACACTCAGTTTCACTTCCATGATCACCAGTATTTATATTGTCACAAAAGGAACCATATCCTTGTTTCATATTTTGGATTTTCTTTATTTTTTGTTCTATCCTTTTATTAAATTGTATTGTTTCCCTTATGCCTCTATTGTTTTACTTACTTCATTATTGACTATTTTTAGTAAACTTATATTTTGAAAAAGTGTTTTTTTAGTTCTTTCAAATGCATCATAGCTTTATCCTACCTCCTTACTGCTAATCTTGTTATTTTCACTAAAGATTCAAATTGATGTTACCAAATTCTGAGTTTCCATCTGATGTTTTAATGTTGAACAACCCTCCTGTGTTTGCCAGAATTCCTTAATTGTTAACTGTTTCATACTTGATATAGATTTAGTAAATTTAATTGGTTTCTGACCTAAAGAGAGTTCATGTGTTTGAACCGGATAAACTTACCACATTAAACTCCTCCCAGCCATTGGCAATTGTCTCTCCTCTTCTAACCAGTTCTTTTTAATAGCTGTTTTAATAGGTGTCCCACACCTCCTGAGTAGGAGGTGATAACCTCAGCACCATTGCTTTAGTTGTAGCCATCATTTTAATAGGCTTCCTTTTACCTTTTTAATAGTTAAACCATGATCGGTTTTAAATATCTGTTTACCATTTCTTGTATTAACAGGCATTTATTTAACCTGATATTGATCCTGTTATAGTCAATTCAACAATTAGTTTACCTTAGTCAAAAGCAGAATATCAAGCTCAATTCTAGGAAGAAAAATATGTCAGTAAAGTTAAACTGACTCAGTCGTTAGCATAAATCCAACCCAAAATTAATATTTCCAGAAATGCATCTACAGAGTCACAGACAATGTTCTATTTTTCATATAAATAGTCACTTCAATCAAAAGAAAATCCTCCTTGTCCTCCCTTTATAAATCAAAATGTGAAGTCAATTCTTCCCAGTTCTTGATGAAAAAATAGAAGCAACCAATGTTATTTTCTTCTACTTAATTCTCCCTAATATTCTCAAGACAGACAGGGATAAAAGTGCAAAATAATCCTTTAATATCAGCAGGTCCAATTGCAGTTCCAATGACTTTGATATGTGAGGTGTCCAAGCAAACAGGGATAAGCAGATCCTTCAACATAAACTAAGGGAGAAACAATACATAAACCAGTAAAGGGATAATGTGCAATGCAAGATACAGTTACAAGATGTAGCATACAGCTCAAATGCTGAAAACATATATTAAAATATACAATTATTACAGTTATAACCTAACAGTACAGTCTTACTGGATTCACTGTCATTCAGTAATCAATCACTTATTAAGTTTGATCAGTTTATCTTTCACTTAAACACAACTTAAGTAATTGGTTAGCTATAAAAAAACTCCTTCTAAAAGAATAAAATCCCCAAGTCCTTAAGGTACTTAAATGCCCCAAAATGTAACATAAGACTAAGGAACTTACTTTTCCCCTCAATGTTAAGCTTCTAATATTTAAAACAGGTGCATTAAGTGCAGGTAGATCATCAGCATGTTGTTCCTACTCCCTTTATCCACTGCTGCCAGAAACTAAGGTAGCACTTTTCAGATCTGATCCGAGCAGCTAAAACAGTCTATCAGCATAGCAGCTGAAAATTTACACAGGAGGCTTAGTACTTAGTGCTTAACAATTAAAAATGTTTTTCAGAGTTAAAAGGAGCTGAGAATAAAATGCACAAGGAAAACCAAGCTCCTTTCATTTTAAAAACAGCTCACATCTGGTAACTGTGGACAGAAGGACTCCTCATTCCACCTCTGTGCTCTCTGGCTCATCTGCTGAGAGTGAATGAGTCTCTGGGAGATGGGGGCACTACTTTTTAAGCTCCTGAGTTGCGTGAAAATTTAACCTAATCACACACCTCAAGAGAGAGCTCCTATTCCAGGTTTTAAAATAAAGAAAAATATTAATATATAATTCTACCCCATCTAACCTGTAAAAAGGCAAGAAAGCAGAAGAGCATTAACCAGCAAGCCACAAATGGCAACAATATTGTTACAGCACTCCAAGCTCGATAACAAAGCTTTTGCATTGAGGTAACTAAATTAAACAAGTGAGCAAACAGACCATTCCCTTTTTCAAAACAGTTATTAAAAAAATTAGAACATTAGAAGCATTAAAACACACATTAAATCACACAAAGGATTGAAAAGTTCAATTCAGTAAGCCAGGGCCAAGCTAGAGATGAGGGAAATTAGCAGAGATACCCTGGGTAGGCCCAGAGCCCTCAGGCTTTTCTGACAGCTCCTCACTGAGAAGAGGTTTCTACCACCACCACCTAAGACTCTACTCTCTCTCCTTTGAGGAGCTATTGGAGGCCTAGTCTTCATATCATGATCTCTGCAGAATTATTCACTGTTGTTGATACCAAAGAAGGACTGGAAAGGTTAGTAAAACTTCACCCTGGTGTATTGCAATGGTGGCATACCTGTTCCAAGAGAAAAAAATACATTTACCAACTCCTGCTACAACTAAATGTCCCATTTAGGTCAGTGTGTATCAAAGACATCCTTTTCTTTCTCAGTATGCTTCAGGGAACAATGCAATTTAATGGTAATTAAGCCCTTTGTGATGCATTATTTTGCAACATGTCATTTACTGCAAGTTACCGTGATGTGTTCTGTCTGTTTCTGGTGTGTGTCGTCTGCCCTCCCCGTACACTAGAGCTGCTCATATAATTTGTCTGTATGTGATCAAAGCCTATTCAATCAACTGAGAAATAATCCTCTTCAGTATTAAGTACCATGCATGTTAGTGAGCAGACACAAGAAATAGAGGTTGCTGCAGTTTGTGCTGGCATTGAAGTTAGATATTTTTTAATTTCTTATTGGCCATCACTGAATACCATTAAAGGCCAGAAATGTATGACTTTTTAATAGTTGTTTTCTTTCCCAGTAGGTAAGTAGTTTAGCTCTACAGTCTAGTACTTTACTGTATGAAATATAACTTATTTGGGAATATATTTATGAGTTAGAAATGAAACTCTATTCCTATAATGGTACAGTAGGCCTATAAATAAATCCCTATCATAGATTAACATTTCTGACATTTTCCTTTGTTCAGGATATTTTGTTTCTTAACTGGGTGTTTTAGCTGAGTCAAAACACTACTGGAGCTGGACCAGTAGGGAGCACATTAAATATTATAATGCACTCATACACTTATGCACAGGCTGCATGTGATAGTCTACCATGGTCACTGCCATGCTGCAAGAGTGGTGGACAAGATGAGCTCTAAGGTAAAAGGTTTTATGAGCAATTATCAGGAGCATCTTGATATCTACAAAGACTACCTCAAGGACATCATGCAAAGGCAAACAAAATCATAAACACTGAATCTGAATAAGGTAATTAAGTCAGAGAACTACCTGTCAGGCATGTTATGTATGTGTTTTCTGTACATTGGCTGACAATGTCATGATTGCATTTCACCGTCCTCAAAAACTGTGATCTATTTTTACAGAGGATGTGTTCTTGTTGCACACCCATGAAGAGAAACCCAGAAATATTTGCACTCTATAGCACTACCAGGTGAGCAACAAGAATAACAATAATGCAGTTATAATGTGAGAACATAACTTTTGAGTCTCATCATATAGTATATGATTAAGTGCTGTTGTATGTAGTTTTAGTTTAGTTTATTGTTCAATTTTTGGGTCATTATAATTTTTTCAAAAAGAATATACACCACATATACAAGAAGAATAGTCGTGACACAGGCTATAAAACCTATCAGCAATTAAAACAATATAAGTTAAACCATAATCAATTATTACACATCCTCTGTTAACCACTTCTTGTCAAACACATTAATGTCAAATATGTCTCATTCAAGGCATAATGAATTCCATTTTATATGAATTTACCTTTTAAAATAATATTTTGATAAATGATTTCTGGTTTAAATTTTTATACAATGACTCTTCCAACCACTGTAAATGACAGAAGATAAACCTTTGTTTACATTCCATATCAACTAGTGTGGATAGTCTGTCCATCAAATAGGATATCTCAAAAAATGCTTAAGATCCAGGTAGAAACCACTCCACTGAACCCACTACATGTTACAAAAACACAAATAATAATTCTGATTTTTGTAGTGCAGAACTCTGCCAGTAGTCTTCTGTGTCCAACAGGACTCCACCTATTTTTATCCCATAGTGTACCACTGAATAATTACTTTACAGGTTCACTCCACAACTGAATACCTTTATATCAATATAAGATTCATAATTACCAGTTTTAGGAATAGGAACCGGAGAAAACTCAATACTAACAAAACACAGAACACCAAAATAGTCCTGTCTCATTGTGCATAAATTTGACCATTGATCATTACCCTACCTCATGCTGCCAAACTAAATATATATGTCAGGAACATACAGTAATGTACAGAAGCCACCTCTCCCAAATCTCCTGAAAAAACTAAGCAGGGTGAACTACCCCTATACAAAAGCTGCAAAGGCATAACAGTGGATTATATTGAATGGTTGCTCAGTACTTGGTTAAATTTAAGGATGTTAATTGGCTTGACCTGTGGTATTTAAAGTCTTTTCCTTTATCCATTAAATGGTTCATCATAACCGTGAATTGCCTTAAACAACATAAGACTCTTACTATAGCACATATACAAGGGGTTAAAATTGTAAATAGCAGTTCCTCAGCTATGGCAGCTCTCCAACGGACATATATAAAACACATGAAACAATTAAGTTAAAATTAAAGATCACAGAAATGTTAATTCAGCTAAATGTTCATAAAAAGCTTGCTGTGGGATTTTCTAAATTCAGAAACTTTGTGGCATGCATTTGTAAAGTGCAAAGTTTGTTTAACTTAACCTTGTTCTTTTCAAATTTTGGTTTATCTGCCACAAGGTAAGAACCCTCTTAAAATGGAAAAGAAATGTTTTTTTCAGCTCAGAAATGAGGTAGATATATTGTGTATAAAATTGTCCCAAGATTAGCTTATGACAAAATAATTCAAACTTTTAGAGTTCACTCAAGGTGTGCTCTGAGAAGAGTTCCACTCTTTCAATAGTAAGAGAAATAAATGGATTGTAGAATATTCAAAACTCCACATATCGTACGTGGTTGAAATAAAAGATTACCTAATGGTGTCCTGACTCAAAATTCAAAATTATATACAGGCCAACAATTTATCTAAAGTCTTGGCTCTGAGCTCAGAAAACTATTAATATCAATGTTTTACCTTTTACAGGTGTTCCATTCTCGGCCATGTTAAGCAATATTGAGTTCATCTCCATTATAAGGAGTCTTATGGCTGCAATGGTTTGCTTTTAATTTAATTCTTACTAAGAGTACACATTTCATTGTTCAAATCATTTTATAATTAGCAAGAAAAATTTCTGCACAAGAGAATCCAGCTGTCAATTCTTTTTTAAAGTATAAAAGTTCTGGCTCCATAATTATATCATTTAACAATGCCAGGGCTTTCAATCCCAGTTCTTTGCTCTTAGTTTGTTTACTAGACTAGGTAATTAATCATCATCTAAGAGAAAGAGTAAATTGTCCCATACCCAGCCTCCACCAATCTCTGTAACAGTGTCTTAATGTGAATGAAGAAGGGAGATCAGCATACATGAAACAGAAACACATTTTGTCCCCTTTTCTTTGTCTGGAGGTCTGGGAATTCAGAAATCTTATCTCCCAAGGGTTCTCTCCCATCAACCTTCATTTTAGTTCTTTCTCCAGCCTTATCTGTAAAATAAAACAGAGAAAATGCTCCACTGGGAAGTATTTCTAAATTTCAGAGTAAAGACCTGAACCCAAAGGCAGCATTATCATACCTACAGTATATATAATACAAAGCACTTTAAAGCACACATTGTGCTTCTTCATTTCTTTCTTTGGCCAGAATCCATGCATCCGGTCCTTGTAGTTCCACATTCCACATTCAGCAAAGGCTTGGATTGGTTTAATCAATTCTCTCAGGTCTCCAAACCTCAACCATTCATGCTGAGATAATACGATGCCAAACTTTATTTTGTAAATACCTAATAACCACAATTTTCTCCTGTCTAGGTTGCTCCAATAAATGCACTATCAAAATTTAAAAGGTGCATTAACAAACTAAAAAAGACTAGACAGTGCAAATGAAACTCAGGTGCAGAGCTCAGACACAGAGTTAACACATGGAGTGGAGCAATAGAGTGGCCATCTTGCTGCTCCACCACCGCTGTTGTATACAGATTTATATTCACTCAAAATATTGTTGTGAATGGGGAAAGCTGTTCTGTGTAGATTGGTAGACCATGTGGTCCTTTAATGCTGCCATATTCCATGTTTCTATGTTGTGCTCAGTTCAAAGGTCATAAAAAGTTGCTGTTTAACATAGAAACATAAAAACATAGACTTTATGGCAGATAAGGACCACTTGGCCCACCCACTCTGCCCATTTCCTATCTATTGGATAAGCTGCAGATTCTAGTTAACCAACAGCCTACTTCCAGCAGACCCTCTATAATTGCCTTATGTCTGTCCCATGCATGTTTGAATCCCCACTGTTTTAGACCCACAACCTCTCCAGGAAGGTGGTTCCATGTGTCCACCACTCTCTCTGTGAAAACAATGTCCTCACATTACCCCTGAGCCATCCTCTATCTTTACATTGTGCCCCTGATTCTTACACATTTCTTTTTCTGAAAGATGCTACCCTCCTGGACTTTGCTGACCCCTTGAGGTACTTTTAAAGTTTCTATCATTTCCCTTCCTCAAGGGTATACATTTTAAGCTCCTTAGTCTCTCTTCATATGGCTTCTGTTGCAGACCCTGCACCATTTTAGTTGCCCTCCTCCAGATCCAAAAACTGAATGTTAAAGGAGGCGCCAGCGATAGTAGTGGGGTTATTACAGTGGGTTTCATTAATAACCATATCATTGGCAAGTGGGAATGACCTGCCCTAAGGAAGGTTTTATGTGATCCCAGAATTTATGAAGTGTCCCCAGTGGCATCTATCAGGAGGCCTTTAGAGTAGGAACTTTTAGCTACTCAAATATTTATTTTACAGGCATTTCTTTGGGCCCTATAGGTGTTATAGTCAGAGGGAAGATCAGACATTTCAAGCCACTGCCAGCTTTTATTCCATTCTCTTTGTTGTGCTAGGATGTTTTGCAGAGTCATCTTGTTTGTGTCCCATGGACTCTATGTGTACAAGATGGTGTGTGTTTTTCCTGTATTGCAGAGAAATGGGCTATACATTAACTGAGTGCTGTCTCAGGATCACTGGCATGGTGAATGGGGACCAATCAAGTAGAGAGACATCATTTAGAAATGTAACTTTGTCTAGGTTGGCAAAGTTCCTAAAGGTAATGTATTTATAATAGGGAGCTGAGGGTGACATAGAGCACCAAATGCAGTAGGTGGGTGAGTGGCCAGCTAAGACATCAGCCGACATTCCAGAAGTCAGGATCCTATCAATGCAATTTGATAGGATCCAGTCAATTAGAGTAGCAGATTGAAAGGAAGACACAACTCTTATGGGGTCATTTATCAGTTGATGAAAGCTATGCCCATGAGCTAAGGCCATGATAGACTCCATTGGCTGTACCAAGTCAGTTCAAGTTTGGGTCACCGAGAAGGAGAACCTCATTCGACCAGCAGATAAGTTGACTTGACCAAGTAGTCATCAAGGCCAGAAAGACCACTTTGAGGAGGCTTATAGGCACAAACAATGTGTAATGTCTTAGTGCCTAGGAGCAGGATAGCATGAAGGGATTCACTGTGAGAGAGGGCAGGTGTAGGCAGGGTGGAGAGGTTGAGATGAGATTTTGAATATATGGCAACCCCCTTCTAGAGATGAGCCTATCAGACCTGTTAAGATTACAGTTACGTAAAGAGCCAGCAGCATCAGGTATGGAGGGCTGAGCAAAGTCTCAGATAGGCAGAGAATGTCGGGATGGTATAGTCCAACCCATGCCTCTAGTTCCACTAGGTGACAGAGTAAGCTCCTTATGTTGATGTGTACAACATGAAGCCCTTTGAAGTATTTCCATGTATCATCTTGGTGTGAGAGATAAGTAGCTGGGCCAAGTTTAGGTTCAATATCTCTAGCCAGGGTGAGTAAGAGTACAGTAAGGACAAGATACCAGAGTTTTAGATGGATAAAAGTAAAGGTGAGATACCGTAGCAGTGAAGGCACTTTTTTGAGATAAAGGCAACAAGGTGTAGAAAGTGTTTTTGGAAAAGAAGGGGGTAGGATCTTGGAGCCGCACAATAAGATTAGCAGATTTGAGAAGGTAAAGTTGGTAGGATTGGGTGGGGTAGCTTCAAGGGATGCGGAGAAGGGTCAGGAAACCATAGCACAGAAAAAGTGGTGCAGCAGGATCGCAACAATAGAGAAATGAGAGAAATATAAAGGACAAGTATAAGTGGAACACCTTGAATTAAAATGGGAATAGTGAAATAGGCACTTCTAATTTAGCAGAGGATTAGTAGGAGCAGGAAACCCAAGCAAGAGTACAGGAAGTCAAGAAGAGAGGTTACACATTAAATATAGATGAGAAGTGTAAACAGTAGTGATTGGCAGACAGTTTTCAGCCAGTCAATGACTAAGGTTCAGATGAGGGCCAACTAGTGGTAAGGCAGAAGAAGAAGCAAATGAGAAAATGGATACTTAGAAATATAACAGAACATGCGACTAAGCGCAGCTATAAAGCAAATTGCCCAGATAGGGCAGGTAGGAAACAGCAAACTGTCCGTGGAGCAGAAGAAATCAAGCTGCCAGCAAACGTCCTGTACCTTCTGCAGTATAGGTAGTGGAGGCAGGCAGGCAGCTCCATGCAGGGCCGCCATGCAGCTCTGGGCAGCCTTTTGAACTGCAATCTGCAGCATCATGCTTCACCCAGTTGAGTCTGACAAGGGCTGGGGCATCTGAGGGAAGAGGGACAGAGATAGGCAAGATTAAATAGAGTCTAAAGAGGGGAGGGAAAGCCGCCTAACAGAACTCGGAGACAGAAAAAATTAGCAGGACAAAAGTCTTGGTCAGGAACTAAATCATAGGAGGGATTCGGAGTAAGGACAGGGCAGGGAAACAGCAGAGATACAGGAGAGGAGAGCAAAGCAGACGATTCAGAAACTGTATGACTAATAGGCTTTTCCACTTAGATTAAATAATTACAAAATTAAGTGCACTTCAGTTTCAGAATCCACAGTCAGAAACTGGAGTGGCAGTCACAGCATGAATCAGTAGGTTTAAGAGCTGCTGAAGATTCAGAAACTGTATGACTAAAGGGTTCTGGCACTTACATTAATTAAATTGGTAAGAATCAATTGCACTACAGTTTCAAAGATCCACAGGCAGAAACAGCAGCAGGCAACCACATCATTAACTAACAGGCTTTTAAGAGCCAATAAAAATCAGAGTAAACAGTCCAGGAGCCAATGGGCAGAAAGTAAAGTGGTGTTGAATTCAAACTGTCCATGGAACAGAAAAATCAGGCTGTCAGCAACGTCTGCATCTTCCGAGAGTGTAGGTTAGTGGAAGCAGGTGGGCAGGTCTATGCAGGAGATTCCATGCAGCTTTGGGGCAGACTTCTGAACCACAATCAGCAGTCCTGCAGTTCATGCCAGTTGAGCTGACCCGGGCAGTGGGGTGTCTTCTGCAGTTAAGGGTAGTGGAGGCAAGTGGCAGCTCTGTTCATGGGCCTCTATGCAGCTTTGGGGCAGACTTCTGAACACAATCTGCAGTCCCAGTGGTTCACTCCAGTTGAACCTGTATTGGGCTCTGTGGTGCCTTCTACAGTGTAGGTAGTGGAGGTAGGCAGGTAGCTCTGCACAGGGACCCAAACGGTTTGGAATATTGGTCTGAACATTTCAGAATAGAAAGGAACTGACTCACAGATGTGTCTTTTAAAGGTTTGGTGAAAAATATGAATCCATTTCAAAGTGATTCCAATTTAAAATTTTCATAAACTGGTTTTGAGCATGCTTAGTAAGCACCTCAAGATGGTTGTTTGAGACAAAAATATATTTTTTGTCGTATTGACATCATCCTTCTTCATTCAAGAAAAATCCTTTTTGTTTGGCTGTCATCTTGTTTTCAATTTTGCCTCAAAATTCAAATTTGAAACCCCAAAATGATATTCTGGGGAGGAACCAACTCATGTAGCTTGTTTATCAGGACCCCATTTGCTGGATTCTGCACTTATCTGTTACAAAAATACCCTTAAAATATTACTTTTTTACATCATAAATCTTGTTTTTATGAAGAGTCATGAAACAAAATCTTTTTACAGCTGAATGTTTGGAGATCTGCAGCTGTTTGGGGATTACTAAGGGGTGGGGACTGGCAGGATATGATGACTGTGTTCTTCCCAAGTGCTTGCGGTCCAGACATGACTCAGAACTCTCTACATTCTCTGGATTTATTGCAGTGGTCTGTTTGTGTCTACCTCTCCTTAACCCCTGCCAGCACTAGATTGCCCTATTTCATTGATGGACTGTACGTTTCAGTTAGATATTTCGACTATCAGTTCATTGTAAGCCATTTTTAGAGCCCCTATAATAACTGAGCCTTTGGGTCTGTTCTGCATTGCTTTCCATCCAAACTGAAGCTTGACTATAATTTTGAGTGGAAAAGACTGTCCAACAAAGAACAGAGCTCAGCCATGCTATCTATCTCTCTGACTTTCCATCTCTCTTACACACACACATGTGTGCACGCACGCACACACACGTACACTGTGACATCACTCTTCTTTAGCTGCTTGTACTTCAGAAGAACAAAACCACTCAAATCAGAGAGGACTTCTTTGATTTGCATGAAGCTATTCAACAAACAGCTGATCAGCTGTCATCCTGTAAAAGTAAAGGAAAAACATCTTGAGAAGCACTAAGAAACTAGCCAATCTACATCAGAACATCAGGGAAGATCTACAAAGAGTGTAAACTGTGTTGTGCCAATATTTTTTATTTTATTACTGTTTAATGGTTTTCTTGCTCTGTTTCTGAAGGCAGTTTGAAACTACAGGGTGATGTCTTGGATTACAGCCATTCTTTGACCTAAACTAGCAAGTCTTTAAAGAAGATTAAACCCTTCCCTGCCCCCTGGTTACTAGTAGTATGGAACTTAGTCCCTTACTGTGGCAACCTTTAAATACAGGAAAACAAACAATAGTACTGTATATCTGTTTCACTCCACCAGCAAGTGTATATTGCAAACAAAGTTAAGCTAGACAAAAACATATATTCATTCTAAACTTTTGTGTCTATATGTATGAATGAAATTGGAAAGGTGAACCCACACTTATAAAACTGTGTTTATACTAATGTCACCAACTTTGCGAATCCTCTCCTGTCCCCTCCCCTTATTTCCTTTCTCACCACCTCTCCTACCATAACATTTGTGTTCCTCCCATGCCCTAGCCCTCCATACCCTCCCCTGTATGCTACAATTACTTCTTCCTTTTAGCTCTTATATATATACCAAGACATGGCATGATCTGACTGATGCATATATCTCAACATGGTTAATCCTTATTATGATGTTACATATATTGAAATTTAATAAAATGAATAACTAGCAGATCCCTATACATGTTCTCCTTTTCTTGTTCTCAATTTTTTCCTGCCATCCTTCCCACAGTGATCCCAGTATTTACCTTCTGTCCATTGTGATACTCTGCATCAACCCTCTCCTATCCTCAAGACAGTTATTATTGTCTTAAATGCCCTGTCTATTTGGTATCCTCTATATCTGTTTAGATGTACAAAACAAAATGGATTTTTCTCCAGAGTGAATCCTGTGAATTCAGTGTTGTCCATAGTATCATGTAAGAGAGCTGTTCACTATTCCCAGCATTCCTTGCACTTGCAGCCCAAGAGCCCATTTAACATCTGAGGATATATTGGTGCAAAGCATCAAACATTCGAACATAGTCAAATGCTTGTTTAATGTTTTGTTTGTTCTACATGGCTTTCCATCCAAACTGAAGCTGGACTGTAAGTTTCAGCAGAAAGGTTGTCCAACACTGAACAGAGCCAGCTGTGCTCACACACACAGACACACAGACACACACCTCTATGCATCAGCCTGGCTCCATCTAGCCATCACTGTGAGTGGTATCAAATTACACAGCTTGTAAGGATGGCTTCCACAGAGCTCGTTGTTATTCACAGCTGGTTGTTACAGTGTTGCTTTCTTGAAAAGTTTGTGTTTCAGATCAAGTTATTTATATTATTTAAGTCAGTGAAGCTGTGTTCCTCATATTTTTTACTGTTGGTTCTGTTCTGATGGCTTTCCATCCAGATTGAAAAGCTTTGGTATCACAGGACCATGATCATAGAATGCTGTTGCACTTGTCTGCGGTGCAGTAACTGGAAATCAGTGCCAACTGTGCTCTGTTCTTCTCACAATTGTTGTCTCCCTCACCACACATGCACATATAGAGCCAAACACAGCAAATGTTCGATTTGTTTAATTAATTTTAATTAACAAACCCACCCTGACATGTTGCTAATGCCCCACCCAGTGCCACTAATTGTCTTTTGCTTTCAAAATCATTTAAAAGAATCATACTTACAAAATGAAAGGAACTAGGAAACAAGCAAAGCACGATCTGACTATATTGTATCTGTGTGAATCCTTGTTCATTTAAATGGAAGCACATAAATGCCATTCTTGTTCTTGCTCATCACCCAGGTCTTCCTTTTTATGAAGTAAGCTTGTTTTCAAATGACTGTAAAAGCATATAAATTGTCAATATCATGGCAAGGAGTGTTAGTAATTGGGTGTACCACAGGTTTATTAGTTTTAAAATTTTCCAAAATGATGTGCCTTTTGTATGTGTTTGTGTAGAGGCAGCAATGTATTTTTAAGATTAAAAAAGAAACTGAATAGCAGTGGATGTCCAGTGACATACGCAAAGAAGCCTCCATTGCCAGCAGGGTTCTGACTACTCTTGAAGTCAGTGAAAACACATGCTTGGTTGCATGGCTGGAAATCCACTATCCTCTACACACACAAAAATAAATTATGACATAATTCTTGGCTAATCAGGATTATTTATTTCTAAACATTTTAAGTACTATTTTCATCAATATCAGTATCAACTTTATTTATAAAAGCACAATTCCAATTTGTCCAAAGTGCTTATACAAAGTTTCTAAACATGTATTACAACTAAAACATTATTTAAAACAATCACAATAATATCTAAATGTATCAAACAATAATTAAAATAATTAAAATCATCATCAGTTCACAACTAGAACACTGTAAATAACCATCAAGATTCAAATTGGTAGAGGAAAGCCAGACTAAAAGATATGACTTCAGAGAGGTCTTGAAACTCTGGATGGTCAGGCATTCCTAATCTGACAAGGTAGAGAATTTCATAGGGCAGGGGCCATGAAAGCAAAAAACCCTGGGAATCTCTAGTAATCCCTCATCAGAGGAACGGAGCTGGCGGAGGGGTGGTAGAAACAAAGGATATATTGCAAGTACTGAGGTCCCTGCCCATGTAGGGCTTTATTTATCAGTAACCCAACCTTGAAGGTGACCTGCCACTGTACTGGCAGCCTGTGGAGTCCATGGAGCACAGGCGTGATGTGGCAAGATCTTGAGGTGCCAGTCAGCAACCTGGCCACCACATTCTGCATCAGCTGCAAGCAACAGATACCAACCCCTGGAAGCCCTAGGTAAAGGGCATTACAGTAGTCAAGGCAGGAGGTCATGAAGGCGTGGACCAAAGTTGGAAGATCATTAGGCGGACTAGATGCTTCACCTGGTGATATTCTTCAGATGAAAAAAAGAGTCCTTGACAATGACTGACACCTGAGGTTTAAGCATCAGGCTGTCATCAAAAATAGTACCCAGATTCTGCACTCTGTCAGAGGTCATCAGCTGATGCCCCTGAGCCAAAGCCTGGAGGGCTGTCCAGATGACAGCCCATACCCTGATGATCCAGGTTTACCACCAACACCTCAGTCTCCTCCAGGTTCAACCACAGCCAGCTGGCATGCATCTAATTCTGAATTTTCTTAAAACTGAGACAGCTCCACCCCATTGAGACATTAAAGGACATGTATAGCTGAGTATCATCTGCATAGCAGTGAAAACTCAGACTATACCACCTCACAATGTCTCCTAATGGAGCATATATGTTGCAAACAGCATGGGTGACAAGATGGAGACCTGTGGTACCCCACAGGATAGGAGGAGGAAGGCCAAGGATTAAATCCCTAAAACCACTCTCTGTGTTCTACACTTAAGGAAAGATCAAAACCATTTAAGGGCTTTACCAGACAGTCCACAGAAAACTGTAGGCTTGCCAACAACAACCATGGTCCACAGTGTTGAACACTGCAGAGAGATCAAGGAGTACCAAAATCGAATGAGTCCTCTGATCCCTCACTAGTAGAAGATTATTAAGTACCCAAACAAGTGGCATCTCGGTATCATGTCTCCAAACAAGTGGCGCCTGTACTATGTCTCTTCCTAAATCCAGACTGAGAGGATCAGAGACATCGTGGATGGTCAAATGATCATCCAGCTGCAACACAACCACCTTCTCAATAATCTTATCCACAAAGGACAGGTTAGAGACAGGTCTGTAGTTTGCCAGGCAGTCTTGGTCAAGGGTGTTTTTTCAGGAGCAGTCACACAACCACCTCCTTCAGGGAGGAAGGGAAACCCCATCTCCAATGACTTCCAGACTATTTAAGCTAGGACCAGACCAATTTCCTCAGCACATCTCACCAGGAGGTATGTAAGGAAAACC
This sequence comes from Neoceratodus forsteri, assembly GCA_016271365.2. NCBI lineage: Eukaryota > Metazoa > Chordata > Ceratodontiformes > Ceratodontidae > Neoceratodus > Neoceratodus forsteri. The sequence goes on from CM028131.1 coordinate 794,686,716, forward strand.
GAGTGCCTGCATCATCTCGCTGACCTCCGCAACACCCACTAGAGGGGCTGAACAGATTCCAGACCTGATGGTGGCAACCATATCTATGAAGAATTGAGTGAATTCATCACACTTATTCTGTGATAAAACTCCTCCAGACTGAAGACAGAATGGATTGCATAATCTGGCCACAGTCTGAAAGAGTTGAGCTGGTCAATTCTGCACAGCTGCAATATTCCTGGTCAGGAACTCTGCCTTCTTATGGGTGACTGCCAATTGATAGACTTTATAATGATCCGTCAATCTAAGTTTGTCCTCTGCCAGATCTGTCTACCACCAATGCCTCTCCAACATTTACATCACTCTCCTCAACTCCTTGAAGGCCTCATCAAACCATGGAGCCCTTGGACGAAGAGTGAGGGGTGAACATGGATAGGAGCTATGGAATCAGGGCCACTGTCACTGCCTTATTATAGGCTAGTACCAGATACCTATTTGGGGGCTGTGAAACTGAACCCTATGTTGTGATGGTCTGACCATCTTACTGGTTCCAGCACTAAGTTGAGATCTCAATCCTCACATGGAACACCAGATCCATTGAGTGACCTTTTATTGTGGGTCACGGAGGTAATTACCTGTGTGAGGCCCAACAAAGTCATCAGTTGGAGGAAGTCTTGACCAAATTGCAAGAGTTCATCATCGATCCAGACATTGAAAAATATCTCACATAAACAGTTTTAAAGCTGAAGTTCTAAGTTCAGATTGCATAGTCCATTTCATCACACAGGGGTTTCTTTAATTTTCCACAAAATCTAACAGTTGTGTTTAAAGTGCAGGTTTTATTCTGAAACTTTCATACTCCTCAATATAAACAGCACCTTACCAGGCACTTAATTTATGCAACCATAAAGTTAATTTTGGCTCCATATATTTGTAAAATTACACTCATAAAAATCTCTGTGGACTGGGTAGACACAAATGCTCCTACTTCCGTATGTGGAGCAGCACCCCATGCTAGCACATTTTGTGATGTCAGTAGAAGAACAGTGCTGGGTCATGCTTCATAGACTATACTTGGGCTAGTTTTCACAAGCGTTTATTTATACTAAGTGCCGACATTGAGTAAGTAAGTCCACCACTCAACTAACAAAGTTCTTGTTAGTTGAGCGATAGCCATCCTTTCTGAATGCCAGCACTTAACAGTATAAAAAAATGTTTCTGTGAAAATCAAGTCTTTTGTAGTTTATGGAGAGTGCCTGTGCTGTTCTTGTACTGACATAACAAACATGCTAGTGTCCGGCAATGCTCCAGTAAGGAAGTAGGAGCAATTTGCCTACCTGCTCCAAGGAGGATTTTTATGTGTATAATTTATAATATAGCGAGCCAAAATGAAATTCTTGGCTGCATGGATTAAGTGCCTGGTAAGATGCATTTATGTTAAGCAGGAGTGAAAGTTTTAGAATAGAAACCTCGTTTAAATTCAAGTTGCATTTCTTAACAGAAATCTTCAACATGGTTTATATTTATGTGTACATTTCCTGTGTGTCTTGTGGCTACAAGAGTTTCTGCTCAAGTCCTTTGTATCCCAGAAGTGCTTCACTTTGTTTTGTAGTTCTGTCACCCAAAGAACTCAAGAATTCACTGTTATAACCATGAGACACAGTAACTGTACATGAAAGCATATTTCAAATTCTATTCTATTCTATTGTATTCTGTTCTGTTCTATTGTTATCCTAAATTAAACCTGAAAATGTTTGCAGCATTTTGGGGCCCCACCTCCTGAGTGGCTCATTGTCTTAAAAGCTACTTCACTCTAAGGGTGTTTTATTGTTGAAGCAAGCAGGATATCACACTCCAGGAGTATTATCGATTTGCAGAGGTAAGATTAAAAACAGATTGAATGAGTACTTTCAATTGTAGGTAAATTGTGTCATGTTATAGCATCATAGAGTGCTTTTATAGCCACACAGATAGCACTGATCTTTCCTGCTGCTTCAGACTTAAACTTGGTTTCTTCATCAGGGCCCTGACAAAGAACATAACTGAGTTTATGTCTGAAGGGCTAGGTACAGTAAATACAGTACTCTCTGTTTAGCTATAACTTAATAAAATGTTCCTGCAGTTGGAGGTACTGATCCAGTCTATATTTTTTTACCTCTACAAATTGGTGTTACTCCTGGACTGCAGTCTCATGACTGTTGTTCCTCTTGATTTGTTGTACCAGTACAAGTACACCATCAGCTGTGGCAGGACGTTTGAGCAGTTTTCACTCAGACTTATTGCTCTGAAGCAGCTGCTGGCTCAGACCAGAGTTTGTTCATATAGGGAATCAGTGTATTTCAATGGGGTTTTCAACTTTTGTACATAACTTTGCCATTTTTCAGATTTTAATACCAAATTTTCAGCATGGCCTTTATGGGACACCACCTCATGAACAATGTCAGTGGAACTATGGAAATCCAGTCAGAAAGGTGATTTCACAGTCACTTGGTGAAATCACTTTTGGGGTGTATTTAACATTTTCAGTGCACTTGTTCATCTGGTAGGGTCATATGAAAACTATGTTAAGATTTGGGGGTCAAAATATGAAAAATGCCAACGCTCATGCCCATAAGCTGAAATTTTGCTAAGCTCCCTCATGACGTTGGCAATTATAAATGTATTGACTCAAAGTTATCAACATAGACATCTTTTACACCACCTCATAAACGTGATAGCTGTAATTTTTTAAACCCTGTCCAAACTGTGTTTTTGCACCTGTGGCATGTAGTGACATTGAGCACTAGGTTACAATAGCATCAACAACAAAGGCACCATCAAGAACAATACAGTATAAACAGAACTAGGAAAAATACCATCAAACAAAATAGCCAATAGTAGCAGTCATAAACCACACTGACAACTGCTACCATTCCTAAAGAACAAAATCTACACTTTTGTTTTGTGGGGGCTACGGGGTGAGGCTTAGCTGACAACTCCAAGGCACACCTTCATGCCTGATTAGCGAAGATGTAGGAGAGGTGAAACAGTAATGTTTTTCTGTTGCTGTTTGGTGGGTGGTGGTGGGCTGTTAAGTTTGGAAACACCAACACCACAGTTCCTGCTTTTGTCACTTCAGCCCAAACTAGTGCATTAATGAAGTTTTCATAAAGAATATACAATATATGTAGTAGATAATCCACCACAGGGTGTGCAGTCATGCTTTGATATATGCATGCCATGGTGCCATATGTCCATTTGCTTAAAATACTTTCATGAAAAGACTGTTGAAAAATCTTCTATGCATTTGCAAAACTGACACTTTATTTTTAAATTATTTATAAACTACACATTTTCCAATAAAATTAACTGTTAGGGCATATCCTTAGGCCTAACTGCAATGAACCTGAATTTTTCAGGTTTCAGTTCTAAGCCATTTTGTGTATCAGTGAGCAAATAAAGGGTCTTCATTTCCATATTGCATATGTGTATGGGTTATCAACTTTCCAGGACTTTTAGACTGCTGAACTGACCATTATCAAATTTACGGGAACCAGAGATCCTTCCACAGGCTCCATGCATGTCAAATGTCAAACAATTCTCTCAAGAGCAGTCAGATTTTAAGGTGCAGCCATTGGTTTTACCATTAAACTGCCTGTTCAACAATAAAATTAGGAAACTACCATGCTCCTAAAATACAGTTGCAGCCAATGTCAAGTTGCAATATTTCATGTACTGTATGCATAAGAAATCTCATTACTGTCAATGGGCTTTCTGGTGATACATTCTGAAAAAATATATCAGTATATGTGGATATACTGCAACTTGTCACTGGTTGCAACTCGTATCAATATTAATAAAACTGCTATCATTGGCTAATAAAATACTGTTCAATAAATGACTAGCAGTAGACAATGCCCTAAATCACAATTGTTTGAATTTGCTTTTCATGTTTGCTGATGCATTTTTATTTGCTTGGGGTATTATTAACTAATTGGAAAACATCTATTAGTCCAGGAAGAGCGCAGTACTTAGCAAGGTAATACAGCACAGGCTACTGCTGAGTACAGTATATGCCCAGAGGGCAGTGATTAATAATAACCTTAGTGGTTGCAGAATCTGTCACAACAACACAAACACATTCCCAGCAGTGGCATGCCAGCACCACCTGACACATGGAAACTAGAATAATAGATATTCGTTGCTGACCTCAAGCCTTGTATTGCTCCCCACTCCAAACTGTAATCTGTTTCTACAAGTGCTAATTACTGTATTAGGACCCATAGTCTCTTGATCATATTATCCAAGCAAACCAGATTCCAAAGTCTGAATCAAAGGGATATAAAACACAAACAAAAACACTCCTGCCAGAAAAAGATAAATAAATGAAGTCATACAGTATGGATGTCAGCAACAGGAACCCACAGCACACTACCCCAGAGCTTCATATCCTCTCCGGGACACTTCAGAGGAGGCTGAAACTGGGAACTGAAGTTGCTAAGGGCCAGATTATCTCACCCTAACGCTAATCATATCTGAGTTCTTGCTATACATTTGTAGTGCAATTTTGTATTGTGTTCAGAACTTTTATTACAAATTTGTCATAATTACTCTAAGTTATTTGTAAACACATCAAGTGCAAATTAATAAGACATGCAAGGAAAAATGTCTGCGATGCCAGTGCAAAGTGTTGACTCCATGCACCAGGTGGTAACTGTAATACTCTGTTGAGAGAAGAACCACATGGCTCAGCTTCTAGAACAGTATATTATCATCTGCACCGTGGTTAAAAAATAAAATAAAAAATCTTCAAACAATAAATGCATTTACTAGTACAGTTAACCAGCAAATACCATATTAAAATATATTTTTTTATTCCAAATAGTTCCTGGATAGAACAGGGTAACAATCAGTGCAGCAAAAATAACATGTGATCTGACATACATGCAGAATCATGTTGTTCTTAATAGACTTTGGGCAGGATTCATGGAAAATGCAAAGTGCTACATACATGTTTACGCTGCACTTTGCCATTGTGCTGAGTGGGCAATCCTCCTATTAACAAGTCAGATAGCACAGTGCACTGTTAAATTGTGAATAGGGCAGACGGGCAGCACTAACCCAGGAAAACCACCAAAATCCCAGTAGCACTGTCCCCACAGCCAGCCAGAGAATGGGCCAGCAGCCATAGCCAGGCTAAATCACTATTCACTAAGTTAGCCATACAAATGAGCCCATTGGGCATGCAAGGTGCTATTGGCCATTAATATGTCCATTATGGGCCCATTTGCATGGCTCCTGAGTGGCTGAGCACACCCCTCCATTAGCCCATTCCCCATGTAGCAAAATTCCTAGTAGACTTCTAGTGCCCTCCTGCCCCAATTGCCAAACCAATCTATAGAAATATGTTGTTTTCATAGTGTATTGGACCCTCCCCCATCCCAGTCCCCGATCTCCCACCCAATATGTTTAAATAAAGTTTTCAGTGTAGTGTCCTTCCGCAGTCCTCGATCTCCCACCTGATATGATGAAATAAGTTTTCCATAGTACGGTGGTCTCTCTCCCCTCCCTAAGCACACATCTGATAAAAATAAACAATTCCTATAGTGTAATGGTCCTCGCCCTTCACGGTCTCCTCGATCGCATCCCTGTACGTAATAAAAATTATTAGTCCTGGTAATCTAGTGTCCCTCCCTTTCCTGGTATAGCCATCCCTGTATGAAAATATTTTTATCCCAGGTAGTCTAGTGTCCCTCCCCCACCCCAGTATCACCATCCCCGTATGAATATATTTTTATCCCTGGTAGTCTAGTGTCCCTTCCCCTCCCTGGTTTCTGATTTCCACCCCACAAGAATGACTAATGTCATCACTGGTAGTCCAGTGGTCCTCTCCTCCATCTCTGATAACGCACTGTGATGAAGTACATATCCCTGGTAGTCTAGTGAAACCCCCACCTAGTCAGACATAGACCCCACCCTGCTCCTCCCCAAACTGACCCTCAGCCAGTGACCAGAACAGCCTTCTTCATACCACCACTGCTGGTCACCGACTGAGCCCTCATGGAGTGTGTACTGTATATAGTATACGAACAAACAAAATTGCCAGCAGAAAAGGTCCTTGAGGTTCATCAAGTTCGGCCCGATTGTGCAGCTCTTAGTTTGATATTACTACAGCTGCTCTAGCCTCACTCTAAACCCTTCCCTTCCTCCCCTTTTCTGGTCTTTCCCCTTTGTGTTCTTGTCTGTACTAATCTTGCCCTTGACTCTATTCCAACCCTGCTTAAAGCTATCCACAGTCCTCAGTTCGATTAACTCTCCGCAGTGTGTTCCATCTTGCAACCACTTTTCTATAAAGTAGTGCCTCCTCATCTCCCTCCTGAACCTTCCCTTCTAACTTCAGACTGTGCCCCTAGTGACCCTTCCTCACTTTAAGCGAATAATCCAATCTGTCTGACTTTGTTTATGCCTTTCTATCATGTCCCTCTTTTCTTTCTCTCTTCCAGTGGATACATGTTGAGCTCCTCAATCTTTCCTCATACGGCAACTCACCCAGTCCCATGATCATTTTTGTAGCCCTGCACTGCACCCTCCAGTAATCTCACATCCTTTTGAGGGACGGCACCAGTACTGCACAAGGTACTCCAAGTGTGGCCTCAGCAGTGATCATACAAGGGCAGGATGACGTCCTCCTTTCTAGAGGTGATCCTCAGGCAATGCATTCCAGCATCCTATTTGCCCTTGCTGCTGCCCTCCTACACTGTGCTGTTACCTTCATGTCCCATGTGGCTATAACCCTGAGGTCCCTTTCCTCCTCCTCTGAAGCTGTTACCTGCACTCCTTCAGCCAGTAGCTAGTCCTGAGATTTCTTGCTGCGAGACGCATGACCTTGCACTTCTTAATGTTAAACCCCAACTGCCACTCCCTAGACCAGTGTTCGAGTTTAGTTAGATCCTCCCGAGTGTCTGCCTCTCGCCTCATCATCCACTTTTGCACAGATCTTAGTGTCATCTGCAAACAGGCTGATCTTACTCTTGACCCTTCTGCAATGTCTCCAATGAAGACATTGGAAAAAACAGGGCCAGCTCTGAACCTCCGGTTCCCACTTGTTACTAGCATTGGCTTGGGTGTCCTCCCCCATAACTACCCTCTGTTGCCTGCCCTGCAACCAGCTCTCAACCCACCCCACCTCATGTCCCCCAGCTTGTTCATTAACCTCCCATGGGGCACTAAGTCAAAGCCCTGCTGATGTCCAATTACAGGACATCCACAGTGTGGCCTTCATCAACTGCCCCAGTGACCCAGTCAAAGAGGTTGATCAACTTAGTTTGGCATGATCTTCCTGAGAAAACCCATGCTGTCTCTCATCCTGTAGAGCATTACTATCAAGAAAGGTTGTCAACTCTCCTTTAGAATGGTCTCCATCAACTCCCACTATGGAAGTCAATCTACTGGTCTGTAGTTGCCCAGTTTGTCCTGTGTCCACTCTTGTGAAGCATGAAGCTGCACCACGTGAGTCATCCTCCAGTCCCTGGGTACCTTCACCATCTCCAAGGAGGTGTTAAAGAGGACCATCAGAGGGCCTGCCAACACCTCTAGTTCCTTCAGGATCCTTGGGTGTACACTGTCTGATCCAGGTGCCTTGTCCACCCACAAGGCTTTAAGGCCCTTCAGAACTCTATCCTCTTGGATGACCCCATCTGTTATCGCTGCCTCCTTCACACTTTGCCGTTTCCCCTGCAGTATTGGGCCATCCTTTTCTTTTGCTTGAACACGAGCAGCAGTATTCATTCGTGTCTCTGCCTCTAATTCTCCTTTGTTCTGCCCATCCCTCTGATTCTAATAATGTCATCTCTACAACTCCTCTTCTCCCTATGTATTTAAAGAACCCTTTTCCTCTCTGATCCCCTGAGCCAGCTTCATCTCCTTTGCTGCCTTGGCTGCCCTGACTGACCTGGTCACATCCCTAGACGCCTTTGTGGACACCCTCTCTTCCTCCCACCCCAATTTTTGAACTTAATGAAGGCCAGTCTTTTTTCCCTCACCTTCCACTCCACTTCCTTGCTGAGCCAGCTAGGTGTTTTGAACCTGGACTGCTTACTCTGAGATTTGGCACATGTGTTCATGACCTCATTCAGCCCCTTCATAATGCTTGACCACTTCTGTTCAGCATTCATCACTGGGTTAATTTTAGCTAAATATCCCTCTAGGATGCTGCCCATTTTGGCAAAATCTGCCTTCCTGAAGTCCAACACTCTTGTCCTGGTCTGAGCTGACTCCTCCCTATGTTGAGGAGGAACCACACTGAGCAGTGGTCGCTCCTGCTGGAGGGTCCTGTACTACCACATCCTGAACTTGATCACCATTTGTTAGCACCAAATCCAGTATGTTCCCTCTCTAGTAGGTCCCATCACCCCTTGCACTAGGTGGCTGTCTTGGATAGCCTCCAGCAGCACATGTTTTCTGGAGTGTGCTGTAATTACTGTCTGCCAGTCAACCCCAGGTAAGCTGAAGTCTCCCACTATAACTGTATTTCCCTTGCCACTGACCTTCCTGATTTGCTCCCTCAGCTCAATATCCACCTTTCGCTCTTTGAGTGTGACCTGTACACCACCCCATCCAGAGCTTCACCTTTAGGGCTTTGGAGCACTCATATGGCATCTGGCCTCCCTCATCCCCCTCTCTGGTCATCAGTATCCCTCCTGACATAAATAGCCAGCTCTCCAGTCCTCCCGCCCGGGTCCTTGTGGAACACCTTATAACCTGGGATCGTGAAGATCCCAGTCTTAGTATGAGGTGGTCCAGGTCTCTGAGATGGCTGCAATATCTACCTCAACCTCTACCATCATTGACAGGAACTCTGCCACCTTGTTTGCTAAGCTCCTTGCATTCAAGGATACTACAGTCCACCCTGTGTCCCACCTCTCTTCTTCCGTCTCTCCCTCTTCCACTTTTGTCTTGGTAACTTTCCTCATTCTCCTCCTCCTCCTCCTCCTTCTCTGGGGAAAGGCCTTCTAGTCTCCCTGGAAGGTGCCTCTTCCCTGCTATCCAACTTAGCACCCCCTCAGCTTAGATCTCTGTTATTTTTAATGTACTTCTCCAGCCCCTGTCCCAATGCCCTTGTACCCTTGATGCTGAGATGCAGCCTCATCCTTGGCATAAAGCCCCTTATTGTTCCACGCTTTTCCTTCTCCTACTACCCCATACCTATTTCTGCACATCACCCTCTTCAGTCACCCATTAAACTCCTGTATTCTTAGCTTCTTCACCGTGCTTGCCCCTAGGTACTGGGAGTACCTTCAGAAAATGTCACTGAGCTTCCCACCCGACTACATATACTCCCCTTCTCTGAACCACTCCTGTACTTCTTCCACTGTACTGCCCTCTAGGTCATTTGTTCCTATGTGCACAATGATATGAGGCTTCCTCCCACCTTCTTCACACATTTCTGAATGCACTGCCCTACTCTCCCCGCTGTCATACCTGGCATACACTCCACCAGGTTGGGATCTTCCTTGCTTCTCACTTCCCATCTCACCCCCTGAGCATAGAATCCCCTAATGCAAGTACTCACCTCCCATCCCTTCTACTTCCCCATGATTTGACTTCCTACAAGCCTCTTTTCATCAGTGTCCTCTCCTTCCATACACTGCCCTTTCACCTCCCATCTCCTTCAATTGCACCTCTACATGCTCTCCTCCTCCTTCTCCATCCCTTCTGTGCTCTCTCCATTCCACAGCCCTCCCCTCCACTACATGTACCCCTCCCACTGCCCCCGCATTGTGACACTCCCCCAACATGTTTTGGCCTTCCTCCCTTTTATTTAGTGTGTTCATGCCAACTTGACCTGCTTCCCTGCCACTGCCCACTTCTATCCACAGTCTTCCTTCTCACCTTGTACCCTGTATTTCTCCTTTCCTTCTGGACCCTGGCTCTTGTTCTATGGTGCCTTCCCCAACCTGCTGCTTTTTCATCAGCCAGTACTGTGTACCTGTTTGTTATCTCCAACCTCCTGCCCCAGCCCTCCTGTAATCCCTCCTTGCCTCTGCTTACCTGAACCTCTTTTCTACTTCCTTTCTGTCTGCCCATGTTCCCTACCACTGTCTAAAACTCCCTTCGGTGCTCCCAGGACCCTGTGGACTTGGTCCCCTGGCCAAGTTCCTCCTTCTGCCCTTGGCAGCCTGGTCTATCCTGCGATGGAGCCCTCCCTGCCCCTCTGCTCCATCTCCTCCTTACCCTCTCATTCCTGTCTCCTCCCCAATTACCATCTCAAGCTCTCTATCTCAAGCATAAACTGTCTCAACATCCTGCACACTGAACACTGCCCCACCTTCCACCAGTTCCCAGAAACAGTACTGCCCCACACCCATTGCCGGTCACAACCCACCTGGCCTCCCAGTGCCCCAACCCCAGTCATCCCTACCCCTCCACTTCTTCTCCCATTCATCCAGCTGCCTCCTTGCCCTGGCCTCCACATCTCCCTATATTCCTAGGCTCTAAAAGTTCACAAATCTTTACAGCTGCATCCATATTACTTAAGAATTGTAAATCTGCATTTCTGTCAAAACATTGTCCCCAGAATAGCATTTACCTCAAAAAGAAAATGCACAACCATTATATTTGCATCAGTATTTCTTAAAGACTTTATACCACATTTCACCCCTTTAAATTAATCTGCCTCCTGCCCTTCCTAATAGTTGGAACCACCATATTGGGGCGGTCCTGCCTGTTTAATAATGGTAGTGGTGGTGGTGGGGAACAACACACATGTTCTCCGCCCAGTACAAGCTAACCAGACCAAACTACAAGCTAACCAAAGTACAAGAATAAATATTTCCTTTAGTCTCCAGGAGCACATTGTAGCTCCTGCTTCTTCTAGCTCCAAATGCAAAGTGAAGCAATTAACTAAAATGGCTGTTGGCTACCTGCCCCACCCCCAAGTCTAAATCTGTTTGCAGTTTGATTTTGTAGCCACCACAGACAGAATTCAAAAGAAGTCCTGCTTAAAAAAAACATAACCCCTGCTTAAAAAACAGGCCACAAGTTCTCCTCCCAGTACAAGCTAGCCAAACCAAACTACAAGCTAACCAAACTACAAGAATAAATACTTCCCTTTGCTCCCAGGAACACACCTGTAGCTCCTGCTTCTTCCAGCTCCTTGACTGTGATTGGTCAATTACAGTCAAAGAGCCATACTGTGTACAGTATGTGCTGCATAAGGGCTCAGTCAATGGCCACACCATGGTGATGTGAGAAGGGCTGTGCTGGTTGCTGACTGAAGACTGGATTGGGGAGCATGGTGGGATCTATGTCTGACTGGGTGGGGAGTCCACTGGACTACCAGGGATATGTACTTTATCACAGAGGCGATCGGAGATGGGGAAGGGACCACTGGACTACCTGGGATGACATTAGTCATTCTTATGGGACAGCAATCAGAGACTGGGGGAGAGGGACACTAGGAAACCAGGGATAAAAATATATTCAGGGACCCTAGTTTACCAAGGATAAAATTATATTTGTATGGGAGATGGCGATACCATTGAGGGGAGAGACACTAGACTACCAGGGTAAAACATTTATTCACATGGGCATGGCGATCAAGATAGGGAGGGACCACTACACAATGGAAACTGCTTATTATTATTGGATGGCTGATCGGGAGGGGGACCACTACACTATGGAAAATGTGTTTCATCATATCGGGTGGGAGATTGTTGATCGGGGAGGGTGGGGCTGCAGTGCATCCACCAAACACAAGGGTTGAGTGGATTACCACCAGGTTTTTCTCAGCGGTAATTTCTCCATGCAAGGGCCTTCACAAATGGCTCTTGTGTAGAGTAATAACTTTGGGAATAGTACTGCTGGGAAATGCAGGTCTCCGGCCCTTCATTTACATTGCAGCCCCTTCCAACTTTGCCAGGTGCAAACACAGTTTGTCTGGGCAAACTGTGCTTTGTGGATACTAGTTACAGATAAAACCCAGTTTGCCCTGAGCAAACTTGGTTTGTGCCAGGCAGAGTTTTGTGAATCTGGCCCCTTGTGTTGTTAAATTATAAGCATAGTGATTTTATTATGCTGAAATTAAGTGAAGATAGAATGTGAAGGAGGAGAAGGTAATATCAAGATAGAAATATATATTCATCTAGAATGTTTTGGTAAATCTGTCACAGAACTATTTGTACTGTAACTCATGTTGTGTATTTTCCTTAAAATGATAGTCTTTGACATTGATTTTTTGTGAATGCTTGTCTTTTCATGAAAGAAACAAATTCTGCTAAACTGTCATTCTACAGAGGAAATTCTGCTAAAAAAAGGCAATTCACACATTGTTTTCTCTTGAAAATGACAATTTCACATACTTATTTTCATGTAAGTGAAAATTCATAAATTGTGTCTGCTATTTGATATACAGTATACTGTACCATGTGATCTATAATGGCTGCACTTCATCAATCTCTAACTCCAACTGATGGTACAACAAGATAGTTTAATAATTGCAAAAGAAACTACATTTGATTTTCAGCATTTTGATGAAAATATAAGATATATTTGAAACCTTAAGTCATGAATAAAATACTCTGAGTTTCAACCACCAAACCACTGTGGTTAGAATTATTGTTGATATTTGTATTTCTGGATCTGTGTTTGTGTCAGCTGTTGTATGCAGTTATATTTTGAAGGTTTTATTAATATTAATTTGGTGTGCATTTTGCATTTTCTTCTGTGGTTGATTGGGGATCACTGCTGATGTACTGTATTTTTCCTTTTGCTTTTTACTTGGCATTTGTAATTTTATTTTAAGGTTTGGTGGTAGGAGTTCAGACTTCTTTATTTAGTGATTTTAATTGTATTAATATTTTGGATTGCAGTGCATGATGTTGGAGTTCAGGAGGGCATATCTTAGATTCACAGATTTATAGACATGTGTCTGCAGAAAAGGACCTTCCTGGCCCATTGAGTCTGTCCACCCCCGCTTGTCCCCTCCTCAAGATTCCACCCTCCCCACTTGACAACCCCTTGTGTTTGTGCCAGGCCTTCTTGAAATCCTCCACTGTACTGGCCCTCACCACCTCCTCCGCAGTCCATTCCAGAGCTCAACCACTCTCTCCATGAAGTAATACTTCCTAAATTTCCCTAAACCTTCCCCTCCACTTTCAATCCATGCCCCTAGTGGTTGTACTCTACCCATCCTGAAAATTAGCTGTTTTGCTTATTTTACAGTATGTTTTGTTTTTGTTTGCAATGCATAATTTTGAAGAAATTCTGTTATTATGGAATTCTGAGATACTATTTTTTATCAGTTCTATTTATGGCTCTCAAGCCAGGTGGGATGTACCCCATATCTGCCTAAGACATATATCCTACTTCACCCACTGGCAGTCCACCTAACCTGCCTGGGCAGGTGGCCCATGACTTACCCCTCATGGTAGGGTTCCCCCATGGGGTAGAGAGAGAGAGAGAGACTGAGATTAACCATGGGGTCCTGTTAAGACTTATGCACTCATCTTTTCAGTGTGGGACTAGAAGCCTGCCCCGTCATCTTCATGCTGTGCTGCCTTGAGGGTTTTGAGCTTGTGTGCCCCTAGAGATGCTGACATGCAATGATGCCAGGGCATGGGCGTGCTTGCTCTCATACACACCCCACAGATATTTACTGCTGCCTCACTCATTGAAGCATGATCCTGGCTTGGCCAGGCTTTGACGTTAGTGTTGCCATGTGGTTTGATTTGAATATTGACCTATTGCTTCAATATGCTGAGCTTCACTTTATGCACTCTTAGATGGCAATTATGCTATGTTAGGAAGTCCCATGAAAAAGTGCATTGATCAATGGTGAAGAGGAAAAATTGTCCAAACCCAATCTTATTAGTCCATCTAGTACATAGAGTACTTTGTATATTATTTAAATATGTTTTTATTTAACATTAATGATTAAAATGTTAGTTTCCGTTAAAATAATTTTTTGTCATGCATTTCTCCTCTTCATTGACCATATCAGCAAGACATTTTATCCAGCTACATTTTTCAGTAGCAGACTTGACTTGATGCATTAGGTGGCAGAACCTTTGGAGTGACTGCTTCAATCTTATGTAATTTTTTTCCCTTATTATATGCATGTGGCCAACACAGTGGAGCCTTTCAAAGCCTATCAGAAGACCTTCTTATTCTACCTGGCATTTTCTAATAATCAAAGTTGCCTAATCATGGATTACTGTACTTTAAACTGTACTTTAAACATTTCTTATTTTATGTTATTTTATGTCTGAAGTTTGTACAGCACTCAAAGCCTTTTTGGACTGGGTGCTTTATAAATAAACTTTGCCTTCCTTCCCTTGACTTTGATGGAGACTAGTCTAAGAAGCACAACCATGTCATGACAGGAGCAAACAGAAAACGTCCTACATTGCAGGGCAGACAAAAAAACATTTTCAGGAAATGCTTGGTTTGATCTTTCACTCATGACCGTATTTCTTGTATAGTATTCTGGAAAGATATTTATTATCTCTAATCTAAGGGTCATGTAATACTGAGACCGGCTGTATTTATTATATCTAATATAAGGGTCATGCAGTATTGAGGCCAGGCTGTATTTGTTATCTCTAATATAAGGCTCATGCAGTATTGAGGCCAGGCTACTGCAACTCTTAACAGTTTTCCTTGTTTCGATTAAAGTGCTATGCTATGTGACTCATTTCTCTTGACTCCTTTGAACTGCCTCTGATTATGTTGCTTTGCAACTTGAAAATGGTCTCTGGCACAAATCAAAAGTCAAGACCTGACTAGGATGGATAAACACACTGCATCAGATCCTTTCCTTTTTCTGCCCTTTTCTGGCTAATGACCATAGCTTAGATCATTAAATTGTATAACTATGTCCTGCATTTTTGTAGCAGTGTTATTTCTAGACATTTAACATACATGTTTCCAAAGTACTGGCATACAAATTTATTTTCTCTTCACATTTTCTTTTCAGGGTTTTAGATATTTGGACTGCTACAGCAAGATCATAAATAATCTGTTGCTTGTAGAAGCCTGCAACCTGTTAATTGTGTTTTTTTGTGACTGATAATGCACATTCATCCTCAGAATGAAAACAGAACTGTTGAGATCCCTTCCTGTGCTATAGCTGTTAACAGTGAGGTAATCCATTATGTGCATTAACTAGCCACAATAAACAGAAGAGCATTTGTTTGCCATGCTCAAACAGTGGAAGCATTCATATTTTGTGTTAGTTTAGTAATGCCCAGTTTCTGTAAATATGACATGCTGCCTTCTTTACAATCATGCAGTGGCTCTGATTTAGCAACATACATTTGTCAATGCTGAATGTTGTCTTGCTGGCATTGGTGTTAGTAGTGCAGGAGTTAGAGATGCATAATAGGAATGGCACTGAAGTGTTGAACTGATGCCAACCCCACCCCACCCTGCAGAGACTGATAGGCATTGAGGTGTGCTTTTGGGGCATTAGCCTTAACACTCATGCCATTTCACCTCACCCTACCCTGAAGACACTGACAAATGTCACAAGATGCCTTGGGTCTTTGGGCCTTATGCTCACCCCATTCAGACCATAAGGAAATACACTGAGATGGGTGCAGTATAGAAGAATGGGGTGACCTTTGGGGCTGAAGACTGCACACCTCAATGCCTGACACTGGCTGCATGGTGGGGTGGGGTGGAATGGCATGAGCATTACAGCCAACGATCCCAAGTCACACTCCTGACACCTGTCAGTTTCTACAGGGTGGGCATTATGGTTGGAAACCCTAAAGCCCCAGTTATTTGTTTGTATTTTCACTCCAAATTTTCAACATGGGCTTTCTTTGACCCCACCTCATGAGCAGTGGCACTATCAGTTCATTAGCTGAAAGGTGATTTTGCACAGTGATGTAACATTTGGCACCACAGGTGCAAAAACACATTTTGAGCAGGATGTGAAAAATGGCAGCTGTACTGTTCATGAGGAGGTGTAAAAATGGCAATGTTGAATATCTGGAGTAAAAATATGAAAATTGGTGAAGTCATGGCGTGCATAGAAACTCTGCATAACACATACCGTAACATAATTATTTTTGGATTTTTTAACCACATTTTCAACATAGTTATTTTGGGACCTCCTCTCTTGAACAGTGGCACTGTGATTTTGTTAATCTGTTTCAAAGTTGATTTCCATGATGACTATGCCATTGTGCACCACAGGTGCGAAAACACATTTTGGACAGGATGTCAAATATGACAGATGTACTGTTTATAAGGAGGTATGAAATGGCAATGTTGAAAAACTGAGTGAAAATATTAAAAATTGTCAAAGTTATTAGCATGTGTGGAAACTACACAATGTACGCTCATAATGCAGTCATTTTTTTTATTTTTACCAGATTTGCAACATGGACTTTTGGGATGCCACTTCATGAACAGTGGCACTGTTGTTTTGTTAATCAGTCCTGAAAGGTGATTCTGGAAGTGACTGCAAAATCACCTTTTGGGACCAAGTAATGAGATGACAATGCATGTGTTCAAGAGGTAGGGTCCCAAGAACCCTATATTGAAAATTTGGTACCATAATACCCAAAAAGGATGAGCTAGCCACCTAGTTGAACCTCCCCATTGCCTGCCATTATAAAGCTTACTACATTTTGTTCAGTTTCCGTGGGATTTTGGAGAGTTCAGATGCTTTTGCACTCACAGAAGATCACAGTGCTGACCTTCTTGAGGTAAGTATGGGGTGAGGGAGGCTACGAGAGGTGGAGTGCACAGAGGGTGGGTGCGTGTTGGAGGAGAGGGCACGGTGGGATGATGAGTGTCCTTTTTATTACAGGTAAAAAAGAGAAACTGGACTTTGGGGATGGTTTTCTTTATTTGCAGGTAAAATAAAAATGATTTTACACACTGGGTTGGGCTACAAGTGTGCCATGAGTTTGGGGGGGCATGTATACTGACCCTGATTGGGCACCCCATCGCAAACAAATTTAACTGGAGGGGGACATGCCGACATGGGGATTGGGCATCCCTGATGTTAGCTTTGTGGGGATTGTGTGGCAAGTGGGAGGAGCCACCATATTTATTGAATGTTTCACCAGGAAAGGCATGTAATGGAGCCATGTCTTCTGATGTCTAATGAGGAAACTGCACCTCACTGGAGTAGCAGATTTCTTTCAAGGTTTTGCCTCTTTGAAGTTTTGTGTCATCGCTAGGATGCTGGCTAATTGGTGGCTGAGGGACACACCCACTGATGTGTTCCTGCATTCGCCAAAACTGACACACCTCTGAATGTGCTACTACCATAAGATGTTGCTTATGCACGAGCAAGACAACATAAAAATGCAGTGAGTTACATTATCTTGTTTGTTTGTTGATTGAATTTTGCTGACCTGGTAAGCCCACTGGGCCTAGAAGTCCTTTTCTGGGGTGACCGGGTGGAGGGGATACAGATGGTAAGCAACTGAAATTGAACCAATTTAAGCTGTTGTGTGTGTATTTTGTAGAATGAGGGAAATTGGCCAGGACACCAGGAAAATTCCTTTACTCTTTTCAATAAGTGCCATGAGATCTTTAACATCCACCTGAACTACCATCAATTCAGGCAGATGGGACCTCGGTTTAACGCCTCATCTGAAAGACGGCACCTCAGAACATCATCTTGATAGAACAAAGAACTTTTATTATCAAAATACTGGACACCTCCAGCTTTTAGTATTTGCTTGCAGTTTATGTAGCACGTGTCACCCTGCTGATTTACAGCATCCTTGCATTGGCTGCAGGTAACTTTTGTACTAATATACTTTTGGTAATATTGTATTAAAATGAGTGCACTTGGTTAAGCATCCTTTACATAACAGGCTAGAAAAATCCTGAAACACAATTGTCTGTCATCATTGAAGGCCATATGTTTATCAGCCAACAAAAGAGCTGGCACGAGTCCTGTATAAAGACTATTTTACATATACAATATTTTTCTTTAAATGTTTTAATATACTTAAAAATGTTACTGCAAAAGCTTATCTTCTATGTGCAATAAAACCCTCTGAGGTGTGGTGTTGGAAGATACTATACATACACTTTCAGGGGCATGCAGGTAACTTACAGCACTCCACACCATGTTGAGTCTTATTTGCTACTTGGAAGGCAGTACTAGCATATATTACGTATGAGATTTCAACCAATAAGTGCACAGAGACATACAGTGGTCACTTATGCAGGAACATTAGAGTGGAATATTTCACTTCAAAGCCAATGGAGGGCAGCTTTGTTTAACGCTTAACATTTAATAAAAATAGGTAAAACTCAGTAAGTTACTCTAGCTGCCATGAGTCTTTTACAATAAGATGATAAGGCCTCTGCAGGAATGTGTCTTATGGAGTAAGTGACTCCTCTTATTTTTGTATATGAACATTTTATTGACAATTATTCAAAAGCACAAATAACAAACCATACAGAAAGAAAATGTATACCAAATCCATCAGTGAACACCGTTAAAGTCAGCATCCTAAAATAAACTTTGGATACAAACTGTCAGAGGCCATCAGAAAAGTCTTACAAGGATAACCATATGTCCACCCAGTTTGAACAACCAGGATTATCTTCTGTATTGAGCGGAAGAAAAAGTACAGCAACATCTTCCTGACTTCTCTCGAAACAAATTTAAAGCCTGACCAAAGGAAATTAAATATACATAAACTCAGATAGAATCAGATAATTTTACACCAATGCAACCTATCCAGTAATATCAAGTCCTATAAAATTTAGGAGTGTTTTCCTTCTCCAATACAACACTTGCTGATATGATGCTGTTTTAGAAACTGCTTGTCCCCAGTGTGGTAAAGAGGAATATTAGGAGTCTTCCACTGGAGAAGGAGAAGCCGCTGCACAAATAGCAACTTTAACTGTTGAGGCCTGCAAATCTAACATCATTGGATCTTCCAAAATCTGAAGATGTGGAAAGAGGGATAAAGGAATTAGTACTTTCTCTCTAACATGGTGATAATGCCTGACCACCAATCTCTAAATAATGCACAGCCCCAGAGTATAAGTAGTAATGAGCCCTCATCACTATCACATCTCCAACAATCACTGTACCCAGAAAGGCCCATCCTAACAAGTTTACCTGGTGTTCTGTACCAGCAGCCCAATATCTTCTTTTGTATAAGTTGTAGTTTTGGGTTGGAAGAAGCCCCATGTGCTTTGACCGAACAATTGTGCCAGTCCTCAGCTTCAAAAGGCTCTTGTTAATCTTCAGTCCATTTAATTTGGTGTGGATTCTAGTCTGAAGACAAGCTGTTTGCAGGAGCTTATATATAATGCTCATATGGCCTTTGGAGATCATAACACATGTTTGTAAATGTTCTGTTAACTCTGTTGGTATTATCTTAAAATCTTTTAAAACCTTGAGGAAAGGGCATGGCATATTTGACAATATCTCCAAAGGTCACGAGTTGGTAATCCAAAATCAGATTGTAGATGTTGAAATCAATTTAACAGGCCACGCCCCTGAACAATTACATCTCCCCAAATGAATACTTTTGGAAGCCCAGGTGATCCAATAAATTTGGGAACCAGTAAACACAGAAAAAGGCTACACAAGGTGAGGTGGTGCTCCATTGTAGTCAAAAATTCAATTACATAGACCATGGGCACTCACCAGAGATCGATGGTGGACAGGAGCTCTGTTCAAGATGGTGAAAACATGCAGCTGCTAGTGAAGCTTGCCTTACTCCCCAAGGAATGCATTAGCAGACCAGCTACATACTTAATTGTGCCATGAGCTTTAGTAACATTTATTGTGCTACCAATGGATTAATGAGTGCCTTTCTACCAGAAGCTGTGGTTTTCTTACCTGAGACTGGAATCGCCTGCACAGCTAAAAGCCAAAACTGCATGGAAGCTTCTTTGGGAATGCAACCTGAAGATGACCCCAAGTGAATGGTAGAAGCCAAGATCCATCCCAGGTCTGCAAAACAACCGGCTTTAAAAACAGGAACCAGGTCTAATCCTAACAGCAACAAACAGTCTAAGGACCTTGATCAGGGAATGTTTAATAAATCGGTTATCAGGTTCTCTCCTTGAGCAGCCAGAAAATGCAAGCACTAATATCACACACTTGCAAACTGCTGAGCAAAGGAAGTCAATAGTCTCACATAGTCAGGTACCTGCCCCTGTATTTTTGATCAAAAATCTCTTTAAAGAAAAAATTAAAGAAACCCTGCATGATGATTTATCGAGTACATCTGGAGTATGAATCTGAATCAGACAACACAAATTACAGAGGTGTCTCTTCCAGTAAACAAAACTTTAGCAATGGCTGTTCTAAGTGAGGCAAACACTACATTTTCAACCTAATTTGGAAATAACCGAGGATGGCAAAGGCAAGTTTCTATGGTTGAGAGTGAAGTAACCAGAAACATCACAGAGGCCAATGCCAAGCCAGATGCTTGAGTACCACCGAGGCATGCATAGACCAGTCATCTGAGATGGAGAATAGCACCGCACTTGACATGGCAAACGGGAGAAAACAACATCGCTCAGCTTGATACCATTACCACGCTTACAGCAAAAGGTATGTGCCTAGAGATAAATTGACGACTGCCTTTACTTATATCTCAAAGTGGGGTTAAAGGAGATATGCTCTACCAAATCAACATACTTGATGGAGAAGTTGCTTATGAAAGTAAACAGAGCAGAAATACATTCATTTTGCAACTTCAGTAGCCAGTGTTAATAAACATGGGTTGATGCAAATAGTATGGGGCTGAATGCCAAACTTAATCCAGCAGAAGTTGAAATCCCTGACAAACTTTTTACTGATTCTAAAGCTGTGAATAACACTTTGTTACCTGGGTCTAAGAATTCATCTGAAGAGGAGCTCAGTTTTTCTTCAGGGACTGGGAAAGAGACTGCCCCCCAACTGGGTACAACAAATAATTAAGTTGATTGCAGACCTGGATAAAAAAATGTCAGAAGCAAATGAGAAGACATATAATAAAGTGGAGAATCTTTATTCCACAATAAACACTTTGCTCCAGGAAAATCAAGCATTAAAAAATTATTTGTGTGATGCTCAAAAAGAATATTAGCCTTGGAGGAAGAAATGGTTCCATTTTAGAGACAAATTAATCACCTGGAGGAGTCCCAAAAGATCTGTCTTCTAAATTAATTGATTTTGAATTGGGAGCTAGATGAAACAATATTAGGATTATAGGTGTTCCTGAACTTTGGGATAAACAGATTAATCCAATTAAATTCTGTGAAAAAATAATAGCTGTTTACAATGACTCAGACCCAGCCAATACAACCTGTGACTTTGATCAAATACATAGAGTTTTTTGGTCCTAATGTAGACCCACAGGGACCACCTTGTCCTATAATAGCAAAATTCTTCAAGATCGAGGACAAGGATTTTTATGAATGCTGTGTACAGGAAAAATAATTACACTCAATGGTGCTAATACAGCTGTATATAATGACTTACCACAAGATATTTTACAAGAGAGAAACAAATTTGCTGACATTATAAAAAATTATGGTCGCTTGGCTAAAATCAACTTTTTTTCATCCAGCAAAATTAAAGGTGGCCCTAGAGGAATAAGGCGTATTTATGATACACCAGAAATGCCTGGAAAGATTTAAAAGAAAAAAATGAGAATTCTGTATAAGTCCTCAAGAGCACCTTCTATATCTTGAGTTATAATTGTCTTTCTTTATATTATGTCTCTCTATATATACTAGTAGCATTTCAGGTAAATAAGGTTACAGTAAAGTAGGTTAGCATTTTCATGGAGGGGCGGAAGGAAACCTTTAGAGTTGTTTTTATTCCAATCCAGTGACTGGAATGTTAACCTTGAGTAAATTAAAAATTGTGCACTATTAAAATGTAGTGAGGGAAAGAGGATCACATGATGAGCTTGATCGGGAAGGAACCATTGAGCAGAGCTCCGGGCCCTATCGATTTAACTGCTTTACAAAGCTACTTTAGACCCTGTGGTGATAGCCAAAATAGATGGATTAACCCCTAGGGTTTCCTTTTAGCTTCGTTGAAATTCTTTTTCAAAATCTCAGCTGCTTACTTACGGTACTGTGGCGGCTCACGGAACCAGGCGCAACATCCGGGATGGAGTCTGAAGCTCCTGAGGGGCCTGGGCTCGAGCACCAGCAGCGAAGTGCCGAAGCCACCATCACCTGTCCCGGAAGACCCAGGGCCTAGCTCCGAGAATGTAGGAGGAGGTCAGACACTTGCAAGATATTGCAGAGATTAAAACCTTGCTTCGGGCTAGTCGTGACTTTTCATCAGTTAAACCTACCCTGCAAGCTCTGGCCCAAAGAATGGGGATGTGGAAGCGAGTATGGCCTTTCAGGAAAGTAAGTTCTTTCTCAGGAGCAGGATCTGGTGCTCTCCGTAGGCAAGTTAAAAATTAGAGGATCAAGTTGAGGACCAGGAATCTCGAAGCCGAAGGAACAATTTAATCCTGGTGGGTTTACCAGAGTGATCGGAAGGAGCAGACTGCATCACTTTATTCAGGAGATGTTAATGAAGCTCGTGGGTCCAACACCATATGGCGATTCTTATAACTTGGAAGGGCCCACCGCTCTCAGAGAGGTACTTCCACCAGGGCCAGACCGCTGGTCATCATCATGCTTTCTAAATTTTAAAGAGAAGACACACATTTTAAGCAGAGCCAGAGCACTTAAAATCTGCAGTGGAATGTGCGCCTTGTCAGTGTTTCAAGACCAAACCCCAGCAATTCGGAAGAAACAAAAGGAATATGGGGACATTAAGAAAAAGCTTTATTTGGCTGGAGTGAAGTTTAGAGTCCTGTATCCTGCCACTTTGGTTGTGAAACTACAATCTGGAGATCGGAGGTACCTAACGGCAAGGAGGCGGCCGAGGGACTGAGACTGGAATTCCAGATTTGTTCAAATCAAAGACCTGAATAAGCTCCAGGGAAGGCACTAACCAGAAGTGGTTCTTTATAAGGTTTCAGGCATTTTAAGGACTGTTGGACAATAATGAAGCATTGGCTTAAATAATCAGTTGGGAGGGGAAAGCGGGACATGAAGGAAAGAAGAAGAGAAGAAGACTAAAAGGAAGAGAAGAAGGGTGACAAGAAAGAAAAAGTGGAAAATGAAAGTACTCCCCTTCCTCCTCCTCTCCCTCTTCATCTCTATCCCTCCCTACCCTCCTCCTTTCCCTCCCTTTTTCCCTTTCCTTCCCTTTTTTTCTTCTTTCTTGCAGCATTCCTTCTGAAGATTGAGGAGGAGTGTTAAACCTGTTCTGCTGAGTATTCCTTCTATATTAGCTTTAGCTGAGCCAGTGGTCTAGGAGGGACTGATTGTTCTTAGTTAGATCTGAGAAACCATGGCTCAGCTGGACTGTATTGTATCTCAAAGGAACTGTAGGTCCATAATATGTTCTTGATGTTAATTTGAGATCTAAGGAGTTTAGATTTGACTCTAAAAGGGATGCTATATTCTTTCCCAACTGTGTAGGGTGAATGGAATTTACTTTAGCTCAAGATGTCATTATTGTCCTTTTAATTTTATACATTATGGTAGAGGATACTTAAAGCTATGAGGGTAAGCCGTAGGGGTGATCGGGAAGATGGTCCTATGTTCAAGGGAATGTAAGCAGTTATAAGGGTGATACTAGGGCTCTGGAGGGTCTGGGGCTTGCTCACCGGATAGCTCATTTACTGATCCATCTGAGTTAGGAGGATGATCCAAGGATCGGGGACTGAACGGTGGGGTGGGATTGTGGGAAATGGGAAAGAGAGGTCCAAGGTACCAAGACCAAGACGCTATGACCTTCTATTCTGGGCATATTTGTTAAGGCTGATTCTGCTGGTGTGGAATCCAGGGTGTAAACAAAATTGCATGATCAACATCAAAATTATTACTTGGAATGTTAAAGGCCTCAGAGGGTGGAGGAAAAGGATGGTGATATTAAAGTACATCCACCAATTGGGAGCTCAGATCGTTGCCCTGCAAGAGACACACCTTCTTAAGGAGGAATTGGGTCTTCTTAAAAACCATGGGTAGGACAGGTTCTAGGAGA
Organism: Neoceratodus forsteri; assembly: GCA_016271365.2. Lineage (NCBI taxonomy): Eukaryota > Metazoa > Chordata > Ceratodontiformes > Ceratodontidae > Neoceratodus > Neoceratodus forsteri. The sequence goes on from CM028131.1 coordinate 794,710,720, forward strand.
TGGAAATGCCAAAGCTTCTGGGAAGTAGCTGTTTTGATTAGGCGAGATTGTCCGTCTCATAGTCTTACAAACTAAAATTAGAGAAGACTGCAGAGGGATTTATGTTACGGTACTATTATGGGTAAAGTGTTATTGATTGCTTCTATATATGCTCCTACACCACCCAACCCTGACTTTTTGCCTCGATAGAAGTTGATATAGCTCTACTTCCATCCCATCCTCTAATCCTAGCAGGAGACTGGAATCTCTGTCTCAATAATAGGGTGGATAAAAACCCCCATCCAATCGTCCACCTTCTATAGCATAGGTAGCCTTGGCCAAACTTCTGGAAGTTGTGGCGTGGTTGATGCAATTATGGTCTGTAACAAGGAGACGCACTATGACCTTCTATTCTGGGGTGCAAAACCCATTCAAGTATTGATTTCTTTTGGTTAACAAAGAAACAATTCAGGGAGTAAGGAGTTGATTACCCACACTAGAATTCTATCAGACCACTCTCCAGTTCAGTTAAGCTGGGTGATAGAATCTCTCCCAACGAAACCATACCAATGGAGGTTTGACGATTCCTATTATTGGATGAATATATGCTAGCTAAATCAGAACAGGTACTGGTGGAAATTATTCAGACCCAACTTCCTACACTTTCAGATAGCAGACTAAGGTGGCCTGCCTGTAAAGTTTATATCTCGGCACGGTTCAGAGATTTACAGCTAGGAGAGCTCATATGAGAAGGGCGAGGGAAGAGTTTATTCTGGGTGCTATTAACTCACTGGCTCCCTAGAGGGCACTACAGAAGGGCTAGATTTAGAGCTTAATGAGCTTAGAGAAGAGATGGCAAACATCCTTTATGGTAAGTTAGAGTGGTGGTCGGAAAAGGTGCATGCAAACTATCTAATGCAGGGGATGTTCCAGGAAGGCTTCTTGATGATGGAATAAAAGAATGGGAGGTGGCTCGGTAATTTCATTTATAAAATATCAGGGAGAAACAATAACAGAGCCCCAGAAAATGGCTGATACTTTTGCAGCCTATTTCAAAGGGATTTATCAAGGGGGTCTTAGCTAGTGAGGAGGACATTAAAGGGTTCTTGGAAAATATACCTCTTCTGAGGTTGGATCAAGAATAAGCCTAGTGCCTAGCGGCCCTATCTCAGAATCGGAAATATTAGAGGTGATTAATTCACTTCTGAATGGTAAGACACTGGGACCTGATGGTCTAATGGCTCAATTCTATAAATATCATGCTGCAGTTATATTGCCTTTATTGAAAGACTTATTTGTAAACATTATGCAGGATGGGGTCCCACACCCACAGCTGTATCAAGCCTATATAACACTCATTCCAAAACCAGAGAAACCCAAAGAACTCCCTGAGAGTTATAGACCTATTGCCCTGATGAACCAGGACTTGAAATTGTTGACAAAGATACTAGCCAATAGAATTTGAGGTTTGCCCCTGGTTTAATTAGCCAAGAACAGCTGGGGTTTATGCTAGGTAGAGGAGCTCATGGACGCACTTCGGAAACTTCACCATATATTACATAAGGCCTCCATTTAAGCTACCTATGGCGGTAATTGGCGCTTGACGTCGAGAAGGCCTTCGATAGGGTCTCTCATGATTTTCTATTCGCAACCATGGGATGTATGGGTTTCCCAGAGGATTTTCTTAAGGGTATTAAAATGTATACGCTGCTCCTACGGCTAGGATTTTATGTAATGGCTATTTATCGAAGGAAATTGGTTTAGACAATGGGACCAAGCAGGATGCCCCTTCGCCAATATTATTTAATATTTACTTGGAAACCTTATTAAGGGCGTATCTGAAGGATCCAGCGGTACAGGGGATTGTTATTGGGGACAGAAATGAAACTATCTGTTTTGCTGATGATATTTTGCTGCACCTCCAGGAACCGCAGAGAGTTTCAAGCAGATCCTAGATATAGTTGAAAGATTTTCTAGGGTGTCAAACTACAAGTTAAACCTGGAGTAAGACACAGGTTCTCCTCTTACTCTATTTACTTATAAAGCTGATTTTGAACCACTCCAAGTGAAGTGGTCCCCAAGAAAGCTTAAGTATCTTGGCATTCGGATCACAGCTAATGAGGACAAAGGCATTGAAGCAAATCTAGGAGAGATGCTATCAATAATCAGAACGGATATAACCAGATGGAATAAACTCCTCTAAATTGGACAGCAAGACTGAGTCTGGTTAAATGAATCTATTGCCTAGACTTCTGTATCCAATACATTTATCTCCATATATCATCCCTAAGTGTTGGTTTATTAAAATACAAAAGCTTATTTCTAACTTTTTGTGGAATGCTAAACCCCTAGAAGAAAATATAATATTTTACGACTACCTTATAACATGGGAGGCCTCAAAATTCGGACTTACAAGTATATTATGTAGCTGGTCAACTTGGGTTAATGAGTCGGTGGTGTAGGCGTGAATGAGGAGGATATATCCCAACCTGGCTCCAGGTTGAGAAGCAAATCCTGTCGGATATCGGTCTTTCCCAGAAGCAGTATTGTTTTTAAATCCAGAAGATCTACCGGATGGGGAAGACAACTCCAATTTATAAAGCAATGCTGGCCTGGTGGACTCTCTTGTCCCCAAATCAAAGAAAATCCCCAAAATCTTCTAGGAACAACCCCTTTGGGCAATCCGAATATGCTTATCGGAGGGCAAATAATTAAAAGACAATGGGCTACTCACCTGCTCAACTCAAGGTGGGTGGACTTTATAAAAGATGATAAAGTGGTTCTCCGGACCAGTGCAAGAACCTGAACTTCTTTAAGAAAATACAACTTACTAATTTGATGCAAAAATGGAAAGGGGAGGATAGACTTGATGATATTTCATTTACATGGAATGCCCTTAAGGAGGTAAACTGTGCAAGAAATCCCTGTCTAAAACCTATAGGTTACTACTAGATTTCTTAAGTGGGGGCTCCTCCAAAGATTTTATACTGGGATAAACAAGAGGTTATTAGCCTTCAGGGACCTGATTGGAAAGAAGTATGGAGGAGTAGTAGATATATTCCCATTCCTTAATATAGGACCATGCAATTTTTGTAGCTTCTAATATATATTATACTCCTACTAAGCTATGTGCCAGGGCCTCAGACAGACAGACCTATGCTTTAGGTGCGGTGCAAACCCAGGGACTTACTCCATGTATTATGGCACTGTTCCAAAATTTCTCCCATTTGGGAGCAAATTAAACACAATATGGACCCAGTGGTGAATTATAAAGAATTCATCGTGTTTAAGATTTGTGTACTGGGGACATGTCAGACATCCCTAGTACACTTATTAAAGGCCACATTTCTTTAATGTGCTCCTTGGTTAAAGATTTGTCTTGAGGCATTGAAAAGCGACTTGATTTATGCATATGACCAATGGCTGGAGATTTGCTGATAATGTTGACTAGACTTAGAAGGCAAATGCTTTGAGGTGGACGAAAGGCAACTTATGATAAAAGATGGAGGGCTTTAGAGGTAGTATATACCCTACAGTATAAAATACCTCAGACAAGGGTCTGTCTGTCGGAAGGTACGTAATTAATGATATGCAGATAGGGAGTTTATAATTTAGTAATAGTGGGCTCACTTAACTACTGTTACTTTATTGAAGCATATATGCCCAGTTTAAATGTTTTTTGTTAGAATCGATAGTAGGTGCCACAGAATCTGCCAGATTTTGGTGGGGGGGACTCTCTTTTCCCTTGGGATGCAGCTGCAGGGTATTACCCTGAGGATCCTATATGTGATGCAAGGCCCTATAGACACAAAAGGACATTTGGGATACAGAGTTTGATGCATGAAAACATCTCTTTGGTAGGGGTTGTCCTAGTTATTAAAATATAAACTCAGATATGAACAAGCTTGTAAGAGGGTGTGCAATGCAGCTGTGTATGTACATAGTTATTGATTGTACATAGTGGCCACATTCAGTTTTGGGGTGTGGGCATGGGGCTATCCTGGTATATGTGTATGTTTGTCTAATGATTATTGAAGGAAAACACAATAAAGAAGATTATAAACAAAAAATGTAGTGGGGAAGAGGATGGAGGGAATTATTTTTAGCTTTCTTAACAGAGTGGATCATTTGGGCAATGTTAAAACAAAGGGTGAGTGTTTTTTTTTTAGTTCAGCTGTGCCACCATGAATGTCAATGGCATTCATTCACCTATCAAAGAGCCAGAGTATTAAATTATATTAAAAATCAAGTGCACATGTATAGCTTTGCAAGAAATGTTCGTGGACAATAAAGAGGTTCTAAAATAAAGAGGAAATGGAAGACCCATCTTTTTATTCTTTAGGTAATAGGAAAAGAGCTAGAGTTGCATTGATATTCCGTAACATATTGGGCATTACAATAATAGACAGATTCTCAGACAACCAGGGTTGGATTGTTATGATTAAAATTTAAAATCAAACCATAACTTTGGCATCAGTTTATGCACCTTTTACTGAATATAAAATCTTTCTAGCTGAATTAACTAAAGGGATATTAACTCTTCAATCCTATCTAATTATAATGTTAGGGGATTATAATACTCTACTATATCCTGAGACTGATAGAATTACTAAAACCCCATATTTTAATAAGTTACCAAATTATTAAAACACTTTTTGAACCAACACAGGTTAGTGGATGCCAGATAATTTTTACCCTTCAGCCAGACAATTTTCACATGATGACAAAAAAGTTTTTTCCAGAATTGATTACATAATGGTGTCTAAAGCATTAATCATGGATATTGAACAAATAGAACACAAACCAATAATTTTATCAGACCATGCACTAATAATTGCACAAATTAAAATTAAGGAACTAAATAGGACATAAACAAGATCCTGGTGGCTGAATAATTACTTACTACTAGATAAAGAACTTCAGGCAAAATAACCAAAGAGATTAATGAATATTGAGATTTAACTATGAAAATGATAAATCTGTTATTTCCTTTAGGATCCTTTTTAAAGCAGTAATTCGCTGTATTATAATATCCTACCAGGCCCATTAAATAAGGATTCAGAAACAATTAGATAAAGATTTGGAGCAAAAGATAAAATAATTGGATTATAAAGTAATGACAGATCATAATAAATACTACCAGTACTGGACAGTTGCAAGCTTGAACATACGGAAAGAAATAATAAAGAGATACTTAAAATATCAGAAGGTTAAAAAATGAGATATATTCAGGGTGAAAAAATGGTAAATTATTGGCAACTCAAATTAAAAACAAAAAGGAAAGGAATTTAATTACAGTCTTGAAGACAAACAGAGCAGACAATATTACAAGGATGAAGAGATGGCAAATCTGATAATAGAAGAATATGAAAATATATACCAATACAACCCACAAATAAACAGTGAAGAGATCAAGTCATACATAATGCTTAGTAATTTGAATATGCTTCAATGTGATGAATCAGATTTCACTTTAAACGAAATTCTGGATATAATTCAAACACTTCCAAAAATAAAAGTCCAGGCCTAGATGGGTTGACACAGAATTGCATTAGTCTTTCAGCAACCAGTTAGCACCTTGGTTACTGAAAATCATAAAGGAGTTAAAGTATAGGTCAGAACAAATCCCATTTCCATGCAGGAATCTAAAACTATACTTTTACTAAAAGAATGGAAATACCCTAAAACAGTGTTTAGCTATAGACCCATATCGCTTCTCAATACTGACTACAAAGTTATTACTAAAATTGTAGCAAGTAGAATTAAGGATCAACTGCCACTAGTGATCAATAAAGAACAATTTGGGTTTATCCCGGTTGCACAATTTTTCAAGCTGCAAGATTAGGCCAGTCTATGATTCAGGTTATATTAACCACCAAGGAACCATACCATCTAGTGACAGTGGTTGCCACAAAGCTTTTGATACATACATAGGCCCTTTATGTTTGAATGTCTTAAAGGGTGGGGTATTCCTATATTTTGTGCAACACGATACAGAAAATATATACCTTTTCAACTGTAAGATTTAATATAAATAATTATTTAACAAAATCAATAATTATGAAAATGGGGTAAGACAGGGTTGCCACTTGTCCCCTATATTTTGTCTTTGAAGCCTTTTTAAATCATATCAAGATGAATAGGGAGTTAGAGGGATAGTCTGTTATGAATTATTTAGGGAGATAAATGTTTTGCTAATGATATTTTGTTGGTGATTAAAAATATAAACTCCACCAAATTAAATTGTGGTAGGAAAATGCCTTCACTGAGAAAGAGTTGTTTAGCAAAGAATATTCCTTTTGAACATAGTAGGAAGTAGAATGACTACCTTTTTATTATGGGAATGCATATCAAAAATAAAAATCCTCACCTTTTCTGTGCCATTGGGAAATGTTTAAGAAACAAAATAACTAGGTTTAAAGTAAAAGGAATTCTTCTGTGGTTATTTTTAAAAATTTGCCATATTAAAGATTTATGGTCCAAGGAGGACCTTCAGTTGATCCAAATATTATACCAGCCAGTTATAACAAGATAGTGCCAATTGATTGATGCACAAGCATTTTTATGTCACACGAAAATGTGTTCAGCGTACAAAAAATACTCCTGGAATACATTATATTCATTATATCAAACTTAAGATAAAATTTAGTGATTTTCAGCAAATTATTAGTAAAGGACCATTTACTAATCTGGGAAGATTGATCGAGGACCATAAGAAATGGATTGAGTCATGGAATATTAAGTTACTTAGGAATATATAGATATACAGTATATTAAAGTAAGGACATTAGCCAACGATCCTTGGGACAAAACTAACATCAAATGGAATAATGAAGCAGGTGTAAAATTCTCTGATCAACAGTGGAGGAACCTCAGGATTAAAATAAACAAAGATTATCTATATTCAAAAATAGAACAATACAGAATTTTATTTAGATAGGGCTTATTTTATACCTGAGGTCCTTGGCAACATAATAAAAATGGTACTAAAGTATGTTGGCATCAATGTAACCAAAAAGCGTAACTTATATCATTGTATCTGACACTGTCCTAAATTTAAAAACATATGGGATAAAACAGCAAATTGGTTAACTAAAATCATTGGGATAAATATCCCCAAGAGTTTCTTACTGATGATTCTTAATGGCATGGATGGGTTGGAAATGGAGTTATACTAAAACAAACTTTGTATGTTGGGACTATGTGTACTAAAAGGCATATATTAAACAATTGGAATACTCAGTTAGTGGAGGAACTTCATATAAATAAATGGTGGTATCAGTTACAAAAGCTTTACTTTTGAAGACTTAGGTAAATACATTTTAGAAAGTACAAATGAAATCCTGTGGAGGAAATTAGTACAAGAGAGGATTTCATCCCATTATGGAAAGTGGATTAAAATTCATGCCTTCTTTCTCGGTGGGGGGGTCTGGTTCTTATTATGTATTATTGTTGAACCAGTAAGATGTTATTATGCATTTATTGAACAGATTGTACAATGATTGATCACATGGTAAATATTATTTGTACAAATTGAAAAATAAAAATTTGTTAAAAAAAAAAAAAACATGGGCACTCACCAGCAAAATAGACATCATACCGGCTCCAAGTAGATTGAATTAAAAGCAGTTTTTGTTCCCAATCACACATACTGCAAGCTTGACATGTTTCAGACAAGACTGCCTGAGAGAGGACCTGTGCAAAATGAGTCAAGCGGCAGTATGTGTGTTTTGGAATAAAAATTGTTTTTTAATGGAATCTACTTGGAGCTGGAGGATGTCTGTTTTGCTGGTGAGTGCACATGTTCTATGAGATGTTGGAATCACCCACCTGTATTTTACGATTTTTTCATAAGGGTTCATATGGACCCAAATAGAATCCCATCCAAACGTCTTACAAAGTTTTTCCAAGTCTGATAGAAAATTGAATCGGAAGTGTAAATAAAGCTAAATCAAAGGGGAATCTGCAACACCACAGCCAAAGTTATGCCACCCAAAATGGCTTGTTCTATCTCCACCCACAAAGGGTATTACTGGAAGTGGAGTGTCTTTTTCAGACTGTGGCCAGCATGATAGGCACAGGGCAAGGGCATATTCCAACCGCCATGTGAACCAGGTGCTATTAGTACTTTCCTGCCAAAATGAGGGTCTTGCCTTTCCCATATAAAATTTGAGAATAACCTATCAATTTTATTCCACAGCCCTGGAGGTATAGGCATAGCTACGTTATTAAATGATAAAATAACCTTGGAAATGCCATCATTTTAATAGCAGCAATCTTACTGGGAAGAGACAAATGAAGTTTTGCCCATCTATCCATATCCAAATACATACCTGTAAGTAAATCATGTATATTCTTAGAACATATATCTTGTGGATTACCTGAGATGTGCATACCCAAATAACGAATGCCCTTAGGTGACCATTTTAATATGTGTGATCACATGGAAGCCCATATGGGATCAGGTTTATAATGTGGCAATATTTCATTTTTTTCCAATTTACCATTAGGTTAGAGATTGCACTAAAGAAATCTATGACCTCCCATGCTCTGGATAAATAAACTTCCACTTTAAACAATGTCAGGAGCAAGTCATCTGCATATAATAAAATGGAGAATGATTGACCACCAACTGGAATGCCCTGTATATACGGGTGCTGACACAGTGCAATATTGAGGGTTCTATGGCTAATAGAAATAAAAGGGAGCTGAGCGGACAACCTTGTCTCATTCCACAGAACAAAAAGAATGGTTCTGATAAGACTCCATCAGTCAAGACTCTTGCCCTTAGTGCAGACTAGAGACATTGGGCCTGATTCTAGAAGCTTGGCGCAAGTTGCGCCAAGGCGTCTTGCGTAAATGCGAATACAGCATGAACCCTGCACCCTATTCTAGAAGGGGCAGGGTTTCTGCAGCTAAGTTCCATGACTTGTGACATGTGGAAAGGTACAGCAACTTACGGGCATACCTAGGGGCATGTCAGAAGTCGCAGCCCCACACAGCAAGCATAAGTGCTCCCCAAAGCCTGTGAGAGGCAGCTGTGTTCCCTTAATCCAGTCCAGACCCGATGTTCTGCCACAAACAGATAATTATGAAACCTCTGAGAGCTCTGGTAGTCTAGTGGCCCCCACCTGCCCCACCCAGCAGTGCTAGTCCCCACCCACACATCTCAGCTAGAAATGAATGAGTATTCATTCATTTCTGAGTGCATCTTTCCAGTAAGCGCCATGCGATGCTCAGTCAGTGGCTGGCCGAGAGGTGAGAGATGGGCTATGCCAGTCACTGGCTGGGGATGGGTGGGGGGAACTGGCACTTCTGGATGGGGTGGATGGAGGCCACTAGACCACAAGGGATCTTGGGAGAATTATGTTTTAAACATTTGTGGCAAAATATCAGGTCAGGGAATGGATTGGGAGGGACACAGCTGCCTCTGCAGGGCCTCTAGAGGTGTAGGGTTCAGGGTCATGATGTGTGGGGCTGCCTGCAGGGCATTTAGGGTCTGGGGCTTCTGGGTGTGAGATGCCCAGCTGGGCATGGCTGCAATGGGGGATTGGGGTCTGGGGTTGTGGGCCGCCCTGTGGGGCACTGATGGAGGTGATCTGGGCATGGGGAGGCACATCCTGGAGTGGGTGCATTGGGTCTATGGAACCCCTGGAGGATGTATGTACAGTTACACCAGCTAACTGCTAGTGTAACTTACATTGCTGATTCTCCTCTGGAGGTTCTTGTAGAATTGTCATTGTGGAGTTTGTTGCTGCCCTACTAGAATAGGGTGCAACTCCTGCCATCAAACCCCTAGCACCATGTTGCTGGGGGTTTGTCGGCTAAATTGCTAGTGTAACTGCTCTTTGGTGCAAGTGGCCTGCAATATGTCGCAGGAGCCACATTATAGAATCCAGCAAGTTGCAACTGCTGGCATAAGTTGCTACTTGCACCATTCTACTTGGCGCAAGTGCTTATTCGCCATGCATATCTCTTAGAATTGGACCCATTAAATCCATTTCTAAAAACTGGGCCCAGACCTACCGTAGAAATTACATAACAAAAATAATTCCATTCATTGGAATCAAATGCCTTCTTGGTATCAATTACCACCAGGACAGCTGACTCAGGACCTCTGATAGCTATTTAAAATAGGTTAAGCACTGCACACTGCCCTGCCTGCCCTTCATAAAACCAACCTGAGACTTATGCATAAGTAAAGGAGAACTGCTCCCAGCTAAGTAACTAATATTTTAGCTAGGATTTTGCAATCTACATTGAGCAGAGATGTTGGCCTGTAACTTGAACAAATGGTGGGGTCTTTATCGAGCTTTGCAGGACAGTGACGGTCACCTCCTTCATGGTCAGAGGCATAGTTCAAGCTTCACTAATGGAACAAAAAACTCAGTAACCAAGGGAAAGAAGCTGCTCAAAAGTTTGATAAAATCAGTACTAAGACCATCTGGCCCAGGGACTTTACCTAAAGCCAAATACGGATGGCCTGTTGAATTTCAATCAGAGTGATGCCACCTTCCAGGGTCTAAGCAACCTCCTGAGGTAACTGGGCAAATTTAGGTTAATAAAAAGCATCATATTACACTCTTGATGGGAAACAGTAGAATTATAAAGGAAGGAATAATACTTTGAAACTTGCCAGCTGATTGTACCAGATCTGCAATAAGCTGAGGCCCTTCTCCTGCAAATAAGGGATCTCAGTTTCCATGGCTTTCTGCTTTAATCTATAAATCAGAAGTTTCCCAGCTTTGTCCCCAGATTTCCAGGAAGACTGCTGCAGAAAAAACATGTCCGCAAGGCCTGTTGGTGATAAATAGCACTTAACCTGTATTTAAAAGTGGTGACTTCCTATATCCTAGGGTCCTGTGTGGATGAGGACATATATATCCCTCTCAGCTGTTTGATAAGATGAATTAAGTTATCTATTTCCTGACTTCATGTTTTGTTCACTTGAGAGGCATAGGAGATGATACAACCTCTAATGAAGGCATTGAAAGTCTCCCAGAGCATAAACGTGATATATCTGGGGCAGCATTTGACTCAAAATAAAAAACTGTTTTGGTGTGCATCCATTGCCTAAACTCCTCCAAGCAGAGGAGGGTGGGATTAATGCACCAATAGGGAGACTTGGCTATGCTATCCCTGGGTACCCACACCATACTCACTGGGGCATGGTCTGAAATAGTTATGGGAAGAATAACAATATCAACTAAATCTGAGAGCATAGTGGAACTACATAAGAAGTAATCAAGTCTGCTACAAGTCTGAAACCCACGTGACCAGAACGTATAAGCACAGGACACAGGGTTAAAATTCTCAACATTCCACCGGCTGTAATTCCTCACATAAGTGTTGAAAGATTCCTCTGAGCATTCATGACAGGGGCCCCTTCAATTGAGGGTTCTATCCAAAATAGGGAAATAGGGTCTAATGCAAAGTTGTAATCCCTCCTATAATAAGAAACATGGAGGTTGATACCAATCAGAAATACTCTGTGTCAAATATGAAAAGAACTCTGAGTATGTACATTTGGGGCATATAAATTAATTCTTGACACACGTGAATCACAAACTCTGCCTAAATGTTTGAGCTATTGCCCTCCTTGTCCGATATGCTTTGTTCCACTTGAAAAGGACACACCTTTCTGATCAGGATTGATATTCCGCACTTCTTGGTTGAAAAACTAGAAAAGCCCTCCCTTCCCAGTCCCTAGCTAACTTTGTTGCCTCCTGCTTGAGGATGTGGGTTTCCTGCAAGAAGGCAATATCGCAATTACAGGACACCTAACAGGAGAAAATCTTTTATGTTTTATGGGGTTATTCATGCCTTGAACATTCCATAAAATTATCCATAGATTAGCATTAGAACAAACATTTGGCTGCCAAGCAATGGCATGAAATAAACCAATCTATACAAAAAGGCACCTATGACACCAGGAAATAAAGATGTTGCTGCAAAACAAATAAACATTCAGACTTGAATACTACAATACTATCTATACTAATGCTAACAACAGAGTATAATACCCTTAACTGTCCATTACTGTTAAACAACAATTGAATAAGTAAGCCTAGAAAAACACAACTATGTAATGAAATCTGAAATATTTTATAAAGTGCAACGGGACAGAATGAATCTGCAGATAATAACACTATCCAGTGAACAATTACCCAAATAATTCTTACACACACAACAATCCCATAACCCCATTCATAATAGTTTTATTGGAAAAACATACCAACAGATTATGAACCAATACTCTGTGACCACTCCCAGAGCTGGAGTTAAAAATAGCTCGAGGGACGAGACCAGTCGAGCACATGGCTGAAGACCTCCCATACCCTCCCCTTTTCAGCAGGCACGGATGTGAGCATCACTAACCAGTAATAGGCAGGCCAGGTACTAAGCCCAATCATGCTCATGCCACCATTTTTACATAGTGCCTCAATAGAAACAGGGACCCAGACACATTACACACTAATCTGGGTTCCTCTTTTAACTAGCATGCAGCCTTACAGAAAGCCAATACAGGGGTTAGTAGGGGGACAAGATTGAATTACCAACAGGAAGGGGACATTTTAGTGGAGTGGAATCCCATGCAGCCCTTGTTACCACACTACACAATATATAACTAAATTATGTTATTCTTCAGAAAGACAGTCAGGTTATCCCCAATACCCACCCTCCCAAAGTCCATCCAAAAATTGTTGAGCTCCCAGCTGTACCTGCAATCTATAAAGCAGGTGCAGAAAGTCCTTAAGTGAAAATAGTTCAATATCTGCTCCAATCCCTATACAGTCTTTACCTCAGGTTTCCTTGTCACCATCCTGGAGGATGATATCGGTCCCTGTGGTCCTCCTTCAGTAGCATTGACACCTGTAGAGACTGAAAGTGATGAATCCAGAGTTGGAATGTTGGAGTCTGAGGAAAGAGTGACAATTATCTCATCATCCCCATAGTCAGTCCATTCCATCAATGCAAGGATGGAGTCTTCCATCAATGGGGTCAGTGAAAATTGGGATGTCAAGGGTCCGAGCCAGTAATCCAGCCGAGGGCTCGAGACTGGAAGTGGTGATGCAGCTGCAATTCCTGTCCCAGATGGTGAAGTATCATCTGTTTAATCTGGTGATGATCAAAAGTTTCACTAGTAAGGTGAACATCTATTTGCTGTTTAGGTTTTGTAGCTGGTTGCTGCCCTTCGAGATAATGAGATAGATGTAAGATCAGGTTCAGAGTGGGAGGTTGTGCTATGCCCAAAGAAGAAGGACAAGCCTCTACATTCGAGAGTTGGTGCCCTGAGTCATGTTGCTGCATTTAACAGGTAATATCTGAGGCAGCCTGATCAACAGCATGTGGGACTTGCCTAGCAGTAGTAAGGAACGCTACGCATCCTGCAGTGAATCAAAACTCAGCCATCGGCCAGGTGCTGCATGGTATATTGGATTTTTTGTGCAAGCTCTTTTGGAATGGGAGCAAAAGATTTTCTTCTGACAGCCACATCTTTAGAAAAGCCTTGAAATATGTGGATTGTATGGCCATTCCATGTTAAAGGGCCCTCTCCCAGGCTAAATGCAATATTTGTTCCTTGACTGTAAAACATAAAAAATATGCAATAATAGGCCTGAGAATTCTCCTTGCTGGCCAAGGCCCCAGTGTGCTATGGTCTCTTGCCACCCCTATTAGAGTGTCCCAGTAGAAATATAGAAATTTGGGGAGGAATTGCTGCAAAATTCCAGCATGCTGGGTCCCTCTATCCCTTCTGGGACTCCAATTATCCTAAGGTTGTTGCATCTCCCTCGGTTTTCTAAATCCTCTAATTTTACAGGAGAGACTGCACTTGTTTTCTAGAGCTGCTATTTTATCTGCGTGCCTAGCCGTGTCCAAGTCTACTTTCATAGAAAACATTTCGCTTCCACAATTCATTGTTCTGTGGATTTGACCCACTCATTCAGTTGTGCAACGGATGCCTTAATTGTTGGAATGTCCTGTACTAGCAACTGCAGCATGGAGCAAAAATCTGAAAGATCCTCCCAATTTACCAATGCATGTGTCTCCATAGTGGCCTTTGTATCAGAAGGTAAGCTAGGAGCCTTGATGACACAGTCCTTGATAAAGACTCAAAATGAAATAGTACAGACTTCAATAGGCACATGAACAACAGCAGATACAAGTCCTATAAGTTTTAATTAGCAGGAGGAATACTTTGAAGCAGGAAAATGCAGAAATTGTGTAGTTAAAATAGCCAGAGTCCAACAGAGAGATCAGGTAGACCAGAAGCTGGCTCACTGGACAGGTGCAAGGGTCCCATTATGTTTGGCAGCCCAAATGGCAAACCAATTCCACTTCATGGCATACTGAACTTGAGTGGAAGGCTTTTGGGCAGCTGCAAGGACATACGTCACTCTGTTGGAGGATCCAAACCTGGCAACGTATTATGTCCCCAGGAGCCAGGCATGCAGATGAATGGACCTGAGGTTGGATAGACCAGGTTCTCCAGGGCCTGGGTCAACAGGATCCTGCAAAGGGAAGCAGGACTGGAGGTTCCTCCACCAGCTGCAGTAGCAGGGAAAACCATATCTGGTGGGGCCAGAACTGAGCTACCAGAATCAGGCTGGCCCCCTACATCTGCAACTTGATTAGGACCCTCTAGAGGGAATGGAGGAAATGCATAAAGAAACATGCTGCTCCAGGAGAGGGACAATGCGTCTCAACAGAAAACTCAATGCCCTGTATTGAGCGTAGTAAAACTGGACATGTTTGCATTGAGTGGGGACACAAAAGGTCCAACTCAGGATGACCCATCTGTCGAACAACTTTTCTGCAATGGATGAGAGGAGCTCCTACTCATGCATGCTTGACTGATTCAAGTTGAGGCTGTCTGCCAGAGTGTTTAACATGCCTGGTACATGGACCACCAAGAGTGTCAGACCGTGATCTTATGCCCAGTACCATACTCTCATGGCCTTCCTGCTAAGGGGTATGAATAAGTCTGCCCCATTTGTTGAGGCAGTACACTACACTGAGGTTGTCAGCACCAGCAGCTGACAGGGAGCAAGTGGTTCTGAAAGGCCTGCATGCTGTACAACACCATCTGCGTCCCCAGGACACTGATATGCAGGGAGGTCTCAACCTGAGACCAGAAACCCTGGATTTGAAAGGGACCCAGGTGAGCTCCCCAGACCAAACCGAAGCATCTGCTGTGGAGAAGAAATCTGGAATGGGACTCCTTGTAGCAGGTTCTGGGGTCCATCCACCACTGGAGCACTTTGAAGACAGGAGGAGACTAGCACCAACTGATGTAACTCATCCATACATTGATCCAATTGTACCCAGAGAGTCGCCTGGAGGATACGATATGGAGTCTGGCCAGTGGAATGGTGGGAATAGCAGCCACCATTAGACTCAACAGTACCGTACACCCTGGCTGGAATAAAATGGCTCTGGTCCACCTCCTGAACCTGGGCATAAGACACTCTGCTGTGTTCTGAGGCAGGAAAGCCTTCCCCTGTGCCGAGTCTAGAACCATCCCTATATATTGCAGTCTTTGGATGGTATCAGAACTGACTTGGGCAGATTGACTGGGATCCATGATGATCGGTCAACCAACGTTACAGCAACTCCTTTATGGTCAGGATAAATGGGTTCACTGCAGACTTTGTTTTTCTTCGGGAGGCTTCACCCCCAACCCCAACCCCATAACTATGATAATGAACTCTGAGTTGTAGTTGATTCAGAGAGGCAGTGCAAGACCCAGAAAGCAGTGCCAGGTCACGTGCTGATATTACAGCAACCTGATATTGTTGTCACTATAATGTCAGTCACGGTGAAAGTGTCAACCTAGAGATAGTATACCAATTGACTGTAATGCCCAAGGAGATGAACAGCTGAAGAGTTCTCTCCAGAGACTGTAGGAGCTTCTCCCTGGATGGGGCATTTAGGAGTCAATCATCCAGGTAAGAGAAAACGTACAGTCGCTCCCTTCTGAGGACTGCAGCCTACTGCTAAGCTCTTGGTAAAGACCTGCAGCACAGAGAACAAGAAAAGGGAAGCACCTTGAGTTGGTAATGCTCGCCTGAAACAGAAAACAGAAACCTCCTATGAGGAGGGAAGACCGAGATGTGCAGGTAGGTGTCCTGCATGTCCAGTGAACAGAGCCAGTCACCTGTCTTGAGAAGCGCATCAGGCCTGGCAGTTACCGCCAGGAACTTTTGGTACTGGATGTACAGATTCAGTTCCTTGAGATCCATGATGGGCTTGAGATCTCCGGACTTTTTGGGGACCAGTAAAACCAGGAATAGAACCCCTTGTTTCTCTGGTGCCTGGGTACTGGCTCAATGGTCTGCTTGCCCAAAGGGATTGGACCTCCTCCCAGAGAATAGACAAGTGAGTCAGGAGGGGTTTCTGTAGGCTGCCTGAGAAACTTCAGCATGTGACCACTTTCTATGATTTGCAGAATCCAGGCATCCAGAGTTATGGTTCTCTATTGATTTAGATGGAGGGAGAACTGACCTCAAACCACCACCTCTTGGTTGGGGAAAGGAAGAGGGGTTTGGCAAGGATTCAAGCTGAGGGGCTCCAGCTGCTGGGGCTGTCTCATTAAGTCTTGAATGCTTGGCTGCAGTTCCTGCATTGGAGGGGTGGGCAAGGCAGTGATGGTGCTTCATTTGCCTTAGGGCCAAGAGGCTACTCTGGGTCTACTGGACCTTTGTGAAAAGGATGGTGCTGTCTACCCTTAGGCTGCGATGGTAGCGGCATGGACAGACTTTAGAGCCCTGCTGGATGTCTGCAAGTTATTAATGATGTCCTGGACATCAGGCCTAAAGAGCTTAGTGCCACTGAAAGGGACATAAAACACCTTCTCCTGAATATCAGTGGCAAAGTCAGAGATCCTCAGCCATGAGTGCCTATGTAGGCAAATGCTGGTAACCCCAGCACTGGCAGTAGTGTCCACGATATCATAGAGAGCCTTGAGGAGGTGCTCTAACATCCTCAGCAGTCTGTAGGCATATGAGAACCTCCTGCTTCTGGGTAGCATCTGGGAGGGCATGAGCAGCAGCTTTATCCTTCTTCCAGATGGAGTTCTGGTACTTTACCATATGAGACAGGCAATTGGCAATCCCAGCCAAAGGGTAGAGGAGGCATAAACCATCTTGCTCCAAAGGTCAATTCTGTGAGACTCTTTGTCAGGGAAGAAAGCTAAGGTGCTTAGGCACATTAGACCTGTCATGGGATGCCTTAAAGACCACTGAATCCATTTCTGGCGGGGGCATCATGACAGGGAAACCCCTGAGGCATGATAAAGCTTATCTGCCCTGCTGGGCATGCGCTGAGTACCATTTCTGGCATGTGCCAGGCTGCAGTAACAACATTTCTCAAGGTGGGTAAATAGGAGGAATGTTTTTGGGAGCAGACTCTGGGATCTCCAGAAAGACCACCAGTACCTTTCTGTGACATTTTCCTCCTAAATGTGAAACCTCTTGGCTGAGGACAACTGTTTCATCACATTGAAAATGTGGGGTCCTCAGGAGGAGACTGGGGTGTGCTTAACAGAATCCTCACTAACAGAGGAGGTCATGGACCTGTCTGAGGTAAGAACCTCCCTTCCTCCTCTTCATCATCAGGAAGAATGAGGTCAAGGTGATACTCTTCTTCAACATTGACCTCTTCTAAGTCCAGGTCCAATGCCGGAGGCACTAGTGATGGCTTGCAGGGAGCTTCCTGCAGACAATGAGGAGGCATCAGTGACAAAGCTGCTGTTGACAGCTCCGGTGATGTGGGCCTATAAGCGACCAATTGATGAATGATCACAGAGGTAAACTTAGTGAGGATTTTATTCAGGTCGGCGACTTTGGAAGGCTGCATCGATGGGGAGGTTCGATGGCACTAGGGATCGTCGACCGCTTAACAGACCCTGTGATTCCAAAGAGCCTGTAGCCTGGGTAGGAGATAAGTCAGGCCTCAATGGGAGGGTTATTGATGACGTGACCATGATCGATGGAGGAGGGCTGACTACCTGGAGGTCGATAGCTTGCTGCCCTGTGAATCAGGTGGATGCACTGTCAGTATGGGCCTGGCCTTTAGAGAGACTTGGACAGCATTTTTTTTTTTAAATTAGTACTTTTTGCATTTTTCCCTTGGTTTTCTCCTGAAGATCCTGGGACTCGCAGACGTAACAGTGCATGTGCTTGAGCTCATCACGCACTCCAGGTACTGGCTAGGCCCATTCCACCCCACCCCTGGCTATCACTGGGCTGTCTGTTGCCTGAACTGCCATCTGTCCTCCACCAGGTGGCAGCAAAGGGCAAGGAGGAACCCCTTATCCACCCCCAGGAGAGGAAATCTGCCTCGTGGTAGCTCAATCCATCTCCTTGCCTTCCCCACTGACCCCTGACAACCTGGGCTTATTCCTGAACCTGGGATGCCGGAGTGGCTTGAGGTGTGTGTCCTGTGCCTCAGCCTCAGTGCCACTGGGCTGGCTTGGACAGTGACTTTATGCATTGCTGCAGCCACTGCCAACAAGGAGCCCCTGGATGAAGGAGGAGACTGTGTCAGGGAACAGGTACGCTGCCAGGAGTGGTCTGTATCTTGATCCTTTACAGCTTTCCCAGAGAAATGTCTCGGCCTTGGAGTCCTGAGAGTCTATTGACCCTGCTGGCGATTGAGAGGCTGGGACCCCTGAGGACCCCTGCCCAGAACTGGCTATCTGTTGATCCATCAGGAAATTCTTTATAGCCTTTCTTGTCACCTGAGGGTTGTCTGGTTAAAATTCTGGCAAAGCTCACAGTCAGAGATTTTGTGGTCAGGCCCAAGACAGTAGACACAGAGCAAGTGTTCATCTGTGGTTGCAATCTTCTTCTCAGTGAAAGCAATGGAAGAGACAGGTTGAAGGATTAACTCTTAACATAAAATAAATTTCTCTTATACAAAAGAGATTTGAAAAGTACTAAGAAAGAAAAGCCGGAGGCAAAATGGCACAAAACTATGACCGAGCTTCATGGAGACCCATGGGAACAAGTCGATGACGGAGAGAACTGAGGAGGGAGCAGGCTGCTCACGCCTTTATAGGATTGATGACATTGACAGATGTCGACAGTCATGGACGCCCCAGTTGTACTGCTGGAAAATCTTTCATGGTCTCCTGCTTCACTGATGGTGAGTTCATATGGTGTGACCTGATTACTGAGATACACCAAAAGAAATTCAAGCATTTACCTGGTTGCCAAAAATAAATTAATAAAAAACTTTGACGGCAGATAAGGACCGCTGGCCCACCTAGTTTGCCCATTTCTCTACCTATTGGATAAGCTGCAGATCCTAGTTGACCAACAGCTTACTTCTTCCTACCCCCACCAGAACTGCCTTATGTCTGCCCCATGCATTCTTGAATTCCACCACTGTTTCTGACACCACAACCTCCTCAGGAAGGCTGTTCCATGTGTCCACCACCCTCTCTGTGAAAAAAAATACTTCTTCACATTGCCCCTGAGCCATCCCCTCCATCTTCAAATTGTGGCTCCTTGATCTTGCACATCTCTTTTCTGAAAGATGCTACCCTCTTGGACTTTGCTGATTCCCTTGAGGTACTTAAAAGTTTCTATCTTGTCCCTCTCCTCTACTTTCCTGTAGGGTATACATTTTAAGCTCCCTTAGTCTCTCCTCATATGGCTTCTGTTACAGACCCTGCACCATTTTAATTACCTCCTCTAGACTGCCTCCATCCTGTCTATGTCCTTGTAGAGATGGGGTCTCCAGAACTGCATGCAGTACTCCAGATGGGGTCTCACCAACTGTCTGTACAGAGGATAACAACTTCCTGTTTTCTACTGGTGATGCCTCTCCTATACATCCCAGTATTCCCCAACCATCCTTACTGTCTTCTCACATTGCTTACTTAACTTTAGGTCATCTGATATGACTACCCCAGGTCTCTTTCCATTTTTGTTGTTGTTAATACCTTCCTCCCCATTGTGTACTCTCTTCCCTGGTTTTTGTTTCAGGTGCATTACTTTGCAATGAGTATGGTGAATATATTATTCTTGGAGTGAACCTGATAGTACAGTTCACAGTCACCTCATCTAGGATCAAACCCCTAACCCTTTGATAATAAGGCTAGGACATATCCAATGTGCCACCTGAGGAGCTTAATATGTGATCTTCTCACCCAGACCTGACACTTAAACTCTCTTATACCAGAAGGACACTCCGTGGAGGCACTATTAATTTCTATAATGGATCTTGACTAGTTCAGCTACTGCTGCTACTGTCACTGCCACCTACAGTACTGCAACTGCAAAATGTCGAACACTGTGATGTCAGCTTGTTGTACTAAGTATGGTTGGCAGATTCAGATGAAAAATATTTGGGGCTCTGTGCAATAAACATTTTATGGGCCTCTCGAGACTATAAAAATACTTTAGCTTGATAGCTAAAAAATGATTCTCACTGACCCACTGGTACAGTGGTAGGGTTACCATTCACATCACAGCACTGGTGACCCGGTTTTGGGAACCAGCCTGGGTCACTGGAACTGGCCAGGCGCTGGCAGGAGTAGGAAGATCAAGTGTTCCAGAGGACATTCTCCTCCTCTGGGGTGATGGAGCCATGTCCTGCTGCACTACTGTCACTTGTAGATGTACAAATGGCAGAGTACTTGGGACACAGGGAGGGAAGTATGTATGCTGCATATTGCAGAGTGTGTGACAGAGCCCTCATATCAAAGACTTTGATCCCAATGCGGTGTCCTTACAGGGATAGAACAGAGAGCAAAAGTGGAAAATCCAACAAGGTAAATCTCTCTCCACCCATAGCTCCATGAGGCCAGTAGCCTCTGCATGATGGTGGTGCATCCGCTGTGCCAAGGTGGGGATTGCATAAAATATAAATTAAAATAAATAATTTCTAGCTTCCCAGGCATTGAAAGAAGTCTTATATCAACATAGAAAGATAGAAATATAGAAACTGATTGCACAAAATGGCCCAGCATCCCAGCATGTTTGACCACCATACCTAGCTACACTTCAGAGGCCCTAGTGGCCATCCTCCATCCCTCTTACTTCTGCTTCTTCCATCTTACTAGATCCATGCCTGTCCCACCTACCGCTAACCTCCTGTCCCTGTTTAACCTGCACAAACTTCTCTTCAGTCTATTCCATTTATCAGTCACTCTTGGTGACAAAGTGTGGACATCTTTCTTGAATCTTCCTCCTGCCAGCATCAATCAATTCTCTATCATACATGTGATCTTTGCCTATGGCATAAATGCCTTCAAAATTCACCCTGTTTATCCTATGTAGATACTTGAAAGTTTCTGTCAGGCCCTTTTTCCCTCCTCCTACTCTTCAGTGTGTGCATGTCAAGGTCTTGCAGCCTCTCCTTCTACACCTACCCCCATTCCCGAATCATTTCAGTCATTTTTCTCTATGCTGTCCCCACCCTCTCACAGTCATTCTGTAGGTATGGATTCTAAATCTTGCACAGTACTGATGTGGATTAACTTACAAACATAGACAGTGTTTGCAGAAAAGACCATTAGTCTATCCAGTCTGTCTGGTTTGACCCTTCCCTACCATGAGGCCTATTGTCTAGACAGGGTTTTCAAACTCACCCTCCTTGCTCCCTGCTTGCCACTACCCCTGAGTAACTATTAAGCCCTTTACTCTGTCCCAGCCATATTTGAAACCATTAATTGTTTTAGTGCCCACCACTACTGCTTGTAGGCAGTTTCACGGGCCCAGCCACTCTTCCATACAGTAAAGCTTTCTCATATCCCATCCAGCTTTTCTTATTCATTCCTCTCCTTCTGGCTTCCAGTAAGCACATGTTCAATGAGCTGAACTGATACTCACAGGATCTGCCCTATTGGCCCTGAATCCTTCTGGTTACTATATGTTACTTTGTCTAAGGCTTGTTTCTGTTTTCCTGGGCTAGGGACTCCAGAAAGGGACAAAGTATTCCAGATGGGGTCTCACTAGTGATCTACAGAAAGGTAGCATGTCCTTTTCCTCCTGCTATCAAACCCTCTTCCAATACAACTCAACATTCTGGTTGTCTTGCTGTAGGCCCTAATATATGAGGTAGTTTGTTTTGGCAGCTGTTTATAATAACTCTCAGGCAGTGTTGAGGAAGTTACTTTTAAAAAGTAATCTGGTATAGTTACTTGTTACTCTGAAATCATTGTAATCAGTTATTTATTACTTTGGTATAAAAGGTAATTAGTAACTATAACTTAACGCATATTACTTGGCGTGGGATCCGAACGAAATCCCTGACACTTGGATGCCTGACATGAAAAAAGCCTGACTCTACTTTCCCATCTGGTATCCAATCCTGTCATAATAGTAGCTGACACGCAAAATCCCAACATAACATATCCTACATTGCAAACACATTTAACCTGCAATCAGCACATGCATAGCAAACATTTAAATTGTCTTTAAACAGTAGCAACCTGCTTACTTACAACCACCTGCAAACAACAAACAGTGCCTGTGGTTGAAAAATTTACCAAATACAGTACCTAAATACAACTTGAAAGCAGGAAAAACATTTAAATTGCATTTAAACAACAGCAACCTGCAAACAGCAAACAGTGCCTGGGGTTGTAAACAGCCTGGAAGTTGTAGATGGCTTGAAAGTACACAAACAGCAAACCTCACCCTCTTATAAATATTGATCCCCATCTGGCTTCCTGAATCTGCCTCAGCCCTACAAACCCTACAAACTTCAACCAGGATGATCAGTTTCTACTATACAGTCAGTCATTAGCATGTGCAATGACAGCTACGTGTTGCAAGCTGTGAGGATCAGAGTAGTGTCACTATTAGTCTACACTCAAAATCATTGCTAGTACTAAAAGACTGCACTATGGCTGCCTCAGATCTAAATGGAATTTTCATCCAAGACTGCATGGATACAGGCAGATACCAAGCCAGAGCTAGGAAGCATTTCTTTAATGGGTCAAGTATAGGAATTGGCCTGCCTTCTTAAAAGTACTGCAAACAATGCAAACAATGCTAACCTCACTTGTTAAGCAGAATTCCAGGTGGTGAACTGGTCTCATGCCGAGGTATGTTTGTGAGATTAACATTTTAAAATGTGTACTTGTTTACTTGTGGAAAGAAATTGTGACTGCAGCAGCATTGTGAAAATGCTTTTGTGGAATCGGGGAATCAGGGAAAATAAAACAGCAGGCAAAAAGCAACATGCGACTTTATTGACAAGATTTTGAGTGTTGGGAAACCAAAACAGATGGTAAGATATTCAGCATCGGAATGTAATCGTTGGGAAATTTCATGTCGGAAAACATACAGACCCCTTGATATTACTTTTGATAACCTCGTTATGTACACTTAGGTAAACATATAGTACCTACAGTATGTACTCAGGAAACTCCTCACAAAGCTTAAAAAATAAAATCTAAAGTGAATGTTATGTCAGTGGTAGTTAGTAGCTGTTCTATGAATTTGGACTGCTAAGAGGGGCATAGCCAAGGTCCAGAATCCTGATATGGGTCTTAGCAAACCTGCCGCCACCCAGCCCAAGCAGCAGCATGCCCAGTCCTTGGCCCCACATGAGTCATGTTTTTCATCCTCCATCCCAGAGTCTTTCCAGAGTCCCCATTTCTATTAACTTGGTACTTGTCTAACAATTCTTAGTCTTTTTTCAAAATAAAATTTACCTACACACAGACACATTCACTCGTATGACTAAAAACTCTATATAGTTCTTTTGACCCAATTCCACGATCCTCTGCCTGTCAAATTTGCATGCACAGTTAGTTCAGATGACTTGTACTAGTAGTACCCTTTGCCCTAAACCAAACCACTAAACCAAAACAGCCTGGCACTATGATATATGGTTCTTCTGTTCCTAGTTTAATCTTTAACCTGGCTGGCCTCTCAAAGAAAAAAATGCCCAGTGTTGAATGACAGCTTCAATAACAGGTCAGCACAGCAAAGGAAAGGGAGAAAGGCACCATGTTATTCTACTGTATGTGGCACTGGTCTGGTGCTGACACTGGTCAGTCACAAAACATTAAGAATGAACTGAGCTTTTGAAATAAAAATTAAAGGTTGTCTGAGAGTGCTGCTGTTCCTGGCTGCAGTGTTTTACTAGTCATATCATTCAGATCCTACCCACTTGCTCTGTTTGTCATCTCAAGGGTCTGATCAGCCCAGCTAGCTCAGATGCTTCACTTAGATTTCTTCAGCAGCAGCGGCAGGCAAGGCACTTCCCTGGATGAAGTGGACTGTGGAACTTGGTAGCCCTGACCATAAACTTAAATTAACTTGATAGCATTGTGTGCAACTGAAAATTGCACCCAGTGAAATATTTTGCATAATCCTTCATTACATGAAGAATTTTACGTGTGCAAAATGTAACATCACCCAGGTCGGGTGCAGAATTTTGCCCGAAATGCTAATTTCGCTAGAAAACATGGAATTTCACCACCCAAGGGCAAAATTCTGCATTTGTGAGCTGAGGATGATAATATATATATATATATATATATATATATAAAGTATTTCCCTCCCGTCAGCCAAGATTAAAATTTCTCCCGAAGACCCCACATCCCTGGTGTCTAGTGGTCCTCCTCACTATTACCAACCTTAATATAAAGAATTACTTTCCTCACTGAGATCTGCCTTATCCTCACTCTCCACAATATAAATTTCCCATATAGTCTAGTGCCCCATCTCTCCTGGTTGAGCACCTGCCAAATAATGAATGTCAATCCCCCAGCCAGATTCACACCTTGCCTCTCTCCTTCCCATTGTCATAGGCTGGGTTCGCCAACATCAATCATCTTGTAAAAAAAATCTTTCTGGTGTCTGGTGGACCCCCACCCCTCCATCCTGTTAGTAGTAGCTCATCCCACAGCCCAAATATGACCTTTTCTGCAGGTTACTGCACAGCCTCCACCACCTCTGCTGCATGGTTAGCAGTTGATTGAGTTTTTGCACGAGTTTCAGCGAGTGAGCCTCACCACTTTCAATGAATGAGAGCGCGACGCACTCATTCATTGAAAATGGTGGACTCACTCACCGGCTCATTGTAAAAGAGCTCAGTCAGGTTGCCAGCTGTGGAAGTGAATGGAGGGCTGTGTCGGTGGCCCGTGGAGAGGGTCATAGATGGGGGGTCAGGGCGAGGTTGGGTTACTACTGACAGGGTGGGGGTGAGGGCCCACTAGACACCAGCGAAAGGTTGTTTTTTTTTGTACATGAGGACTGATGTTGGCCAGGGCCCCAGCACTTATGGACAATGGAGGAGGGGGATGGGTGTGAATCGGGGAGCATCTATTATTTGGCCAGAGATCAGCCAGGGATGGGGCCAGTAGACAGTAGGAAATTTATATTTATTGAGATGGGGACTGGGCTGAATCTTGGTGGGGGTAATTCTTCATATTGTGGGCTGGCAATCGGTTGGGGTGGGGGACCACTAGACACCAGGGATGGGGTCTTGGGGAGAAATTTTAATCTGGGCTGGATGGGAGGGGGAATCACTATTTCTAAAATATTTTAATCCGAATTCTGCATTTTCACCATGAAATTCTGGTGAAATGCACAAATTTCATGAAATATTTAATGCAGCAAAATTCCTATTTCGCTGGAATTTTACCATAATATAAAATTCCACTGCATCTCTAACTCTGCAGTGTGATCTGTCTGACTTCACATCCTAACCAATCCTGACTGTGAGGAGTTGCTACTGCTGCTCAGCTTGGTGCTGCTGGTGCTAGTGTTCATCATCCTTCACTCTGCTCTTTCACAACTAAATGACTAATGGTGCCAATATTGCTAAGGTGGCCATGGTTCATTGTGTTTCTTTGTCCTGAAAACTGACTGCACTGCAGCACGCCTGTCTCTTTCTGATGAGTGTGCCAGTGCAGGTATCGACCTTAGTGAGTGATGTTGTTGGGTAGGTTATCAGGCCATCAGTCAGGAGCTCACCAAACAAACAATGTGAGTTTATCATGCCATGAGCCAAAGGCAGCCAGCCCGGCCTATGTACACACTGGATAGATAGAAAAGGAAAAGTAATGTAGACATTGAGTATAGTAATGTATTACATGCAACAAGCTATAATCTTGTAACTTCCCAATATTACAGTTTCTTACAAGTAATACATTACTGTTACAAGTTACATGGCAATTGTAGTTAGATTACAGTAACATGTTACTTATAATAGGTTACTACATAACACTGGGGAATTACTCTGGTGGGGACTTAAACCTCCCAGATGTGGACTGGAGCATCCCAGATGCAATGCTCAGGCTAGAAGCAAGGAACTCTAGAGGTGCTGCAGGGTGTATTCTGCAGCAGCTGGTCAGGAGCCAAAAAGGGCAACAACCTGCTGGATGTGGTCCTGTCAAATGGGGACAGTGTAGTGAAGGTGGAGATGGGAGATGTACTGTGCAAAAGTGACCACAGGATGGTAAGGTTCAGTGTAAGGACAGGGCTGGAGGCAACCTAAGTCAGCACAACAGTTATGGACTTCAGGAGCATAGACTTCCTCAGGATGAGAAGGATAATGAAGGAAGAGTTGGCAGGAACAATGAATATAAAGGAAGTGGAGAAGTTATGGAAACTATTAAAGTTGGGTGCTGAAAGCCACCCAAATGTACATAAAGAAGGTAAGGAAGAGCAGAAGAGGAGAGACCTCTTGGTTTAAGGGGAGGTGGGGAGCGGTTAAGGTCAGGAGGAGGGCTTTCAGGAAATATAAGAGGACACAAAGGGAGGAGGACAGGGAGGCTTATAGGAGAAGAGGAGACTAGCAGGGCAGAAGATATGGAGGGCAAAAGCAGACACTGAGGAGAGAATAGTTAAGCAGGCCAAAAGGAGGACAAAACCTTTTTTAGATTTGTGGGAGAAAGGAGGAAGGCAAAGCAGGGATTTAAGGCTGAGGGGTGAGGGAGGAATACAACTGGAGGGGATGGGGGAAAAGCTGAAGAGCTGATTAAGTACTTTTGCTTGGTATTTATGGAGGGGAGGAGGTCAGGGGACCTGAGCTAGGTGATGAGGGAGGGAGGGAGGACAAAAGGGTGGATCTGAGCTTGTTTAGTGTAGAAAGGGTTAGGGGAACTAGGCAGGTTGAAGCTAGATAAGGCAATTGGGCCAGACGGCTGCACATGAGGGTGGTCTGGGAGCTGGGGAGGAGTTGGCTGCTCCACTGACGAGGCTATTTAATTTGTCTCTGTATTCAGGGATGGTGCCAGAGGACTGGAAGATGGTGCATGTGGTGCCACGGCACAAGGTGGAGTAGTAGAGAGTTACCACCTGGTCAGCCTCACCTTAGTGGTGGGAAGGTCTTGGAGGCACTCATAAAGGAAAGGGAGGTGGACTACCTGGAGGACAGTGGCTTGCAGGATGACAGTCAGCATGGCTTCACAAAAGGGAAGTCCTGCCAGATGAAACTGACTGAGTTCTTCAATTGGGTGAAGCAGGTGGTTGACCAGGGGGCAGTGGATGGGCCTATCGGACTTCAATAAGGCCTTCACACCATCCACCACAGAAGGTTGGTGAGCAAGTTGAAAATGTAGGGAGGGAGGGAAATAACCAGATGGGTGGAAAACTGGTTAGCAGGCAGAAGCCAAAGTGTGGTGTCAAATGGGATGTACTCCAGGATGGGGTGAGGTGATGAGGAAGCCCTATGATGAGTGCTGTGACCTCTTTTAATATCTATATCAGTGATATAGCAGAGGGTCTGAGGTGAAGGTGGTATCTGTTTGCTAATGATGCATAAATCTGCAATAGGGTGGACACAGCAGGGGGTGGAGGACATGAGGCAGGACCTGAAGACGCTTGAGGGATGGGCTGAGACTTAGCAACTAAATTTCAATGCCAAAAGTGTGCTGTGATGCACTTGAGGCACAGAAACCTGAGAGCAAGATACGCCCTTGGTGGGGAAGACATCAAAGAAATGGAGCAGGAGAGGGATCTGTGGATTAGAGCAATATGTAACCTTAAGGTGGGAAACCAATGTAGCAGGGCGGTGGGGAAGGCCAATGAAATGCTGGCATGCATCAGCAGGGGCATCACTAGAAGGAGGAGGCAGGTACTGATGTCCCTCTACAAAGCCATGGTAAGGCCTCACCTAGATTACAGAGTTCAGTTCTGAGGCCACATCTATGAAAAAGACATAGACAGGATTGAGAGAGTACAGAGAAGGGCAACCAGGATGGTGCAGGGTATGCAAGGGAAGACATACAAGCAGAGATGTAAGGAACTGGACTTGTACACTTTGGAGACTAGAAGGGAGAGAGGGACATGATTGAAACTTTTAAGTATGTCAAAGGATCAACAAAGTAAAGCAAGGGTGTTTACTTAAAATGAAGGAGGTTGCTGTAACTAGAGGGCATAGACTAAGACTTCAGGGATGAAGATACAGAGGCAATGTGAGGGACAATTCTTCATGGAGAGGGTGGTGGAGGCATGGAACAGGCTTCCAGAGGAGATGGTGGGGGCTGCAATGATAGAGGGATTGAAGAGGGCATGGGGCAGTCATATGAGATTGAATTGGCAGAGGCAGTATAAGCGCAGTGGTTTAATGCTCTGAGCTGCAAATCTGGAGACCTGGGTTTGAATCCCACATCCCCCACTTGCATACTGTGTGACCCTAAGTAAGTCACTTAACTTCCCTGTTGTCCCAGGCTGCACCTGTAAACAAGCTCTCTGCTTAGTGTGTCTCACCTGGTTAAACAATTGGAAAAAGAAATTGCAGGGGAGGAGGATGGGTGCAGTGGCGGCTCTACAGGAGCCCGCTTAGGCACGGCCCCAGTGAACAAATGCTGTGCCCCAGTTGGAGTCCTCTACATGGTGCAAAGCTCCATAGTAACAATATACAGTGCCCTGGCTGCCATCGGTTGTGCCCCAGCTGTGCCCTGGTATCCATTTGTGGCTAGAGCCGCCACTGATCGGGTGGGGAGAATGATTAATGGGGATGGGCAGACAAGATGGGCGGTGGGTTGTTTTCTGCCACCAAGTTTCTATGATTCTATGATTCACTGCTCCCAGGTTCCATTGCTCTAAAACAGAGCCAAGCTTAACCCCCAATCCAGAATTCCATCCTGAGGTTTTTTTACCTTTGTATATCACCTGACATTTATGTCACTGAATTTCCACTGCCAAACTTTGACCACCTCTCAAGCATGCAAAATCTAAGGTAAATGTATTGGATTTGTCAGAGCATGAGAGGGATTTTAGGGGTTACTACTGGCAATCTTAAGGAAATCTGTACAGTGTTGTGCAGCAACCAGTAGCTCAAACTAAAGCTAGGTTGCATTAAAAATGGGATGATTACTCAGAAAAGGGAGGCAGTAATGACAGTGTACAATGCACTGGTTTGCCCCATCAGCAGAATAACATGCAATTATAGAGACAACATTATAATCAAAGTACCACTGGCACTGAGGGATGCCAAGGTTTGAATGACAGTACGTCTGTAAACACACATACAAATACTTACACACACAATCAAAACATGTACATTATTTATTTATTTATTTCAAAAGTTTCACCAGGAAAGACATACTGAGCTACTAACAGATCATTCCCAGGTGTGTTCTGGGTGTTAGGGGAAATCAAATACAGCAACTACAATATATAAGAAGCATAATCAAAAAATTGAAGACAAATCAGTTTAACAGATATATGCAGTAGAAAACATTTAGATAATAATGTGATGGAACTACTCTTACAGAACAATGAGCAAGAATAACGACAGCAGACTGCCATGACAAAACTTGTGGGGAGTGTCAAAGAAGAGAGTCATAAACAGTTGCAGGAGAGTGAAGAATAGTCATGAAGGAGAAACTTTAAGGAGAAAGCAGAAGAGGCACAGTGAAATGACAAAGGAAAGGAGGACCAGAGTTTAAGAAAGTGGTATGAGAAAGCAGTTTGACAAACAGTACATTTCTATCAGGAATAGTAAGGAAATGGGAAGTATCATTGCACAGAGGGTAGCTGGAAGCTGAGGAGAGGATAATAGAGATGTAAGGTTGGAGGAAGGAACCTAACCAGAATTTACATATAAAGAAGGCACAAAGGGAAAGGCTCCTGACATCAACAGAGAGAGAGTTGAAAGGGCAGAGTAGAGTGAGCAATGGATTACAGCTAACATTACAGCTTACAGTGGCAGTGATGGGCACCTGGGCAGGGGCTTTATTGCTTTTGCAACATGCAATGGTGTCTCCTGCTCCTGGAGGGCCTTTTTGATACTGCCACCGGCAATGACAGCTTAACCACAGAGCCGCCTTCAACAGTGTTTCCACAGGCTGGGGTGACCACTGTCAGAAAGTTACTCGATCTGCCCTCCCCCAAAACAAATTCATGGCCTGGTCCCAGCTGTCAATACATTGCTCTGTGGGTAAAACGCCATCCCCAGAAAGTTACACTGATAACAGAAGTGCAAAAGAAATAGAGTGTGACCAGCATGGTGCAGTGGAGTGTGAGAAGAAGATGTTCCTTGGACCATCACACAGACATGGGCCACACTGAAACACAACTGGGACCTCGCAGTTCCAGGGTATAAACTATATAGAAATTAAGGGCTAGGAAGATTGGAGTGGCTCTGTACATGAAGGAAGGGATAATGTGTACCAGACAGGAAGTAGCGGAGAGTAAAACTGAAACACTGTGGGTACAGGTACAACCAACTGGGGAAAGAAAGTAAGGATGGGGTGGTCTAGAGGTCACCTTCCCAGAAAGAGGAATTGAGAGGGCACTAGGGTTCAAAATCTTCAAAATGGCCAGTATGGGGAGGTAGTAATAATGGGTAGTTCCTCTACCTGGGGTGGATTGAAAATCCTGGCTACTTCCTGTACTAGGGAGCAAGTACTGATGGATATGCATTTCAGATTGGTTTCGGTGGCTGAGGGTGTCTTGGAACCCAGTAGGGAGACAGCCTACTGGATTTGGTCATGTCCAACTGTAGGCATGTTCAGGATATGAACGTGGAAGTGCCACTTTGCAGTTAGCAACCATCACACAGTGTGGTTCCACCTGGACATGGACAGCTGGATGGCAGAACCAAGACAAGAGTTTTGGACTTTAAGAGGTTAACTTGTAGGATGGGGAAATTTAGCATGGAACCTTACTAGGAACAGAAGGGAAATGGATGTAGAACAGAAATGGACAATAATAAAGAAGGGGCTGATGGAGGCCACTAGTGATGTGCCAAAATCAAAAGTAAGAAAACTATAGCCAAAAGCCTAGTTTGGTTCAAAAGGATGTGGTAAAGCTGTAGGTGACAAAGGTAGCTGTCTGTAACTTCAAATGTACTCAAAAGGAAGAAGATATGGTGAATTACTCAGCTAAGTCAAGAGGAGAGAGCAAAGTGGTTAGGGTGGCAAAGGCTAAAAAGGAAGTGCAGGTAGCTCAGGGTAAAAACAGAGCAGAATGTCTATTTCCAATATATAAGGGAGAAAAGGAAAAACAAGGATGAAATAGATTAAAGAAAGAGGTGGTTTGGCAAAGGTAGTGAAGAGAAAGTGAGGTACTTAAAACTTCTGTTCAGTCTTCGCTAGAAAGGAAGGATGGACCAGTGTCACAGGAGAACAGGAGGGTGGGGACAGGGAGGGGAAAGTCACGGATGGCATTCATGCTAGTTAATGGCCTAAGGGACCTGGACGTGAATAAATCCCCAGGGCCAGATGATGTGCACCCAAGGGTCCTATGGGAACTGGCGGATGCTCTGGCAGATTACCTGGCAGACCTGCTTAACACCTCTCTGGAGTTGGTGCTCATGCCCCAAGACTGGAGAACTGCACATGTGGTGCCTCTCCATAAAGTAGGCCAAAGATGCACCAGGAACTACAGACCAGCCAGTCTGGCTTCAACAGTGGGCAAGTTGGTGGAGACTCTCCTGAAGGAGAGAGTGGTGGGCATTCAGGAGGATAGTGGGCTCCAGAACGTGAGGTAGCATGGGTTTGCATTGAGAGGTCCTGCCAGACGCAACACAGCACTGCCTCTTCGACTGGGTCACCAGGACAGTGGACAATGGCCAACAGGTAGATATATGGAATATGGATTTCAGCAAATCCTTCAATTCTGTACCTCACAGGAGGCAGATCAGGATAAAAAGACCTGAGGTGGGGGCTAAGTTCGTGCATGTGTCAAAGTTGGCCACAGGGCAGAAGCCAAACTGCAGTAAGGGGATTCTCAGAAGATAGTTCTGAGATCAGTGTGGTCTCACAGAGCTCTGTGCTTGGTCTGGTGATGTTTAATATATTCATAAATGACATCATGCATGGGATGGGGCAATATATGCCTGTTTGTGGATGACAGGAACTCAGGGAAGACCTAGCTAGGCTGAAGAAGTGGTCTGGGATTTGGTAATTGGGGTTCAATGCTAAAATGTAAAATAATGACTTGGGGATGAAACCACAGGGAACAAATTCTACTTGGGTGGTATATGAAGGTTACTAGGTCAGAGGAGGAAAACAACCTGGGTGTAATTATCAAGAATGACCTGAAACACTCAACACAATGTAGGAAGGCTGCAGCAAAGCAAATCAGATGCTAGGCTGCAGAACCAGGAGACTCACCAGGAGGAAGGCAGAATTCATTTTGCCACTGTACAGGTCACTAGTGTGCAGTATGGCATCCTTATCTTCAGAATGATATCTGCTTGCTGGAACAGTCCAGAGAAGGGCAACTCAGATGATCCAGTGTCAGCAAGGCATCACCTATGAGGAGTAGCTAAGAGGAATCAACATGTACTCTCTTGAGGACAGAAGGGAGAGGTCGTGACTGAGACCTTCTAGTACCTTAATGGTATAGAGGGTGGCACTGAGAACTCATTAGCCTTAGTGGAAACAAGACCACTAGGGGTAATAGCATTAAGCTGGTGGTGGGAAGGTTCAGAATGGAGATGAGGAGGCGACTTTCACCAAAGGGAGGCTAGGTAGAATCAGTTGCCAGAGGAGGTGGTCTCCTGAAAACAGTGGATAGCTTCAAGAATGGTTGGGACAGGGTGATAGGAAAGTTGTAGGTAGAAGGGAACATTGTATTTGATGGAGGTCAAGGGGATATGTGGAGGAGCAGTTCTTCTGTAAATGCAGTGGGAACTGCACATTCAAGTAGATTAGATAGATCATAAGGCCTTTATCTGCTGGCACATTCATATGTTTGTATGGTTTGAGCTTATTGTGTACTGAAATTATACAGCTCAATAATCCCATTGTGCTACTTTCCCAAAGTGTCATTGTGCACATTCCATATTTAAATCACCCCTTATTATGCATGTTCCATATTAAAATTACCCTTCTTTTGTTTATTTATTTAAAAGTTTCACCAGGAAATGCATACTGAGCAAATGAATGGTCATTTCAGATGCATCCTGGGGAGGAAGAAGGATTCACAGAAGTACAGCAGTAAAAGACAATATACAGTGAGAAAATGAGTAATGGATACAAATTATCAAACAGTATGGCAAAAATAGATATTAAACATTATACATTAGCAACCAAACAAGTGCTAGGGAACTATAAATCATCAGTTGCAGAGAATGAAATAAAATGTTACTTATCTGATGGGGTGATTCCATCTCCTCTCAGACCTGTAGAGATAAAAAGAAAAATAGGTTAGTGGAGAAGGAAATGGATGTAGGATGAGCAAAAGCAGAGTACAGGGAGTGTGGTTTCAGGAAGGGGCTCAGCTAAAAAGCTCTTTGCCCAAAATGGTGGCAAAGTGGCCAGTAATTTATTTAGTAGCCTAGGTGGCTAGTGATGGTTAGTGGAGGGGCTATCAGCCCTGTCTGTTTAATTAAGGAGTGGCATAGATGGTTGTGTGGGTAGGAAATGCCCCGGGGAACTGTGTAGAATTATGCTCTGGTGCGAAAAGCGCTAGCTCCCTAGGAGATGGGGCTTTGTTACTTATACCTGGTTATTGACCCCATTCTCCTCCACACCCACTGGATGACATTATAGCCACGTCTGATTTATATGATTTTCTCTCTTAAATATAGTAGTAGACTGCATGAGTGTAATTTTATTTTGAGAAGTTTCTAGCCCATGTATAGTGAGTAGGAGCTGTTCCTACCTAATCTCTGTATTTATAGAATGTTGATTATTCTTATGGAGGCAATTTTCAAGTCTGCTTTTGAGATTAGTTCGCTGTAAAAATTTCTTTTTTGTTTCAAGTATGACAATATAGAAATGAGAGGACCTACATTTAATCCTAGGTGGCTAAGAGAAATAAGCTGCTCCAGAGCCATAGTGACCTCTATATTGGTCAGAACCAAATAAACTGGTGAATCTTTACCTATGGCATCAGTCATGTAAACTGGTAAATTATTTTTATGTTGATTGCGTGCATGCCAAGAAACATGTAGCGCCAGCTTTCTCCACAAGCAGGTTGTGGAGGCGTGGCACTGTTGTGTCCATTGCCCCTCAGCCTGCAAAGGCTGTCCCCGTCCCCCAATGCCATGGCATGCTGCTGCTGACACTAGTTCAGCCAGCGTGCCTAACTTTTAAAAAATCAGCTGCTGCAATCAGGGGCCACCTCGTCATTGCA
The DNA here is from genome assembly GCA_016271365.2 of Neoceratodus forsteri. Classification (NCBI taxonomy): domain Eukaryota; kingdom Metazoa; phylum Chordata; order Ceratodontiformes; family Ceratodontidae; genus Neoceratodus; species Neoceratodus forsteri. The sequence continues at coordinate 794,745,207 of CM028131.1, forward strand.
GCACCAGTCATCTGCTGCAATGAGGGAGTGATCCGTCATTGCAGGGCGGATGTAAGACCCTTGATATCGTTTGTGAGCGGCTTGCCACCGTATTCACAAACAATATTTTACCCCCATGTTTATTTGCCAAATGGGGGCCAACTCCCCATCAGCATAATGTACCCCCCGTTTTATTGTCTCACCGACGGGTGCCCAATCCTGTCGGCAGAAAGGAATCCCCTTTTGTTGTTTGCAGACGGGGTGCCCAATCCCGTCAGCAGAAAATAATCCCCTGCCCTGTTGTTGTTTTCCGCACGGGGTGCCCAACCCCTGTTAGCTACAGCTGCCCCCCAAAAATGAGTCTGGTGGCACACTGGGGCCCACCCCAGCATGCCACATGCTCCTTTTTTGTTTGCCAATGGAGTGCCCAATCCCCATCGGCTACAGTTGCCCCCAAAGCAAGAGTCCTTTGGTGCACGCTGGGAGCCTACCCCAGTGTGCCACATGCTGCTGTAAAGTTAAAACGGTCCTGTGACATTTTTTTATTACCTGAAAAAGGAAACAGTCCTTTGTAGTCTCCTGCCCTCCCCACAACCCGCACCCACCCACTGTGCACCCTGCCTCCCCCACCCCCACCCCATACTACCTCCGAGTTGGCGCGACGATCTTGGTGCACCGGGAACACGTCTGCACTCTTCAAAGCTGACCGCAAACTGAGGAAATGCCGGTGGCTGTATGATGTAATACATAGGGTTTTCAACTTTAGTGCATATCTTGGGCATTTTGGGTATTTTTCCACCAAATATTTCAACATGGGGTTTTGGGACCCCTCCTCATGTAATTCTTGAACTGTCATGGCCCGAAAGGTGGTTTCGCGGTCACTATGCGGAATCACCCTTCGGGCTGATTAATGAAATGACAGTACCAGTGTTCATGAGGTGGGCTCAAAAAGCCTATGTTGCAAATTTGGTGTAAAAATCCCAAAATGACTGTTTTACTTAACGCAAGGTCAGCAGTTGCTACGCACGCCACACTCATGAATTTACAATATTTTCATGCCAGATTTTCAACATTGACATTTTGTCACACCTCCTTGTGAGCAGTATAGCTGTCATGGTTGACATCCTGGCCAAAATTTGTTTTCGCACTTCCGCGCAGAATAAGCGCGGTTGCTGTGAAATCAGTGTTCAGGACAGATTAAGAAAATGACAGTGACACTGTTCATGAGTAGAGGTCCTAAAATGCCTATGTTGAAAATTTGGTAATGATACTCCATAACATGACTGTGTTACGAGGCGTGCATTAGCAGTTAGCACTTGCAGCACCGTAACTGAGAATTTATAATAGTTTCACTCTAGATTTTCCAACATTGCCTATTTTCCCAGACCTACTTATGAACAGTGCAGCTGCCATTTTCCCCATCCTGGCTGAAATGTGTTTGCACTTCCAGTGCAGAATAGAGTGGTCGCTGTGGGAAATCACTGTTCGGGACAGATTAAGAAAATGACAATGATACTGTTCATGAGCAGAGGTCCTAAAATGCCTATGTTGAAAATTTGCTGATGATAGACCATCAATTGACTGTGTTACAAGTGTGCGTTGCACTTTCCATGCACCCTTGTAACTTTGCAGATTTGTAATTTTGTCACACCAGATTTTCAACAGTGCCATTTTTCACACCTCCTTATAAGCAGTACAGCTGTCATTTTCCACATCCTGACCGAAATGTGTTTTCACAGTTCCGCGCAGAATAACGTGGTCACTGTGGGCATCAGTGTTCAGGACAGATTAAGAAAATGACAGTGGCACTGTTCATGAGCAGAGGTCCTAAAACTCCTATGTTGAAAATTTGGTGATGAAACTCCATAACATGACTGTGTTACAAGCGTCGTTGAACTGTTTCCATGCACCCTTGCAACCTCGCAAATTTGTAATACTGTCGCCACATTTTTCAACAGTGGCATTTTTCACAACTCCTTATGAACACTACAGCTGTCATTTTTACATCCTAGCTAAAATATGTTTTGCACTCCTGCCAGACAATAGCACAGTCACTCTGGGAAATCAGTGTTTGGGACAGATTAAGAATGACTGAGTGAGAGGGAGTGACCGAGCTCAACTGATCTCTGTCGGGACTGCTGTGGATTTGTTTGTGGCAGACACAGGCCCCACACAAGAGCCTAGTACAAAGGGCAGCCTGCAGCACTGGGAGAAACAGAATGAGAGAGCGGTGAGGGAGGGGGAGGAGTGAACTCACTGAAGTGCTGTCAGGACTGCTGCGGATTTCTTTTGTGGGCAGAAAAGGCATCAGTACAGGCAAAGGCCCAGTAAAAAGGCCAGCCTGCAGTCGTGGGAGAAACAGTACGGCGAGTGAGACAAGGATTTAGTGAGCTCAATGGAGCTCTATCAGGACTGCTGGGATTTCTTTGTGGGCGAAAAGCGCCAATGCGCTCAGGAGCCCCAGGGGCAGCTTGCAGCGCCACGACAAACAGAATGAACGATGAGAGAGGAGACTGAGCAACCTCAACGGAGCTCTGTCTGGACAGCTGCAGATTTCTTTGCAGACAGACAAAGGTGCCAACACAGCCAGGAGCCCGTTACAAAGCGTGAGTCTGTGGCGCCACGAGAAACAGAACGAGCTAGTGACAGAAGCGGTAGTGAGCGAGCTCAGCAGACTCTAGTGTGACTACTGCAGATTTCTTTGTGGGCAGAAAATGCGGCAATGCAGGCAGGAGCCTAGTACAAAAGGCCAGCTTGCATCGCCGGCAGAAGCGGAATGTGAGTCGACAGATGGGAGTAGGCGAGCTCAGTGGAGCTGTGTCAGGACTGTTTGGTTCTTTCTGGCCAGAAAAAGCCGCCAATGCAGGCAGGAGCCCAGTACAAAAGGGCAGCCTGCAGTGCCAGGACACACAGAATGAGTGAGTGAGGAGGTGGAGTCAGTGGAGCTCAACGGGGCTTTGTTGGGACTGCTGTAGATTTGTTTGTGGGCAGAGAAAGGCAGCAATGCATGCAGGGGCCCAGTAAAAAGAGCGGCCGGCAGTGGCAGGAAGCCCAGAATGAGCGAGTGAGTGGGCTCAACAGGCTGTATTGTAACTGCTGCAAATTTCTTTATGGGCATAAGAAGGCAGCAATGCAGGCAGGAGCCCAGTAGACAGGGCAGCCTGCAGCGCCAGCAGAACAATATGAGAGTGAGAGAAAGAGAGTGGCGCGAGCTCAAAAGGGCTTTGTCGGGACTGCTGCAGATTTCTTTGTGGGCAGAAAAAGGTGCCAACAGAGACAGGAGCCCAGTACAAAGGGCAGCCTGCAGCGCCAGGAGAACCAGAATGAGTGACTGAGGCAGGTGGGTGAGCGACCTCAATGGAGCTCTATTGGGACAGCTGTGGATTTCTTTGTGGGTGAAAAGCCACCAACACAGGCAGGAGCCCAGTACAAAGGGCAGCCTGCAGTGCCAGGAGAAACAGAATGAGTGAGTGAGAGGGGGGTGAGCCACCTCAGTGGCGCTCTGTTGGGACAGCTGCGTATTTCTTCCTCAGCAGAACAAGCTGCCAATGCTGGCAGCAGCCAGTGCAAAAGAGCAGCCTGCAGCACCGGGACAAACAGACTGAGCCACTGACAGAGGGCCACTGAGGCGAGCTCAACAGACCAACGCAATCAACATTTGGCATTGACAAATGCTTGTTTCATTAGGAATAGGCAAATTCCTGTTCGAGCAACTGGTTAATCAGGAGTCCCAGACTAGCTCTACTTTCATCTTTATTTTTATGAATACCTTTAATAGGTATAACAGCCTCATTACCTAAGAGCCACAACTAAATTGTGTCTGCCATCTTTGAGAAGATTCTCTTGGGGCATCACTTTTAGCTAAGCAAGCAGCCCTATCTAATTCCTTGCAAGAGATTTCCTTGGTAACCAGGAACATAGTTCTTGTCAGGTTGACTGTACAATATTAATTACTAATGTTTCGTGAGCTTCAGAGAGAATGTCACATCTGGAAGAGGTTTCTCTTCTCCCACTGTACTTCCTACAGGATTTTCTATCAGGTTTTTCCTCTTTGTTTTCCCTTTCTTCTTATTTTTAAAAGATCAGGAGTCTGATCCAAGTAATCATCCTTTTATCTTATTTTTATGTTGGCTTGCCGAGCCTGCGTGCAAGTCAACATCTTGAGTAGTGCAGCTTTGGAGGCACGGTCGCTGTTGGGCGAATGCAGGGCACACATCAGTAGGTGGTCCCTCATTCCCCAATCAGCCTGCATGCTGACAGCCACACCATGCATGCTAATGTGGCGAGCACATCTAAGGAAAGATCCACTGCAATCAAGCAAAGCTCGTCAGGCCAGCGCGGACCCTTCCTGTGTGCTCACCACATTAGCAGCATAATGAGCAGCCTTAACAACCAGCCAACTTCAGGGTTGCCCAATCCCCAAGCCAGCTTATTGTGGCAGCACATTTGCCGACAGAGCCCATTCCCCATCAGCATCACAGCCCCCATTTCCTATATGCCAAAGAATTGCCCAATCCCCTCGGTTCTTGCCTCCCCCCCACTTTCATTGTGTGCGAGAGGGGCCTACTCTAACAACATAAATCAGCCCCCACATTTCTTATATGCCGGGGGGTTCCCAATCCCCTCGGCTCTTGCCTCCCCTGGCTGTCATTGTGTGCCGACAGGTGCCCAATCCCGTCGGCATAAATTAACCCCATTGTCTGCCGAGGGTACCCAATCCCCTGTTGGCTGCAGCAACCCCTCCTCCCTCAAAACAGTTGGGTGGCATGCTGGGGCCCACCCCAGTGTGCCAAGTCCCCAGAAAAAAAACTGTCCCTTGATGTTAGTTTTTTTTCCTCCTGTAACATAGAAACGGTCCCTCATAGTCTCCTTCCCACCCACACCCATCCACTGTGCACCCTGCCCTCACACTCCTCTGCACCCCCACCCCTACTTACCTCCAGAGTCCGGCAGTGATCTTCGGTGGGCCTGGAACATGTCTACACTCTTCAAAGCCAACCGCAAACTGAGGAAATGCCGTAAGCTGTATAATGGAATGAAAAGGGTTTTTCAACTTTGCTGCATATCACGGGCATTTGTTGGAATTAGCATCAAATTTTCAACATGGGGTTTTGTTGCCCTCCTCATGAATTCTATCACTGTAATGGCGTTAATCGACCTTGAAAGGAGATTTCCAGTCACTGCAATATCACCTTTGGGACCTATTAATGAAATGACAGTGCCAGTGTTCATGAGGTGGCCTCTCAAAAAGCCTATGTTCCAAATTGATGGAAAAAAATCAACAAATGCCTGACTAGCGTCATTTGCTCACTTGCTATGCAGGCTCGTAACCGCAAATTTGTAATATTTTAATGCCAGATTTTCAGCATTGCCATTTTATACACCTCCTTGTGAACAGTACAGCTGTCATTTCCACATTCTGCCCAAAATGTGTTTCCGCTTTTCCGGCACACAATAGCGCGGTCGCTGTGGAAATCAGTGTTTGGGCCAGATTATGAAAATGAGTGACACAGTTCATGAGCAGAGGTCCTAAAATGCCTATGTTGAAAATTTGGTGATGATACTCCATAAAATGACTGTGTTGTGAGTGTGTGTTGGCAGATTGCACGCCCTTTCGTACTGTCGTGCATTTGTGATATTTTCACTGGATTTTCACCATTGCCATTTTCCACACCTCTTGATGAACAGTACAGCCGTCATTTCACATATCCTGCCCAAAATGTGTTTACGCGCTTCCGGTAGCAGAATAGCATGGTAGGCTGTCGCGAAATCACTTCTTAAGGACACTTTGAAATAACAGTGACAGTGTACATGAGCAGAGGTGCTAAAATGCCTATGTTGAAAATTTGGTGCGAACACCCATAAAACTGGCAGTGTTGCAAGCATGTGTTACGCATATTTCCCATACCTGTAATGTATAAAATTTGCTATATTTACATGCCACATTTTCAACACTGGCATTTTTACACCTCCTTATGAACTGTACAGCTGTCATTTTCACATCCTGCCCAAAATGTTTTCCGCACTGCACTACCAAACACCGAAAGGTTTAATGCCTGTCAGTCTCTGCAGGGTGAGGTGGGTTGGCATCAGTTCAATACTTCACTGCCGTTGCCTACTATGCATCTCTCTAACTCCTGCACTGCCAATGCCAATGCCATCAAGACAACATTCGGTATTGACAAATGCTTGTTATTTTTTAGATCTAATGCCAACTCAGGGTCAGCTCAGTCAGTATTTTTTTGGAGTTATGTTTAGAGCAATCCTTATTATCTATGTCTTTCTATTTTGTTTTCTGTTTTCTTAGTTCTGTTTATTTCTTAAGAATTGCCCACTTGGGAACAGATGGAATTTGATGTAATAAACTAGTTTTGTTGGAGCATTTGGATCAGAGATAGTCATTGAGAGTTAATTTTCATTGAGGTCCTCTGATCTCAATTCACCTATAAGTAACTCCCTGAAAGTATTTCAAATTAATCCATCATAAGGTAAGGTTTATTTAATAGTATGTATTAATTTCCTTTCTCAATATGTAGAACTGTTCTAAAAACAATATGTTAGCCATATGGTGGTCTTCAATTGCCTCTATCAGCCTTGGTGTAAAGGAGATAGGATGATAGGGTTGGAACCTGAATTTGGCATCTACCCGGAGGGATATCACTTGCCCCTGTTTGCCAGTGTTTCTCACACTTTGTGCAGCAATTCGAAGTCTTCTAGGAACTGCTGCCAAGAAATTAATGCTAGGACTGACCTCAGCTTGACATGTTCTTGATTTCTCACTTTAAGTAATGTTTAGTCTGATGTAGAGCTTTCTTAAGAGTTGATTTACGTTTTGAGAGAGGTCTTAAGGTACTGTGATTTTGCTATCTGCCCTGAGTCAGGTGCCTTCTCTTAGAGCTGTAAGTCTGTAGGCTGCACCCTTGACCTCGGTGACCCATTGAGGCTGCTGCAGTGCTCCCCACCAAAAACTTGCTCAGAACCTCCGTGTCTGACTTTTCCATTAGCAGATTATATCCTTTAGCCACTAGAGGGCCCAGTTATAAGCACACTTACCCAATCCAACACAATATAGTTCCTGTCTCATTTCACTTATTGTGTGGTCAGTCTATCACTATTCATCAGTCTTTGCCCCTCCTCTTCTGCTGATTGATACTGATTTTTCCCATTTGCAGCTTATAGTCTTTTGACCCACTAAAGGGTTTTCCCCTAACCATTCCAAAGCTGCTCTACATCTCCTTACTCTCTCTACTACTCCTGGCACTCTTCCTTTGCTGCTCAGCTGCTGATGGGTACCTACACTCCATTACTTAGTCTGCTCTCCTTCCCCTCTTGGTACAGACCTCACACAAGCTAGAGCACCTTTCTTCCACACTAGGCACCTCATCCCAGACTACCCCACAGTGACTCGGCCTCCCACCCTCAACACACCTGTGACCCCCAATGCCCTCACCCTGCCAACTCCGCCCACTCCTTCACCCTCCAAGGCCTGACCTGGACCCAGCTCTCCTGTCATTCCTACCCTTCGCACTTTATCTATCCCATGCACCCTGATTCTAAAGTCCTCAGCTGGGTGTCGGTCCAAGGGTCTCCATCGCACCGACCACTAACCAGAATAATTACACTGCTATTATAATTATCTTGTAATGTACACCAAAACCCAGGACCTATTGTTTCCAGCCCTTCTAAACCCTGTACTGCAAGTGGCCACCGCTTGCATCCTTAAACATTGCAGTCTCTTAAAGAAATCTGCTGCCCTCCAGTGCTGGGTCGTTCAACATCAACCTGACATAATTGCACTGGTAGAGACTTGGCTCTCCAAATCCACCCCTGACTCTGCTATCACTCTCCTGGATATACAATCTATAGGGAAGACCGGTGGGCAAGCCGTGGTGGTTGCGCACTACTCGTATGGGACTCCTTTATGGGTCAGGCACTCCCAGCTCCTAAACTTGATTATAGAGCTAAGCCGTCACCTTAAAATCACACCTGACCCCGCCCTAAGGCCCTCTCTTCCTCATGGTCTCCTACATACCCCGGGAATCAAAACCAAGTGGTCCAGTCCCTCATTGACTATCTCACATCTCTCCCTCACAAAGTGGAGCAAGTCATCCTAGGTGATCTCAATTTTAACTGGCTTGCCTCCACTGCCTCCCATATAAGGACTCCTTTGGTGCCCTGGATATGTCCCAATTAGTCACCCAGTCCACCAGATTCAACCACACTACTGGCAACAGCACTCTCCTAGATGTTGTTATATCTAGCACCCAACAAAATCCGGGATGTCAATGTCCTCTCCAACTCTCTTAGTGATCACTCCCCAGTCCTCTGTCTCTAGCCATCCTCTACTCTGAAGCCAGTATCCCAGGCCACTCTACGCGTCGTTTATGCCCGGTGGCCTCAGAAAATTAAAACAATACCTAGCTCAGCTAGACTTTGTCCCCTAGCCACCGTACCCCATTGACTCAGCTCTTCACCACTTCACAAATGCCTTCTAAGGCTTGTGACCTTTTCGCACCCCTCACCAGGATCTGCTCCAAAAATGCAATGCCCTATGGATCACCCACCCCACCCCACCTCCAGAGACTCAAGAACAGAGATAATCTCTGGCACATTGCTGTAGAATCTGGAAGGCGTCTGACAGACAGACCTACAATGCAGAATGCAATAAGTGCACTTGGGCCATTAGGCAGGGCCAAGGCAGAGCACTACCAGACCATCCTCACTTCCACTTGGTGTTCAGCCCGGACCTTCTGGGATAATATGAAAGAGCTAAATGTGAAGTCCGCTCCCACCATCTCAGCTCTCCATCAATGGCCCCCATCACAGATCCGCTCCTCATAGCTGATTGCCTTAACACTGCCTTCTCTGACTTAAGCTCGGTCCTCCGCTGCAGCTTCTTGACCCAATCCACCTCTCTCCCTCCAGTTCTGCTGCCCACCATTCTACCTGCGCACCTATCCCCAAAGCCAGGCCGCACCTGCTAAAAGCCTAAGGCAGCAATAACCCCAGCAGTGAGCCCCTCAACTCCAGGATCCTCCTTTTTTATTTATTTATTTTTTTATTTCATTTTGTTGACCGGGTAAGTGCACTAGACAAATCCTGCCTATTTTCAGGCATGACCCGGGAGGGGATACAAATGAATGCCAGTTGACCTTGAACCAGATGAAGCTGTTGGTATTTTTAGTGAGTGAGGAAATTTGGCCAGGACACTGGGAAATTCCTTCTCTTTGATAAGTGCCATGGATCTTTAACATCCACCTGAACTACCACCAATTCAGGCAGATGGGACCTCGGTTTAAAGTCTCATCTGAAAGACGGCACCTTAGAAGTGCAGCACCTTTCTCATGCTGCACTACAGCATCAGTACTGGGATATTAACCTGCGCCAGATGTGAACTGAACCCACAGCCCTTTGATCTCCCGGCCTCAGAGGTGAGTGTGCTACCTACTGAGCCACTGTCACTGTCCTCCACAACTTATGGTCTTAGATGAAGTCCTAGTCCCCTGACTGACCTTCTAAACCAGTCTTTATGCATGGATCAGTTCCCAAGTGCTTGGAAAACTGCTGAAATCACATCCATACATAAGAGTGGGGACGATCCACCCCACAATTACGGACCATCTCCATCCTCCCCACTCTCTAAAGCCCTTAAAAGTGGCGTTGATCCAGCTCTCTGAATATCTAACCAAGTATGACATTATGTGCCCAGAGCAGCACGATTTCTGCCCAGGCACAGTACAACCACGGCTCTCCTGGAATTCTCCCAAACACCTGCATGCTGCTCTTGACTCTGGCAGCCTTGCAGGAGCACTGTTCATTGACCTCTCCAAGGCCTTTGTCACTGTCTGTCATCCCCTTCTACTGGACTCTCTCCACCAACTTGGCTTCTCTGGTGGTTCCATTTCCTGGTTCTCTAGCTACCTCTCTGCTAGATCCCAGTGTGTCAAGATCAGCGGTTCCTCTCCAGCACTTTTCCGTTCACTCCGGGTCCCTCAGGGCTCCATCCTGGGTCCAATACTTTTTAGTCTCTACCTCAACACCCTCCTCAGCTCATGTACCAGTAAATGCTCCTCTCGCCGATGATGCAGTCCTCGTTGCCTCACATCCCAATCCCACCTCCCTCTAGTCATCCCTCCAGCAAGCTTACAACCAAGCCGAAGGTGGTTCAGAGACCGCAGACTGGTCATTAACCTAAAAGAAAACCAAATCAATACTCTTCTCCTACCACCAAAATAAAGCTAAAAATACCGCCCGCTTGATTATCCCCAGCACTCTGCACCCGCTAGAACAAGTGACCACATACAAGTACCTAGGCATCACGTTCAATACTGCCTCTCCTTCCACACCCATATTAATGCCCTGTCAGCCACCATTAACTCTCAGATTGGCCTGCTATACCACACAGGGACTGTCTGCCTCAGGTTGCCCTCAGGCTGGCCATCACCTCCTCCGTCTTGTCCCTCGTGGACCATGGCTTGCCAATCTATGCTGCAGCTGACAACACTGCCCTCTCCAAAATCCAACTCTCCATTAATAAGGCCTGTAGGCTCCTGACCAGTGCCCCCAGTCGAACTCACACCTGCCTTCTCTATACTACCACCAATCTTCTCAACTTTGAGGAGCAACTGCTCTACCAGACCTGCCTTCTCGCTAAGAAATCTCAGCTAGGACTCTCCCTGGGGGTCCTCCACCTCCCTTCAGCAGCCATCTTTGTCCGTTGCAGCTCATAGCTCTGTTAAGGCCACTTCCAAGGTGCCCAGAACCAAGACCTATCTTGCCCAGAGATCCTTCCTCTACTGAGCACCCACCTGGTTCAACTCCTCCATAGCTGCATCTCCAACTTGCCAAAATTGGCTCCTTCAAAACAGCCCTTCGGAACCATATCTTACTACCCGCTGTTGTAGGTGCAACTAACCCCTGTTGTAACCTGTGGTTCCCTCTGCCTTGCCCCTGGCTCGACAGCGTCCACTGGACAGCCTCTTCCTCTCCCTCTCCCAGACCTACCCCTTCCACTAGGTCCTCTAAAGGTTGGTCCTTAGGATCATCATTTCTAGAATGTACATTATCCATTTTGGGGATTTTTCCAAGGAATCTATAGAATGCTGTAATGTAGTTGCTGATTTAGGAAAAGGCTCTCATTCAAGTTCTGTGGGGTGTGGGTTCTAACAGTTTGTTAGTGCCAGCATTTGCAGTTCATTTTGCCATGGGTTCAGTTAAATCTACTATATCTTCATTAGCACCTTGATTATAAAGTGTAGATTGGGTAAAAATCTATGTGTTTCCCACTGTATAGAGATAGTACAGTAATTAACTCCATCTTTATCATGATTCTGCACATAAATTTCCCCTTCTTTGCCATGATTTTTTGCTGATCAGGGTAGGGGTGAATAGAATTTTTATGAAGTCTTGCTTAGTTTTCTTCACTCAAGGTCCATATTCTGGGATTTCAACCACTCAATGGAAACAGGTGTGTTGTATGTGGGCACCATAGAGTATTTCTTATATGTTCATATGGAATTCCATGTGTACTGGACATGTGACTTGTGCCCTACTGTTTCAGTTAGTACTGCAGTTCACTGACTATGCAGCTATGCAGACCATGCAACCAGTTCACTTACACAAAAGTTATAAATGGGCATCCAGAATAAAGAAGTTTCATTGGTCAAAATACATAATGTGACCATGTATAAAATCTGTTTCATTCAAAGTCATCCTGGTCCTAAACCACATCACCCAATGAGCAAATCAGTCCTCCTACAACCAGAACTATCTTCTATCAGCCCCCACAACCAGAATTGACATCACAGACAAGGCGGCTACCTTTACACTGTAAACAACCTTCAACTGGGCCCTAAAAATAAAACTACCTTAAAAAAATAGTAAAACAAATTAACCAAATGTTGTTTCCATGATCATCACACTTTCCTAACGTATATAAACAAATTAGAAACATTAAGTATCATTTTATAGTTTTCACTACAACTGTTTCTTTGCTGACAATGAAAATTCCCCTTCTGTCTTTACCTGCTCATCAAAGAAATCTCTTCTGCTTGTCCTGATAGTGAGATAGTTGAATCTCTGGCTGTATCAGAGGTCTTTGTTGCGTGTGTGTACAGTATGTTAGAGAGAAACATTCTGCCAGTGGAACAGAGCAGAATTTTGAATCCATGTATTCCATGGGAAACTTTCCATGATAAACATACCATATCTTGAATCTTGTTGCCAGCAAAGGACAAACTTTGTTCAACAGTAAAACAATGACATCATCTATGACATCATTTTCAGTGGGCAGAAGGACTATTTTATCATAAATGCACACAAGTGAATCTATTATTTCTACACATAAACATTCTTTTCCCAACTGCAAAAGGTTGAAAAAAGGAGCCCATTTTATAGTGCAATAAGCCACTCTGGGTGTATGAAACTATTTTTACAGCACTCGGGGCTGAAAGGCACTCAGCATGTGGCCTCGTGCCTCACCATGCCCCTGGGTGTACGGTAAAATATGTTTTATACACACCTCTCATGTCTTATTGCTTATGTAACTGGCTTTTCCACAAAAGTGACATCAAAGTGCCAAACATACTGACAGTTATAAACAAATGATATCTGACTTGCTTTACAACATAAGCAAATGGGTCTCTGATGATGTCTCTTGGCTACTCAGGAGTGGCTTATCATGACTTCTTGGGGCTTGAGAACTGAGAAATGAAGATGAGTGTTATGGGACCTTAAATGTTACAGTGGGATGCTCTTAATTAGCCAAGAGACATCTCTGGAGCCCCATTTACTTTATATTAAGTATTTCTTTATTTTTCAAATCAAATATGATTCCAATAGGAAGCGTTATCATTTTGGAGTGAAAAGCAAAAAGGAATACAAAGATACTGTAAATAATGGATACACCTAAGGAGCAGGATCAGATTAACTTGTCACCTTAGCGTCTGGATTTCATCTTGTCTCATTGTTTTAGCCATTTTATTAAGTACTGTATTCTATTGTTTATGTTTTTGAAAACCCAACAACATATTACATTTTCTAGTCACACTAGCTGAACACCCAGACATTGCAATGAGCATGCACTTGAGATAGTGGTCCCCATATTTAGTCATGGCCATTCATGCAACACATAAAACATACCACTACATACAAATCAGAGAGGCATATTCATAAGATAATGCATTCTGTTCAGTGCATTCTACTTGTACAAATATCTGGCTGTGGAACTGCCATGAGAATGCATATGCATGGGTTACCCTTGTTCTTCTGCTGGAACAGACACCCAGGAGCAAAGGGGATAGTGCATCCCAAATGCATTAGCACTTTGCCCCGTGTGTGATATTCAGAGGCCTGCATACTGATAAACATACGGTCCTTAGGGGCCATTTGCATGCCATTATAGGGTCATTAACAGCTGTGTGCAATACCTACATGGAAATAAATGCCTAGATGCATTGTGCAGAACTTAAGCAATTGCCCACACTATTATGTAATCCCTGTACACTTATGCATGAATTCCTGGCAGTCAAGCGGCACCCCATCTGTCTTTGGTACCCCATACTGTCCAGATCCCTGCCTTTAAGTCTTTAAGAAAATTACTGTGGTAGTCCAGTGGTGCCCCCACCCCAATCCCCATTGAAAGTGATGCCCCTCCAGAAATCTGAAGAAGGTGCACTCCCTGAGAAATAAGATGCTGCATCTCAGTCAGGCTATCCTGGGTAAATAAACTGTAACAAAAATGGCAGGCAGTTGCTGGCCTTTTAGTCCCCCAACCACCAGCAGACAGTGAAAGCAGTGAATTCCAGTGTATTCTAGTCATAAGAGCACTGTTGGGAACCTGAGATTGCAGGTTCACATCCTGCTGAGAAAATGCTCAATATGCGGGCCTGAGCAAGTCACTTAACCTCCAAGTGCTCCTGTTTGCCCAGCTACAGGAATTACTGCAAAGTTGGAATTTCTACTTCCACAAAATTTTGGAATGCACTTTGTCAACTTTCATGAAATCCCAACTTAGAATGGTGGAAAATGTATGAACTGCAGATTAATATATTAAAATATGGAAGAAATTTTGCAAAACTGATCATTGAACTGAGGAATGATTGCATATATTGCAGGTCGATGTATGAAACTGGCGAATGGAATTCTGCAGACCTGTCATTCAGCAGTTCATATCTATCGTTCTGCAATTCAGTGAGAAAGGTCTGTAGAATAGGATAAATATTTGCCAAATACATTCAGAGGATTCAGATTTCACGAAAGTCACAATCTGGGAAATATTCAGAAAATTTCGATGAGTTCGAATTCACAGTTTCTGCCAGCACTATCAAGATAGAAGAAAGGACTAAGGACAGTATTCCTGAAGCTTGTAGAATACCCACAGCTGGGGGTAGCTGGCAGGTGCAAGTCGGTTGCGACTTGCAAATCCACAGGTTACCCACTGCAGCAGGTATTCACAAGCTGGAGCCAGATTACAACCTGCTCCATGATCTACTGCTGCCTGCGGGTGGTGTCATCAGGAGATGGCTGCAGGAATGGGCTATGGCTGCTGGAAGCAGCTATAACTCCCTCCGCAACTGCTGAGGCTGTGAATCGATCTGCCGCAGCTGCGGGTGATTCTGGTCCGCAGCAGCAATTGTGGAGGAACTTACAAAAAAAAGGCTTTGGTGAATCCTGCCCAAATGAGTAGATTCTAAGGGAGAGACATGTAGTTCATAAGAAAGCAGGCAGCAGGGTGAGGACTGATGGAAACTTTCAGTATCACACTTCCTCCAAAATGAAAAAACATTGTTATGGAAGAACCTTTACAGCACTCAGAAGCCTGTTCAGTAAGGAGAAACATTATTTACCCAGATATGAAATGTCTAGTATGTTGTTCTTTCACTTATTTTCTTGATACTAGTACTGTTTCAGAACAATAATAGAATTCACAGGGCAGTTTTTCTGTATGGATTGGAAGCTTTTCTTGTTTGAGGGTTTTTTGATATATCAAATTAATGTTTGTCTTGACTTTTACTTAGTTCATTAAAGTCATTTGAAACTGAGATATTCTTGTCTCCCATTTCTCTGCTTGGTTCAAATGTTTTGAAGACATTCTGCTTAGCGTTTTAGGATTCAAGAGTACAGCTCAGGAAATATCATACTAAGGAATGACTCACAGGAAAGGGCAGAGAAAGGATCAGATTCAAAAGTTCTGTTTGTGCATCAGCCTATTGGAGGGCATTTGTCCGGTTGGACCTCCCCAAAGAAGACACACACAGATCTTGGAATAAATGGCTGCAGCCATGTATTTATTTTTACATTGAATATTAATATTTAACTTTACCATTAATAAACTCTTTATTTACTTAACTCTTTTATTAAGTTCTTCAATATTAATATTCTTATAATCCTCGAACAGCGTGTGCTGTCGGGAAGAAGTACCATACCTCTGGCGCTCATACCACCCATCTGCATGGGAATCCTGACAGTACATGCCTGGGTATCACCTGTGGTTGCAGGATATTGATAGGACCAAGGTCCTGCAGCCCCATACGGCACCGCTGACCTTGCAGTTTGCACTGCTGAGGCTGGACTGAGACCCCCCGATGCAGGTCCAGGTCTCTTGGTCTCCCATCCTCATGCTGACCAAGGGTAATGAGCCCTTGGAAGAACTGGCCTCATCCCTTGTTTACCACTACCTCCCTCATGAGCACTTCCTGAGCCACCAGCTGGCCGCAACAGTTTGCATTAATTGCTTTTTACCCCTTTATTACTCAATCCTCTGATACATGCAGTACTATCACTATGTAGCATGCTGCCAAAGTTGATTTCTATTTACTGCACTGTTTGGGTCCTCTATTAACCTATCCTACCCTACTTGGTAATATTTTGATATTTGAGGTCCTACTATCATCTACTTATTGCTGTTTGTTGTATGTCTACTTTAGCATATATTTTATTACGATTGTACTTATTTATTTATTTTTCACCTAGAACCTAACTCATAACTTCTTTTGGAGAAGGTGAAAACCCGGAATACCCAGTAGCAGAATAACCGGAAAAGTCATTTGCCAACCCCTACTGCAGCCATCCAGAACAGGTAGAAAGGGGCCTCTATCTCCTGCCCAAAGATACTCCCCAAACTGAGGGCCAGGAGGGTGTGTGTTCCACTGGACAGAGAAGACAGAGGGACTGCCCAGGACTGACCAGCTAGATATCCCTCCTTCTGTTCCCCACAGACCCCCATTGGGCATTGTGATACCTCACCTCCAGGGTGTGTCCAGGGTCTGCTATCCACTCCTGGAGGCAGATATCCTATTACTTGCTTTGTCTGGGGAGGGGCCTCGGATAATTGACTGGCTGCTGCAATGCTTGGGAAGCCTCATTTTTTTCCAGTAGGGCTCCAATCCCCTCCCAAAGGTGACCCAAACACACAGATCTTGGAAGAAATGGCCACAGCCATGTATTTATCTTACGCATTGAATATTAATATTTAACGTTACCATTAATAAACTCTTTATTTACTTAACTCTTTCATTCAGTTCTCTTCAATATTAATATTCTTATAATCCTTGAGCAGGTGCGCACTACCGGGAGGAGAAGCACCATACCTCTGGCCCTCCCACTCCCATCTGCATGAGAATCTCATACAGTGCATGCTGGGTGTCACCCATGGTTGCGGGAGTTTCATACGCCAAGGTCCTGGCGGCTGCCCCCCATCCAGTCCAGCTGACCTTGCAGTATGCACTGCTGAGGTTGGACTGAGAACCCCATGCAGGTCCAGGTCTCTTGGTCCCCATCCTCATGCTGACCAGGGGTAATGAGACCTTTGGGAGGATTGGCCTTGTCCCTTGTTCACTGCTATCTCCCTTATGCACTCCTCCTGAGCCACCACAGGCTGGACTAAGTCGACCCCCAAGCCACTAGCTCAATACTAACCTCCAAGATCTTCCTGAAATCTTCTAATTGACCATCCAAACATTCCACCTGCAGTTGCCCATTCTCTCCACCACCAGACCCCAGTGGGTGTAGTAAATCGTATCATGCCTCAATACTCTGCCCCCAAGGACTCCATAAAACTCTCATCTCCCTATTAATCCTCATGCAAGTCCTGTTTAAAGCTATCCCTCGCTTTGAATGAGGCCAACTCTTCCGCATCAAGATGTGTGACCATATGAGAATATTATGGGGCCACCATGCCTTAATGGAATGTAAATCATCCTTCATTGCTAGCAGAAATTTACTGTCTTCCAGTGGTCCAAATCCTTGCCACCCAGGTGGATCAGCAAGATGTTGAGCTTTCCTCTCCTGCCAGCCTCTACTCACAGCTTCAAGCAAGCCCCTCAGTGCATCCCTTGGACCCCCATCCACTTAATCTGGACTGCATTACGTGAAATTGAAAGGTTGCTTTCACCCGGCTGACTGGCCACCTTCCTGGCTACCCACCAAATGAAAGAATGTCCACAGATCCATATGTTCCTAGTGGCATCCTCGGGGCCTGCAAGAGACAAAACACATTATTGCAAGTGAGGTTGTATGTAGCACAAGAATGCCTGAGACATCCAAAGTCCCAATGCCTGAATCTCCAAATCAGATAGGCCCAAACTGCAGGCATTCTTTGCTGCACCTATCTGGAATGAATGAGTACCATATTCACTGTCCTCCAGCCCTGCGTGATGGAGTGCCTTTTAAGATGAACCTGAATTGATATGCCATAAGTGGCTTACCATCCCGATGACAGAAAAAGGCCTCACCTTGCTCAGCGCAGGATGACCTGTAGTCACTGATCATGCAACCCACTGACCAACCTGATCCTTCTGGCGCCCTCAGTTCATACCAACGTCCTGCCCATCACTGCTCCATCTTTGACTTACCTAAATGGTTGTAAACCCCAGACCCAACTGATACTACATCCTGTACTAATAGCCCCTCTCTTACCTGTTGCCTGAGTTAGTTCTGACACCCTGAACGCCCACAGAAAGCCACCATAAAAATTGTCTCAAATAATTGGGCTTCATGCACATTCCAGTAGACCATGGGCAAGGAAGCCCAAAGCACCTAGTATCACTGAGATTATGGGCTATCTCACATCTGGAAGGCTACCTCTTCCCTCCGCCAGCCCTCCAACAGCTTATATACCTTAAGGCCTTAGTTTTATCCCTATGCCCATGGCCCTCACCAACCATTACAGGCCTGCCAAGTGTCGCTCCATCACTCTCAGTGAACAACCGGCCTTCCTCCCTGCCATGATGTATCTTCACAGTTGATTTGCTGGGATGGGCCAAACATCTGGCCAACCTGTGGTTTCCTGTGTGGTAATATAATGTTCAGCACCCCGACAGTAAGCCTTCCTTGTTCTGGGTGCAACTGAATTACCTATGCATCTCCAAGTCTCTTGATCACCACCTCGCAGAGGAATTGGGGAACTTGCATGGCTGTTGGTCTGCTCCAGTGCCAGGTCGAAGAACCTCTGCCACTGCGAATGAGATAAAGCATTGGCAGTCCCATTGTCAACTCCTGGTACATGCACTGCCTTGAATGTAATGTTAAATAATAAACATTTTAGCACAAAAACCACATTAAATCCCCAGTGGCCCCAATGGGCCCAATTGTTGATTGATTGCATGCACCACGCCCATATTGTCCAACCAGAAATGCACTACTCTGTCCCTCTATCTAGCTCCCCAGGCACATAGCGCCACCACTACTAGAAAGAATTCCAAAGTGTAATCTGCTTCCCAGTGCTGCTGCTGCCAGCCACCATGCCGGCCACTGCCCTGCACACCATTCCCTAGGAAGCAGGCTCAAGTCCTTCCCTCCAGCTATGTCTGTATAAAGAGCCAAGGGGACCCTCCTATGGAACTTGCCACATGGCCACCCCATTGAAATGGTCTAAGAATATGCTTCAGACCTGAATATCCTCCCTGAACTGCTCTGTGACCCTAATCCTGTGATGAGGTTTCGACACCCTTGCCAACTCTTTACCAGGCAGTTGCATAAAAGTCCTGCCGACTAGAATGACCCGACATGAAAAGTTTAGGTGCCCCACCATCTGCTGCAGCTCACGGAGTGTAACTTTTCCTATCCTGTATCCTTCGTAGGAGTTCCTTAACGTGTCCAACTTATCCTGAGGCAATCAGCATACCCTGGCCATGGAAACAATTTTGATACCCAAGAAATTGAGAATTGTTCCTGGAGGCTGTGACTTTCCCAGCTGCCAATGGCACTCCAAACTCAAAGCACATCTGTTCAAAGGCCACCAGGTCCCTCACAATGCAGTGACCCGCCAGACCCATGAACAGGAAATCATCGAGATAGTGCACGATGGACTGACTGTGTGCCATCTGTGATGTGATCCAGTGCAAGAAGGAGCTGAAATATTTGAAGACTCACCAGCAACTGCACAACCCATGGGCATGCAATTGTTTACATAGTACTCACCTCAAATTTCATGCCCAACAGCACCCTGTCCTCCCAGTGGACTGGCACAGCAGAAATGGACTCAATGTCCGCTTTTGCCATGAGCACCCTGGGCCCTGCTGATCGCACCATCTCCAAGGCACAGTTGGAAGGACTGATAATGTACTGATATATGCAGGGAATTAATGTGATTATTTACTGAATCACTGTCGGGTACAACAGATGATTTATCATCTGAAACTGCCCAGTGTCTTCTTGGGAAACAGTCCAATAGGTGTCACCCACAAATTATCCCAAGCGGGGGCTAGTGAGCGGTCACTCACCCACCCTAGCTGCCGTTCTTTTCCCAGTTTGTCCTTGACCACTTGTAGACAGTTCCTGGCTGACTTCCAGGTTATCTGCTTATGCCCTGTGTGGGCCTGGTATGGTATTCTGAAGCCTTCCGTGAACCTTTTTCCAACAAGGTGGCTGCTGCTCTGTCGGGGACTGGTCCAGCTATGGCTTAATCCTTCTTACCCACACTGGGGTGGGAAGGCTTCCACCATGGAGCTTGGTAAATGTATCCGCATGCTTCACCCTGACCCTCTCCCTCTTCTGGCTGAGGAGCACTGCAGAAAGGGGTGCAGTTTTCCACAAGCCATGCCGCTTGCTTACACCTACAACCTCTGCATGTGCATGTGCACTGGTTATGAGCATTGCACAACTGCTACGTCATACCCTCTGATTTGTGTTGTGAAGGTCCTTTAATGGGGACCACAACCTATGTATTCTACACCCACTCCCTGCATGGCGTCTACCACCAAGGGCATGTCAAGCTTTCCCCAGCCTAACACACTGTCCACCTAATGCATGGATGAAACTCCTCGTCATTGTCAAGCCAGGCCATCCCTCCTTTTTTTTTTTTTTTTTTTGTGCATCAGGGTGATACGATGCATATGGTTAAACAGTTCCACCCCGCTTCTTATCAGTTAGCAGTATAACTGTGGCATAAATGAGAAATGCCACTACCAATTGTCATGTGTCCTGGGCACTTAATCTTCTTGCTCGCCTGATCATCCCCTTTTCCTTTTCCCTTGCTGAGCTCTGTGGGCCAGTTAAGGAGGGAGAATATATCTACATACTCCCAATTCCTAATCTGCTGCCTAATCTTATCAGTCAAATAGGTGCCCACTGGAGTATCAAGATGTGCATATGGGTTTTCTGGTGGAGAAGCTGTTTTTTTCTGGTGTATGACCTGTTCTTCCCTGCACAATCTTCAGCTGATTGTGCTGGTACTGTTATTCTTAATTTCAGCTACTAAGTCCGTCACCACTCCTGGTAGCTGTTTTACGCCGTCAGCTGCGCCCATAAGCTGGTCTCCACCCTGGCTGCAAGTCATCTGCCCCTCATCCGATGGGTCCGGAGGCTGCGATGATTCACCACTGGCTGTCTCCGGTATGCCTCTTTCCCCAGGTCATCCACATCCTCATCAGACTCAGTGCCCTGACAGTCCCCACAACCTGCCTCACCTGACTGGCCCCCAGTTGAGACCCTCCAGGTTGACTCTTACCTTCAGCTGAAGCACCTTTGCTGGCGTAACTGTTATTCTGCTCCTACCCACTTCTTCCTGGTTGAAGTTGATGGCTCTTAGAGACACTCCAGGCATGCCTCCAGCCATGACACTCCTTTTCTTATATAAAGCTCTCAACTTTTCCTCAGCCACCACAAACACCCTGGTGGAAGGGTTACTCTTCCTGCTGGACATGTTGCTATAAAGACAACTAGATCCCTCCCCAACAGAAATCATTAGGAAAAATACTCATGTTTGTCATTATCTGGCTTACCATGTAAGAAATCTGACCACCAGAACCTCAGCATAACAAAATACCAAGTGGGGGGATCATGCCCCGAATGTCACCCCTACAGCCCCAATCTACAAAAGAGCTAAGGAAATAAGTTTAGCAAGGAAAAGCACATGAAGCCAGAGCTTGTTTCAGGTGTGTCCTGGAAGGACAAGGAAGTTAACTGACTTACTCAGGATCACACACAGTATGCAAATGTGGGCTGAAGGGACTCACACTCTGGGCTCCACGTTTGCAGCTCGGTGCCTCTAACCACTATGTTATTCTGCCTCAAGGATATCTATTTAATGAGGAAAAGGGGCTTGTCCTTTTCTTTTTTATTACCCTGCCATTGGCTAGGATGCCAGAGAAGCCACCTGACACAGCAGCCATGTGGCGTTGCTCCCTCAGACCTCCATCCAGCAGCTACTGCCAGTGGCAGTTGGAGAGAGAGGTCAAGAAGGTTGCTGCATCCACACTGCCTGACGTCCTGACAATTGAGCATCCTGCACCAAACAACTGGATGCTGCTATCTTGGGTGCCTGCCTGCCGAGAAGGATGACTTGTACACCCACTTTCCAATTGAGCTGCTGAGGCTGCTCAGCAGAGGTGGTGGTGGCCGGAGATCGATCCCAGCAGCGGCTTGCACCAGGAGGTCCTTGAATAGTCCCTACAGACACGGTGAGCACAAATACTGGAAAGCTCTGCAGTGTCTGGGTGCCCCTCACCAACATGGCTGCCACTTCTTAGACGGCGGTTGAGAGAACTTCCCCAAGGCAGAGACCTAGCATAGCTATGTTGAGACAGTCGCAATGGGGAGCACTGTATTCAGCCTGTATCTGACTGGCGAGCATCTGGTTTCCCCCAGGACATGATTGCCTCCCTTAGCCTCCTCTGCGGGTCCCACCAACACTGCACAGCAAACTAGGAATGAGTGGGAGCCACTGTCTGCCTATGGGGTGATCGCTGCTGTGAAGCCCTCTCCCCTGAGACTGCCCATTGAGCAACAAGGACACCCAGCTCAGATAGTAGGCAGGGGACTAGAAGACCCGAGGTAAGCCTCTGCAGGGACGGAAATGTTTTGGAGTACTCTTGAGTCATTCTGAGACCTTTATTTATTTCTTCTTATTTATTTTTTTAAAAGGGCACCATCGCAGTATGCAGAGGCTGCCCACAATGACTGCTCTCCAGGTGCCCACTCCCTGACCCTCTGGCGGTACTCGGCTGCCGCAAGACCGGAAAGAACACAAGTACATAACAGAGACTGAAACATCTGAATGAGGTATTGGACATCTTGTCCTCAGAGGTATCATGGGCAACTTCAACTTGGATTGGTTAACTGCCACATCCAAACCCCTAAAGAAAGTCTGCGACACATTTGGCTTACCCAGTTTGTTAAGGACATAACCCATTCTAACAGTAAAATCAGATCATGGTACTCTGTTTGATCTTATCTTAGTAAATAGGCCTCGCCTCTTCTCCCATTCTGGAACTCTTTCTAATGACCTCAGTGATCATTGTGTCATTGCTTGTGTGAGGTTGGTACCCAAAGCCATAATCACCTCCAGGTATATCCTCAAGAGGAGTCACCGGTGCTTTGATCCTAATGCCTTCCTGTTAGATCTTCAAAGCTCAAATTGGCTGGATTTTTATTTGGCTCCTATGGTAGATAAGGCATATGAGTTATTTCAAACTATTGTCCTCAATGCTATTAATAGGCACGCCCCTTAGTTAAAATCCATACCAAAAGAAAACCTGCTCCTGGTTCACTGTCAGTCTCAAATCTGCCCTGATAAACAGGGATGTTCTATGGAAAAGGCAAGGAAAACTAAACAGCCAGCCGATTGGGCCTCTTTTAGATCTGCCAGAAATCAGTGCACCAAACTGATTAGGGCTGAGAAAGCTAGATACTTCCACATGGAGCTTGAATCTTCATCCCATTGCTCTGCAAAATTTTTGAAAATCTCAAAGACCTAGAAGGATATAGCCCAGCCAGCTTGCTCCTCCACTATGGATAAATGTGAATAGTATAACTCATTAACAGTCACTTTGCGATTGCAGGCTTAGCGTTCGATACTTCTCCAGCTAATACCCTTCGGGCCAGATTGAATCACATAGACTTGGCATGCCTAAATTCACCAGCCCCTGCACAACAAAATGCCTTCTCCTTCTGTCCCGTTTCCTGAAACAAGTGGATAATTTACTTTTGGCCTTAGATATATAAAAATGCCACCACCGATCATATTGAGCCATATTATCTAAAATAGGTTATCACATATTGTCCCTTCCAATTACACATATCTTTAACTTATCCCTTGCCCAGGGTGTGCTTCCTATATCTGGAAAACCACTCACATCATTCCCTATTTAAATCTGGTGCCTCAGGGATCTAAATAATTACCAACCATTATCTCTTCTCCCTACCTTGTCAAAATTGCTTGAGAAAATTGTCAACACCAAGTCAGGCACCATCTGAGTCCTTCAACTTGTTCAGTTCAGACTAGTCAGGATTTAGACCTTGCCAGAGTACAATAATCACACTTGCCAAGGTCTCAAATGACTGGCAAGTAGCATTGATGCAAAGAACTATCCATGTGCTTTGTTCCTTGACTTCAGCAAAGCCTTTGATACTGTGGATCATGACCTGCTCCTGATTGAGCTTAAAAGCATTGAGGTGGTCGACTCAGCCCTGAAGTGGTTTACTAACTACCTGACTGATCGACAACAGCTGGTCAAGGCTGATGGGGTTGTCTCTCTCCAAAATACCTACTAAGTGGTGTACCCCAAGGGTTTATTTTAGGCCTCCTATTATTTGCCATCTATATCAATAACATCAACAAGGGCCTCAAGTCAGCGAACATCCATCTGTTTGCTGATGATACTATTCTGTACGTTGATAGGCCTACACCAGCACTTGCCTGTAGGGACCTGCAACACAGCTTTAACCACTTATATAAACTCACTGCAGCTAATGCTCCTGCTAAATGCATAAAAAAAAAAACTAAAGCTATGCTTCTTCCCCATTAGCCAATATCTCTAAAATCTGCACCCTGGCTTGCCTCCCAAGTATACACACTCCTGGCAAAGCCCCAGGAGTTTGTAACTAAATTTAAGTACCTCCAGTCTCTGGATAGATTACAAGCTGCCATTCATTGACCACATCGACGAGCTAACCAAAAATTAAAACAGAGACTTAGCCTCTTCTTTTTGGATTAGAAACCTTCTTACTCAGGAAGTGAAAACCAGGCTAGTCCAGACTACCTTTATGCCCCTATTGGATTATGCTGATTTCTTGTATGGCCAAGGTCTGATCACTGCCTTGGCCAAACTGGACACCATTTACCACCGTGCTTTAGATTCATTACTGGTTTACGAATGCTACTCACCATTGCAATCTCTATGCCAAGGTAGGCTGGAGCTCCCTAAGGTCCAGACAACAAAAAAATGTAGTCTGCTGGACTTATAGAACCATCATCAACATGCTCCCCAGTACATTGTAGGCTGCATGCCTGTCTAAAGTGCTGGTATCTATCCCTTGAGAAGCCTTTTCGATATCTCTTTTCTGGTCCCAAAGGTCGGAACATGTTTTAGTAAATCAGCTATAAGCCATGCCCCTTTTGAGTAGCAGACTGACAGCAGTAGGTGTCAGTCTCTGCTGTTGGGAGCCCCTACACCTGACTGTCATATATATGCCACAGTATGGGTCCTTGTACATGTCCATGGATGGAGCATATGTGATACTGGGGAGGAGGGGCTCCTGGATGCCAGAGATATATACAAGGACCTACTATACTGTAGCATATACTGTATATGGTGATCAGGGAAGGGGAAACAACTAGACACCAGGGATATGTACAGAGGCCTATACTATATGGTGATCAGGAGTTGGAGGTGTCAGAAGAGCTTCGCTAATGCCCCACACAGTCGGCATGGTGGTATTGTGTAGCATGCTAATATGCTATTAATGGGCATGCAAATGACCCATTTCTGCATTGTATGCCCTATGGGCTTATTTGCATACCCTGACTGAATATGGACTACAGGAGCAATGATGCCATCCTGTTTTGAATGTGATATCTCCATTCTCTCTCCTGTTTGCCATATTCAGATAGGGGCTGTGTGAACTCAGTGCACAGTACCTATATATTGCATGACACAGCCCCATATTCAGACAGTTAGGCAGGTGCTTGGTGCATATGGCTGACTCTGAATATGGGGTCCAGAATACTTTGACATTCAATTTATTTTGTATTGTTGTGCAACTGGAATTCACTAATGCCAGCAGCAATTTTGTTTTATTGGTGACTGAAGCACTTCTCAGTTTTCTTCCATTCTTGCCTAACTGATGAAATACTTTACTATAAATTTTTGATTGATGCTTTTATAATAAAGCACTAGCACTGTATTATAATATTTATTATTATAGAAATAGTTAAAGAAAATTAATTATAGAAATAAAATCTGGTTATTGGTTGTTTTATGGGCTGCTATTTATTCACATTTTAATTCATATCATTTATTTTTTGTTTGTTGATGTTTTGCGATTTCCTTCTTTGTACTGGTGCCCTGGGCTTCCAGAGAAGTGTGCATATATAAGTAAACCTGCTATTGCTACTATTATGACTGCTTGGGATTTGAAGTTTTACTTATGTGCAGCCTTTCTTCATGGCTCTGTCATTACCCACTCTGTATCTTTATTTTTTCTCTGCAGGTATATGCACTAGGGTTGCTGGGATAGTTTACAATCTGAACCTCAGATGTCTTTGGATGTCGGATTCAGATATCTTAAGATACAAATATCCTAAACCCTAGACAAAATTTCCCCAGCCTGCAACTGTAAACCCTATCACCCAAACCACTCCATAAACCTCAACCTTCTCTCTCTCAAGCCCAAGAGCTCATATGCTGCAAGGTTTCTAAACAAGTAACACAGAATTCCATTCTTTAGTTTTATCTAGTTTACGGTATCATGATAGTGTCCAGTCTACTGCTTCCACAGTCAGTATCCTTATAATAAGAAAGACCCCACCAAGCTAAACCTGGAGCCATCCCCCACCATTGTACAAGCCATGGTCCCATGACTCCAGTTCAATCAAGCACCCCCACCCAAGACACTCAAGGGGCATGGCTTTACACAGCATGGTGGAGGAGTGTTGATCAGCCCTAGGCACTGACATTTATAACAGAATTAACAGCATAAAATTAACTTTACTTTATTTTCCTATACAACACAAGGTTACAGAGAGAGACAGCTGTGTAAAAATTGATAAAAAATAATTGACTCCTCAGTTTGAATCCATAGACAAGGCAGCAGCTGGCACCATGGAGGGCTACACCAGATCATAGGCAAGTGCATCTGAGAATGGATCACAAAACACTAACCCGGACTGTGCTATTGCCACACTCCCTGGGCTGATAACCAATCTTCAAAATGAAGTAAAAGATGGGTTTACCAATGTCACTGCCTAGATTGTACATCTGCAAAATGTGTGATGGGACTTGCTGAGACCGTGACTTGGCATGAGACCAGGATAGACAAGCAAGAAAACATGGTGAGTGACCTCAAGGACCAGATCACAGATCTCACTCAGACAAATAAAATTCTACAAGATAATGTAAACCAACTGCTGGCAAAGTCTGATAATCAGGAAAACCAAGCAAGGAGATCAAACCTTAGGATCACTGGTTTGCCATACAGATTTGAAGGACGCAAAGGTGGCAAATCCATACAGAAATGGCTGGTGGAGAAACTTGGCTTGAAGATGCTGTGGCTAGCTATGAAATACAATGGGGTCTCTGAACGAGCCTGTCTCCAAACCGAGAGACAGATGATGCCACTACCTGAATAAATATTTGAGGTTTACTGACAAAGAAAAGATGCTGAGGGCAGCCCTATCTCAGTGGAGGGGACCAAGTCTGTATACCAAGACTACTCAAGAGAGCTGCAGTGACTGAGGCAAACATTTGCTGGTATTGAGATGTAGCTGCACCGCCCGCACTACTGAAGCCCCCTTCCTCCCTCCCCAGCAAGAGCCCAAAATGAAAACATACCACTGAGTAGTGTCTATTGAGAGCAGCTGAGCCAAATGTATTGCCACGGGGTGCAGCTTGCGACTCTTGATTCAGGTAGGTGAATGAATGACAATATCCCCCCATAGTAACACTTGACTGGATGTTGATGGCCAATCGGTGTTACTATAGAGGATATCATCATTCATTCACCTACCTAGACTCAAGAATGAGAACAAGCTGCTCCATTGCAGGGCTGCATTTATTCACCTGCTCTCACCCACCTGATGGTACCTCTTCATCTTAATGGGGTGCTGGGTGGGATGAGGAAAGTGGGAGCTAGTGGGTGTGTTGGGCAGGGAGTTCTTGACTGAACTGGGAGGCGTGGACTGTGACTTGTAATCTTTAAGGAAGGTATTCTATTTTATTTCTTTAGAAACACAGCATTTGAGCTCCTGGTTTGGGGGCTTGGGGCTTATGAGGTGGTTTGAGTCTGGATTTTACAGTTGCAGGTTTGGGGTCTTGTAAAGTATATCAAATCAGATCAGATTATCACATCTGAATCCAATTTTGCATCCTAATATTTAGGATTTGAGATTTTTGCCAGCTTTATCTGCAAATCTGAAATCCAAACAGTGTGTTGAAATCTTAGATATCCATTTAGCAAAATGGATATCTGAGCTACCTAGTATGTACACAAGTATTGCTGTGTTTCAGCCAGTAGTGCTGCACATTTTAGAATAGAAATTATGTTACCATGACATCTTTTGCTTGTTCTTGCAACGACAGTTTACCTTTTGCCCTAAAAGACTTACTTTAGACTGATTATAACCATTATTTTATAATTATCTTTGCCTTATAGTAATGTGTTCAGAGGCTATGCAGTTTGCATCTATCAAATGGCTGATGTAAGGGAAGATTTAATGGACCATATGCACACAAGGAAGGATCTGAATACCACTGGGCAGCATATGATGGAAAAGTCCCTTTTCCAAGGCCTGGTTCTGTAAGTAGAACATTATTTTCACTATAAAGGTATTTGATAGCTTCATTTATTTTTGATCAATTATGGTTTGGTATGATTACAGCCCAAAACCAGTATGTACAAATCTTCATTACACCTCCCTAAGTTACAATGTACATGTGTATTGGAGATACCTCACACTCCAACTCAACTGTTCTGAAGTGCATTGCTAAGCTGTTTGTGTTTTACTGCATGAGGAAACACAACACCAGTAATTATATAGAATAAAATATGGAAAACAATCAAACTCATTGTTATGCACCTCCCTCAATGTGTGATACCTGAATAAACCACTCAACCTGCAGTCTTGTAGTTTACGTGGTATCTCACACCTCAGATGTATACAAAATCTTGTTACAAACTGTTACTCATACATTTTTAATTTCTTTCACTATTGTCTCACTTTTGACTACCAAGTGCAACCATCCAGCCTTAATTTGTTTACTGATAGATAAATAGATAGATTAGTCAATCTATGTATCTATGTATCTATGTATCTATCTATCTATCTATCTATCTATCTATCTATCTATCTATCTATCTATCTCTCTATCTATCTATCTACCTCTATCTATCTATGCTTGTAGCAACTAGTTTCCAGATGCATCCTGGGGTGACGGGTAATGGAAGTATACAATTCAAGTTGTGTAAGAGAAAATACATTATGTAAGGTGCAGTAGAATAAATAGTAAGCAAAGCAGTAGTCCAATATCAAAGAAAGCAAGACGTGTTTACCTCTTTTGCCAAAAACTGGTAACACCCTTAGTCAGTTGTCAGGATACCTTGCATTACATGACTGTTGCCTTTCCTGCCAGAGTATGAGCATATATATTCAATAACATGCCCAGCTACCATCGATATGGAAGCTATGAGTTGGAATGCATCCTTGAATCCAGATTTTCTATGAAGCGTCATATGGCACTGCAACAATGCTTCAGGGCAAGACAATTGTTATTTCTAATGCACATTCCAAGTTCTGCATATCTTCTGTGTTACTAAATGAAACCGATAGATAAGTGGTTCAAACAGATTGGTGTCCACTAAGTTGAAGCAAGACTGCTAGACATAAAGTCATTAAAGTAAAGGGCTGCCTACAGAGCAAGTCTCAGCTGGCAGCTGAAAGATTACTACAGTACCAGCAGCTAATAAATAACCAAAAATATATTAGTATTTATATTCAAATTGGAACAGCATTCAGATTATGTTATCAGTATTTTTCCTTTTGCAAAATTGTATAAACTATTGCCTTGTGTAAACAGTCAGTATGGCCAAAAATGGCTTCTGTGATGCAGCAAACATGAGGTAAGTGAACACTAAGTTCTGATGTCATAAAATACAGTAACCTATATTCTCTGACCTTTCTTATTAGACCCAGAGTTTTTCTTCTCAAATCACCTCCAGAAGCCTTGTTATCCTTTCGAAGAACTGAATTTTCTTTAAAAAAAAACCTCCTCCAACCATAGTATTGATTTTTTCTCTAAGTTCTAACATCCTCCCCACACTTCCTACTCTTCATGTGACCCACTTTTCTACATAATGCTCTTGATATTCCAGTAGATGTTTCCTTGCACAAGCATATCAATAAAGCAGAGTAGTCCCATCAACATGACAGCATGATTACCCTTAGAATGCTTTAAAATCTTTGGCTGATTCAGATAATTGTAGAACTTTTGCCATTGCTTTGCATTGGAACATTAAATATTTTTGTAATAACACATCACTGGGTAATTGCATAGTGTGGACCACAGTAGTTTTCCTCATGATGAGTAGATGCAGTTGGCAGCACTGTAAATGTCAACCACTTAAAAAAATATATATATAAATATATATATATATATATATATATATATATATATATATATATATATATATATATATATATATATATATATATATATATATATATATATATATATATATATAAAGCCAGTGAGATAAGTGCAGAATTTCTTTTGGGAGGGCTTTATTCAGTTTTATTTGCTCAACTGAATTTAAAATACTTTACCAGTTCCTTAAAAGCCTTTCTGGCTTATTTATAATAGTTGTTTACTGAAAAAAAGCCAAACTCTTCTGCCTTAATTATTCTGTTTTACACTTAGAACCAAAAGACTCTGAAGGGACCCATCTGTGCAATCTGGAACTGAATTCCCAGTCTGAACATTTTTGTTTTATCCTAGTGTCTCATTATCATAGATAGCAGGATGCATTAGAAGATGGTTCTGAAATTGATGACATTTGGAATCACAGGAAATAAATATAGTAGCACAATTGGCAGGCAGCTGATTTAGGTGCATGGAACACTATCAGACTATGAGGGAAATCACCAGTGGGGTTCTTCAGAGGGTGTGTCAATAAACTTTCTGTACAATTATTTTAATGATGACCTGGGTCAGAAGTCTCAAGTAAAGTAATCAAACCTACAGACAACACATACAGAATAATGCACAGGGAACTGTGCACAACAAACTGTGTTACCATAAAGGGTTTCTGATGTTGTCTGAGGAACTCAAGGGTAGAGCTTGAGAGGTCCTTGATTTCACCAAAACTCAGACATGGAAACACAGTCAAGCTGCATTCAGCTGGTATGTGTTATTTTGCATATAATAACTGGTTTCCTTTTTCCCATTGGAAACTGTGGCATAATTTGCCATAATAAAGAGTGTTTATTACAGCAAACATGCACATGGTTTCCCTCACTTTGAGCATGCACCCACGCAGTTCCCCACTTCACAACCACTGTTGCTTCTCGCCGCTGAACATCTAACCAACACAGAACTGCATCACACAGAGTTGGCGGTAAGCAAATAAAAAATAAAAATGTCAAACAAGTACCTTTCAGCTGCAAACAAAAATATATACATTTAAATAAAGATGGTGTGGCAAATGCGTGCCATGTGCTTTAACCTAACTAGACTGCGTGCCTGACAATGTTTTATTTTATATAATTTTCATTTTATATAATTGTTGGTGTGATAAAAGGGAAATCAAGCAATTATATACTATACAATATGGGATGGTGTGTATAAACTCAAAGTTTACACACATTCTCGGGTTAGATCTTTTTTATGTAGCATCTAACCCCTTAGGTGTGTGTGTGAACTTCGTTACACACACCACTCCATACTTATTCTATAGATTCTATGGCTTGAAAAATACATATAATGCTATTTTATTTTCTTCCCCAAAAATCATTGGTTACATTTTTATTAAAAACAAACAACAACAAAAACAAAACAACAACAACAGAAACCTACCCTCATCCAGATGCTGAAAACCTAACTGAGTGATGGGTAGTTTTCTATTTTGTTTGTTTTTAATGAAAGAACAGAAGATTTTGTCTTAGGGATGGTCTGGTTTCTATGTGTATTTGTGAAAATTAAAGTAAAATGGCAGGTGGCATAAGTTTTTATTCTTTTGGTTTTTATGCATCTGTTTATTGTGCTTGACTTTGGCTCAGGGATATACCTTACATTGGTCTACTGGATCCCCAAGGATCCTGATCACTATGCTGCTCATTGTTAAGGGTTATTTCCTCTGTGTGGTTCCCCTGTGGCGCCCTTGACAGAGACAGATGTGCAATGACCCAAGCACATGGGCATGCACACTTGAACTCCAACAAGTAGACATCCCTGCCTCCACCAATCCAGCCTCAGAATTGTTCCCTGACTCACCTACCTCCAGCCATTGGTTAGGGTCGATGTGTAGCCATGTGCATGATCCCTCCCTCCTTGGAGAAGGTGAGCAGTCAAATGGACTATCAGTCTTCTTCCTCTGGCCAACCCTCTGGCAGCCCTGTTTCACTCCCGAACCTGGGTCATCGGTATCACAAGTGGTAGCACTATTGTGCACCAGTAGGCTGATGAGTTTCCATTCTAATTTAAAAGTTATTTACTGCAGAAGGGTACAGAACCATTCTATGATGTTTGAATTGTGCTATAACAACATTTTAGTAGGGATGTAAATCCATGTACAACAAGGGGTAACCATAGACTATAAAGCAAATAAGGGTTGGTAGACCTCTGGTAGTAGGGAAACTGCCTGCAGAGAGACTTACATGTACTGGAGGAGTGGGCTAAAAGTGGGATATAGAATTTTAATGGGATGCATGTGAAGTTAATTTTACAGTCCAAAGATATTCTATCTGGGGGTATGATTTCAATAGTAAACTACAGGTAGCGCCTACCGTGAAAATGACCTTGAGTAATTTTGGGAAGCTAAAACTGTCATAACAAAGTGCAGTGGCAATGAGTAAGGCAAACTGAATGTTGTGTTGCATTAAAAGGAAAGAAAATGTCATGAAAGTGATGTAATTATGTTTCTCTGTAGAGGACTAGCAAGGCCACATTTGGAGTTCTGTGTGGAATTCTGGTTAGGCCAGTACAAAATAATATTGCAGCAACTAAGAGAGTGTAGCAGAGAAAACTAAAATTTCAGGTAATGGGAGGTAAAGTTTCCCTGGCAAAAGGCTTAGAAAAGATGATTTCAGTTGTTTAAAGGCATTCACTCTAATAAGGTAAACCAGGGCATGGTTGTTTCAGTATTTAGGACAGTTGCTCTTCAAAAACATCAGGGCTCAAATTCTCAGTTGCAACTGGGGGCAGCAAAATGGGCATTTCGCTGACAAATTGAGCTGCCACCTCATCTGTCTTTATTTATTTATTTTATTTATTGAATTGTTTCACCAGGAAAGATACATGGAGCAACTATACTCTTCTCACAGTACATCCTGGGGGAAATGGGGGGAT
Source organism: Neoceratodus forsteri (assembly GCA_016271365.2). Lineage (NCBI taxonomy): Eukaryota > Metazoa > Chordata > Ceratodontiformes > Ceratodontidae > Neoceratodus > Neoceratodus forsteri. Next base: position 794,778,182 of record CM028131.1, read on the forward strand.
GGATGTACAGAGTGACAATTTAGCAAACATTCATGAAAGATGGAGATTACATTCATACAGTTGCAGTACAGGTTTTCAAAGAATTAGTTTGCTATTCCAGATTTTAGCTGGTGTAAAGGAGATGTTCATCCCCTAACAGCCTGTTGTGCTGCAAACTTTGCACAGGACTGCATTACACCATGTGCCTTGCACCTATTAAATGCATTATGATGCATTGCATTTCTAACACCAAGCACATGCTGTTTAGCCCAGTCCTAATCCCCAAGCCCTCCATATCCAAGTGTTCATAGGGGTTCAGTGGTCCCCTACCTGTGCATATTTGCAGGTTCCTTGGGGGCCACTGGTTCCTTATTCCACTCCCTAGTGACAGTTCGCTGTGGGGATCTGGTGGTACTCCCTCTACTGATGATGACCCATGTTCACCTGCCCACACCATCGCATCTGTATTACTTTTTGCTTTTAGGTGGCAATAATAGGGGAGATCGATCATTATGTGAGCAGGCCTGGTGCAGCCACCTCACATGTATTATGTGAGTGGCCCTGAGGACAATGTGTGAAGCTTAACCCTGCCTCCTTTCCCAAGTGCATTTAGTAGCTTTTATGGGTACCATACAAAGGTGTAAAATCCTATTAAGCATGGAATCACAGCATCACTAATGTTACGCCAGAGCAGAGGTCTTTGTAAATACTTAATGCTGACATAACCAGGCATGGCTGAGGCACTTCTTTCTTTCCCTCTTTTGTTTGCATAAGCAATTGACAACTATCCCCAGAAATCAATGATTTCATAGCAGCTCACTGGACATTTTCTATTCTTGCATGTTTTTATTCTCTAATGGGTTTTCTAGTTTACGATGTCTGAGCCCATTGTGTACTAGAGATTATAATGTGCTAATACTGTATCTTTGCTGGTATATTTGTCAGTTTCACATGCAGACTTCCAGCTGTGCTACATTAAGAGGGACAGCACTAATTTTACCACTCTGGTGGCCACTCTAGATTATACAGAGATTTTAAAACATTTTTGAATCAAATTTTGATAATCTGGCACATTTTAAAACATGTTGGGCAGGAAACTTCTGCCCAAAATTTTAAGGACATGAATAGCTTTTCAAGTTTGATACAATTTGGTGACATGCTTAGAAAGTATTGGTAGGCAGTTTTCATCCACAAAGAGTCTTAAGGTTTACTGGAAAACAAATTTCACGTGTTAATCTTTTGAATGTTTCGCGTGAGACTTTAAAGCAAACATTCACAGGCCCCATATTCAGAAGATTAGCACATTTCTAAACATCTTAGCAATGTGCTAACTAGGTCATACATGGTCACATGGGGAGGGGCCATATTTAGCAGCCAACAATGAGTGGCACTAAGTGGACAGCATGTATGCACGAATATACTGCTGTGTCCATGCAAACTAGAGAGCCATCCTGAATACAGGATGCAGTGGAATATCTAGAGGTTTTAAAAGTGCTAAACAGTGTGCTACCCTTATCACAGCACACTATTGTATGTGAATACCTGACCCATCCCCTTCATTTCTAGAGCTGTATAGCAGACTGACAGCAAAGTTGTCAGTACCTGCCAATGTTCCTTACCCCAGATCACCATACAACCAGCAAAATAGCTACCAACTAATTCATGATAATCTATCCCCCAATTGCCAGTCTGATCATAGGAAATAGTAGTCACCAAATCCCTGTTATTCTAGTGGCCCCTCCCCCCACTCACCAGTCCAATCATAGAAAATATTTGCCTCAGTCTCTGGTGCTCTCTATTTGCCCCTATGTGTCACTTTCCTGCAGGGGGCTGTGTTAGCATCGCACATAGCCACTGTCCATGGCATTAAAATAGACCCATATTCAGACTGCAGGGGACTCCACTTGGTGTTCACTGCCTGTCTAACTATGACCTCCCTCCAGACTGGCTGTGCACTGTATCACATGCACAGCTACTGGGTGTGTGTGCAGAAACAGCTGCCACAGAATATGGCCTTCATTGTACTGTGTTCCTCATAGAATAGCAGGCTTTATGAAAGTATTCATTTCCACTGTGCTCTGAGCTTCTGTTTCCATGTTTTATAGGTTGGCCATATTTTGTTTATTTCTGCCACATTGTGAGGCAAAGGCCCATATTTAGTTTAAGGATAAGGTGCGTACAATTTAAAACTCAGTGAATGAAATGCTGCAGCATTTTCAGTTTTATATTGGTAGTCTGAAGAATTTTATATGAGGATTCTTTAGAATTCCATGATGTTGAATTTATAGTTTTACTAGTAAAATTCCACAAAATTAGAAATTCTACTGATAACATTTGCAGATTTTGTAGAATGTTGTGGAATAGAGCATGTTCACTGGAACTGCACGTACATTAAATGGAACATTTATATTCCACCCAACTCCGAAAGAAAGAGGTATACCGAATGAAAATCAACTCCCAGTCACTCCAGAATCTTGAATCAGGGTGCTCTGCACTGAAAGAATTATAATTACTTAGTGTTTATGGCTTACTGCAAACTACTTTGTTTATTATAAAACTTATGCAAGGCAGCAGGAAACAGGCAAGGTAGCATCAGAGCCTCAAAGAAAACTGGCACAGTTTGAAACATCAGCTGACCATACTGTAGTTCCTTTGGCATCCTGTCATCCAGAAAGTAGAGACATGGAGTTTTTAAACCCAGATGCTTAGAGTCTACTGAACAAATACTGCAGATAAAAGACTATTGTGGCTACTTTTATTTTTTTTCCGTCATTTGAACAAATATTGGAATAAAGCAAGTTATTTTGACAACATGTAAGCAAGTTTTGCTTTTTGCAAAGGAGTGTTGTCATCATCATAACTGCATTGGAGAGGTTCATTCCTCTGCTCCTGTATGCATCTTATAAAGATTGTTCTGCACCAGTCAGAAGGTAGTTTCTCAGGGCGTAGCTATTTTTTTACAGGGGACAAAGACTGATAAAAGTCCTGGTTGTCCTGAGAAACAGTAAACCAGTAGGCCGAGGGTCTGGGGCGAGCGTAGGCCCCTCATGAGCTATCTGGTTTTAGATGCATTCTGCTGTATTTTGACGGTCATATTGAAACTTTATGCTGCTTTTAGAGATTTATGTGACCTGTTACAAACAACATATATCACTACCAAAATGACTGTCTTTGCATTTTCCTTTTTAAAATTAACAATACTTAGACAATCTCTTGATTAATATCAAGGAGCGGAACAACTGCATATAACTTCTCCCATCTAGAAAATTCAACTATAAATGCTTAAGGTCAGCTATAAAAGCCATGCTTTCTTGAACTCCACTACAGTTTTTGTTTTCATAGAGCAACAACTACAGTGGGTTCAAGAATGCATGGGACAGGCAGCTGATCTCATGCATTCTTGAACCTCACTACAGCACAACATAATTCAATTCTAAATCTACAAATACCCCTTTAAATGTGAAAAAACACACATGGCAACATGCTTCAAAGGGAGGAGGGAGATACAGAGGCTTGATGGATGCAAATTCAAGATTCAAAAATAGGACACTATGGTTGAGGGTGGTGACAGGCTGCCCTCCCAATTGGAAGAGACATGGTATTGGCAGATCAGATTCAGAGGGACTGTGGGAAGGGTGGGGTGATGATAGTAGGTGACCTCAACCTCGGGAGTGGAGTGGGGACACCTGCCACCAAGTATTGAAGGAACAGATAATGCTAGACACCTTCAGAATAACTACCTGATGCAGTTGGTCAGCAAATAAACTAGGAAGGAATACCCTTGACCTCATACTGTCTAACAGGGAGTGGGTGAGGGATCTGAAGGTGGAGGAACCACTGATTGTGAGTGACCACAGGACAGTATGGTTCCAGTTGCAGCTGGGCAGGGAGAGGGACATCTGGCACACAGGTACTAGATTTTAGAAAGACTGACATCAAAAGATGGGTGAAATGGTGCAAGTGTTCCTGGACAGAATTCACCTAATATGGACACGAATCAGAGTTGGAAACTCATTAAGCTAGGGATAGTGGAGGCAACAAATTCCTGAAGCAAGGCCCAAAGTATGAAGGCTGGGCAAAGAAACCTAGCTGGATGAACAAGGGTCTCATAGACAGAGTGAGAAGGAAAAGAGTCACCTATAGGACATACAGGAGACTTGGAGGGAGGCAGGGAGGAGTACCTGAAGAAAGCAAAGGGAGGTGACCAGGGAAGTAAGGGCAGCAAAGGCATCAAGGGGAGCTCAGGGTGGTGAAGGGAATTGAAGAGGGGAAAAGACTTCTTCAGGTATGTCATGGAGAAAAGGGGTTGTAAGGACCAAATAGTAAGGATTAAAAGAAGGGGAATGGGTGGAAAAAGGGGACAAAAGGCAGAAGCACTTAATGACTACTTCTGCTTGTTTTTACTAAAAAGAAAGGGTGGAAAATACCTAAGGTTGGGGGAGGATATGATCAGAGGGAAGGGTGATGGATGGAGAAATCACAGAAGGAGAATGGTAGAGGCTCAAGGGCACTGAGGGTGGACAAGGCACTGGGACCGGATGGCATACACCACAGGGTACTAAAAGAGTTGGCAGAGGTCCTGGCAGGTAAGCCTATTTAATGTCTCTTTGGACTCAGGGTGTGTACCTCATGATTGGAGGATGGCTTACATGGTTCCACTCCATAAGAGTGGTCCCAAGATGAACTAGGAACTAAGACCAGGAAGTCTCGATCCATAATGAGGAAACTAATGGAAACAATCCTGAAGGAGAGGCTTGTGACCCTGCTGGAGGTCAGTGAGGTACAGGATAGTCAACAGCTTGACTTTGTCAAGGGCAGATCCAGCAAGACCAACTAGTGGACTACTGTGACTGGGTGACTAGGGAAATGGACAAAGGACAAGTGGTGGATGTCCTGTACCTGGACTTCAGTAAGGCATTTGACTCTGTGACACATGGAAAACTAACATGTAAGCTAAGGAGCATGGGGCGGGGCAAAATCAGTGGGATGGGTATGGGTGGAGAATTGGCTGCAGGGCGGCAGCAGAGGGTGGTTTTGGAAGGAGAATTATCATCCCCAAGGGAAGTGGTGGCGGGGTGCCACAGGGGTCAGTGCTGGGGCTGGTGATTTTGGGATATTTATTGTGGACAGCTTGGTAGGCATAAATATCAAGATCAGTCTATTTGCGGATGACACTAAGATAGAAGCAGTTGAGAAAGACCAAGGGCGGTGGCAAGGATTGCAGGAAGCTCTAACAAGGCTGGAGACATGGGCTGACACCTGGCAACTTGGTTTCATTGTAAAGAAAATGCAGGTGCTGCATTTTGGGGCAAAGAATCCAAAGCAGAGCTACCATCCAGGGGTGTGTGCAGCTAGCAGTGACTGAGAAGGAGAAAGATCTGTGGGTGCTCATTACGGAAGCAATGAACAGCTCAGCACAGTGTAGGAAAGCAGCAGCAGTGGCCAATAAAATGCGGGGTTATGTGCAGGGGTATAACCTCTAGGATGAGGAGGTGATTCTGCCATGATACATATCACTGATCAGACCACACCAGGAGTATTGTATTTAGTTTTGGTGCCCTTACCTAAAGAGGTACATTAGATTGCTGGATGGGGTGCAATGCAGAGGAACAGAGATGATCCAGGGTCTGGAGGAGTTATCATATGATGTTAGACTGAGGGAGTTGAACATGTACTCTCTGGAGGACAGGAGGGACGGGGATAAAACTGAGACCTTAAGTACAAGAGAGGAATAAATAGGACAGGCATGGAGGGACTGTTCAAGGGAGGGTGGGGAAAGACACTCAGTGTCATGACATGAGATTGGAGGGTAGAAGGTTTAGGAGGAAATGAGGAGGCATTTCTTTATGGAATGGGCGGAAGCAGAGTGGAACACACTACTGGCAATGGTGGTGGCCTGTAAAACAGTTGGATGTTTCAAGAGGGGCTGTGATAGGGCAAAAGGAGGGTCATGGGAGAGTGGGGTGGGTGGGAGGGGCAGCTGCAGTGTGGTGGTGCTGGCTGCAAATTGAACAGACTCACTAGACCAAATAGTCTTTTTCTGCTGGCAGTTTTGTATGCTTGTAGTATGTTGCCACTATACTGTAGATACTGATGATTACAGACATATTTTAAAAGTTTTAAAACCATCCCTTGATCTCAGAGCAGCCCAATATAGGAGTAGTACTAACAAAGGCATATACAGATTTTTGTCTACTCCTGCCAGCAGAACTCAATTGGCTCAGAGATAACAGACATAAACAGTTATTTTCTAGCTGCTCTAGAATCTTGAAAAGAAAGGCCTTTCATTACACTGTTTAACTTATTTTTACATTGCTTCCTTCAATCCATTTAGCATTCCCTGCCCTACTACCAGTTTTCTACTGACAGGTAAATCTGCTTATTGTTTTATATCCTTTTAAATGAAGAGATGTACGTGGTTTTGAATGGCAAGTACTTGATTTTATTGAAGTTCACACAGAAGTGATCAAAAAGTTTAAAAGGCAACATTGAAATCCAGTCTAGGATGCTACAAGTAATCATCTTAACCTTCTCCAGTCAAAGCAAGGTCCACATCTGTGGCATGAAGCAGGTGCTGGTTCTACCATATGCACTGAATTGATTTCTAACCAGGCCCTGCCATCTCCAGGCGTGATCTCCTCTTTTGCCCATAATAATAATGTAGCTTGCAGCTCCACACCACCAGATAGCAGCCAGACCAGAAGGACCAGAGAGACTGAGAATGGGAAAATTGACTGCTCTGTGCTGGTGCTTGCTTGCCTAATTTAATTGAGTACATGTGACTCTGGTCTGCAGCCCACCTGAAACAACTAGCAGCAGCAGTGTGAGTGCGGAGTTTGCTTAAGTTCCCTTACTGCTTGTTCCCAAGTGTTGAAATCCTGACCCGGTCCTTATCAGAAGTGTTTTAATTGAACAATTAATTCTGCTTGGGCCTGGAGCCTCAATTGTTTAGCACTGCAGCTCAAACAAACAGCCTAGACTCCTAATCCCAGGTACTACTGTGTATCCTTTGTTCTGTACTTATCATCCTGAAGGCTCAGGCATGTGCTATTTAGTCCACCGGTGACCAGTCCAGAACACAAGAGAATGGACTTGGAAGAAAACAAAGTCAAGCAGTTGAGATGTGCTTTCTGATCTCATGTTTCAATGTTTCTTGGCACACGTGCCGAGTCTACTCAGCTACCAGTTGGTTGACACAATAAGAGTGTCATGGTTGATGCAGCCAATTAGGGACAATATTTAAAAAATGCAAGGACAGCCAAATGGACAACATTCGATAGGATGCAAATGAATCCCCAGGAAGGAAGGAGGACAAAAAAAAACAAACTCAAGGAATCAAAAGTCCCGTCTGATCGCTCGTGGGGCAGCTTGCCCCCACCCCCCAAGTCTACACCACCGTTATTTCTGTATTGGAATTGTCTTAATACAAAGCCAGCTGTTCTAGGGTGTGAATATTATTGTTGTTTAAATTATGTTTTTTCATCAGCGAAATAAAAATAAGCTTACTGAAATAAACAGAGAATGAGTTTAGAAAGAGAATAAATAAAATATACAGCATTTAAATGGATACTCAGCCTTTTTGCTTCATATTATTTCAAGTTAAAACCCTGTATTTTATGATTGCTTACCTTTTCTAAAATTCATTAATGTTGATGTTAGTTTTTGCCTCTTTGCTTAGTAAAACAGAAATGTATGCTAATGATGTAATTATATCCAGCCTTATCTTGTTTCAAATTCTGATTTACTCTTATTGCAGACTTCCTGAAAATTAGAACGTGTCCGAACAGTGCAGCCACTCATGACTGAGTAGTCTCCTTCCCTCTGCATAATGAGTAGCTAGACTGTATTGGGGAGTCCTGAAGTCCAGGAAAGATGCAGGGTTGATCAGGCTGCAAACAGATATTTGTTTGTGTGGTAACCCTAGCATTGTGGGCAGTCTGCTTTTCACTTTTTAAGCAGAATGGAATCAGAATCAAACTACCAGCTACATCAGCAGTCTCTAATTAATGTGAACAATCATAATGTGTGTTTTAAACTAGGGACACTTTGGAGCTAACGGGTTGACAATAGCCCTTTAAAGATGAAAAGTGTTTGTATTGATCCTGCCACTCAGAGAAAGCAACACTGTATATTTTAAATGCCAGTTTATCAAATAAAGAAGAGTAAACCAGTTGGCTAGTTAGTTGTTGATTGAGTTTTACTTTCAGTATATTGATTTCTCTCTGTAATGTGGTTTGGTGCCAGAAAAGGTGTAAAACTGGTTTGCTGGTTCATGACACACCTTACCAGCACAACCAACCAAATAGAGGACAGGATTTTCCAATCCCATTTTATGAATGCTGGCATTGAGGAGAACTGTAATCCCCACTTAACACTCAAACCATCCATCACAATCTTTTTTTTCTTAAAATGAGTCAAAAACCACATCCTTGAAATTTAAAATGGATAGCTGCTTAGTTACATGCAACAGTAAACTGAAAGCAATCAAAATCAACCCATGTTTACTTCCAAAAATTATTTTTCTTTCAGATGTGTAGTCATTTGTATCTGGTTTTTAACAGCAGCTGTTGCTCTGAAAATCCTCAGCTCCATGTGTCAAGTGCAGTTTATTGAGTCTGTCAGCTTTACTTCCATTATGCCAGTGGTTTTCTTCGATACACACTATTTTAGAAGGTTGTAATATGTGTGGTATAAAAGTTATGAAATAAACTTAATTGCATGTTTGTGACTGTGAATGATTTAGTTAGTCTCCAGCATCATTACTTAGTTATTATTCTTCAACATTGACCTTAGCCCATACTGTTAGTTAATTGAAGTTCACATGAACATGATTGTTCTGTGCTATTGTTTGGCTCCCAGCATTCTATCCCTGCCAAGATTGCCCTATTTTCATTTAGAAAATGGGCTAGATACTGGACTGCTCTCACTGGCTGAGAGCCACCTAGATGAAGTGCATAAATTTTTGATCGACACCGCATGGAAACAAATACCAATTCAGGTGCCGTTACTAAGAGTATCCATGGACACTCTGAAGGTTTAAAGAAAGTAGCTGCCATTTCTTGCCCTCGCTTAGTGAGGACCTCCCACTCCATAACTATTTTTTCTGACAAACACAAGAGGTTTGTACTTTAAAGTGCTAGTGCTAGTACGCCTGGCAGTGAGCCTTACTCTGAGTCACAAAACACATTTTTTCCTCTATTTGAAGTACTAGCCAAGTGCTGCACATTGCGTGTAAAGCTTTACTGCAAGAGAGTCCTGCTTGCTTCTATGCTTTCACCTGACTGCATTCCTGCTCGCAGAAAACAAACACCAAAACACTTTTTTAAAATGTAAATCAGGAACCTTAATGTGGCTCCCTCCGTGCTCTGTCATTCTTAACTCATATCCCCAGGCGATCACCGGAGAAGACAGAGACATTCCTGGCAACATTTCCATGAGCACTGGCCTCCTACAGCAGTGCCTCTATTGACAACGTGACTAACGGGAAATGCAACTGATAGGCAGGGATTACTTTACATAAAACTTTCTTTAATGTATTTTAAGATTTTATTTTCATTGTATTCCAATATTTTTAGTACTAAAAAATTTAAATTATGCCCATTTTCTAGTGCAATAATACCCTCCAGGGTGGGTGGTATGGGCAATACTGGATCTTCCATGGGCTATAAGGCCCTCCACCTGCAGCGTCAGGCCTCATTACACCCTGGGCAGTCTGGTATTGCTCAATAACACCCACCCTGTTGATAGTATTGCTTGCATACCATTGCACCTCTTCCAAGCAACTCTTATACTAACTAGTGTGCCTACCCCTGTGGAGCTGCAGTAGTACTCTTTCCATTAAACTTTTATCCATTACTGCTCTTTTGTCTCATACAGTATAAAAACCTTTCTTCATCCTTTTCATTAGTTAGTATCACATATCATGCCTACTGACTTGTCTTGGTCAATCATTTGTATAGCAATGACTCAAAACCTTTCTCCACATTTAAACTGTGATCATAAATTTACTCGTCAGTTGCTTACAATATATATTTTTGTACAACAGTAAATAAATTCTGTTTTGTGAACACTATAATTGTATTCTTTTTTATGCCTATTTACATAGACCCAGATATTCAAACTGCACCAGTTTGTGTGGCGCAAGCCTGTGCGCCCGACTCAAAATAGTTGTGCAGGGGTGGCCAGGGCGATGTTCCAGCGGAGTTGCACTATGGCACAACTGCTTTGAATATCGCCCCTGGTCACCCCCACTGTGCATGGCACAGTGGAACCGCGCCAGCACAAGTGGTCAGAGTGGAGCATTGAGATGCCGTGGCACAAGTTCCATTGCGCCATGTACAGCACCTGCCATATTCAAAGGGTGACATGCAAATGGGGCCATAACTTATGCAAGGTGCATGGGGGCCATTTGCATCTGATTATGGCCACATTTGCATGCCATTAGCATGCAGGTGCGCCGATCCCCGAGGACTTGCACCTGGCGCCCTGCCAGGCAGCAGCCGCTAGACCAATGCCCCTGCAGCCTGATCGTGGGATGTCCAGTAAGGAAAATGCATATCTCCAATCCCTGGTGGTCCAGTGGACTGTGATTAGCCTGATCGCAGGCATAACTCGTACTCTCTCTCCCAGTAGCCCGATGTCGCCAGGCATAACTGTATTTCCCCACCCCCATTAGCCGATCGCGGGCATCAGTAACCCTCCCCAAGTCCAATATCCCTGGTGGTCCAGTGGATCGATTGAGCCCGATCGTGGGTGGCATTCTCACCCAAGTCCGAAATCCCTGGTGATCGAGTGGACTTCCCATCCCGCCAGCCCACGGAGCCCTTACCACTGCCCCCATTAGTCGGCGTAGCGTAGCACCACTCTTTCAGCCGGCCCGCCAGCCGACTGACAGCTCAGTATGGCTGCTGGGCCCATTGGTTCAGAGCATGAGCCATGGGTGTGCAGCCCATACCGTATTAGTCAGTCCAGATATGTGTATGAATTCATTCATATCTGGACTGACTAATGGGTATGGCTGCACACCCATTGGCTCATGCTCAGAACCAATGGGCATACAGCCATACCGAGCTGTCAGTCAGTGGGCGCGGGAGGCAGGTGGGTGGGTGCTGCCGCACGCCGGCTGACGGAGGGAGGAGGGTGGTGGGCTCCATGGGTGGGTGGGGTCCACCAGATCACCAGGGATTTTGGACTTGGGGGTGAGGAATGCTGCCCGCGATCGAGTCTGCTCAGTCCACTGGACCACCAGGGATATTGGACTTGGAGGGGTTACTGATGCCCACGATCAGGCTACTGGGGTGGGGAAATACAGATGCCCGCGATCGGGCTACTCAGGGGTGGGGAGTACAGTTAAGCCCATGATCAGGCTACTCAGGGGGTGGGGAGTATACGATGCCCGCGATCGGGCTACTGGGAGTACAGTTATGCCCGCAATCGGGCTACTGTGGTCCACTGAACCACCAGGGATATTGGACTTGTGGGGATACTGATGCTCATGATTGGGGCATGGGGCACCACTAGGTGGGAACAAGTCAAGGGCCACCCACAGGTAGTAGCTGCTGTGTTGCGTCCTGCAATGTGGCAGCTCACCTGTGGGTGGCCCTCGGCTGTTCCTTTTTTTTCGGCGTAACTTTGTGCAGGCGCAGGTTGGGGATTTGCGCCTGCATAACTCTGCATGGCCCGGGCTAAATATCGGTGTGCAGTTTATGCATGGTTCCTCCTTCAGTTGCTCATGCCTTCATTATCATTGCTCTGTTGCTCAGCATGATTCCAGGCGCAACTGCCTCCTGCTGAATATTGCAGAATGGCGCAATTTCGGACTTGCACAGCGCCAACCCTATTGTACATGGCTCAACTCTTTGAATATCTGGGCCATAGTAGTAAAAGCATGGCAAAGTATCAGTCATCTAACAAAAATTCACTTTTTAGCTACCGTTGCACTTAGATCAGGTAAAGAAATTGTCAAATGGTCCACCTTATCCTCCATTAGTGGACATGTTGGTAAAGTCCCCTTTGTTTTATTCCCAGAAATGGAAAACAGACTTCTGGGTGGAATCTTCACAAGACGTAACAGTATTCCACAAATTCTTGAAATTTATTAAACATGATCTTCCATATGTGAAACCATGCTGTCTCTCCTTGATCAAAGTATAACACTGTAGGTGATCTCCTTGGTGATCTCTGATCAGTACTGTTTTACCAGTGCATTTTCCCATATTTCCCAATTTCTCTTGAACTTTCAAAGCTCCTGATCTCTTACGGTTGCTTTTTGTCAACCCTAAAATAACAAACACATCTCAAGGTGAAGTCTTTACAAGACATAACAGTATTTCAGAAATTATGTGAGATGTAATAAACATGATCTTCCATGTTTGAAATCATTCTGGTTATCCTTGATCAAAGAAAAACATTCTATGTGGTCCCTGAGCAGTCCCTGATCAGTACGGTATTGCCAGTGAATTTTCCAAAACTTACATTAATAGGAATTTAGTTCCAGACACCATTCTAGTCCCTTTCTTAAACTTTAGTAATACATTTGCCTTTCACTAATTCCATGGTACCTCCCTGTTTCTTTTAACCTTTCAAAGGCTCTGATATCCTTTATTGTCACATTAAGTATTCTCCAGTGAATTCCATCAAGAGTAGGAGCACTGTTTTCCATTAAATATTTTAAGTTCCTAATTACCTGGTCAGGAGTTATCTCAAGACCTCTTAGTATGCCTCTTTATCCCTGGAAAATGTATTCTTGTTTCTCTCATTCACCCATCAGACTTTTTTGCAGACGATAACAAGAATGTATTCAGGCTTCTACTAATGACTGTCTCATCAGTCATTAACATTTCTCTACATCGCTGAAATGATCATAAGCCTCTTTAGTTGACCACTTAGTTCTTTTAAAGTTAAAACATTAATTTCCCATTCCTTGTACAGTTTTAATTTGTGTGTTACTAAATTTAGTATTTCACTTTTAATCATTTATTTAAACTCTGATTTTTTTTTTGTTTGTTTTGCTTCTTGGCTCCTGATGCCTTACTCCTTTTGTCTCAACCTAAACCTCACTACCTGTATAGGCTCTTTGTTGCCCTTTAAATGCTCCCTCCTGATGTCCCCATGGCTCAACTACTAGAATACCAATCTATAATGTCATGGAGATCATTCTGCTACCATCGATGGTAAGTCCAATACAAATAGTGTAGATGGGGAACCTTAGGGCATCAGAGTCCTGTAGACATTTGGGCATGGTGGATATCAACTGACATTGTAGCAAGCTTTTTTCCATTTTCCAACAATCACCACACCCCAGCACTGAGCCCTCTCACCACTGCTTTAACATATGTGTGGGGCTGAGATTGCTTGCATTTGGTCACCCTAACTAAAGGGCCATACTAACAGCCAACATTAGAGGCCCGAAGGTACTGTAGAAGGAGACTTCCAACCTGCACCCAAAATACTGAGCATGTTGCTTTCACAGTGCATCAGAGACTTGACTAGCCCATGGCCATGTATAGAGATTACAGAATGAATACGTGTATCCTGTGTAGTAGCTAACTGTCCTGCCCTTGCAGAACCAATTGGGCACTTTCTTTCCATGATTGTTTTGTAACCTCTATGTTTATCCATGTATGCCTCTATTTGCTTGTTATACTTCCTGATCATTGGCACATGGCGCTTTATATAAGTAAGACAACTTTTGATAGAGGACATTAAATTTCCTTCCTCTATCCAAATATAGCATCTCATCTGTTTTTGTTGGTATATTCCTCATTCTATATAAAGCACTGCTTGTTGACATCTGAGGTTTTTTTATCTCCTTTGTCAATACAAATCCAATCATTGTTATCTATATGCTCCTCTCCATCTTAATAGTTTCTATCATGACATTTGTTTTATTCACTAGTAGGTTAAAATAATGCCCTTCCTAGATTCCTCTTTTTACATACCATGCATAAAACAATCCTGTACCATAAGCACAAGCACACTACTAGACATAGCTTCCCCATCGTGTCTGCAGCAATGAATGTCAGTGGATATGATCACCATTAGTATTCATTCATTCACTGCTTGTTTGTTTATTTATTTATTGTATACATCTGATTACCTGTGTGCACAAGCACTCATTTACAAAGGTTTCTAATCAGACTGTATAGCCACAAAATAAACAATTCAAGTACTTTTGGCAATACCAGTAGAATGTAATCAAGTCAGGCATACAGTAAACAAAACAGGAACAAAATTACATACAGGAATCTTAAAATAAAGGTAGATCATAATACAACAAGGTCACAGAATAAGTACGAAACCTGAATTTAAAAGTTTAACAGTTGAAACTACATTGGACTACTAGGGTAGACCACATAGATTTTTAAACTAATCAATCCTGGGTAAATTCAAGAGGTAAGCAGTTTCTTTAGCCAGTTTGTGGTTTTAACAGCAAATGACTGCTTATCTAGCTGCTTACGCCAGAAGGAGAGGTTCTAGTGCTGACCTTGTCATGTTCCTGGTGCTGTAGCATTTGGAAAAGGTGGGAAGCAGTTAGTTAAAGTAGAGTGAGAGACCCAGGAGTGCTTTTTAGCTAGCAGACAGGTCTGCAGATTTATTCTGCTGGGTAGTGAAAGTCATTTTGTTAGGGTGTAGAAGGTACAAGTATGGTGCAGTTTTCTGCATCAAGGTCAAAGAGGCATGCCTTATTACAAATTACCTGTACTCAGTTTAGCAACGTGTTGCAGGCAACTGTGTATACAGGAGGTCATAATCTCAAAGTGTCACAAGTGAACAGATGGAACTGGCCACTAAAAGGTGCCTGGCTTCCACAGTAGGAATATTCTGGTTTTGGTAGAGAGCACCGTCTTTTGTTGAATATGTCCACTAAATTTTCTACATAGGCGCACATGTTAGGGTGATGTCCAGTGGTACCCAAAGTATTTAAAGGTCTCCACTTGTTCAAGATTTTGTCCCAGGCCATTCTGGATGACAAACCGTGGTGCTTTTCTTTCCTGAGGTAGGCTAGAGAGAATAACATGCCATTGTTTATTTGTAGTTTAGGACCTGTATATTATTGGAGAACCTGTTTTACAATGTTGAAGTTACTTTTCATGGTGATAGTGAAGCAATCAAGGTCAGTGTGTTTCTGATATAAATGACAGTATCATCCACATAGAGGAGAATGTTGGTTGTTTGACATGCATCAGGCAATTTGTTAATGAAGAGGCCAAATGGGAGTGGGCCCAGGATGGAGTCCTTTGGGATATCATTAGATACTCCTTGGATGTCAATCAGCCTTCAATCATCACATGCTGAGTGTAGTTTGTGGGGTAACTGTGGAACAAGTCCACCATATTTTGGGTCACATAGGTCAATTTGTTTGTTGAGTAAGACTTTATGATTGACCAGATTGAAAGCTTTTGTAATGTAGAAAGCTCCTATCAGGTCACCACCATCAAACACCTTGTGCACATAGCTAGTGTATTCCAGCAGCACTGCAATGGTGTTGTGTAGCTTTCTAAAACCATGTTGGTGAACACACTGGATGCTGTATTACTCCTGCCTTTGCACAAGCCTCTTTAATTTTTGATATCATCTCCCAATTCAGAAGCTGTTTAGGTGGCCTATAACACATTGTACTACTGTAGCTTGCTACCTCTCCAAATTTAAGTCATATTGATTCTGTCCTTCTTGATAATACCTCATTTGTCCTGTCTCTCAGCTGCTGCTAGATTTCATTCACATATAAGGTCATTCCTTCCTTCCCGTGTGCTATACTCTTATGGAGGCAGTATAGCAGTGGTTTAAGGCTCTGAGCTGCAAACCTGGAGACCTGCGTTTGAATCCCACAGACCCTACTTGCATTCTGTGTGACCCTGAGCAATCACTTAACTTCCTTGTGCTCCCAGGTAGCACCTGGAATCAAGCTTCAGCTTAGTCTGCCTCTCCTGGTTAAACAATCCCCCCACTCCTTCAACCTAACCTGTTTCCTTAATATTAATTCCCTATTAATTTTTACTTTCCAAAAAGTTTTAATTATTTATTGTTATACATGCAGCTTGTATACTTCTAGTTTTACTCATTTTGTAACCTACACTTCTGGTTTGGGAGGCACGTTTGGCATAGTAGGTAAAAGACAGATCTGAGAACCTACAGACAAATATTTAAATCCTACAAGTGCCATTACTCAGTGTGTAACCTTGAGCAAGTCACTTAACCTTCCTTTGATCAGCCTCTCTATAACTTATCTCATAGCCTACCTTGTGTTTACTGAATCTGCCTGTGCACTGTAAACAACAGCTACATATTCTCCACCCCAAATAGAAGCACTTAGGGACAAAACCTGTGTCAAAGGTGCTCTATAAAACCAAATCCCTTTTCTTGACTCTCCATTTCTGGTATTAGTATACAGGGGCTTAATAATGTCTTTTAGTCAGCTTCCCTTTCCCCATTCATATTTCTGCAGATATTTTTCATATAGTTAATCCTCATGACTTATTCCTCATTTTGATGTTCTCATTTTCTGGTTGATTTTTCTCTTGCTTTAAATTAAATTTTACATGGGAGTGCATATTCTTACAGAGTATGCTATTTTCATTGTTCTTCCTTGAGTTTATTTTATTTAGTAGTTTACTGTATTCATTTACTAAAAAAATGTTTGTTTACCAGAAAAGGCATATAGCTGGTAACAGCTAATTTCCAGATGCATCCAGAAGAAAAGGGAGCAGGGAGTAACTATGCAAAAGCAACAAATCATTAATCCAAAGGTGCATAGTTAACACAATTAATGTATAATGAAAATACAGATACCACCAATACAGCAATACAATAGAAGTATATTAAATGCAAAAAGTACATGGAAAATACATAAACTGCAGAGAAATCCCATAGTATTTTCACCTTATCAAGTACTGTATTATCACCTTATGCATTTCCATGTACTTTTGTTGCATTTAATATTATCCTATTGCATTGTTATATTGATGCTGTTTTGATTACTCTCCACCCTATATATGTTCCTATATGTCAACTGTGCACACACAAGCACTTTAGGAAAAACACATGGGCCCAGATATTCAAACTCGTCCAAAAAGTGCGCAATAGCAGGAGCAAGTGCAAGTCCATTGCACCCATGTCAAGAGACATGATATTCAAAAACTGAGCCCGCCAAACTGCGCCTAGAGCTGACGAATGAATATCCACCACCTGCGCCATAGCACAACTAGGTAGGGAAGCTGAGCAGATCAGATGCACCATAGCACAACAAGGGATGTGCAGCTGAGCAGTCCAGAGGTGCATAGCACAACCAGAGATGCCCCCAGCAGCAGGTGGCAATGCAACTGCACAACCAGGGAGGTAGTGGCCCACCAACCATGCCACAGATGGGCACAGGAACAAACAGCAGAACAGACATCAGTGCCCACACACCATGCACTGCACAACTGGGGAGGGCTGGAATAACCACTGGCCCATGGAGACCAGCAACCAACCCACAGCTGGGCCATGGTGCCACATCACACCCCCAGCAAGCTGTGACTGGCACACAAGGAGGGCTGACCACCCCATCCTTCCAATGCAGAGCACACCCTGCACCGTGACCCTAGACACTCTGCCCAGGAGCAGCGTCCACCACTGCAGGAAACCCCATGCATGCCACCACCCCCACTGTGACAAAGCAACCCTGTGGACCACAGAACCATGCAAGGCAGCCCCACCACGAGCACCCATCAGTGGGTGGCAGCACACAGTGATGCAACAATGGCATACACAGTGCCACCACGCACAGCCCCAGGTACTACTGAGAGACCAACCATCGTCGGCACATGAGGTACCCCACATGGGACAGGGCATGCTCCGGACCCCACCACCAGTGGAACAGCACCCTGCACACTCTCCCAAGACACACCCCAACCCAGCACTGGCCACAACAGCCAGCGCAGACACCCACAGTGGTGCATGGAAGCATGCACCGCACTGAATCCACACAGTGCATGGACAGACACCCACCCATACCCAAGGGCACACAACACAGGGACGCAGTAGCAGGGCAACCAAGGCCCCAGCGTGGGCCCATGTAAACTGTGTACACACAACCTGCAGTCCTCCATAGCACAGGAGTGCCAGCCACCCTGCGCAGGCACTGTGGACCTGTACACCACCAGCATTTTCCTGGAGCACAAGTCACAGACAGTGGTGCACATCCCTGCAACACACACAAGCCACATCATGGAGGTGGGTCAAGAACTGTGGAGGCCACAGTGTCACCTGAGGCAGACATGCACCACACCAGTGACATAAGGCAACCCAGCATTGTGACAGGTACAGTGGCTGCCCTGCATGGACAGCCATCACTGACATGCCAGCAGACCGTGCAGGTCACAGACTTGCATGGGTGTCAGCTGCACAGGCCATGGATGGGCTGAGAGGGGTGCCATGGACACAGAGCATGCACCATGGACCACTGCATGCAGTCATCCAGTGCACAGGGCACAACACACACACACCACAGACACTGACTGATACCTACTCACACCATAGTCACCTCCACACGGACACACACACATACCCATGACTGCACCACCCCTGATGCCATGCACACCACTGAAGCTGAGCACCTATAGCCGCTGCAAATCAGAGACCACCACAGTATTCATATCAAAATATCTGTATTAAAACAACATATAAAAGGTAACTATGTACAATAATATATACAAGGTGGGGAGGGCCACAAACAAGGTGGGGGTGGGTAAGGGACGGGTGGACAAATGGGACAGGAAAGGAGGGTGTGAGGGTGGGTCTGGGGGTAGGAGATATCGGGTCAGAGGGACTTTAACGGAGCCCGCTCCCTGCTCTGGCTTCCACTGCCTGTGCCTCCTGAGGACCCCAGTCTCATCTATCCGGTGAAGGATATCCAGGGACACCCTCACCACTTGCAGGATTTCCCGCAGTGCCTCCCAGATGTCGTTGAGCTGGCAGACACCTAGGACAAGGGAGCACAGTCAATAGGTGTGAATGCACAGCCCCATACAGCCCACCCACTGTGCATGGCATACAGCCTGTGTAACATACCTCTGTGATGGTGTTTGACCACCACATTGATCACATCCACATGACCTGCCCACCCAGGAGCATACAGCCATGCGGAACACTGCACACACCTACTGGCCAAGTCACCAGCACCACTGTGGCTGTTTAGTGACATGGCTATGTGGTGCAAAGGCAGTGGCACAGCCATGTACCCGTGCATGCATGGACTGTCATCGACGACTGTCAGACATGCATTGCCACTGGACAGTGCTGACTGTAACAAGTTGCATGCATAGCAGTGGTGTCAATGGATGGTGGCCATGCCCCACTGCCCACCTTGTTACACAGCATGCAATAGTAATCATGGAGGTTTGGCACTCACCATCATCGGGCCAGTCCTTGGGCGCTGTGGACCTCGCCCCACCTGGCCTCTCCTCTTCATTATGCGCAGCTCACAGGCCAGGTGCCGCTCCTCTGGGCCTGTGGTGCAAGCATGGAGAAAGGAACATCAGTACAAGCCCATAGCAAAGCCCCCTGCCCCGTGTGTGCCCTCCCACCCAGCAAGACCCACTCACCCCACACCTTGATAACACCACCACAGCCAACACCAGATGGTCCCTTCCCCATGTGCTGGACACATCACTGTGATACCCATATGGAAGAAAAAGTGTGTTGGCGTAACACCTACCTGTCCATGGCACTGTGCCCCTCCTGGCACGTCCCCACAGGTGGGCTAGCAGTTCCGGCTCCCTCTGCCACAGGTCCCCATACCTATGGTGGCACTGCTCAGCTATTCTCCCCCATCCAGTGGCTTCCTCCAGTGCAGTGGCCACCTCCTCCCACACCTGGCTCCTGGACCTATCCAGGGGTGCCTCCCCAAACAGTGGTCCATGGTGTGGCTCCACTATGGCCACTAAGTTGGCCAGTTCCACCTATGTCCATTGAGCAGCCCTCCTGCATGCCATTCTCTCAGCTCAGTCTGCAAATATGGCACTCTGCAGTGCGGCTCCCACATGCAGATGCTGGTGGTACAGCGCTGCCATTCCTATCATGCTGTCACTGAACAGCATGATAGTGAGTGCACCATGCCTGATGCATGGCGCCTAGGGGCAAAGGTCAGGCACAGAGTCAAGTATCTCTGGTGCACAGACATGCATAGCACCATTGGGACCAATGCGTGTGGCGCAATTGGCTGCCTGTGTGCTACCTCCAGTAGCGGCCTACCATGCTGTTGCCCCAGTGGGCCTATGATGGCCCAGTGCCACAGCCATGTAGGTGAACATCACTATAGCACCACTGGAACAATGGTGGCCGTGCCCTGCATTGCTTCCCATGCACAGCGCGTCAGCAGCGAGGCAGACGCCTCCATCAGCAACCCAGGCATGAGCAGTGAGGTGTGTACTACTACATGTCACAGAACAGCCTCTTGGCTCAGCACGCTCAACACAATTGTACAAAGCGCAACAGCACGATATTCAGTCGTCATATGCAAAACAGCTAATCAGCCATTCAATGGCGCAGCACTGCAATTTGCATCCACTTAAAGTTGCGCCTTGCCTCATTTTGCATGGGTTGCGCTATAAAGTGTGACATTGGGCTACAGTGGCCATAGTCAGTTACTGCAGTCTATTGGTGAGTTGCATACTGTTTGGGAGTGTGGACTGTGGATTTAGGGACATGCATGGGACTGCACAGTCACAGGTAACAAATGCCATTCTTACAGGCTAAATAGTGACTGAGCAAGTTGTGGGAGAGGAGGAACACAGTGGTGGGAGGAGGAGGAGGAGGCCTAATTTTACCAAGGCCGAGGCCGAAGCCCTGTTTGAGGCCTACCTGGATCAGGAGCTGCTTCTCAGTGGACAGCAGGGAACACCTCAAGCCTGTGCTGCTGCATGGGAGGAGGTGGCATGTTCTGTGAACCTGCATGGCAGCCACCAGCTCCGTGCAGGAGTGCAAGAAGAAGATGGGCACAGACAGGAGGAGGATAAAGGAGACAGTGGCTGCCATCAGGGCAGCATGAGCTGCAACAGGTGGGGGCAGCCAGAGGTGGTACACCTGACCTCACAGGAGGAGGATTGCTGGAAGCATGCAGCGTTGTGCCATTGAGGGTGTTCGGGTGGTGGCTTCCAGGCGGTGGTGGCCCATCACTGCATGGTAAGTCATGGTCTGTGTCTATGGGGGTGGGGTAGGTCACATGCAGTAGCGACTTTGTCTTCCTTACACATCCTGGCGTCTGCATGGGTCAGCGGTGGTGGGCCTGTCCACTGAGGACAGTCAGCTGGAGATGGAGGAGGGGCCATCCACCTCCGACATGGAGTTATTTTCAAAAGTTAGAAATACCTGCAGAATTCTAGCTATTTCATGGAACTTTACATCCAGTTTCAGGATAAATTGCTTGACATAAATGTAAGGATAGACAAAGTTGAAAATTGAGTCCAAACACATTTATACTTGAACTTTTCAAACTGGACATAACAAGCTAGAGGTTTCATAACTGGACATAGTTATGTCCCAGCTTTGAAAATTGGATATGTGGCAATTTTGAGGATGCCCAAAATTGTACAATGGAAAACTGCATCCAGATATAAGCTTTAAAAATACCCCCACACCCTCACCCAGTGTTTTACTGCAGCACCGTACTTAACTAAGTTTTCACTGTCAAGTAAAACCAATAAAATAATAAAGATGGATTTCTGTGCACCACACCACCAGAAATCAAATTACTTATCTAATAAATCCTTCAGACCTCCCATACCTTTCCCAGTTTACTAAATGTACTCTACATGCTCCTGCTACTGAGCTAGCAACTGCCAGTGCAGGCTTATACTGTCTCTCTCCTTTCCACTGCAGCATGACCTCACTGGCCTGCCTACCTAAAACTACAGTTAGTAGTGTGAATTAGCTGTCTGGAATGATAATGCCACATTCTCTGATGATTTGGGTAATTTTCTGAACAAATGTCACTCTTTGTCACATAAAATGAGATCCTTTCTTAGTCAGCTCCTTTCCCTGTGAGACAGAGCTGGAAATGTTACTGAGATGTGTTTAGCATGAATAGTGCTTGATCTGCAGCTTTGCAGATTGGCTGACACAGGTCATGTGGCTTACCAACAACTTGGACATGCTCAACGTGTGCTCCTTGTACAAAGTGTTGCATTTTGAGTGGAAGTGCAGAAGCATAGAAGGGTAATTGAGTTCCTGTGGACCTGTATGACGATGTGCATATCCCCAAATGTCAGCATGTTCATCGAGTACAAATTTATCATCAGCTCATCCTTATTGTCGACTAATTTTGTACTTAAGAGTCACCAGACTTGCTCGGTATAAAGTAATCAATGCAATATGAGCCTTCTGCTTATTCTGCATTTTCCTGTCCAGTGTACACATTGCTTTCTACTAGAGCTCCAAAGATATCTTGTAAAAGAATAATCTATTTGACAGTGTAGGCAAAAGTTTTGCCAAGTCCAGTGGTGATGTCTTTTCATAGCAAATCTAACAAATACCTACTGTATGTGTGATCTTTTGTTTAAGATAAACCAAACTTTGCAGTCACATTCCAACTTGTTTTAAAAATAGTCTACATAGACAGGCAGATATTGTGGGCAGTGCTGTTGTTTTACTGTAACTGTCAGAAATAAATTGTTATGCCTAGTACATAATTCAGTTTAATACTTTGTATTACAAAGTGAGTTGAATGTATATGTTGTCTTTTGATTTGACAGTTATTTCAGCTTTAGCATCTAGTAAATATTTTCACATAATCAAAACCAAAACTTAAAACTAACCACCCTCTTCTAAAGTGAACTGCTTAGGTCCATTACTTGTTGATTCCATCAAGTCTTACATTACAGTCTGCAATGATATAAACCCACATATCATTTTACTGAATTAGTTTGAAACTGTATTTTAATAGAGACTACTACTGTGTTTTTTTAAGTAACACTTTTAGAATCAAGAGCCTTGCTGGAGTTTGTTGGAAATGATTGGTTACTAAAATATATTTAAGTTTCATCAGAAACATGTGTCATTGGTTTCAATTATAGCGATGGAATTTCTTCAAACGAAAGAATTCCCAGTCTCTAGAAATGTTACAGCAAGCTAGAAAGCTCTTTACACTACTACAAGGAATTTCCATTTGCCGGCAGACATCCATTGAGCATTCATCTATAAGGTCAACTTTGATTAAGTCACAGTTTTACAAAGGGAATTGCTAAACTACAGTAAGTGCTGAACTTGCTTTACTTTGCTTTACTTTGAGAATTTAGCCCAATTTCAGTTAAAAGCTACTAAATTAGTATACTGTATATAAAACAAGAGAAAAAACAACAACAATAGAATAGTATGAAAACTGGAGGAAATACCAACCTATGGAAACTTGAGGAGTGGTCAAGGACATGGTAGTTGGGGTTCAATGCTAACAAAGTGCAAAATCATGCATGCAGGGCATTGGACTCTTCCTGCTGAGTATAGGTTCAGAGGCGGTGTCATTGGTCAGGAAAGGGACTTTGGGTTTGTTGTATCACAGGACCTCATGGCAACAGCACAGTGTGGCGAGGACATGGACAGGGCTAGTGGGATTCTGGGGTGCATACTGAAGGGTATTCCCCACCTGAAGGAGGAGGTGGTGGTACAACTATAAACCTTCCTGGTAGCACCTCAGAAATGACATAGACATGCACACCCATGCACTCAGGGCCTTCCTCCCATGCCAGGCCTCCCACACATTCAGTGCCCAACCAAAGCACACCTCTTGCCGAGTTGGTGTCCCCAGCTATAGCATTATGGTAACCCCCGATTCCTGAGTTTTGACATGCTTCTATTTACCTTACACGTTTAGTGGCAAGTCGCCTGTACACCTACCCTGTGTACCTGACTACCTCTACTGCTACCTGTTTTTTCTACTATATGATCCTTATGTGTGAACCAATGTGATTAATTGCCCTACCTTTATCTCGTGTATGCTAATGTGCCTTTCATCTGTAATTAATTCTGGGTCACCCTGAAAAGGGACCCTGTTGTCTCAGTGGGTTCACCGGTCAACACATTTCAATAAATAAATAAATAGACAGGGTGCTAGCCATTCAGAGGAGGACAACTAAAATGGTTCAGGGTTTGCAAACAACACCCTACTATGAGAGATTGAGGATCTCAACATGTACACCCTGGAAGAGAGGAGAGCAAGAGGAGACATGATCCAGACCTACAAATACCTCACAGGGGTAAACATGGTACAGGAGTGGAGCCTCTTTCATAAGAATATGAGCACCAGAACCAGGGTGCATGTGATGAAGCTAAAATGGGAGAGGAATTCTGGAGACATGTGAGGAACTATTTCTTCACTAAAGGGTGATAGATGCCTGGAACAGACAGCCAGCTAAAGTGGTGGAGGCTAAAATGGTGGGGGCCTTCAACCATGTACAGGATAAACATAGTGGTATATTAGAGAAGAAGCAAGGAGGGAGAGATATGACAGAGACCAGTTATGATCTGCAGACAAAGAATAGGCAGGAAACACTTGGGAAGGCTAGGAGGTCCAAGCAGACCTTTTCTGCCTATAGATTCTATGTTTTTATGGATGAATTAATCTGTAGAGAAAAAGAAGCTGAAAACAAATTAAAATTCTTGAAATAGCATAGTAGGACTTTAAGGTCATGGTCAGAAGATCATAGTTTAAAGTCCCAAACAACCATTGCTATCACCACAGTTAATTACTAGGTTTAGATACATTGTTAGACATGCCATCACTTCTGGGAGGCCATTACAGGCGTAAATCATACCCTGTGGCTATATACACACCATATAATGAAAATACATTACCTACAGTAAATAGTGTGATGCATATATCATATACTCAAATGTATACTGTACATCACTTAGTGAAACACATAAACTATGTAGTGATTCAGATACACCATATAATGAAATAGGTACATCATGTAGTGAAATGCATACAATATATACTAAAATTCATATATCACATAGATACATAGACAGTGTCGGCAGATAAAGCCTACGGACCACCCAGTCTGCCCATTTGAGCTTGTAAGTTAACTTTATGTTTCCATAGAAGTCTATTGCCCCTTACCGTGACCTCCAGAATTCCTTTATGTTTATCCCATGCATTCTTAAATCCTGTGATTGTTTCAGCCCCCACCACTTCCTCTGGCAGGGTGTTCCACTTGTCCACCACCTGTTCTGTGAAGAATTCTTCTTTATGTTCCTCTGAATCGTCCTTCCTCCAACCTCATCCCATGCCCTCTAGTCCTGGAACATCTTTTTGCTTAAAATAGTGTACTCCTGCACTCTTTTCCTCCTGTAAGATACTTGTATGTCTCTATGATATCCCCTCTCCCTCCTCTCCTCCAGAGGTACATATTCAAGTCCTTCAACCTGTCTTCATGGACTTGTGATGCAATCCATGTACCATCTTTGTTGCCCTCCTCTGAACCTTCTCTATTCTGTCTATGTCCTTACATAGATAATGTCTCAAAACTGTACACTGTACTCCAGGTGGGACCTCACTAGTGTCTTGTGTAGTGGAATTATGACCTTCCTTTCCTGCTGGTGATGTCCCTGCCTATGCATCCCAAGCATCCTATTTTCTTTACTTGCTGCCTTGTCACACTGTTTCCTACCATCAGGTCATCAGAGATGATAACCCCAAGATCCCATTCCTTCTTGGTGCATGCTATATCCTCACCCCCAACTGATATATTGTGCCAGGGTTTTGTGCTTCATATGCATTATCTTGCACTTCTTTGCATTGAGTTTCAGCTGCCAAACTCCAGACCATTTTTCAAGTTTCTGCAGGTTCATTCTCATTGTGTCTGCACCCTCTGGTGTGTCTACTCTGTTACAGAGCTTTGTGTCATCTGCAAACAGGGAAATTCTGCCTTCTAGGTACTGCACAATGTCACCGATGAAGATGTTGAATTGGACCGGTCCCAGCACTGATCCCTGTGGTACCCCACTGATCACTCTTCCTCTGTGGAGTGACAGCCATTTACCACCACCCTCTGTGACCTGCCACCAGCCAGTTACCTACCCACCACACTACTGTCCTACCCACACCCATATTCCCCAGTTTGTGTAATAGTCTTCTGTGGGCACAGTGTTAAAAGCCTTGCTGAAGTCAAGATAGGCCATGTCACTGCCCTCCCCAATCCACCTCCCTAGTCACCCAGTTGAAAAATTCAATGAGGTTGGTCTGACATGACCTCCCTGGTGAAACCATGCTACCTTGGGTCCTGTAGTCCACTGACAACCAGGTGTTCCACCAGTCTCTCCTTCAGTAGTGCTTCCATGATCTTCCCACTACCGAGGTGAGGCTGACTGGTCTATAGTTCTCCGCTTCCTCTGTTTCCCACTTTTGTATAAGGGGACTACATCTGCTGTCCTCCAGTCTTTGAGTACCTCCCTGTTTCCAGTGATAGGCTAAACAGGATTGCCAGAGCTTCAACCACCACCTCTCTTAGTTCTTTAGGACCCTGGGGTGCACCCCATCTGGCCCCATTGCTTTAACAACTCTTATTACTTCCAGTTCTTTCAGGACCCTTTCTCATGTAAAGGACTTGTGTCCATTTCTGCACCATTCCCACCCTTGTACTCCCTTCAGACCCATTATCCTCCTCTTCCTCAGTAAAGACTGAGCAGAAATACCTGTTCAATATGTCAGCTTTACTGTTGTCATCCTCCCGATTGGCCCATCATCCCCCCTTCAGTCTCACTATCCCTCCTTTGCCTTTCTTTTCACTTATGTACCTGTAAAGGTTTTGACCCTCTACCCACTGATTTTGCAATGTGCTCTTCTGTCTGAGCTTTGGCTTCCCTTACTGACCTCTCTGCCACCCTTTGCTTCTCCTGGTACTTCTCCTATCCCTTTCTGCCTGTGTCTTTTTTGTATTGTCTGAATCCAATCTTTTGGCTTTCATTTTCTCCGCTACCTCCTTGGAAAACCATAATGGCCTTCTCTTCCTTTTCCTCTTGCTAACCTGCTTAATGCATAATTCTATTGTTCTTGTAATCCCATTTTAAATACTGCCCACTGTTCCTCAACCCTTGATTCCTGCCCCATTCTTCTTAATGCCTCTTTCAAGCATCTCCCCATTTTCCCAAAGTCTTCTCCCTAAAATCCAGGATACGTGTTTTGTGTGGTTTGGTTCTGCTCCTGCTGTGATTTCAAACCACAATGATTGGTGGTCACTGCTCCCCAGGTGCTCCCCACTGTTACCCCATCACACTGTCCCTGTTTGTGAGCACAAGGTCCAGTATTTCCTTCTGCTGAGTTGGTTACATGACCAGTTGCTTGAGGAAGGTTACCTTAAAGGGAGTCCAGGATAAATCTGCTCCTGGTTGATGCTGCTGCTGGGATGCTCCAGTCCACATCTGGAATATTGAGGTCTCCAACCAGCACTACATCACCCATCACAGTTAAACACATACATTGTATGCTGAAATGCATATATGATATAGGTAAATACATACACTGCCTGCCAAAATACATACAGCAGAGCCAGCCTGGATGTAACTCAGTACCTTGCAGTATTACTGCACAAACTGCAGTACTCTGCAGGGAACAGTGTAATTCAATGGGAATTAAGCTCTTTTATCATCTAGTAGTTTGTGACATATAACTACTGCAAAACATTGTATTGCATGCTGTCTTGTTCCACTGCATACTGAGCACTGAAAACCCACATGCAGTATGCTAAACACTGAAACAATATACTATGTACTGAAACACACAACTAAAAGATCAATTGTATTGGCTACTTCCAGAAATATTTCATGAGCTTGTCCTCATGGGTGTGATGCCAGAAAAGGCATGATCTGTCTCAGGTAACTACAAGTCGATCAAAATGACATTAGTGTTTGGGAGGGTCCTGGAAGACATTGTCAAGGTTACAGTATAATAATGGAGCATTTGGTTTAGACCAAGGTCCTTGCCCCCTCTCTGCTGGGCTTTATGAGGGCAGATTGTGACAAACCAACCAGATCACCTCCTCTGTGAAGGTGTTTTGGGATGGTTTATGTACTGCAACAGTGGGTGAGTCGATGTAAGTAAATTTCTTTACATGATTACGTGCAATTAAATTTATTTGAACTTTTAAGTTCTAATGTGACTATGACTGTGAAGGTAGGTGGAGAGACTGTGCCACCTTATTTTACACAGAATAGATGTATTAGAGTTGATACAGTTGATGCAAGTAAATGTATGTTTCTTCAAATGATTGGGAAAATTATAATTGATTTTAATGTGGCTGTGATTTTTAATGTGACAGTGACTATGTCTATGATGGGAGCATGGATGTGAGAAAAGGCATGTGTTCCATTAAGACACAGCTTCCATATCCCATCTGCCCTGTTACATACATTTTAACAGCATCTCCCCAGCACCCATAGAGTGGGATGGCCTAACATTTATTTATATATGTACGTATGTATGTCTTTGGTAACCAGGTAAGGAGTGCTGATCTGAAGGAACGTTTTCAGTCATGACCGGGTCACAAGGTGTCAATAAGAAAGAAGAGTGTAAAAAAAAACCCAGTACATACAGGGAAAATGGAATAAACACACCTCAACATGAGGTGATGAGACAAAATGTATAGCAATAACTGGTTATACAAACAATAATAACAATGATGCAAGTGCGAAACAGTAGCAACATGTGATTACAGCAAAAGTAATATACAAGTATCAGACAGTAGCTACATGTTATTACATGAGGCATTTACAAGTTAACGACATGGCAACAGCCAACAAAAGAAGGCTGCAGACCTCAAGTCAAACTTCATGGATTGCTTGGAGATCAGAGCAGGACCATAGAGCAACTATACAAAAAATGCAATATAATACTAGGAGCTTTAGGACTTAAGAAAACAGAGGTAAGAAAGGAAATGGGCAGGGAGGTAGGGGCAAGCAGTGAAACAGTAGCATCATAGAGCATGTGCAGTTTGTAGGCTCTAGTTTTGTTGTGGAGAGCAGTGACAGGTGGCTGCAGTCAGGAGCCATTCTTTTAGGGTATTTTGAAAGAAAGGTAGGAGGTGGATGAGTGGATGGCTGATGGGACTCTGTTCCATAGGAAGGGGCAGAGATGGAGAATGCCTTATTACCCATGGCAGTGGAGATGCTTGGCACTTCCAGCTGGGGAATGAAGAATACCCTAAGGTTTCTTGAAGCCACCCTGCCTGTAAGGAGGAATGAGTAGTGGTACAGGTGTTCAGTCTTGAGTGAGTTGTCACCAAGCAGCCCATGGCATAATCAAAATGCCCTTGTAGTGGGAGCCACTCTAGGAACTTATAGAGTGCCACAGTGATGGGTGGCATAGGGAGCTTATAGGACAAAGCAACAGATGGAATTGTATGTTGTGTCTAGTCATGACTGTAGTGTAGTGTAGAGACACAAAGGAGTAGTCAGGGGAGCAGTAGTCAATGAGTGCTTAGCAGACAGAAGATGTTTGAGTTGGTAGGCAGCTACCCCTAACTTCTGGTGGAGTCTCCAAGACTGTGCTGTTAATGTACTCAGAGAAAGTGAGAGGGATTGAGGTAACACCTAGGTATTTGAAAGAGGGACATTTTTTTTGGGGGGGCTGCTGGGGTAAGCACAAGGAGGGAGGAGTTAGTTTTGGCAACCTTGGCAAGGAATGGTTTAGAACCAAAGAGCATAGATTTAGTCTTCTTTTCATTGACAAGGAGTTTGCTGGAGAGGAACCATTGATGGGCAGAGACATAATTTTGTGTAAGGGTGGAGAGATGGAATCAAGTGATCTGTCGCTATGATAGAAGACTAGGTTGTCTGCATAGAGGAGTGCCTTACACTGAGACTTTCCACAAGGAGTGCATTTATAAACATGGAAAAAGTAGGGGACACAGTATGGAACCCTAGGGGACTCCCATGTGATTGGGTAGGGCTGTAGAAATTTTACTAATTATTTATTACAGACATAAACAGATACTGAACCCTGTATTTTGTAGCCCTTGATTTTACATGTTGGTCATTCTGGAACAGTAAAGGATTGACAATGGTTGTTCTGGAGCATGATTTATGCACTGCGACAGTGGGTGAAGTCAGCTCAAGTAAATGTATATTTCTGTAATTAATTACATAGAATTTATTTTATTCTAATGTGCCCATTGATTTTAAGTTTTAACGTGACCATGAAGGAAGGTAGAGATCCTCTGCCACTTTATTTTAGATACAAGGGTCAACACAAGTCAATGTAAATTTTCAAAATGACTAGGAAAATTATATTTTATTTTAACTTGACTGTTGACTTATAAATGTGATCATGAAGATGAAGAAAGGAAGAGACTCAAAATAAGTAAAAAAAATATTCCTAATAAATATTAACTATATAAGAGTGCTCCCTACACTAACTGAGCAAAATATTTCACTTCAACATGCAAACTGAGAGGGTGACCCACTGCCGAGGGTCCCCTCCTCCTGTCATGGACCTTGCTATGGAACAATTTCTTTTTCTTAAAGATTTCCTCCTTGGGTAGAGTGCTGGCACTGATGGACCTCCCCGAAGCCTGCAACCACCGGCAGAAAGCCTACATCTGCCACTCACAAACTAACTGCTTTCAGTGTCGACTGAAGACCAATCTAGATTACCGGAGCCACTTACTGGATGGAGGGTCTTATTTCTGGGCCTCTGCATCTGGACTGTTTTGGCCCTGATGACAGGAGCCCACTGGGCTCTTTTCATAACAGACACTTCTTGCCACCCTCTGGTGCAAATTTAAAAAGGCACTCAGAGCCCCATTAACCCTGCAACCTGTGATTACCAGACTGCTGAATAAAAAAACTGCTCCTAGCCCCCTGGCCTTAGAAGCTACAGGGGTTTGTGAGGGTGACCCACTGCTGAGGATCCCTCCCCTGCCATGGACCTTGCTATGAGACAATTTCTTTTTCTTTAAGATTTTCTCCTTGGGTAGAGGCTGGCGGACCTCCCCAAAGCCTGCAACCACCGGGAGAACTTTCACCCACCACCCCATTCCCTCCTCTCTTTAAATGGAACTCAACCCCTCCCATTAACTCGAAAGGACCTATCCCATTTGCAACAGCCTCTTGGTCTGACGTGGTCAGCCTTGAACAATTGTATCTCCTCATCCAGTCTCTCAACTCTTAAAGCTACCCTACATGATGCTTCTAAAACTGTTGCCTAATAGTCTACCTGTCATATAACTGACCTGGCTAATTTCTAGGTCTTTATAAGTAGCTGACTTGCTAGCATGATGATCATAGCTTGGAATATTTGCTGTAGAGTAATCCAACATGCTATCTAAAGTATTACTTATCCCTCTGGTGCTAGAAAGTACAGCTGATATCCTCTTGTTCATATTATTGACTGGTCTTAATCTGACTTGCAATACTGATGTTCATTGCCTAGAATGATTGCAACTATATAGCCCAACTCTAACCACTAAAGCCTTTAGTCCTAAAGGGACAGATTTGCTGCTTCTATCCTGTTGCCTTGCAGAAGCTACCATTTCAGGAGTTTTTATAACAGCCAACTAGCTTTACTTTGATATTGTGCTAAATTAGCCTATAACCTTATTACTTTTACTGTTGAAGTTGAGCTATACCAGCCACCTGCTGTATCTTATCTGCTGTAGTTTCCTGCCCCAGCTTGCCTCTTGCCACTTGAATGGGATACTCTCCAATTATGTAAGACAGGACCCGCTGTACCCTCCCTTCCTCCAGCTTGTATGCAGGAGGAACTTAGCCTACACCACTATCCTTAGAACTGAACTCCTGCTGAGGACTACCTATCTGACCTGGTCTTACCCTAAGACAGTTGTCCTCTCCTGATATGCAAAAATGCAGAGCCTGGGACTCATGGTAGCTCTAGCATATATAGCTCTGGTACTGGGGGCTGATCAGCTCTGCTCCTGGGGCCGCCATCCCCCAGACCCAGGCAGGAACACTGGTCACCTGCCCCCAACCCCTCAAACCTCGTGAGGAGGGGTTTAACACGCTACGCCTATTCGTGTATGGAGTAACCCAAAGGGAAACTGTTATAACCTATTCTACTACCTCAGCATGTTTGGCTGTTGAGGCTCCTCTTTACTCCCTCCAGAAATATTGGATACCTTGCCAGGCTTAAGCTTGCACTGGAGAGCGTTGAATCAAACCCTGGTCCCCACTCCCTAATCTTACTCTCAGTGACCCTACCAACCCTCTCTGGGCCAATACCAGGGGTCTCAAGCTGGTGCACATGAACATCGGCAGCCTAAGACACAAAGTCCAAGATCAAGAGGCATGGACTGCACTGTACAAACCCGATGTACTAGCGGTGACTGAGACCTGGCTCAAGCAACAGATCCTCTCTCATGAAGTTGACCTGGTCAGCTATCATGCTTTTAGAAAAGGATAGAGTAAGGAAAAAGGTGGTGGGGTTCTCATCTACATCAGCACAAACTTACATGCTATGCAGCTTGATCACCCTCCCTTTGTGACTCAGTAAGTGAGATCATATTTACTAAAGTGCTCTTTGGAAACACCAAACCTTTGTACATAAGAGTGCGCCTATCTCCTGCCCCAATCAGCTGCCTCTTTCCTTGAATCTCTAACCCATGCTTGGTGGAGCACCCCTGGAAGATGATTCTCCTTGGGGATTCAGTCTGAACTGGATTGCACTGGGGACTTCCGTTAGCAAGAATCCTATTCTGGACTCCAAACTAGCCCAAGTCATAGACCTGCCTGCTAGGCATAATGCTAAATCTGGCAATCATTCTTTACTTGACTGGGCACTAGTCTCCTGCGGGACCATATATTGACAGCCGGGATCATGGCAGACTCATTGGTGATCACTCCGCAATCTTCTGTACCTGGTCTAATAAGCCCCCTAAACCTGCTGCTAGAGTATTAGAAGCCAGGAATTTTAACGAACTCGTACCAGCTGACTTCTGCTCGACTTGCAAACCATGGACAGGGATCTATACTCTCCCACCACACACTGGATGAGGCTCTTGACTACTTTACCAACTTGTTTCTGTCTGAGGCCAATTTACATGCCCTGCGAAAGAAACTAAAGGTACAGGGCAAATGCCATAAATGAGCTTACCCTGGCCTCAAGCGAGTATGCTGCTCTGAGACAGGGCCTGGGGACTTACAAATCCTCAGGCAGAAGATCTGACTGGGAGAAGTACAGGAGCTGAGGAACCAATGCAAGAAAGCTTCCAAACATGCTAAGTCCAAGTACCGCATGATCTCCAGACTAGTCACTTACATGGCCATAAAAATTCTAGGGCCACATTAACATGCTTCTCAAGGGTGCCCCTAATGCACAAAGGTGCACTCCTGGTTGGGAATACCTGATCAATGACCCTTCTGCAGTAGCAGAGGCATTCAGTGCTTCCTTCTCCAACCCAGGCGGACTCTCACCCTGTCCTCTCTGGCATTCCCTGTAACAGCAGTGCTGACTGGGAGCATGCTCTGCCTCAGTTTCACCTGAAACTGGTCAAACCTACAGATGTACTTCAACTTCTACTCAAAATAAACTCTAATTCCTCCCCAGGACATGACCTGCTTGAATCGAGGCTGCTGTGGGACTCTGCTCCTGCAATCTCTTACCAGTCACTTTGCTCATCAACAGGTCCCTCCTTGAAGGAACTGTCCCAAGTAAATGGAAGGTAGCGATCCTTGTCCCTGTCCATAAAAAGATCCCAGGGATAAAGTAGGGAACTATAGGCCAGTCTCCATACTCTGCCTCTCAGGAAGGTACAGGAGAGATTGGTATACAATCAACTGCAGGATTACCTCGAGCAGCACCTACTCTAGCAGACATACAACATGGCTCAGAAAGCTCATGACACTGACACAGCACTTATCAGATTCACGTCTGCATCCTCAATGCATGGACGGGACTCCCTGATGTGGGCTCTATTCATCAACTTGTCCAAGGCATTTGACTTGATCAGCCACAAACTTCATCTTTCCAAACTCCACCGACTAGTACTGTATGTGCTCTCACTTTCCTGGTTCAAGAACTACCTGCTCAATCAAACCCAAAAGTTCTATGGAAAGGAACACAATCCAGCACCAGACCGGTGGTCTCTAAACTACCCAGGGATTGATCCTGGGTCCCCAGCTATTCACCCTCTTTGTCAATGACATTAAGGGGGTCTGTAGGCTGAACAACCTTATCCTTTATGCGGATGACACTGTTGTCTACTGTAGTGACCAGCTACCTAGCGTCATCTCTGCCAAACTGCAGGCCAGTCTCTCTGCACTTGAGCCTGGTTCTCCACCAACTCACTTATGATGAATGAAGAAAAAACTAAGGCTGTTCTATTTGGGACCAGATGCCTGGGTACTGACAGATGTGAATTGCTCCAGCTCAACACAGCCCAAGGGAAGAGATCTGGGGTCATCGACAGGATTAAGTACCTTGAGATCCTCCATGACCTGGAGCTGTCCTATAAAACCCACATCGACTCCTTAACTAGGTCCATTCACCAGAGCTTGGACTCCTTTACCGGCAGGGCAACTATCTTTCTGGTGAGGGCTCGGCAAACTGTATCCAATTGCACCCTTCTCCCCTCCATTCTATGGGCCCTCCTGCTACAGTTCCTCTGGGAGGGAACTAAGCAAACTTACTGTGCTCTACCATAGGAGTTGCACACTTCTCTACTTACTCCATGCCCAGGGCCACCATTGTGAGGTCCTTGTGGACCTTCACTGGCCCACTGTATGGCACAGTTGGCCTATTCCTCTGTTTGTTTGACCTTTACATTTACCACTTCTTGCCCTCCTCCCCATCTGAGTGGGCTGTTCCTCCCAAAGTACTGTGCCATGACATGAGATCCTCAGCAGGCCATCCTTGATATCCCTCAGGTTCGCTTCAAAACAAGGCAAGCAGTCTTTTCAGTATGCTGCACCGCACTTATGGAACACCCTCCCAGAAAGTCTGGTTGACAAGCCCACTCTCCAAGGGTTTAAGTCAGGCCTCAAAATGTACCTTCAGGAACTTAGTCTCTGTGGCTGTAATCATTAGCCCCCTACCTGGGCATATTGTTGTGTTTGTCATTCCTCACTACTCCCTATTGCCATTACTATTTCTCCCACAAAATCTTGTGCAAAATTGCCTAATGTACTGTGCCTGTCTAGCATTTTGTGAGTTGCTGTTTCCCTGTAAGTGCTTAATACCCATTCCGTTGTATGTATCTACTATAACTACTGTAAATTGATTCCAATGTATGTAATCTTCTGCTGTAACTAACCCAGGTCAGCCCCTGAAGAAGGGACTTCTGGTCTCAGTGGGCTTACCCAGTTACCAAAATCTAAGCAAATAAATAAACTGTAGTATGAAAGTAAAACAAATTATTGGGCACAGACTTTTAGAGTGAGATCAAGAAGACACACATGACTGGGGTGCTTATAAAAATATTGTAAGTATTGCAGTAAAGTTGTAACATCGATAACTGAACAAAATAAACATCAATAACAAAACAAAATAACTACAATCAATATAGTAACACCAGACTGACAAAAGTAATTTACCAATCACACTAAATTGCTCTACAGAAATAAAATAACAAATTACAGAAAAGGAAAAACAAGAACAAATCATGAGGAAAACAATACTAGTGCTCATAGACAAGGTTTTGGGCATAGAACTTCAGGGACAGACAAAACTCCAACTCTCTATTCATAAGATTTCACTGAATTCAGACTACTCATGACATATAACCCATTTCAGTACCATGTGACCTCAATCCCATGGCACATTGCAGACTTTGCCTATGGGCCCAACTTCCTGGGAACTTAGTACATTCACCATCTGTGACATGAGCCCTTTACTGCAAATTGGAACTGCACAGGGCAGATTAGCTCTAGGAATTGTGATGAATTTGTAAATTAATTTGTGAAACAAAGTCAATCAACTACTGCACGTCTACTTACCAGGGCTCCTCCTATATCAACTGGAGCATCATCTAAGTGGCATCCTGCCTCATTTAAGCAAAGCTGCACTAATCAGGCCATTGTGCTAGCCTGTCAGAAGTTAAAAAAAAAAAAAAAACTTGTTAAACTTTCCATTTAGACCATTGCTAGTCCCTGACTGCCAATTAATTAGGAAGGAGCCAAGACAATGCTTATCTGCTATCAAGCACTGGACAGCTCCTCGTCCTGACCCAGTATACACATTGCAGCTCATTAGGCATTGTGTCTTACTCAGAAACAACCACCTAAGTAGTCCATAGCTGTTTTGCAGTATTTATCAAATGGATCCCACCCTCACTTCTGGTAGTTTTTGAACAATACCTTTTCAGTTTTCATTTTATTTATTTAAATGAGATTCTATGGACAAAATGACAATTTTATAGGCAACAATGGTCAAGTGGGTACAAACAGGAATACAAAGAGACAATAACAAACATTATTACATTAAACATTAAGTAAGTTATTAGTCTTATCATTTTACAGGTATTAATGACTGTAATAGAATTTCTTAAACTAGTTACAAAAGATTTGTATTTCATCTGAATCCTAATGTTTTGAGGTAACAAATAAAAAAAATACAAGTTCAGTAACAGAAAGATGCTTGTCCAATATTTTATATCACCTTGCCTGTTTAAAGCTTAAGTCATCCATAGTTCTAGTTTTAATATTTAACAAAGATGATTTTATCACCGTGTAGCTTAAACTAGCTGGTACTTGTTCATTAACCATCTTCCATGGCAAACAACCCACTTGCTGATTAATTCTTTGTTACAATA
Source organism: Neoceratodus forsteri (assembly GCA_016271365.2). Taxonomy (NCBI): domain Eukaryota; kingdom Metazoa; phylum Chordata; order Ceratodontiformes; family Ceratodontidae; genus Neoceratodus; species Neoceratodus forsteri. The sequence goes on from CM028131.1 coordinate 794,814,892, forward strand.
ATTGCCAATTTGAAACTCTATCTAGTCAGCAAGTATGATACTCCCCATCTTTGACTATTGTAGCAGTAGTCTATGGTGCTGCTGCAAAATCTTCCCTGACCAAGTTGGACACTCTCTTTAACTTCTTCTGCCACTTTGCTACTCGACTCCCTTCCAGCTCCACCACGGTGAACTCCATCCTCTCTGACTTTCCTTCCATTATCTCACAGATGCATCTCTCACTGTGCCAAACTAACCTTCAAATTCTGGTTTGGGGAGCTCCCTCCTATCTCTTATCCTCTCTCTCTACTCCACCTCCCCACCACTCTCTCAGATCAAATGGCGCCTGCACCTTGACAGCCCTCACGCTCCACCGTCATTGGTTAGACTGGCTTCATCCATCATTTTTTAAATCTGGAATTCCTCCCCTGAAATATGACCTCCTCCTCCAACTACTCCCTTACCTCTGCCCTACACAATTATCTTTCCCTCAGCTGTTCCTGCTTTGCACCACCTTAATCACTGTGCCCAGTTTCTGCCTCCTACCATGACCTCCGCAGGGTTCTCAACATCCTGAAGGGGAAATCAGGAAATGGCTACCCCTTCTCCTCATATTCAGTTCTTGCCTCTCCCACCCCTTTTCTCCACCTGCCCTTTTGGGTCACCAGTGTGCACAACCTAACCTCATCCTTTTTATTCCAACAGCACTTGCGTACTACCTCGAGCCTGCTCTATACACTCATACACTATAAATGGTTCAATAGGTTTTGTACATTCATATGTTCTTTTGTATGATTTTGGACATGTGTTTGCAATGTACCCGATGTTCTTCTGCTGTTTATTGTACAATAATTAATGTTACAACTGTTGCACAATCTTACAATGTTGTATTGTTGTACTACCCACATAGTATTGTAACTGATCAGCCTTCACAACCCTATGTAACCCTTCCCAGTTCACACCTTGAGACAAGAAACTTGTTGTTCAGTGTGCCCTCCTGGTGAAACATTTCAATAAATAAAACAAGCATTTGTCAATGCCGAATGTTTGCTTACTGGCATTAGCAGTGGTAGTGTAAGTTACAAGCTGCGTAATAGGAATGGCAATGAAGTATTGAACAAATAACCCCACCACCACCTGCAGAGAGTGACAGGCATTGGGGTGTGCATTTGGGTAAATCAGGCATAACATGCATCGCCTTTCACCCACACCCACTCTGCAGAGACTGACAAGTGTCACATGTTCCTTAGGGGTCTTTGGCCTGCTCACCCCATTTCATTAGGAAATACGGTGAGATGGGTGCCATAGGAGAATGGGGTGAAGTTTAAATGAAGAGTCCAAGGTACTCGATGCCTCTCAGTGACTGCAGGGCGTGGAATGGTATGAGCATCACAGGCAAGAATCCAAGTCACCCCTGATTCCTGTCATTCTCTATAGGGTTGGGCAATTTAGTTGAAAAGCCTAATACCTCAGGCATTCGTTGGTATTTTAACTCCAAATTTTCAACATGTTTGTTTGTGACCCCACCTCATGAACAGGGGAATATCAGTTTGGTAGCAGCTGCTTATGCACAGTGACTCACAGGTTTGCTCTCACAGGTGCAAAATATTCTGAACAGGCTGTAAAAATGACAGCTGTACTCTTTCATGGGAGGTGAAAAATGGCTATGTTGCAAATGCGTAGTAAAAATATTTAAAAAATGGTGAAGTCACGGCGTACATAGAAACTGTGCTTGCCCCCGATATATAAGTAGGTTGGGGATATTTTATAGCAGATTGTCAACTCAGGCATTTGGTGCCTCCGATCATGAACAGTGTCACTGTAACTTTCTTTATCTGTGCCGAACAATGATTTCCCACAGCGACCACGCATCTCTGCACTGAAAGTGTGAAAACACCCTCGCCATGTTGTGAAAAATGGCAGCTGTACTGTTCATAAGAAGTGTTGAAAATGCCACTAGTGAAAATCTGGACTGAAAATATTACAAAGTCATGAACTAATGAGGATGCGTGGAAACTGCACAATGCTCACTCAGTAACACAGTCATTTTATGGACTTTTGTCACCAAATTTTCAACATAGCCATTTTAAGACCTCTGCTCATGAACAGTGTAACTGATTTTCTTAATCTGTCCTAAACATTGCTTTGCACACCAACAGCACCATTGTGCGCTGCATGTCGATAACACATTTGGGTGACATATAAAAATTGCAGCTGTACTGTTCATAAGGAAGTTTAATAAAATGGACATGTTGAAAATCTAGAGTAAAATATTAAATTTGCAAACTTACGAGCATGCATAGGAACTGTGCAAAGCACGCTCATAAAGTCATTTTTAGGCATTTTTCACCAAATTTTCAACATTGCCATTTTAAGATCTCTGCTCATGAACAGTGACACTGTGATTTTCTTAATGTATCCCGCCATACACTGAGTTCTTGCGACTGCGCCATTTATGCGCTTCATGAAGTGAAACATGTTTTAGGTGAGATGTGAAAAATGACAGCTGTACTACTCAAAGAAGGTGTGGAAAATGGCAATGTTGAAAATCTGGAGTGGAAATATTGAAAATTATGAAACCTATGAGTGCGTAGGAACTGTGCAACGACGTCATAAAACAGTCATTTTAGGAATTTTTCACCAAATTTTCAACATAGCCATTTCAAGACCTATGCTCATGAACAGTGTCACTGTGATTTTCTTAATTTGTCCTGTACATTGATTTACGCTTTACATTTTGTACGTTCCTGCGCTACAAAGGAAACACATTTGGGTGAGATGTGAAAATGACAGCTGTACTACTCATAAGAAGGTGTGGTGAAATGGCAATGTTGAAAATCTGGAGTGAAAATATTTAAATTCAGCGAACTTACGAGCCTGCGTAGGAACTGCGCAATGCAAGCTCATTAAACAGTCATTTTGGAATTTTGCTACAAATTTTTCAACATGGGGGTTTTGCCCCCTTCTCATGATGATGTCACTGTCATGGTGGTATTCAGTCCCAAGGGTGATTTTGCAGTCACTGCGCGGTCACTGCGGAAATCGCCGCAGGGCAGAATAACGCCATGACAGTGACATCATTCATGAAGGAGGTCCAAAACCCCATGTTGAAAATTTGCGCAAAATTCCCAAAATGCCTGAGATATGCACAGTTTGAACCCTCCTATCTAGCCCATTATACAGCTTACCGGCATTTCCTCAGTTCGCGGTCGGCTTTGAAGAGTGCAGACATGTTCCCGGTCCACGAAGATCGTCGCGCTGGAGTCTGGAGGTAAGTATGGGGTGAGGGTGTGGGGAGGCTGGGTGCGCAGTGGGTGGAGTGCGGGTTGTGGGAGGGGTTGGGAGGCGCTTGGCAGGACCGTTTTTGTTTACAGAGTTGAGCAAAAAAAAAAGCGTCGTCCTGGGACCGCTTGCCACACTGAGGTGGGCTCCCAGCGTGGCACAAGGAGACTTTAGGCGTTCAACCCGACGGGATTGGCACCCCCATCGGCAAACAAATTATAAAAAAAACCTCATGGGACATTTGCCACGCTGGGGTGGGCTCCCAGCGTGGCTCAAGGACTTTTAGAAGCTTCAGCCGACGGGGATTGGGCACCCCGTCGGCAAAATTACTGATTGCCATGCGGGGTGGGCTCCCAGCGTGGCACCAACTACTGGGAAGGGGAGGAGCGATGCAGCTCAGCCCGGCGGGGATTGGGCACCCAATCGACTGCTCACGCTCGCGTCTTGGTATGCGCCTGCTGCTGGGGAGCTGTGCGTGAGCAACCTGCTATCACTGCACACTCCAGCGTAGCTCCCCTTTCAATTGTATGCCATTGCATTTTGGGCGTGTCATGAACCGCTCCAAATGCATTAACCTGAAAGCGCCTGCCAGCTCGCTGCCTGAATTGGAGGAGGAGTGACACACCTCCGAAATCTCGATGATGGCACTATGTTTCTTGCACATGCGTGCAAGCAAACATAATAAACATAGTAATGTAAAGGAAGATCAAATCCAAATCTGTATGCTTTATTCACCAGAAATTCAGTTCTGTGCAAGGATGCCTTACATGCAGATGAATAAATGACAAGACTGTAATCTAGTAAAATACATGTTGAAACAACAATTTTTGGCATCAAAGTAAGGCTGAATTTGTTTCTATACAGCATGCCAATACTTTGATTAACTGTTTTACAAGACTTTCAACATGTTGATGATAACCTTTACCTTCTAGTAACCATTCCTGAATGTCACAGATTTAATTAAGTCGGAAAATGAATCCCAGTTATTTTATTTACCAGGTTTCCAATGATTTAAGGCAATGGAATGCTAGATTAACCTGCAAAGACTCCTATAAGGGGCTGTTAATATGAAAGGTTATGAATGGCCTATATTTCCTCATAGGCTATGTGATCATACATTCTATTAGATTATTGGTATTTCATTAATAGGCAAAATAATATGTAGCTTATTACACTATCCAGCCCTCATTAATGTCAAAAAAATCTAGCATTAATTTGTTTTATTTGTTTAGATTTCTGTACATTTCAGATCAATGGAAAAGTGTAAAAATAAAATACAAACTCATTGAGAGGCTTGTAAAGACACATCAAAATCATAGTAATATCACAAAAGCCTTTTATTAAAAATGACCGATGCAAGCACATTTCCAATACGTGCATCCACTCAGTTTTAGTTACAAATATACAATATAACAACAGTATCATTGAATGTAGGCTTAAAAGTGATGTGCCTACCAGATTTGCCATCTATCTGTTTTTAATATGCCTGGAGTTTTATCTTCTAAGCACCTCAGCCCTTAACAAGAACAAGTCAATTCCAAACTCCATCCAGTTTCCCAGCCCTTAAGGCAAAATTGTCTATGTGTTGGGGGCCTTAGAAAGTTAATTAAAGTTCCAGCACCATTTCTAGTTCAGCAACAAGACATTAATCACCCTCTCAGAAGGACTTAATAGGCCCAGACCTTTGCCTACTATATGTAAAAGAAACAGCAGTATTTTTTTACATAGTGCAGTTTACCTGAGCCACTCTATTCTAGACACAAAGTGAATGGCAAAGAGGCAAGCAGGCAAAATTTATAACAGTTCATGGCTGTTCTTCTGAACTTCATCCTCACCACAATCAGGGTAATCAAGAGTTTCTAAAGTGTTCAGTATTTTTTGCTTCTTCAGGACTGCTGGTTCACATTCCCAAATGTGCTGTTCTTGCTATCAGGTTTCTAAGCTACCAATTTCAGTCTGGGAAGCAAACAAAAAATATTACACCACTAAGCATAGTATTTTCTTTCTATATCTGAATTAAAGCAGAATGCCTATCCCCAGGCAATGCTGTCATACCTTTTGTACTGGTAAACAGTGCATTTTGCACATGTAGTGCAATTCAGACCCTCCTTCATTCCTTCTAACAAGGATAGTTAAGCCCAGTCCATATCATGCCATACGCATCACACATCTTACTCTCTGGGAACTCCAGACTTCCAGTGTTCAACTGTGAGCAAGCCTAGATACCCACAATGCGGTATACACCAAGATAGTAGGTATAGAGATATACTGAAAATACTGAGCTGCCAACTACACTGCCAACTCACATAAAAAACACATTATTAGTGGCGAAAAGTCAAATATGACAGTGGAGCTCAGTAACAAGACTAAAATACAAATCCAAAATGCTAAAAGCATGCAAACTAAGAAAGCAGCACAAAGCCACTGGGCACAGTGGGGAGCAGTACAATGGCTAACTTGCTGCTCACGCAAAGAAACAAACCCTGGAGGAAGGCAGGTGAAAGAATGATGGAGTCTGAAACCAGCATCCATAGCTGCTGCAACAAAAGTATCTATCCCAGCCTCTCAGTATTATGAAAAACAGCTGAGTTTCCGGGCATTCTGAGTAGCCTAGCAATGGACTGGGAAAACTAAGAGGATGGGAGATCAATACTGGAGCAGGAGGGCCAGGATGAAGTGGTTTGCAAACAACACTTAATCAACATGACTTTCATGCACACTACTGTATCTCCCAAAGTGTTTCATAAGGTACCAGAGTTCCATATTGGTAGTGCAGGGAATGTAGAACAGAATTTCTGGTGCTCGACATGGCCTGACAGGGATGAAAAAAATCGGGCTCCTTCTCCTGACTACCTGATGAATCTGGTGAACAGCTTGGCCCATCTAGAAATAAAAATGTTTGCCCATCCCCAAGAACTGACAGATCCAGTCCCCAACCTGACCTATCAGGGAATAAGAAACCAAACCTGTCACTTCCCTTCCAACTATCTGATGCATCCAATACCCAATCCAGACCATAAGGAAATAAATAAAGTATGTTCCTCTCTCTCCCAAACTACCTGATGGATCCGGTATGCAATCCAGCCTGACAGAGGACAAAAATGTCCGCCTCCCACCAATAACCTGATAGATCCAGTGCCCAGTGTGGCCCATAATGGAGAAAAACATCTGTTTCCTCCCCAGTCTGCTTGATAGGTCCAGTGCCAACCTGGTCCATCAGGGCATGAAAAATAAATCTCCCCTCCAACAACCAGTGAGGTCCAGTACCCAACCTGATCTGTCAGGGGATTAAAAAAACAACTAACAATAACCCTCCCCAAACAACCTGACATGTCCAGTGTTCAACCAACCCATCATGGAAAAAAATCTGATCTTCCTCAATAACCTGGTAGATCTGGTGCCCAAACCTGCCTGGCAGGAAATAAAAAAAATATGGCCATCTCCACCCTGAAATCTTACCAGTCTAGTGCCCAGTCAGGCCCATTAGAGAATAAATAAAATATGTACCTCTCTACAACACCTGATGGGTCCTGTGCCCAACCTAATCCATGCAGTAAGGCAAGCTGAGATAAGGAGGAGAAGCAGCAGCAAAGTTATGAGCAAAAGTTGAATAAGCAGAGTAGTAAACATTGCTTTTCCCATGCCCATCTACTTAGGTTACAGAGAAGAGCTCAAACACTGGGCGAGGCTTGGAGCAGCTGCACTGCTACTACCAGCCTATTAAGGCTTTTCCATCTCCTCTGGCCAGCAGAATGCAAGCAAGGAAAATGGACTGAAGAAGACCGATGGAGCACACTTCTGAAACTGTTACCACACATGCCATTGATCCTGGCTCCACCACCCCAACTCTCCCTCTCTAGCTCTTTCCTTCTCTCAGGCCTCAATCTCAGCCTGCAGTCTTCCCAGTTATGCACACAGGATCACACTGCCATGTGTGCACCAATCAAATTGCTGTGCAGCAGAATGGTCGCTGCCACACAGAACCCATCAGGGAATAAAAGAAAATCTCTTCCCATTCCACAAAGTACATGATGGGTCCAGTCGCAACCCAGCAGCGAGGAAAAGAAAATCTGGTCTCCTCCCTAGCTACCTAACAGGTCCAGTGCCCAACACAATCTGTTAGAGAATGAAAAAAACTGTGTCTCCCTCTTTCCACCCAACAACATGATGAGTCAAGGGACAAACCAGGACCATCAGGAAATTTTAAAAAACTATCCCCTCCCTCAACAACCCAATGAATCCGCCTAATCCAGCCTGTCGAATAAAAAAAACTCTGTCTCCCTCCTTCAAACTACGTGGTGGGTATGATGCTCATCCTAACTCATCAGGAAATAAAGCACATTTGACCTCTCCACCGAACTACCTGACATCTGGTGCCCTACCTAACCCATCAGAATGAAAAAAAGTTCCTCTCCCCAAACTACCTGGCTGGTCCAGTGTCCAACCTCAACCATCAGAGTAAAAAAAAACAGTGATGGGGCTATAAGTGGGTTTGGTGCTGGGGAATGAAATGATGTGCCTATTTGCCTGGTGTTGGCTGGACTCATACCACTGTGTACTGTGGGGGAGCATAACTGAAAAGCAGTGCCACTGTATCAAAGTCCTCCTGTGGGCAATTGTATATAAATCAGTCTGCAAAAGACATTGGATGTGGTCCACATATTACTACAGTCATATCAGTGCGACAGTAAGTCCTGCTACAAGGATAACAACATTAAGACACACAAAAAAATACAAACAAAAAAAGACCAGCCTTGTTGGCACAATCCAAACCCTCTTCAATATTTTTGTCAATAATCAATCTTGAAGTTGAGGTCACCTCAGGCTGCCTAAGTTTTTGATGACAGTAATCTGGCCAATTGTTGATAAGCTCTTGAGTCAATCTCATATTAAAAGTATCATTCAAATATGATCTTATGCTTTTATTTTTTGTAGGCAGATAAGTTACTTTTATTCCCTCTTACTTGAGGCAGAAATTTTTTCTTTTTTCCTTTTTCTGCTCCAATATATGCTCTATAATCAGTCTGCTCCTGGAGAAAAATTATCAGTACAGAGATCCCATAGGGACAATGAAGACATAAAGGAAGAGGAAAAATATTAAATCTGGAGTGGCATAATAAAGAATCTAGGTTAGCATATTGAAAAGAAGACATCAGAAGGAACAAGGATCACATCAAAATCTCATTAAGAGGAGAAAGAAAACCCACGCTGAAGGAACTTAAATAGGTTATCGCTAGAAGTAACAGAAAAAAAATACTCTTGAATTATTGTGCTAAAATCAGTTGCAGAGACCCTGCACATGATTCACCTTCACCAACTATTGAGAGACTGACTTTAATTGTACTGCTTGGTATTTCTCTACTAGTACTATACAGTTTACTTGAATTACAGTTAAGGTCTCCATTACTGTCAAAATGTTTTACCGTACTCTAGCTAACAACAAGCATTAAATAACTGTGCAAACAAGTAGAGGCAAAGAAAGACATAATAAAACCTCTTTCAGGGTAAAATTGTTAAGCTACAGAATCAGTGATGATTATTAAAAAGCCCAAATCTGTTAGAGCCAAACACAAGAAAATAACCTTTGCAGGCCAAGTTAATCTCCACAGGTTTATTTTTTCTAAAACCATAGCCCCACCTAAAATGTAGTAATGGATGAAAGATTAGTAGAAACAGTGGATTAGCCATCTAAATGATAACATTCATAGATATATCTACCATTACTAGAAACTTTGGTTTAATTGCTGTGGGGTTTTGGTGGTTTCTTTACCAATTTATTTAATGGGCCATGAAACTCTACCAGTATTTCACTGTCTCTCCCATTACCTTGTGTGCAATGGTTGCTTGAAAAGTTGCGGTATGACTTGCATGTGGACTGCTTTATTTCGGCATGAGCACTGACTCTGACTCAATTAATTAATTAATTAATGTATTTATTTATTCATGTCTTTGGTTACGGGTAGGTGCACTGATCCGAGGAACTGTTTTCAGGCATGACCCGTGCCATAAAAGATGGCAATGGTAACAGCAGTACAATCAAAGGAACAAAATAGAAACAAACACAGTCAGCTTGTTTACATACAGGAATTGGTATGCAAGAATAGGAGATAGATCACAGGTAAGTTTACTGTTCAAGACCTTGTAGGGTGCAACAGTGTATCTCCCTCCCCAACCAACACACCTTTGAGTGACACAGAGAGGAGGAGAGTAGCGAGAAAGAGACATATAACAGTATGAATAGATACATTCCTACCATAAGTTAGGTTATCATGGTGGTAAGGCTGCAATGAGCGAGGGAGGGTTTCCCTTGTGGGCAGCAGTCAGAAGGTCTATCCATAACCCAGGTTTTAAAGAGGGTTTGAAGACATGAAACATAACAAACAAGTCAAGAACAAACCTGTAACACAGGCAGAGACTTTAAAGGATGCAGTATTAGTTAGATGGAGGGAGGGTGCGGGGCATATTTTCTCCAAGGATTTCTAAATCAGCCTCAGCCCTGACCTGCATGAATCCGTGAAATATCGGTTCAGACTAAAAAAGCCAAAAACATGAAACTAACTCATTTGTATCTCACTGAAAAATACATGGATGGATTCCCAGTCAGGTCTGCTAAGTAACAATGCAGCTTTCACAGGGGAGTTACCGAGGTGGGAAGGGCATTTGAACTTTGTTAGGTGAACCTGATCAAGGACTTTTTTACTGTAAGCTAGTTAGTAACTAAGTGGGTCAACCAGTCAACTCTTTGATGCTTTCAGTTATCTGAGGTGAGGGAAATGGAACCATGCAAAAGGAACCTCTTTATTCTGTTCCCAAAACAAACACTGTTGGTCATCACTGCCAACAGTTTCTGAATCCCAACAGTGCTGATGTTCTGCAGTCCATCCAAAATGAATCAATGATGCTGAGTTGCCATCCAAAAGAAGAAAGAAAAGCTGATATATGGTCTTCTTATATATTAAGCACACCTGGCCCATTCCTTGGCCGATGTCTAAGCATTTGGCACCAGTTTTAAAATCTTACCACTGCCACAGTTTGGGGAGGTTCACCATGTCAAGTGAATGATGGAACGGAACTGGGAGTTAGGGACATTTGCTGCCGGGGGCAAGACAAGAGTTATCCTCAGCATAAGAATTCATTCAGCAGAGATGGGGAGGAAGGAAGGAAGGAAGGGGGGATGGAGCCAAATGACATGATGGCAGGGGTTCGTACTGGGAGTTGGGATGAGCTTTGTTATCTTTTGCATTTTGCCAGAGGTGGACTTATTGTGCTAGTTAGCTCAGAGAGAGAGGTGTGACTGTGAGTGTGGTGTGAGGTGTGAGTGAGCTGAGTTTAGTGTGAGTGTGTGTGTGTGTGTGTGTGTGTGTGTGTGTGTGCAGTGTGCCACTGGATCACAGCACTCAGCAGACTCAGGCAGCAGAGACAATTCACAGAACCTGAGCTCCTGATCTCACTCTTTCCTTAGAAGGAACTGATCTCCCACCTCTAGGTTCAAGCAGCAGTTCCTGGAAAATCTTTCTAACATCACTTCTTAGCACTGATCAGAAGCATTTCTGTGTGTACTGAATTTACAGTATACCAGCATAGCAGCAACTTTTGTCTCTGAATCCAGATAGAACTTCATCTTTCTCCTCTGAGCATGTCAGTCTCTTTTAGTCTCTATTAGAAGACAAAGCTAGTCTACTTAAGCAACTACAGCTTGTAGGAAGGTTCCAGTACAGGTCCAAGACATTCTGACTTCACATCAGCAGGGCTCTCAGTCATGCACTGCAGCAGTTCTTGACTCAGGACTGGTGCACAATAAATGCCAACCACACTGTGACCCTGCCTCCCAGAGTGCTCAGGCCCTTCTTCTGTGACCTTCAGGCCCAGGTGGCTGGTTTGGGGTCAAAGTGTCAAGATAGTGATATCCATGTGGTTTTAATGGCACTTTGTTGCAAAGTTATCTATTTCAGACATGTTGTTGCTCAAATGGTGGTGGTCAGTCTGTTATGGTTAGCCTTGCTGAAACTGATGTCCTATGTGTCAGTAACAGTTGAGGTGATCTGGTCAGACATCTGGGAAGATTTCCTCATCTACACAGGGATACTCCTTTCATCAGTAGCATGGAGCAGTAAGAAGATATCTGTTGTACTCTCCTTTTCACCACCTCATCCAGTCAGGAAATTCATGCAGCAATGTGGGACCTACCCTGATCTTCCAATGATTGAAAAACATACAGTACTCTAAAAGTGTTAGCAGTTTGTGTACAAATTGGAAAAATAAATCAGTTTTCACAAATTAGACCTCTGGCATGTAAATAAATGACAGCAAACACGTAGCTATGTATTCAAAGGTCCCAGGATTCAATTGCAACAGGTTTGCTCCTGGATCAAATTAGTATGTGGAGTAAACTATTGACATAGTGGAGCGTACCTGAAATAAAATACATAGCAGCACTAATGGCATCTTCAATATACTATCCCAAATAAACATGTCATTGTCATGATTACCTCCAAACCCCTCCTGACCACATGAGGTATGTGGCCAATAGGAGAATATGGGGCTGGCTGGAGTAAATGAGCAGTTAGGGCCTAAATGATGATTGCTCCTGTGGCGCAATCTGCCAGATTCATACATCTACACAGTGTTGGAATTACAGGGGCTTGCAGGGCTCAGTCTGCCTAGCTGTGAAGTAAGCCCTGGTAGTTCATGGATCACTGCCATTGACTTATAATAAGAAGGGGAGATTAATTTAAAGATAGGGCCATTAGGAGCCCTCCAGCTCAAAAAGCTCTTTAAGTATAATTCCAACACTGTATCTACATGCAAATGACCCATAACACTGTCAATGTGCCATGAGATCATTTGTATCCCATGAAGAAGTCATGTTAGGCCAGAGCCATTCTCATATTGTGCCCTCCTCACAGTACCCATCTTAATTGTTCCTAACATGCCTTGTTAGTGCAGCTGTCCCTCTACCTTCCTCAGTGCCAATAACAGAGGGAGCATTGACTTACTGGTCAGGGGATGGTGGGGGCAACAAGACAAGGAGGGCTAACTATTACAGACAGATGATTGAGGGTGGGTGTTCAATAATGACTAACAATATTGGCAATTGGGGTGGGGACCACTAGACTGCTAGGAACTGTTAGGAACAATTTGGACAGGTGTTTGGGTGGACATATAGACTATGTGGGCATTTGGAATAATTTTGGACAGGCGATCGTGGGTGGGTGAGCACTAGTCTGCCAGGGCATATAACAACACAAAGGAATGGGCAATCAGGGGTTAACCACTAGACTCCCAAGGACCGTTAGGAACAATTGAGATGGGCAGTCGGTGGGGAGGTTGCAAGCAGCACGGAAGATTAGGTTTAGGAAGTATACAGAGCATGGTACTAATGATAGGGTAGAAACAAATGCTAGCACCTAATTGGCCAAGAGGTACTTTCAGCTGGTCCATTTCCCAGCACAAAAGCATGGCAAAAAAGTAATTCAACAAAAGTATGCTTAAAAAATACATCCAATTAAGTAAAAGGACCCATTTCATAACTGAAATAAAGAACCCAGGGGTTACATTGTTGCAGGCTAACAGCCTTTCTCAGATGGTGGAAGCATTTGGCTTCACCTTATGCTTCAACCCATCCAAGGCAGACTGTTAGACCACCATAACACCCACTGTCATGCCTTGTTAACTTAACTCCTGTCCAAACCTTTGGATATGCTAGTGTGCCAGTATGCAAGTGCAAGCAGCTGGTTACATATAGGCACACTGCTGTCCAGTTAGTGCCACACACAAATGAGTTAGTGCCTTTAACTGTGCCTTCAATGCAGGGCACAGTGATTGCTCTCCTTTGGGCACTGTTTAATGTTACTAAGGCACTAACCCATTTGCATGTGCAAACTAGCTTTAAATGTCCTGGGCCTGATGTATTAAATGCTAACATTGCAGCTGATCCTGCACCTGAATATGGATATCCATCCCATGTATCAGTATATACATTCCAGTCAACACTGCAGTCTCATATCATCTCATATCAGGGTTGACCTCCATTTAAAATCAAGCAATTATTGCTCCTTCCAAATATAATGATGACATTGACATCATTTGTTGTGTTGTTTGCAGGAGGATTTTTGCTTTTGCTGCTTTGCTACTTTCTTGTTACTATACCTATTGTGGGTTTGACTGAAAAGGCTAGAAAATGTATGTTGGCCACAAAGCTAAATATTGTTCAGATTTTTAAAGATTTTTCTGTTTAACCATCACCCTTACAGAGCAATGGTTTTGTAACTTGATTGCTTGAATAGCTACAGGAGTATATTGAAGCAGGTAGTTCAGTGTATGTGTGAAGCATTTGCAGCATCTCTGGTATTGCTGTGCTTTAATCACAGAGCTGGAAGTTTCAGACATTGCACATTCTGTTGCAATGTACTTTTCATGTCATGACATTTGGGTAGTTCAGTAAGATAAGTACATTTAATGTAATTGTCACTGCATATCAGTCTGTCATCACACACACATCTGGGCTATAATGGAATGAACTTATGGAGCAGAGTTTATCATTTATTATACCACAATTATCTAGTTTTAGTCAATCAGAACACAGGAAAACTGGCAGTTATTATCCCACAAACTACTACCCACAGTCCCACAGTAGGTTATCCATATTCAGCCACACCCACAGTAGGTCATTCACCTGTTAATCACACCCACAATGGTTATTCACCTCTAACCACAGCCCAGAGTAGGTTATTCATATTCCCCTCCTCTGCTGTCCATGCTGTGTATCCACTCACAGTGGTGCTCCCCGATGTTCTTACATGACACTTGTACACTGCACCTAAGTGTACATTTCTGTCTCCCCTTTTATTTAAATTATGTGTGTTCAGCAAAGAAAATGGACCCTGGAGACTGAAGTCGAGAAAGGAGTGAGAGATAAATTTCTTGTTGAGGTGAGCTGGCATGGGGGATGGACAGAGAGAAAAAGCAACTTCTTGCATTGGGGACTGAGCTGGGAAAAACTGTACCAAATCACAAGCATGTTGGTTGTTTTGTTTACTAGAATATTGCACAGATTCTGTACCTCGAGCAGAGTTTACAGGACAAAAAGCGGACTTTGAAAAGTAAGTCGTGACTCTGGGCATCGTACTACCACCAGCACTAATGTGCATGCCCAAGTCACAGTTTTACTTTCAAAGTCTATTCCACATAACAGTGCTCCTTTTTCACTAGAAGTTACATAAAAAAATATTTAACTCCTGGTGGTATAGTAGTAATAACATTCATCTTGTTAAGCATACTCACAATAACCGGCTTCTGTGGTGATTAAATGTCCTCAGCTTTGCCTCAGCATTTAATCTTCCACAGAAGTTATTATTGCTTTTATACTTCTACAAGATGAATGTTATCACTACATAAAACAATGGTTCCATCTTTTCCTAGTCAATGTTTATAGTCGCAGCAGATTTTGATGATGAGGAAGGTGCTATAGCAATTTGCAAGACAGAGGAATCCAAAACTGCACCAGGAAGTATTAATACTAGTTAGTAAGACATGAGAAGGCGAGGGCCCATTGTGAATGTCTCCCACAGCCATGTGGTGCATTAGTACTGTCCTGTACCCCAGTTGAGATGTTTATCATGTCTGTCTTTGAAAATGTTGAAGATTTTGCTCCTCCACATGTTGTGGTAGTAATTCCACAGTTTTGCTCCTCTAACAGTAAAAAGCTATCTCTTTTTGTGGTGTTGCTTTAGGGATAAGCAGTTGCAGCTTGTGACTTCTGAGATTTGCAGTTCGAGAGGTATGCTGTAATGCACACTGAGATATTAGGATAGGGTTTTGTAATATCCTATATAGCTGCAGAGGTCTTCCCTACTCCTGTTTCTTCCAGTGTGGTATAGGCCTGCTTGTGACAGCCTGTCTATATAGGACTGGGACCTGAGAGTAGGGATGAGTTCAGTGACTAAATGTTGTACTTGCTCAATTAAATTGATATATTTTCTTAGATAAGGGCTCCAGAAAGGTGAACAGAAATCCAGATGGGGCCTAATGTAAGTTCTGTACAATAGAATGCTGCATTGTTTACTCCTGTTTAAGTGTGTTTGATGCAATTCAGAATAATATTTAAAGTTTGGACTATCTTTTGCAGTGGCTACTGGGGAGAGTGAGTTGTTGATAATTTTACTAAGTCCCTTTCCTTGGATACTGCTTTGAGTTGTAGTTAGGTTTATAGATACTAAGAGAATTATTAATGCCCATATGAAGGACAATGCATTTATCCAGGTTTAAAAACATTCTGCCTTGCCTTTCCCCATGTTTCTATTTCTT
This sequence comes from Neoceratodus forsteri, assembly GCA_016271365.2. Lineage (NCBI taxonomy): Eukaryota > Metazoa > Chordata > Ceratodontiformes > Ceratodontidae > Neoceratodus > Neoceratodus forsteri. The sequence continues at coordinate 794,830,459 of CM028131.1, forward strand.
TTAGATCATTAACTAATGACAGCTGTTTGTCAGTTGTGTCTGCTTCCCACCTAGCTTAGTATTGTCAGTAAATGTGGCCATGTACAGTAGTTATGGAGTTCTTGTTAATATCACTGATGGTAATGGTGAACAGGGTTGGTGCAAGACTGAACCCTGTGGCACCCTTCTGCTAACCTCTCCAGTAGAAGGTTGATGCCCAAACCTGACTTGCTGTTTCCTATTTTCTGAACAATTGCTAATATGTCTGCCCAGTGCTGTGTTAACCCTATTTTGTTAGTTTATTAATAAGTTCACAGTGTGGAACCTTGTCAAATGCTTTACAGAAGTCTAAAGGATAACATCCACAGGCTTTGAGTTGTCAAGGCCAATCCTCTGTGGTTCTTAAAAGTGACCAGGTTGGTGGTACATGAGTAGTTACTTGTGAATCCGTGTTGGTGAAGATCTTTGAATCCAGTGACTTGAGTTCAGTTTCACTTTTTTCTGACTAGTTGTTCCATGGTTTTACTGAGAGTAGAAGTCTGGCTAATTAGTCTGAAATTAGCAACATTTTCTCTTGCTCCTCACTTATGGATTGGGACCACCATGAGTTTCTCAGTCAGAGGGTACCTGACCAGTGGATATCGATTTATTAAATATTTTAGTGATAGGATATACTAGACTGACAGATTCTTGATAATTAATCTATAACTTAGATTGTCAGGGCCTGATGAAGAATTGACCCTTAGTTTTTTATGGCAGCTAGGGGTTCTTCTTCAGTGAATCTAATGCATGAAAATGTGTTATTGTTGTTGACTGGGGTGGTTTGCTTGTGGCTATAGATAGGAGAAATAGTAGTTTAACTCCTCTGCAATTGCTGTCTCATCACGTGTACAGTAGTTTCACCATTCACTACTATGGGACCTGGCTAATATTTTTAAATTCATATGACTATTGACATAGGAGTAGAATGTCTTATTGTTGTCCTTAGTGTGTGCTATGCAAAATACTGTTTTAGTGTTTTCCTGTTTGATTAGTCTTTTTAATTTTTAAGTTCAATTTTACTTGGAGTAGGTGTCAGTGTTGTTGTTTCTTTTTAATTTATTGTTGGCTTTTTCCTTGACTATGATTTGTCTTTTTACTGCTTTGGTTAGCCATAGAATTCTGTCTTTGTTATTGTGTTTTTAACAGTGGGACAAACATAGAAACATAGAAACATAGATTCTGACAGCAGAAAAGGACTCTTAGCCCACCCAGTCTGCCCATTTCCTACCTAATGGATAAGCTGCAGATTCTAGTTAACCAGCAGCCTACTTCTTCCTACCACACCCCTAAATTGCTTTATGACTGTCCCATGCGTGCTTGAATTCCACCACTGTTTTTGACTCCACAACCTCCTCCGGAAGGCTATTCCATGCACCCACAACCCTCTCTGTGAAAAATACTTCCTTAAATTACTTCTGAGCCACCCCCCTTCTATCTTCAAATTGTACCCCCTTCTTCTTGCACCCTCTTTTTTGAAAGATGCTACCCTCTTGGACTTTGTTGATTCCCTTGAGGTACTAGAAAGTTTCTATCATGTCCCCCTCTCCCTTCTTTCCTCAAGGCTATACATATTTAGCTCCTTAAGTCTCTTCATATGTCTTCGGTGCAGACCCTGCACCATTTTGATTGCCCTCCTCTGGACAGCTTCCATCCTGTCTATGTCTTTGCGGAGATTGGATCTCCAGAACTGCACATGATACTCAGATGGGGTCTCACCAACTGTCTGTACAGAGGGATAATAACTTCCTGTTTTCTACTGGTGATGCCTCTCCCTATGCATCCCAGTATCCCCAGCCCTCCTTTGCCCTCTCATTGCTTGCCCACCTTAGGTCATCTGATATGACCACCCCAGGTCCCTTTCCATTTTTGTTGTTGTTAGTATCTCACCCCCATTGTGTACTCTTCCCTGGGTTTTGTTTCCCAGGTGCATTACCTGCACTTCTTAGCATTGAATCTAAGCTGCCATACATTTGACCATTCCTCTAACCTTGCCAAGTCCTTCTCATTCTTTCCACCCCACCTTGTGCATCAACTCTGTTGCAGATCTTTGTGTCATCTGCAAGAGACATACTTTCCTTCAGTCCCTCTGCAATGCAAACATAAGACATTGAAGAGAACGATCTAATACTGAACCCCTGCGGTGCCCCATTATTAACCCCCTTTCTTCAGAGTGGGCACCATTTACTATTACTCTCTGTGTCCTATTCTCCAGCCAATTCTTTACCCAGGCTGTCATCTTGGGACCGCTCCCAGGCTGCTAACTTGTATATTAATCTTTTGTGTGGGACTGTGTCAAATGCCTTGCTAAAGTCTAGGTAGGCCATGTCCACAGCCCTCCCTGATCTACTACCTTGGTCACCCAGTCAAGGAAATCTATCAGATTTGTCTGGCATGACCTTCCACTGTGAATCCATGCTGCCTTGGGTCCTGTGCCCTCTGGCCTCTAGATACTCAACAATTCTTTCCTTCAGAGTGATTCCATCATTTCCCTACCACTGAGGTTAAACTAACAGGTCTGTAGTTTCCTGCTTCTGCCTTGCTCCCACTTTTGTGAAGGGAATCACATCTGCCCTTCTCCAGTCCTCGGTACCACCCATCCTCCCATGATTTGTTAAAGATGGTAGTCAGTGGTGTCACTACTTCTACCCTTAGTTCTTTTAAATTCTGGGATGAATCCCATCAGGCCCCATTGCTTTGTCCACCTTCAGTTTTAAGAGTTCTTTCAGAACCCTTTCTTCTGTAAATGGGCTGGTATCAACTTCTGTATCCAGAGTGTTTCTACTGTTTGTTTTAGGTACCTCCCCACTTCCTTTGTATATACTTTTCAAAAATATTTGTTTAGTATCTCTGCCTTTTCACAGTCACCCTCTGCCCACCCTCCTCCCTTTATTAAGCCTCACTAACCCTCCTTTGTCTTCTTTCGCTCCCTGATGTACCTATAAAGGTTTTATCCCCTTCTTAACTGAGTTGGCTATCTTTTCCTTGGTTTGGGCCTTGCTGTTCTGACTGCCTTCCCAGCTTCCTTTTGCTTTAACTGATACAGTTCTCTGTCCTGCTCCTTCTGTGATTCCTTGTACTTCCTGAATGCTTTCTTTTCTCTTGAACCTTCACTGCCACTTCCTTTGAAAACCATAGTGGTTTCTTACATCATTTCATTTTGTTTATTTACTTCACACAAAAGCTTGTTACCTCTGTGATGGCAGTTTTATTATTCTCCATTGTTCTTCCACCTCCTTCCTGCCCATTTGCTAGTGCATTCCTTAGGCACTCACCCATTTAGCAAAGTCAGCCCTCCTAAAGTCCAGTACTTTTGCCTTTGTAAGCTTGACTCTATTGCTGTGTTTATTGTGAACCATACTGTTCGATGGTCACTAGTTCCCAGATGTCTACCCACATCTACATCTGATCCTCTCTTCATCTCCGTTTGAGAGAACCAGGTCTAAGATTGCTCCCTCTCGAGTTGGCTCCAATACTAGTTGTCTAAGGCATGCCCCCTGTAGGGCATCTAGAATAACCCACTCTTCAAGTGGCTGCTGCAACTGCCACTCCAGTTAACATCTGGCATATTCAGATCACCCATCACCAATATCTCCCTTTTTCTGCCATTCTAAGTATTCTTTCTATCATTTCCTTCTCCATTTCCTCCCCCTGAGAAGAAGTCTGTATATCTAACCCTGTGCGGATTGTGGGTGCCATTGCGGTCTCAAATTTACCCACAGTGCTTCTTCTTCTCCCTGTTTTCCCTTTTGTTCTGTTGCTTTGATTCCTTCCCTTATGTGAAACTACTCCTCCTCCTCCTCCTTTACCCTCCTGTCCCTCCTGTAGATAGTGTATCCTGGTATGTTTACGTCCCAGTCATGGTTTTGTGTGTACCATGTTTCTGTGACTGCCACAATATCGATTTTCCTCCTCCATCAAGGCCACTAATTCAGGAAGCTCCTTACTCAGACTACGGGCATTAGTACTCATTGCTCTCCATTTTTTGATGGCTTTACCTTCTTTGCAGCATCCCCCACTGACTGACAAATATTAATTCTGCTGTTAGTAAGTGATGTTGTAGGAGGTCCAGTTATCTTTAGTGGAGGTGTCATGCATCTTGGAGTCCCAATCAATTAGTCTAAGTTAATTGTTAATGCTGTCAAAATTTTAACAATTGTAGTTTTTAATAAACTTTGGTTTGGTTGATTTCCTAGAGGGCATTTCATATAGCAAGTGATGGTATTGAGATCACTCCCTCTAGTGGGCAGTTAACAATGATACCATATACCATATGTGTAAGACAAGGCCTCCTGAGGTGGCTTACTACCAACTCATATCATTCATTGCATTAGCTACCAATTGTATAGGTCTTATCCACTCATTAGGTAAATATGTTGATAGCTCTGCCCTGTTTTAGCTACGAATGTATAGGCATTAACCAGTGCTCATAGTACTATACTCTGTATGATTGTTCACCCACATTTATTCTGTATAAGTACTGTGATGAATGTCTATGTTTTATTCTGACGTGGAGCCTTTGGAAATGAGTCTATGACTCAAAGGGATGTAATTTTGATTTCCTAAATAAATAAAAATAAGTAAATAAATACTAGGTTTACGTTGTTAGTATTAAGTCAAAGTGTTTTTCTCCTCTGGTGGGAGATGTTACTAGCTGTGTAATACCTACAGAGAACATTTAATCTATGAAGGTGTCTTCAGTGGTGTTTGTGCCTAACAGGTAGCTCCCAGTTGATCTAAGGGAGATTATAGTCACTGAGCACAACTGTAGTTCCCAACTCAGCTGTGTAGGTAATCTCCATTAGTAAGGCTTCACTGCACTCATTGGATGAATTAGGGGTCTATAACAAATGCCCAGGGTGATAGTCTGCTTGTTTGTGTTTAAGTTTACCTGAACCCAGATGTTCTCTATATTTTGGTCTAGGGTGTTTGGGGAACATCTATTGGAATTCAATGTTGTTTTTCATACATATAGGCAACCTCCCCATTTATTTATCCTGTTCTTGTAGTAGAATTTATACCAACTGATTTCCTGGTTTCAGGTACTTGCATCATCGCACCACATTTCAGACATTGTGATAACATCAAGCCTGTGTCTGTGCATAATGGTATGTAGTTCAGAGAGTTTAGTTACATTAAGACCCCATGCCTTTAATGCCAAGATCTTCAGAGTTGGATCATTATTGATGATGTTTGCTTTAGTATGCACCTTTGTGTGGAGCTCACCCAAGTCCCCATAGGAAATAGTTTAAACCTTTTCAATGTATGTTTTATCTGTTTTCCCAATATTAGATTTCCCTGTCTACTGAGATGATGGCCATCCCAGCTAAACAGGTTATGTTTATTAACACAATTTTCCCAGTGTGAGGCAGCCATGATTCTTTTGCAGTGACCATTTTTGCAGCTTTTCATTGAAGGTTTTATTTTTTATTTTTTGGTAACCTGCCCTAGGTACCGGTAATATTTCTGATATGCATATGGTGCTGCCCTTGATTCAAGTTTACAACACAAGTTAGTAAGATCCGATTTGCACATTTTCCATGGGCGAACTGTTGATGTTGTTTGTGTCTATGTGTAGTATGACAAGTGGGTTTGTGCCTGAATTATGTAAAATAGTGTCAACCATGATTGTTATAGCTTTCATTTTCCCACCCTAAGGCTGTAGCATGCTCTGTTAGCTTTGTCTGGTCCACATACAAGTCTGTGGATAACAACTGCATATTTATAGTCAGCAAACAGAACAATTATTTGATATCATATACATGGCAAACAGATACAGTGGTAATGACACAGGGTGCACTTTGAAAGCAATAGCAACTGCTAGGAAGCAAACAATACAAACTACCAAGTACTGTTATGGGTTTGCCCATCTGAGTGTGGGAGTAGGACATTCTGACACATTCATAGAGGTAAGAGGTGAAGATAAGGGAGCAAAAAGCAAGGGCACAATGAAAAGAGGCAGATATGAATAGAAATTACAGGATATATGAAGGATGTTGATGAGAACAGATATGGATTGAGAAAGGTTCAGAAATGACATGACATGCTGCGTAAGATTATTTATTTGCTGACTGGGTAGGCCCACAGAAATGAATGTCCCTTTCCATGGGCGACCCAGAATTGATTACAAAACAGTAACAGAAAAGTATAAATACAGATTCAGAATGTGCAGAAAACAGATTAGAATGTATAATATCACACAAATGTGGGATCATAGACAGAAACACATCCAGGGTCAATTACACTTTAAGTTACATTGCACAACAAGAGAACAGGTGCAAGAGACAGGGTTACAGCATAAGTGTCAGCAAGGATGGCCACTCAAGCATCCATCAATTTAGATCACTTGTTACCACAGAAATTACATAGACAGGTATAATGAAGTGCAGAGTCTTGAATACAGTTACAAAGACTGTACACAAGCAAATGAGCCCTGGGGTATTTTGAATATGGGTGCAGAAGATCCGTTTAACACCTCCAGTGGTAAGCTACCCAGAGTGATGGAGCAGAAATAGAAAAGACCTGTCACCTGTGCATATCTAGGCTCTTGTGCCCTCCATCAGTGCACATATTGATTACCTTAATGCTCTTTCCTGTGTTTTGGCCTGGAGAATACCATTGAGACTGGGAGGGCAGCAATTTTGAACAGTTTAAAGGTTAGGCAGATGACCGTATTGGTTAATCTCATTGCAAAGGAAGGCTAGTGTAGGGCAGAGGGCACATCACAGTGATGGTCTCTGGGCTGTGCTCCTGCCCAAAATGTACCACTTTGCAATATAATAACTGTAGTCTGCTTAGCTCAGAATCATGGAGGGTTGTAGGTGGAGCTCCATAGAGTAGGAACAGGCAGTAGTGTGCCAGTAGCAATGGCCAGCTGTGCTTTGTTACTGAGGTACCCACTTCATCTGTACAGAAGATCAATCTTCTAATGCAGAGATTTCATCACAGCCTCAACATTAGGTTTCAGTGTGTGCTCCTGGTCAAGATGGACCTCAAGGTATTTCATAGTCAGTCACTTCCAGCTGGTACCAACAAAAGAGGAGAGCTGGAGTAGATTTTGTCTCACTTTCCTAAGTGCCTAGAACCAAACAGCAATGTTTTGGTTTTCTTGAGGTTAAGGACATGCTTATTGTTTAATAGCCATCCTCCAAAGATTAAGTAATTAACCTCAGGCACATACACAGATGTGACAGGCATTAATCAATGCTGATATTGTTTACAAGTATGTTAGTTAAGGAGGAATGCAGGACTATGAACAGTGAGGCAACTGTGGAAGACATTTTAGTAAGAGAGAATTTTTCTGGTGGAAAATGAAAGAAAAGACTCAAATCTTTGCATATGAAAACATTAATGCAGAGTGATTTACTAAATAATGAAGCATGGCATATATATTGTATGTATATACTTATTTATTATTCATTCATAGAAACATAGAAGTCGATGGCAGGAGACTGCTAGGTCCATCTAGTCTGCCCATTTGTTTTAGACCTGTTTTGACACTCTAGTCGCCCTTTGTAGTCAGGACTCCTTGTGTCTATCCATGCATCCTTGAATCCCCACAGTGCTGACCCCCACCACCTCTTGGGGCAGGCTGTTCCAAGCATCTACTACTCTTTCTGTAGAAAAACTTCCTGGTGTTGGTAGAGAACCTCCTCCTTGCAGCCTGAGGTCATTTCCCTGATTCTGGAGCTCTTCTTGAAGTGAAAAGTTCCTGTGCCTGTACTTTGTTAATGCTTTTTATGTACTTGAATGTTTCAGTTATGTCCCTCTCTCTTCTCTGCTCCAGGGAGTGCATATTCATTCCCTAAGTCTTTCCTCATAAGGCATGAACTACAGACCCTGAATCATTTTTATGTTGGCGCTTGTGCAGCTAACATCTTATGATAGTGCAGATTTGGAGGCGCGTCACTGTTGAGCGAATGCAGAGTGCGCATCAGTAGGTGCGTCCCTCATTCCCAATCAGCCTGCATGCCAGCATCATACCACCCAGGTGAGCACATCTAAGGAAATGTCCGCTGTAATGCGAGCAAAGCTCCATCACACACAGTGGACCTCCCAATATCTTACCAGAAACACAAACATGGTGGCACACTGTCCGCCAAACTACCAACCAGAGGTGCCCAATCCTCCTGACAGATCACCCTGCCCTCAATGTATGTGCTGACAGGAAGCCCACTCCCCATCAGCATAAAGAACTCCCAATTTGTTATATGCAGAGAGGGTGCCCAATCCCCCTCGGCTATTGCCCCACCCCTGCTGTCCTTGTGTGCCTACAGGGTGCCCAACCCGCCGGCATAAAGTAACCCCTCCTTTTATTGTGTGCTGATGGGGGTGCCCAATCTCCTGTCAGTTATAGCTGCCACCCCCAAAAACAAGGCTCTGTTGATATGCTGGGAGCCCACCCCAGTGTGCCACATGCCCTATGAACAGAAAAACAGTCCTGCAATGTTTTTTTTTTTGTACCTGTGGAAAAAAGAGCTGTTCTCGGCAGTCTCCTGCCCACCTCCCACAACCAGCACCCACCCACTGTGCACCCTGCCTCCCCACCCCCTCACCCCATACTGACCTGCGAGTCTGGCCTGATGATCTTGGTCGACCGGGAACATGTCTGCACTCCTCAAAGCCGACCACGAACCGATGAAATGCTGGTAAGCTGTATAATGGAATAAATAGGGTTTTCAACTTTGATGTATATCGCATGCATTTTTTGAATTTGGCACCAAATTTTAAACATGGGGTTTTGGGACCTCTCCTCATGAATTCTGGCACTGTAATGGCATTATTTGGTCCTGAAAGGTGATTTCACGGTCACTATGTGGAATCACCTTTCGAGCCAGTAATGAAAGCGACAGTGCAACTGTTCATGTGGGGGCTCTCAAAAAGTCTATGCTGCAAATTTGGTGGCAAAACTCCCAAAATGTCTGTTTTATAAGCATGCATTGTGCTGTTTCACACACGTCTGTAACATCAAGAATTTGTAATATTTTCACTCCAGATTTTCAAAATTGGCATTTTCCACACCTTCTGATGAACAGTATAGCTGTCATTTACATATCCTGCCGAAATATGTTTTCTCACGTCTGGAGGAGAATAGCGCAGTCGCTGTACGAAATCAATTTTCAGGACATTTTGAGGAAATGACAGTGACACTGTTCATGATTAGAGGTCCTAAAATGCCTATGTTGAAAATTTGATGCTGAAAGTCCATAAAATGACTGTGTTGCGGTGTGCATTGTCAGATTTCCACGCACCCTTGTAACCATGATTTGCAATAATTCCATCCAGATCTTCAACACTGGCATTTTCACCATCCCTTATGAACATTTCAGCTGTCATTTTCACATCCTGCCCAAAATGTGTTTTCGCATCTGTAGTGCACAATGGTGTGGTCATTGTGGGAAATCAACTTTTGGGACAGATTAACAAAATACTGTTCATAAGGGAGGTCCCAAAATTCCTATGTTAAAAATGTGGCTACCAAACTCCACAAGTAATTGGGTTATGGACCTGTGTTGCACAGTGTGTATACATGCTCATTGCTTCACCAATATTTCATATTGTCACTCCAGATTTTCAATGTTGCCATTTTTATGCCTCCTCATGAACAATACAGTTGTCATTCTCCACATCCTGCCCAAAATGTGTTTTGTTCCTCTGTCGCAAATATCAACCTTTGTGCAAAACCACCTTTCAGCTAATAACGTGATTGTGCGCTTTTCATGAGATGGCCTGACAAGCAGCCCATGTTGAAAATGTAGAGTGAAACTACCACCACATGCCTACGCTGTTAGGGTTTCCAACTGTAGCATCCACCCTGTACAGACCGAGGCATCAGGGGTGTGACTTGGGATCATCGGATGTAATGCTCACGCCATTCTACCCCCAACCCTGCAACCACTGACAGGCATTGTGTGTGGCACTGTTCATCCACAAAGTTCACCCATGCTCCTATACTGCACCCCGTTAGCATATTTCCTTATGGAACAAGTTAAGTTTAATGCCCAAAAGACCCCAAAGCACACCACAACACTTGTCCAATGTCTACAAGGGTGGGGTGAGGTACAATCATAAGCGTTTTAGCTGTTGACCAAGGCACACCCAATGCCTGTCGTTCTCTACAGTACAGGGGTGGGTTGGCATAACTTCAATACTTCACTGCCATTCCTATTATGCATCTCTAGCTCTGGACTGCCAATGTCAATGCCAGCTGGACAACATTCGCATTGACACATGCTTGTTTTTGCCTTTCTCTGTACTGTTTCACCGTCAATGTCTTTCCTGAGGTGAGGCTCCAGAATTGGACTCTGTATTCCAGGTGAGGCCTGACAGGAATCTGTATAGTGGTAGTACCACCTCTCTCTCTTCCTGCTTGTGGTTCCCCTCCCAATGCAGCCCAGCATTTGTTGGCCTTCATTGTTGCCTTCTCACACTGCTTACTAACCTTCAAGTCATCTGAGATTATGATTCCCAGATCTCATTCCTGGTTTGAGGCTGCTAGTCTTTCACCTCCTAGGTAATACTCCTTACTTGGATTTTTTTTCCAAGGTGCATCAACTTGCACTTTATGGCATTAAATCTCAGCTGCCACATTCAGACCATTCTTCTAATTTCTTGAGGTCAGCTTCCATCTTACTCCACTCCTTCTGAGGTGTCCAACCTGCTACATATCTTGGTGTCATCTGCGAACAGACACACCTTCCCTTCCTGTCCATCAGTGATGCCTGCTATAAAAACATTGAAGAGCACAGGCCCCATCACTGAACTCTAGAAACACCCAGCTGGACATCCTGCCTTCCGTCTATTGTGCTCCATGAACCTGCTCCATTATCCTGTGTTCATTCATTCATTCATTCATTCAGTTAGTTAGTTATTAATTTTGTTAATTGTTTACTTATTAATTTAATTTTACCTGGGCAGTGGACTGGATCACTGACCTGTTTTAACCATGTCTGAGGAATGGCATACAACAAAAGGGAAACATACAAATTTCAATATGTAAACAATAAAAAATATAAAACACATTAAAACATAAAATATGCAAAAATATGTACAAAATGATGACTTATCATACTTGAAGACCAGAAAGTACCACTGCAATTGCAGCTAAAGTTATTTTTACGTGATCTTTAAACCAATGTTAAAATTATTGCCTTTACAAGGAGGATCACAGTTTAATTTAGCAGTATAATTTAGCAATCTAGATTCATAGCATATAAATGAGTGTTCAGCAATTTTCATTTTGACATTCCTCCTGATACCACTTATTGTAATTCTTCTCAACAAGATATACTCTTAAGCAATAAGGCATGACAGAGTGTGTGTTACTGTGTAATAACATCACACCTTGGGTGGTTGAAGCACAAGGCCACAGTCCCATTGCATTCAGCACCCAAGAAGTGATGTTATTACACAATAACACACACCCTGGAGTGCCTTACTGCTATTATAAATCTCATTATGTTTAGAATAAAAAGCTACAATAAATACACTTTTATGTTTTTTAGTGATTTGTAAGTGTGGAAGGGTATTTGAAGAAAAGAAGTTATTTGTTTCTGGTTGCTCAGAAGGTGGTGCTGTTCTTTGTGTGCTGTCTTTATCATTAATTTCCTATCTTGAACCTCCCCTCGGTTTGGGTTTAGTGTTCTTGCTGTTTCCTTGTGTTACTGGAAGTTGTACTGATCTTTTTTTTGGGGGATGAAAATGAGTAAATCCAGTAGTTTTGAACTGAGCATGGTCACTGACTGGAGGCGCAGCAGGTCGGACAGCGGAGGATATGTGGGAATGCTCATTACACTGAATATGATGGTGTGTTTTGTTCACAGGCTGGAGGGTGAAACTGTTCATGCCTTTCCTTACATCATGATTTTTTAACTGCTTGTGGCTGTTCATAAGTGAAAGTCTCTGAATAAACTCTGGTCAGAGTCAATATGGCTGTGGAAAGCTTTTAGGAGTGGCAAGAGCATGGAAAAGAAAATGCAGTGCTTTTGCTGCTCGGGCCAGCCATAAAGTAATACTGCAGCTAATTCCAGTACAAGCGCGTGCGTGTTACTCGCACATGTGAAGTTTGCCCTCTAGTCAGCCCTGCAACAACGGTGATGCTGACATAACTATGTATACAAAATAGTCATGCATACACAGTTTAAGTCAACATCACAATGTTGCATAGGTAGCCATCATTACTGCAGTTGCAGAACAGAAAAGTAGTGCGCCGGGAAGTGGGTATGTCTATAGCATGGCCCACTGGGGAAAGAGCATAAACAGAAATGCTGGAAGTTATGTTGGAGCACTGTGGCAGCTCATCAGACAGTGGTCCAGTTACAGTACGTGCTTCCATTGTGCTGTTATACAGATCTGATGATGGCATAACATCCATGGAGCTTGTCCCATGCAGCTGTACAAATCAGACGCAGGAGGAGTCTGTTAACAAACTAGAGATCTGATCTGGGACTTGCTCATCATCAAAGTCATTTCTCATTCTTTTCTAAGCAGTAATTTCTGGCAAATGTGCCTTAAGCATATTGAACTCTTTGCTGGTAGACTACTTCTGGTTTTCCCATGATTGTATTAGGCAGGGGTAGTAGCAGTCTTGAAGTGGTAGCTGCAGTGGTGGCACACTCTGGAAAAAGTGGTCTCCATCCTCATCTGCACATTTTAGAATTATGCCTTTCCTGTTTTTGCTGTAAAGAAACTGAACCCTTTAACACAAAAACAAGGAGTCAGTTATCCCCATTTTACTTAGTGAGGAATGTCATTATGGGTTTGCATCAGATGTACAGTGGCCGTCATAGATGCAAAATATTTTTAACAGTAATCAACTGTATGTAAAAGCTCTTTTTTGAATGTGTGCTTTCTTAATGTTGTCAATACCACTCCACCCATGTGTACCCTTGTTCTGGTTCTGTACCAAAGTTCATTATTTTACATTTTGTATTCAGGACAAAAATGCCTTTCAAATGAGCATAGTCACTAATCTAAATTCTTTATAGTTTTTATGTTTCCTTGCTTGTGTGCAAGAAGCATGTTGTGGTAGAACAAAATTTCAGAGTTGTGTCAGGGGACCGAGTCAATGCATAAGCAATCTAGTGGGCTTGTCCTGGCAGACCAATGAGCATGCATCCAGACTGTGACACTAGTTACCGTTTCATAGCTGGAATCTGTTCCCTAGTTGAAAGAAATAAAGTGCTCAATTGAGGGCATTTCATTCCTTTCATTCATGCCTTATTGATCTTACTGCTTGTCTCCCCATCCATCCTGCAGATGTCTGGGTACCCAGCCATACACTGCATCCCCATGCCCTGTGGTACCCAATCAGATGAGTGCTACATTAATAACATCAGGTAAAGAGGCACTGGTCCATATAGCACTACCTGGAACAGCGAACAGGGATTTACAGCACTAGCCATATGCACTCTTCTGGTCGCTGTCCATGGTGCCGCTATGTGGACAAAGGTACACAATCCAGGAGCCTGGCCAAGTTGCTCCCATGGTATAGAGGTGGGGGCACTGAGCAACTTGGCCATCAGCAGTGAAGATCAGAATTCTAATCCTGGTCTCCAAATTTTAACATATTGGGAATTAGTTTTTTTTACATGGGACTGTGGAAACAGTATTCCACTGCCCCATAATTTTAACTTTCCCGTGATCCACACCCTTGGGTGACAATCCTACAGATGAGGGGTGCAGGGGCAGAGCCCCCATGTCCAAGGGTATGGGGTGCCCTCTCTGTGCCATAAGCAGTAAACAGTCCTAGCATTAAAGAACAAGTAAATATTATTTATCCTTCCCACACAGACATCCATGTTGAACTTGTTAGTGTCTCTGTGTGAATGACAGTTCATGTTCTTGTCCCTGAGCTCCTCTATTACTCTCCAGTGCTTCATGTGGCCACAATGCCCAGACTGAGCATTGCTTTCTGTGATGTACCCACTGACCCACCCCGTGGATCTCCTAGCGCCCATGCTGCCTCAGTGTGCCCCACTCTGCAACACAATACAAGGAACAAGAGTGCTGAGAAGTGAGGCGGCATTGCCTGCAGAGCTGTAGCTTAACCCTGGATTGTGGGGAGAGAGAGAGAGAGAGAGGGGCTGCAGGGACAGACACCAAGAAGGAGAGGCAACAGCACCCCTCCCAAAAAGAGAGCACAGGATTAAAAGAGGTGGTGAGTGGTGCCAGTGTCAGGGACAGAGTGGAAGAGAGCCCCAACCAGTGACAGCAACATACTGAGATGTGGTGAGTAAACGGAATGAGAATGATCACCAGGTGACAGGTTGTCACTATTGTAGCATCACCTTTGAAGTGTGAAATTGGTGGCAGTGCACTGTAGTGATCATAACTACGATAACCTGTGGCTTCCAGACCTGCACATGAACAAGCATTAATTTAAATAGGTGGCCTGTCCCTAGCAGTGTCTACTCACTCCCCACCCCATCCCACCCCACCCTCCGAGACAGACAAAAGAACAGTGAGAGCTGCTTCCAGTGAGGCATATATGTGCAGGTCCAATCTGTTCCAGTCAGAGATGAGTGTCAACCCCACCCTCCCAAACAAAGACGTTGAGTATTGTGTGCACCAGAGCTCGTTGCCATCCATTTTATTTCCACTCACCTTCCAGCACCTTGCTGTTGATCTGACTCTCTGTTTTTCTTTATGAAGCTCAGTAGAAACAGACAGCACATACAGAGACAGAGAAAGTGGCAGCAAGAGTGCCATGACTGGGACAGAGAGCAGTGCTGCAGAGTTTTCCTTTCACTGTGGGGAGCGGACATGTGATAGAGAGAGAGAGAGAGAGAGAGAGAGAGAGAGAGAGAGAGAATGAGTGAGAGACCAGGAGAGACACAGTGTAAAACAAACTTGATGCATCTATTCCACCACTGCACAAAAGTAGCACCCAGGCAGAGCCAGAGACAAATATGTGGGTCACATATATGCTCCTTCACATTGACTAGCACAGTGTAGGGTGGGCACTGGATTGGCATCCCTGGGTAGTTGCTGTCCCCTACCTCCAGCTCACATTACCACCTATGGAACAATCTGCAGTAGTCACAGACTGATGTGGGTTACTCATCTTCCCTCCACACCATCCCTCTACACAGGTTGGCACAGTGATAAGGTGACCTCCAGGTGGGCAGCCCAAGGTGAATAGTGGACTGTGGCCTGCATAAGTTGGCGATTGGTGCCCACCTCCACAACTGCCCCACCACTGCACATTGGCTGCCCCAGCCAGAGACAGAAATATGGGTTGCACATTTGCCATGCCACACCTGTTTCTATCTAGCCTGGTGGGAACGAGGTAGGTGGAAATAGGGTTGTGGTCTAGACCCACTGGGTGGGCTGAGGCCATTGGCACCAACACATCTTTCTGCATTTCTGCACATGTGAAGCATTTTCTCTTACATTCCACCTCCAGCATGTTAGGAGCACTCTGCAGGGGCCAATGACAGATGTGGTTCACACATCTGTCCATCTTCACACATCTGAGTTCCATGAAAGCTGGCACTGACACTGGGTGGGCTCCAGGCAGGTGGCTCTGGAAGAATGATGCCCCATCCTCCCATCCCACCTCCACACAAGGGTAACACCCTGCAGCAGTCAGAGATAGAGATGCTAGTTGCACATCTGCCCCTTCATACTTGTCCCTGCTCCACCAGAGCTAGCATGAAGGTTGGAGTGGGCTGTGGATGACTGACCTTCCTCACCCTATGCCACCCTCTACACTGCAGAACACTCTGCTTTAGCCAGAGACGCTCCCATCTAGTGTGTTCTACCTATGGAGAGCACTCTGAGGTACTGAGATACAAAATTTGTATCTTGTTTCTGCCCCTCCACAAGTGTTCACACTCTGCTGAGTGGGTGGGGGTGGGGTAGGTACAGTGGGTGCTCCTGAGTGACTGGTGTTCCATCTTGCACCCCACCTATCAATCCAATACTTTACAACAACCAGAGAAGAGATATGGATTGCACACCTACTCTATCATAAACTGTGCCCATTCTAAAAGTTCCACATACAGGCTGTAGTGGGATCTAAGATGGTGGCCATTAAGTGAATGCCCCCCATCCCACCTCCACATGAGGCACTCCTCCCGTCCATTATATATTTGCCATGGAGGCACTCCTCCCCTCCATGCCTCCTTTGCATATGAGGAAGCAATTCTCCTTCCCCAGTCCTTTTCCACATGTGAAATAGTGTCTTATGTAATCATGTTTGGTCTCAATCATTGTTGAATGCAACATTGTACATGTTGTATATACTAATGTAAAGAAAACTGTTTTATTTTAATTTATATTATGTGTTCTTACTTTTGGTATCTCACACCAGGTATTGCCTTTATCATTGTTTGTGTAAGGGACCTCCTTGCAAATAAGCTTGTTCAATGGATTTTATTCCTTCACAATAAACTTGAATTTGAACATGAAAGCACTCTTCCTTCCATTCCATCTCCACACATAGGTATCATTGCTCCACCTCCACCCCACCTCCATACATTGTTAGCACTCATCCCTGACCCTCCAGTGCTTCTCCCACCACATGTCATCTCTACCACTGGATAGCACTTCTCCCACTGCATCCCACCTTTTGCACAAGGGGAGCATGCCTCCCCTCCATTCAACCTGAACACATGGGGTTTTCCTCTTACTTCATATCAGCTCTGTACATGGGGGCACTACACCCCTTCATCCCACTGCCCCTACATGGGAGCATTGCTCCCCATCCATCCCACCTCATACACATGGGGACACTGCCACATTTGCATCACTCCTCCTCTACCACCTTCCTGCCTCTGCATACAGAGAGTACTCCTAACACCATTCCACCTTTGCACATTGAAGTACTCTGCAACAGCCAGAGACAAAGATGTCAGTCAGGCATCTGCCTTTCCACACCTATTCCCAGTCCACATAATAAGCTCCAAGTTGGCAGAACATCAGTGGGGTTGAGATGTAATAAGTGGGTTGCCCTGGGAAGTGGTGCCAATACCCCTCACCACCTCTATGAATGAGAGGTCCCCCCAATCAATCTTTATTCTTTTCTTCACTCATCACTTTTCTGCTGATTATCCTCCCGTTTGATTGCCTTACCAGTCCTCCCTCCTTCCCTCCCAAGACAGGACTACAGGCAGCTAGGCCAGGAGGATCTTCCTCAGTCTCTCCTGTCTTCTCTTCAGACCACACCACCAGCCCAGCCAGCATTCAGCACAATCAAGAAGATGTGCTCGCATTACTCACAGCTCGGCACTGGATGGGTCAGTTCTTTCTCTAGTAGACCATGCTTCAATTTCTCCCACAGTTCAACTAAGGCTAGAGAAGAGCAGCACACAGTCCCACTTGATCACCACAACAATCGACAGGACACCACAACTTGCTTGGCACTATACAGATGATTCAGCACAGCAGCATGCTCACTTCTCTGTCTCACCAGGCTTCTCCTGCTCTCTCTCTCTCTCTTGATGATGTCACTCCCCAGCCCAGCCAGCCCAATGCCTACCACAGCACACAAATGAACACCACCAGACCCTCCCACTTCCTCTGCAAACAGCAAGGATCCTCACTCTTAAGCGTTCAGTCCTGTACAAGTAGCAGAGTTGGGGATCTGGCTGGGCTCCTGTTGGACCTACTGCTGTAATGGAGCTTGAGCCTGCCTGAATACAACAGGACAGCTAAACTGAGTCCTCTTAATCCCTACAGATGGAGGCTGCTGCACAGATGATTGCTACAGCCACTCAGGCACCACCTGGGATTTAAAATAAGAACTGAACATGGCAGGCAGCCTGCCATCTGCCTCCTCCTGCAACTGCTTGCAGCACTTGCCCAGCTCCTCCTCTGCTACCACTGCTACCACTGGTCAGTAGTGTCAGTGAGTGGCCCACATTTGAGTGGTCAAGTGATCTCCTCGACTTGTTAAGAGCCCCACAACCAATATTCTCTTTTGACTTCCTTCTGTGTCTGGTTGCATTTGCCTGTTTTCAAACACTCAATAAACTTTTTTCTAGTGTCTGTTTAGATACAGAATATTAAATATATCAAAATAAAATATAATTGCTTTGAAGAAGATAGAAGTCATTATTATACTACCTTCAATGTATGGTTGGAGAATGCTGAAATCTCATCTTGATTGTTTACTTCCTTATTGCTGTTTTGTATTTTGGGTTAAATCAAATATAATAAAATCTAATTTTTATTTGAGAAGATAGAATCTTTTATTATGGCTCTTTTGGTTTGATCCATGCACTGATACATTGACACAGTCAGATTACCACAATTTTGGCAGCCTTGCACCATTCCTCTGATCCTAAAAATATGTATTACAATGGTTACCTAACTGTAGGTCTATATTCAAATGGCTTTAGTTCATTATAATCACACACTAAAAGAATGGTCTTAATGAGTTCATTTAAGATTTCATAATTTGACCTCTTGCAATTTTAATGACCTCCCAATCTTGAGTCTTCAATTTGTTTTATTTAAACATTTCTTTTGCTCAGTTCATCAATAGTCCACTAAGATTTAGAATAAAATTACTTTAGAACAAAAACTGTACAAACGTTTGGTATGATTTTCACAAATATTAACTTCTCTCCGAGTTGAAAATGCCTGGATTAGTTGTACATACTTTTGTATTTCTCACACTTTTACTTTGGAAATTTGTGAAAAAAAAACTGCAAAAATAACACTCAACAGTCCAATAAGATTTAGAATAAAATAACTTTAGAACAAAACTGAATAAACTTTGGGTTTGATTTTGTGCAATTATTAACTTTCTCTGAGTTGAAAATGCATAGGAGATTAGTTGTACATACTTTTCTATTACTTCACACTTTTACTGTGGAAATTTGTAAAAAAAATTGAAAATAACTCTAGACCTTTTGCACAGGACTTGACCTCAGTAAAAGGAAATGATTAACATGTGTATTTAGAGTCATTCAAGAGTTATCCCAAGGTCAAGACTTAATAAACTATAAAATAATGCATTGTAATAATAGAAGTTGCCAAAGAGGGCATAATAAATTAATAAAATCAGTGTTGCAGCATAGATGCCTAAAAGGCTTACAGACAGCCATTGTTGTTCTTCTCTGTCCATAAACAGATCATTTTGTTTCAAGCTGGTAAGCACTAAAGAACTCCTTTGAAGAACTAGTAAGTCAGGATCTACTGTTCAGTTAGGCATGACAAGATAGTTTAGCCTCATTTCATAAGTGGCACAGTACTTTAGAGAAATGGGCGGTTATCTTCAAAAGGAGTTATGCCAAACAAATGTAAATGTCTCTAAAAGAATACAAATGATGCATAAACCATCAGTATAAAAGTTGTTCAGGACAAAACAACTTTCAAATGAAGCCAATTCATTAAGCTGCACTAATTATATTTTAAACTGTGGCCATCTGATTAGTTGAATTTTCATTTTCTTCACAATTTTCACCTTTTGGATGGCTATATTTAAAAAACTAATAAATTCAGATTAGTGACTACCCTCATTTCATGTCGGTTGTATATTGATGATTTTCACACTTTGTAAGATATTTACATTTGCTTGGCATGACTCTACTGTGTTCACTCAGAGAGAAAAAAAATGAGGTTGTTTGGAAGACCATATTTACAAAATATAAAGAACTCAGATTAGTGACCACCCTCATGTGAAATGTCATTTTGTCCTGAACAACTTTCACACTGGTTGTTTATGTGCACATTAAATAGTTTTAAAGATATTTAGATTTGTTTGGAAGGTGTGAACATTTGAGAAAGGCAGGTTGGGGTTATGTGTCCTTCATTTTAAAAAGAAAGAAGGAGTATTTTTAACTGCCATAGGGATTTGCAGTGTTATGGAAGGATACACTGAAAACTACTAAAAATGTGTTCACGGAAACCCTTTTCAAGCTAACGATGCGGCTGTAGGCTCTGCCCAAAGTTACAGAAAACACCACTCCATGCGGTTGCATAGAAATGGTCAAGTGAGTGTATGGCTTCTGAGGCTGGAAGACTGAGACAGATATTGCATGAAGTAGTGATTTCTGTAAAAAAAAATGCTGTGGGTGAGGTTTGTGTTGTGGGCAGTTAATCTGTCAGATTATTCTTATTTACTTATGACTATCTTACACTTCACTGGGAGAATGTGAAGCTGTGATGGTTTGGGATGTATGAGATTTTGACACACTCAGTTTGATTTTATGTTTGCTGGCCTGCACAGCACAAGAAAAATATTGAGTGAAGAGCATTGCAGAGGTGTGGCAGTATTGTGGCCAATCCAGAGAACGCTTTAATGGACTTTTCTGTTGGCCACCAATTATTTCTGAAGCTGCCAATGATGGCAATTTCAGAGTGAGTGTCGCACTTGAAAGAAATCTGCTGCTGCAATTAGGGGCAGTTTGTCATTGCAGTGGCAGTCCCCCTCCTTCCCTACTAGTCACAGAGCAGGACAACAATTAGCTCCTTCCCACTGCTGCTGCCCACCCCCAAACCCTCTGTGAAATCTGGTGCTGCATCAGGAATTTCATAATTGCAGCGGCAATCCCCTTCCCTTCCAACCAGTCACACAGCAGAACAACAAATTAGCTCCTCCCACTGCTGCTACCCACCCTGCACCCCTGTTCTTCATCCCCTGCTGACACTGGGTGCTGAATCCCTGTGTCAGTATGTCACCCTCCTCCCCATTATTGTGGAACACTGGGAGCCCACCCCGTGTACCATAAAATACTTCTTCAATGTTTCTACACTGGGATGCCCACTCCCAGTGTCAGATGCGCAGCCCCCAAGACCTTATGTTCCAGCCGATCTCGGTGCCCAACTCAGTAAGCATTGATACCCCCAAGTATCTTGACACTGGGAGCCCACCCAGTGTGCCGAATCCATTTTGTAATATTTCACCTGTAAAAAGAAAACAGTCTCATGATGTATTTTTAAAACCTGAAAAAAAAAAAGCGGTCTCTCATTGTTACCATCTACCTGCCTCCCCCAGCCCTCACCTCCCTCTGTATCCCACTTCCCTGCACACCCTAACCCATACTTACCTCTTTAGATCAGGAGCAGTGATCCTCTGTGGACTAGGAACACTTCTGCACTCTTCAAAGACCAACCGGGAACTAAAGAAATGACAGTAAACCATATAATGACAGTCAATGGGGCGGTTCAATTTAAGTTGATATTTCAGCCAGGTTTTGGCATTTTGGTCCCAAATCTTCAACATGGGGTTCTTGGGACCACACCTCATGTACACTGTTACTGTCACTGTCATTTTGTTCCTCGATCCTGAAAGGTGATTCGCTGTCACTGTGCGGAATCACCTTTTGGAAAGAATTAATGAAATGACAGTGACATTGTTCATGAGGTGGGGTCCCAAAAGCCCTTCTTGCAAATTTGGTGAAAAACTCCCAACAATGACTGTTACCAGTGTCCATTGCGCAGTTTCTCACCTACGTCATAACTTCATCAATTTTAATATTTTCACTCCAAATTTTCCACATTGCCATTTTTTTCACAGCTGTAATTATTTGCTTCCTTCCCAAAATGTGTTCTTGCACCTGTGGTGCAGATTGGCATGGTTGATCGCAAAATCAACTTTCAGGACAGATTAACATATCCCAGTGTGACTGTTCATGAGGAAGGTCCCAAAAGGCCATGTTGAAAATTGGTGAAAACATTCAAACAAGCATTTGTCAGCGCCGAATGTTGCTTGCTTCTATGTGCTGTTTAGGTATTTGGAAGTCATTGGAGTGGAATGAAATATTGAAAATTTCGAACTCTGACAGTGTGCGTAGGAACTGAATACGCACGCTGCATAAAACAGTCATTGTTAGGAAATTTTTCAGTGAAATGTTCAACATAGCCATTTTAAGACCTTTGGTCATGAACAGTGTCAGTGTGATTTTGTTAATGTGTCCCATACGCCGAGTTTGCACACCGACTGCGCCATTGTGCTGCATAGCAAGGGAAACACGTTTGGGCAGGATGTGAAAAATGACAGCTGTACTGCTCATAAGGAGGTGTGGTAAAATGGCAATGTTGAAAATCTGGAGTGGAAATATTGAAAATTCGCAAACCTACGAGTAGCGATGGGAACTGTGCAACGCACACTTAGTAAAACAGTCATTTTAGGAATTCTTTCACCAAATTTTCAACATTGCCATTTTAAGATCTCTGCTCATGAACAGTGACACTGTGATTTTCTTAATGTGTCCCATACACTGAGTTCTGCACCGACTGCGCCATTGTGCGCTACATGGGCGGAAACATGTTTTGAGCAGGATGTGAAAATGACAGCTGTACTGCTCATGAGGAGGTGTGGTAAAATGGCAATGTTGAAAATCTGGAGTGAAATATTGAAAATTAGCAAACCATTTAGCGCAAGTGGGAACTGTGCAACGACACTCGTGAAAACAGTCATTTTTAGGAATTCCTTTCACCAAATTTTCAACATTGCCATTTTAAGATCTCTGCTCATGAACAGTGACACTGTGATTTTCTTAATGTGTCCCATACACTGAGTTTGCACAATCGACGTGCGCCATTGTGCGCTACATGGGCGGAAACATGTTTTGAGCAGGATGTGAAAATGACAGCTGTACTGCTCATGAGGAGGTGTGGTAAAATGGCAATGTTGAAAATCTGGAGTGAAAAATATTGAAAATTTGTGAACTTACGAGCCTGCATAGGAACTGCTAGCGCTGCGTAAAAGCAGTCATTTTAGGATTTTTCACCAAATTTTCAACATAGCCATTTTAAGACCTCTGCTCATGAACAGTGTCACTGTGATTTTCTTAATTTGTCCTGTACATTGATTTCGCACACCGACTGCGCCATTCTGTGCTTTACAAGGGGAAACACATTTGGGTGAGATATGAAAATGACAGCTATACTACTCATAAGAAGGTGTGGTAAAATTGCAATGTTGAAAATCTGGAGTGAAAATATTGAATTTCAACTTACGAGCTCAGGTGAGAACTGTGCAATGCATCGCCAGAAAAACAGTCATTTTTGGAATTTTGGATCAAATTTTCAACATGGGTTTGGGACCCCTTCTCATGAATGATGTCACTGTCATGGTGGTATTCGAGCCCGAAGGGTGATTTGAAGTCACTGCACGGTCACTGTGCGAAATCCCCTTCGGCCCAAATAACGCCATGACAGTGACATCATTCATAGAAGGGATCCTAACAACCTCATGTTGAAAATTTGGAGCAAAACTTCCAAAAATGCCTGAGATATGCAATAAAGATGAACCCCTCCTATCTAGCCCATTATACAGCTTACCGAATTTCCTCCAGTTCGCGGGTGGCTTTGAAGAGTGCAGGCGTGTTCCCAGTCCACGAAGATCGTCGCGCCAGAGTCGAGAGGTAAGTATGGGGTGAGGGGGTGTGGGGAGGCTGGGTGTCGGTGGGTGGTGCGGGTTGTGGGAGGGTGTCGGAGACGCGCTGAGGGACTGTTTTTGTTTTACAGGTTTAAAACAAAAAAAGGCGTCGTGAGACCGTTTGCCATGCTGGGGTGGACTCCCAGCATGGCACAGAGACTGAGGGCCGTTCAGCAGATGGGATTGAGCCCCGTCGGCCAAGAACCCAGTCCGCGCTGGGGTGGGCTCCCAGCGTGGCGCCAGCTGGGGAGACGGCAGCAGCTCGGCCGGCGGGATTGGGCACCCCGTCAGCTACACAGGATATGCGGGGCACTTATGTCGTGGGGGGGAACTACTATCGTGTTCACTGAAGCGTAGCTCCCTTTCAACTGTATGCCACTGCATTTTGGAGCTTGTCATAGACAGCTCCAAAATGCATTGACTTACAGGAGCCGCGCCTGCCAGCTCACTGACTGAATTGGAGGAGAGGTGACACACCTCCGAAATCTCCGATGATGGCACTATGTTTCTTGCACATGCGTGCAAGCAACATAAAAATGACTGGGTTATGAGTGTGTGTTGCACAGTTTCTACGTACACTCATAACTTTGTCAGTTTTTCATATTTTCTCCAGATTTTCAACATTGCCATTTCTTCACACCTTCTCAAGCACAGTACAGCTGTAATTTTTCACATCCTGCCAAAATATGTTTTCGCGACTGTGGCACTGAATGGCACACTCACTGTGCGAAATCTTCTTTTGGGATTGAGTAACAAAATGATATTGCCACTGTTCATGAGGTGGGATCCCAAAAGCCCATGTTGAAAATGTACCTACAAACATACAAAGAAGCCAGCAGAAGAAATCCATTAGGTCTATCAAGTCTGCTCATATTGCAGGGTCCACATCTTGGGTTAATGTCCCTGCCCTTCCTCTCCTCCTCCCATCCTCCTACCAATGATCCTTACCTCCCCTAGGCCTATACCACCCTCTCTAAAGCTGCCCACTGTCTTCAATGAGATGACCTATTCCAGCAGTGCATTCCAAGTTTCCACCAACCTCTCTGTGAGGAAGTGCTTCGACCTCCCTTCTAAACCTCCCACCCTCCAGCTTAAGACTGTGACCCTCAAGTTATGGTTGCCATTCAGCTTAAAGAGATTCTCCTCATCAATCTTATTTATCCCTTTCAAGTACTAGAAACCCACAATCATGTCCCTCTCTTACTCCTATCTTCCAGGAGTACATGTTCAATGCCCTCAGCCTCTCCTAGTATGCCTTAACCTGCTAACCCACTATCATCTTTGTAGCCCTTCTCTGGACCCTCTACAGCAGGTTAATGTCCTTTTGAGTCACGGCACCAGTGCTGAACTCCCTACTCTAGATATGGCCTTACCAGTGACCTGTACAAAGGCAGTATAACCTCCTCTCTCCTACTACTGATCCTCCTAGATATGCAACCCAGCATCTTGTTTGCCTTTGCTGCTGCTTTCTTGAACTACATGGAGTGCTTCAGGCCACTAGTGATCACCACTCCCAGGTCCTTCTCCTCCTCTAATGCAGATACTAGGACTCCACCCAGGTAGTATTCTGTCCTGGGATTCTTGGCTCCAATATGCACAACTTTGCATTTCTTGGCATTGAAGCCAATCTGTCAGATCCTGGACCACCTCCCCAGCTTTTCCAAATCTTTCTGTAGGTCTTATATCCCTTCAGCTGTGTCCACTCTCCCCAGAGCTTGGTGTCATCTGCAAATAGGCACATTTTGCCCTGAATGCCATCTCTAATGTCATTGATGAAGACATTGAACAACACCGGCCCAGCACCTAGTCCTGTGGGACCCCACTGGTTACCTCTCTGGTGCCAGATTACTCTCTCCCACAACTGCCCTCTGGGTTCTGTCCCTCAGTCAGTTGTTCACCCATCTCTCATCTTTTCCCAACCCCAAGATCCACCAACAACCTTTTGTTGGGCACAGAGTCAAAGGCCTTGCTGAAATCAAGATAGAGGATGTCTACCACTTGGCCTCATCTATTGTCTTAGTGACATTAATTAATAAAATTTGAGTAAAATTCCAACAAACACCCAGGGCATTAGGATTTCAACCATAATGCCACCCTGCTGAACTAACAGACTTTTGAGGATGTGATTTGAGGTCATCTGCCGTAATGCTCACCCTGTTCCACCCCACCTCATCCTGCAGCCACTGACAGGCATCAGGTGTACCCTGGGTCTTCAGCACTAACATTCACCCCATTCTCCTATACTGCACCCATCTCATCTTATTTCCTTATGGAATGGGGTGAGCTTAAGGGTCAAGACTCAAGGTATACTGCAACACTTGACAGTACTGCAGGTGGGGTGAGGTGGCACGGCATGAGAGTTATGGCAGATGACTCAAAGGCACACCCCAATGCCTGTCATTTTCTGCAGAGTTGGGGGTTGGCATTTCTTCAGTACTTCACTGCCGTTCCTATTATGCATCTGTCTAACTACTGCACTACCAATGCCAATATCTGCAAGCAAACATTTAGCATTGACAAATGCTTGTTGTTTTGTGTTTTGAGTTACTCAGAAATGGAGTGAAGAGAAGAGAATTAACTAAGCTGTCAAAATTCCTACAAGCTTTGCCAGTTTGTGTTTATATGGGGCAGAGGGAGTCAGCTGTGATGCACTGAAGTCTGGATTGGGAAGATGGGGGTACTGGAGCTGAAGCCATTTGCCTGTGCCATGATTTTTGTCTCGGTTATACAGTCATTTGCGTACCTGGACTTCATACAGTGATGTTATTATGTAATAACATCACTGTTCCAGGCACACACTGACTAATCAAAGGGCAAGAAATTTCCTTGCCATTGTATAATACAGAATAGTACATAGTGCAGAATAAGTAATACAGAACACATATATATCATGACATGGAGGTTATAAATTCAACATTCATGCCAAAATATCATTAACAAGAGTTGTTTCACAATTACTGCACTTGTCAGATTAGTATCAAGAAGAACAGAGTCTGGGAGCCTCCCCAGGCAGGAGCACACCTGCAGGTTTTACAGTTATCAAGACAACGACCTGCAATAAGACAATTGCACAAATGGATACATACTACATATAGTGTATGGTTAGGGCTTACTGAGCATGGAAAACAGCCCTTCAAACTCGTTGTCCTGCATATTCTAAGTTGTTGTACAGAATCTAAAAATATTGTTGGTCACGTTCCAAATCAACTTTAGTTGTGTCCCTGCTTGTGCTGTCTCCCACCACACTTTAGAGCTTCACTTGAAAAATAAAAGTAACGGTCATGGAACATGCAGTATGTTTAAAAACATGAAAGTAAAATGTTACTCATTCAAAGATATAAAACAAATTAATGGTGACCATACAGGACTCCCCTATGTTTTCATTTTGGGGTTGATATAACAGCATAGACCTCTTGAGCTTCACTCTCGAGGTCCATGTGCTGTTATCTCAACTTCTCAATAGAAATACAGGCTTGTTGTGTATGGTCCCACATATAATATTCCTTATATAATAACTGGCCATCATTTTTTTTCAGTTAGATGGCCAGTTATTATCTGCCATAATAACAGAGAAACATAGAAGTTGCCTGCAGATAAGGCCCACTTGGCCCACTTAGTCTGCACTATATTTCCTACCAATAGTGCTACTTGAGATCATACTTGGTCTCCAGCTTACACCCCTTCTTGCTTCTCAGATTCCCTTACGCCTGTCCCATATATTCTTAAATCCTGTGACCATTTTGGCCACCACCACTTCTTCTGGGAGGCTGTTCCAAGCGTCCACCACCCTCTTCATGAAGAAGTATTTCCTCAAGTTTCTCTGAGCATCCCCACCTCCAGCTTCATATTTTGTCCCTTGTCCTCAGGCATCTTTTCCTTTGGAAAACTCCCTTTCTGAACCTTCCTTATTCCTATAAGGTACTTGAATGTGTCTATCATATCCCACCATTTCCTCCTGCCATCCAGGGATAAAATATTTCAATCATTGTTCATAGGGCTTCTGATGTAGACCTTGCACCATTTTGTTGCCCTCCATTGTACTGCCTCCACCCTATCCATATGCTCTGGAGATGGAGCCTCCAGAGCTGCACACACTACTCAAGGTGGGGTCTCACCAGTGATCTATACAGGGGTAATGTTATCTATCTTTCTACTGGTGATACCTCTCCCTATGCATCTGAGCACTCCACTAGCTTTTTCAACTACCTTGTCACACTGTTTGGCTACCTTCAGGTCATCAAAGATGATCACCCCAGGTCCCTTTCCTGCTTTGTTACTGTTAATACCTCGCCTCCCTTTTGGTATGTTACCCCCAGGTTTCTGTGCCCCATGTGCATTATCTTGCATTTTTCTATGTTAAAACTCAGCCCAAACACTTTACCATTCTACCAGTTTTTTAAATCATCCTCGATTTTTCCACCTGACCACCCAGTGTACTGTTTCTACTCTGTTGCAGAGTTTGTGTCATCTGCAAACAGGCTTACTTTCCTTCCATGCATTCTGTAATTTCATTAATAAAGACACTGAAGAAGACCGACCAGCACTGATCCTTGTGGTACACCACTGTTCACTTTGCCTACTCCAGAGCGGGTGCCATTTACCACTACCTCTGACCCTACTACTCAGCCAACTTTCTATCATTTTATCACTTAAACCCCTACTCTTAGGCTCCCCAGCTTGTTTATCAGCCTCCTATGTGGAATGGTGTTGATTACCTTGTTGAAATCCAGGTAGGCCATGTCCACAACCCTCACTGATCCACTACCTTGGTCATCCAATCAAAGAATTGATCAGGTTTGTCTGGCAAGTACCTCCTCCCCATGAAACCAATGATGCCTTGGATCCTTTAGATCATTGCCAACAAAGCATTCCCCAATCCTTTCCTTCAATAGTGATTTCTCTACCTTGCCCACAACAGATGTCAGGCTGACCAGCCTGAAATTGCATGCCTCCTTCATAGTTCCACTTTTGTGTAGTGGGACTATATCCACCCTCTTCCTGTACCCTGGTATCTCCCTTGTTTCCAATGATAGGTTGAAAAGGGCCATCAGAGGTGCAATCAGTTCTTCTTTTAGTGCCTTCAGTATCCTCAGGTGCACCCTAGCTGGCCTCACTGCCTTGTCTACCATTAACGTTGATAGCTCCTTAAGCACTCTTTCTGAGCCAAGTGGTTATTATGACAAACATGCATACAGTGCTTTGCAGCTGCAAACTCACTCCTGAGTGCAGCGTTCCAGTGAGATGGCAGTTTTACAGTCCAAAGGCTGTTGCCATAAACACTAACTGACAGCCTCAAATTCCCAACAGAATTCAACAAACTCATCTTTGCTCAAACTCCTCTGTATTCCAAGTCAGTGCCCAGCATGAAATCAGTACATCAAATGTAGTTTCAGACAGGAAAAGATTGTCTGGAATCACACTCGGACATCTTTCCTGTGGAAAAAAGTGTTAACAGAGTTCAGTCTGGGAGCTCATTACTTGAGCATCAATCATGAGAGCAGGAGAATCACAATACTAATTTAAAACCACAGTTACCTTACACTTTTCAGCAGTTTCCTATACTAACATATAAATAGAATTGGTTATAAATTAAAAGAACCAGCATAACTACCATTATTGAGGTTGGTGGAAAAAATTGCTGGAAAGAAATTATAAAAAATAAACCATGGGGTGGTGTGCATACTTGAATTTAATGCAAATCCTTAGTGTAGGATGCTTTAAAAACCCTATGTAGCATCCCCACCTCAGATGTGCATTAAATTAATGTGCACCACCACATGCATTATTCTGTATATTGTGTATGGTGGAATGTTGTTCTAGTTAGTTTTTATCTGTGCTGAAAAGCTGTTCAGCACAGATAAAAAGTTATATAAAGGCTTTTCTACCAGATGTGCAGAACAACGTTCTACTATTTCAAAAGATCACATAAGGTACCATGTGCCCCACACCAAACACAAAAAGAGGCAACAGTCCAGTCATCAGGCACCAAAGAATCAACCAGATACAACTGTGTGATACAGCAAATAAGTTATCAAACTATGGGATCAATGAGATATATACATGGATTAAGTACTCACGCTGAGTTATATCCCTTCAGTTCGTTTTTCTCGATTAGCGAGATGTTCGGTCACCATATTTTTTTATTGGAAACCCTCCAGCACTAGAGTACTAACCAATCAAAGTGTAATGCTGTAATAAGGAGTCCTAGTCCTAGCAACCATGCAACTCACAACAAGCTGCAGC
This sequence comes from Neoceratodus forsteri, assembly GCA_016271365.2. Taxonomy (NCBI): domain Eukaryota; kingdom Metazoa; phylum Chordata; order Ceratodontiformes; family Ceratodontidae; genus Neoceratodus; species Neoceratodus forsteri. Next base: position 794,860,055 of record CM028131.1, read on the forward strand.
ACCAGAGACAACAGTTCCTTTTTTTACTGAAAACACTGAGTAGATTTCAAAAACAGCATTTAAATAATTTGTGGGGCACTATACACTACAAAAATATTAGATTGGGAACCCTATGAAGAACAAGTGTTTTCTGCCACCTTAGGGTCTGATTCCATGGACATCTCGAGCTTCACTCTAGCGGTCAAGGGGAATCAGACTCTCTGTGGCAGAACATGCTAGTTCTACATGGTTGCCCATCCAGTATTCTCTCTATAGTATACAGTTACCCAGTGCTGTGCATGGATTTCCACCCTAACTATAAAGCTGTTGTACTACAGTTCAGAGGTCATGTAATGATGTAGTACCCTTCCGTAGTAAACAGCTTTGTTTAATTAAATTAGAAATTTGTGCCACCTGCTGTCTTACTTTCTTTCTCCCCACACACACAGAACCCAGACCCTTCTCTGGTATATTGTCTGCTGTTTCATAATTTTAAAGCAGAAACCTACCCCTCACTCAGGTGGGTTCTCAGCCATTAGGTGAGGTGGGTTTCCATTTTGATAAAAGCAATACAAAATTAAACTAACATTTTACTGATAAGAAAAAAGCAGCATTTTTTTAAATGTTATGTTTCATACCATAAATACTGTAATGCTAGAGAAACATAGAAACACAGAAGTTGACAGCAGATAAGGACTGCAAGGCCCTTCAAATCTGTCCATTTTTCTACCTTATGAATGTTCCATAAGCCTGTACTCTCTTAATGGCCTTTCTATTCAAACTCATCTGTATTGCTCCATTGTGAATATCTCATGCCTGTTTAAAGCCCTTCACTGTATTTATATCCACCTATTCCTGAGGTAGGTGATTCCATGAATCCATCACCCTTTCAGTGAAAAATAACTTCTTCACATTACCCTTAATCGGCCTCCCTCTAATCTCATGCTATGTCCTCTTATCCTGCTATTTTCTTATATTGAAACATGTTAGACTCTTTCACCTTGTTAATGCCCTAAAGATGGTTGAATGTTTCACTGTGACACTGTAGTGCAACATGAGGGTGCTGCACTTCTGAGGTGCTGTCTTTTGGATGAGACATTAAACCGAGGTCCCATCTGCCTGGATTGGTGGTAGTTCAGATGGATGCTAAAGATCCCATGGCATTTATCGAAAAGAGAAGGGAATTTTCTTTTTATTGACTCAACATTAATTATGCAACAACTGTGTTAATTCTTCACAATTATTTTAAATCAAAATCAAAACAAGTATTATATGCATAATGTCACAAATTAATTAAAAAAACAGTACTGATTTCTGTAAATGACAAAAAAACTAATAATTTCATTCCTGAGAAAAATACCAAGACATATACACATGCCCTGTTACAAAATTAAACTATATCCAGTTCTTACTAATGTCATTCCTGTCATCCAATTCTTATCTCAGAGCTTGTTTATTAAATTTCTACTCACTAATCCACAGCTTCTTTTATTTAAATAAAGTCCACAGCATGCCACCAGAAGGATCATCTATCCTGGTCAGTTCTGTTTTGCTCTTCTAACTTCCATTTCTGTAAATCAGTACAAAGCATTTAAAAGTTCAAAAGATGAGCTATGCTATTGTTGTAGAACCAACCGACAACATCCAATCCAGATCCAATTTAAAATGTGAGCTATAATAATGCGTAGTGTACTATCATGCAACTGTATCACCTGATAGGAATTTATCCCATAATATAACAATTGGGGATCTGGGGAATCTGCAACTTCCCTTCTATCTTTCTTTTAAGACATCCCAAAATTCCTTCATATAAGGGCAATTGTAATATAAATGGTCCATCGTCTCTAATGGAAGAATACAGCATTCTGTAGGACAATACCATTCTTGAAGAATTTGTGTTTTGATTATTTTTCACATTTATTCTCTGATGCAAATCTAACTAAACAGTATCCCATAATTTTTCTGGTAACATTACATCACTAATATATTGTACAGTATTATTTTGCTGTTGCTGTGAAAAATCTACAAATGGATTCTCAAAAAAATGAGAAGTTAAAACTTCAAAATAAAGTTGCTTCCTCGTATACTGAAGCACCTGTTCAACACGTAATACCCCATTTAATTAAACCATCCACCACTCCATCCCATCTTTTAACTAACCTAGGTTTTCTTTTATTTTATGAAGAAATTTCCCTGCCCTCCATTCAGATACCACTCCTTGCATTAATGAATACCCCATTTCCCCAAAGCTGAACATTTCCCTTAATTAGGGAGAAAATTGTTATACAAAATATTGAATAAAAAACAAAATTGGATTAATCATATCTACTCCTCCACCTTTAAAACCTTGATACAGCATAGTACGTTTGATTGGGTTCAATGTGCTCCCCAAAAATAGGAAAAAAACATCCTAAAGAGGTGTTTCCAAACTCTTAGGAATCAAAAAACAGCACTAATGTATAAAAAATTGGAGTTAAAAGGTTTTTATAAAATGAATTTGTATCTTTTGGAGACTTTCCACTGATTCCAAAGTCCTACCATCCTCTTCCCTTTAGTAATTACTCTATTCCAGTTAAATTTAGCCATAACTTCACCTCAAAATAAATTCTAATATTTTACAAGAGCCCTTGCTACCTGACAACCTCCTAACATTTGTGGTTCTTCCAGAAACCCTGTTAAATCAAGACAATTTGCTTTCTCTATATTTAAACAAGATCCAGTCATTTTGCCTATCTCCTGAATAAGACTTTTGCTATTCTAAAGGTTTGGTCATTTAACGCACAAGGCAGAGATAATCTGCATATGCTATTACCTTGCAATTCAATAATTCACCTTCCAATAAACCTTGAATTTTAGGGAATTCTGTAATATTCGTAATAGCGAATCTATCATAAAACGATAGCAAAGAGCTTAATGGACATCCTTGACATATCCCTTGTCTCATCATGCATTTTGGCCTTGGTATCCATTATCATGTGGCCTCACATATGCCAGTGCATAACACAACTGTATCCACCCTATGATCTGGACTGCTATACCATAGGCTTGAAGGCATTGCCATAGGAATATATGAGATACCCTGTCAAATGACTTTGATTGATCTAAACTACTAAATAACCTGTTTGTGTACTTTGTCCATACCCCTTTTCTCCTTCTACTATCTCTCACAAAAGAAGTAATGCTTCAGTGATTCGTCTCCTGGAACTGAACTGAACTAAACGGACTAATCACCTGATCCATCAGTTGTGTCAACCCATTTCCTTGCAACTTCACAAAAATTTTAAAGTCAGTATTTAAAAGTGTTATAGGTCGCCAATTTCCCAACATGGTAGGATCCCTGAGTTAAATAAAAGTCCATTAATCCCTCATACATTTTAAATGGCAAAATGTTCTAAAAGAAAAAAATTATAAAGAGAAAGTATTTCAAATGGAATAATGCTCCACAAAATTTATACAGCTCTCCTGGGAGTCCATCTGACCCTCGGATATTACTTTTCATAAGAATTTCATAACCTCAGTCAATTCTAAGTTTAAAATGGTGTAATCATATGTTCCCCTTCCCTTGTTTCTACACTAGGGGAGAAGCCTCCTATAAGATCTGTGAGGTAAACTCAGAGTCTGCTACTGGTTCCCAGACTTATCCATTACAAAGTCTACTAATAACTTCATTATTCCTTTATTCTTAGTTTCTAAGCTACCTTGCTGTGATTTTAAAGTGTTAATATGTGTTTTCCCAGTTCTCTGGCAACATGCAAAGAAAGGGTTAATATCTGCTGTTTTCCCTGCATAACATAACACTGTTGCTTTAATAATGAATTTATTCTAATATACTGATATGGTTCCATTTTTATTTTAAGAATCTGTATCTCATCCTTCAAATCCACTTTCTCTAATGCTTGTCTAGTTAATAGTTCACCCAACTTCTTCCTTAATACTAAATACTGCCATTGTTTCATAGCAACCTGCTGCTTACGAATATATTTTAATAAACTAATTAATAAGTCTTTAAATCCACCACTATAAACTAAAAGCCTCATATAAAAAGTGTTTTTCTCCAAAACCACTGTTGTAAGAGCCCTTAAAATTAAAGGATCCTCAACAAGAAGACATTCATGCTCCAATACCCCTAATATATTGTACAATATTATTTTGCTGTTGCTGTGAAAAATCTACAAATGGATTCTCAAAAACATGAGAAGTTAAAACTTCAAAATAAAGTTGCTTCCTCGTATATCAAAGCATCTGTTTGACCGTAATACCCCATTTAATTAAACCGTTCACCACTCCTTCCCATCTTTCAACTAACCTAGGTTTTCTTTTATTTTTATGAAGAAATGTCCTGCCTCCATTTAGATACCACTCCTTGCACTAGTGAATACCTCCATTTCCACCAAAGCAGAACATTTCCCTTAATTAGGGGAAAATTGTTATACAAAAATATTGAATAAAAAACAAAATTTGACTAATCATATCCACTCCTCCACCTTTAATACCTTGATACAGCATGGAACATTTGATGGGGTTCAATGTGCTCCCCAAAAATAGGAAAAGAAACATCCTAAAAGAGGTGTTTCAAACTCTTGGGAATCAAAAAGAGCACCAATGTATATAAAACTGGGGTTAAAAGGTTTTTATCAAATGTATTTGTTTATTTTGGAGACTTTCTGCCGATTCCAAAGTCCTACCATCCCTTCCCTTTAGTAATTACTCTATTCCAGTTAAATTTAGCCATATCTTCACCTCCAAAATAAATTCTTAATATTTTACAAGGAGTCCTTGCTACCTGACAACCTCCTAAGGTTTGTGGTTCTTCTGGAAACCCTGTTAAATCCAGACAATTTGTTTTCTCCATATTTAAACAAGCTTCAGTTATTTTGCCTATCTCCTGAATAAGACCTCTTGCTTTCTAAAAGACTGTTCATAGTGAAGCAAAGGCAGAGACCATCTGCATATGCTATTACCTTGCAATTCAATAATTCACCTTCCGATAAACCTTGAATTTTAGGGAAATTCTGTAATATTCATAATAGTGGATCTATCATAAAAACATATAGAAAAAGGGCTTAATGGACACCCTTGACATACCCTTATCTCATCATGCATTTTGGTCCTAGGTATCCATTATCATATGGCCTCACATATGCCAGTGCATAAGAAAACTGTATCCACCCTATGAACTGGACTGGTATACCATATGCTTGTAGGCATTGCCATAGGAATATATGAGATACCCTGTCAAATCTTTAGATTGATCTAAGCTTACTAAATAACCTGTTTGTGTACTTTATCCATACCACTTTTCCCTTCTATTATCTCTGAAAAGTAATGCTTCAGTGATTTGTCTCCTGGAACTGAGCAGAACTGAACGGACTAATCACCTGATACATCAGTTGTGCCAACCTGTTCCCTTGCAATTTCACAAAAATTTTAAAGTCAGTATTTAAAAGTGTTATAGGTCACCAATTTCCCAAACTGGTAGGATCCGAGTTAAATAAAAGTCCATTAATCCCTCATACATTTTAGCTGGCAAAAATGTTCTTAAAGGAAAAAGTTATAAAGTGAAAGTATTTCAAACGGAATAATGCCCCACAAAATATGTACAGCTCTCCTGGGAGTCCATCTGACCCTGAAGATATTCCTTTTCATAAGCATTTCATAACCTCAGTCAATTCTAAGTTTGAAAATTGTGTAATCATATGTACCCTTTCTCTTGTTCCTACACCAGGGGAGCAGCCACCTGTAAGATCTGTGAGGTAAACTCAAAGTCTGCTACTGGTTCCCCAGACTTATTCATTACAAAGTCAACTAATAATTTCATTATTCCTTTATTCTTAGTTTCTAAGCTACCTTGCTGTGTTTTTAAAGTCTAATATGTGTTTTCCCAGTTCTCTGACAACATGCAAAGAAATGGTTAATATCTGCTGTTTTCCCTACGTAACATAACACTGTTGCTTTATTAATGAATTTATTGTAATATACTGATAGGGTTCCATTTCTGTTTTAAGAATCTGTATCTCATCCTTCAAATCCACTTTCTCTAATGCTTGTCTAGTTAATAGTTCACCCAACTTTTCCTTAATAACAAATACTGCCACTGTTTTGTAGCAACCTGCCTTACTAATATATTGTAAGAAACTAATTAATAAGTCCTTTAAATTCACCCAACATGAACTAATATCCTCATAAAAAGTGTTTTTTTCCTCCAAAACCAGTGTTGTAAGATTCCTTAAAATTAAAGGATCCTCCAACAAGGAGACATTCATGCTCCAATACCCTTCCTTTTTTTCCTTACCAGGTGGTACAGCTACATATACCCCAATTAAGACATGGTCCAAAGTTTCAATCGGGAAAGAAAAAGTCTGAAACGCTGGTAGAGATTGCTTCAAGAACAAAAATCAATCCTGGAGGATAAACAGACTTTAAGAAAAGTACGCTGTCTGTTATGCTTCCCTCCACAATGAGCATCCTTTAATCCTGCATGTAGTATTACCTGTTGCAAAATGTTTTATCACAATATTGTTTAGCTGAACTTATAACATTCTGCATATTTATATTAAATCTCCTCCCCAAAACAACTGTCTACTTGTAAATAAATATGGCTGAATTTTTTTTTATTAACTCAATTCGTAGTGCCTTGGTTTGTGGCCCATAAATTGTAATTAGCCTGAAACAATAATTATTAATAAACACATCCAATAGCAAGGCACTGCTTGTGTCAATATCGATTAATCTCTTTATCAAAACATTAATAGAGAGAAAACAAAATCCCACCCACTACAGGTTTCCACTCCCAAAGACTATCTAGATACTCTCCATTTCCAGTCATTTGTTGCCTGAGCCACCTCTGCCAGTGTATGCAACCTAGTATCCGTAACATATAAACATCATAGTTAGATTCTTGTAAAATGCCAAAGGTTGTTCTCCTTTTATTTCAGACTTAATACTGTTAACATTTACACTTACTATTTTCAAATAAATTTGCTCAGGGAGGTTTCTTTATTTTCTTTTTCTAGATCTAGTCACTCTTTTTAAAAGTACCTCAGTACCTAATTTCTGTTAGTGAAAATTCTTCCACTCTTTGAGGGTTGAGGGTGAGGAGGGTAGATCCTTCCTCCATTGGACATTCTGTTTCTACTTGGACACCCCATGAAGTGAACACTGAAAAATGGTTCGACAGAGGTAATGGTGATAAAGATACTTCATGAGAAGCCTCTTCTAAATCCATTGAGGGGTATCAGAGGGAAAAGGGTAACTACTTCTACTTGCTGCTCTGTAGGTGCCAAGGCAAAGAAATCTCCAAAAGTTTATACTCACTTCCTGAGTTGGAGTAAATGATCGAGCAGGCAACCTTTTGGTGACCCTTATGGAGTCATAAAGGGTGTATCGTTAATATTCATTAAATCCCCTCTCTGTCTCCCACTACAGTGTCCAAGAGAGGATTTCTTGCCACTGAAGAAGAAGCTTGTTTGTCTACTGTATGCTGTCATCCAGTAACCACACTTTCCATCCTATTTCCTCTGTAACTTCCTCTCCCTCTACTTCTACCGTAGGGAAAGAAATTACCTTTTCCAAGTGTTTGGTATTTGAAAGTTTATGTGCCTGTAACAGTAGCAAATCATGGTCAGAGACCTCTTCTTAATTATGCACTGCCCGGGGACACTCCTGAAAGAGTGCTCATCATCTCCACAAAGATTACAAATAGGGGGTCTGTACACTGGGCAGCTAAATGGTCTAATAACCCACAAAGAAAACACTTACTTGTATCACAATCTGAATTCAAATGTTGTAATGAACCACATCTGTAGCAACTCCATGGTTGTCCAGCATAAAATACTATCCTCGATCCTCCCTAAATGGAAAGAACTGGGTAAATGCTGGATACCAGAATCAGTGTGTTTAAGCTGTACCCGAAAATGCCATCCACCAGTCCAGAACCCATTGTCATCAATATAGGCTTTGGGTGTTCTGAAATAGAACATATTTTTCTAATCAAAAATAATATCCTCGACATCTACCCTTCATTTCTGAAAAAGATTGTCACTGTTTTAATTGGAGCTTGGTCATTGGGATAGCTACAATGTCATGCCAAATTTCCAAGTCTTTCACTTTGTAATAAAGTTTCCAAAACTTGTCTAAAAGGGACATTGTACAAAAACTAATGTCATAGCTACGGTCCCTGGTGCATGGCTAAATCGTAAACTTCAGTAGGTGAGAACCCTAAAGATTCTTTTGTCAATGTTGACCCCACCCATAGCCTATGAGGGAAGGAAGCAGCTCCTCTGTACTGAAGGTGAACTAGAAAGCATCTCTTAGCTGCTTCTCTCGGCTTCCTAAACAGTCCTGCATATGAACGTGGCCCATAACCTGATTTTGTACTGGGACCAGTTTGTTCCTCTTGTCATTTCCGCCATATCAGGTTGTAGCGGATCAGTACTGACATTGTCCTTTCTTACCTGCTTCTGTCCTGAAGTAGGTAAATTCTCAGTGTTTTATTGTCATTCGAATCTCTTGTTTGTTGGCGAGGTCCATCACTTCATGAAGATCTTCTGAGTTCACCCTAGCAACCCCAAGGACTGCCTCAACTTCATCCTGTGCAGCTGTACATGGTAATGGTGTGGACTTAGAATTTTGAGAAGACACTTCGAGTCTCCTTGTGTTTGCAATAATGTAACTCCATTTGATCGTGATGCCAAACTTACAGCGGAAACTGGAATGGGTAATGAAGAATCAGGAACCCATTGATTCCCACATCGTTCCCAGCCTGCTTTTTGTGATGCCACTTCAGGAGAGCAGACCTCTGTGTCTTCTTCTTGTACCTCTTCTTGCTCTTCTGAACTATGACTTAAAACACTACTTATATCTGAAGATACATTTATTGTTCTTGAATCAGGTAGATTATCCAAAGGTAATCTTTTACTCGTACATTATAAAGGGCTTGCTGTAGAACATTTTCTTTTGTTTTTTTCTCCTCCAAATTTGTTCTACTAATTTGAAATTCATGTTCTGCCACAGATATCATTTTTAACAACTGCTGTTTCTTCCAATTCACTTTGTAATTCCTCTCTTCATCATCCATTTCTTCAGTTGTTTTGGTATTTAAAGGCAAAGGTTCTGTCTGTAATAAAGCTTCCTGCTCTTGATCTGTTGCTTCAAGTTGAAACTCCACAGGAGATCCATAATTGCTTCAGGAGCTTTCAAACCATGACCTTCCCTTCCACTGTCTGTTCCTGACTGAATCTGTCCATCTCTCCTGCAGTGGTTTCACATCCTCTGCAGCAAGAGTAGAGGAATTTCTCTGGTGTCCTGGCCAAATTTCTCCCATTCACTAATAATACCACCAACAGCTTAATCTGGTTCAGTTTCAGTGGCTTACCATCTATATCCCCCTCCCCAAGTCACCCCTGAAAAGGGACTTCTAGGCCCAGTGGGCTTACTGGGTCAACAAAATTCAATAAATAAATAAATGTTTCGATCATATTACTTCTCCCCTCCTTTGCTATAGGGTATACATATTGAGTTCCATTAATCTGTGCTCATGTCTTTTCTGATGCAGTCCCTGCACCATTTGGTTGCCTTCTCTGGACTGCATCCATCTTGTTAATGTCCTTGTGCAGGTGCAGCCTCCAGTACTGCACACAGTACTCCAGATGGGCCTAACCTGTGTCTTGTAAAGAGGGATTATTATCTCCTCTTATGACTTGTGGTACCCTTCTAATACACCCCAACATCCCTCTAGCCTTACCTACTGCTTTAGTGGTCTGCTTGGATGATTTCTGGTCATCTGTGATGATGATGATGCCCAAGTCTCTTTCTTCCTTTGTGATTGCCAGCAACTCCCTCCCAACCTATAGGTGGCTTCACGGTTTCTCTTCACTGTGTGAATGATCATGCACTTCTTTGTGTTAAACCCAGTTGCCACTGTTCCAACCATTTTGTCAGTTTTCCAGATCTCTTCTCATTCTGCCCACCCCATCTGGATTATCTGTATCATCTGCTCTGTTGCAGATCTTGATGTCATCTGTAAACATACCAGAGAATAGAATATGGGCAACCATGCATAATTTGTTGTGTTTCTATTTCAGGTTTATGGTGACATCACAAGAACCTTTCAAGCTTTGCTTTCAAGGTCCTTATGATGTTATCTGAACCCCTCGATGGAAACGCAACCTAGTTATGCATGCATCTGTATATACTAAAAATACTGAATTCACTAAAAGTACCACCAACAGTTAAATCTGGTTCAATGTCAGTTGGCAACCATCTGTATCCATCTATATCCTCTCCCCGGAATCCCAGGATGAGGCTGAAAATAGGTAGAATTGTCTAGTCCTCCTTCCCATTCAACAAAAACAAAAACAAACAAAAAAATATATATAGCAAGCTGGACTGTGCAACATATTACAGCATGACCATAGGTAACTTCATATTTTATGTAGGAGTTCATTTGTGTGCAACATCCCTATCATACAATAACGAAGGATTGGGCCACTTCAGTATGGTGGCAGCGTAGTCTAAAATGCGTGTGATGACCCATCTTGCCTATTATTATATTCAGACTCTGTGCTGAGTTCATGCTACTTGCCATTTCTGTCCACCTTATTCTCGTACCCAAGCTGAACCCCCTCCCATACCTGTCTGTAGCAAACATGTGTCTGCTGAATCCTGTCTGATTCCCTCCTCTAGAATTCCTTCCTCTTCCTCAGAACTGGACAACATATCAGTCCTCCCATACAAGGTCTATGAGATGAATCCATTAACCAAACCACCTTAAGAAACCCAAAGCATCTTGATGACTACACAATCACTTTTAGATACAAAATAGGCCAGGTGATGACAGTAGGCTCCAAACCTATTGATGTTGAAAATAATGTATTACTCAGTTTATTTGCTGGTGTTCATTATATAACATTATTATATCATATCTCTCTCTATCCTTACCTGCTGAGCTTACAAATCATGGAAATCTCTGTTGCTTACTCTGTCATAAAGAAAATGGAAGCCCTGGATCCATATTAGGTCTTCTATTCTGAGTATGTGTCTGTCTAGTTCACATGAACATTCTGCCAGCAGAATTATGCAGATTTTCAAAATATTGTAATCCATGGTAAATATTTCATATATACATTTAGGCGTGAACATTCTGCCAGCAGGATTATGTAGAATTTTAAATTAATTTGGTTCATGTTACACAGTCCTTCCGTCTACGTATGTAGTGGAAACAAAACAAAAAAAATAAAACAAGGTGGTAAAGGAGGCAGATACTAAGTGCTTTAAAACATTCTTGTAGTTTTAAAAGCACATGTTCTGGAATGTGGGATGGGTGAACCTGTTCAGGAGAAATAACCTTCTGATACAAATACACTACTGCCAGCTGTACATTGCTATTCAATCTAGGACTGTTACTAACCTTGATGATGCATTATTTATTGCATTTTACTATAAATACTTAATTAGAAATTGATTTATTTTGTGTTTAGTATTTTCCACAGATGGTCGATTTTATAATCTCAATGAGTCACTCAGGGCATGTGTCATTGCAGCATTTACACACTTGTTATATTGTTAAAGGCACTTGTCTATGCTTTATGCCTACCATGTACAATATATGTGGATAAATCCCACACTGGCCTATGTCTTTCTGTGCCTTATTGCTTAAATGACCTGTGAGTGTAAACCTTAGAAAGCTAAGAACAAAACTCAAGAAGTTACAAACAGAAATGCTCCTTACAAAAATCTTGGAAAGCTTATTAATCATTTATTGCACACCTTCCTGCCTCTGGCTTCCATTATGACCCCTGACACTCAATGGGAGCCAAGCATGGAGATCCTCATAAGTGGTACTCCTTTGAATGTTGGCTCAAATGGATCTTCTGGTCCTCTGTTACATGGTACTAATAAGGCAGCCCATAATGGCTTGGTCAGAATGGATGTCAGGCAGTCATCTAAAGGGTTACAAGAGTTACAGCCTTTGGAGGCAGTCCTGTATATGTGTTAGATCTCATAAAAGGTGATGTAATGTTTGCCACACGTCGTTGGGTTGTACAAAAATCGACGCCTGCTTCCAAAAATTAAACATGCATCAGTTTTTGCTGGACGTGGTTAAACTGTCATAAATGCACTGGGGCATTAGAAAATACCATGTAAATGTTGTCTGCATTATGGATGCCATATCTGCAGCAGAATACAGGCCATAAATCTTGCAGCAGGACTTTTTCTGCCTCATGATGTCCACATACTTTGGGCATGTCATTGCCACATGGTTTCAGGCAGGGTAACACATGGCCTGACTTCTCTCATATCTTGATACATTTAGTGACTTCTTCAATCAGATGCAGTTATTCATTGAACAAATTTAAAGACTGCTATCTAAATTCCTGTTTCCTCATTTTTCCACTAAGAAGAATTCTAGATCAAATTGTCTAGCCTCATAGTTTAAATCCTCTCTTCCATCTACTATTACTGTTGCCTTCTTCTGAGCTCGATAGCATGTTTATATTATTTCTATGGTATAGTGATGACCAGCACCATACACTGCCTCTGGTCATGGCTAAATCAAAGATTTCTACAGTGATATTATCAATACAATTTTTGGTATGCAGTCAATAATTTGTATTTGCTTTACATGCTGCAGGTTTGCATTATGACTCTCAAACACAGAAATATAGAAAATGTTTGTAACCAAGACCAAGCATTGGTCCAGCTTGTTATTGCTTATTGCAGTGGCCCAAGTCCTTTGCTTGGTCACAAGGTTTCATTTTAATATATTTGAAAAAGTAATTTGAACTATTACTGCTAAGGTTTGCACGTGGACATTATGCATCCGTGTAAGGCTGGGGAGTGTTAAATTAATGCCTTAGGAGCAATCCTCAAAGATCTCTTGGCCCATCCACTAATGCAGAGGTGCCTCTCCGTGGAGGGAAAGCTCCTGTAGGGCACTCCATGTAAACTCAGAATCAGCATTGCATGGCCTGAACCTGATCTTGAGCTGTCTATGACATGTGTATGCAGGTGGCAAGATGAGGGCATGCATAGGAGAAGAACAGTATATATATATGCAATGTACACATGGATGCACTAGCATCAGGACATGGCAGAGACTGGCATCAGTATGCAGCCCAAGGGTCTGGCATACTAATTACCAGACAGCCAGCCAAGCAACTGCTCCCAACACCCATCCTCCTTTATTGGGTAATATAATACCCTTATTTTAGCATCCCCCAGCCTTCCTAGCAGGCACTGAGGGCTGAGTGGAATATTTAATTTTTCTTTAAATATGACAAACAGAATATGTCATTGAGGACCTAGTAACATATTTAAGTTTTTTCTTTAAACATTAATAGAACATAGCATTCTTTAGAGGCCTGCTATATCCTACCAGCCCCTGTTTCTGCAAGGCAATGGATCTGCTATTGAGATAAACTAGGCAATTGACTGTATGCCTAGTGACTGACATAGTCTTCCACTCAACCTGCCACTTGCTCCTCCATACTTCACTCAGATCACAGACCCTTAAAGGCTAAGGGTCATGGATGCCAACATATGCCCCAGCATCAAATGGTCAGGGTGACACCCAAAAACATTTGATTTGCATGCATCTGGAATGCCTTTGTAGATAGGGCTCTAAGTGTGCATGTTATATGCATGCCTTATTTATCCCTTTATGCACCACCATCACATATACATTCCTAGCATGCGTACTGCAAGTTTTCAGAACTGGAGCCTAAATCAACAAGCATTTGTCAATGCCGAATGTTTGCTTGCTGGTATTAGCACTGAAATGCAGGAGTTAGACAGATGCAAAATAGGAATGGCAGTGAAGTATTGAACTTCACGCAATCCCACCTCCATCCTGTAGAGATGGACAGGCATTGGGGTAAGTGTTTGGGTCATTGCCCATGATGTTCATGCTATGTCACCTCACCTTATTCTGCAGACCCTGACATGCATTGAGGTGTGCCTTGGGGTGTTTGGCTTTACAGTCACCCCATTCCATAAGGACATATGCTGAAATGGGTGCAGCATAGGAGAATGGGGTGAACTCTGGGGCGAAGAGTCCAAGGTACACCATATAGCCTGTTACTGGGGGGATGACATGAGCAGTTCAGTCAACCAATCCAAAGGCACACCCGATGCCTGTCAGTCTATACAAGGTGGGACATTATGGTTAGAAACCCTAACACCCCAGGAGTTTGTTGGCATTTGAACTACAAGTTTTCAACATGGCCTTTTGTGACCCCACCTCATGAAATCATTTGGGACCTCTTCTCATGAAGAGTGGCAGTATGATTTTGTCAATGTCCTGAACTTTGAGTTCCAACAGCGATCATGCCATTCTGTGCCATATGTACAAAAACACAGATCGGCAGGATGTGAAGAATGACAGCTGTACCATCCATATGGAGGTGTGAAGAAATGGCAATGTTGAAAATCTGTAGTTGAATATTAAAATGCTCACATTTCCGAGCATATGTAGAAACTGTGCAATGCATGCACGTTACACAGTCATTTTTTTTTACTTTCATCAGCAAATTTTCAACATAGGCATTTTAGGAGCTCTGCTCATGAACAGTGTCATTGTGATTTTCTTAATGTGTCCCAAACAGTGATTTCACACAGCGACCAGGCTATTCTCGCTGGAAGTGCAAAAACTCATTTTAGCAGGATGTGAAACATGATAACTGTACTGTTCATAAGGTGTGGAAAATGACAATGTTGAAAATGTGAGGTGAAAATATTGCAATGTGAGTTACGAGTGTGCATGGAAACTGTGTAATGCACGCTCATAACACACTCATGTTATGGACTTTCATTATCAAATTTTCAGCATAGGAATTTAAGGACCACTGCTCATGAACAGTGTTACTGTGATTTTCTGAATGTGTCCCGCACACTGATTTCCCCACAGCGACCAACTATTCTGTGCCGGAAATTTGAAAACACATTTCAGCCAGGATATGAAAATGACAGCTGTACTGTTCATAAGGAGGCATGGAAAATTGGCAATGTTGAATATCTGGAATGAAAATATTGCAAATTCGTGAAGTTACAAGTGTGCATGGAAACTGCGCAATGCATGCTCGCAACACATTCATTTTATGGACTTTCATCACCAAATTTTCAACACAGGCATTTTAGGCCTCTGCTCATAAACAGTGTCACTGTGATTTTCTTAATGTGTCCCAAACATGGATTTCCTACAGTGACTGCAGCTATTCTGCACTGGAAGTGCAAAAACACATTGCCAGGATGTGAAAAATGACAGCTATACTCATTAGGAGGTGTGGAAAATGGCAATGTTCAAAATCTGGAGGGAAAATATTGCAGATTCACTAAGTTATGAGCATGCTTAGCAACTGTTCAATGCACACTCGTAAAACAGTAATTTTATATTTTTCCACCAAATTTGCAACATTGACTTTTGAGTGCCTGCCTCCATGAACACTGGCACTGTTGTTTTGTTAATTGGTCCTGAAAGGTGATTCCATGCAGTGATCATGAAATCACCTTTGGGACCAAATCATGCTATGACAGTGGCTGAATTCATGAGGAGTGGTCCCAATAACCCCATGTTGAAAAAATTTGGTGCCAAAAGTCCCAAAATGCCTGAGATATGCACCAAAGTTGAAAAAAACCCTGTTTATGCCATTATACAGCTTACCAACATTTCTTCAATTTGCTGTTGGCTTTGAAGAGTGCAGACGTGTTCCCAGTCCACCGAAGATTGTCGCCAGGCTCTGGAGGTAAGTATTGGGTGGGGGTGAGGAGGCCTGGTGCATAGAGGATGGGTTGAGGGAGGGCCACTGGACATGACAAGGGACCATTTTCTGTTTTACAGGTTAAAACAAACAAAAAACACATTGCAGGATTTTTTTTTAACAGAGACATTTGGCAGGCTGGGTGGGCTCCCAGCATGCCACCTAGTATTTTTTCTTTGGGGCAGTAGCCAATGGGGGATTGGGACACCACCTTCAGCACATACTGAGGCGCAAGAACCAAGGGGATTGTGCACCCTCAGAACAAAACAAACTGTTTTGGGTGGGACATAATGCCGACAGGAGCGGGCTCCCCATCTTCAAACTAAACTGGGAAGGTGGGGACTGAAGCCAGTGGGGATTGGAGCCCTGTCAGCAAACAAAGGATGTTTCATGGGAGACACAGGACTGATGGGAGTGGGCTCCCCAGCTGGCAAACTAAACTGGGAAGGTGGGGACTGAAGCCAATGGGGATTGTGGTCCCCATCGGCAAACAAAGGATTTTTTGAGGGGCACATGATGCTGAGGGGATTGGGCATCCTCAGGGTTGGTAATATTGTTTGTAAACATGGTATTGGCTTGCCTCCAGGTTCACAAACAATATTACACTAGGCAAGGTACTGCCCTACAATGATGAGTCGCTCCTCATTGCAGTGGAATGTCTGACGCTGCAATGACAAAGTGGCCCTGATTGCTGCAGGAAAACCTTACAATTTGGTGGCACTTTTGAAGCCGGTGTCATCAGCACACTGTGCCTCCATTGGTCCACCAATGCCAAGCCCCAAATGCAATGCCTCTGTTGGCTCGCATAGTGCCACACCTCCACAAGCCGCTTCTTTCTATGCTGCCACATGTTTCTTGCACATGTGTGCAAGCAAACATAAAAGTATTCTCAGTAGTAGGCTGGTGCTAGCAGAGGTGAGTAATAAGCAACATCATGACTAATGAGACAGGAACCTTTGCAAAATCAAAAGTGTAAAGGGTTCTATCAAGTTTTAACCAGAAATGCCAGCTTTTGATCTGACTATAAAATGATCTGCCTAATTCCACTGTTGCAAACTACAATGAAAGGAGAAAACTTTGCAACCTAAGAAACTTTCTGGAGGAAGGTAATAAAAGAGGAAATCACACTTGAAAGATTACTGATTTAAACACAGAAGTGAAGGCAATAAGTTAGGAGATAAATAAGAAAAATATTCTTTTTGGTCTTGACATAAGGAGGTTGAAGAGTCATAATGAAGTATACTAAATATAAAATAGAGTAGTTATAAAATAGAGTAGTCAGGATAGTTGTGCCTGTCACAGAGGCCAGCATGCCAGATGGCAACTAGTCACCAGCTGCAAATCATCCATAATGCCCAGAGCATCTCTTTGTGTTCAGTGGGATATCCACTTATGTATGAAATTTATTTACTATCTGCATCTGTTTTTACAAGTTTACATCTCAGTCGTATTGCCTGTTGAACTGGCTGTAGATTTCTAGTTAGGTGAGTGCTATGTGGCAAGAGAGGCTTTTCCTAACAGCAGATGCTGCCTACAGTTTAGTGGAGTACAATACAGTTTTAGGGCACAAACAGTAAAAATGGAATGAAGAAAGTTTGCAATTGTTTTAGAAGGAATGTGATATTCTGTTCAGACAGTAGCGTAACACTGCTCAAGATGTTTGTGATTATATTAGGATTAGCCTTAATCCTGCATTTTAGGCTTTAGGCTATTCATTTGACCAGCATTTTTCATATAACTGTAAATCACCTGTGGTCATTTCTTTTATAGTGTGCCAGCAAGATGAATGGAGGCCAGTATAATAGCACCAAGGACTATCCTGACGAAGTCCTGCGCTTGCACCAAATCATCCTCTGATGTATAAGGCTATTTACCCTGTCCATATGAGGCCTGTTCTTCTAAGAACAGATGGGAAATATAATCTGAAGCAGTTAGCAGTGGATCGAGTGGAAGCTGAAGACGGACAGTATGATGTGCTCTTCATTGGTACAGGTAAAAGCAATAAAAGCATTCAGCCGGCAGTATGGAGAATTAATGTTCTAAAATGCTAGTACAGCAATCTCTCACTATTGTGCTGCCACTCAAGTACTTTCTGTGAAGCCCATAAATATCATCTTAATGTAAAAGTTGACTTGCTGTAACATGCAAAATTCTAAGCTGTCATAAACAATCTTACAAAATGTTCAACATCTCAGAAAAAGGAGTTCACGCTTGTTGAAAGTCTTCAGTTAGATACTCAGTTAAGTTGCTTCCCTCATCTTCAAAATGTTGCATGGCTATAGGTTGTAAGCCTCTAATATCATGAAGGTTCATATCCAGCACCCTCCTGCAGTCATTTTCATTTAAGATTGATTTAGCTTTCATTTTCATTTGCATTGGTAACTAGAGGCTGCCTGCATTGTCTATGGATGCTAGTGGTGGTATTCCTGCTGCACACTGATAACACTACCATTTGATTAATGTACACATATCTCTTCATTCTGCGTTCAGTGCACAGAATCCACAACAACACTTTCCAGTGTCTATTTTCATCTGTAGCAAATGAGTCATGCAGTATTTTTATTTATTATATATGTGTAGTTCAATGACTGTTTATATGCATGCATGTAACTGGAGGATAATACAGCATGGTATACTGTATATTAATTTGTAAAAACAGTTGCAAAATGTAAGTGGGTACATAAACAAATACAAATTTAATTTGGTGTAATTTCCTTCACTGATTAAAAAACTACTCACTTCTAGTTATTCAAAAACTAAAATGGTATTGTACTGATTGGTGTGTCTTTGATGCCTTGTAAATACAGGACACGAAATAGCAGCCAACCATATGATATTAACAGTTCAGAAGTGGTGAGCTGCAGTCATATCATAATTCCACATGCCACATTTATCAGGTTGCTCCACTGAATCTGACATTGACAAGAGCATTTTAGGTCAGAATTATAATCATGCAGCTAAGAATGTTAACAAATAGCAGATGGTGCTTTAAATATGTCATTTAATTATTCCCATGATGACTTCTCATAAGACTCAGTATCCTTGAGGGTTTCATTCCATTGCATACTTATACCTAACATTAATCCCTAGATTTTTTACTCTTTCCTCTTTGCTCTTTTGCCTTTCAGAATTTGTAGTAGAAAAAACATTGTACTGTGCAGCTGGCACCACCATTAACAAATTTAGGCTGTGATTAGTGCATACATACAGTAGCTGGCAGATGGTAAAGTTATAGTAGTAGTTTACTGGTTCAGTGGGCAACTAGGCATGTGTAGCATAATGTAAACTATGATGTGGATAGGAGAAATACTGGAAACTGATTGGGTGACAGTGTTCTCTTCCCAAGCTGATACTGAACCATAAAAGTATGTGAAGGAAAAACTCCTTCCTGGAGGTTTTTACTTAACTTAATAGTACTGCACCCTAGGTACCTTTTAGATGTATCAGTGAACCTTAAAAATACTATTAGATATTGTTCAAAACTGTTATTTTTCTCATTTTCATGAATACACTAGTGGATCCAGTTCATAATCACAGTAATACAATCAAGGCGTGTTTATTATAGGATATCATCACTTCTCCAGTTTGTAAGGCATCTGCTTCACCTGTGCATTACAACCCTAAGGGTGCTGATATCCTATGAAGAAACATGCCCTGTTATATATTATTGCTTCAATACAAAATGGGTTTCAAAAACAGTGAAACCTGATTGGCTGAGGCTATGTTTACCCGTGTTGTCATTTTAACAAAGCAGGGCTGGATTAGGATACAGCTGCCTTTTCGCAACAAAAGCAATATTAGCTAAACATCCCTGACTGCCGTCACAAATATGGCTGACACCTTTACTTGTTAAAGCCCTCAAATAGGCCCTAAAACTGAAGTGTTATTTGCCATCATAATCTTCTTACACACACATACATAAATTAATAAAAATTAAGTACTACAGTACTCATCATTTTAATTTCCCTCCCCTCTGGTCCTCAGCTGCTTACCAGGAAAACTGCAGTTAAAACAGAAGCCCTGTTTCCATTTGAGGCCTTTAGTTGTGCAAATGGGGTGGGGGATTCTGCTAGTAAAACAATGCAGAGATATGAATTCCTGTATACCATTCACATTGAACATTCCATCCTTAAAATGTAGGCATGATAGAAAATAACAATCTGTCCTGGTGGCGCAGAGTGCTGAGGCACTGGATGCCACCTCGAACCATGCAGGTGACCCGGGTTCGAGAACGGACTGGCGCCGGGGTCACAGGGGAAGGGTAGGATTGAGCATCCATGGACTGCTCTCTTCCCCTGGGGTGGGTTGATGCATGGTCACTCTGCAGTGGCCTCCGTGGAGACCGGGAGCACAGCAGAGGATCGCACTAAGGGAACACCACAGAACGCGGAAACTGCACTGGGATCAGCCAGATGACAGTGGCCATCCCCAATGATGCCCTCAAGCAATCCTGGCAGAGTAACATCCACCTCAGCAGCACCTGGGTAAGAAAGAAATAGTGTGCTGGAGTCCCCAAGCTGGTGCCTTCCGTCTTGAAGGAGGGAGACCCTCCCAGCAAAGGGATATGCTGGGTTAACCCCAGAGAAGGCTACCAAATATGGGGAGTGGGCAGCTCTGGGGTAATTGCAGGAAGAGTTGCTGGTGGGACTAGGTGGCTTGAAGGAGGAGGTAGGTCCCAGTGTGTGACAAAGGGAAAAGATTACACAAAAAATAAAGAAAAGAAACAAGGTAGGGAAAATGGAGTAACTGATATAAGGAAGAAGGAGTAAATATGATGAAACAAGTAAATGGATGGTTGGGTAAAATAGAGGTTTAAGGACTATTTAAAAAAAGCATTTGAAACTGAGATGGCATGACAAAGTGGGGATGTGCTGAGACTATTTTGTTGGGTTGGATGAAACTAAAAAATCTTAATGTTTAAAATTATTTTATTTTGTGAAATGTTTCTCTCCCACACCAAAAAAAAAAATAAAAGTGGACCCATTTATAATTGCAATAAAACACATCAAGATGTGCTTTGTGGTGGGATAATGGCACTTTCTGGTTAATTGAAGATACATGGTGATGCCTCATGTCTCACAACACACCTGAGGTGTGCAGTTATCCCATTACAATGCACATCCTGCCATGCCTTATTTAAGGAATAAGGCATGACAAGGTGTTATGCTAAGATAACGGCATGTCTCGGTGGGTTGAAGTATGAAGCAAAACCAGTGCTTCCACTACCCAAGAAGTGTAGTTATTACATCACAACACACACACCATGGAGTGCCTTATTGTGATTCTGAAATATGTCCATTATAAAAAGAAAAGAATTTAAACTAGGATTGATTTCACATAAATCTGTTGAAAAGAAGCAAGGGTACAAAATTAGATGAAAAAAGTCCCACCTCTGCTTATTGTGCAGTAGGTGATGCCAACACTCTTTCTGAAGCAGAAAGTATGGGCAGCAGCGCTGTAAGGCTGTGAGCTGTGTATTCAAGAACGACATTTGATTCCCCCATCTGTTAGCCAGGTTGAGTTTTTTCTTTCTTTTCATGCTAAATTATTGTTGCTGGTTAGAGAGATGCAGCAATTAGTGCTGGTTTGTGCATGAGTGCTGTGAAAGAAAGCCACTGTGATATGGCAGAGAGAGAGAGAGAGAGACAGCACACAGCACAATACAGCTGTGGCAGTGAGTATCAATTAACTGCTGTGATCGTTGGTAGTATAGCAACAGAACTAGAAGGAAAGTCTTTTCTTCTAGTTTTCTTCAATTTTCTGAGTGTGGCAGTCCTCTGTTTATTATCTTGTTGGTGAGGTGTTGCACAGGTGGAACATCACAGTATGTTTGCTGTGGAATTGTACAGTTTTGGCTGTGGACTGGGGCAGCAGAAGCAAGAAAAAGCAATGTAAGTGTGAGTCATATGGTGCTGGGGTGTAAGTAGGATCAAGTGCTGGGGGTTAGGAGTTGGTCCTGAAGCGTGTTAGGAACAGAGCCACAGGCATGTGTTTGGGAAGAGTAATGAGGCTGGTGAAGTGACTGGTCCTTCTTTCCTTGCTTTTGTGTAGGGATATCAGCACAGGGTCCAAGGTCCTCAGCCAATTAGGTTTCTAGATTTTCTGAACCCCATTTCCTAAGGCTTTATTGAATGCTTGGAATGTGGTTTAAAGTGTTTATGCAGTGTAGTTTACTTACCATTCTGATCTCTATCCCAAGATAGGGATTACCACCATTTAGATATACCACAGAGATTGGTCATGTGGGCAAAGGAGTTCCCTTGAAGACAGCTCCGCTCCTATAGTAGCCAGCAGGACAAGGTCCTTTTGCCTTATGGTACCATAGGGAAGTATACGGAATTTTCTTTAAAGAGAGTGAGAATAGTACTCTTGTGATGGATGAAAATGACATCCAAAGCCAAAGTCATAGTGGAATTTTATGGCATTTACATACAGGAAAAAAAAGCTGTGTTGTGGAGAATCCAATTAGGTCACACCCACCAGACACAATGGGCTCAATTCTAAAAAAGGGTGACACAGGGCTTTTACAAACCCTACATCAAACCTGCACTGCCCCGAGCACAGTGCCACACCATGCATTAATTCTGTTAGGTCCGCGAGCATTGCGACACTTTACCCTTTTTACGGTGGTCTCGCCAAATTATTTGACACAAACTCCATTAGAAGATCCCTGATGTTAGACCAGAAAAATCCGGTCTAACTCAGGGCATGTGTCACACAGGATTAAGAATTCCATTTGCTGGTTAGACATGCCCCAAGCCCCTTGTGCCATGTGTTCAGTGCACCCAGAGGCTTGTGGCATTCAATCCCATTTGAGAATTGGGCTCATACACTTAATACTGTAAATAGTAAAACTCCAAACAGACATTTTTAGAACACAGTGGAGCATGACCCAGAACACCATGCTACACTGCTTCAAGCTGATTGAGAAAAGAAACTTTCCATTCCTTCTGTCTCATAACTGAAGCTACTTCCTTTATAAAGGTGCTGCAGATCATGACACTGCAACCAATGAAACCCCACAATGAAATGATCTCTGAAGCAATGTTTTACATACTACAAACAACATTGCAATGGAGTCGATTCTCAAAGTATTGGCGCAAATCACACAAAGGCAACTCCGATTGCTGATGCACTGGGGACCTGCACCCAATTCTCTATGGGGCAGGGTCACAGTGACTAAGTCCCATGGCCCGTGAAACCCTAGCAGTGTGCCAAACAGAGGGCACACCTGGACAGGTTGCCACAAGCCTGTGGCAGATGTACAGAGGCAGGACACAAGTATCCCCCCAGCCTGACCCCCCATTGACACAGGTAAAAATACCCTGGTGGCTGAGTGGACCCCCACCCCGATCTTCACTAATTATTATGACATTGCCCTGATGTGCTGTAGGCCTCCCCAAACCTCAAATAAGTATTATGATATTGCCCTGGTGAGCTAACACCCTTAACCCTGAATTTCCCCATGTTGCCAGAGAATTAATCATTGGTGTTCCAGTGGAACCTCTGAGCCTGATTCCCCATTACACACATACTCCACATACCAGCTGGTCTACTGGACACCCACCCCTCACACAGAAGTGCCCTATCACCCCACTCCTCCAACCCACACACAGCGGTGACTGTCACAGCCCACCGTGCATCCTGCAACAAGCTGCCGACCCAGGCTCTGTAGTCACGTTATTGTACATAGCATGCGCTCAGTGAATGACAGCTGCTGTCATTCACTGAGCATATACTATATACAGTATGGGCTCATGCAAAGCTCAGTCAGCAGCTGGCCACGGTGGTGTGGTGGGCTGTGCCATTCCCGTTGTTTACGGGTTGGGGGAGAGAGCTGGGTGGTAGGGCACTGCTGGGTGGGGGTCCAGTAGACCAGCTGGTATGTGGAGTATGTGTGTAATGGGGAATCAGGCTCAGGGGTTCCACTGGACCACTCATGATTAATTCCTTTGGCAACATGGGGGATCAGGGCTTGGGGGAGCTTATTCACCAGGGCAATATTATACTACATATTGGAGATTAGGAGGCTGCCAGCCCACCAGGGCAATGTCAAAATAATTAGTGGAGAACAGGATGGAGTCCACTAGCCCACAAGGCAATATACTTATTATTGGGGATCGGGGCTTGGGGGCTGCATGAACTATGGGGCATTAGCTGGCAGCACATTGCTCAACCCCAGGGAATGCCAGATTACCCTCACACCAGCCCCTAGCTTGTGTAAATAAACTTCAATGGTTGTCCTCCCCAGTTGGTTTGGGAATCCCATTTTGGGGATGTGGCAGCATGCGTCTGTAACAAACCCCAAATGCCATGCCACAACCCATTCTTGGCAAAGGTGGGTGATCAGGTTGGGGAGGGACCTCTAGCCACCAGGGAGTTTAAGAATAAGTGGCAATTGGCAACTGGCGACTGGTAGGGGGTCCCTACTAGTCACTACTGGCAAGCTTGGCAGACATTTCCTATGGGGATGGTGAAATTTGCCCAAGCACAGTCGGAAGATTTCCGATCCACCACAATGGGACTTCAGAAATTTCGGTGAAAGTTGTGGTAGTTCATGAAAGTTCCTCTAAGGCTGAAATCACAACTTTTGCCCACCCCTTGCTTTAGTGTCAATCAGATCAGCTCTGGCTCATCTAACAGTGGCATGAATCTTTGATGCTGTATCGACACCTTCCACCTTAGAAAATGAAAAAAAGGAGATGGTAAATCATTTTTTGATGCAAGACCACTTGGCAACATGGCACACACAAACGCTTGATGCAAGCCTGATGCACACTAGCCACTTTGGCAAAGGCAGTTCTACTTTTGAAGCAAGCAGTGTTAGAATTCAGAACTGGCACAAATTCTGATGCAGCTTGCTACTTGCATCATACTTTTCTAGCGCTAACACCTTGCATCATTCTTGGTCCTTTGAAAATCAAGCCCAAGTCTTTTAACTTTGCTACATATATAGCTCCTGAGTGATGCTGCTTTGCGTGGGCTTTTATGTAGCACTGTGCATGCTGAAGTGCCAACTCACCAGGCACAGAGTATGCAAATGGCATCTGTCCACAAAGTGCCACTTGGATAATAACTTCCTGGAGAAGACTCATGAAGTGACACTTTGCTAATGAAGTGATACAAATCATTGCACTCCACCTCTGTAGAACTCCTAAAATCCACCCTCCAACTCCCACCCAGACCCAGGAGGATGCATCAAGTAAAAAAATCTAACCCCTCACTCAGCAGTGCCAGCCATGCTATCCTCTTACCCCCAACCCATGGAAAGAGTAACATAAAAAATCCCTTTTCACTTGACCCCTACTGTGCAACCATCTTGGTAGCAAATACCCTTCCTCCCAGACCAGCCAAAAGGCAATCTCCCTCCCACTCAGCAACTACTACCCTCCGAACATGACCCAAAAGGAGCAAACTAGTAAGTGGTAGCATCTCTCGATCATGACTGGCTCAGACCCTTTTCTCACCCTATCAGTCAACCACCACCTGAATGTTAGGAGTGTATGTTTATAATACATTCTGCCAATTTTACTACACATGCACACTACCATTAGTTCAGATGGCAGACGGTCGACGTGTTGAGAAGATGCGCCAGTGTTCATGTGGAGGATCTGGCAATGATTAGTTTGTTCCTTTTGGAGTCAGATGGTTGAATAGTGGTGGGTGATGAGTAAGTGAGGGGTTGCCTTTTTAGGGCTGGAGTGAAGGATTGCATGCAACCATATGGTTGCTGGAGTGGCTGGGCCATGGAAGAGATTTTTTAAATATTAATCTTGCTGTGTGGTGGGATAGGGGAGGGCACAGCACTGCTTAGCAGCTGGGGAAGGGAGTAGGATTAATAATTTGATGTATCCGCATAGGTCTCAGTTGGGGTAGAGGATGAGTTTGTGAAGTTCTACAGAGAGTGTGGGGATTGTTTTTTTATTTTACATTTTCTGTATTTTGCCAAGCAAATTGCTGACAAAGTACCAACTTAGTGATGCTTATGAGTAGCACAAATTTGGCCTTTGCCAACAATTCACCAACAAAGTAAAGCTTTGCAACACTCCTATACCATACAGTCATGCATTGACTTACTACAAGTTGCACCATCACCATCCTAGTGTACCAGTTTGCCTTTCTGATTCCTATACCATACACAAAATGTTGCAGGTGGCATGGCTGGCCAATCCATCTCCTCCAGGTCCCTCAGCCTGATTTTAATGTAGGTGGGGCAGTAAGCTCTTGAGTGTTTTTGAGCTTTTCATGCTGGAAGAAGTCAGCCTTTAGAGGTAATGAGCCATAGACACTGGTAGGTGTTGGTGCCCTTGAAAGAAGTTGCTGCAGAGGGTAGGCCCTATATGTGATTGTAAGTCAGTATGTGAGCATACAGTCCCAGATGAGATAGCCTAAGCAACTACCAGGAAAGTCTGGTACACATGACTTATTACAAGTTAAAGGAAAACAACTTGCTGTCCTGATCAGGCTGCCATAGGACAGTCAGGTTTCAGTAATATGATTGTTTGTAGGTTCAGTCTTGATTGGATATCTTTTCAAATAGCCCATGTAAAAACTGTTACATGAGATGCAGTAGGTAGGCAGCTAATGCTGTGCCTTTGCCCACCCTGAGATTGCACTGGATGTGAGTGCTAATGCTGCTCTATTATGAAATGTGAGTGCCACTTCTGTGACAGTGCCCTATGAATGGAAGCATAGAAACTATTGGCAGATAAGGGCTGCTAGGCCCTTCCAGTCTACCCTAAGCTCTCCACTTGTATGCAGCCTTGACCCTACCTAGTCACTGGCTGTTTGCCTCTCCACCCATCTCCAAGGTTCCCTATGCTACCCCAGGCATGTTTAAATCCTCTACTGTCATCACTCCCACTACTTCCTGTGGCAGGCTATTTCATGCATCCACCACCTTCTCGATGAAGAAAATGTCCTCACATTTCCACTCAACTTGCCCCTTCTAATTTCATATCATGACCTCTTGTTCTTGTACTCTGCCTGTAATAGAAGATGTCACCCCTGCATCTTGTTTATGCCCCTAAGGTACTTGAATGTTTCTATCATGACCCCCAATCCCTCCTCTTCTCCAGTGAGTATATTGAGGTCCTTTAATATGTCCTCATTCTCATTTTTTTTGGCGCAAGCTCTGCACCATCTTTGTCGCACTTCTGTGGACCACCTCCACCCTGTTGATGTCCTTTGAAGGTGTGCCTCCAGAACTGCACACAGTACTCCAGATGAGGCCTAACTAGCATTTTATACAATGGCATCACCACATCATGCCTTCTGCTTGTGATGCCTCTGTCTATGCACCCCAGCATGCCACTGGACCTCCTCACGGCTTTGTACTCTACTTAGACACATTTAGGTCATCTGAAGTGATAACCCCAGGTCCCTTTCTTAACATAGAAACATAGACTTTGACAGCAGATAAGGACCGCTTGTCCTACCTAGTCTGCCCATTTCCTACCTACTGGATAAGCTGCAGATCCTAGTTAACCAACAGACTATTTCTTCCTACCCCTACCAAGAACTGCCTTATGTCTGTCCCATGCATTCTGAATTCCCCACTGTTTTGACCCCATGACCCCCTCAGAAAGGCTGTTCCATGTGTCCACCACTCTATCTGTGAAAAATACTTCCTCACATTGCCCCACGCCATCCCCTCAATCTTCAAATTGTGTCCCTTGTTCTTGCACATCTCTTTTTTGAATGATGCTACTCTCTTGGACCTTGTTGATTCCCTTGAGGTACATAAAAGTTTCTATCATGTCCTCCTCTCCTCCTTTCCTCAAGGATATACATATTAAGCTCTTTTAGTCTCTCTTGTATGGTTTCTCTTGCAGACCCTGCACCATTTTAGTTACCCTCCTTTGGACTGCTTCCATCCTGTCTGTGTTCTTGCTAAGATGGGGTCTCCAGAACTGCATGCAGTACTCAGATGGGGTCTCACCAACTATCTGTACAGAGGGATAACAACTTCCTGTTTTCTACTGGTGATGCCTCTCCCTATACATCCCAGTATCCCCTAGCCATACCTACTGCCTTCTCACATTGCTTGCTAACTTTATGCCATCTGATATGACTACCCCAGGTCCCTTTCCATTTTTGTTGTTGTTACTGCCCCCCATTGTGTACTCTTCCCTGGGTTTTGTTTCCTGCATTTGTTTGCATTTCTTTGCATTGAATCTAAGACCATACTTCTGACCATTCCTCCAACCTTGCCAAGTCCCTTCTCATCCTTTCCACCCCCATGTAGCAACCCTGTTGCAGATGTTTGTGTCGTCTGCAAAGATGCATACTTTTCCTTCCTTTCATATATCTTCTAAATTCCAAGCCTATTTTGATGTGTTGTTGATGAAGCTGTTTGAATTGGAGTCCTGTTTCTTTGGGTAGCAAACCTATTTGGGGGCTCTGAGTAGAATTGTGATTCATTGTTGCTGGCTTCACTAGCTGCAAAGTTTGAGTGCAGAGTGGGGAAGGTGCTAATGGTCTGACCAGAGGCCTCAGTTACCTGATTGTTTCTGGAAGACTTGGCTGGTCCCACCCCTGGTCCATTATTTCCTTTGTGCAGGGGTTCTGACATCACTTCCTCAAACAGGCAAAGGATATGCACCTGTCATAAAAAGCAGACATCCAGGAAAGGAACAGCAGCAAGTGAAGAGGTGACTGCTCTCTCAGTGGAAGGGAAGTAAATGCAAATCTAGGAGCTTCATTATTACTTCTTCGCATTGATATTGCATTGGGGAAAGGAGGAGTAGGAGTTTGAAGAAGGTTGTGCAATGGCTACTAAAGTCTGTTTTGAGTGTGGATAGGAAGGATAGGAATATAAAAGCAGTTGCTAAATATATCTAAACGTGTGCAACAAAGGAGGTAAGGAAACAAAGAAAATGTTTTGCACTGATAGAAGAGGGAGAGGGGAGACTTGGGGAGTGCTTGGTATCCTGCATCTGAAGGGTGGGGTTGCTGGTGGGCAACGACAGCAATGGTAGGGTGGTAGGCTGCAACAACTGCAGTGCACCAATCTTTCTAAAATTGCCTGGAGTGTGGGAAGATGTTTATGTGCAACCACATAGAAAACTTAGAAAGGAGATTAAGGGTCTGCAGGAAGAACTAAGACAGGCAAGGCAGATTGGGGGTGGGTTTAGCTCAATACTGGAGGGAGGAAGAAGGAGATGAGGGAGGTGATTTAAGCCAACACTGGTGAGGAGAGGGTCAGAAGAAGGAAGAGAGACAAAGGGGCCCAGGCCAGGAAGAACAATTGCCAGGAAAACCAGGTCAGAGGCAAAAGACAAATGGAAAGAGGAGATAGGGACTTATGAGGGAGGTGAAGAAGTGGCAAAAGTCATGGAGGGAAGGAGAGCACAGGTTACTATGAAGAGAGGGAGCAGGCATTTGTGAAGGGCCTTCAGAAAATAGTTGTGCACTGCTAGAGAGGAAGAAGGTGGAGGAGGGAAATGATGAAATTAGAGGAGTAATTGATAAATGCCTGGACCAAACTGGAGTGGGGGAAGTTCTGCTGGGAGAATTGTAACAGGGTAAAAGGGGAAATAATGTGCAGGAGGAAGAAGAGGAGCTGGAAATGAGAGAGGGAGATGAATGGAAGCAAGCAGGAGAAGAGGGGTGGAATCTTAGTGCTGGGGAACTCAATACTAAGAGGAGTTAGGTGGGGTAGCAAGGGGAGAGGCATAGTCGATTTGGGTGGAGGCCATGCCAGGAATGACACCGGAAAGTGTGGGACAGTCTGTTCTGAAATATGCTAGAAGGGTAGGGACAAGCCTCATTTAATTATACATCTTGGGACAAACGACCTGGATGACAAGACAGTAGATACAGTCCAGAGGAGATTTGAGGAACTAGCACAATTATGTGAGGGGGCAGGAAGATCAGTAACTTTTTTCAGAGATACTCGTGCCAAAGGCAAGCACAACAAGAAAGCTGAGAATAGAGGAATTTAACGGATGGCTAAGAACCTGGTGTTGTGCTAAAGGGTATGGGCTGTTGGGGGTGGGAGGGACTGGGAGGACAGTAGTCTCTATGCCAAGGACAGACTACACTTGAGTGAAGAGGGAAAGAAAGTGTTGAAACAGAGGATGGAGGAGTACATAGAGGAAGTTGGGAATTTAAACTAGGAGTGGGGTGGCAGTTGGGGAAGAGATATGCAGAGACCACAGGTTGGGAAACCATATGAGCTACCCCCATAACAGTGACAAAGGACAAATGGCAAGTACTGTTGGTGATGCTAGGAAAGGAGGGCAGGATGGGGGAGGGAAGGGTGAAGGTGGTTACCTTAATGCTAGGGAGCCTAGGAGGAAAACTGCAGAGTTACAGGTTCTCATGGCAGAGGGAGAGGTGGACATTACAGCCATCATGGAAACAAGGGCCACCCAATACAATGACTGGGACCTGTCTGTACCAGGGTACAGGTTATTTCGTGGGACAGGGTAATGGGAAAGGGGTGGCACTATATGTGAAGGAAGGACTGAATGTGTAAGGGAGGAAGGGGAGGAGGGTAGTATGAGTCACTTTGGATGCAAATCCAGGATTCCAAGAATAGGATTCTTAGAATGGAGTGGTGTACAGGCCACCATCTCAGATGGAGGAGTTAGACAGAGAACTAGTGGGACAGATCAGGAGGACCTGAAGAAGGGTAGTGTGGTGATTGTGGGGGACTTCAACATGCCAGGAGTGGACTGAGCACCCCAACAACCAGGAACAGAAGGGAGCAGGTACTGCTGGATGCCTTCCAGGACAGCTTCCTGCTGCAAATGGTCAGTGAACCAACCAGGTTAGGGAACACCTTGACCTTGTGCTGGCAAATGGGGACTTTGTGAGAGAACTTACAGTGGAGGAACCGCTGTCAGGGAGTGACCACCGCTCAGTATGGCTCACATTGATATGGGCAAGGAAGAAGTGGAATCTGGCACAATAGTGCTGGACTTCAGGAGGGCCAACTTTGGGAGGATGGGGGAAGTAGTAAAGGGTACCGGCCAGAATTCAATCTAGTATGGACACTAACCAGAGGTGGGAGCTCATAAAGATGGGGATAGTGGAGCAACCAAACCTGCTGCAAAGCCCAGAGCAAGAAGGCTAGGGCTAAGAAACCAATCTGGTTGAGCAAGGATCATGGAAAAGGTAAGGAAAAGAGCTGCCTTTAGGAAGTACAAGAAAAGAGGGAGGGGAGGACAGGAGGAGTACTTGACAGAATCGAAGGAGGTGACAAGGGCAGTAAGGGAGCCAAAGCATCTACGGAACTCAGGCTGGCACAAGGCATTAAGAAGAGGAGAAGGACTTTAAGTACATCAGGGAGAAAAGGAGCTGTAAGGACCACATAGTAAGGATTAGGAAGGAGGGGTTGGGTGAAGCAGGGTGCGATAAGGCGGAAGCACTAAATGAGTACTCTGCTCAATATTTACTAAAGAGAAGAGGGGGTGACACCCAAGGTGGGAGAAATGGCAGCAGGTGGGGGGAAGTGGTGACAGATGGGAACTGCTGGAGAGCAGAGTTCGAGAGGGTTTGAATGCACTGAGGGTGGACAAGCCGCAGGCCCAAATGGCATCCACCCCAGGGTACTAATGGAGCTGGCAGAGGTCCTTGCAGAACCTTGGCAGACCTATTTAATGCCTCACTACATTCAGGTGTGTACCTCAGGACTGGAGGATGGTTTCATGTGGTGCCCCTCCACAAGAGTGGCCCCAAGGATGAACCGGGAAACTACAGACCAGTGAGCCTCACATCCATAGTGAGTAAGCTAGTGGAGACTATCCTGAAGGAGAGGCTGGTCACCCTCCCAGAGGCCAAAGGACTACAGGACAGCAGACAGCATGGTTTGCTAAGTGGCAGATCCTGCCAAACCAACCTGGTCGAGTTCTATGACTGGGTAACTAGGCAACTGGAGTGGGGCCAGGCAGTGGATGTCCCATCTGACTTCAGTAGTACATTCGACTCAGTGCTACATGGAAGGCTGGGAAGGAAGTTAGTAGGCACAGGGGTGGGTGCAAAGCTGGTGAGATGGGTAGGAAACTGGATGCAGTGGAAGGCAACAGAGGGTGGTGGTGGGTGGGGAGCCTCACATCCAAGGGCATTGATGAGCGGTGTTCCACAGGGCTCGTGTTGGGACCAGTGTTGTTTGGGATATCTATTACAGACATATCATGGGACATCAAGACAAGATCAGTCTGTTTGCTGATGATGCCAAGGTAGGCATGGTGGTGGATGGCCTAGGGGGATGGCAGGGGTTGCAGGATGATCTGGCAAAGCTTGAAACCTGGTCAGACACCTGGCAACTGGCTTTAATGCCAAAAGTGCAAGGTGCTGCATTTTGGGATGAAGAACCCAAGGAGGAGTTACCAGCTAGGGAGAGTGCAGCTAGCCCAGACAGAGCAGGAGAAGGATCTAGGTGTGCTCATTACAGGGTCAATGAACAACTCAGCACAATGAGGAAGGCAGCTGCAAAGGCCAACAAAATGCTGGGTTGTATTGCAAAGGGTATATCCTCGAGGAGGGAGAAGGTGATTCTGCCACTGTATAGATCATTAGTTAGACCACACCTGAGTACTGCGTGCAGTACTGGCGCCTGTATCTGAAGAGGGACATTAAGTACTGGAGGGGTGCAGCGAAGAGCGATCAAAGATGATCAAGGGGCTGGGGAACTTATCATACGAGAGGAGGTTGAAGGAGTTGAACATGTACTCACTGGAGGAGAGGAGAGGAGAGGAGAGAGAGGAGAGGAGAGACAGGGGTGACATGATTGAAACCTTTAAATACATGAAAGGAATAAACAAGATGGGTACAGAGGAGCTGTTCAAAGTAAGGGAGGGAGGGCCACCATGGGTCATGATATGAGACTGGAGCGAGGAAGGTTCAGAGGGAGATGAGGAGACACTTTTTACAGAGAGGGTGGTGGCTGGGTGGAATGCATTACCTGCTGAAGTGGCATGCAGTAGAACAGTGGACTGCTTCAAACGAGGATGGACAGGACAAGGGAGGGTTAATGAAAGGAAGGTGGAATGGAGGGCAGCTGCAGAATAGGGTGCAAGCTGCACATTCGAAAGCAGACTTGATAGACCTCTGGGCCTTTATCTGCTGGCAAATTTCAGTATGTTCGTATGTTCCTGTCCTCTGCAATGTCACTTATAAAGACATTAAAAGGACCAAACCCAGTATCGAATCCTGCGGTACCCTATTAGGTAAGGTAAGGTAAGGAAAGGTAAAAATGTATTTAAAGATGCCTATTCCTGAGGGTCTGGGCGCTGTACAGGTAAATAAACACATATTCATAGTACATCAATAAAAAGGATTAGGAAGGAGGGGTTGGTGGAAGCAGGGTGTTATAAGGCGGAAAGCACTAAATGAGTACTTCTGCTCAGTATTTACTAAAGAGAAGAGGGGGTGACACCCTATCATGCACTCTGTTCGACTCCACCACCAATGCCTCCATCTTATTGGGGTTCAAAAAAAAGTTATAAACATACATATAGTTATAAAACAAACATCACTATACTACTCAAATCAGAACTCATAGGTCAATAACTTAATCTAAAAATGCCTGGATGAATAGGAGCACTTTAAGGTGGGCCTTGAAAACGTCCAAGGTGGGGCCTCCGTGAATCCCAGAGGGAAGTGAGTTCCATAGGATGGGAGCAGTGATACTGAATGCCCTATACGCCAGCCAATCTCAACCTCAACCTAGGAACTGCTGGGAGGCCTCCACAGGAAGAAGGGAGGAAGTGAACTTGAGACAGCAAGAACCAGGTCTGACAAGTAACCAGGGCTCCTGACCATGTAGGGCCTTATAGGTGAGAAGCCCCATCTCTGAAGAGGATCCAGCACCTGACCGCAGCCAATGCAGCCTCACGCAACACTGGTGTAACACGGCAAAACTTTGGCTGCCCGGCAATAACCAGGCAGCTGCATTCTGCACTAGCTCCAGTCTGCAGAGAGATCCTCCCACGACCCTGAGATACAGCATTACAGTAGTCAAGCCTTGACATAATCAAGGCATGCATCAAAGTGGAGAGGTCCAGAGGCGGAACAAGGGCTTTATCCCGCTGATATTTAAGAAAGAAAAGACAGGAGCGGATCGACAGAGGAACCGAGCTCCATAGTCAAACTCCTATCAAGAATAATGCCAAGATTTTGCACCTTTGAGGAGGTTCAATGAGACAGAGCCCAGAACAAGTCCAGTCTCTGAATCAGAGGCCAACCTATCACGCACTCTGTTCGACTCCACCACCAATACCTCCATCTTATCGGGTCCAGTCGCAACCAGCTAGATGCCATACAATCATTGATCTCAGCAAGGCAGCTGTTTAACATATCCACTGCATTGGATGTTCCTTGGGCAAAGGATAAGTATAGCTGGGTATCATCGGCATAGCAATGAAAACCCAAGCCATACTTTAATGAGCTCCCCAGGGCAGCATATACACTGCAAACAACACTGGGGCCAAACCGAACCCTGAGGAACTCCACACAAGAAAGGATGCTAGGAGAGGAGGAGAAATTTCCTATCACAACCCGTTGCCTCTAATTGGTTAAGAAGGACTCAAACCAGCAGTTGACGCAGCCGTGAGTCCGTGAGAGTTCCCTCGAGGCGTCTAGCAACACAGAATGGTCTACAGCGTCAGGTTGATGAGAGATCAAGGAGAACAAGAATTGTCCTTTCCTCGATCTCTAGCCCTGAGGAGGTTATTCTGCACCCGCAAGTGCGGTTTCCATGCTGTCTTGCTCAAAACCCTGATAGGAACTGCTCATACAGCTCATGAGTCACGAGATGCTCCTCCAACTGAAGCACCACTACCTTCTCCACAACCTTAACTAAAAAGGGAAGACTGGAGACAGGTTGGTGATTTGCCTGGATCTCGAGTCCAAAGATGGTTTCTTTAAGAGTGGTCTCACCAGTACCTCTCCTTCAAGGCATCGGAAGACCCCCAGACAAGGAACATCAGACATTCAGAGCAAACACTGGGCCAACAGTGTCGATGTATCTCATCAAGAAACGCGTCGGGTCACTGGATCCAGTTCACAAAAAGTGTGCTTCACATTGGCTGCCACCCCAATAACATCACTTGCATCCACTGGTTTAAACTCCCCAACCAGGCGGGGCACACTTAGCACCCTCTGGCGACCACTGCCAGCTATAATATTGCTGACTAGAGAGACTCCTGTTGAATAATGGACTTTGTCCAAGAAGAACCCAGCATACTCTTCACATTCAAAATTTGAAAAGCCTTCCTCGCTGCAGACAGGCAGGATGGAGTAGCCTGTCCACAGTCTGAAAAATACAGTTGGCCGGTTCTCCTGGTGGCAATCTCCCTGGACAGGAACGCTGTCTTCTTATGGTTGTTTGCCCCTGGTATGCATTATAATGCACACACAGGGCCAGTTTGTCCACATCCAGGCCGGACATCCTCCAGCAGCGCCTAACTTCCCGACCCTTCTCTTCATTCTCCCTGAGGTCCCCATCAAACTAAGGGGACCTGAGGTATGAAGATTTGGGTTGTACATGGACAGGTGTGAGGGAGTCAGTCTATTATATGAGTCCACAATGAGACCAATGCCTCCAATGCATACATTTCCTACATCAGATAGATGAGCTGCCACTAAAAGCCCTCTGGGGTCAATCCCCATAAAGGGTGACAGCTCGTCATCTCTGTAGGGAAGGGCATCCAGTGGGAGCCCTGAACATGAACTGCACAGTGCAATGATCGGACCAAACCATCCAATCAATCCTGAGATTACTTATCTCAAGCCCCAGTAAGAACACCAGAGCTAATGTGTTGCTGCCCTGATGAATCACAGCAGAAGCAGCTTGGACAGGCCCAAAGATGACATAATTTGAGGATGTTATGACCAAGCCGAGATGATTCGTCATTGGCTCAAACATTGAAATCCTCTAGAATAATACATCTGGGGGCTTCCAATATTTTACTGGTGATAAATTCAGCAACCTCCTGCAGGAAATTCTGTTGTCCCAGAAGGGTGATAGACAAGGAAAATCCGCAACCCACACCTGGACCCCACGAATGGCCACTAATATTCAAAAAGAACCCAGGTTCCCACTGGGTACGGTAAAGCCCAGGTCAGATCTAAAAAATGGCTACACCACCACCTTTACATTCTCTTTCCTGGGGCAGTGCACTACTGCATACCGGGGGACAGCTGCCTCAAAAACTGGGCCTGCATCATCCCCAACCCAGGTTCTCTAGACGCAAGCCAGATCAATTGAGGAAACAAGGTCAGCAATAATTGCAGTTTTAGGTTCCACCATCTGGCATTGCAAAGCACTGCTCTGAGGATTTGTGGAAAATTAGCCCCTGTGTGCCCGACCACTCAGTCTGATGGTATCCCTGGAAACAGGCACCAAACACTTGGCCTCTCCCTTGAGCCCGTCGTCCAGGGTGCCTCCTGACCCAACAACCTCAATCCTACCACCCTCTGTTGTGCACGGGACATCCCTCCGGCTTCTCCAAATCCCTACCTCCCGCAACGCCTCACTGTAGTGTCTGAAACTGGTAGGCAGGTAAAGGCCTTAGATCACATAAAAGGAATGACCCATACATTATTCTGGCTCCCCGGCACCCCCAAACAAAACCCTAGACATCAAAAACAACTAATTTTTATTTTTTTAACTACCAAGTGCTATTACATGGACTACATACACTCCTATCTCTAAACATATGTCTCTTCAATCTATTAAATATCAGAACACAGACTTTTATAAAAGCAGTCTTAAACATATGGCACTCCAGCCAAACGGGACAGTAGAAACACCGAAAATCCTTTAAATATAAACCACAACAATTTAAGTATCCCTTACTTAAATATATAAAATTTCTAGGCACTATAAATAACAGGTCCCTAAGCACCTTAAAATACTCACAAATTATACCTAAAACAATTCAATTAATACAATCAATACCTTATGTGAAGCAATCAAAGCTAAAGTCTGTATCCATTTCCTCTGAGGAGTGGTGCATAACTCACTATCGCCTGCTAGCTAGAGGCGTGGAGCTTTCAAACACAGCCCTTCCCCAAGAGCTGTTATCTACTGGCAGGAGCCAATGTCCCAATCTCTCTACTCACCAGTCAAGCACAATGGCAATGATGGAACTGCAGGAGTAATTAACAGGCTCTCACCTGCACACCTCACCTGCTGCCTTATTCCTTCTTCTCTCTCCAACAATTCCAGATAATAGCAGAGTTCACAGTCAAACACACAAGCAATGGAATGCAACTGCAGGAGTAATTAACAGGCTCTCTCTCTGAAACCACCTTTTCTTCAGAGTGGACTCCGCTTACTATTACCTCTGTGTCCTGTTCACCAGCCAATGTTTACTCCAGACTACCACCCTGGAACCCACTCCCAGGCTGGCTAATTTGATTATTAATCTTTTCTGTGGGACTGTGTCAAATGCCTTGCATAAAGTCTAGGTAAGTCATGTACACAGCCTCTCCCTGGTCTACTACTTTGATCACTCAGTCAAAGAAATCAATTAGATTCATCTGACATTACCTTCCCAATGTGAATCCATGCTGCCTTGGGTCCTGTGCCCCACTGGCCTCTAGGTATTCAACAATTCTTTCCTGCAGAAGTGATTCCATCATTTTCCCAACCACTGTTGTCAACCTGACAAGTTTGTAGTTTCTGCCTCTGTCTTGCTCCACTTTTGTGAAGCAGAATCACATCCACCCTCCTCCGGTCCTCAGGTACCACACCATCCTCCCATGATTTGTTAAAAAGGATAGTCAGTGGCGCCACTAGTTCTCCCTTAGTTCTTTTGGAATTCTGGGGAATGTTCAGTCTCATTGCTTTGCCCACCTTCAGTTTTAGGAGTTCTTTCAGAACCTTTTCTTCTTGAAAGGACTGGGATTGACCCTCTCCAGAGTGCTGCTATTGGATTGGATTAGGTACCTCCCCTTCTTTCTTTGTGAATACTGAGCAGAAGTATTCGCTCAGCATCCCTGCCTTTTCACTGTCCCTCTCTGCCCACCCACCTCCCCTTTATTGAGCCTCACTATCCTTCTCTTTGTCTTCTTTGCTGCCTAATGTACTGTACCTATAAAAGGGTTTATCCCCTTTTAACCGAGTTGGCTATCTTTTCCTTGGTTTGGGCCTTTGCTATTCTGATTGCCTTATTCGCTCCTCTGCTTTAACTGGTACAGTTATTTGTCCTGCTCCTTCTGTATTTCCTTATACTTCCTGAATAGTAGCATTTTCTCCCTAACCATCCCTGCCAACTCTATTGAGCACCATAGTGATTTTTTCTTTTGCTTTGATTCGCTTATTTGCTTCACACAAAGGCTTGTTGCCTCTGTGATGGCAGTTTTGATGTTTCATTGTTGCTCCACCCTTATTCTTGCCCATTTGCTAGTGCTTTTCTGAGGCATTCTCCCATTTTGACAAAGTCAGCCCTCCTGTAGTCCAATACCCTCACTTTTGTATGGCTTGACTCTGTGGTTGAGTTCATCGTGAACCACAATATTTGGTGGTCACTTGTTCCCAGATAGCTACCTACTTCTAGATCTGAGATCCTCTCCATCCCCATTTGAAAGTACTGGGTCTAAGATTGCTCCTCCTGAATGGGTTCCAACACTAGCTGTCTGAGGCATGCCCTTGTAGGGCATCGAGAATGGTCCTGCTCTTGGATGTGGCTGCAGCAAAGGTGCTCCAGTTGACATCTGGCATATTCAGATCCCCCATCAACCATATCTCCCCTTTCTCTGCCATCCTAGGATGCCTTCTATCATTTCTGTGCATTTTCTCCCTGAGACAGGGTCTATATACAACCCTGTGCAGACTGTGGTGCAATTCCCAGTCTCCAGGATGACCAACAGTGCCTCCTCTCCTCCTGCTTACCCTTTTGTTCCATTGCTTTGATCCCTCCCCTTACATAGAGAGATACTCCTTCCTCCTCTTCTACTCTCCCTGTCCCTCCTGTAGATTGTGTACCCTGGTATGTTGACATCCCAGTCATGGTTCTCTGTGTACCATGTTTCTGTGACTGCCACAATATCCAGGCATTCCTCTTCCATCAAGGCCAGCAGTTTAGGAGCTTGTTACCTAGACTACAGGCATTGGTACCATTACCCTCAAGTTTTTGATGGCCTCATCCCTTTTGCCCCATCCCTGTCCTTATTGCCTTTGCCTTTTTCCATTTACCCCTGCCCTTCTCCCTATCGACTTCTCTATCTTGATATTTACCTCACTAACTACCTGAGTTTTGGAGGGGCTAGAATTTCCCTCCTCCTTTCAGTGCCTCCCTTGGCTAGATTAAATGCTTGCCAACGATGCATTTATCTAGTATCCTGGTTCCCTCCTGGACAGATGCAGATCATCATGCCAGTATAGGCCTGCATCCCTCCAAGAGGACTCCCAGTACCCAATGAAGCAAAACCCTGAGCTCTGCACCAGTTTTTCAACCATTGTTAGAATCCCATGGTGCGGAGCACACTAGCCTTACCCAAGTCAGAGAGGCAGAACCTCCAAGAAGGTTACCAGGCGTATATTTGTCTAAGGCCCCTCCCCAACTCCACAAACCCCTGCACTGCTCTGATCCCTTCCCAGCCAGGTCATTTGTCCCTAGGTGGACTATGATATCCAGCTCCTGGCCCCATCCAGCTACTCCCGTGATCCTGAGGATTTGTTCCTCTCCCACCAAGCCATTACCCAGGCAGGTGCCTTACCTCCCTCTCCTCACGCCCCCAGTTTTACCCCCCAACAATGGTGTCCTCCAACAGGAGTTGTTTCTTCCCTGTGAGTCCCATGCCACCCTCCTGTGGGTTTCTATTTGTGGAGGTTCCCAGCATCTTCCTTGGTCTTCACTGCATGCCTCCATAGAGGAACCACCCTCTGCCAGAACAGCATACAAATTGTGGAGAGGTACAACTGGAGGGATGTGCCTCTGTTCCTCCATCCTCACCCTTCTTCCTTGGTGACAGTCAAAACAACTTCCCTCATCCTGTAGCTTTCCCCAGGTTTCCTCTTCCCAGGTGCATTATTTTGCATTTCTTTGAAATGAACTTCAGTAGCCACACCTCTGACATTTTTCAAGCTTTCCCAGGTCTCTCCTCATTTTCTCCACCCTGCCTGGTGTAATCACCCTGTTACAAATCTTGGTGTCATCCCCAAACAGGCAGACCTTTCCCTCCAGCCCTTCTGTAAGGTCACTAATGAAGACATTAAACACGACTTGCCCCAGGACTGATGCCTGAGGTATCCCACTGGTCACTCAACTCTCTGGATTGAATCCCATTTACCACCACCCTCTGCCTCCTGTCCTTTAGCCAGTTTCTAACACAGTTTACCACCTCTTACCCAATGCCCAGACTACCCATCTTGTTAACCAGCCTTTATGTGGGATGGTGTTGAAGGCCTTGCTGAAATCGAGGTAAGCGATACATCCACTGCCCCACTGATTTACTTCCTTCATCACCCAGTCAAAAAATCTATCAGATTCATCTGACACAACCTTTCTGCTGTGAATCCATACTGTCTCAGATGGGCATCGATCAATTCTAACTGTGACACTTTTCTTTTTTGTGTTTCCTCCATGATCTTACCTAATACTGAGGTAAGATCGACTGGTCTATAGTTCCCTGCCTCCTCCATACTAACCACTTTTGTGTAGGAGGACTACATGTGTCCTCTTTCAGTCCTCTGGTACCACCCCTGTGTTGATGTGACTCTGTGAACATGGCTGCCAGAGGTGCTGCTAGTTTCCTTCAGAGTTCCTTTAATATCCTCAGGTGTGTGCAATCTAGTCACGTTACCTTGCCCACCTTTAGCTTTGTGAGCTCCTCCAGACTCTCCCCTCTGTGAAAGGACTAGTGTTTACTACCCCTACCTCTGTGTCTCTTACCAGCAGTGGTCCCTGACACCCCCCAGTGAATACTCAACAGAATTATTTGTTCAGTATTTCTGCCTTTTCCAGGTCTCCCTCAATCCCGGTGGTGACACTCAAAATATAAAGTGGTACACATGCTTGTCTACACTTTTGAAAATAAGTACCCCATTCCTTGTTTTCCCCTATTTGTCCCACGTTGTTGCTAATTTTAAACATACCCTTTTCCTTGATTTGATAGATGAGGAGGTACCACTCATTAGTGAAAGTGCCACCACCAAGCCCTCAATACACTCCCCTGCATCTTACAATCTCCCCCAACCCCGGTTTTCCTTTTGCTGATGTATCTAAAGAATGCTTGTCCCCTTTAACTCTCCACTAATCTTTCCCTCAGTCTGTGCCTTTCTCTCTAACAGCCTTCCCCACTTCCTTTATATTCTTAAGGTACACCTCCCTGTCTTCCTCCCTTTGAGTCTCTTCATATTTTCTGAACCCGCCACTTTGGCCCTTACCATGCCTGCCACTTCTTGAGAATCTTAGTAGTTTCCTCCTATTCTCGCCTTTATTTACCACCTTAATGCATTGGTTTGTCACCTCCTCTATGGCTCTCTTCAGGTGTTCCCACTGCTCTTCAACTCCTCCTATCCTCCTCCTTTCCAGGGCCTCTGTGATACATCTCCCCATTTTAGCAAAATCCACCCCTTGAAATCTAAGACCCTTACCTTAGTGTGACTAGACTGAGTCACTGTCCCCATATTAAAACACACTACGTGCTGGTCACTGGATCACAAAGTGACCTTCCACGTGGATGTGTGTGATTCTGTCCCATTGGTCAGTACTAGGTCCAAAATCACCTTGTCTCTTGTGGATCACTCACCAGCTGACTAAGGCCTGCCCCTTTACGGAATCCAGGATATCTCAGCTCCTGTCTGAAGCAACTGCTGGGATAGTCCAATCAACATTTGGGATACTGGAATCCCCCAGCAGTAGTATTCTCACTTTTGTTGGCATCTCCTGAATCTGATTCCCTAGATCCCTCTCAGTCTCTTCTGCCCTAGGCTTGAGGTATGCAGATCACCCTGTGCAGACTGTTGTGCCATTGCCAGGTTCAAGGATGACCCACAGTGCTTCCCTCCCTCTCCCTGACTACCTTGCAACTCCATTGCTTTTATACCTCCTAATGTAAAGGGCAACCCCCACCCCTTTTTTACTCCCATCCCTCCTGAATAGAGCATAACCTGAAACATTTGCATCTCAGTCATTATTTGAGGAGTATCAGGTCTCTGTTTTGCCTCAGTGTCTAGGTCTGCCTCTACTATCAAGGCCTCCAGGTCTGGGATTTTTATTTCCCAGGCTTCAGACATTTGTAACCATGGCTCTCCATGCTTTGTTCCCCTCTACCCCTGTATTTACCCTCATGCTTCTTTCCCCCACCCTCCTTCCCTTACAATGCTGCCTACCTGCCCCTGCCTTTCTTTTGTATCTGGTATTAGTGTTCCTTTGGTCATCCTACCTTCATGTTCCTCATTTCTGCCTACATTCATGTTTGAGTCCTCCTTGCTTGCTACATTAACCTATGGGATGGGCAGTATGGTTCACCCTACTCTTTATTTCCAACCCTTTATTAGTTTAAATGCTTGCCAATGAAGATTAAACCATTCATTGAGGACTAGGGTGCACTCATCAGAAAGATGCAGACCATCTCTCCCATACAGGCCTGCATCTCCACAGGTGGGCCCCATTCCCAATGTAGCCAAATCTTTGCTGTCTGTACCAGCTCCTCAGCCAAGCATTGAAGTTCCTGGTATGGAGATCCCTAGCCTCCCCTTGCCTGGACAGGCAGCACCTCCGAGAAGGTCACAGAGTTTGCTACCTGTCCCAGGCCCCTTCCCACTTCCCAAACTCTGCCTACACCCTTTCTATCACTGCCTTCTTCCCAGCTAGGTCTTTTATCCACAGATGGACAATGACATCTAGCTTCCCTCCTTGCTACCACCCTAGCAATCCCTGGATCCACTTTCCATCCCTCTGAGCCATGCTTCCTGATATGCACTTTAACTCCCTCCCTTTCTTTGCTGCTCATAGCTCTACTCCCCAGACAATGGAATCCCCCACCAGGAGTATCTTCTTCTTCCTTTGGGGTCCTCCACTGCCCACTCTTGGGGTTCCATTCTGAATACCCTGCTCATCCTCTCTCAGTGCAACCCAGGTGACCCTTGGGGCCTTCTCATTCCACAAGCACAGTGCAGGAATTCCTTTAATCACACCGGCTGCTGGGGATGTGCCTCCAACACTCTGCCCATACCATGCCCAAGCCCACCATAATCACACCACTCCCTTGCTGGGCAACCTTTGAGGTAGTGGGTGTGGATATACTGGCCTCTTGTTGGGGGCAGAGACATCCCAAATTCTTGCCAGCTCAACCTGGAGACTG
The DNA here is from genome assembly GCA_016271365.2 of Neoceratodus forsteri. Classification (NCBI taxonomy): domain Eukaryota; kingdom Metazoa; phylum Chordata; order Ceratodontiformes; family Ceratodontidae; genus Neoceratodus; species Neoceratodus forsteri. The sequence continues at coordinate 794,903,056 of CM028131.1, forward strand.
GCTACCTCCACCCTCACCTCAGAGAGGTGTCTGCAGATGGGGCAGCACCGCAGTGTTCTGAAGATTTGTCTGAAGACTGCCACCCCAGCCACTGCACTGCACCACTCCCATAATTGCCCCCCTTCTACTCAGCCTGTTGCTGCACTTATGGCCCTACTGTGACCAATAACCTGATTACCACCTGTTTTATTTGTACCTCCAAGCCCCTGTTACTTTTTAAGACATTTTTTCCCTTATATCCTTACTTGCAGTACACCTTCTTCCCACATATGCCCCTCCTTTCCTCCTTATAAAGATGGAGTAATATGGGTGGGTGGGTTGAGAGGAGGGGATGGGTCTACCAGTGCCTGCCTGTCTATCTATGAAACAATCAGCCCCTTCCATGAGTGCCGTAATAAAATATAGGTTACTGCTCGCTGCTCCTCCCTTTGTGCTGCAAAAGAAACAGATATGTAACAGCCCTTCACTTGCCACCAAGCTCCCACAGTATATGTCTATCTACCTGCAGAGGGGAAGAGAAGGAACAAATAAAGCAAACTATCAGAAAGTGAAATAACAAAACACAGGATCGGAGCATAGCCACAACACATCCTTCCTGCTGTGCGGCTCTGGATTTTGCAAGCTTATATCGCCTATTCCTGCAGTATTTGCCAAACAAAGCCTAACTTCCATATTATAAGCATATAATTGTATTGATTCTGAAAATAAAACATCCTCTTCATCATCAACAATCCCTTCCTTCCATTATGAATCAAGTTTCCTGAGCATATAAATAAAGCCAATTTCAGGAATAAAAATAACTAACAAAATAATTATAGTAACACAGATAACATGAAAATTTACTAGTAATGAAAACAACACAGTCTCATCATTATCCTTCTCTGTCCATCATGAATCACAGTTTCCTGGTCATCCGTAATTCCAGTATATGGGCATCACTACCTTCTTCCTGGACACTGCACAGTAGATGGTACAGTAGGACTGATATCCATTACTACAGGAGCTACGACATCACTATTTCATGACTTTTTTAGCAATAGCAGGAGGTTGCAGTTCTCATTAAAAAGTGGCACATATGCTTCTGACATACAGTAACTTGCAGACTGGTCTGACAACATTAGATCAGACATGCAGTTTGACATAAGCAGCACTACTAGATCACAGATTGTAATGGTATTAGCATGTAACCAAGTAGCCTAGGTGGACAATTAAGGAACCCTCTTAGATAGGAGACAATTTTAGTCTTTCAAGGCACAAAAATTAAATGTCTTCCAGTTTAGCTGCTTTTAGAGTTCAGAACATCATTGGCTTGTTTTCTCATCAAGAAACAGAAACAGAAATGTGATGGCAGATAAGGACTGCTTGGTCCATCCAGTCTGCCCATTTCTTCCTGTCTACACTATTACTGCACAGCAAGCCTGATCTCCAGATATTTCTCCTCCACCCTTCCTTCCTTCCCACTATGATTCCCTTGTGCTTATCTCATGCATTCTTGAACCCCACCACTGTTTTCACATCCACTACCTCCACTGGAAGGCTGGTTCCAGGAATCCACCACTCTTTCTGTGAAGATGTACCTCCTCACTTATCTTATAAATCTACCCCCTCAGCTTCATAGCATGTCCTCATGTTCATGGGCATCTTTTCTTCTTAAAATACTTCCTCCTGTACCTTCTTTACCACATGAGGTATTTAAAGTTGCTATTATATCCCACACACTCTTCTCAGTTGCAGGGTGTACATACTGCATTGACATCTTTTAGTCTCTCCTCATAAGGTTTTGATGTAGACAATGGACCATTTTAGTTGCCCTTCTCAGGATCACCTCCACACTGTCTATATCCTTCAGGAGATGTCTCCAGAACCAGACACGGTACTGTTGGTGGGGTCTTTGCAGTGATTTATACACAGTCAAATAAGCATAATTCACTTCAGCCTCACTGTCTGCTCTCTTTGGATCTGGGGTTTCACTTCAGACCCTCTTTTCTCTGTTTGTGTTTCATATCTGTCCCTGTTCTAGTCTCCTTCTCTCTGGCAGACATCACTTCTCCTCCATGCTACTCAGCAGGTATATACATTTCTCCCAGTTTGACTTCTCTGCAGTGTCTACTTTGGCCTCTCTGAGGAAGGCGTGTAGTAGGTCCAAGTGCTGGTCATGTTTGCCCCTGCTCCAGGCATTTATTGTTAAGAAGGCAGTAGGGAGGGCTGGGGTATACTGGGATGCATAGGGAGAGGCAACAGCAGCAGAAAACAGGAAGTTGTTATCCCTCTGTACAGACAGTTGGTGAGACCCCATCTGGAGTACTGTGTCCAGTTCTGGAGACCCCATCTCTGCAAGGACATAGACAGGATAGAGGCAGTCCAGAGGAGGGCAACTAAAATGATGCAGGGTCTGCAAGAGAAGCCATATGAGGAGAGACTAAAGGAGCTTAATATGTATACCCTTGAGGAAAGAAGGGAGAGGGGGCATGATAGAAACTTTTAAGTACCTCAGTAGAATCAACAAAGTCCAAGAGGTTAGCATCTTTCAGAAAAAGAGATGTGCGAGAACAAGGACACAATTTAAAGATGGGGGCGGTTCAGGGCAATTGAGAAGTATTATTTCACAGAGAGGGTAGTGGATGCAGGGAACAGCCTTCCTGAGGAGGGATTGTGGGGTCCTAAAACTGTGGAAGAATTGAAGAATGCATGGGACAGACATAAGGCAGTTCTTGTGGGGTAGGAAGAAATAGGCTGTTGGTTAACTAGGATCTGCGGCCTCATCCTGTAGGCAGAGAAATGGGCAGACTAGATGGGCCAAGCGATCCTTATCTGCTGTCAAATTCTATGTTTCTATGTAACTCTGTTTATGGCAAACATTAATTAAGTGTATGTACATTCAGCTTTTTATTCTGTTGTGTTAGTAGTTTATCTTTTGATGTCTCCAGTGAGTACACTTGACTTTGTATTTGTAGTGTCTACCTTCAACATTGCAAATTAATTCAGCCTCTTTGTATTTTCCTCACAAACTGCAAGCTCATGTCAGCTTAGTTGCAGTTCTATTTCCCTGTGCTGAGATTTGCCTCTTTAATCTGCAACTTCAGCCCTACTGGTCTCAACAATTTAACTAAAGGGAAAGTTTCTTAGTCTATTTTCTGTATACCTGTGTAGTTTGTAGCTATGAACAATGATTCCTTCTCTTACACCCTTGTAATTTCATCCTAATTTTAATTTAAATGAAGTTGCTTCACTCTGTTCTGCCTTGGCATGAACATCTGTTTGATGCCATTGCAAAGATCATGACAACACACATGCAAGGCATCATGGAATTGACAATGTGTTTATATACAAGTAAGCAGAAATGCTATTGTCAGTCAGTTCTAATGTATGTATTTTGAAGTCTTTATATGCCTGTCTTGTGCTGGCCATCAAACTTTTCAAGGTAAGTTCTCTAATGCTTAGTTGTTTAGAGTGTGTCTGAGTTTGAAAAGTGCAGTTGGAATGATGCTGGTGTTTCTAAAGTTTTGTTATCTAGCTGATTATTTCTTATGTGCTAGCGAACTCTTTTGCTTAGTCACATTCCTTTTGATGTGCAAATACACATTACTAACTCCCATTTTCCTTTTATGAGTGGGGTCATGTCATTTGTAGTTGTGTCAAACAGGTTTTCACACCAGGGCAGAACAGAGTGAAACAACTTCATTTAAATTTAAAGTAAGAAGAAATTAGAGGGGTTGTAAGAGAGAGATCATTTTCATGTCTACACTCTACACTGGAAAACAGAAAAAAAGGTTGACGGACTTTCCCTTTAAGGGCTGACTACCTCAGTCCAGCTGTTACTTTCCTAGCCAGCAAGTGCAGGCATCCTTAAAGGGCCTAACCCAATTAAGGGCTGAGTTGCCACATATTGGTCTGCCTTCCATTGAGTCTCTGTGGTCCTGAAAATGACAGTAAAGGGAAAATGGCTACTGACCCTGTCACACACACCACTATAAGGATGTGTTAATTGCAGATGGATGCATAGCCTATATAAAACAGAAATTGTTGCATACACTAATGGTGGAACAGCAAATACAGCTTGAGGAAACTAGAAATAATGTGTATACACAACTGCCAGGTCATACTCCTCCTCCTCTTCTGATGCCTCTTATCAAGGCTAGATCCTGAGAATGTTAAATTCTTAACCTTATTGGAAACTCAGTGCACCAATGATCAACTTTAACTATTCATTTAATTATGCACATGTCCAACAAGCGACATCTACTACTTTTGCCATGCCTACACCTTGTGGTGGTGAGGCTCTCTGGACTCCATCAATGGGAACCACTGTCTGGCTTTCCACTCTTAGCAGCAGTGATGCAACTCCTCCTCAGGATGACACCAACAACAACTTTCACACTGTTAGCATCGGCATCCTTAATATTGTTAGGTGTGCCACTGAGAATACAAAGTACGTAGAGTCTGCATCAGTTAAAGAAGACCCATAATGGCTGACCCAGTGATGTGTAGGGTTGAGACACTATGCACCACACCTCCCACCATACTGGTAACCTGGGTTTGGGAACAGACCAGGGTCATTGTGGGCTGGCCGGAGGAAAGAGCACTGAGCATTCAGAGACTGATGTCCTCCTTTGGGAAGGGGGCAGCATGTACCACTGCTTGGTTGCCACCCAGCGGAGACTAGGGGACCTCAAGTGTAGCACACATTCATCAGCTGGATGCAAACATTGATGGTGCACAGCATCTTGACAGTGTGCATGTGCAGCATTGCACATGGGACAGCCAAGTGGGAGGAAGGAAAATGTAGGAAACAACTCTCATTCAGCAGGATGAACCCAATAACCACATAGGCTCCATATCTTCTACTGGGATCCCCTCACCCATGGAAGTAATAAGTAATGGAAGCCCCAGGAATGGTGGGTGATGAAGCAGAAAATTGAGGCGGAGAAAGGTGCAGAAAATATAAATTAAAAAAGATCCATAATTGACAATGTAGCTCCCAACATTTATGTAATTTAATTTCTTTTTTCTCTTTTCAATTTAAAAGTTGATTTTTCTTTGGTGGAGGGAAGTATGAAAACATTTGAAAGTCAATGGGTCCAGACTCCAGATAGAATATACTAATTGCCACTGAGGCAAAGCAGAGACTACAGGCTACGAAGTCAGCAATGAATACTAACTATGACTGCATATATCATTGGCAGACTATATCACAACACCACAAACAGAAATCAAAAGCACCTGATACAAGTCAGCTAAAGTAATTAATAAATTAATATTCACTGCTGACCTCAAGGCTCTCTCTCACCCTTCTCCAGTTTGTAGACAGCTTTACCCCATGCCAATTACTTCTTCAGGAGCCAAAATGACTCAACTGAATTCTCAAAACTGAACCAAAATTAGGAGCAGTAACTCAAAGTTGAACTGAAGTTGCTAATTTCCCACTTTTCTCAACCCTTCTCCAGGAGCATTATAATGGATTTTTCCATTCCAGAAACATTAATAGATTCCAAAACACTAGTCAGAATTTCTAAATCATGGAGGCCCTTACTGGGACTAATTTGGCATGTTCAGATGACAATACTTCATTCATTTGAATGTAGTCATTAAAATTTATTCACTTTAATGTGCATACCAATAGAGTATCGATCCATTATGAGAGGGAAAAGTATCGAATCAAAGTTTAAAAATTTTTTTTTATGAAATTCTAGGATTTGAGCAAGATAATATGCCTTACTAGAAAGACACTGTCATTGTTTAAATGATATGTCATGGACTGGCTACAAATATCCCATTGGTTTTTCATAGAATTTGACCTCTATAGAGCTCACTCATTGCTTTGCCACTCATAACATCATTGAGGATAAAACCTGTAGAAACAAATAAATGGGATATTTTAATCAAGCCCATGGCATGCCTATATTTACAGTATTGATTTATTTAGAAATGTGCACACCATAATAGCTTATTATAAATGAAACAACTATTTTTCCAGAGAGTCTTAGTGGACTGATTCATCAGTATAGTCAATACTTAACAGTTCATCTGTTATAGAGAACATTATCAATAATGGTTAGCATTGGTGAGAAACAATTTTCAACACTGGTGAGGATCTTTTTTTTTTCCTCTAGGGTAACTCTGACACATATTTTGCATGACCACAGAAAGAGCTACATAGATTTAAAAAGTGGCACTTACCTCCCTCTAGCTTGTTAAATATGATCATACTATAGTTTTATAGATTTGGTTAAAAATATCAAACAATTGTGGTATAATGCAATTTATGTAAAGATGGAGGTGCCAGAACATATCCACAAATGGAGCATGAGTATGGTAGCAACTTTCATCCCCATTGGCTTTTGGTGACCTGACTACTCTCGGTTCAGGTTGTACTCACCTTTCCTGCATAGATACAGGATTAATGCTGCTAATACTCAACTGTGAGGTAGCCTCTTGTTTAATTCCTGACCAGTCCAGGGAAAGGACCCAATGCCATTGATCCTGGACCCAATTTTCCAGCCAACACTGGGAGAAGCAACAACCATGTGGTCTGGATCTGATTTTGGATGCCACTAGAAGACCAGAGCACAGCCACTTCAGACTACAGCACTGATGTGTTCTTAAACAGAAAGCATGCTGTTCTCCAGCTTGAGGGTATGGTTTCCACAAAAGTGTTGAACTCTTATGGAATGACAAATGAGTGATCAGGGTGGGTGTGGGCACTAGGCACCAGGAAATATGTTCTTTACATTTCCACATGGGTAACATTGGTGATCAGGTCCACTAGACACCAGGGAATCCATTCTATGCATTTGTGCACAGCCAGCATGGGCACTTAGGGATGCACAGTGTGCTAATAACCCCATAATAGGTATACAGTTTGCCTATTAGCACCTTGCATGCCCAATGGGCCCATTAGAATGCTATAGTAGAATATGACCCACAGGAGCCCTGACACTATCCTATTTGGCCAGCACTATTCTCCAGTGAGCTCCCCAGTGAGATGTATTTAGCCCTGGGCTGTGTCAGTGCAGCATGTAGTCAATATGCTTTGTGCTACCACAGCTCAATATTGAGACAGTTAGTGTGCTTCAACAGAGCACACTATCCATCTGATTATTGCACAGGCCTGATCGCCCACTATTTGCTGTGCAGTGCTACTGGCTGCATGGCACTAATAGCTGGATATGAATTTTGGGCCAAAGTTTCTTATTGGCTGCTGTTCAGTTGTATAATAGCTCTGTGATTTTTTTGCCTCAGCAAATTCAGTATGATTTTTATTGTATTTCATATGAACTTTGTGGCTGTTTATTTTGCTATGAAATAGACCATTTACAATATGCTTATTCAACTCCAAGATGTTTTAAAATTAAAATATTTCAATTCAATAAAAGCAACCCTTGAATACAAACCACTCTCGAATTCAAGCTACAGGCTGAATATGCAATTTTATAAAATCTGCAGCTTCTATTGAAAAATATACTGTATTAACTTACAAGCACATGATAAAATTCCATCTACATGAGTGAGGAGGATGAAGTGGAAAATGGAGTAGGAAAGGGGAACAGGAAAGGAAATACCACATGAGAAAAGGGGAAGAAATATAACTGGGAAGGAAAGGGACAGGATAAGGAAAGGTTGGAAGAGTGGCTGTACAATAGCTTTTAAGTAAACATTTTACAGTAAAGAACATATAGCATCAATGCCATTGCTTCAGTCTGATCATTCAGACCAGGCCAGGAGAAGACCCTCAGATTATAAATCCAGTAGGCCTTTCTACCAACCATTAACATCTCCAGATCCCACCCCTTGTTCCCATGGTATCTATTTCAATTATCACAAACTTCAGGCAATGTATGGTGTGATCACTGGAGTCCCTCAACATGCGCAGTTCATGCATAACTATGATTTCTTTCCTTAAATGCTCACATGGTCATCAACCTTTCTTTAAATTTACATGTAGGTCTGCTCACATGAAATGCTCTACCAGGGTACATTGCTAGGTAAATTACAGACACTGTCACCGTTTTGGACTTGTCGACTTAACCCTTAGGCTGCCATAAGATTTAGAATGTATAGGTTTCTAGGCTAAGTATACATGTTGGCAGCAAAGAAAGGGTTAAAAGAGCTACACTTGTGATAAAATATGAGTCCACCTCTACAATATTTACAGTGGTAAAACTTGTGACACCCCTGGTCCAGGGGATGGCAGCCAAGTTTAGAGTTGTACTTAGTTTAGGCACTATGCACAATTGAGTTCTGTAAACTGAGTGCCCATTTACACACCATAGCAGTAGGACAATTAATGAATTCCTGCAACCTTAGTTCCAGTTTAAATGTCACCCAGGTGTTATGGAGAATGGTCTGTACCTCCCATACTCCCAATGAAAAGGTAGTAACAAAATTAATCAGCTTGGACTCTCCTCTTCAGATCTGATACCAAATAGCTGTCCCCGACTTTTTACTCACATCCTATATTTATTGCCCTGTTACTATATGATGTTCATTAAACCCTCTGTGTAGAGAATTAGCCTCCTATCAATTCACTTCTAAACAAATCTTGTTTGGCTCTAAACAACTGCCCTTTAAGGATATTGTTTATGGTGCAACAAGGATGGCAGCTTTCCACTGTGAGTAAGGTATTTATATTTGTCAGTTTTATGAGGACAGACTCAAAAGGCTTTGCTGAAATCCAGGTACAGCTTACAGCTGAATGTCAATGGTCTGGTTCCTATCCACCATCTGTATTATCGAGTTAAAGAAATCCATTAAGTCTGTTTAATATAATCTTCCCTTTTGGAGGCCATGCTGATTTTTGTTCATAAGGCCACTGTTCTTTAGAAAATCTACTGCAGGAAATTGACTATATCTCTTTGACTGATTCTGGCCTTTTCCCCACAACTGATATAAATTATATTGATCTATAGTTATTGTACTTGAATTTTCCTGTCCACTCTTATGTAGGGGACCACATTTGACACCTTCCATTTTGAAGGAACCTCTCCTGTAGCTAGCCATTCAGTAAATAGGTCTGCCAGTTAAGCTGCCATTGACTGGCTCAACTCCTTCAGTACCTATTCAGAATCCTTTCCTACACCCTCTGTAAGCAACAGCAGGGCAAGACTTATGAGAAGAGGATGAACAATTTAAACACGTACATGCTGGAGGCAAGAAGGGAGACAGGTGATTTGTCTAAGACATGAAAATAACTCTATGACGTAAATAAAGTGGATAATGGGGAATTGTTCAAACTGGGTGGGGAACATGGGCAACAGGAGGAATTTATTAAGCTGGCAGGATGAAAATTTAAAAGGGGTATAAGGAAGAATTTTATTTATTTATTTATTTTTATGGAGTGGTGGTGGTGGTGGAGGAATGGAATGAACTACCAAAAGAGGTATTTTGAAAAATTAGTGGGGATTCCAACATAGGTGGGAGACATACATGATACTATTAGAGAAAGTATCAAAGGGAAGGGGTAGAGGAGGAGTGAAGAGCCACTAAGGCACTTATACTGCACATTAAATAGATAACATTAGTCAGACTTGATAGATCAAAAGCCTTTTTCTGCTGGCAACAGCTACTTTTTAAGTTTCTATTTAAATTTTTTTAGCATTTCACTGTCACTACCCTGGAATCTATTCCTGCTGTTACATATGGCCATGTACCTTCCATTGTGAACAGGACATATGTAATCATTTAATGTTTGCCTTTTAGCAACCTCTTCAGTGCTTATTCCATTCTACTTTACTTGTGTGCACTCTCTTTCTCTCTTCTCTCTTTACTTCTATTTATCTTTTTGCCTTATGTAAGGTTTTGTCATTTTTGGCTATTTCTGCTATCTGTATTTCTGTATGTCCCTTTGTCTATTTATGTTTTCCTTAGCCTTCATTAAATTAATTTTATATGCAGCCCAGTTGTTCTTAGTCTGGATCCTCATGTATTGAACCAAAATAGCTTCCTCTACTTCTAGCTGTTCTTCACAGATTTTATAGGCACATGGGTTGCTTCCCGCATTGCCCATTTAACTGTTAACCACTTATTTTCTTACCCTTCTACTTTGTCCAGGTCTTCAATCTGACAGTCTAGGATTCTTCCATTTTATTGCAATCTATCATCCTAAAGTGAGGATCTTAAAGTCAGGGACTGCAGAACAGAATTTAGGTTGGTCCATCCACAGCACAGTGTAAAATGTGATGCAGTTATGGTCAACTTTGACCAGCTGAATCCTCACATTAATGATAGTCCTGATAATATCATTGTAGAACAGTACTAAATCAATATTGTATCCTCTAGTACGACTGCAAAACCATTGTGTGAGGAAATGTTCCTGCAACATTTCTAGGAATCTCCAACTTATTTGACCTACTGCTGCAGGAGTGTTCCATTCTGTGTCTGGGAGGTTGAAGTTCCCAGTGAGTACTGCATTTGCTTGGCTAGCTACTATTGCAAATTTCTTCCTCCTTTTTCTTCATTGTTTTCCCTGATTTGGCTGCATAGAGTACTCATTATGCATATTTCTTCCTCCCACTGCCTGTTATCAAGTGCCAGTGTGACTTCACTCTCACAGAAACATAGAAACAGAGAAATAATGGCACAAAAAGACTCAATGTCCAGCCAGTCTACCCAAACCCTACCTATACCTTACTAGCCTAATGCTAGATTAGGCTGTTATCTTATGTTCCAACCCCCATCACCCACTACCACCATTCCTATTTCTGTATCCTATCCTCCTTTAAGGGAATACCAGTTCTGACTTTATTCCCTATCCTTAGTGTTGGAATTATCCTTTATTTCCTTTATTACTTCCTTACCATATATGCACAGCTCCCATATCCTCACTGCCATTCCAAAAAAGAGTTAAGGCAGTAACATTTAGACCCAGACTATTATTAGGATTTGTCCATGTCTCTAAGATGACAATTATGTCCACATCCTCTGCTTCCTTTATAGCTTGAGGTTTATCCATTTTGTTGCCTATGCTTCTTGCATTGGTGTTCATAACTTTCCATCTATTCTAGTTCTTTATGATCTTTTTTATAGTTGTAGCTAAATAAATTGTCAGATATTTTCTTACATTTCAGGATAATTCCAAAGAGATTCTTTCTAGGGAAGCACCACATGTGCTCTCACTCAAAATTCCTTGACGCCCCACACAACGATGGTAAACATTGACACCTCATCCCAAAGGACAGTGTTTTAACTGTCATTGTAATGGTCTGTTTTTGGGTTTAGCTGTTGAGGTGTTATTCTAGAGTGGGCTACTGCTTTCTGGTGGTCCCACTGTGGAACTGTTTGTAGGCAGAGAATTTCTAGAGACATCACCTACAGTTCAGGTAATATCTGGCCATGTCTTTGACTGCAGTTGTATTTAAAGTGTGAATGCCTGGCTTCCTGCTATTTAAACTAAGGCTCCATCTTATTTTCTTTGCATCAGTTCACTTAGTTTGAGGAGAAAGAGCGTGAAGCCCAAAAGTAGTTCCTTTAGGGCAAGGTATAATAATTTAAGGTACCTCCTGAAGATATATATCTATCTAAGTTGTTTTTGAAATATTTTTATTAGAGCTTGATAGGACTTCTATAGGCAGTCTGTTCCAAAGGTTAGCTGCTTGAACTGTACATTAATATTTATTTTAATGGTTCTGGATTTATTAGTTTTAGTTTGCAATGGGTGGCCCCTTACACCAAAATGTACTCAATATTTAATTCTGTCATTAGCAAAGACTCATTTAGGATGTTGTAATAGAGCAGCATGTCCCTCCTTTGCCTTCTCAATTTGAGACTATGGAGTCCCAATGTGATTAATCTATCATTATAGGTATGGTGTTTTAAGGCAGCTATAGACTTGGTGTAATGATGTGGACACGCTTTAACTTATTGATTTCTGTCTTAGTGAGGGGGCACCATAATTGGCTACCATAGTCCATTAGTGGTCTTACATATGATAAATACAAAGGTAACAACACTTCAGCTTTTCTTCTTTTGACATTTCTTTTATTGACATTATTGTTCCATTTGCTTTTGCAATTACTGATGTACATTGCTCTTTAAACACAAGTTTGTTGTTTATTATAATTCCTAAGTCTTTTCTGAAGTTTTATTGGGGAGGGCCTCACTTTGAAGTGTTTACATATGCTGATGATTATGTTTGCCCATATGTATAACACATCACTTATCAGAATTTAGTTTCATACCCCATTTATCTGTCCATGAGGCTATATGATCTATGTCATGTTGTAATGATTCTACTGAGTAAGTTGTATTACATGGTCACTTACAGTAATTTAGTGTCATCAGTGTATTTTATAATTTCATTTCCGATGTTTTCACCTAAATCTGCATTAAATACTTGGAATATTACTGGTCTGATAACAGATCCTGTGGAACACCACTAGTTAATGGTATCACATGAAAGATGACTACGTATTAAGATTGTTTGGGTTCTGTTCTGTAACCAATTTACCACCCATTTAATGATATGTGTGTCAGTACTATATGTAGTTAGTTTTAGATTGATTGCCCAGTGTGGGATCAAATCAAATGCCTTACTAAAGCCAAATAATCCATCTGTTGAGCATTTTGGTTCACTTTGTGATAGAAACACATAAAATTAGTGGAACAAGAGTGTATCAGTCTAAAACTGTGCAGATTAGAGTCAAGCAAGGGATTTATTTTAAGTTGTTCTGTCATTTTATTTTTATAAGTGACTTGAGTATTTTACATGTTATTAAAGTGAGGCTTATTGGCCTATAGTTACAGACACAAGATTTACTATGCTTTTAAAAATATTTCAGGTCACTTTAGATGTTTTCCAATCTGATGTTATTGGCCATTATTCAAGGATCTTTCATATAGTATTTGGAGTGGCAATCAAATATAAGCCTTCATTAATTTTTAACATTTGTGAAGTAATGTTATCTAGGCTGGGGTAGTAGTTTCTTTTAATTTGTCATTTTTTGTAATATTGTTTTGTAATATTTCCTCTTGGGTGAACCTGTGTGTCCCTATTTCAGTGTTATTATTTATGTTTTTGGAAGTTGGAGTTTGGTTTGAATATATAGAGCAAAAAGTAATTATTGAATATATTAGCAATTTTAGTAAGATCTGTAATGCATTCATTGTTTTCTGTGATGGTTGTAAGATCCACATTATATTTTTTAAGAGTTAATATAACCAAAGAACTGTTTGCTGTTTGATTTTTAGCAGTTTTAGCAAGATAGATTTCTTAGTTTCTTTTAGCTTTATTAATTTTGTTTTACATTTTCTTTGTATTTCTTTAAACAGAGACCAGTTTTATTCAGATTTATTTTTTCATGTATTGATAGTAAATCTTATTTTTCTTTTTAATTAGTTTACCAATATTCTTGTTTATCCATTTAGGTTTCAGTCCCCTTTGGTTGTATTTCTTAACATGTTTTACATGTTTCTCCATCGATTGAATGGATAATTTAATATAATCCCAGGACTCATCTATAGATTTACCATCAAGTCCCTTGACCCAGTTGATATTTATTAAGTCAGTTCTAATACATTCTAGGTTTATGGTTTTATATAAGTAGAACTCTGTGCACCCCTGAATGGGTTATTTGTGATGTTTGAGGGCAAAGTCATGGTTGAGTGGTCAATGTTACCTATTGGAAGGTTTGGTTGCACATTCAATGACGTTAACATCTTTGGTGGAAATGACAAGATCTAACAGGTTATGTAGTCTAGTGGGGTTGTAATGTGCTGTATTAAATAGTTTTCTGAGCAGAAGTCCAGAAATTCTCTGCTTTGTTTAGTAACCCATTACTACAGACCCAGTCAATGTCTGGGAAATTGAAATTGTTGGCCAAAATGACCTAACCAGTTTCCATGGCTTGATGGATTACATCAACAATATTTAAATTGGTGGCCATAGTGGTGTCTGGTTGCCTGTAGCATAGATCAATGGTGTACTTGTTACAGTGACCCTGTAAAATTTGAAACCATAAAACTTCTGTATCATCTGTTCCCTTGAATTCAAGCATATGTTTACTTCTGACCACCTCCAATGGGAGGCAATTCCAGGTGCCTATGACCCTTTGCTTGAACCAGTGTGCCTTGCTAATAGTGTTACAAGTTTCCTGGGCTCTCGTGTTGTAATGCTGTTTTTCGAGCACTATGCTCAGACAGTTTCTCAAGTCATTATTATAAAAGCTGAAAAAATGATGCATAGATCCTCTCTTAGCCTCCTGTATTTTAAGGAGTATAACTCAAGGATATTAGTCCATCTTCGTATGCAAGGTCTCATTAACTAGGCAGGAGAAGAGAATGTTTTTCTTCTGAAATGGGCATGTAAGACTTGGTAACAGATTGAAAATCAATACCCATAAATATTGAGTCTAACAAAACATTCCAATAAAGATCATTACTTTTAAAAGTAGTTTTTTATATATATATTTGCACTCACTTGATACCACACTACCCTACTGATTGTATGGCTTGACTTGTAACATTGCTATCATCGTTTTACCTTATTCAAGTGATACTATTGTATTGCTCCTCTTCTCCTCTCCACATAGGATGTATTAGAAAGTGAGGTGTTTTCAGATCAGTATGCTTTTCCTAGTAAAACATAATAAATACCATCTTTATGACAACTGAATGTGATAATACCATTGTTTTCTGTCCTCAGAATGTGAAATACCATCAAAATGTTTTGGACATAAGGAGGATAGATGTTGGTTAAATGACAGCAGTGATGAAGGAGAAACTGGTAGGGTGGAGTCAGCAATGAAGATTAGAAATATGTGAATTAATTAAAATAAGTTATTGTAGGTCACTAGGCTGCGTGTAATTGAAATGGTGAATAGTAAACAACATAAGAAACCCTTGTGGTGCACAAAGAGGTAGGGACTATAGTGAGAGAGAAAATAAGGCTGTCAAAAGTATTAATCCAGCCTGGTGGTTAATGTTAGGAGGTATACCTAATAAGATAAGAGAGGCCAGTATGACAGTTATGAATACTGACACTGAATTGAGGACTGCAAAGAAAACACAAGGGCAAAAAGCATTCTTCCCTTACACATGAGAGAAACACAAATCAAAGGTGGATAGTAAGACTGAGAATAGGGATAGATAAGAGGAGGGTATAAAGATAAAGCTGATATATTGAGACAGTGCTTCTGTTTGGTATGAACTGCAGATGACAAGGGCTGCTGTCTCCATGTCTCATAAATAGCAAGAGGTGAGTCAATTAGTACCAGTCACAAAGGGTTGGGTATTTAATTAACTTAATGACTTAAAGGCAGATAAATCAATAAGACCAGATGGACAGTATCCTCAAATACCAAGGATGATGGGACAGGTTCTGGCTGTCCTGCCAACTGATCTATCGATGTGATTGCTAGAAACAGAAGAAGTGGAATGAGATTAAAGGAAAGCAGACGTGTGCACCTGCACAAGAGTGGGAGAAAGGATGAACTTGGAAAGTACAGACTAGTCAGCCTAATGTTTATAGTGTGGAAATTACTTGAGACCATAATAAAGGAATGGCTACTTGGATTCCTAGAGGAGAGATGGACTTCAGGACATCAGGCACCACAGGTTCATATAGGAAGATCATGTCAGAGAAACCTGACTGAGTACCTTGATTAGATAATTATGATGATGGACAATACTATGGTACACTACATGCTATGCTGGGATGGCAATTATCAAAAACCAGGAGACTCAGAAATGCAGCTACCCGGACCTACAGAGCTCTAACCGTAAGCTACTGACATATATCTCCAGCCTGCTAACATATCCCACTGGTACCTATTTACTTAGGAGTCATTCCTACCAATTACTCGACATTCATTAAATTAGAACTAGCGGTATCTCAACATTAAGCCATTCCTTACAAGCCCTCTGGAACACTCTACAGAAATCTTGAAGCTCTTGTCCCTTATAAAAATGCCAATTTTCAAATCCTTATTAAGCTGCCTCATAACTTATTCCTGCAACTGCTTTTCTTCATCCTTGTCCTTTTATTTCTACACACTCTATTAAGCATGTGTAATGAATCAAAACTAATCTGACCCTTTCCCTTCCATCTTCCTCTCACCTCTACCACCTTTAGGGTCCCTTCCTCTCATTTCACCCCATTGCCCCTGCCTTCATCCTTCCCTCTGTCTATGCAAGCCTTACTAGTACCTTTACCAAACCAAACATTATCCCTATATAGCCCTGTTGTGATATTGTTATGGTTTTAAGTTGAAGGTATTTTTGCAAACAGTGTGCAAACCTGGGGTCTCACCCAGACTTTCTGGGACAGCCTGAAAGAACTTAATGGAAGACCCGCCCCCATCCCAGCTGTCCATCGATGGCACCCTACTATAGACCCAACTCGCATAGCTGATTGCCTCAATACTACCTTCTCTGACCTAAGCTCCTGTCCTCCCAAACAACTTTTGACCCAATCCCCACCTCTATCCCCATTGCCTTGTATCGCCTCCTTTCTACCTGTACACTATATTCCCCACATAGCCAGGCCACACCTGATAAAAGCCCTTGGTAGCAACAACCCCAGCTGTGACCCCCTAGACTCCAGGATCCTCCCGGCTTGGTCTTGGATGTCATCCTAGTTCCCCTTACAGACTTACTAAACCGGTCTCTATGCCTTGGTCAGTTTCCAATGCTTGAAATTAGCCAAAATCACCCTATACATAAGAGTGGAAATCGGTATGTACCCAACAACTACCGGCTGATCTCTATCCTCCCCGCTCTCTAATGCCCTAGAAAAAATAGTGTCTATTCAACTCTCTGAGTACCTGGCCAAATATGACATAATGTGCCCAGAATCGACATGGTTGCTGCCCAAGACACAGTACCACTACTGCTTTCCTGGAGTTCTCTCAATACCTGCACTCTGCTCTTGACTCCAGCAACCTTGCCAGCTCAGTGTTCATAGACCTCTCCAAATCTTTTGACACTGTTGTCCCCCCTCCTGCTTGACTTCTCTACCAACTCAGCTTTTCTGCTGGTCCCCTTGCCTGGTTCTCCAGCTACCTCTCTGCTAGATCCCAACATGTGAAGATAATTGGCTCCTGTTCAATACCTGGCCCATTCATTCTGGGGTCCCCAGGGCTCCATTCCTGGGCCTTGTACTTTTCAGCCTTTACCGCAATACTCTCCCCAGCTCCTGCACAGGTAAAATGCTCCTATATGCTGATGATACAGTTCACTTTGCATCCCACCCTGAGCACTCTTCTCTCCAGGTATCCCTCCAACACACCTACAACCAAGCTGAAAAGTGGTTCCTTGACCACCGACTTGTCATTAACCTAATGAAGACTAAGTCAATGCTCTTTTCCATCACCAAAACAAGGCCAAGAATGTCCCCTCTTCATTCTCCCCAACACTCTGCATCCGCTGGGGCAAGTGAGCTCTTATAAATATCTAGGCATCACTTTCAACTCTGTTCTCACCTTCTACACCCACATCAATGCCCTATCCTCTGCTATAAATTCTCAGATAGGCCTACTATACTGTCATAGAGATTGCCTCCCTAAGTTGCCCTCTGTCTGGCCATCACCTCTTCCGTCCTGTCGCTAGTGGACTATGGCTTGCCCATTTACACTGTGGCGGACAACACCGCTGACTAAAATCCAGCTGTCACTCAATGAGGCCTGCAGATTCCTGGCCAGAGCCCCTAGCTGCACTCACACTTGCTTGCTTTAGTCCACCACCAACCTGCTCATCTGTGAGGAGCGTCTGCACTACCAGACCTTCCTACTCACCAAAACATCTCCTCTAGGGTTCTCCCACCAAGGGGTCTCTGCTTACCTATGCTGTGCATCCTTATCTGTTGCCACCAGAGCTCTGTAAAGGCCTCCATTCTGGTGCCCAGAACCAAGACCTCACTAGCCCAGAGGTTGTTCCATTACCAAGCCCCTGCTTGGTTCAACTCTCCCACCCTGCATCACAGACATTGCCAAAATTGGTCCCTTCAAAATCGCCTTCTGGAACCATCTCTTTGATGCTCATTGCTATAGATGCACTTAATTAATCCCACTGTGGGATCCTCCTGTCAGGCCTCCCTGACTTGACAATGTCCTCAGACGGCCTATCTTCTCCACCTCCTTTCCACCCCACTCCCCATCCCTACCTCCACCCTCTCTAGGTATTATCTAAGTATGTCCAGGGCTGTACCCCAATGTAACCCTTGGGTTCCTTAGATTTGACTGTAACCTATTATAAGTAACATTATTATGTAAACCTATGTGTAATCAATGTTTAATGTTCTAAACCTGTACTGTTCTCTCTGTTTTAACCACACTAGGTAACTCTGTCTACCCCTCTCCGACGAGGTGCCTTTGTAAATGAGTCCATGATTCAAAGGTTATAAATCTGACTTTTCTTACAAATAAAGAAAATAAATAAATAAATAAATAGTATAGTATATAGCAAAGACATGGGGCCAGATTTTCAGACCTTGATGCAAACTGCAACAGTGGCAGTTTGCACCGAGTGCTGGTGCATCCGCACCCTGCACTTGGTTTTCCAATAGACAGGGTCTCAGTGCCCAAGTCCCACAGCATGCAGCAATGGTGGCAGTGTGCCAGACAGAGGTGCACCCACTAGGAATGCCACAGCAGCCGTGGGGCAGATGTGGTGTGAGTTGCACCCTTGGATGGGGGCATTTGGTGGCTTATGCCCCCACCACCAAGTCGATCTGTCCATACCCAGTAACCCACAATTCCTAGTGCCCTCCCCACTGTAATCCCAGTAAATGCTATTATTCACACAAATGTCTGGTGATCTAGTGGCCCCCCCACCCTCGCCCTGGCAGTTATTGCCAACCACCCCGCCCCACATCTGGACCCTGATTCAGCAACTGGCACAGCCCTCCACACACCACCATGGCCAGCTGCCAAATAAACTGTCCAGAGCATGTACTGTATGCACTTGAATGCACTCTGACAGTTCATTTGGCAGCCAGCCATGGTGGTGTGTGGAGGACTGTGCCAGTCGCCAAATTGACGGTCTGAATAGGGGCAGTGGGGTGATTGGCAATACCTGTTGGTCAGTGGTGGCTGGGAGGCCACTAGATCACCAGGACTTTGTGAATAATATCATTTACCAGGACTGGAGTGGGAGGGCACTAGGGTAATTGTAGTTACCCGCACAGGCAGATCAGGCTTGGTGGAGGTGGTGGGTACTGGATCACAAGGGTGTACTCATTTAGGGGCACTTCAGGGCTTGGGATTGGACAGTACTGGGGTATTGTGGCTGGGGGCACAGTGACACAACATGGTTAAACAACCTGGTTTAACAGCTAAAAAAAAAGACATCCCCAGGGACTGTCTTACCTTTAGACCAGCCCTTGGCTGTTATAATGGTACTTAACCTTTGCCCTGGGGAGGATTTGAAAATCCAGATGTCAGGGTTGTGGCAGCCAGGGTCTTCCAAGCCCCTAGCACCATGCTGCAGCCACTTTGTGGTGCAAGGCTGGTGCTAGCACACTTTGGTGCAAGCAGCCCGCTGATTAACCCAGGCTGCTTTCTAAAACAGCTCGAGGCACTACCCTTGCACAAGGTGCTTGTTGCTTCCAACAAGTTGGATGCAAGCACCTTGCACCAATCTAAGGGCATTGAAAATCCAGCCCATGTTTTTATCACAAATTAATTTATAACAAAGACACTTCCAAAGTGAAGAAATCATAAAGTCATGCAGCACTACACAGCAACAGTGGTTCAGTTGTATCTGAGCTTAAACTTGTGCTACGTCATTATTAGGGGTTAATTTATATCTACATGTCATTTAGCTACTATCCCAACCATACAGCAAGTGCTCATTCACCTCTGTGCTTATTTATGTTTAAAACATCACTTACGGTACAAAATTCCATCTAAATTCCTGGGGATATCATGGATCCACGTTAGTTTTGCTCTGATTATATGATGTCACCATAGCCCCTAAGAGGTATTAATAACCTATAATTGGAATTTCCCATCAACTATTCTATTTATTGTCATTTATATTATTTATTCTTCTGAATTGTTCACTGTTGCAAATTTATGGGATTGCATTTTGTGTTTTGGTGTGAAGTGCTCAGACTCTCTAGGAAAGTGCACTCTGCCAAAATAAAATTGCCTTGCCTTGGCTAATAAATGCCAATGTCAGTCTACCCCATCAGAAACCCAGATAACTGGTTTTGTTGGACAAAATTGATTATATATCTTTACCTCGTCCATCTGCCTGGCTAGTTGAATAGCACAGGATAAAATTATTGTTATGAAAGCATGTCTGTGAGGGAAAGACTGGAAAACACACGCTTAAGCTGTTTGTCTGCTACACTTCAGTGAAAATTGAGTGCATCAGATCTCTTTAATAATTACACAGTCAGAAACAGAGCACTGTGCTGAGAAACGTGATACCAGGTATACTGCAAAAGACCAAGTTTATATCACACCACACTGTGTATGTGCAAAGGCTGGTGCTATGCAAATGAGATAAGGGGAAGAGCTATCTTTTCCTAAGATGCAATTTGTTAGCAATATTATGGCTTGCAGTAATCATACCTTTCAGCTGTCCTTGATAAAAGGGTCATCTGTCATTTTATTACTCTGAAGCCTTCTTACCCTTGAAGATGCTGCCCCACAGTATATAGTTCATAAACATTCTGAACCAGAATGTTTTATTAATATATGCTACAAAATCAACAGTAACTAAATGATTGTAAAATTTTTGTATCTGCAGTGTTATCAATTTTTTGTTGCAGTAAAATGATATGTCTATGTTTCACATTCTGCCTCTCTTTCCACATAGGCTGAGGAACAGCTCCCATATTTTGGGTGCAGAACATCTTTTTAGTATTGTTTTAAACAGATTATTTGTATGGGATAACCCAAGTAAATGTCCACATATTGTCATCAATGCTTATCTTGTTTATTCAATTGTACATCTGAGATGGTTGAAGCAAGGAAGTCATGTGTCCTTCTTCAGGCCACACAGTGGTAGCATGGTATGATTCAAAAATGCGATCTTCTGTTTCACAGTTTAATGCTTGCACTATTAGACCTCATCATCATACCTGATGATACTAACATTGGCTTGTAGATGCAATTCAGTGGTTGGATTTGACATTAAACAGTTGCTTTGCCACTTAGTTATACACTCATAGATCACTACTGGTGTGTGAATAACATTATTAACTTCATATGAATGTTTGCTAAATATCTGCATTCAGACCCTCAGATATTCAAAATATGAAAACACGTCTCAGAAATCCTGCAGTCTGTTTGGTTGTCAGCATTATGACACCTTTGCATTACTCTCTGTTACACTGCCATGTACTGCCTGATCACCAAGGCTTATGCATGCCTTCTGTTATCATTTCATTCTCTAGTAGAGCTGAATGACTAGCATGATGCATTCTGATTCTAAACTAGCATTCTCAAACTGTTGGTGGGTGAAGTATTTTTACTGAATATCTTCCTCTCAATTAGGAAAACATTCAAAGGTGCACGTCTAACACTTTTCTTTCAGAATTATTTTATGTTTGCTTGCAGCATGCATAAAAAGCATATTGTGGCAGCTTGCTGTAGTAGCGAGTTGTGGAGGTGCAGCAGTGTTGTGGACAATGCCAGCAGTCCATTTTAGGGCTGGTCTCTGTGGTGCCACTATAGCAGCATGCTGTCAATGACAGCCGTATTGTAGCATATTACCAACTTGAAAGAAACCCACTTCTGCAATCAGGGAGCAACCCGTCATTTAACAATCAGCTGTTTTGCTTCTGGGGCGATCTCTTATTCCAGTGGCAAATCACAGCTTGCCTTGTCTGGTGTCCCATTTCAATAAACATGGTGGTGGCTGCCTCCAGCCACCTTTCACAGTCCCCACGAAGTTGATGAGGGTGCCCTTGTTCCTATGCCCTTCCCCAGTTCATTTGCCAATGGGGTAGCCCAATCCCCATCAGCATAATGTCCCCCATTTGTTTTAAATAAGCATGGTGGCAGCTGTCACTATCTGCCTCTCACAGTCCCCATAAAGCTGACAGCGGTGCCCAAACCCCTGTTGGCATGCCCCCTCAAGTTCATTTGCCAATGGGGAGCCTAATCCCTGTCTGCAAATGCCCCCCATTTGTTGTGTACCTAGGGGTGCCCAATCTCCTTCGGTTCATGCAACCCCCAAACACTCTGTATGTGCTGGCAGGGTGCCCAATCCTGTTGGCTACAGCCCCAACAAACACCCAGGTGCCATTGTCTTTGTAATAGAAAAACCGTCCCACAAGGTCTTTTTGTTTTTAAAAAACCTTGTAAAAACAGAAAACTATCTGTCATTGTCTCTGGTGTCCCCTCCCAAACCTGCACCTGCCCTCTGTGCACCGACCTCCCCACACCCCCTCACCCCATACTAACCTCCGGAGCCTGGCACAATGATCTTCGTGGAGCAAGAACATGTCTGCACTCTTCAAAGCTGACCTTGAACTGAAGAAATGCAGGTAAGCTATATAATGGCATAAATGGGGGTCAACTAGAGTGGCTATTTCAGACGTTTTTGCAGTTATGGCACCAAATTTTCAACATGAGGTTCTTGACACCCCATCTCATGAATTCAGTGACTGTCATCTGGTTATTCAGTCCTGAAAGGTAATTTTGCAGTCACTGCAGCGGAATCACCTTCGGGACTGAGTACTAAAATAACAGTGTCATTGTTGTTGGTGGGCTCCCAAAAAGCATATGTTACAAATTTGGTGAAAAATTCCAAAAAATGACTGTGTTACGCGATGCATTGCACAGTTTCCATGCATAGTCGTAACTTCACGAATTTGTAATATTTTAATTCCAGATTTTCAACATTGGCTTTTTTCACACCTCGTTATGAACAGTATAGCGTCATTTTTCACATCCTGGCGAAATGTGTTTTCGCACTTCCGCACACAATAGCATGGTCACTGTGGAAATCAGTCTTCGAGACAGATTAGAAAATTACAGTGACACTGTTCATGAGTGGAGGTCCAAAATGCCTATGTTGAAAATCTGTGAAAAAGTCCATAAAATGTCTATGTTATGAGCATGCATTGCAGTTTCCACACACACTCGTAACTTTGAGAATCTGTAATATTTTCACTCAAGATTTTCAGCATTGTCAATTTTGCACCTCCTTATGAACAGTACAGCTGTCATTTTCCACACATCTGGTACAGAATGGTGTGGTTGCTAAGAGAAGTCAACGTTTGGGACAGATTAAGAAAATCATAGTGATACTGTTCATGAGCAGAGGTCACAAAATGCCTGTGTGGAAAATCTGGTGAAATAATTCCACTAAGTGACTGTGTTATGAGTGTGTTTTGTGCAGTTTCCACGTACACTCATAACTTTGAACATTTTAATATTTTCACCCAGATTTTCAACATTGCCATCTCTTCACACCTCCCTATGAATGGTACAGCTGTCATTTTCACATCCTACCTGAACTGTGTTTTTGCACATCTGGCGCAGAATGCTGCCATGGTCACTGTGGAAAATTAACATTTGGGACAGATTAACAAAATCACAGTGCCACTGTTCATGATCAGAGGTCCCAAATGCTTTCATTAGGTGGTGGTCACAAAAACCCATGTTGAACATTTGTAGTGCAAATACCAACAACACCCAGGACTTTAGGGTTTCTAACCGTAATTTCCACCCTGTACAGACTGACAGGCATCAGGGGTGTGCCTATGGATTACCAGATGTAATGCTCATGCCATTCCACCAACCCCCAGCTTCAAGCTAGTGACAGGCATTGAGATGTGCCTTGGGCTCTTTGGACCCAGAGTTCACCCGTTCTCCTATACTACATCCATTTTAGCATATGTCCTTATGAAATGGGATGACTATAAAGCCAAACAACCCAAGGCATACCTCAACACTTGTCGGTGTTTGCAGGATAGGCTGAGGTGAAATGCTGTGAGCATTATGGGTGATGACCCAAAGGCACCCCAGTCCTGTCCATCTCTGCAGGGTGGAGGTGGGTTGGCATGAGTTCAATACTTCACTGCCACTCCTATTCTGCATCTGTCTAACTCCTGCTCGTCCAATGCTAATATCAGCAAGTAAACATTCAGCATTGACAAATGCTTGTTTATAATAGAAATAAGGCACTTTCAGGAGTCAGATTAACACTCAGTCATTTAATCACCTCTGTTTCACTCATCTGCACCTCATGACACGTTACATACCCAGGGTTAGAGGTGATTAAAAGACTAGTCATGCCTTATTGCCTAAATATTCACTGAATAGTCATTATTTGGCTGCAAGATATGTTATGTGATCTGCAACAGAAAAACACTCTTAAGTGGGTGGATAAAATGTAGATTTGTGCCAAATTAAAGGAATGGTCAAGAGTGTGGCTGTTGAGCTTCAATACAAAGAACTGCAAATCATGCATGCACTTAAGGAACAGAAACTAAGCAGCAAAGTACAGGATGGGTGGGTAGGTACTGGAGGCTATAGAGCAAGAGAGATACCTGCGTATAATCATATCTAATGATTTCAAGGTGGCTAAACAATGCAGGAGGGGTGGTGAGAGCCAGTAGAATGCATAGGCAGGGTATCACAAGCAGGAGAAGGGAGGTGGTGATGCCCTTATACAAGTAGCTGGTGAGGCCATACCTTGAGTTTGGTGTCCACTCAGGGAGATCATACCTCAGGAAGGATGTGTATAGGGTGGAAGGGGTCTAGGAGGTAACAAAATGGTGCGAGGCCTCAGCCACTTCTCATATGCAGAGAGGTTAAGGACATGAACATGTACACCTGGAGCGAGAAGAAGGCAAAGGGGACATGATAGAGACCTTCAGGTAACTCAAAGGTATTAACAGGGTGCCAGACAGCAGTATTTTCCAGAACAAAAGACACTCAAAATGAGGGTAATGACAAGAAGCTAGAAGGAGGTAAATTCAAGGGAAATATTTGGAAATTTTACTTCATAGAAAGGGCAGTGGATGGATGGATGGAATGGACTGCCTGAGGAGGTGATAGGGCCAAGACTGTGATGTGATTCAAAATGCATGGGTTAGGCAGAGGGAATTTTAGAGAGGGAAGGGAGAGAAATTACCAGGGACCTCTAGGTATTTGGGCAACATGTAGAGAAAACTTGGCAGAAGTGGTGGACCTGGAGGTCCTTTTCTGCCATTGATTTCTATGTTTCCATGTAACAAACCAGCTGCAAAATAGAGTTTGCAGCCTGCCAGATGGCCAGAACAAATTCATTACTCCCAGGTGGTCAGTGCAAGTACATTATTTACCACTACCACCTCAGTTCTCAGAGGTCATGGATCAATGAGCACCAAAATGATCCTCCACTAAAGTCTGGCTTGTAGTATTTATGGTGGGGCACAGCAGGTAGCCAGGTCAACCTCTAGGAGGGAAGAGGTGGACTAAACCTTATGAACAAGGTAGAGCAGCAATGGTGGACATCAGACATCATTTTTCCATACTCTTCCTCATATCTTCCATGACTTTACCCAAATCCACACCTCAGATATTCTTCAGTTTGCTCTGGAACACCCAAAACAAGATGTCTGGTGCCCTGTCCTCCCACTCATCCTTACTAGTACTTTAAAGCTGAACCTTCACCTATGGTGACCCAGGTGACTATATCACAGTGGGAGCTACTGTCCTTCCTCTCTGGAGGACAGAGTAACCTATTGGCACTCAGTTCTTTTCCTGCAGCATCAAATGATGTCTTGCACTTAGGATGCAAATAATAATGTAGTGCAGACGCCTGACGAAGCCTCAGAATGTTGGTGAGTTAGGTCTGCTCACACCTGAGAAGCACTTTCATAAACACTGGGGTGTGATTTTGAAATCATCAGGACTGATGCAAGGGCCTGCATCATGGAGAACTGGCACAATGGGCTCCATGTGCCACACCTTGCACCAGTCTGATTTTGTAATGCACCCTGCATCACTGGGGACCGTCTGTGCCAACCAGGCTTGTGCCATACTTGTGACAGCCACAACCGAGCACTGTGGCAGAAGGGGCTGCACCATGGCACTGTTGCAGTATTCCCAAAGTAGGATTTTAGAAGCCTCCATCACTGGCCATTGCTGCTGAAAGCCAATCCCACCACTTGTAGCATTCCTCTCCCATGGCTATTTCTTTAGTGTACAAGTTGCGCTTGTAGCAAACTCTGTGACTTTGGCACCCAGTCCCTCTTCTTGCAAAATACAATGCAGGGTCACTGATGCACATGAGTTTGCCACATGTGGCAGTTCAGTGCATGGTGCACCAATCTAAGGGGTTCTTTTAAAACTGAGCTCTGGATTCCTGAAGCAAGTACCAATTTGAACCTTTTGTCAGTGCTGATTTCCTTATTGTGTGGTTCATGCTGTAAGAGACTGATCTGACTGGGCTGAAGCAGTGTACGAATGACCCAGAATTCTGTCCATCAACTGTGACTTTTTCAGATTCAAACCAAGGTTGTTGGCACTTTAAGTGTCCCCTAACACCACAAAACTACTTGGTAGGGTCAGACAACATTAATTTTCCATCAGTAAATTTTGTAAATGTTTCAATTGAACATCTGTGGTATTTCACAAAACTTAGTAAAAATGCTGCAGAAAAGTTTATTGAATTTACACTTTTGCTTCTGTTAAATAATTTGTTAATGACTTCTTCTTCATTTGCAGGCAAGAAAATCTACAAAAAAATCCATGAAAGATGGAATAACAATCTTGAGAATTTTTTCTGTAATTTGTTGATTTTGTTCCATCTGTTTGTGGATTCTTCTTTACATCATAAAAAGTGTTTCAGAATTCTTAATTTTGCAGAAATGTTTCTGCATTACCCAATATTAGCTAAATGCGAAAATTTCATTTTAACCTTGGCCTCAGATCTAATCTTAGTTTATCAGATATTTCTAATTAAACAACTACCCAGTCCAAGATAAACTGTATTCAAATTACAATTAAATAGGAGTTGTATTTATTGATTAAAGTGCTAACAATAAAATTAGTTGCTTATGGAAATACTGTATCCTATTTAGTAAATATAATTCTGCAGCATTTTTATTTTGAAATAGTTTTTATTATTTTCAGAAAAAAGCCTACACATACAGCTTATGGCCTAAATGTTCAAGGATCGTGTCAATTACATGTGCATAGGTCCACTTTAAAAAAAGCTGACATTACACAGAAGTAACAAAAAGTATTATACATTATATATAGATTTAGTCTGAGAGTAAACAGATAGGGTACAGAAGCTATTTTACTACAATTCAGTATCTCGAAGGGCAATATCTTATAATTGTACTCACCAGGAGGGAGCTCCTTTCCATAAATCATTGCAGGACATAAGCACACCAAGTAGGCCTCTTCCTAGTTTTATACCAATCCCTCTTCAAGGCTTCGGAGAGGAACTGAGTTCTGCGTGTGTGTTCAGCAAGGTCCAGAGCATCAGGAACAGAAACAGTAATCCCAGAGAATCTGTTGGAGAGCTAAGGTGACCTATATCATGCTGAAATACCTTGAGAGACATATACAGAATGATAATAACCACAATTATTATTTGCACCTGTTGGGGATAATGTGTCCTTTGCTGTGTCGAGACATTATAAGTTGAACCCTGACAGCTAAGGCATTATCGAGGTCTTAAAAATCATCTGACCTGATAAAACTACAAGGTTATAGCTCCCCTACTGGGGCTGTTTTTTCTGCATTTTGCTTAAAAGAGTGTGTCCCTGCTGCCTATAGAAGCCAACAAGGTATACTCAGCCTATGCCTACCTGAGGGTTTACATAGCTCAGATATGGGGCACAACATAGTCTGAATTTGGGGAGTTGGTAATTTTAAGACGCTGAAAGCCTGTCTAATTTGGCATGGTCTGAGAGAGAGGCCAGAATTTCTGTCAGTGTGGGGATTATTACGGTTCTCCATTTACAAAGCAGAGCTCTCTTTGTTTGAAGGGTCAAAGAGCAAGCCATCTGAGTTCATAAAGGATAACTTTGGAAGGTCCTCTCTAATTCCATGAAGAAAAAAAGGGGACTGAGAGGGATCTGCTGTTGCAGAACCTTGGACACTACATCTTGTATTTCTGCCCAGAGTTGCTGAATTTGTGGACACAGCCACAGAATGTGTAGTAAGTCCCTTTCCACTCCTTGACATCTCCAACACTCATCTGAGTCCAGCAATTTAGCCTTGACTAGAACTACTGGAGTGTTGTACAAGGAATGAGTGATCTTATTCTGGATAAGTCTAGACCTGGCATCTGTAAACCAAGTGTGTGTGTCTCTCCAGACCTGCTCTTGTGTAGCATTTTCCCATTTATGTTTGCTTCTTCAGATTGGGAAGACAGTGTATCTCTGAGAATGGCATATATGCACTGCAAGGCCTTCGGTGTAGTAACAAGTTGTAGGGCTGATAGTGCACCTGTATTGGGAGGCGGTCCAGGTGATGGTGGAGTGCATCCTTGAATTGGAGGTATTTCCAGAACTCCGATTGGGGAATGCCTCATATCTGTTGGAGCAAGTGAAATGTATGAAGAACCATAGAGTTCTGATTGGTGATATCTCGAGTCTGTAGATGCCCAGAGCCACCCAACTTCTCCAACAGACCAATCGTCCTCCTATAGTAATTGAGGATTTTGCCAGAGAGGGATGAAAGGAGGTGGGAGAGGGTTCATTTTCATCCTTGCATGTGAAGCAAACCAATTAGTTTTGGACAACTGTACCATCAGTAAGAAAGGCCCAAGGGGAGGCTTGTGGAGGAGGTCTGTCTTGGAATAACTGTAGAGTAAAGAGTGAAGATGGGTGTATAGTACCTGAGATATCTAGTTAGATTTGACTCCACTGTGGGCAAGAGGCAAGACAGAAGACATCCATTTGACTGTTTGGGCTGGAGAAAGGCTCGTTGATAGCCTTCAATCCAGGGAGGTTCCAACCCCCAGTTTCCAGAGTACCCTGAGCTTGGAGCGACTGAATCTGGGCTTAGTACCTTCCCAGAGGAAGTGTCCAAAGAGCTTGTCTATGGGCTTACACCACTGTTTAGGTAGGGGATGGGAAATGCATTAGCAAAGAAAAGCTTAGAGGCACAGACCATTTTATAGCAGCAATTTTGCCTGCCAGAGTGAGCCTGAGAAGTTTCCATATCTCAGATTCTGTCTTGATAGTGGAAAGAAGGGGTTGTATGTTTGCCTGCCAGATGTTGTCCAGTGGTGGAGTAAGAAAATGCCCAAACTGCAGCAATTTTTGATATTTCCATGACTATCTGTCATGATCTTGCAGGCTGCATTTTTTCTCTTTGAGCACAATACTTTCTGTGACACAGTCCCATATCCTGTATATATTTTGCTAGCTAAACTTTGTGCTAAGTGCAGTAATTGCTGTATAAGAAATAAAACACTCTTAAATTTGGAGTGGAGGTTATAGTAAAAGTTTTGCACCTACAGTATATATTTTATTCTGTTTTAGATTGCCTTGTAAGATACTCTTTCCTTGGGATATTCAAAGCCAGTTTGTGCATGTGAAATAGGTATGCACCTTGCTGACCATAAATAGTGCCCCAGAAAGAAGGAAACTCAATTAATATGACATACTGGAAAGCACAGTTAGTAAGGCAATAACCTATTTGTAAGTAATATACTACCACCCAAATCCTGGTCATACAGCTAGTGCACCCATTTTCTGATCACCAGACCAAAAGTGATCAATTATGCCATGGTAGTATAGTGGCTTCCCTCTTTATTGTCTATCCGTATTTTTCCAATTATCCACTGGTAGTCTAGTAGTTCCCCATCCTTCTGATCACCAGCCCATGTTTTCAGTTATTACCCATTAGTTTAGTTGTCACCCAATTTCCTGACAGCACATCCATAATAAGCTTTAGAGTCTCTGGTAGTCTAGTCATACCCCCGAGCACTCATCCAAATGGTTGTTACTATTCCCAGTGAGTGTAGTCTAGTAGACTTACTGACAGTAAGTATTTTTAGGTGAGGCAGACAGTGGCTGGGTGGTGGTGAAGGGTTGGGGACTTAAGGCTGTCATCAGAGGCAGGTGGGCTCACACTGGTTGTAGGTGAGTCTCAGGACAAATTGGGGGGCTGCTAGCTGGGTCATCTACAGTGGGAAGTGTCAGTTCAGTATACTTAATAATATCAGTGAATGGGGTGGGGCACTAGATTACCAAGGCATAATTGAAAACGTGCAGGACAGGTAATTGGGGTTGAGGATGGGACTACTAGACTACCAGGAATTACAGCAATCTTATGGATAGACAATCAGGGGTGGGAGAAACACTATCAGGAACATGAAGCACAATACAAATGGACGATGTGATGAGGGGCTACTGGACTACCAGAGAATAAATTAATATATATATATATATATATATATATATATATATATATATATGTGACAGTTGATCAGTAGGATGAGGGACCACTTGACTACCATGAAATAATGTTAATCTTATGAACTGGCAATCAGTGGGAGATGATCTCTAGATTTCCAGGACATGATAGAACACCAAGTGGATGGGTGTTCATGGTGGGAGTGGGGTGTAATGGGACCATTAGTGTGCCAGGAACATAAAATACTATATACATGTGCTATGGGGGCACAACTTGAGTTTGCTCTGGCCCATAATAAGGTAAGATAGTTGGTGAAATGACCAAATAGCACCTTGACAGTACTATACATTCATTTGCAAGGGATGTTTGATTATGCTAGATTGTTCCTGTCCCAAGCTGCTTGTTTGCTCCTACCACCCATATCTCAGTGGCCAATAAGGCATCAGCCTGTGGGAACAGTTAGGATATTACCTGGTTCATTTGGATGGTATATTGAAACATGCTATTAGCATGCACTCACAGATATTCAAAGGGCATTAATGATCCCTAACCAGGTTAGTGACTCACTAAAACAACTTTGTGTCCCCAGAGCAGGGAAGGAACACAAAATGCCATATTGGATGACGTGGATAGTGAGTCACTAACTAATCAGTGACAGGTCTAACGCATGCCAGTGCAAAGCAACTGTTGCACTAAAACTGCCACAAGAGTTAACATTTGATGTCTAACAAGTCAGCTCTGTCTACTGAATTCACTGTTATCTCAGTACCAAACTATCTGTACTGCCAATTGCCATGCCCTCTCTGAGGGACTGCAGTGGCTTTCTAGCTGTTGTTTACCATGTACTTGACTCATTTGTTTCTTATAATTTGTAATGTACTGCATGTATCTTGCAATTTGTAACATATGTATTCCATAATTTTACTTACTCTCCCAGTCTCCACAGGTGGCAATTGAAAATGAGCCCTGGGCACTGTTTACTTACCTGGTGAAAATATGGTAAAATAAATTATTTAATTGATTGTGCCTTGCTTATAGGTGCACCAATATGCTAGTAGATTTTGGGGGTTGTAAATAGCCATTAGTGCTACAG
This sequence comes from Neoceratodus forsteri, assembly GCA_016271365.2. Lineage (NCBI taxonomy): Eukaryota > Metazoa > Chordata > Ceratodontiformes > Ceratodontidae > Neoceratodus > Neoceratodus forsteri. Next base: position 794,934,406 of record CM028131.1, read on the forward strand.
TACTTACTGCCTCCACAAACCAGGTCTTACAGTCTGTGCCACTACCCATCCCCTGATCACGCCACCATCAGTTGAATGAAATGTCCCTGGTGTCTAATAGAACCTCTACCCAATTACCCCACTTTCAATGGTATCTACAGTCCCTGGCATCCGGTGGTCTCCTTTGCCCCATATCACCCCACTGATATCTTGATCTAAAGTCTTTAGTATTCAGTAGTCCCGCTACCAAATCACCCACCAAGTGTGTTATCTAAGTACTGTTGTGTCCAGTGGTCCCTCAATCACCATGTCAGCTGTTTTTTCACTGTTCACTGGTGACCAGTGATCCCTCCATATGTGTGAAGTCCCCTAACCTGCCCATTCAGTTCCCACTGCTACCACCACCCCTTATCCCTTCACTCCAGTATATGCTCCACAATGGTGGCTGGCACAGATGCTCCACTCATATCCATGGCCAGCCCGACTGATAGTTCACTATTATGAGCTTACTGTAAATAACTGTTTCTGCAATTGGGTGTGCAGTTGTAAACTGTCAGTTGGTGGCCAGCCATGAAGGTAAGCAGAAGGTCTGTGCCCAGTCACCATTAGAAGGGCATAAGATGAAGGTGGTGGGCCAGGGGTGGTAGCAGTGGTGGGGACTAGGTAGGTGGGTGGGATGAGGACATTTAAATGTCCTGTTCCATGCCCTCCTGGGGCTCGCGACGCCACTAGAGGAAAAGCTACAAGCCTGTCCTGGGAAGCAATCCACGATTTCTGCTACTGCAAATTAGTAGACCCTGAGACTTTCTTCCCTGTTGAAACTGCCGCCGGGATCCCTTGAACTCTGGTTCGTTGCAGAGCCCAGAAATCTACAGAAACAGCCAAAAGCTGTACACCCTGTCCGATACGTTAGTATTTGGCGTCTTTGGACATTCTGAATTTTCAGCACCAACACTCTGATTGGAGGATCTCAGCCTCATTGACTTCTTCCTGCCGGTCTCCACTTTAACTTGCTTCATTAGAGACATTTATCAGCGCTGCTGAGACTGGAAGACTATGCTTTTTGTAAAGCAGGAATTTAATTTTTTTTGGTAAATAAATTGTTCTTTTTGTAAAGCTAGAATGGCATGAAACCCCCCCGTTTCTCCTCATCTATCAATCCAGTTTAGGTCATTCAGTGTTACACTGCCATTGTTTAAAGTGATTTACCTGCTCTGAATGCACTGTGATTACTTCCTCTTTAGAATTAATTCTCGTAAAGGCTGAAGAGTTTTAAGTTGACCTTTTATGCACTCCTTAATATCCTAAAACTACAGCCTAATCCTTTTATTATTAATTCTGAGTGTAAAACTGTAGAGTCTTAAGATTATTAGACCTGTACTGCACCGTCTATTATTCTAAGCGAACAGCTGAATCCTTTTAGAATAAATTTTTGTGTAAAGCTGTAGTTTTAAATTGACCAGACTTTTCAGTGTACTGCCTAGCATTCTAAATTTAAAGCCCAGTCCTTGCCTCTCGCTTTGCCACCTGTCTGCCCTCTAACCTACTTACGTCTTCTCCCTGTTTCTATTACCCACTTTGTAGTTGAGCCTCCTCCTTCCAAAAATAGTGACCACCCTGTTTCTTTGTTTGAGTTAACCACACCTCCCTGCCTGCCCCTACTTAATCCATCTCCTTTCTCCCCTCTGATGTGCCGTGTCCTCCTGGGGCTCGCACCTGACCGCTAGAGGAAAAGCTACAATCCTGTCCTGGGAAGCAACCCACGATACTGCTACTGCAAATTAGCAGACCCTGAGCTTTCTTCCCTGTTGAAACTGCCGCCCGGGATCCTCCGAACCGGTTCGTTGAGGGCTACTTTCTCATTTGCAAATTATACTATATAGCCACTAGAGGGCTACAACAACTGTCTTTTCTGTTAAAGAGGAAACACATTATATTTTCTACTTCCTCTTCTGCTCTAGTGGACTCAAGATACCTCTCTTTCTGAGGACCATCCCGGTGTTTTTTCTGCCTGTTTCTCAGGCCGAGCTATGCTCATCCACTAAGGCTGCAAGACTTGAATGCCTGCCCCCACTCCCATTCTGTACTGGTGGAGCAGGACCAGAAACAGAAACAAAAGCTACAGACCAGTCTTGCCACACAGATTGCAGCCTTGAACCACCTCACTGGCTCAGCTGCAAAGAGTTGCTCCACAGGTATGTTCAGCACCAAAATCACCTCTCAGCCAACAAAGGATTTGTACTTATGACACCTGATCACCGATTGGTCTAGACTTCTAGTGGCATTTACTGCCAGCTGTTGTGGCATTTAGATCTACCATGGGAAATTACAGCTGGTTCCTCGGTGTCACTAGCTTTACTAGCGCTCAGCTCAATTCTCTGGAACCCTCATCCCTCCCCAAAGTGGAATGATCCTTGCGCTTCTCCCTGTCCTGCCTCCAACAGCTCCTTTCAGGTAGCCATTCTGGAGTATTGGGCTTCTCATCTGTCTCTGCTGGGGAGTGGGACATCTCCTGTGCTGCCTCTGCAGATTACTCCCCCATCCAGACTTGAGACTTCCTACTCATGGCAAATTTCTGCCAGGACACTAGTGGCTGAAACACTAGGCCAGTATAACACCAGGAGTGGGTACAGGCCTACCCATCAACACCGCCTTCCCTATCGCCCAAAAATAGTGTTTACAAATTGCAGTTCGCTGCCTTAAAAATCCTGCTTCTTTTACTGTTGTGCTCAGGCAATGTCGAAGTCAACGGGACCATTAGACACCCTTGCTTCTCCATCAGACCTGGCAGGTATCAAAGGAATGTCTTTTATGCATCTTAATGCCTGTAGTTTGTTGAAAAGTTCACCCTTATCCAGGCTTGGGTGAGCCACAGCCTACCTGATGTCCTAGTGATCAATGAGACCTGGTTTAGGCCAGCCACCCTGAGACAATGAAATCAATATCCCAAATTATTTACTCTTCCAAGCCGATAGGAAATCAAGAGGAGGTGTGGTGGCAATTTATGTAAGGAGAAATACTCAGCCTCATGCATAGACATCATCCTCCCCAAAGATTTCAGTTCTTCACCCTAAAGATCAAACTTTCTCCTTCCAATGCACTCTGTGTAATAGGCTGCTACAGGCCCCTTCTGCGGGCCTCATCTCCTGTCTCACCTCAGTTCCGTACTGGGGCTCAGTTCCTGAAACCATTATTCTTGCAACCTGAACTACAATCATTAGCAAGTGCATCGCCCTTGAAACCTTTTGTGACACTCTAAGGCTGGTGCAACTCATTGGCAAGCCTACTCACCCAAATAAAAGAACCTTAACAACAGCTCCTCTAAGATGTCATTTTGGTTGTAAGCCACACCTGTTCTCTCATGCGGAACATTTTCTCATACATTAGCGATTATTGTATAATCACCACCATTAGATCCATGCAACCCACAGTTTGTGGCAAAGTTCTCTATCAAGAGGTGCAAATGCAACTTTGATTTGTTTGCTTACGTCCATGACTTGAAACATTTACTCGATTAGGCAGGAATTCTTCCTAGCCAAAATGGTTAAGAGGGCATATATTATTTTTAAGATATTTTAAGTGAGGCTTTAAATAAGCATGCACCCTTGGTTAAGGTGCGGTCAGGAGCAGCACCTGCCATTGGTTCTCACCCTGAGCTCAAAGCTTCCTGTTAGAAAGGGATACTTTATGGAAAAACCCAAAGAAGCAAGAACGACTCAGATTGGTGTCTTTTGAGAAACACGTAACAAGTGCACCAAGTTGGTCAGAGCAGCCAAGGCCACCTACTATCGTTCAGAGCTAGCCTCTGCCTCAAGAAATCCTTCAAAGCTCTGGAAAACATTAAAAGACATGTCTGCACATGCACCTGGTAATTCCATTCCAGCAAAAATTAAGTTCAGTGGCAGCGTTATCGCTAACTGATTGAGATATCGAAGCCCTCAATAATCATTTTTGCAACAGCAGGGCTAGCATTTGATACTTTTCCTGTCAATGACCTCCGTCCAGCTCAGGGCCCACCAACCCATGAGTCCCCTCACGGAGGAGGCCTTCTCCCTCCTGCCTGTCTCTCTAAAAGAGGTGGAAGACCTACTGCTGCAACTGGACACCAGGAAGGAGCAGGCCCCGACTTCATAGAGCCATACTATCTGAAATGTGCCTACTATGTGCTTGTTGTGCCAATCACCCACCTATTCAACATGTCACTCTCCCAGGGTAGCCTCCCCTTAATGGAAAATAACCCATGTCATCCCTCTATTAAAAGCAGTTGACCACTGTGATCTAAATAATTACAGACCAATCTCCCTCCTCCCCATCCTGTCTAAATTACTAGAAAAAATAGTGTGTGGCCAGCTAGGGATATACTTAGAATCCAGAAGCCTATTAAACCAGTTCAGTCTGGATTCAGAGCAAAGCACAGCACCATAACAGCCCTAGCTAAGGTGACCAATGATTGGCTCCCGGACCTTGACAACAAGAAGCATGTCTGTGCTGTTTTCTTGGATCTTCGGAAGGCATTTGACACAGCCATCACAGCCTGTTCTTTCTCCCTAAGCACCTTAGGCCTGGACCATAAATCTATGCGCTGGTTTGCAGACTACCTCAGAGAATGGAAACAGCAGGTTAAAGCTGAAGGTGATCTTTCTCCATTAAAACCTATGCTGAGGGGCATGCCCAGAGCTCTATCCTTGGTTCCTTCCTCTTTGCAGTCTACATTAACAACATCAATGACCCCATCAAAAAGCCAACATCCACTTATTAGGTAGGCACACTGTACTGTACTTGAGTCGTCAGACTGAAGCAGCCTGTGAAGACCTCCAAGCTGAATTTAACCTTGCAATACCAGATCATAAACAAAAAGCTTTTGCTCAATGCAAAAAGACCAAAGCCATGCTTTTCTCCCCTTCTTGCATGCAGCAATTCCTGCTTTGGGGAGCTATCCCACAAATTACCACTGTTCTTGGAGAAACACTAGAGTATGTAGCTAACTTCAAATATCTAGGAGTTTGGCTCGATCATAAACTTTCCTTAGCCGATCATCTCAAAGAACTACAGAAGAAACCAAGGCAAAGATTAGGACTATTCTACAGAATTAACCACCTGGTCACAAAGGAGGCCAAGATTCAACTGGTTCAAGCTACCTTCATATCTTTAATAGATTATGAAGCCCTGCTCTACAGCCACTGCACTGCCTCTGCACTGGCTAAGTTGGACACCCTCTGCCACAGAGCTATCAGGTTCATTACTGCCTTCCATTTCCACACACCACTACTCCCTGTACTCATTGTTAGACTGGACTTCCTTCACTATAGAAGGAATAGAAACATCACCCTGTGGGCCTTCATTCGATTGCCCAACAAGCTCCCTCATATGTCTCAGATTGTGTTTCCTGCAGTGTGTTAGTCACCTACGCTCAAGAAGCTATTCCTAATTGCCCTCCAAATTCCAAGGGTCAAAACTCATTTCGCAAAGCTGCTTTAAGCTTCTCTTTACCCACATTGTGGAATGGTTTACAAAGGAACTTGAAACTGAGCTGCCCTGTTAGCCTGAATATCTTCAAGGTGCTCTACGATCACTACAGAAAGCACCTTGCAAATGTTTTCTTCACTGCTAGCCCACTAATTCTGCAACTCCCCTTTCCATCTTGACACTCGCCATGTTTCTACCCTGGCTCTAACGCTTTCCCTATTAACTCTTCTTGCTGCACCACCCTTCCATGTCCACTCTAGCCTGGCTAAAGTCCTACGCATCCATAGTAGTGTCCCAATTATCTACCCTCCTCCAACATTATCATAATAAACAAATACCGACAGCCATCATCACTTTCTGTGGTTTTAGCTCAATTTTCCCCAGTCATTGGTAATATATCCTCCTCCTCTTTACCTCTCTAACCTGCCACCCCATACACAGCCTCTTTCCCCTAGGTGTGAAGTTGCCAGCTGCCTCACTCAAAAGATCTCTGCTTATAACCCCTGTATGCCAATGGTTGATTGCACATCTGCTGACTCCTTCAACTGTAAAATACTGCTGTTTTTTTATTTATTTCAACCTTGTACTGTACTGTACTGTATACACTGTATATACTTTTTCTTCCTTGTATATTATTGCTTTTGTATACCTGCTTCTGTACTGTACTTTGATGTTCATGACCAGGTCCACCTTACAGATGAGCCTTGCTCAATGGTGCCCACCTGGATAAAGATTTTGATTGATTGATTGAAATGTAAGGAGGAATGGGGACCTCTGGCCTCCAGAAAAGTGGATAACACAGTCAACAGCATGATCAAGGTGCAGAATACACCACTGGTCACCAGGGAAATTGGATGACACAGTTGGTGGGGTGTTCAGGGCCAGATGACCTCTGGACACCAGGGAATTTGGATACTATAGAAGGCAGGGTGATTGGGCAGAGGAATAATATGGAAATTGATAACACAGTTTATGTATTTATTTAAAAGTTTCACCAGGAAGGCATACTGAGCAGTATTGCTTGTTTCCAGATGCATCCTGGGTGGAAGGTGGAAGGAGATACAATTCAAAACTGACATAGATGCGCATTAATATAACAACAGTATCAATATACACAGCAGTGCAATAGATAAAGCATTAGCATGAAAGTACACAACAGTTTAAAGAAACAGCACTAGGAAAAAATGTTGGTGTCCCAGGCTTGGACAGGGTCACTTCACTGGTGGGTGGAAGTGGCTTAGGCCTTTAAAAAGCCTTTTGGAAGTGGGTTGTGAAGTCAAAGACTTTCCTTGCCAGCTGATAAATATGCTGATTTTGCTGCTAAGTGCATCTTTAAAGTTGAAGGTTGTAGGCCTAACAACTGTAGGAGTACTAGGTATTTTAGAATTAAAAGCAACCCTGACTCTATTGGATTTATTTTTCTGAAGGCACACCAGTAAGAAAACCTTTTCCATTTAGAGGAATAAGCTTTCCTGTTAGCAAGTTTTCTTGAAACCTTAAGCACCTTCAGGACTTCTTCTGAGAGATCCAGTCGAGAAAACTAAAACTCCTCAAAACCATGCCCTTAGACGTAGGGTCCTGAGGTTCAGAAATGTTATTCTGCCCTGGGACAAAGTCAACAGATTGTGACTGAGTGGCAGGCTGATTGGATTCTTGTTGGACACTGCTAGGACCATCAAGTATCAGGCCTGTCTGGCCCAGTCTGGAGCTGTCATGATCAGTGTTGTAGGTCTCTCATGGGTTTCAGGACTGCTTTCTGAATGAGTGGAAATGGTGGTAGGAAATACAGAAACTTCTGTGTCTATTCCACAACCAGGACTTCCTCTAGGACTGTAACTCTGTCTGGAGGTCAGCAACAAAACTATGGGAGCTGATAGTTCTCCCAAGATATAAACAGATCTTTATTAGGAGTGCCCCACCTTCTGAACACTGTGGCCAGAACCTGCTGGTTTATGACCATTCATGAGTCCCCTTGCTGATTCTTCTGAGAGAACCTGCCAGGACATTTGGCAGGATAATGGAGCAGAGGGAACACTGGATCCAGGGACATTACAGCAAGATACCGGTGGGGTGATCAGAGGTATAGGGACCGGACATCTGGGACTATAGATAATACAGTCAGTGGGGTGATTGGGAGTGGGTGGACCACTGGATGCAAGGGACGAATACTGTATTACATGATCAGCAACCCTGAGTGGCACGGGGAGGGTATTGGTCCCAAAACATGTGTGTGTTCAGGGCCTGTAATGAGGTCTTATTGGATGGAATGACCTATAGTGCCTTACTAGTGCTACGGGTCATTTGCTATATTAGGGTGTGAATATGGCAGATTGCTCTAGTGGAGCAATCACAGTTCCTGAGTCCAAACAGCCAGACTGGTCCTACAATCCATATACCATCCTACTGGCCACATACCAACTGGAGCCAATAGGGGAATGTGGTTTGCAGTATAATTTAAGATAGTGTCTGGCTAATGTATTGAATGTGCCTTAGTACCTGCAACATGCACCGCATGCTCCAATACACCTCAGGTTTTCTCCGGCAATACTTTGCTCCTGGAACAAAAATTTAGGAAGCCCAAACTAGGACCTTCACATATGCTGGCCACTGTGTGCTTCTGGCAAGATCCAAAATACAGGACTAGTAGTTTGCTCCAGGCACTAATTTGCACTATTTGCAAACCATTTGTGAGCACAATCCAAGATCTTTGAACACTTAGCCCTTTGTTTCCTGTTTTGAGCATACTTTAGCATATGTTTCAAGATTTGAAATAATTAAATGAATGCGTGTTTAAATTTGTCTATCTGCAGGTTGTCGTCAGTATTCTGAGCTGTCTTTGAACACTTATCATCCCATAAGGTTAGGAAACAGAGAAACATAGAATGTGATGGCAGATAAGGACCACTTGGTCCACCTAGTCTGCCCATTTCCTACCTATTGGATAAGCTGCAGATTCTAGTTACCCAACAGCCTACCTCCTCCTACCCTCACTATTACTGCCTTATGTCTGCCTCATGCATTCTTGAATTCCCCACTGTTTTTGACCCCACAACCTCCTCTGAAAGGTGGTTCCATGCATCCTCCACCCTCTCTGTGAATAAATACTTCCTCACATTGCCCCTGAATCACCCCCTCTATTTTCAAATTGTGTCCCCTTGTTCTTATGCAGCTCTTTTTCTGAAAGATACTCCCATCATGGATTTTGTTGATTCCTTGAGGTACTTGAAAGTTTCTATCATGTCCCCTCTCCTCCTTTCCTGAAGGGTATACATAGTAAGCACTTTTAGTCTCTCTTCATATGGCTTCTGTTGCAGACCCTACACCATTTTAGTTGCCCTCCTCTGACTGCCTCCATCCTGTCTATGTCCTTATGGAGATGAGGTCTCCAGAATTGTACACAGTACTCCAGATGGGTCTCACCAACTGTCTGTACAGAGGGATAACAACTTCCTGTTTTCTACTGGTGATATCTCTCCCTGTACATCCTAGTATCCCCCAAGCCCTCTTTACTTCCTTCTCACATTGCTTACCTACTTTTAAGGTCATCTGATATGACTACCCCAGGTCCCTTTCCATTAGTGTTGTTGTTAGTACCCCAATTGTGTACTTTTCCCTGGGTTTTGTTTCCCAGGTGCATTACTTGCACTTTTGCATTGAATCTAAGCTGCCATATTTTGACCATTCCTCCAGTCTTGCCAAGTCCCTTCTCATCCTTTGCACCCCCACCTGTGTATCAATAGGGTTACCACCTGTCCTTATTTTTGCAGGACAGTCCTGATTTGAGCAGTTGTGTCCTGCAAAAAACATGAAAAATACTACATGTCCTGATTTTATAGTAGTGAAAATATTTTCTAACTTTCCTCTAAATGTTGCAGAAAACTACAATACCTTAACTAAAATACCTTAAAATGATAAGAAACAATAGAAACAATTAAGAAACTACAATACTCAGCCTTAATTTTGATTATATAGAGAAAACAAGTCTGTTGCATTGGTGAGGGTTATGGACTATCCTACAAAAAATTATGTTTCAGTAAAACGTCCCACTTTGGGCTTCTGAAAAGGTGGTAACCCTATGTATCAACCCTGTTCCAGTTCTTTGTGTCATCTGCTAAGAGGCATACTTTTCCTTCTAGCCATTCTGCAATGTCTCCTATAAAGACATTCAAGAGGATCGTTCCTAGTACTGAACCCTGTGGTTCACCACTAGAATCCCCCTTTCCTTCAGAGTGCACTATTACCCTCAAGGATCTATTCTCCAACCAGCTTGTTGCCCAGGCTACCACCCTGGTATCCACTCCCAGACTGTCTAACTTGTTTATTAATCTTTTGTGTGGGACTGTGTCAAATGCCTTGCTGAAGTCTAGGTAGGCCATATTCACAGACCCTACCTAGTCTAATGCTTTGGTTGCCCAGTCAAAGAAATCTATTAGATTCATCTGACATGACCTTCCTGCTGTGAATCCATGCTGGTTTGGGTCCTGTGCTCCGCTGGCCTCTAGGTACTGAACAGTTCTTTCTTTCTTTCAGAAGTGATTCCATCATTGTCCATACCACTGAGGTCAAGCTAAAAGGTATCTAGTTTACTGCCTTTGCCTTGCTCCCACATTTGTGAAGAGGAATCACATATGTCCTCCTCCAGTCCTCAGGTACCACACCATCCCCCATGATTTGTTAAAAAGGTAGTCAGTGATGTCCTAGGTCTCTCTTAGTTATTTTAGAATTCTGGGGTGAATCCACCAGGCCCCATTGCTTTGTCCACCTTGAGTTTTAGGAGTTCTTTCAGGACTCTTTCTTCTGTGAATGGACTGGTATCACCCCCCATCCAGAGTGCTTCTATTGTTTGGTTTAGGTACCTCCCCTCTTCTTTTGTGAATACTGAGCAAAATTATTCATTCAGTATCTCTGCCTTTTCACAGTCACCCTCAGCCCACCTCCCTCCACTTTATTAAGCCTCACTATCCCTCCCTTGGTCTTCCTTCGCTCCTGATGTACCTAAAAGGTTTTTACCCCTTCTTTACTGAGTTGGCCATCTTTCCCCAGTTTGGAACTTTGCTATTCTGACTGCCTTCTCTGCTCCCTGAACAGTGTTGATAGCATGCTAGTTTATCTTAGTCATAGGAAAAGTCATTTTAGTAATTGGAGTTTAGAAATAGCTTAGAATATTAATGGAAACTGATAAACGGAACCTTGAAATAGCCATTTTATAGTCGTATTCCTTTAATAATTTTAAATCTAAAAACATTAAACTAACAAAAAAACTAAAGCCCACACATACATTAAATGGAGAAACAGGGCATCTTGCAAAACAGGAGTAAAGGACCATTACTAAAGTGGAATATATAGAATAGTGTCTGGGAACCCATACACAAAAGGCTATTCTTTCATTCACTTGTTACCAGGACAACAAAGACCTCGAGAGTGAAGCTCGAGTGGTCGTCTGTCATCCTAGTAACCACGAGGAGAAAGAATAGCCTTGCTGTGTATAGGGGCTAACATCCATTATTTTATATAGTGTATGGTGTAATTTTGTTCCAGTTGATTTGCTTTTATTTTTTTTTGAAAGGGCTACTCACTGTGGCAAAATAGGCCTATTACCACTTTATTTAATGATCATATTTCCTGGGTTGTGAGGCACTCTAGAGTTAAGATGCTGTCCCTTTAAAAGACCAAGGAAGAAGTTTAACAAATAAAATAATTACTGTTAAACCAGTTTGGGCATGGCATTCATCTAGATAGGGACCAGATAGTGTATGTATCACAAGGGTAATATTCCTAGGATGGAATGGACAGTTAGGGTCATATCCTTAGATCAAAAACCAACAATTAGCCTTCCAAAAACAGGAAAAGGTAAGTGGGAGGCAGCCTAAAGTCATGAACTCAAGCCAGTAAAGGTTATGCATAAACCATATGTTAGGTGTGCTAGACATGTAACCACAGTGACACCTGCAGGACAAGTTGAACTGTCACACCCATCCCAAAGGGGATGGGTGTGGCCTGAAAGAACACCACTCAAACCTTATCTTACAGACACAGATTTTGAAAATCAGGGCATTAGCTTCAGGTTTGAGATCTGAGGAGGAACTGTTCCTTAGAGCTGAGAAAACATAACAAGTTGTTACATACTTTTTAAAAGCATATGTAGGTCTTGGAAACCCTTGTAACAAAACCTGTGTTTATGGAAAGTGGACTTGTTCATGTGCTGAACAGAAATTCTGATCTTTAAGTCAAAATTTGGAAGCAAAAGACTTTACACCAAGGCAACTCAGTTTGGCACCAAAAGGAAACTCAGAGACTGATTTTGTTACTCAACACATCTTGTTTTCCTGGACTTCTTCACCTACAAAGAATTTACTCTCAAAAGAACACTTGAGATTTATGAACTCTAAGCATCAGAATAAGGTATAGTTTTAGAAATCACAGTGTATAGTTTTTTCTGTATAACCTTCCCAAAAATCTTCTAAATGTCAGAATTCACTGTGTCGGTTTTATTTAAGTAAACTTATTATAATGTCTTATCAACTCTGCCTGGGGTCTGATTGTGTGATACAACATTTTTAAAGAGTTTTTTTTTTTTTATAAGAACTGTACACCTTGCTAATGAAGATAGAAAACCACTAGCTATCTTAAAATACTGTATTATCAAGAGACTGCAAAGCTGGGGTGGGATTCTAACCAGAGAACATAGTACAAAGTCAGGGAACTTGAGATTACATTTCCACCCTCCCACTGAGAAAATAAATTTTGGTAACACTTCCTGAATCCACAACTGCTCATAGAGTTCCATAAAAGGGGGACATTCCTCCAAACAGGAGGTCCTGCCTCACCTGTGGGGCTGGGCTCATGACAATCACCAAATGCTTCACTACAGCACAAACAGTAGTAGATCATCTGCCAATCAGCTGATCAGTAGCCCACTGTCTTATGACATTTGTACGTATCAGAATGAAATCATTCTGCTGAAGTACAAACGCTACAACTGCAGCAAAATGACTTTTTGCAAGGCATATAATCCCATGCTTAACAAGCCTCATCATATAACATAAATAAAATAAAAATTAATAGGATCAAAGTTGTTACCATCAGAAGTTTGGAGAACAGTGAAACCAGCAAACAAAAGATCACAGGCTCAATACTGAAATATGGGCAAAAGCAGACCACAAAGGTTTGTGGTGCATATGTCCTGTGCTTAACCCAGAGATTTATATTCAGTCAGATAGCACACTGGTGCTATCTGACTGAATGTAGAACCATGTTGGTGCATGCATGACGAGAACTGCCCAAACATTGATCTGGGATGTATGCAGCCCATAGTGAAGTGCAGGTAACCGCACCCCAGAATTGATAGGGCTGGGAGTCTTGGTGCAATATTCAGCACACAACATGCAAATAAGAAGACTGGGCATGCAAGGCTAGGGAGCCATATGCATGCCCATTATGTACTTATTTGCATGGGAAGTGGTGGCAATTTGCACCCATCCTGTGGTTGTCCACCATGTCAGACATGGTGGTGAGTGCTACCCCATGCTATGAATGTCCATCCCTCCAGTTACATGTACTCTCAGGTGTTCAGTGGCTGCCCCCTTCCAATCTCCATCCCATAACCATATTGTGCTCCTGTTGTCTAGTGGCACCCCCACCCTCTGTTTCCCATCCCCATAAGTACAGTGTGTCAGTTGTCCCTGGTGGCTAGTGACACCCCCACTCTCCAATCACCCATACCCATACTGGTCCAGATATTACTTGGTGTTCAGTGGAGCCCCCACCCTCAATTGCTCATTGCCTTAAAATGCAGGATTTCCCTGGTGTCTAGTGGCACCCCTCACCCTCTGATCACCAAATGCCATACAATGACTGTTGTCCCTGGTGTCCAGTGGTACCTCCACCACTGAGCACCCATGTCAGTGTCACCCTGTTCCCCAGTGACTAGTAGCTCTCCCCATATCACACACACACACACACACACACACACACACACACACCACCCTGACACCCCCACCAAGGTGGCCAGCTCAGCAGGTGATCTGATAAGGTGACTGGCACAGCCTCCACTCACTACCTCAGCCAGCTGCCCTATAGAATGACAGGGAGGATGCATACTGTCTACAGTATAGGAGTGCACAAACAATAGTGTAAAAATTACCTGTTCCAGGGAAATTACTAGGATCCTTTAAAATGACCCAAAATAAAGAGGGACATTTAATAGAGTACATGGGACTTAATGTCATTAGCTTTTGTAACTGGCAGGTTTTTGAGAATACCTATTGAAGAGGGTTGTGCCATTCTCTATTGGAGAAATGAAAACTCTTAAGTAATTTCTTTACTACTGCACCTTTCATTCAGTAGGTATTACATGCTCTTTAGGGTTACTTGTATACAGTGAAAGCCACTTAATATGGTCCAGTTATCATGAACAGTCATCTCGAATGGGCAAATGGTAAAGTCCCAATTCAAAACTAGTGCTACCACTATTAAAAATACTGTGTAATGCAGACCTTCTGAGCCATTTTGCTCGGACATGCCGAGCTCTGTTGACAATGCCTGACAGTCAATTATCGCCTCCGTGAGGTATCAGTTAATCAAACAGCCACTAAATACAGTTCTTACCTCTGAGTCAGCTCTTCCAGCAAGTCAGGCTGTGCTGTTCTGTGTCAAGATGGTTCTAAGCATTTTGCAATTCCTCTGTCTTGCAAAGTAGAACTTTGCAGAAGACTGAAGCACTATCCAGAATGAGCATCTGAGACCTTGCTCTTAACCTTTCATTGCCCAAATCCACAGTGTCAGATCTGATTCATGCCAAAGAACATATCTTTTTTGATTGGCATTCTAATCAGAATCCTTCATGCAAGAGAAAGCATGAAGGAAAGGATACTAAGTGGAATAGGCACTGCTTAGATGGTTCAGCAGTGTCAGAGAGCAGGAAGCATTGATTAGTGGTCCCTCCTTCTCCATAAAGTGAAGCAGCTGGCAGTTGGGTTGGGCAAAGTTGATTTCAATCCTATGGAGGGTTGGCTGCAATGCTGGAAAGTATGAAACAATATTTGCTATTGCCGTGCTCATGGGGAAAACCTGAGTGCTGATAGCAGAGGAGCAGGTCCCTGGCTGACAGATATGCATCCTGGCATTTTGCAGGTTCTGAGCCAACTAACATTTTAATGCTGATGAAACTGACATATTCTTCAGGTGTGTGGAGTATGGTACTGTATGATATGCTGACCTTTTCAATGAACTAACACAGGGCCAGAAGAAAGCTATGGTATGGCTATTGGTCCTGGAGTAACACCAACATGTGTAGAACAGAGAAGTGTGAGCTGGTTATCATCAACAAATCAGCTAAGCCCCAGTGTTCCAAAATGTCCACCACATCCCTGTTACAGATTGCCAAAAGAGGATGGCATGGATGACCGGGGATATTTTAAGGAGTGGATACACACTTGGGACAGGAAAAATCTGTCAGAGGAAAATTGCTCTTTGCTCAACAATTTCAGTGGCACCCTGATGTCATTGGCCTCTGAAGCATAAAACTAATCTTCCTACCAAATACCATGTCCATCATATAGCCCCTGGACCAGGGGATTAGCTATGCCTTTAAGAAACATTACATTAAGGCAAAGAGACAGTGAGTTCTTGTTGCAGTGGATATGGGTCAGGGATTAGAACTGACAGCCTCACAGTATGTTAAAAATGATGCTGCCAAATACAGTTCATCTTATGAAGAATGCATGGGACAACATCACGAAAGAAACAATTGCACACTGCTTTAGGAAAGCTGGATTCTATCACCAACAACACTATAAGTTATCAGTTGCTGACGAGGAGATCATACAACCACCCACCAGATTAACTGAGAGTTTGACTCCTTATGCCTCCTTGGTGAAAACGACACTGAGCCAAAGACTGATGCTACTGCTAATGTTATTGCTTCCTTGCAGCCAGAACAACAGGAAGAAACAGAGATGACAGAGGATAAAGAGACAGATGAAAATAAGGATGCTGAAGGAAAAAAATTGTGTCTAGTGCAGATGTCTATGAAGTGCTAAAAACATTACAGCGCCATGGAGCAGGACTAAACATTCTTTCCAACTGGGATATGCTTGCCAGGACACACAGAGACTGGCATGAATACACCATCAGAAAAGAAAAGCAAGATCACTGAGTTTTTAAAATGAGTGAACTGATCAATAAAGTTTAATCACAGTTTAAAACATGCACACAGAAAAAAGCATAAAGTGCTCTGCATAAAGCTCCCCCACACACACACATGTCCAGAACATCCTAACTACTTGCTGTACAGTGCTTTTTGAAACTATTAAATAAAAGTTTGCCTTTTAATGACACTACCCCACTTCAACCCCAACCAGAAATCCAGTACTGTACAGTATCTGCTACAGAAAAAAAAAACAAAAGCGATGAACCATGACTGAAATCACATTTACTGCACCTCACGTGATAACTGACACTGTCTGACAGTGCTACGCATATCTGGTCAGCTGTCATGGACAGTGGCTACTATGGAGAACAACTTGGAACAGATAAGTCCATTTAAAGCAGCTTTCACTGTAGCAGCTAAATATTACTTGGATCCAGTATCCTTGACTATACATTAATTTAGCATCTGCAACTCTGATGTTACAATAACTGCTGATCATTTACTTTTGATGCAGATTCTGTCAGAGAAAGGGCTTCAGATGGGTGGGGTTTTTTAGTTTTCTATTTGTATCCCCTCCTGCACATTTCAAGATGGTTGTATTACATGTGAAGTCTGCACATGATTATGCTGTTTTAGTTTAATTTGGGCATCTTTTTTGGTTCAGCTTATCACAGACATGCATGCTTCCTATATTGTAGACAGTAAGCACATGCCCTGTCATTTTGTATTGCGGCCAGATGAAGTAGGAGAGTATGGCTGTGCTTGTTGTTATATTGGACCCTTGCATGGCATGGTCCACCTAGGTATGGGGGTGTCAGGGTGGTGTAGTTGGTGAAGACAATGTGGGGGTCCTTAGCCACTGGAGAAGAGGGTGACAGTGGAACAGGTGCCCAGCAGGTGGGGTACCTCTGGACACCTGGGACAGTAGGAATTTATGGTGTTTGGTGATCAGAGTTTGGCAGGTGCTACTAGACACCAGGAACAGCCTGTGTTTTAAGGTGATGGGTGATCAGAGAGTAAGGGTGCCACTGGACATCATGGAATATCAGGACCAACATAGGGATGTGTGATCAGAGGGTGGCAGATGCCACTAGAGACCAGGGCAATCTATACATTTACAGGGATTGGTGATCAGGGGTGGGGTGCATTAGACATCTGGGCATATCTAGACCATTACTGGGGCAGGTAATCAAAGGGCAGGGGTGCCACTGGAGATCAGGGGCTATCTAAACATTTATGGGGATGCATAATTAGAGGATGGGGTGCCACTGGACACCTGACCACCCACTGTTTACACAGGCCAAGGTTCAGGGTGGGGGCAAGAGGCTACAGTCCTACTGCCTGCTACTAGTGCCTTGTGCCCCATTAAGTCATGGTTTGCAGTGGCTGTGCCTTGCTCCTGTTCAGGTGGCATGAACCAGCTGTGCAAACCTCTGAATTTGCTGCTGCACCCATATGCAGGGTGGCTCCTAATTTGCATGGGCATAGTGGTAAATTAGTGCTCAGTCACTAATGAGTTTTGCCCATGCTGTGGTGGTGTCTGAATATAGACCCCACCCACAAATCAGACACAAGACCCGTTAGCACAGGCAAACTCCTTAGCACCGGCTAAATTTTGAATATCTAAGGCCGACCCGCTGGCACAGCGGTGGGTTTTCCGCTTGCAACGCCTGGTGACCGGGTTCGGGAACGGACCTGGGTCGTTGGAGGGTTGGCTGGGGAGAAGGATGGAGTGTCCTTTGGACAGCCTCCTCTCCGGGAGGTGGGTAGCACTCGGAGTGTTGAGGACTCCTGGCAGAGGCCGGAGATCTCACGCTGCCGATGCTCAGTATCTGGGAGGCGGGCTGACGCTGGCGCCATTGCACGTCCCTGCCTCGTGGGAGAAAAAGGAAAATGGAGGCAGGCAGGACCACCATGAGTATGAAGCCCTCCCCAGAGGACCTCATCTCATCACGCCACCGCGGGACCCCAACCAGACACTAGTCCGTGGTCAAGGAAGGTGCGGCCCCCGCCCGGGGGTAAGCCGGGGTGACTGAGGGTCCCCGGCAGCCATAGGCGGTGGTGGAGGTCTCTGGGGCCGTGACCAGGGTGATGTACATGGAGTCCTGCCAGATAAGAAGAAAAAAAATTTTGAATATCTGTCCCCAGAGCTTATAAAGACTCTTAACATGTACTGCAGGCTATGTAATCTCCCGTTACTGCAGCCTTCCTCTGATATCAGTAGCAGGGGTTCTTGTATATGTAGTTACAGAAGTGCCAGCTTGCATGTCAACAGGATCAATCTGATACAATCTATGATACTACAAAAACAGTAAGTAAAAATGTTTTGCTCACACGGAGCAAATTGGGACTAGCTCCACAGTTGGATGCAGGCCTCATAGTGCTGATTGCTCCCCTTTAAACAGTATTGATATACCCTTTATATAATTTAAAATGCTTTACCAGCTGAAATGGCAGAAATGTTTTCATTATAACCAGAGGACTTTATTTGGTATACACCATTGACACGGATTATTACCAAGAAATATTTCATACTAAAACCAAAGACTACAACTATAAGAATATTATTTCTAAATTTAATCTATCAGTGGATATTATTTCTAATTGTAATTTATTAGTGGATATTATTTCTTAATTTAATTTATCGGTAGGATTTTTAATATTTCTTAAGGTGAGAGCTCTATAGCTGTACATTGAATAAAGGGTGATAAGGCAGCAGGACCTGCCAAGGTACTAATCATATCTCTACAAAATAAAATCTGAATTGTGGAGTAACTATCTAGCCATTCTTTGTAACAAAATGATAATGGGAATTTTATTCCAACAAATTGAAAGGTAATATAATGTACCAATTTTAAAAGTAGATAAACACGAACTATTGGAAAATGATAAGTCTATAAGCCTTACTGATTGTCTGGGTAAGATTCTTTCATGTTTGGTTAAGTAGAATAAATGAGATGTTAGAAAAGGAAAATACTACAGTAAATCCATATCAAGCTGGTTTTAGGAAAAGTTATTCTACAACTGATTAATGCTTTATTCTGTATCATATAGTAAAAAGTATTACGTCAAAAACATATTCCTCTATATTTGGCTTTCATAGACTTTAAGGGAGCCTTAGATAGCATTTCTAGTAGAGACTGATGAAACTGATTAAATTCACTCCTGAATTAATCCACAAATTTAATGCAATTCGTGAGTGTGGATCGATCCGTGAAGAGCAAACTTCACCACAAAAGTGTGGAATTTCACCTGCAAAGTGTGAAATTTCATCTTAGAACAGTGGAACTTCACCATTCACTGGTGAAATTCCATCATTTGCAGGCAAATTCTGCCATTCAAGGGTGAAATTCCACACTTCGCTCTAAAAACTTTGCAACGTAGGCATAGCTGAAGTTGCTTAGGCAGGGAAAAGTTTTAGAACTTCAGCTACTTTGTGGTAACTTCACTTTGGCACATCTCTAATTTCTAGATGACTTCTTTGGCAAAATGTTATGCCTTAAATATGAACCATGATATCCTTAGGATTACTATAAATCTATATAGCAATGATCGCACATCAGTCAGGTATGATCTAAGTGATAATACTTTAGATACTTTTAAATTTAACACCAGTGTAAAGCAGGGCTGCCTCCTGGTCCCACTACTATTTAATATTTTCAGAAATGATTTACCAATGCTTTTATTTGACAGATGTCTCTCACTCCCATAGCATAAAAGGCACATTGGTACCTGCATTAATGTATGTGGATTACTTTCTATTTTAATAAGCCCTATTGGGCTAAGTAGAACATTGAGCATTCTAGAAAAATACTGTAATGAAGACAGGTTGATAATTAATAAAAAAACAAACAGGTCTTAACTTATGGTAAAAGTAATCTTATTGTTACCTTGGTCTAAACCTTTCCAATAATAACTCTTGATCAAAACATAAGACCTATACTACAAACAAACTAGCGCAGGTCAAAATGCTTGGCATAGACTCAATGCTAAATTTTGAGGTTATTCTCTTATTCCTGTGTTACATGCAGCAGAAGTGAAAATGAACAGTATAGCATTACATATGTCTGAAATTTGGGATGGAGGGAGCTATAATCCTATTTAGAAGCCATTTTGCACTTATAGGTCCATTCAGAAATTGTAAGAGCAGAACTAGGTAGATCAAAAATATAATGTTTAGCTAAATCCTTGAAACTATCATATTGGCTCAAATATCATAACATGGATCCAAATAGACTGCCCAGGAAAATGTTTAGAAGAAAACCCACAGTGGCTGAAGCATACTTCTTCTTCTCTTTGATCATAGGATGTTATTACTACTATAGAAAAATGAATCTGAAACATCTCTGGTCATGCCTACAGAAGGGTACAAGTATTGCTCCTAGATATGTGACAGTAATCACAAATAGACCTAAAGGATTGTTAGGAAACTCAGACACAGAGAAATTAAAACTGTAAAATCATATACTTGGCATGTAGCAAAGAAAAAGAAAAGTAACCACACTCTAGAACATATTTTCTTCTTGAATCATGAGGAGAATACATTTTTAATTAAGCCTAGAAACCTATCTTTTTAAAGGTGTTGCCATTTATATATTGCAGCAACAGATATTCAGAGTTAGATAATAAATTAAGTCTAAAATATGACTGGACAGGATGATTTTAAAACACTTTCCACATACTGTTACATTACGCAAAATATTATTCCATTAGGAACACTGTATTAGCCACTATTTTTTGAACAACACCCTCTCACATGAAAAGATTTTTAAAATTCTAATGAACCCTCCATCTGGACTAGTTACACTTGATGTACAGTAGTTGAATGCTTGAAAAGAAAAGTATTTTCTCACATGATTATTAAAACCAAACTACCAAATTATATTTTATTCTTGGTTTCTTAGTTACTAAATACCTTGGGGCCTATTTGCCTTATATATCAATACATCTTTCAAACCTTGTCCCTTAGTATATAAATTTACTTTGATAGAGAAACTTTTTAGACTTTTGGAACAGAAGCACACTTTTGGATTACATGAGATTACAGTTTATATTACATCCATGGTATTCATGGATACAGAGTGCACAATGTACATGCCTGTAAGTGGCTTCATCACTTGGAGGCATTTTCTATGGTTCATCTATAATGGAATCTTGTACTCCACACATCTGGGGAAGGAGTTACATAAGGCCCATTATATTTACTTATGTGTATCTTTTTATGCACTAACTTTATTTTGCCTCCTCAGAAAAAAATAAATGTCTGATTGTAGGACATTTGGTATTTGCTGTTTTCTCCATTTGTATTAATTACCACAGATGATGGGTTTTATTCTTGGGTATTAAAGTTAGCCTAAGAATGTATTGATTGATATGACATTTTTAAGCAAAATGCTGCCATAATCAGTAACTTTTGTATTTCTGTAAATTCTGAACCTTGTGATCTATAATTTATATGGCTTTACATTTTAAATGTGAATACATGTCATATGTTTTACTTTATGTCTCTTTATGCATATTCTTAAAAGCATTTTCTGCTACAGTATTTGTGATGGAATACAATTGTTACATGAAACATTTTATTTCTTACAAATTGCATCTCATTTTCTTTACAGACAAAGGATTTTACTGAAAATGATAACAATTTATAATCAGGACACTGAAACAACAGAACAGATAATTCTAGAAGAGCTACAAGTATTCAAGGTAAATCATTTTTCTAAATGAATTTTACTAAATGAATGGATGAAGTCATATTGTACTTCATTTTGTATACATCCACTTGCTTTTTAATGTGGCTGCCATCTTCACATTGTAATTATGCATCAATAAGGTCAACTTTCTTTTCCTGTAGGTACGGTATCCATTATATCAATAGAAATTTCTGTCAAAAGGGTAAGTTTCTTTTTGAACATTTTGTTGAGGTAATTTTCTATTTTCTCCTCTTTCCTCTCGAATTTTCCTGACATTCCCTCCTATTTTGCTGCCTTTATTTGACTCCTCTAAAGGTTCTTCTCATGTATCCACTAAGCCATTCTGTGCTTGACCGGCACCTCAACAAGATCCTTACTCATCAGTGAAGAGGCATTATACCCAACTGGTTGGGAAAACTATAGAAGTAGCTATATCGGAAGGTAATCATAGTTGATGTCAATCGAAAAGGCATAGATTGGTTTATAGACAGAAATGGTGGCAGGGCTGAGACTAAGCTCCTGTTAGCCTTCAAGGACTGATTTCTGAAGTGGTATATCCAGCAGAGGACTAGGTTTGATGCCACCCTTGACCATGTTCTCTTTAGGGGAGATGGGGTCATCTCCATTGTGATTTCACACACAAAAATCAGTGTGTAACAAGCCAAAAGTGTGTGAAATGAAAGTGTTATGTCTTTGTGCATATCAGAATGGATACATAGCACCAGCTTATTCAACCATGGCACTTCATCTTGTTCTGAGACTTTATCAGTGAGGTGTGGCTGGACAGCTCAACTTAGCCCATCTAATTAGTCAGATCAATAATCTATGAATTAGTAGATTAAATTGAACATATGAACATACAAAATTTGCCAGCAGATAAAGGCCTAGAGGTCTTTCAAGTCTGTTGAATGTGCAACTAGCACCCCTTATTCTGCAGCTGCCCTCCCTTCCACCCTTCTCCTACATTGACCTTCCCCTTGTCCTGTCCCATCCCCTTTGAAGGAGTCAGTACCCTGGGGTGGATGCCATCTGGGCCTGGTGCCTTGTTCCCCTCAGTGCCTTCAAACCCTCCGAACTCTGCCTCCATGATTTCCCATCTGTCACCCCTCCTTCCTTGTTTCTACCATTCCTCCCTCCTTGGGTGTCACCCCACTTCTCCTTAGTAAATACTGAGCAGAAGTAATCATTTAGTGCTTCTGCCTTATCGCACCCTGCTTCCACCCAACCCCCTCCTTCCTAATCCCTGCTATGTGGTCCTTACAGCTCCTTTTCTCCCTAATGTATCTAAAGAAGTCCTTCTCCCACTTCTAATGCCTATTGCCAACCTAAGCTCCTTAGATGCCTTGGCTCCCCTTTCTGCCCAAGTCACCTCCTTCAATTCCATCAAGTACTCCTCCTGTCCTCCCTTCCTGTTTTCTTATACTTTCTAAAGGCAGCTCTTTCCTCCTTACCTTTTCCATGACCTCCTTGCTCAACCAGCTCAGTTTCAGCCCTAGCATTCTTGCTCTGGGCTTGCAGCAGGTGTTGGTTGCCTCCACTATCCCCAGCTTATGAGCTCCCACCTCTGTTTAGTGTCCATACTAGGTTTAATTCTGTCCAGATACCCTTTACCACTTTCCCCATCCTCTCAAAGTCAGCCCTCCTGAGGTCCAGCACTCTTGTGCTAGATTTCACTCCTTCCTTGTCCATATCCAATGTGAGCCATACTGAGTGGTGGTCATTCCCTGACAGTGGTTCTTCCACTGTAACTTCTCTCAAAGTCCCCATTTGACTAACACAAGGTGAAGGATATTCTCAACCTGGTTGGTTCACTGACCATTTGTAGCAGGAAGCTGCCCTGAAGGCATCCAGCAGTACCTGCTCCCTTCTGTTCCTGGTTGTTGAGGTACTCCAGTCCACTCCTGGCATGTTGAAATCATTTAATTTTATTTTCTTCTTAGACAGTGCACAATTTAAGAGTGGTCTCCCCAAAAAAATCAGCTTAAAGTATTACACATTAAATATGACTACAAAGTGGTCAGAAAAGTTTCATATTAGAATAGAGAATGAGAAAGTGCTATTGTAAGTGTAATATTAATATAGGAATAACACAGACAGTTGAAAATATTCCAAATTCATACAAAAGCGCTTTCTTAATAACATGCAGCTCAAATAATTATTAATCACACAGTTAAGGAGAAAAGGCATTATACTCCCAACTGTAAATCTTCAGAAAATTCATTTGGTGTGCAAAATCATAGCCATTAGAGGAACAAGTCCTTCAGCAAAACAGCATCCATTCACAGGCCTGTGGACTGAATCAGATATCAGTTAATACAAATAAATGTTGCTTTCCTTACAAGGGATCCACACGATGGGTCTGGAAACAGAAAAGAAAAGTGGTGTAGGAGAAGATGATGAGGGCAGCAGGAAATGTAAGGTGAGGAAAGGGTCTCATAAGGGATGGACAGAAGGACATTGACAGAAACACATGGGCAGGATGGGGGAGGTAAAGAAGTTGGGTGCAAACAGGAGGGGGGAGAGGTGAAAGTATAGGGATAGTGAAAGGTGAACAGGCATGTTGATGAAAACACTGGGTAACCAAAATTGAGAAAAGGTAAAGGAAGTAGGAAAGCAGAAAGGGGAGGAGGGGCTTTATCAGAGCATTGATACACAGTAGTGGAGGGAACAACTATTGCTTCAACTGTCATAAAACTGAGAAATCTAATTCCCAGTTTAAACCACAGGGTGTAGACTTTTCAAACTGAAGATCCATTAGGACTCTTTTGTATGTTTCTTTAGTTGTCCCCAACCGTGGAACCACTGTGTACACATTTTATGGCTCAAAATTGTAATCTAATCATATTGCATGCATGTTTCTCCTTGAAATGAGGCCCAGAGTAGAGTCATCTCTTCAAAATTTAATGTTAGAGATGTTCTGTGATTCTGTTTACACAGGTCTGATGGTCCCCCATATGTAGAGTGATGGACATGGGCAGATAATAGCTTAACTTGCAAAGATGGTCTAACATGCTGCAAACTCACAGATTTCAACCTCAACACTTAACTCAGGGATATTTTGCTTGTTGCCTATCATTCCGTATGGCAGATTGAACATTTTCCACATGTTTGGAAATCCTCTGGTAAGGTGGGAACCAAGTCAATGTTATCTTGTTTGGAAGTAAATGCTAATGTAGGCAATATAAGGTCCTTTAGATTTCTTCTCTGCTATAGGTAATGCAAAGTTGTTCACTGAACACACCCTGGCAGAGTAGAGATTTAGAATGGGCCAGTTTTTCAACAACACATTTTTGACATTAGGTGCTATTACATTGCATTCCAGGACAAAGGTAATAGGATTACAATTCTGTTGGCTGGTTTTGTTTCTCAGCAAGTCCTCCCTGTTTAAGGCTAGTGCTCTTTCAGTGCCCTCAATAGTACATACATTTCCTTAGATTGAATGTCAAAGCCTGTCAGTGCAGAACAATTCTGTTTCAACCTAAGGAATTATCCAAAGGGATAGAGGACACTAATAAGGCAGGTGGGCATTGTCCACATGTACCAGTGTGATATCAGTGTGGGTTTGTGGAACCCTCTTGTGCCAGTTTGCTGCTTCCTGTCTATGTACAGTTTTACTCTATGTCAATAAATTCTATTTCATGTGTCTTGATTTTTGAAGTGAAATGTAGATTTAAATCATTCTGGTTAATCGCACTGACAAATTCTTCCACACTTTCTCATGGCTCACCCAGGTGATTAAAATGTTATCTATGTACTTACACCAGCACACATTTGGACCCCAACATGTGTTGAAAAGTCATCAAAATTAATAAAGACTCCACCACCCCAAAAGTGAATTTGCAAAAGTGGAGGAAAATGCAGCTCCCATTTCAGTTTGACACTTTTGTTGAAAGAAAAAATGGAACCTTTGAAAGTTAAAATATATATATATATATATATATATATATATAATATCTCAAAAGAGCTTAGGGCCTGAATAAGGAAGATCAGAGGGGTGCACTAGCACAAGCACTATGATGGAGGAAGAAACAGAAGTCACATAGGCCTAAGTAACGGGGATGCTGGAGTAAAGCAAAGTCACATCCAGTCACGACCAAATTAATTATTTTTCCCATTCCTGTAACATCTTCATTACGTGAACAGAGTTCTTGCTAGGACCTTCATACTTGCCTACAACTGGTTGCAGAAATAAATCTAAGAATTTGTTTACATTTTGTGATAAAGACCCATGACCCAAGACAATTTGCCTACTAGATGTACTGTACAAATATTTGAGTGTCTTCGGTAAGTAATTAAAAGTTGACAGTATAGGATTTTGTTTCTTTAAATGTTCTGACCCTTTAAGGGTAATAGCCCCTCAAATGGAACTTCATCTTACAATGCAAATGGCTCAGCTTTAGAGCTGTACAAAATAAAAAAAACCTTCTGCTGGTGAAATGTCTAAGAAAAAATACTTTTACTTATGAAAATTTCAGATATCCAATGATTAACTTTTGTTGAAATTCTGCCTGCATCCTACATAGTCCAGTATACCATTTCATATTTCCATGGCGCCTAGTGACAACCCACCATGCCAGTCACCAATTGCTGCCCAGTGTAACATATCCAGTGCCCCATGCCCAAAATAGAAATAAATTTCTGATGGCTAGTGGTCACCCTCACCTGATCACTAGCCGATCTGTATAAAGAAAATTCCTGGTGGCTAGCTGTCCCTTCCCCACCAGATCACCAATCCAGTGTGGACATCGTGCCCAGGTGTCCATTGTAACTCCACATCCAGACCCCTGTGTAATAAAATAAACATTTGTCCCTGGTGGTTTAGTGCACTGTCTGCCCCCACCCTGGCAGGTAGTCTACCACAACCCTGCTCTCCCCACCCAGAACCCAAGCCGTGACTGGCACAGCCCTCATCACTCCACCACAGCCTGCTGTCCACTGAACTCTCAATGAATGAGTACATAGAAACATGGAATTTGATGGCAGATAAGGACCGCTTGACCCACACATTCTGCCCATTTCCCTACTTAATGGATAAGCTGCAGATCCTAGTTAACCAGCAGCCTACTTTCTATCCCACCCTAGAATTGCCTTTATGGCTGTCCCATGCATGCTTGAATTCAACCACTGTTTTTGACTCCACAACCTCCTCCAGAAGGCCATTCCATGCATCCACGACCCCTCTGGTGAAAAATACTCCTCACATTACTCCCATCTTCAAATTGTGCCCTTGTTCTGCACACCTCTTTTGAAAGATGTTACCCTCTTGGACCTTGTTGATTTCCTTGAAGTACTTGAAAGTTTCTATCATGCCCGCCCCTTCCCTCGAGGCTATACATATTAAACTCCTTTAGCCTCTCTTTATGTCTTCTGGTGCAGACCCTGCACCATTTTAGTTGCCTTTCTCTGGACAGTTTCCATCCTGTCTATGTCCTTGCAGAGATTGGGTCTCCAGAACTGTACACAGTACTCCAGATGGGGTCTCACCAGCTGTCTGTACAGAGGGATAACAACTTCCTGTTTTCTACTGGTGATGCCTCTCCTATGCATCCCAGTATCCCCCAACCATCTTTACTGCCCTCTCACATTGCTTGCCCACTTTAAGTCATCTGATATGACTACCCAGGTCCCTTTCCATTGTTGTTGTTGTTAGTATCTCACCCCCCATTGTGTACTCTTCCTCTGGGTTTTGTTTCCCAGGTGCATTACCTTGCACTTCTTAGCATTGAATCTAAGCTGCCATACATTTGACCATTCCTCTAACCTTGCCAAGTCCCTTCTCATCCTTTCCACTTCACTTTGTGTATCAACTGTGTTGCAGATCTTTGTGTCATCTGCAAAGAGACATATTTTCCTTCCAATCCTTCTGCAATGTTGCTTACAAAGACATTGAAGAGGATCGGTCCTAATACTGAACCTCATGTACCCCACTAGTAACCCCCTTTCTTCAGAGTGGACTCCATTTACTATAACTCTGTGTCCTATTCTCCAGCCAATTCTTTACCCAGGCTGTCATTTTGGGACCCTCTCCCAGGCTGGCTAACTTGTAAATTAATCTTTTGTGTTGGACTGTGTCAAATGCCTTGCTAAAGTCTAGGTAGGTCATGTCCACAGCCCCTCCTGATCTATTACTTTGGTCACTCAGTCAAAGAAATCTATTAGAGTCATCTGGCATGACCTTCCCATGTGAATCCATGCCTTGGGTCCTGTGACCCTCTGGCCTCTAGGTACTCGACAATTCTTTCCTTCAGAAGTGATTCCATCATTTTCCTATCACTGAGGTTAAACTAACAGGTTTGTAGTTTCCTGCTTCTGCCCTGCTCCCACTTTTGTGAAGGGAATCACATCTGCCTCCTCCAATCCTCAGGTACCACCCCATCCTCCCATGATTTGCTAAAGAGGGTAGTCAGTGGTGTCACTAGTTCTACCTCTTAGTTCTTTTAGAATTCTGGGATGAATCTGATCAGGCCCCATTGCGTTGTCCACCTTCAGTTTTTAAGAGTTCTTTCAGAACCCTTTTTTCTGTAAATGGGCTGGTATCAACTTATGTACACACTTGTATAGGCATTTGCTTAGGGACACTTTCTTTAAACAGGTTAGCTTTGATTTCCATGTGTGGTTGCTAGTTTGGCAAGTGATATGAAGTTAGCAGATACATTGGTTGGTACTGATTTGGTGGCTGGCATGTCAGAAACATGTAAATTACTATTTTTTTAAAATCCTTGGTGCACTGCTGCACAAAAATAGTGTGGAATT
The DNA here is from genome assembly GCA_016271365.2 of Neoceratodus forsteri. Lineage (NCBI taxonomy): Eukaryota > Metazoa > Chordata > Ceratodontiformes > Ceratodontidae > Neoceratodus > Neoceratodus forsteri. The sequence continues at coordinate 794,962,447 of CM028131.1, forward strand.
TTAGTCTGACATTCTCAGGGTAGAAAGGTATGGGGTCACAGATGTGCCTTTTGAAGATTTGGTGAAAACATTTTAATATGTTATTAAATTTTAAAATTCACCATTATTTTCAAAGGAAAGTTAGATGCTCACCTCGAAAAAGTATTCTATATTCAAATGGGGAACTTTGTTGCAGATGGGAACTATTTTCATGCTGCCGCCATCTTGTTTTCAGTTAGCGATGGCAACAAATGAAATGACTCAAACAATAGAGGACTTTAGTAAACACCAACAGTTGTGATTACCTAATTGGGGCCTAAAAGTCCATTATGGGCTTAGTTTTTCATAGGTTAGTTGGAAATGAATTTTCATAGCATACTAAAATCATTTTTCACAAATTGTAAAAGAAATCATGATCCAGGAACCTTTTGGCAAATTGTAGAAAACATTTGTTTATTGCCACATTGCAAAAAGCAATTGTGGAACAGGATTATGAGTCAGAGAGTAGGATTCTTTTTAGAAATTGAAAAAGGAACTGCACAAAAGGACTGTTTTTGCAATATACAAAAATAAAACTTCTCAGGTGGTCCAGCCCTCCACTGATATCCAATCACCATTCCAGTACAAAACTATCTATTTCCTGGTAGTCTAATGGTCCCTCCTCATTCTCAGATCGTCATCTGGATCTACAAAATTAATTGCCTGGTGGTCTATTGGGGTCCCTCCCAAGGTCCAGTCGCTGTCCCCATATAAAAAGTATATACTGTATTTCCTGGTAGTGTAGATGTCCTTCCTCCTCCATTTACTGATCACTGTTCCCATATAAAAATATATGTTATTCACTGGTAGTCTAGTGCTCTTTCTTCCCTCCTCCATTCACCCGTTGCTGTACCTATATAAAAGATATTCCCTAGCAGTCTAGTGGTCCTTGCACCTCTCCCATTCACTGATCACTATCCAAGTCTAAAAATATAGTATTACTTGTTAGTCTAGTGGTCCCTCCCCATGCACTGATACTCCACCTATGGTTAAATATTTAATTCCTTAGTAGTCAGGTGGTCCCTCCCCGAGAATGATCTCTGTCCTGTTCATTATATTTCATTTCCCTGGTAGTCTAGTGGTCCCTCCCCATTCCTGATCCCTGTCCTTGAAAGATATTCAGATTCCTGGTGTTCTAGTGGACCCCCACACCCATTGAGGTAGTCAACCAACACCCTGCCCCCATTCTGACTGCCAGCCGGCAACCAGCACATTCTCCTCTCACCTGCATAGCTGGTATCGATTGAGCTGTGAATGAGCATGTACTGTATACAGTATGCATTAATTCACAGCTCAGTCAGTGGCCAGCCATGGTGGTGAGAGGAGGGCTGCTGGTCACTGGCTGGCGTCAGTATGGTGGGGAAGCAGGATAGTGGCTGACTATCTGAATGGGTGCAGGGTCCACTAGGACACCAAGGATCTAATGTATTTTCTCAAGATGGGATCAGGCAAGGAGTGGATCATTAGGACTACCAGGGAAATGAAAATACAATGAACAAAACAGGGATCATCCTCAGGGTGGAGGGAGGGACCACTAGACTACTAGGTAATAATATATATCTTTTATACGGGCATGATGTTTGATAAACAGGGAGGGGAGGGACCACTAGGTCACCAGGGAATAATTTATTTTTTATAAGGGACAGTGATCTGTGAACTGGAAGGAGGAAGGGACAGTTACACTACCAGGAAAATATATATCTTTTATATGGGGATGGTGATCAGACATCGGGGAAGGGAGGGACTACTTGACTACCAGACAATTAATTTATACAACCATACAATGATCAGAGAATGTTGTGGGGAATCACAAGACTACCAGGGAATTGAGAAACTAAGGTAGATGTGGTTCAATTTATTTCAATGGGGTTTTCAACTTTGATGCATAACTTTATCATTTTTAATGATTTTGACACCAGACTGTCAACATAGCCTTTAGAGGCACCTCCTCATGAACACTGTCAGTGTCATTTTGCAATCCAGTTGAAACCTGATTTTGCAGTTGGCTGGCAAAATCACCTTTGGGCTAGATTTCAACATTTTCTCCATACTTGTTCATGAGGTGGGGTCATAAGAAGGGTATGTCTGAAAATGTGGGGTCAAAATATATTAAAATGGCAATGTTGTGTGCATCTGTTGACATTTCACTAAGCTCGCCTCAGCTTTTGTAATTTTTTTTGATATTTTCACCCCAATTTTCAATATAGCCATTTCTTTACATCATCTCATGAGTGTTACAGTTACCAGTTTTCATATCCTCACCAAAATGTTTTTCTGACCTGTGGTGGAATGATGTTGCATGGTGCAGAATAACATTTTGATGGGGATTTTAAAATTTTAGCCCAGCATTCATGAGGTGGGTAATAACAATGCTATGTTGACAGCTTGGTTGTTGTTTTGGCTGAAATGCTCCACAGCAGCATACATGTATGCATCTATGGAGCAATGGGAGTGCAGGGCCCAGAGGGCCTTGCTCTCTTACAGTCAAATAAGGATATGATTATGCTATTTCAAAAAGTAATAAAAACATTTGAAACAAATTTCATTATTGCATCAGTTAGGGTTCCAGTGACAAAAGTTTGGAAATATGGTGTTAGGTTTTCTAACCTATCCCCACCTACACCCTACACACACACACACACACACACACACACACACACACACACACACACACACACACACACACACACACACACCAACAGGTGTCAGGGTGTTTTGGGGTCATCAGCACTAATGCTCACCCCATTCCATGAGTCAATAAGATGATATGGGTACAGTATAGGAGAATGGGGTGAGCATTAGGAAGATGAGCCAGGCATACCCTGACGCCTATTGGTGCAGGGTGGGGATGGGGTTTATGGGTTAACAACCTAACACCACATTTTCAAACTTTTGTCACTGGATTCCTAACTGATGCATTAACAAAGTTTTTGCAAAAGAATATACAGTAACTATATATCTGTATTTATGTTTAGCTCTGTATCAATATTGATATCGCTATTGAGAGATATATACTGTTTGTATCATTTCAGTAATTGCAATGATTCTTGCAATGCTCTATACCAAGGTTTATCTGGAGGTTTATTGCAATGCTCTGCAACTATTCCAGACTGCTGCAGCCTGGATTATTGTGGACTCCTCTTGTAGGGACCACATTACACCTGTGCTGCGTGTGCTGCACTGGCTGCCTATGTGGTGGCATATAACATTCAAGATATGCTTAATAACTTTCAAGGCCCTAAATGGTTTGATATATGACTACTTAAAGACCTTCTAGTTCTATGCCACCCAACTCACCTACCCATTCTTCCAATGCTGGCTTGCTCTCAGTCCTTACTTCTAAACACTATCAAACTTAGGACAGAGCATTCTGTGTGGTTGCACCTATTCTATGGAATGCTTTGCCAGACCATATTAGATCCACCTTGCTAGGTATAGGCCTTCAAATCTAATTTGAAAGCATTTATGTTTGCTAAAGCTTCTCTGAATTATACTTACCTTTATCTTGATTTTATATGGTGCTTGTGTAATTGTTTAACCTGTAGTTGTTTTATCAGAGAGTGTCCTAAGCCTTTGGGAAATGGTGACGTAGAAATAAAGTTGCCTTGCCAATTATTTGCATAATCCATTGAGCACAATGTGGTTGGTACAATGGATTCTGTTTGTTTCTAGTACTGACCACAAACCAACAGCACCCCTACACAGCTTAAGTAAAATATATTATGGCTAGGATGTGCAAAAAAAATTCTGCCAGTGGAATTTAGGTGAAAGTAATTTCACTTCTGCAAAAGTTCGAAATAATTTTTGGAACTTTTGCAGAAATTTTGCCTAAAAACTACTGAAAAATATATACAAACTGTGGGTTATTTTATTAAACTGCTGGGAAAAATCTGCAGAAAGGATCACTGTCAGTGGTCACTTCTGAGGCTTTTTAACTACAGTTTAATTCATTAATCCACCACCCCACTGATCAAGGTCCCAGTAAATGCCCTCAATCCTTCCATGGGCCCTCCTGGTTTCTAGTGGCCGCCCACCCACCAATCATGGCCCTCAAAACATTTTGTTTCCTGATGTCTAACAGACCACCTCGCTATCCTGGATTCCTTAATCCACAAATAAACAGCCAGCAGTCCACCAACTCATGCCACTCTATTCCCAGCATTCCTTGGTGTCTCGTGAACCTCCCATCCCTGATCCCTTTATAAAAAAAATAATCCCATTGCCCTGGTGTCTTTTGGACCCCCCAACCACAACCCTGACAGTTCATCTGCCACCACCCCACTCCGCCTCCCCACCCTCCTGAGCGGCCACCAGCATAGCACTTATCTCTCCTCCACTACCAGTGGGCCACTGAATTTTCAGTGAATGACCACATAGTTGTACATGTAGGCATGCATTCACTGACAGTTTATTAAACTGTGGATAGAAAAAATTCCACAGTTTATATGCAGTTTTCCACAGTTCACAAAGTCAACAGAACTCTGTGAAAATCCATGGAAAATCCCAGTTTCACTAATGGTGAAAGTTCCACAACTTTGCCCATCCCTAATTATGGCCCTGGCAGTGTCAAAACAAATAAATAAAACTAAACAATACAAATGTTATTTCAGCAGACTGAAATGTTATTTCAATCCTATAGAGATGATGCAAGTACTAAGTACCGCTTTGCATAACTAGAATGATTCTTACTTCTCTCTTCTCTTACTGTTCATTAGATTGGTTTTCTTTACATTTGTGATTGGGGATACTGCTTGCATTACTTTATAAAATGACACTGACAAATATTCCAAGCAATCCGTGGCATCCTGGAAAGTGGAGTAAGTAGGGCATCACTAAACTGGTACATGTTTGTACAACATACTTATTGTATCCCTGCATATAACATGGGAGGAGGGACATGATGGACCTGGAGTCCTTTCTGACCTTAGTTATTATATTACAATTACATTTTTATTCATAGAACAAAAATCAAAAGCTGATATGAAGTTTAACAAGAAATGATATGAAACATTGAAATACTGCCATTAGGTGAATAAGATGCATTGCAGTGAATCATTTAGACTGAGATGGATCACAAATACCCAGAGTAACTCCATTAATCTGATGGGAGGCAAGTTAAAGAGTGATAACAGGAAGTACTTTTCATGGAAAGTGTGGAGGAGGGGTGGAATAGGCTGCTGGCAGAGCTGATCTGTGTGAACACAATGGGGATTGAAATGAGAGTGATCCAGATACAGGCCTTGTTAAAGACTGCATCAGAATGGAAAGGGAAAAGGGAGAAAGAAGAGCCTCTAAGGCTTATTCAACATTAGCTAGGTAGGAATGGGAATACATATATTAAGATTGGGTGGAAACTGATCACTTTTCTGAGCAGATAGATGCTGATGCACTAGGCCTCCTCAACAAGGCTATTTTTATTTATTTATTTAGAAAAGTTTCACCAGGAAAGACAACATGAGCTAAGAATAGCTTGTTTCAGAAGCGTCCTGGAGAAGGGGTTACACAGGGAAAGAGCAAAACCAAACAATAAAGAACAGTGTACAAAACAATTATATCTATTACAAGCCAAGTCAATAACACATAGACATTATAAGAGAAGCGCAACAGTGAATAAGCACACTTAATGTAAGAACAATACATTAGGACACAACTTATGAATTAATCATATTTATTTAAATACCTGCATAAATATAAGCATAAGTTCATAAGTGAAGTACTTTAGGAGTGTACAATGCTAAATACACGAAGATGCAAACAGGTAGACAGAAAACATTTGCATGTGGATATCAAGTGCTTAAAGTACAGGAAATGGATACAGTGCACTATGCTGAAATGTGAGGGAGGTAAACAAGCGGTGGTAGTTAGGGGAGCAAGAGAAGGAGAGGAAAGGTAGCCAAAACCTACATGTGGGAGCCAAGCATTGGGTTTGATGTAGTAATGTGAGTGGCACAGTGAGGATGAATTTAACATGGCATTATTTTTACATGACAAAGAATCCAAATTCTCTAGTATTTGCTAAGCCAAGACTTCCAAAAATTGAAAAGCAAACAATAACACCCAGATTCCTCAGATCCTGGTGGATGAGTCCTTACTGCTTTGTAAAGTGCATTGAGATACTGTATATGGTAGGATTTTCAATATCTTGCAACCCGCATGAGTGCTGTTGTTGATTTTAATTGGCATCCAAAGGGGACCCTTGTGACAATACAGCCTGCATCTGGTTCCTTGTAATAACAGCTAAGCAAAATACAATAGGGCGAATACAAAATAATGACTTCAAACCAACAACCAGCACTACTGCTAGAGTCGAAACTGCAAAGTGCTTTACTGTATTTTTGTGGGGGCTCCAGACACCAGCCTATCTAAATTAACCATCTCTGGGGGCAGAAAACTTGGGGAATGGAGAAACTCAGGAGGGAGATGTTCCCTGGGGAGACAACTTGAGGAGGGATATAAAGTTGGTGGGTGGAAACCCAATAGTGCCACTAGGGAGTCAACAAAACTGGGCTAGCAGGAGCAGAAACCAACCCCAACAGAGGGGCAAACTATACACCACAAAAAAATCAACACTGCAATACAAAATACCACCTATGAATTTAATACAGCTCTGCAGCATGACCCAACTCTTCAGAGGTACCAACTCTAACCACTGCATTAAGCTGGCAGCATGACATGCAGCCCACAGTGTCTGCACTATATCTCGCATCTCCTTGCTCATTCCTACCATCATATTCCTAGCTGTTTTTCACCCTTGCCCTTTCACACCCTCGCTAGTATTCATTTATTTTATTTAGTTTTTGTTAACCGGTAGGTGACTAGCCAAGAAATGACTATTTTCAGGCATGACCTAGGAGAGTACAACAAAGAAACAGTGGAACAATAGTAAACATGGGTACAGTAAATGAAAATAAGGGAAGACAATACATCAGAGAATACATTAGTACATCAGGGATACAAGGATACAATATGTAGGAGCAACAATCATAACAGTGAGCATTGTTAAAAAATAATGGCAAACAAGATTTATATTAAAATACCTCACTATTCCATCAAATTGAGTTGCTAAGACTCAGTATAGTAGCTCAGTTTGACTTGCCAATATCATGGGATACTCCTGCATCCAGTGTTTAAAACAAGACCAAATATTATACACTTGGGATGGAGAATTAGCCACTTACTTCCGCAAATGGTTGCATGTACCCAAAGTTGGATATATGATGCCATATAGTTCTTTTTTGTTTGTTTATTTAATTTTTTGACTGGGTAGGTGTGCTGGGTGCAGTGGACTATCCTTTGGCATGATCTGGCCCTGCAGGGCAATACAGAAGTAAAGAAAAATACATTACAACAACACATTAAAGAGTAATCTGCATAAGACATTAATAATATTTACAACAGTCCATTGTCATAATGGCAATTAAACAGAGTAAGCAATAGGTATCAAGTAGAGTCAATATGGTTAACACTCTCACATCCCATCTGACCTGTTGAACATAAAGGCTACAGACAGTAGCTGCTCAAGAGGACTCAATATGGGGATGGGCTCCTGCTCATCTAGTTGCACTGTGGCTATTATTTTTGAATTCTGGTTTGTTTCACTTTCTTGGAAGTAGTTTGTTTGTCCTTAGATAATCAATTTGCATCTTTCAGGTAAGGGTTGTAATGCTTCTATTTATATAGGAATTTGCCATCACAGTAGTAAAGGAAAAGGGCAGGCTTGAGAGCTAAAAGTGATTACATTATGACATGATCTTATTGCATTTTCTTACATATATGCACTGGCCAGTGTATTATGATCAGAAAATGTCTTTTTAATAAAATGTTTTATGTAAACTCCAACTTAATTATCTTTAGCTACTTTGAGAAACATGGCATGTATAGGGAATTACATTTATTTTTATTTAGATGATTTGTATAGATGCACATACACATTCAGGTTGTGTCTGAAAATAGTCATATTTTGTGGCTACAGCACCTTACCCTGGGGTTTTCTTAAAACGCTGCCACCTGTCTCTGCACTAGACAAACCCTCTCAGCTTGAGATGCTCCAACTAACTGAGATGCTACCTAAACATTACGACTTGGGCAGAGCACAACTGTGCTCATACTCCTCCTTTTCTCACAGCATATATAAAATGGACCATTTAGGCCCACCAGCAAACAGGGTGAGCACTATAACTGTGCATTCCTTTCTCTCACACTGGTCCCACTCTCATCCCAACTGTGACCCCTCCTTATTCTAACTGATGGCTTTACAACTTGCTGCCTGGGGTGATAAATTCACACTGCACTTCTTCCTACTGACTGCAATGTTTAATACTGTATTGTAATACCTGTTTTGGTATTGTTGTTTTACAATGTCCCTGCGCTCTGGTCACTTTATATTAACTCTTCACTACTATTTGCCTGATGAAATCTGATGCTTGTAAAGTCCCTGTTGTGCTAATTCTATGTAATGTAATCCTCCACTCGTATTTGCCTGATGTTCATGTATGTACCTTAGTAATCTCGGTGGCACCGAAAATAGGCACTTGGCTGTCTAGTGTGCTTACCCGTTTAACAAAAGCAAATAAATAAATAAAGCCAAAATAAATTAGTTTTCCAGATTAACAGCAGTGTTCCAGGGCCATACAGTGGCGGCAGACATCATACAACCAAATACATAAAAAAGAGCACAAAACACATACAGTCATACATTCATGATGAGTCAAAATTATCAATGATACTGCTACAGACAAGAGATATAGATAATGGGTTGCAGTGGAATAACACATTTATCTCCACTAGTGAGTGATAGTAAGACCCAGCCATAACTCATGAGTGGAAAAGCCACGAGTTAGTTGTAAGAGACTTACCACTCTGTTGAAGATAAATGGGTTGTTTACTGCCACCTATTATGTACTTGACATAAATCACATCATTTGTAATGTTTTTACTTGTGTTTTACCTTGCTTAAGCTTAAAATTGCCTTCTTTCCTTGTAAGTTCTCTGTCTGGTCCATTGTTCTCTGTATTCTGTTTCCAGATTCTAAGTGGAAATAACATGTTCTAAGTTAAATAAATTGTGTTCTAAGAAAAGAAATAATGTTCTAAGTGAAAATAAATATTTATCCCCAAATAACATGACTTATTTACCCAATTTATTTACCACTGGTGTGGTATATATATCTTTTGTTTTGTTTTCTATAACATTTTGCTTTATGTGTTGTGTTATTTACTGAGCCAGATGGGTTTCTATTGCAGTTTACTACTGTGGAGCAGAATGGGTTTTAACCTGAATTACTGTACCATGAAGAGTTTTAGCTAGAATTCATTACTGGCACTTTAGTTTAGTCAAGTTACAGCTTATTTATGCAAGGGAAAGATAGACTGATGAGAACTGTAGACTAATATTACAATGGTCATTTCTATGTGGAGGCATGATTGGAACATTTTTCTTAGTTGCATTTACGCTTTACAAAATTCCTTTTTCCCCAAAGAAGTTAGAGATAAGATGATCAATTTGTGATCTACCATCCACAACACTCAAGTGTCATAATGTTGTGAAAAGTGGTAGGCTGGAAATTTAAAAAGGACACAAAGGACACAAAACTGTTGATATTGAGGGTGCAGATATTTGAAAGTTAATATAAGTCCAAATGGCTTCAAGGACACTTGCTCTGTGAGTGTGCAAGAACAGAAGCAGCACCCTCAGCCATATGGTTCTGGAACATATGCTACAATGTTCTGATTTTTAAATAGAATTATCTTTAAAAAGTAAAATAGTGTTTTAGAAAACTTTCATGAACATACATAGTCTCCTCTAAATGGAGTTCATGAGACTTTGGGAGGGCTATAGAAACTTACCTTTGCTGAAGCTTCTTCTTACAATGAATTTCTTATGATTTGCAGCAACAGCTCTATGTTGGATCAGAGTCTGGTGTAGCCCAGGTGAAACTCCATCAGTGTGATGTGTACGGAACAGCTTGTGCTGACTGCTGTTTATTAGGACCCTACTGTGCCTGGGATGGGGTATCATGCTCCAGATATTACCCACCAGGAACACCATCTAAAAGTAAAACTGATGTGGCACAATTCCATGCTTATTGAAACAAAACAAGCACGTATTCATGAAAGATAAGTTGTAATAGCAATTGCCATTTTGTTTTTCTAAGCCATCTTCATGACCATGTGTGTGCTTTAAAATGTGAATGTTAGGAAGTGGTTTCACAGCACAATGAATAACTAAATACTGATACATGCCTAATGATGAAAATGCTGCAGCACAAGTGCCATTCACTTGAGCTTGTTAATGGGTTTCTCTCTCTCTCTTAGCAACCAATTTCATGCTGATTTGTATAGAGAGTGATGGACAGAGAACAACATGCTCACATTAAATTTTGTTATTAGTGATGCTATCTATCATAGGGTAGTGTAATTACCTTCCTGTCTGGTTTCTTTGGTAGACTTGTACACATGTATCATAAACAGACACAGCATATTAGACTGCAGTCATACAGTATGAAGTATTATTCTCCATCAGAATTTTCACAACCTGAAATAATTTTGCTCCATTAGACTGTAATTTGTGCTTGGGCAATATATGCCCGTAAATAACATTCCACTTACACAATGTTATCAGTTGCTGTTTGTCAAATATGCTATTTTGAGCCACTCCAATTGTATTCTAGTAATGCCTGCTTGAACTGGGATATGAAGTACTACCTCACAGGCCCATACTTATCAAACAGGTATGACATTGGACAGATAAATTCTGAATGAAGGCACAGAGCAGAACAAACACCCTTTCATTACAACACAGCTAATTGCATCAGAAGGGTCCAGTGATGTCCTTGAGCAGTTTGTAAATGTAGTCAGGCTTTCAAGATGCAATTATGGGCTTTGCAATATATTGGAACATCCTTTATTGTTCATAGTATATGTTCATTTATTTTGTTTAGGCTTGCTTGAATAAAAATTATAGACAATATATATAGTATAGTATAGTATAATATAGTGGCTTAGTACAGTATAACAATAGATGAAAATATTTCAAATATGCATACGGGTAAGCAATATGATCACCCACATTAAGCATTATGATGGAATTTGGACCAGACTGGAATGTAATGACAAAAGGAAAATCTGAAGGCCTATTAATATATACCAAATCAGTTAATATTCTGAGTTTTTATTTGATTTTTTTTTTGAAACATCTTGTTTCTGTTACTTTATTGCCAAATAAAGACACAGAATGAATGATTTGACTGTTGTATTGTTTCTGCTGGGCAGTGATAAGATTTCAGAAAGTTGTTAAGGATATCGATCCAGTATATGAGGAATAACCTATGGTTATATGTGTAGCAATAATGCAATAACCGAAACCCTGGTTTGGTTGTAAGGCATGAGTCATAGCTGAAGGCCTTCAATCACTCATGAAGTGAGGTTATTGCAGTGTTGTCCGATACTTGAGTGGATTATTCCACCTGTAACATTTGGAAAACATGGAAAGGTGTCATAATGTGAAGTAACTTACCGGTCTTTAGGTCTGTATTTAAAATAATATATTTATCTTAGTATGCCTTCTGGACAACTCATCACAAATTTAATTAATATATCTTCACTTTATTTACCCAGAATAGCCCAACTAAATTGTGTCATCTTATTTACAGAGGTGTCTTACTTCAGCCAGTCACAGTACAGCAGAAATTATTAAAGGGCACTGTCAACCTTTTTGCATCATATTATTTCTAGTTGAACCCACATTTTTGATTGTTTGTCTTTAACATTAATTGATGTTGCTTGTTGTTTTATGTGCACCTTTTTAGTATGACTGCAATGCATGCTAATGATGTAATTATACACTTAACCTTGTTTTGTTTCAAATACTTGATCAATATAAATTGTGTATCTCCTAAACATTAGGAAAACTCCCAACAGTGTCGTCACTCATGATGCAATAGCTTACTCTCCTACTACATTATGAGTGACTAAACTGTGTTGTGGATGTTCTAAAGGCCAGGAAAATATAGCTGACCATGGCTGTAAACAGACAAGTTTTTCTAGCTAACACAAGTATGATGGGATGTCTGGTTTTCACTTTTAAAAGAAAGAAGGAATCAGAATCTAACTATCAGCTATTTCAGTAATGTCTACAGAATGTGACCGGTCATAAAATGTGTTTCTTAAACTAGGGACAGTCTGAGGCCTAAGGGGTTGACAGTGTCAAGTGACTTCCCTCATTCCTACAGTGAACCAATGGTTGTGCTGGCATTTGATCCTCTGAAGTCCTGTTTTAGAATTCTGTGTTTCATGCACTAACTACATTGCCTTTTGTTGTACTGATTTGACCCTTAGTTGTAACTGCTTGAGTTATGACAGTGGATCAAACCTGCCATTTATTGAAGCATTTTGTTTAAACCTCAGGACTGCTGTTGATTGTTATTACTAGTGATATCTGTAAATATACCAAGTTTTCAGAAAGCACTAATGCAAATAATACTAATAATAATAGGCTCTTATTGGCACTACAACAGAGGTAGGAACAAAACTGTTTTCTGATAGGCAGACATAAACTGGCATACATATTTTTCTGGCACTACCAATGGGAAAATACCATTGACAGCCTTGCCCTTTAATACAGATATTTGTGGGCCTACGTCTAGTATTCATTTCAAACAGCTGACATTTTTTCACCCACAAAATAATGTCACAGTTACTTGCAGCCTTGTGCCACCACTGCCACTCCAGCTGTCAATACTTTCTTTGTAGCTTATTTCTTCTTTGTGGTCACTTCCTGTTAAAAAAAAAGATTCTTCCTGACAACGGTAAACCTCATCTGCCCTCTATCACCCCATATTGTCTGTACTACAATACACCTGCTGAGATGCTTAACACTAAGTCACTCCCTTGTAGTTATATCAAGACCATCAATTAAAGACATATATCAAACTCACCAGCTGGGAGGAGTGAAGTTTGAGATCGGCTGATTTCAAGTAGAGGTGCAAACTTCATAGCGAGCGATAGGTTGGAATCTATAGGGTGCTGACTGTGATTTTTAACTATCAGGGGCTTTCATTCATTATGCCCTTTAATGTTTGTTTATTTTAGTGGTATGAGTGTAGTACAAGTGCATTAGAAGTGACATGACTCACTTCTGCTCCCAATGCCATTTCTATCCAGCCTCAGTGAATGTCAGCACTAAAAAGAAGCCTGTGCAGTTTTTTGCCAGATTTCTACCAACCACTACAAAAAGCTGTTCAAAAATACAAAAATGAAATAAATAAAGATTCTCTACCATCGATACCCTCTGCGCTATCCTCTCATGTCTACAGCTTTGTAGAGAAGTGTTCAGCAGGAACTGGACAGCAGGGTCCTGAGTGTCAGGAACACTGCCGTGGGAAAGCAGGCAGTTTAAGATTTCTTGATTTCAAACTGAGGTGTGCTACACCCATAGGGTGTTGATTGTGCTATGCATGTGCCTTAGCATGTAATTACAGCTAGATCAGACAGCGTTGTTTAATTGGACATTTTCAGACAAACATGGCTTCCTGCTTGTTATTCTCTTCCTGCCTGTTTCACTCTGGGCTTCTCCTTCATACTGTGCCATCTACATGATGCAACTTCTTACTCATGTTCATGTATCTATATCAAGCAACTTCTCCTGCATGTGTCTGCCTGCTCCCATCAGAATTTGTGCTCCTGCTAGAGACAGTTATAACACTGGCAGTGCAAGTACAAGCAGAAAAGGCTGTAATTTAAATTAATATATTTTTAACTACCCATTTCAGCTTGAACAATACAGCACTGACAGCAGAAAATGTTCTCATTTACACACAAACAACAAAAGACATCCATGTTACCACACCATAATAATGTTAACATACAGAAGGAATATTTCACCTTATACTAAAACATTTAATTAACATGTTATATTTAAAAGTTAAAATCTTATTGTTTTGCAAATAAATGTATGTGCAAGGGTTGAAGGCACTCAGGCTTATGTTTACTACAATATGCACATAGTGTAGCATTTATCCCAACATAAAAAGCCGTGTTTTGGGCATTTACTCCAATTAGATAAACCTTCTCTAAGTATAAGTTAATATGAATCTACCAAATAATCTTTAAAAGCTGTACTTGTACTGAGATTAATATTATTAACTTTTCCTATTGAAATCAATAAAGAAAATAAAACAGCATTCTGAGCATTGTGTAATTTGTTTTCCCAAAAATTAACATATTGCTGTAAATTAAATGTGTGCATTGAGTGCATGTTGTCTATTGCACGGTGACTACAATGTTGGGGATATGGTAGATTGAATGGTCATAATTCTCCTTGTGCAGATGCATAATCTTTTGAGAATTGATCCAGTACTTGGGTTTATGTGGTTCATGTAACAATCTGGGTTTTGTTTGCAGACGGTTCCTGAGACAAGATGTGCGACATGGAAATGCAGTGCAGCAGTGCTATGGGCAAACAGTTCATGGTATGTGAATCACAACACTTTCACTGCTTAAGTCCAAGTGAATCATAAGAAAGGAAAAAGTTATAATGAAGGTTGCTGCTACTCACAAACTGAGCCTAACTGTAGTACACAGGTTTGCAAGTAGAATTGATTTGATTGTTGCTTACGGGAGACAAGGAGATGAGTCAGAGTATTTAATGAGATGTTTCTCATGTGATACTATAACACACAAACTCATAGTTGGCATCAGCAGGACACAGTCACATGAAATATCCCAATAATGTGAATTTTGGGGCTTTCTATTTATTGTTATGAAATGCATTTCCATTACATTCCCTCTGATTTCATTTACTCCTGTTGCTTGGTCCTACCTGAAGTCCTACTTGTCTATTTATGACATTACAACCTCTTGCAATGGAAATAATTTGATGTTACAAACCAAATACTGTAGTATAACCTTAGGATAGGAAAACAACAGGAACAGACTTAGCCTAAGGAGCTAAGAGTCATATTACTACAAATGTTTTAGTAATAAAGAATGTAATCTCCTGAAAGTCAGAATGTTTTAAATGAGATTTGAGTCCTGCTGCCAGCTATAAACTTTTGGCAGGGAACTGCAAAATCAGTGTACTCAATAGATACCTTTGAGGTAAGCTGTACTAACACATGATAAATCAAAATGAAGTTTGAGGACTCAAACCTACGTTGAGCTATGCTCCACTACCAAGCTGTAAAGACCAATAACTATAGAGCAGTAACTAGTTGGAAATGTATTTATACAGCAAAGGATGAAGTGCACCCAATCATATATAATAAGGGTCAAATGCTACTGAGGGTTTCTGGGAAACACAGAAGCATAGAATGTGTATGCAGAAAAGACCAGTTAGTTGGCCCATAATGTCTGCCCATTTCTACCTAACTAATGTTGTATGAGAAATCTGTAGAGGCTCCTCACTCTCCTATTTTACCTCCCTTTACTAGTGATCTTTGCCAAGCCATTGTATTTTATCTGCTCCACCCTGATTTGAATTCCTCCACTGATTTTGCACAGAACACCTCTTTCATCAGCTTATTCCATCCCTCCACCAGGCTGTCCATGGGAAGAAAAAAACTTTACTTCCTGGCATATCTCTTAAATTTGTCCTCCTTGTGATAGGCTGTGAGATGACGGAGGACACTTGCAGTAATATTAGATCTCAGAATTCTTGATTTATTTAAATATTTAGAAAACAAAATAAAACAGACTTGCAACGTTAAATAAACAAAATGAAGGAAAAAAATAACAGCTTTACTTCATCAAATCAATAATTCTAAAATACAGCACTAAAAGCATTAGGCTGAAGGGTGTTTCTCCTCAACACCCTCTTGATTCTGACTGGCATTCACTCCCTGTCTAGAATATAAAGGGGCTGGACTCTAGAATTAGTCTACCAGCAGTCAATCATAAAATGTCTAATTACAATAATTGTATTTCCCTTTTGCCCCTTTTCTCAATATCAACAATTCACATATATACAGCACCTTATATACAAAGATACAGTACATTGTTATAACATTTCCAACACTGGATCCAGTTTTCTATCAAAGAGTCATTCTATAAGTCCCTCCTCCAGCTATGTTTTACATAAATGTAATGGAAAGCAGGCCAACCATCTCTTAGAGAGAACAGTTGTGAGGAGGAGACTAAAGCATCAGACTTTGCTTACATGGTAAGCACTGGCAAAATCATTGAATTTAAACAAGTGCCTGCTAAAAGGATTTTATTTTCAAGAGTACCTAGCAGTAGTGGTTTGTATTCACTGGGGCTACAGTGTTTCCTTGGCTTTTCAAAAGCAGTTTATAAATGCTGCGGCATTGTGCAGCTCAAGGAATTCCTCAGTGAAGCAATAGAAAACTGCACTGAGTAGAGTTTTTAGCAAGGTGTCCTACAGCTACAGTACATTACATTTTATACCTAACATGACATTCTAATATCATGTTCTTCCTGTTAACAGTCCATACTGTGGTTTGAGCTCTTAAGTTCCCTTTTTAATGAGGCTTTTCGGCAGCGGTTTGCTACTGCTGCGACTCTGTGCATCTCCAGTGGGTAATAACAGGACTTTCTAATAGGTGGGGCTCAAAGCGTATACAAAAACAGTAGACATTCCTCAAACGTCCCGACACTACATTGACATGCTATTCTGAAGAATTGCAGAGAAAAACTGCAATCTTTAATGCAGCAAAGAGGCGCTGCAAGCAGAGGTACAAAACCTCTACAATATGATACATTTACTATTTCCTTTCTTCTTTCTTCTCTTTAGCACAAAACAGAGCTACCAAAATGGATTGCTTGTTGAGCTGTTAAATCCGAGCTGATGTGTACATCTGTGAGTTCCCTAAAACCTCTAAGCATTGATACGCTTGGTTTAATTCACTGCTTATAGACTCAGGATGTATATAGCCACAAAAGTGGGAGTTCTATCTACCAGGCTTTCAACAGATTAGCATAGTAGGTACTTTTTCTGCTTTTTTATTATGCATAGTCACTTCATAGGTGACAGGTCCCATTCTCCTTGTTATGGAATAGGGCCCTGCCACTTCATAAGTACCTTGTTGTCTGAGGAGGGTAACAATAAGAGAACTTTGTTCCTACCATAAATTCTTTTCGACCTGTCCCTTTGTCATACTAAGCTTTGGTCTCATTTGCTGGGCTTGGTTGGTATTATGGGCCTTCTGTACATTCTCTATCAATTTCTTTCTAAGCTGACACATAAATTCGGATGGTGTCATACCATCAGAGTTTTTCCTTCCTCCATTCCTCCTTAACTATATCTAAGGGTCCTCTGGGACTATGTCCATGTAGTAGTTGAAGGGGAAACCCTGTAGAGGCATGGGGCACCTCTCTAGATGCAAACAGAAAGTATGATAAGTACAGATCTCAGTTTTCCCTTTTCTTGTACATTTTTGAATCATCTTTTCAGGGTTTGGTTGAAGTGTTCTATCAGACCATCCATCTGAGGATGGTAAGAAGTGGTATAGATGGCTTGAATGCTTAAGGTCTTGTAGAGCCGCTTCAACATCACTGAACAAAATTACTACCCGATCAGTTAATATTACTTTAGGGATGCCCATCTGACTAAAAATTTTACCCAGCTTGTCTGTAATCCTTGGGCAGGTGATGCTAGGAAGGGAATTACCTCAGGATATTTTGTCCTGTAATCACTAATCACTAGGATATATCTATTACCCTTTGAACTCCTGGGAGGGTCAGCAATGTCCATAGCAACCCTCTTGAATGGGGAGGTAACTAAGGGCATGGGCATTAGTGGAATCTTATCCTTCTTACCAATCTTAGCAACCTTCTGACATTCATGACAAGATTTACAATAATCCTGACAACTGGTCATGAATGCCAGGCCAGAAAGCAGTGATGTAGAAGGTGACTAGGTTATGATCCCACCTAAATGCCCCACTAAAGGTTTGTCATGTGCCAGTTGTAACAATTGTTGTCTACAGGCTTGGGGTACTAATAGTTGTTCCAGTACCTCCCTGTCCTAAGGTTGTTACATACTCGATATAATAGACCATTGCAGACCCTATATTTAGCCTGCTGCAGATCAGCAACCTTCCACCCTGTGGAAACAAAGATTGTAAAGTTACATCATTCTGCTGTGCAATTTTAAATTCATTATTCTTAACCATGTCTAAGACCTTTTTATTGACATTATCATCAGAATATGTACTTTGAATCTGTTATAGTTTCTCAAGCCTCCTTTGACACTTTGCTTTTCTATTCTTTCCCATTGAACCATACACCTCATCATCAAAGGAAGTAATAGTTTCAGTGTGTCCTTAATAAGCTTGAGCCCTAGTAACAGCAGCACAGACATTAGAAGTAAGGAAAGTTTGGAACTTGGGAGGACCATGTCCCAGGAGTATGGAACAGCTAGAGTTGGTATAACCCCCACCTCTAAAAGTTGTGTATGGCCCTGCACAGTTATGTCAGTTGTTACTAATGGAGAAACATGAATGTCCCCATGAATTCAGGTCACCCGTGGTAGTTGGCTCTTCAGCTGCTGTTCACTGATTCAGCATACTTGCTTGAGCCAAAGTTTATTTGCTCCCAGAGTCTAACAACCCATGTACAGTTCTACCGCAATGGATACAGGTACAGTATACTGTCCCCAATTGGCTAATACAAGATGTGCTGCCTCAAATATTTTTTGAGGCAAAACCTGAGCTATGTGGCATTTTCCTTTGCATTCATGACATATTATATCAGGATTGTACCTCTTGTCCACAGTTTGATTATTTCTTACTTCAGTGGTATTACTGTTTCCCACTGGAGGTGATAGAAAAATAAGGAGGCTTTACCATTGACTGATGGGAGCTAGTGGTTGTGCCTTTTTGTCTGTAAGGCCTTGCTGCAAAATAGTCCCTCAGCCAATCTTATGGCTACATCAGCTGCGTCTGGTCGATGCTCTTTTACCCAAAGTTGAACATCTTAGGGAGAATACGAATAATTGTTCCATTACAACTGCTTCTAAAATTTGATCTAAGGATTCTGGTGGTGGGTTGCAGCCACTTCCACAGAGGTCCTTAAGTTGTATGTAAGCATCTTGAGGATTGTCAGCAGTATGATATTTATATGAAAGAAACCTCTGTCTATCGTTTCTGTGTTAATGCCATATCTTTTCAATATTGTGGCTTTACATGGTCATATTCATTAACATGGACTACATAAACATGGCTGCAGGCCAGCTGGGCTTTCCCATTAGATATGGGGCCAGTCAAATGACCCATTGGTCCTTTGGCCACATAGAAGAAACAACCACCCTCTCAAAGGTTGTAATACATGCTTCTGTATCATCCTTCTCTCACAGTCCTGTCAATTTGTTGTCTTTTTATCCAACACCTAGAGGGGCTGGGGTGGTCTAGTCACATCTAGCACCAGTATGGCATGAAGGGTATCTGTCCAAAGTGCCTCACTTTCCTTTAGTCCCTCCCTCTGTCTTTCCATTTCACTTGCCTAATACATAGCCACCTTAGCAGTTCATCTGATTCTTGAGGCAGGGCTTCTCCTTCCAGCCATTTCCCACTAGCTTGAGTCCCTAGGTCACTTTTATCATCTTTCACTTCCATGTGTGCCTCTGGCTCACCTGCTGGTAGCTTCCTTTCCTTCCTTCTGCTTGGACCCTGGATCCAATCAAGATAGCAATGGAAGTGTATACTTCACTGTCACAGATATCATAGCCATTCCAGGAGGTTGTGTTCTGTCCACTTTGTCCTGTAGCATCACTGGCCACCAAGGTCTCAGTCCAGACCTTCTAGTCGGATAATGACACTGACTGAATCCCACCACTGCCACCATATGTGATAGGCTGTGAGATGACAGATGGACACTTGCACCAATGTAGATCTCAGAATTCTTGATTTAAGTAATAATTCTAACATACAGCACTAGAAGGCACTAGGCTGAAGGGTATTTCTCCTCCAACACCCTCTTTGCTTCTAACTGGCATTCACTCCCTGTCTAGAATATAAAGGGGCTGGACTTTAGAACTGGTCTACCCAGCTGTCAATCATACAATTATTACTAACATACTAAAATGCCAGCAGAATTGGCCCCACCCTGGGTGCTGACCTTGCTGCCCCCTTGTCTTCTCTGGCTTGTCCTTCCCAGTTCCAGATATTCTTGCTGCATTGGATTTTACTTCCAGAACCCTTCCCTGTACCTGTCCCACCCACTCTTGAACCCTCCACCATCTCTGCCTCCACCAGCCCCTAGGCAGCACATTCCATGGCTCCACCACCTCCTCTCAGTGAAGTAGCACCTCCTCCTTTCTCCTAAATCTTACCCCTCCAGCTTCCACCCATGCCCTCTAGTGGCCCCCTCCTCCTTCCTTCAGAGCACCCTGACTGTTCCTCCCCTATTTACCCTCTTCATGTACCTGAAGACCTCTATCATGTCCCCTGGTCCCTTCTCTCTTACAATGTGTACATATTTAGCTCTTTAAGCCTCTCCTCATAGGTCCTGTCCCCAAGCCCCAAATCATTTTGGTCGCCTCCTCTGGACCCTCTCCAGGAGTTTAATGTCCCTCTTTAAGTGTGGCCTCCAAAACTGCAAGCAGTATTCAAGATGCAGCCTCACCAAGCAGTTATACAGAGGAGTATCCGCCCTCCTTCTGGAGGTGATCCTTAGCGATGCATCCCAGCATCCTGTTGGTCTTGGCTGCTGCCTCCTACAAGTCTCAGAGTTGTTCATCTTGACATCCACCACCACTCCCAAGTCCCTCTCAGCCATCGAGAATTGCAGCATTCCTCCCCCAGGGTGTACACTTGGCCCAGGTTTCTGGCCTCAGGTGGATTGTAATTAGACATTTTATTTCCCATTTTTAGCTCCTTTCTCAACATCAACAATTCACATATGTATAGATAAAGTACATTGTTATAACATTTCCAACACTGGATCCAGTTTTATATCTATATTTACATGCTATTCTAAATAATTGCAGAAAAAATGCAATCTTTAATGCAGCAAAGAGGCACTGCAAGCAGAGGTACACAAAACCTCTACAACTGGATACATTTACTATTTCCTTTCATCTTTCTTCTCTTTAGCTCAAGACAGAGCTACCAAAATGGTTTGCTAACTAACTCATCTGTCTTCTGGTTTATTATTTCTATTCATTAGGAACAACTAAGCTTAAACCAGACTCAGTCTAGCCAACAGGTTGCTGCTGGGGGAGGGTGAAGAACAAATAACAAATAAACAAGTACATTACAATTTACACGGGTGGTCAGTCCATGTTGGACATACATACATAAGAGACAATTACATAGACCAAGATTGTGACTCAAAAGGACATCCTCCAGCAGACCTGTTTTTATGCTGAGCAGGACCTTCCACACCCTCCTCAGCTTCATGGAGTTGCCCCAGTGTTTGTGTTCCCACTTAGTCTGAATAAATACCTGCTATCCACTTTAGTTACCTTGTACAGGTGTTGATAGACAGATTGACTCATTCATTCATTCATTCATTCATTGATGGATTGAATTATGTATTTATTTAAAATGTTTTATCAGGAAAGACATACTAGCTGATAACTTATTTCTAAATGCATACTGGGGTGAGAGAGGTATGAGAGATACCTTAGTACAACAGGAAAAAATAAATACTCAATAGCATTAGAAAAGTAACAGTCTGATACAAGCAATAGAGTGAATCAAAAGGAGCATATTCTTAAACATTACAAGGAAAACAGTACAACACGATACATGCAACAGATAAAATTGAGTTTGGATAAGCAAGTGGAAATTATCCTAACATGCATAGTTGGGAGAAAAGCAACATGGAGTTGGGAGCTCAGATAGGTAAGGAGTCATGGACAGTTTCAGATGGGAGTATAAAATCATGATTGACAAAGGTCAGCAAAGCACTAACACGCCCAGCTACATTTACTGAAAGCTAAAGGTCTGGGGCACAATTCTTTAACATCAGTAACCTGGTCCCATTTTTATCCTTGGGGCTAATACAGGCTTTGGAAGGATGGACCACAATTGGGAAGTGGGTGGCAGCTGAAGAAATGGTAGGCCCAATAGGGTGGTTAGAAGGGCTTCTAAATAGTGAGAGCTGCAGATTTAGGTATGCACTAATTAAGGTCAGCAAAGCAGCAACAAGCAGAACATTTACTAAAAGCTAAAGGTGGGTACAATTTTTTAAACTTCACTAACCTGGTTCAGTTTTTGTCAATGGGGCTGAT
This sequence comes from Neoceratodus forsteri, assembly GCA_016271365.2. Lineage (NCBI taxonomy): Eukaryota > Metazoa > Chordata > Ceratodontiformes > Ceratodontidae > Neoceratodus > Neoceratodus forsteri. Next base: position 794,984,653 of record CM028131.1, read on the forward strand.
ACAGGTTTCAGGAGAATGGAGCACAATCTGGAAGTGGCAGTAGCTGAAAAACAAGAGTATCAATTGGGAGGCTACAGGAAGTTTCTAGGTAGAATAAAGAAAGCACTCCTAACATGTCCCTCACAGATTTGTATCACAGAATGTGATGGAACAGAACAGGAGTGATACATGTTTGGAGTTTGAATCTTAGTCATTGGCAGGCATCTGCAGAGGAAGCAGGACACTCTGCCAGTCAGCTAAGGTAAGATACCTGGTCACTGCCCTTGTAACATTCACTGCAGAGAAGGGTGGAAGGTAAATGGTAGATCATAACTGGGAATAGGTGCAACATCCTAAATTATGGTAGGAATATAAAGAGATTAAGGGGTATGGGAGAACACTAATAATACCCTATTTAGAGTAAGGGTACAAGGGCATAAGCTAGTAAAGTGTAATTAAAAGCTTGAGGATAAACAGATTAGTAACATTCCTAGGGTATAAAACAAGGGTAATCCAAACAAAAAAGAAACAAGAAACACTGTATCTGAGTTAAGGACACAAGTTATTTTTTGGGTCATAGAGAGAGTAAATTTGGGAATGACAGTGGTGCAGTGGAGTGGTTGCAGTGGCAGTTTTCAGGCAGACATTCTGGAGACTGAGGTGCTGCCCATCTGCATGCAACTTTCTGGCTAAGGGAGGAGGTCTTTAGATTCTGGACTGGCTGCTAGATTCAGGGATGTCTTCTCCATCCAGGACCTCCGAGTCTACTCGTTGCCTCAAGGTGGTGCCAAGCTGGAGGGCAGGCTAGACTGTAGTGGGTTTGCAGTGAGGGTTGGAGTGGGGGAGAGATTCATCAGCCAGTGCCACTACACAACTCTTTAGCAGCTCTGGTGGGATGAGACTGCTGAGACAAGGCACCTGTGGTAGTGGCAAGGTAGGATGTGGTTGTCCTTCAGAGCTGAGGCCCCAAGGTGGAGGCAAAGGACCCCAGTGAAGAGGAAACAGCTTCTGGTGGGGACACAATCATTGATGGGGTAGTAAGGCAACACCAAGAGATGGAAGGAGGGAGGTGCAGTGCCTACCTGGCACCTCAGCACAGAGGGATGGGGAGCCCATCCTAGGATCACTTGGGTAGTGAGGCAGTATGAGAGCTGGATGTCTTTGTCCATCTGGGGACAAATGACCTGGCAGGGTGGTGCAGAATAGGTTTAGGGAGCTGTAGAGGGCCTGAAGAAGGTAGCACACATGGTGGCCTTCACTGAGGTGCAGTCTGTGCAAGCTGTGGGAAGAGAGTGAACACCACACCACAGTCTTCAATGGCTGGTTGAAGAGGGCATGGTGCAGGGAAGAGGGTTTGCTGTACATCAGGGATGGGGGTCCTACCTGGGGAGATAGAGGCTTGTCAAAGGAGAAGTACTGTAGTAATTATGGTGGACTTTAAGATGTCCAATGTAGACTGGAACATCCTAGTTGCAGCTACAACTGGGAACATGGTTATCTTAGACTCCTGCAATGGGAATTTCTCTGGCAACTGGTTACAGATCCCACTTGTGGCAGGGCAGTGCTGGATTCTGCACTACAAACAAGGATAGCATTACAGATGTCACAGTGGGTAACTCCTAGGTACAAGAGATCATCATACAATGTGATTTGGCATACGGATTGGACTTGAGAAAAACATACTTGGATGAAGGTGCCTCTAAGGTACAGGTCAGGAAACATAGGAAAACCAGGAGCAGTTTCAAAATTCAGAAATAGCATATTATTATTAATAACAGCAAAATAAATAAAAATAAATTGTTCAGTATAACTATTTACAATGGCACTACAAACATAGAAAAGAGTCCTTCTTCTGATTTTTTCTTCTAAAGTTCAAATCTCAGTCTCTCTCCTTGTCTCTCTAGCAAAAGCATTGGTGCTCTTTTTATAAGTCTTTGCAACCTCTGCTCATTAACAGACATCCTATTTTTCCTAAAATATTTCTTGTCACGTTTTGCAAGTGCAGCAAAAAGAGCATAGTGACCCAGAACTGACCTCTTGTTGTCAGCTGTGTAAAAGCCTTAAAAACTGCATTTGGTTAACCCCTGAGTTCCAAATAGCTTTCGCAATCATTTCAACAGTAAAACTATATGCAGTTTTAAACAAAGGGATCCCAGTATCAGTGACACTTCACGTAAGGATTCACATCTATTTTATACCTGCAGATATGCAAGGGGAGAAAAGACAGAAATAGTAATGGAAGGCAGAGAGATAGCAAGAGGTGAAGTATTGTGAAACCATTGGAGTGATCAGTTCCTAGGTCATACAAGAAAATGTGGTGGCAAACCAGACAAACAAGAGATGGAAAAGAAGAGGATAGAACAGATCCTTGCATTTACCTCTTTCTGCATAACAAATGGGACAGGACCTTATTCTACCCTGTCAAGAAGGTAGTGGAATAAGGAGAGCAGATAGTAAAGAAGTGGGAGACTGCAATGGGAAATAATTGAAGAAGGACCATGGAAATAGTTAAAGGAGTACTGGGACCTCTTTTTATTATCTTTATCAGTGATATAGTGAACAGGCTGGAGGGAAGGGTGTGCCTATTTGCAGATGATACAAAATCTGTCATAGGGTGGACAACCCAGGGGAGGCCATGACTCAGGATGTCAAGATTCGGTGGGGGGTAGTCAGAACTTGTCAACTTAAATTCAATGCTAAAAAGTGTGCTGTGATGTACTTAGGGGCATAAAACCCATTAGCAGCTTACACTCTGGGGATCAAAAAACAGAGAAGGAGAGGATCTGGGGATTATAATATGAAGCAAACTTAAGGTAGTAGCAAATGCAGCAAAGCTGTGAGGAAGACAAATGGAATTCTGCATGCATTGGGAGGTATAATTAGCAGAAGGATGGAGGTATTGATGCCTGTTTACAAAGCCATGCTGAGGCCACACCTGAGTACAAGGTCCAGTTTTGGAGACTGCACCTATGCAAGAACATAGATGGGATGTAGAGGGTTCAGCGAAGGGCAACCAAGATGGTGCACTGTATGCAGGGAAGCCATATGAGCAGAGGTGTAGGGAATTGGATCTGTACTCATTGGAGCCTGAAGGGAGAAAGGGTACATGATTGTGACTTTTAAGTACATCAGGGGATCACTAAGGTCAAGAAGGGAGCTTATTTAAAAGGAGAGAGGGCTAAAGCTAGAGGGCATAGCCTGAGATTGGAGGGTGGAAGATATAGAGGCAATGTGAGGGCCAATTCTTCTGGGAGAGGGTGGTGAAGTCTGGAACAAACTACCAGAGGAGGTGGTGGGGCTGAAATGGTGGAGGGATTAAAAAGCATGGGACAGACATATAGGGCTGGTAGAGTGGGGAGAGGGAGGCCCGTGGAAAAGGAGTTAAGTGGGGAGGAAGGGCAGACCCACAAGGGTATTGGGATCCTTTTCTGCTGTCCGATTTCTATGATTCTTTGAAGAATAGCTGAGTGCAGCAGAGGCACAATAGAAAAGAATAAAGAAGGGAATAAGTAAGGCAAAAAGCCAAGCTGTTTGAAGGTAGTAAGCAAGGCTAAGAGGAGAAAGAGGCTACTGTGCTTCTAAAAGGAGGTAACTAATGTGGTAAGGAATTAAAAAAAGCATTTAGGAAGAAAAGGAGACACAAACAGAGGCGGACACGGAGGTATAGCTAGACAAACAAACAGAGGCAGGAAGGAGGGTGAGGATGGCAAAGATTCAAACCAAGCAGAGGATTGCCCAGGAGGTTGAAAATGGGGATAAGACAGTCTTCAGGTACCTGAGCAAAAGAGGAAGGCAGTTGGTGGTATAATGAGGATGGGAGGGTTTGTGCATAAGATGACCAAGAAAAGCTAAAATGTTTAACAAATACTTCTTCTTGGTTTCACAGTGAAAGGAGCAACAGACTGGCATACATTAGCAGGCACTGAAACAAATGCAATGGGGCCTGTCAGAATCCATCCGGGGTAATAAATGAACTTAGCATGATGCTTGCTGCCCCTCTGGCAGAACTATTAACACCTCAATGAAGATTGCTGGTGGTTCCAGAGAATTGAGGTGGGCCAATGTGGTCCCTCTTCACAAGAATGTCAGCAGGAGGAGGTTAAAGTTGCAGACCATTCAGTCTCACATCAGTGGTGGGGCAATTACTGGAGTCCATGCTGAAGGATAGACTGATGGAGTACAAATGGGCTGCAGGACAATCAGCAGCATGGCTTCATGGGGAGGCCAAGTCAAACAAATATCTTAGATTTCTTTGACTGGATAACTAGGGAGGGGATAAGGTGAGGCAGTGGATGTGGCCTATCTGGACTTCAGCAAGGCCATTGACACCATACTGACAGGGAGGCTGGTTAAGAAACTTAGCAGCCTAGGCATGGGTGAGAAGGTGTTGAGCTGGATATCTAACTGGCAAAAACATAGGAGGCAGAGGATGGTGGAAAATGGTAGACACTCACAGTATGAGAGAGTAAACAGTGGAGTATCACAAGGATCGCTACTGCATCCAGTCATCTTCAGTATCTTCATGTTATATTTGAGGAACTGGAGGAGAAGGTGTCTCTTTAGGGATGACACAAAAATCTGCAACAGGGTGGACACCCAGGAGGGGTAAGGATAATTCAAAGGATCTGGGGAAACTTGATGAGTGGTCTAGAGGGTGACAGCTGAGTTCCAATGCCAAAATTGCAGTCATGCATCTGGGTCGGGAAACCCAGGGCTGTGTATAAAATTGAGGGGCCTAACAGTTACTAATCATGAAAGCGACTTGGGGTGACTATCATCAATGATCTCAAGGTGGCATGGCAGTGCTACAAGGCAGTAGAAAAGTGAGCCAGATGCTGAGGTATAGGGAGATGGATTTCTAGCAGGAGTAGGGAGGTGGTGTTGCCTCTGTATTGCTCACTTGTGAGACCCTCTGGAATAGTGTGCCCAATTCTGGAGGCCACACCTACAAGTACATCAATAGGATGGAAGTGGTCCAGAGGAGGGTACTAAATTGTATGGGGATTGCACAAGTAACAATATGAGGTGAGGTAGCAGGAGCTCAACGTATTCCCAGGAGAAGAGGAGAGGAGAGCGAAAGGGACTATTAGTACCTCACGGGCATAAACAAGGTGCTGGAGCAGAGTTTCTCTCACAGGAGGAGGAGCACCAGAACGAGGGGAAATACTATGAAACTTGAGGGGGAAATTTAAGAGGATGTGAAGAAACACTGCTCACAAAAACAGTAGTAGATGCCTGGAACAGCCTACCAGAAGAGATGATGGGGAAAGACAATGGGAGCTTCAAACATGCATGGGATAGGCACACTGGCATAATAAGTAGAGATAAGAAAGTCAGGAGGGACAGCTGTGATCAAATAGAGTCTAGAATGCATTAATAGGCAAGAAAATAGAGCAAACTAGGTAGACCTACTGGTCCTTTTCTGTTGACACATTCTATGTTTCTTTGAAAGAGACTTAAGGAGTAGAGAAAATGTTGACAGGAGAATGGTGGATCAGAATTTAGGAAAGTGATATGAGAAGGCAGCTGACCAACAGTAAATATCCTGGATGGAACAGAAAAGGAATGGGAAACATTGATGTGGAGAGGGTAGGAAGAAGAAAGGAGAGATTTTTATGGTTTAATGAACTACTTTTCATAAACCATCCAAAGAAAAGCCATTGGGAGATAGTATATTTGATACCAGATATAGAATTGGCAATACAGGAGTTCAGTGATATATTGGTGAATGTAATTCAGCATCATGCCCCATTAGTTAAAAAAAAAAGAAAGAAATAAGGAAGATCCATGATTATATATAGGATAAAAAAATATTAAGATATGAAACATAACATGGAAAAACGTCAGAAAACTAAAAATATAGAATATTGGAACATTTTTAAGGAATGGAGGAAGAAATGTAAAAGCATAATTAAAATGCAAAAAATATGTATCAATGGAATAAAATAATCAACACTTCTGACTCCAAACAATTTTGGAAACGTATTACTGACTTAAAGACTCAGAATAAAGTTGTTAATAATATAAGTTTAGTGCAAGGAGAAAGTTAGTGACTGACTCTATGGATGTAGCAAATGTTTTTAACTCCTATTTCTTGGATTTACTGATTTTAAATATTAAAACCAACTTCAAATATAACAGATGTTGTTCTTGAAATGGGTAGAACAGAAAACTTAAATAAAATATTTAAATTTGAGGAAATATGAGAAAGACATAGTAAAAAGAATTGCAAAATTTAAACCCAATTAAATCTGGAGGTGTAGATGGCATAGAGCACGATTTTTGAAGCTAGGTGCACAAGTAATAGCCCTATTATAACCTATTTATACAATTAAGCCTGAGTAGTTCCACTGTTCCTGAAATATGGAAAATAGGAAAGGTTATTCCATCTGTAAAGGAGGTGATAAAACAAATCTCTTAAATTGAAGGCCAATAATTATTCTGCTAATCTTGTCACAAATGCTAGAGCATCGAGTACATTTACAGCTAAGTCATTTTTGAATCTAATGGTAAATTATCAGAGAAACAGCACAGCTTTAGAAAGGGTGATCCACAAGCACCACCCTACTGGAATTCAATGACATGGTGGTAACATCGCTGAACCAAGGGAAGAGTACTGGGGCAGTGTCTGTGGATCTTAGTAAAGCCTTCGACTTAGTTCAGCACGAAATGCTCTTGGAGAGGCTAGGGGTAGATGGGGATTCAAGGACAATGTTCCAATGGATAAAATCATATTTAACTAATCGTCAGCAATGTGTAGTATGTGGAACTTCAGTGTTGGGCCCTGGGAAACTGGAGTGGGGTGTCTCTAGGCTTGATTCTGGAACCATTATTGTTTAACATTTATGTTAATCTTGTTCAGTTATTGAACACAGCAAAATAAGATTGTATGCAAATGATACTGTGTTGATAACATCTGCAAACAACTTTATAGATATGACAGTTAAAATTCAACATGACTTACTCCAAATGGAAAACTGGATGTAACACTGGCCTTCTCCTCAGTTCTAAGAAAACTCAGAGCATGTTATTCTCAGTGGGTCAACATAGGGAAGTAGGCCAGAGATGCAACTCCACCCAAGATGGAACAATAATTAAAAGTGTATCTAGTTATAGATATTTAAGTTTTCAAGTAGGCTCAGGGATGACATATACAGAGCATATAACAGCTCAGATCAAAAGTAAATCAGAGATTAGGGGCTCTCAGAAGAGTAGTGGGCAGTTTGCCATTAGTGGCAAGAGAACGGTTGGCAAAACAGATGCTTTTACCAGTGGGGAATATGGTTATATAGTCTATATGAATTCATAGAAACATAGAATTTGATGGCAGATAAGGACAGCTTAGCCCACCTAGTCTGCCGTTTCCTACTAACAGATAAGCTTCAGATCCTAGTTAACCAACAGTTTACTTCCTCCTACCCCCCCCACTAGACTGCCTTATGCCTGTCCTATGCATTCTTGAATTCTCCCACTGTTCTTGACTCCATGACCTCCTCAGGAGGCTGTTCCATGCATCCACAACCTCTCTGTGAAAAAATACTTCTCACATTACCTCTGAGACGCCCCTCTATTCTTCAAATTGTGCCCCTTGTTCTTGCACATCTCTTTTCTGAAAGATGCTACCCTCTTGGACTTTGTTGATTCCTTGATGTACTTGAAAGTTCAACTTAACTAGCTTTAAAACAAATTAATCAAGTTTATTATAGGATAGGAAAATTTGCTGTTAGTATTGGTAAGAAGTTGCACCATTGTGTAATTTATAAAATTTAAATTGGCTTCAACAGAGGCCTATAGAAATTATCTCTGGCTTGTTACATGTCATAAGATTCTGCACAAAAATTACAATCACCCATTACACAAACAGGTGATAAGAAAATCTATCAAGGAAATACATATTAAGATGAGGAAAGCAGTGAATAGTATTTTTAATGTACAGATGTTTCAATAGATTAGGTGACAGCACACTTCAGAATAGTGTAACACGAGTTGTAATACAGTAAGTTATTAGAACTTTTGAAGTCAGGTACAAATCTTTTTAGTTTTAAAGTTACTTTAATTATTTCAGATCTTCTTACACATGTTTTTAATGTAAATGTATTGTGTTTTGTAACTGTGTAACATTCTGTAAGTTGTTTAGTATATTTGTATAACGGATTAGAATGCAGGACTTTGTTGCAAACGGTTCTTTTGTCTCAACAAATGTTATTTCCTGTGAAAAATAAATTTAATCAATCAATCCATCAGGATAAGAAGGAGGTAAGGTAGAAGGGAAGGGAACTCAGCCAGAATTTGAATATAAAGCAGGCACAGTGGGAATGGTGCCTGCATCAAGACAGTGGAGGGAGAGGGTAGAGAGTGAACAGTGATGGGTATAAGAGGCACAGTCTAAGGCAAAACAACAGAATGAGTGAAAAGAAGGTTCAGTCTGGCAAGGGAAGATTTGTGATCGCTACTGTGAACTCTGTCACCATAGTTAAAATAGAGACAATCATCTTTAGAACCTTATACTGTTATGCATGCTATGCAATTAGGACGCCACAACCAGTTTGCCTGTCATGCTGGCGAACTGGATTTTGCAATGCTCAGCATGGATAACACCTTCTGGCTGTTGCACCCTCACCTTGTACAACTCTGACCTGGAGGTGATGATATTAAAGTACAGGTGGTGTGGGGGGGCAGTCCCCCGCAAACAGCCAATAAGTGCCTTGGGCCATTGAGCCAATGGGGTCGGTGGCACAATTGCTATGCATGATGTTCGCTGTCAGCCTTGTGATAGCGCCTTAATGATGGTCACGTTTTTCTCAGTGCTGCAACATATTAGAACCTTTAGAACAATCTCATAGTAGGTATTTGTTTGTTTCAGTCATATTCCTCCATCCCTTCTCACCTCAGCATATACAGCTTCAGATCTCCCAACCTCTCCCGTACATACTTTCCTGCTGTCCTTGGATAACCCTGGTTACCCTCCTCTGCATTGCCTCCACTCTAAACTCACCTTATAGAATTGTGCAGATATTTTCACACTATCTGAAATTATTTTTATTTTATTTATTTATTGAAATGTTTCACTGGAGGTCACACTGAACAACAAGTTGCTCATCTCACGGTGTGACCTAGGGAAGGGGTTACATAGGGTTGTGAAGGATGATCAGTTACAATAGTTTGTGGGTAGTACAAACAATACAACATTGTAAGATTGTGCAACAGTTGGAACACAAGGTATTGTACAATAAACAGTAGTGGAACATTGGGTAAGTTACAATACATGTCCAAAATCATACAAAAGAACCTATGAACGTACAAAACATTAATAATGCTATAGAACCATTTATAGGGCATGGTGTACCAGGAACAGGCTTGAGGTAGTACACAAGTGCTGCTGGAGTGAAAAAGATGGGGTCAGGTTGTGCACACTGGTGACCCAGAAGAGCAGGTGGAGGGGGGCAAGAACTGAATATGAGGAGAAGGGGTAGCTATTTCCTGATTTCTCCTTCAGGATGTTCAGAACCATGTCAGGGTTTTTTGGCAGGAAGGCAGAAAGCGATTTTCCTCTGTAGTGTTTTAAACAACTAACCCACTGTGCTGTATTCTGTTAGGATCTTTACCCCTACAGTATGTACACCACCATGCATGACTTGGTGAAATTTTAATTGCCCTGTTTTGATAATCTTTCTAATATGCTCAGGTCCTCTGTTGTGATTTTCACACCGTCATTACTGTCCTGGTTACATATCTTAGTATCTATCATCTGTGAAAATGCATATTTTGCCCTGAATCCCTACCCTCCGGTCATAGATAAAGATGTTTATGAAAACCATTCCAGGACTGTTTCCGGTGGCATATACCATCAGCACAATGAAACTGTTACAGCAAAGAGCATTACAGCGACAAATATAGCTAGGTCACTGTAATGGTCCCACTGTACACCAGCACTGTTTCTCCCAGGGTTTAGCCCCACCCCAAAGCAACTCGGAATTGTAGTTTGTTATTTAAAGAAGAGGAGAGTGGGCATAGCTCCCACATGAGGGGTGTAAACATTTTAATCCTGATGGCACGATGCTGACTGTCAGCATTGTGCCTGTCACTATGCCAGATGTCGACAACTATGTTGTCGCTCGCAGGGTAGATCCTCCTGTGGCACCCCACTAGTGTCTCCCTGACCCGTAAGAGCTCCAGATTAATTACCATCCTCTGGTTCTGGCCACTTAACCAGTTTCCCATCCAACTAATTTAGTCCCTTATCTCAACATAGGTCTCAGGAAGTGGCAGTTTATATTAGTATAGAGAATACTGAAATAGAATTATAACCTTTTTATGGCTTGGGTATACTATATTTGTTATAATATACAATTAATATATAAAATGGTTGTTTTGCTATGAGTGACATAAGCATTGAAAGAGTACAGAGTTTTTGAAAATGGATAAGAATAATGAAGCCATTTGATTGTAACTGGTTCTCCACAGTGTGCAAATGTATCTCCATAATTGCACACTTTAGGTCTAGGACTTGTTGGTAGCCACATCACAATTAACAAATCAGTTCTCCTACACACAAGGACTGTCATGGAAACATAGATACTGAGGCAGAAAAAGACCAATGGTCCATCCAGTCTGCACTGGTTCCCTATCTAATCCTGGGACCTAATGTCCATCCAGAGTTCTAGCACTTTCCATCCACCCACTAATTCCCTTACTGTATTTGCCAACTCAAATAACCACTATACCCTTCACTCTGTCCCAACCATGCTTGAAACCATTAGTGGTTTTAGTGCCTACTACCTCAGTGGTAGACTGTTCCATGGCTCCACCACCCTTTTGTAAAATAATCTTCCTCCTGTCTCTACTGAACTGCCCCTGTCAGTTTCCACTCATGCCCTTGTGACCTCAAAATGGTACTAATGCTAAATAATTCCTGCATTTCACCTTGTTTATTCCTTTCAGGAATCTGGAGGTCTCCATTATATCTTCCCTCTCCCTTCTGGTCTCCAGCGAGTCTGTGTTCAGTGCCTTGAGGTGCTCCTTGTAAGACCGGCCCAGCTGTCCTGAATCATCCTTTGTCACCCTTTGCTGCACTGTCTACAGCAAGTTCTTATCTTTCCTGCAGTGAGGACTCCAGAAATGGGTGCAGTACTCCAGGTGTGGCCTCACAAAAGATCTTTAAAGGGTAATTTTACCTTTTCACTTGTGCTGTCAGTACCCCTCTAATACACACCAGCATCCTATTTGCCTTACTATAGGCCTTGTTGCACTGGCTTGATTGTTTGAGGGTGACATTCGTGATAACTCCTAGGTCCTGTTCCTTAGCCATAGTGCTATGTTTTGCCCACACATCAGTGCTCTGTCCTGGGGTTCTTGTTTCCAGGTGCATCACCTCACATTTTCTGACATTGGATTTCAACTACCAAACCTTAGACTACCACTCTAGTCTTTGCAGGTCAGGCTGCATTTCCATGGTTCCCTTGTTGCTGCCCATCTTCTCATAGAGTTTAGTGTCATCTGTGAAGAGACACAGCTTTCCCCGGATTCCTTCTGCAATGTCACTGATGAATGTATTAAAGAGGACTGGGCCCAGAACAGAGCCCTGTGGTACCCCACTCGTGACCTCCCTTCCTTCTGACTTGACCCGTTAACCACACACCTTTGCTGCCTCCTTATTAGCCAGCTACCTACCCCTCTTACTATGTCTGTAGCTGCACTGAGATCTTCCATCTTCTTCAGCAAACATTTCTGAGGCACCGATTCAAAAGTCTTGCTGAATCTGAAGTAGAGTAAATTCATAGCATGGCCCTATCCAATTCCCTCATCTCCCAGTCAAATAAAATTGTCAGGTTACTCTGACAAGACCTTCATGCCATAAACCCATGCTGTTTACTATCCTGGAGACCACTGTTTTCCAGATAGTCCACGATGTCCTATTTAACTAATGATTTCATCTTCTTCCCCACAACAGAGAAAAGACTAACAGATTTGAAGTTCCCCAATTGTTCCTTGTCCCTCTTAGGGACCTGAACTATGTCCACCAACCTGCAGTTCTTCAGAACTACCCCATCTATAATGAGCTACTCAATAGTCCTTCCAGGGGTTCAACCCATTCTGCTGCCATTTCCTGAGTATCCTTGGGTGAATTACATCCAGTCCTGAGGCCTTATATATATTTAGGGCTACCAGCCCTTTCTGGACCCTTTCACTTGTAAATACTGCCTGCCTTATCTCTGAGACCCCATTTGTGGACACACTGATGCCACTGTCTGGCAAAGGCCCAATGTCTTCCCTAATGAAGACAGAGTGAAAGCAATCATCAAGGATGGCAGCCTTGTGTATGTTCTCCACTATCACCCTACCCCTCAGATAGCCCAATGATTCCCCTTCTTTCTTTCTTTGTTTTTTCCCTGATATACCAGAATAAATGTTTTCTCCACCCTTGACCCCTCTGCAGTATGCAGTTCTATGTCTGCTTTTGCCTCCATAATAGAACTCTTTGCCTCCTTGTTTCTCAGGAAGTATTCTCCTCATTTTTCTTTCTTTCCTGCTTTTCTTTTTACCAGAAGATGGCTTTTTCTTGGCCCTCACCACTTCCTGACCCTTGTCAAGAGTCATAATGATCTCTTGAACTTGTCCCTTTGGTTACCATTCTCATGCATAACTTGGATGCCTTGAAGATGGTCCCTTTTATTAGCCCCATCTCTCTTCCACATCTCCTATACTGTCTACCCCGACTAACTTATTCTGGGCCAACTCCTTAATCTTTGAAGTCCATCCTTCTGAAATCAACAACCTCAGCCCTCATTTGGACTTTCCAGTTCCAATGGCCAGTGCAAATAAAATGGAGTAGTGGTCATTGCTCCCTAGAGACTCCCCTACTCTCACAGCTCCCACCACATCTGAGTTGGTGAGCACCACATTGAGAATGGCTACCAGCATGGTGTCTGGTGCCTGTCCTTCCATTATAAACACGGCCACCACTTTTACTGACAAAAACCTTCAATCACATTCTAAAAATAAAACTCCCATAAATGAAAAATGAATCAAATGTTGCTTCCTGTCATCACTCTCTATACATTTAATCAATTTAAATCAATTATTTATTACCCACACTGTTAATTACTAGAATTCATTTGATGACTAGCTCTTACACAGTAAAAAACATTCATTATATGGAGTGCTACACAAAGATCCAAAATATTGCAGACCCTCTGGTAGTGCTCTACATAGTGAAGTTGCTACTTTACTATGTGAAGACTACACAAAGTGTCACATTACGTAACATTTTGCCTGGTGAAACAACCATGAAGTGACACTTCACTTGGGAAGTCACATAAACTGCTACTTCATAGAGCCTGCTGTTTTTGCTCTCAGTGAAAATGTGTCCTCCCTCTCTAGTTATATGAAAATCCCACCTTCTGCCTTAATCTTGACCCTCTCCAATAAATTAACTATTTTCCCCACTCACACAGCAATACCCCATCCACCCTAATACCTCCCCAGCATTGGTGAACAAAGATACAAAACATAAAGCATCCCTCCTGGCCCACCAACTCCCTCTCTCTCCTTCCTGAAGCCTCACAACATGACACAACACCCCCTCCCAACTCAGCACTAACCACACTCCACCCAATGGCATCCACAGAAATGGATATAAAGTTACACTCATTGGAGCACAGCAACTGACACAGATCCACCACTCCCCACCTTGGCCAACAACCATTTGAATGAATGGTTGTGCATGCCTAAAGTACTCAGATGCTTACTATAAGTGTGTTCTGCCATTAATTCAGATACCGGCTCAATGTGGTAGAGAGAGGAGGGCCTGTGCCAGTCATTTCTCCCACTGACTGAGCATGACTCCATGTCCTTTTCTGTGTATACCACAGGAGTGGAGGATCGGCACGGTATTTGTTGAGGTATTTGACAAGTTGGTCAGAGGCTAGGCTGTCAGGGGCATTGGATGGGGCCTTGGATAGAAATGGCTCTGTAACTAGCAAGGCTAGTGCGATCACTTTGAAAACTGATACAACCATTGTGGAATTCCACTTCTTGAAGAACTAAGAGTAGCACTGGGAAAAGCTAAAATTCTAGAGATGGGATGAGAACATTCCTCTAATGCCAGGACAAGAAGACTGGGTTCCCTGCAAGGGATATGATTTAAACATATGCAGTTAAAACTAATTGATTAGTATGAGATGCCCATTGAACTTTATTTAAACAAAATGCTCTTGCACTGAGTATTGTACTGAGCCACCATCAAATATTAGATATTTATTGCAGAAAATCCTGGCTGATAATTTCAGACTGTTCATCACTTTTTCAATAGAATTTAAAGCAGCAATACATGTTCTGGTTATCATGTTGTACTTGTGTAATTTGTTCTGTTTTAGATTATCCTTTTTCCTGTGTTGCCAAATGCCATTTCTCTGTTTTGAGTCTGTTTAGCATATATTTTAGATTTGAAAATATCAAAAGGTGCATTTAATCAAATACAACCCTCTAGCTTGCCCAGCAGTGCAGTGGTTGGATTTCCACTGGATGCTGACAACCCGGTTCAGAAACAGACCCAGGAGTCAGTGGGCCAGCCAGCAGGAGAAGAATAAAACATCCTGGGACTGCTGTCCTTCTCTGTGGGAGGGGGGAGTGTCCTGTACTTACAGACCACTGGTGGAGGCTGGTGGCACTGATGCAGCTGGCACCATTACCTTTGGGGTGGAGCTGATGCTGGATGTCATTGCATGTCCCCACACCAGGGATCCAGAAAAATAGTAGCAGCTGCCATCCATGATGATGCTTCATACAGCCCTGTCTGCCCACCATGGCACTCCCACATAGCATCCTATTCTATCAACTGCTCTGCCTGGCTGACCTCATGCCCCACCCTGAGGAGCAAGTCAAGTAGGCAAGGTGGGTAGGCACTCCTACCAGCATCATTCTCCCATCATCGTGGACTCACACTGGTCAGGTGGCCCTGCCCTGGGGGGTAATCCAGGGGTATTGTGTGTGCTGGAGGTAAGTCCTAGGGGTGAAGGGAGGACCAAAGGGGGTGGTGAGGGCTGAGCTTCAAAATGGGTGGCTTCAAATAAAACATAATAAATGAAAAGAATACATCCCTCTCTAGGTTTCCTTCAATATTCTTAGCTGTTTTGAATTCCCTTCTTTAACATGAGTTGTTTTGTGACTAAAGTAAGATAACTTCCAGCAGATATTGCTTCCTGACCTAATAGGACAATGATTGTTCAAAACATCAAAGAATATGGATGAAAACCTAGAGATGGCAATATGTAAAGGAGCACACAATTATTTTAAACCTAAAGTCAAAGCACCAATGGCACTTGAGAGGTCTCAAGCTGTCTTAAGCAGAAGCAGGACCACACTGAAAATGTAGTGTGGCATCTCAACTCAACTATCATGTGTAAATAAATTGCTTGTAAAGTGTTTTGGGATATGTTACAAATGGTACCCACAAATAAAAAGCACAACTGTAAAGAATATAAATACAGTATGATGTATAGTAGAAGCACAAACAACAAGATGGATGAACTGAAGTACCTAATTTGGAAAGGAAAACCTGACATTGTGGGAGTTAGAGAAATCTGGAAGGTTGGGGGTTACTTCGAGAAGGATATGAAGGGTATTGACTCTATAGAAGAGACAGAAAGGGTAGATGAGGTGGAGAGTCTTTATTGATTTAGGATACACATGCTAACATGGAGTTGTACGATGGTTCAAACACATCACAACATGTAGAATCTATTTGGTTTAAAGTAAGAAATAGATTCTCAGCATAGCTACTTTTAGATACCATACACCTACCGTGATTATGAGTATGGACATCACAGGAAGTAAGCAATGAGAGAGCTGGAAACAACTTTAACAGTACAGACAATGTTACTGTAGAGGATTCAAAGCTACATTAAATAGATTGTCAAATAAAATCAACATCAAGTACAATTTGAAAATTATTACAAGAAATCCCAGGATTTAAATTTTATACAACATATAACTAAGCTCACCCGAGGTAAATATATTCTGGTTCTGGTTATAACCAGAGATTATATTCAACTAGCAAAATGTGAATTTAAGGATCTAGTATGGAATAGTGGCTATGATACAATAAAACTGGTTATGAACAAAATTACCATAACTACAGAAGAATGTGTAACACAAATATATAATTATGTAAAGGGCAATATTTGATCATTAAATGGGATATGAGCATCTGCTATAGCAAAATAGGGCTGGCTAACTGTAATTGATCAAAGTGCTGGTTGCAAATAAAAGAAAAACTTATCTCATTACAGGATACATATATCCCAATAACAAGTAAATATGGCAGTGTAAAGAAAAATTGTTTCTAGGTATTATCAAACAAATATTTATGTATTTATTTATTTAAAAGTTGGTAACTGGAAAAGGCACACTGAGCCAAAGCTCATTTCCAGATGTGACCTGTGGAAGGAGATGTAGGAGGAACAAATTATAAGAGAAATACAGTGTAACATTACATTACAAGATAATGGATACAGTTGTAAAATGCAGAGACATCAGTAAATGAACCAGTATAATATAATAACAGCTTCTACATACCAATGAACAGTGGCAATCATGTGTGTAGCAAAGTGCACATTGCATGTTGGGGTCAAATGCTGAAAGTCATCAAGCTAGGAAGCTGATGATGGGAGGGTTGAGGGAGGATAAGGGTTTAGGGAGGGATGACAGGAACAGAAGGGTTGGCTGACTGCAGGACTCAGCACTCAATTCATAAAAATCACACTGGACAGTATAACTTAGTGCAATAAGTGTGCCATTCATTTAATAGTAAAATAAATAAAGTGGACAACACGATACAGCTGGTATCTCCGGAGGTCACCCACAAAACATGGGACGTTTACGCCCTTCCTGGGGCATTATCAAGGTAAATTGCTCCCCTATAGGACCACTATATATACTGTCATTTTAATTAAATGAAGTAAGAAAACATGCAAATGTGATTAAAACAGTGACTGATTATCCACAACAATTAACTTGATAGTTCAATCCTTTTAAATAGCAAATACATCTTTTTAAAAAGCTATCATGCAGACTGTGTTAGTTGCACAAATCATTAGCCACTAGCCACCCTAAAGTAAACAAAGTAATATATTTAATACCTTGGCACATCATATTTTTGGTTCAATAAAAATGATTGCAGTAGCAAGAACATAATAGTCATAGCCAGTGACAGCTATTATAATCAACCCAATACAAAATAAAAACATATTACCACTATCAAATAAATCAAGGGAATAATCTAATCCTTTGATACTAGCTATATAAATGCTTACAAATGCTGATGAAACCATGACTATATTTAAACATCAGTGTAGCACAGACAATTTAAAATATGATAGACGGCACCTAAACAGACATTCCAAAAGCCTAATTCTGGATTATGGCCATCATGGGCACATAGAACACCAGTGAAATGTATTACAAGTTACAGGCATTTATCTAGCATGACCTGATCATTAATACCAGGCCAGTAGAGTTCACCTAACTCATAGGTCCAAAGGCCTTTGTCTAAGTCAATATTTTCTTAATATCACTCCTCCAGACCCAAACATACTGCTCCACCCTTATAAAATTGGGGCTAAGGTAATCACCATCCTGCTCTATTGATATGTTGAGTGAGGGCATATTTCTACTCTTATTTATAATACCCTTCATACTTTCCCCAACATGGTGCTTCAACCTCCTCTTCTTTCTCCCCATATAAAGACCCCAGATTTACAAACTGCTTCATAGATCATTTTGTAGCATCATATGTAATCAAACCTTGAATCCTAAAAATAGTACTGACCCTAAGACTTAAAAAGTACTGGTGTTTCCTGTAACATTGCAGTATTTACAATGGTTAAATTTCTTACAACCAGTATTCAATGAAGGAAACCAATTAATTGGCTGTACACTATGTACCAAAGAGTCCTTAATGTTTCTTGTTATGGAGTATTTTTCTGAGGCAATTCAATTACCACATCCCTTAATTTTGGCTCAGCCCTCAAAATTTCCCAATTTTTAAACTAATGGATAGAACAGTTCTCACAACCAAGAAATAAGTGGTTACAACATGAATTGTATAACTTCCCCAACTAGGTAACGTTATGGCACTTCATAAGAATTCCCTGGGCATATCATCCACTTCCCTTTTGCTTTTTCATAACTTCCCTAGCATAAACCTGTTCTTGACAGCAGACTTCTAAATTGTCTGCTTTCTTAACATATTCATTGATGTCAGTAGAATCCTTCTTCATATGCATCAGTTGACATTTGTGAATGTTGGTTACGGAGTGCAGGGTGATACTGGCTTGTAACAGGTCCAGAAGCAAATTATTTGATACCTTTAATGGACCAACATAGATGTAACAACAAGAACAAAGTGCTTCTAGCTTTTGGACCAACCAGTCCTTCTTCAGAAGTCTAGGCATCTAAGTTGGTCCATTAAAGGTATCAAATCATTTGCTTCTGGATCTGTTTGTGCAAGGATCAATATGGCAAATACTAAATCTTGATTTTGGCTTGTAACAGGGTATTTCTATACTTTTTAATAGAGGATGGCACAGAAGTTACTGTCCTCAGATCTGATATTTTATAAGTCGAAGAAATTAATTTTATTTGGACTCCAGTTTACTGAAAACTTGAAACCAGGTCTTTGAGGCTCCAGATATTCTTAAACATCTCCAAACTCAGTAGCTGTTCTTTGTCATACATAACACAATTATCTATATAGTGTCTCCAAAAATCTATCTTTTCTCTGAACAGGGTTGTTTTGGCATAAACAACTAACTCTTCACAAAAACCCATTTCTAGATTTGCATAATTAGGGTGAAGCTCCCACCCATAGCTGTACCACTCTAGTAAATAAAAGTACCTATGAAGCTGAAAGCATTTCTCTCCAACACTATTTTAGCCATATTGACCAACAATTCTGCAGTGGGCTCCTCCTATTCACCCTCCTTTCCAAAAGAATAGCTCAAGGCTTCTAGCCCACAATCATGTGGTATACTGGTGAAGTCAGGAACAGTGGAGAATTTAAGAATGCATGGGACAGACATAAGGCAATTTAGTGGGGGTAGGAGGAAGTAGGCTGTTGATTAACTAGAATCTGCAGCTTATCCGTCAGGCAGGGAAATGGGCACACTAGGTGGGCCAAGCGGTCCTTATCTGCCATCAACATCTATGTTTCTATGTTTATAGAGATTCAGTGCCAAAGGTAACAAATAAGGCTACCCTTCTTGACACAAATCTCCTGTACCAAATTCAATAAATCCCTTGTAGTTTGCAAATAGAACCTCAATGTCACAACAATTGGTTTAATGTAGCAATCAATGTATTGTGAAAGTGGTGCACTTAATGAGCCTTGCCCTAAGATAATTGGTCTCCTGGAAGGTAGGGGTCTACTAAGGATTTACAGATTTTAGAGAACATATATAATTGAATGCAAGGGTATTCTACCAATAAATAAAATCTCTCACTTTCTTATCAATCTACTCCTTATCAAGAACATTTTGTATTAGATCATTCTCTTTCATTTCAAAGCATGATATTTGATTACTGTTATGTTTTTTGTATACATCCCTATTGGAAAGCTATCTCGCCACCTCCCAGATATAATCACTGGTATTTCTTACCACAGTACTGCCTCCTTATCAGCAGCGTTATTGTTAGATATTCTTATTGTTTGCCAAATGCTTAAATGCTTCCTTTCAGCAACAGAGATGTTATAAAAATGCTTCACATCACTATTTCTAATTTTATAATAATTTTCAAGATCAAATTCACATGCTTTAAAGAAGGTTAATAGAGTAGAGTACATTAGTGGATAAAGGTGGAATGCTTTGTGGTACACAAGTATATGTCACAATTTTTGATATATTAGATTCACTCAGCAGCTGTTGTGGTTCAGATGTAGCTAGTGCTTGTCTCTCACTTGCTGGGACAGTACATTCCCTGTATGAAAGAAACAGTTCAGATTTAGCAGTTTCACAAACCTGTTCAGGTCAAAGAAGGTTATAACTCTATTAATATAGATAGATGGAACAAACCTATGTCGCTTCTTTAAAGTTTTTTTCTCAACTCCTGTTAAACAGACATCTGATAAACTAATAGCATTGTCCAATGGTATGTCTCTCACACCAGCCACATCCAGGTCAACAATATCACGTGTGTTAGCCAGTGGATATGTGTCTTTTAATATTTATTCCTACTGAATTTAACCTGTTTGTGCCTCCCCTGTAGTTGCTGTAATTCTGGCCTCTCCTCCTTGACCTCCTCCTCCTGCTGCTCTTCACCTTCCTCTTTTTGTTGTAATTTCCTAGAAATCTACTGAGTACAGGCAGGGCTTGAGGGAGAGGATTCCTCTTCTAAAAATCGGTAGACTGTCTGTCTGAGTCCACAGAACTTCCTTCACCACTAGATGTGTCATTGTTTGATTTACTCTTCTTTAATATTGATTTAGGATGCTTAGACCAATCAAATACATCGTTATTTAGATAATCTCATTCATCCCTTAAAACTTGTTTTTGTTTTTGCTTTAGTGGTTGCATCACACTTCTCAATAGCATCCTCAGAACATTTCTTATAATGTCCAAAATCTGGGAGTCAGCAAATTGCTGCAGCTCTTTTCCTTTTTTTCTGAAGCTCTAAAGTCAACTCATCTTGTAATTCTTTGGAATCAGAAGGCATCTAAGTAGTCCAAAAGCCATTATGCAACTCCTCCTGCTTTTGTGCATGAATAGGGACTTCTCTTTGCCAAAGGCAGGATGCATGGTTTTCTGTTATCAGAATATTCGCTGTGCTTTAAGTGTGAGTCCTGCATATGAGTGAAAGCTTTTGATCATTAGCAGCCCCTAGTTGGCCCATAACTACACATGAAGTACCCTCTGTATTGTTGACTCTAGGCACCAGAAATGTATCAGTGTTATCACTGAGTGTAAAAAATTGTAGTGGAAAGGCTAAAAGGTACCTCCTTGGATTGGTAGCTCTACTACATCTCGGCTCCCCATGATCTTCTGTATCAAGCTGTATTCTCTCCTCCACCGTGTCTCTCACACAGACAACATGAACACACTGGAGTGCCAACCAATAATTTCCATTATGAAGGTGGACGGAGGTGCTCATAAATCAAAAAGTCAAATTGGCTGCTTGAAGGAATCCACACGCCATTCAGAAAAAACACACTGTGCACCATTACGTAATGCTTTACCTGTGCCATTTATTTAATAGTATAAAAATAAAGTGAACAACATGATAACAGCTGGTGTCTCCTGGGAGGTCACCAACAAAATGCCCAATGTTTCACACCTCTTTTCAGTGGCTTTATCAAGGTAACTTGCTCCCCTTGTGGAGACCTATATATTGAGAAAATATTGGCTAAGAGAGGCCTTCTAGATTTATCAGTTGAGGATACTCTGTTAGCCTGGTCTTAATGATCACGTTATGTTTGCTAAATTTTGTCAATTGTAATGGATTTGTCTTGTGGTCTGTGTGCCTCGGTGACCATTAAGCAGAATTAGGTTTATTTGGAATGCCTGTTTAGGTGCAGTGTAACATCTTTTTATATTATCTGTGCTATGTGCTATCCAGCTGTTTAAATATAGTCATGGTTCCATCAGCATTTGTAAGCATTTAAATCTACTCCTGTTTTATTTATTGTTAGATAGTGTCAAGGGATTAGATTATTCCATTGATTTATCCATGAGTGAAAATGTATTTTAATTTTTGCATTGGGTTGATTATAATAGCTGTCAGTGACCATGACTATTCATTTCTTGCTATTGCAATCATTATTCTTGGTCTACTAAATAAATGGTGCCAAAGTATTAAATAAATTACTTGATTAATTTTAAGATGGCTAGTGGCTAATGATTTGGCAACTAAAGTACTTTGCATCATAGATTTTTTTTAAAAATGCATTTGCTATATAAACTGATTGCACTATCAAGTTAATTGTAATGGATTGTTGCTGGTTCAATCAGCTGATGTTTTTAATCATATTTGCATGTTTTCTTGTTTCACTTAATTAAATGGACAGTATATGTAGTGGTTCTCAAGGGGAGCAATTTACCTTGATAAAGCCCCTGGAAGTGGATGTGAAACATTGTTTTTTGTGGGTGACCTCCAGGAGACACCAGCTGTATCATGCTTTCCACTTTATTTTTATACTATTAAATAAATGGTACATTTAATGCTCTAAGTTACAGTGCACAGTGTGTTTTTTCATGAAACATAGAAACATAGACTTTGACAGCAGATAAGGACCACTTGGCCCACCTAGTCTGCCCATTTCCCTACCTACAGGATAAGATGCAGATCCTAGTTAACCAATAGCCTATTTCTTCTGACCCCCCACAAGAATTGCCTTATGTCTGTCCTGCATTCCTGAATTCTCCCACAGTTTTAGACCCCACAACCTCCTCAGGAAGGCTGTTCCATGTGTCCACCACCCTCTCTGTGATAAAATACTTCCTCACATTGCCCTGAGCTGTTTCCCATCTTCAAATTGTGTCCCTTGTTCTTGCACATCTCCTTTCTGAAAGATGCTACCCTCTTTACTTTGTTGATTCCACTGAGGTACTTAAAAATTTCTATCATGTCCCTCCTTTCCTCCTTTCCTCAAGGGTATACATATGAAACTCCTTTACTCTCTCCTCAGATGGCTTCTCATGCAGACCCTGCACCATTTTAGTTGTCTCCTCTGACTGCCTCCATCCTGTCTATGTCCTTGAGGAGATGGGGTCTGCAGAACTGGACACAGTACTCTAGATGGGTCTCACCAACTATCTGGACAGAAGGATGACAGCTTCCTGTTTTCTGCTGCTGATGCCTCTCCCTATACATCCCAGTATCCCCCAGCCCTCCCTACTGCCTTATCACATTGCTTGTTAACCTTAAGGTCATCTGATATGATTACCACTAGGTCCTTTCCATTTTTTTGTTGTTACTACCTCCTCCCCCGTGTAATCTTCCCTGGTTTTTGTTTCCAGGTGCATTATTTTGCACTTCTTGCATTGAATCCAAGCTCCACACTTCTGACCATTCCTCCAACCTTGCCAAGTCCCTTCTCATCCTTTCCACGCCTCCTGTGTATCAACCCTGTTGCAGATCTTTGTGTCATCTGCAAAGAGGCATACTTTTCCTTCTAGTCCCTCTGCAATGTCACTTATAAAGACATTAAAAAGGACTGGACCCAGTACTGAACCCTGTGGTACCCCACTAGTAACCCTCTTTCTTCACAGTGGACTCCATTTGCAATTACCTTTGTGTCCTGTTGTCTAGCCAATGTTTATTTAGGCTACCACCCTGGGATCCACACCCAGGCTGGCCAATTTGATTATTAATAATTTGTTGGGATCGTGTCAAATGGATGCTGAGTCTTGTAACCAGCTGATTTGATTTGACTTTTGTACTTACAAGCACTAGTGCCATAGCCAGTGATCCTCTAGCTTCATATAGGAACAGGAGGGTGCAAGAAGTTGCCTTAAGTAGTGTCTAAAGGCAGGAAGAGAAAGGGAGTGGTAGAATAGATAAAAACAGAGAAATTACAAGAAATGTAAGGAAGGTAAAACAAGTAAGGACAAGCAAAATATAGAAGCTTACAAAGAAAACAAAACCAAGATTAAAAGAGGAAAACAAAACCTAGAAGAAAAGACTGGCATAAGGCAGGTGTAATTTTTCAAAGATGAACATTAACATTAAGGCACTGTTTGTACTGTGGGACCACAACTGAGTGACGGTAAGAAAATATGTGATCAGTAGCCAGCCATTCTGTGCAGTGGTAGGCTACAACTTGTGATAAAGTGACCAAGATACAGGAATGAGCCAAGCCCTTGGGAGGCCTGACCAGTGGAGGAGAACAAGAATTCCAGAGGACAACCTTCTCCTCTGGGAAGGTTTGTTGCCTTTTGCTGCAATGCTATCACCTCTATGACTACATGAGGTAGCATAGTGAAAGGCAAAGTAGGAGGGTGGGCATCATCAGGGCTTACATCCAATGCATCATTGTGTGCATCCTCACACTGAGCCCCATGCATGTCAGTGTTCAAGGGGCTAGAAACCTGTGAAATCACACCAGAACAGTGCTGATGTACCATGCTACTTGGGCCCCAACACCACAACCAGCAGCATGATAGGAGTTTGTATCATCGAGACCTGGCTGGATGAAAATCTGGCCCCACTTTAGAGGCCATGATTCCAGCCAGGTACTGGTGATACACCGCCGAGATTGACCGCAGGGGCGGGGGTTGCAGTCTGTTTCCAAGACAGAATTGGGTCTCGTGAATGTGGTAGTCAGTGAGACTGGTCTTTTGAGTGTACAGTCATAGCAGGTGTAGGCGTCGAATTGTCCTCATCACCGCCCACCCGTGATGGGAGACGCTTACAGGGAAGCAGACTTCCTCGCTGACATGTCATTTGAGTCGCCCAGGTTGATGGTCCTGGGTGACTTTCAACGCCTGGCCGAATGGATGAACTCTCAAATTTGGGTAACGACTTCTCCATTTGATGTCTTCTATGGGCCTTACACAGGTGGTTTCACTGCAACGCACAAATCTGGACACTTTTAGATCTAGTCTTCCTTCTAGGGATTAACGATCCGACATGGGGTGGAACCAGTCGCCTGGTCTGATCACCACATCGTGAGGTTCAATTTTGCACCCCTAAGAAGACCAGCCCCTGCAGAGATGGTCAGGTACAGCCCATTACAGAATGTTACTCCACAAGGTCTAGCAGGTGGTCCTGGACCTCTCATCCTTCAGTTCGGTGAGCAGTGGTCCAGAAGCATTAGTGTCGGCCTATAATAAGGCCATCACAATGGCACTGGATTCCATTGCTCCTGTTCATGAGCACCCCAGATCCCTTTCGCCCCAGAGCCCCATGGTTTGATGGGACCCTGAGGGAGATGCGGAGATGGGGCAAAGGTTAGAGCGTCGCTGGCGCAGGTCCGCCTTTGATGCCGACTCACTATAGATTGATGGAACATTATGTTAACTATCAATTTGCAATCACCCATAAGAAGGCAGAATTCTGTCCAGGGAGATTGCAGTTGCTCAGAATCGACCGGCTCAGCTGTTCCGAACTGTAGACAGACTGTGCAACCCAGCTTGCCTGCATGTTCGGAAAGCTTTTTCAAGTAGAGTGCGATTTGAGCTCGGCCGACACTTTGCAACCAAAGTGGCCGACATCAGGAAGAACCTGGGTCCGCAATCTATGGGGTGAAGCCTCTGGTCAGCATGAGATGACAGTGCCCCCATTTCTCCTGGAGTTCCTTTCGATGACCCGAGTTCATGGACATTATGAGGATCATCCATTCTATGCACCCCACAAGCTGTGGTTTGGACCCTGGTCCGACTCCCTTATTTTGGGTTGTTTGAGATCATTGGTCCGTCCTGGCAAATTGTCTGGTGCTCCTTGAATCGGGTGAGTTTCCTGTTCCTTGAAAGAGGCCTGGTAACTCCTCTTGAAAAAGCTTCCTTGGACCCAGACTTTATTTCTAGCTATCGATTTATCTCTAACCTCCCTTTATTGGGAAGGTTATCGAGAAGGTCAGAAGCAGTCAATTGGATGACCATTTAACCATCCATAATGTCTACTAATCCTTCCAGTCGGCTCAGAAAAGACATAGTAGCACCGAGACGCTGGTTCGGGTTAAATGATCTTCTGATGGCGAGGGATCAGGAAGAGACACTCTATTCTCGTTCTTCTTGATCTCTCTGCAGCCTTTGACACAGTGGACCACATGGTGCTGTTAGCTCATCTGGAATATTTGTGGAATGTCTGAACCATTCTGCAATGGTTCACGCCATTCTTCATCGAGATCACAGAGAGTTGTGTCGGGATTTTCCTCTGACCCAATCCTCTGTTGTGTGGAGTGCCCCAGGGATCCGTGTGTCGCCATGTTGTTTTCAGTGTACATGCTGCCCCTCGGAGGTATCATTAGACGATATGGGCTGAGGTTTCACTGCTATGCGGATGACACCCAGCTCTATCTGTCCTTTGCACCCGACCAGGATGGAGCTCTCTCGGTGTTTAACAGCTGTCTGAGGGAGATCCAAGACTGGATGGATTCTAGTTGGCTAAAGTTGAACTCGGAGAAAATCAGAGGTGCTGGTGGTGGATCCTGGTGGTCGGGTGGTGAGGCCGGATATCGGTCTGCCTGGAATTATTCTGGTGGAGTACCTTTGCTGTCCTCAGAACAGGTGCGTAGCCTTGATTTATTCTTGACGATAAGCTGACTCTCAAAGCTCAGGTGTCAGCTGTTGTCAAGACTTCCTTTAATCATCTCAGGAACATTGCCAGGTGAAGCATCTTGTTCCGTCCTGACTTCCTGCCTACTTTGGTTCATGCCTTTGTATCTTCACGCTTAGATTATTGCAATGCCCTGTATTTTGGGCTTTCTGGGTTGAAACTGTCGCCTGCAGCTGGTGCAGAACGCTGCAGCCCGGGTTTGACTGGGACAAGTCATTTCTGTCACATCACTCCCATGCTGCCGAACTGCACTGGCTTCCTGTGCGGTGGCGGATCACCTTTAAAGTCATTTTGTTGACTTCAAAGCCCTTCACGACCAGGGTCCAGCCTACCTGAAAGACCTCCTGGTGCCTTACTGCCCTGACCGATCACTCCGCCGGCCAACATGGGGTTGTTAGAGATCCCAAGAGGAGTCTGAAATCTTCTGGCAGCAGAGCATTTTCATTTGCTGCACCCACTCTTTGAACTCTCTACCATGTCGGCTACGGCAGTGCATCTCCATGGAACTCTTTAAAAAGAGCTGAAAACTTACCTGTGGAGTATGGTTTTTAGATAATGAATTATTTATTAACGCTCTGGATTTTATTATTACATATTTTATCTTGTGGTATGCTGATTTTATGTTTATGTTTGGTTATGTAATGTTTGAATTGTTAAATTGTTCAGCACCTTGATATGTTGAAAGGTGCTATATAAATAAAATTATTATTATTATATGATAATGATAATACATGAGACTTCATGGGGTAAATCTCCTCCCCCATCCCCACTCAGGGGTAGATCCAAGGCTGTAAGGAAGAAAGCTTGAACAGTAACAGTGCTGGGTTTGTGTGTGTGCCTTAGGAGACTGAAAGGTGTAAATAGAAAGTTAAAAAATTAAAATATGTAATGAAGTAGAAATGGATAATGTCGTAAATTAATTATTTTGCTCTGTGTTCACTATGAATAATTGAATGAATAATGTAAGTAGTATATATACAGACCATCTGGACACATAACCCTATGGATAATGGAAAATGCAATTAGCTAAATCTAAAAGGGCTGGTGTGTTCAAGTCACCCTAACCTGATGGTTTACCACAAAGACTAATAAAGGAGGTACTGGAAACAATTGAAAACCTCTACAATACTTGTTTAAATAATCATTTGAACAAGAGGAAGCCTTCCCTAGAGTGAAGACTAGTGTTTTATAGTCCCTCCATAGGAAGAGTAGTAAAGCAGCTCCTAATATTATTAGACTGATCCATCTCACTTCAATAGATAGTAAGCAGATGGAAAACAATTACTGTACAAATAAAATCAACAATTATATGGAAGCCAAGGCAGTGCAGATAGGGGCCAACATGGACTTTAGGAAGGAGATCATATATTAGAAATCTCGTATGCTTTTATTAATGAGTCAGTGAAGCCTTGACAAGTGAGGAGCTGTCCACATTGCATACCTGAATTTTGTCAAAGATTTTGACACTGTTTCACACGACAAAATGATCTGAACAATATAATAAGGTGGGTTAAAATCTGGCTGATTAATAAAAATGGAGAGTAAGAATCAAAGGAAATTTATCAACTGGATCAAAAGTGGATACTGGCAGGGTTCCACAAGGATTTTGCTGGATGCAGCTCTATTCAGTATTTTCATATCAAATTTAAAGATACCAAAACTGGTATACAAAGTATGCTGACAACACCAAATTATGCTGGACTGTAAATGCACCCTCTCAATCAACTTCAATACCGTGAGGCATACAGTAGATAAATTCTTCTACTGGACAAGAATATGAGGCATGAAAGTTAATATGGGAGACATGCAGTGTTGCATGTTGGGAGTAAAAACACTTAAGTAAAGTATGTCCTGAGTAGAGAAGGAATCAATAGTAGTGAGGAAGAAAAGGATTTGGAAATGCTGATTACCAAATACCTTAAGACACTCAGAGCAGTGTGATGTAACAGTACACCAGAATTAACAGAATACTGAGGTGCCTTCAGAGAAGGTTTGATTTCAGAGACTTGGAGGTTCTGATTCCTTAATATAGGTCATGTGAAGGTCACAAAATGACTGCTATTCCCAGATTACTTTAAATTCTACAAGGAGGCATGGCAACATTTAATAGAATACATGCAAGAGCAACAAAGTGATATGTAAGCAATAACATACAGCAGGGTGTGAGGTTATTGGATTAATCAACACCCTGGGTGCACTGCGAGGCATGAGGTCATAGGCCGAGTGTCCTCACATCACCCAGAGTGTTGATTAATCACTAATAACTGCACTTCCTGGAGTGGGTTACTACGCTTATAATATGAGGTCACCCCACTGTGTGAAAAAAGGAAAGAAAAGTCATGTAGAATTAAGAAAAAGTATAGATTTTGACATGTATCCTTCCCCACACAAAGTAGTCCTGATCTTGCAATACCCGATATAGTTGGCAGAATGTGCCTGTGTGCACAGATGACATGGGAAATCTCTGTACTAAGAACACAGTAACAAATGAATTGAGAGAGACACATCCACAGGACGCTATCATTTTGCTCCTTGTCACTGCCTCTGTTGATCTCTATGTCTGCTGTGTCTCAGAATCACTGATGTGCAGATTCTAGAACTGCTGCAGCATGAACCGTGGATAGACACAGAGGAATGTCTCAGTCCCATTGATTAGTGGTCAAAAGAAAACCAGTCAAACTGTGTGTTGCTGTGCCTTGAAGTGCTGCAATATGTAGAGGAACTCAAGACAGGCAGAGGGAGAGAGAGAAAGGAACAATGCAGTCAGTCTAAACAGTGCACCCAGTTTGTGTGTCTGTGTGACTCTCTCACTCACTCTGCATGCATCACTGATGGGGGCATTCAGTCTCTCTCTTCCTGTGTCTCTGGGTGTGCCTCTCTCTGACTTGTCTGCCACCATGTGCTAGCTCTGCAGTGCAGCACCATTTTCCTGCTGTTTCTCCCACTTTCTCCAGCATTGGGGATATTGAAAGGTACATCATGACATTCTCCTACAACTCTTCACAAAGAGAGCGAGAGAGTGAGTGAGCAGCATACCATGGTGCTGCACAACTGATTGGGACATCAATACACACAGAACATTCCAACTTCCACTCATTAGGCTGCAGCGACAGAGAGGCAGATGACACCAGCAGCCAACAGTACACAAATAGAGAGAGAGAAAGGAGAGAGAGAGAGAGAGAGAGAAGAGTGCAGACATTCTGACTTCTACCTTGTCATTGTATTTTAAGTTAGGCCTAATGACTCCATGTCACACCCCGATGCCTGTTGCAGAGTGGAGGGTGGGGTGATAGTGTGGGGAGGTTAGGGCTGAACCCCAACACCTCATTTCCATATTTTGTCGCTTCAATCCTAACTGATGCATTAACAAAGTTTTTAGCAATTAGTCCCTCACTTTTGAGACAGTATAATAGTAACTTTTTATATCCCTCCATCCAGATAGTACAACAGTAGCCATCTGTCATGGTGGTAGTGCAGGGTTGTTCAGACCCTGTGCTCCCATCCCTCCACCCAGATAGTACAACAGTATCCCCCTGTAATGGTGGGAGCCCTCCATCCAGATAGTACAACAGTTTCCATATGTCACAGTGGAAGTGCAAGGTCCAACAACAGTATCCATATGTCACAGTGGAGTGCAGGGTCCCCTATCCTCCACAGATGAACATATGTATGTAACTGTGGCAACACAGGAGTCTGTGGCCCTTGCACATCCAACACATTACGTTATGAGCAGATGTAGCAAAATTGCAACAAATGGTAATAACTGTGCCATCTTATATTATTTTCACCCAAATGTTCAACATAATGTTTTATAACCTCACCACATGCACCCAGTACAGAAAACTTTTAAATCCCTGTTGAAATGTAATTCTGCATAACTGTAAGGCCGTTTTGCACAACAGGTGTGGAAATGCATTTCTGGTAGGATTTAAAAAATTACAGCTGCACTATTCATGAGGTGGTGTGAAAAATGGTAATGCTAAAATCTGCAGTGAAAACATAAAATTGGGAAAGTTATGAGCATGCATAGAAACTGCACAATGCACGCCATAACATGGTCATTAGTTGACATTTTTTCACCTAATTTTCAACATGGGCTTTTGGGACCTCCTCTCATGAACAGCAGTACTGTGATTTTATTAATCCATACTGAAAGTTGAGTTTGCAAAGTGACTGCACCATTCTGTGCCACTGGTGCAAAAACACATTTCAGGCAAATGTGAAAATGACAGCTGTACTGTTCATAAGGAAATGTGACAAATGGCAATGTTGAAAATCTGGAGTGAGACTATTAAAAATTGGCTAAGTTACAACTGTGTCCTGAAACTGTGCAATGCACACTCATAGTGCAGAGTTTTTTAATTGTCCACCAGATTTGCAACATGGGTTTTTGGGACCCACCTCATGAACAGTAGCACTGTCTTTTTTAGTTAGTCCCAGAAGGTGGTTCACCGTGAGTGATAGCAAAATCATGCTTTGCACAGAGTAACAAAATGACAGTGATGGTGTTCACAAGGTGGTTCACAAGAATCCTATGTTGAAAATTTGGGGCTAAAATTCCTAAAAATAACTGAGATATTAACTTTAGTTGAACCTCCCATTGACTGCCATTATATGGTGCTTACTTTAATTCTTCAGTTTGTGGTTCATCTTTGAAGAGTGCCGACAAATTCCCGGGTAGAGAAGATCACTGCCCTCGACCTCCAGAGGTAAGTATGGAGTAATGGGGTAAGGGGAGGTGCTTGGTAGGAGGGGAGTCTGGGAGCATGACAAGGGACTGTTTTCTTTTGCAGGTTCAAGAAAAAATAAAAGACTTCAGGGATGGTTTTCTTTAATTACAGGTATTTTTGAATATTACATATTTGGGCACACTGGGGTGGTCTCCCAGTGTGCCATATCAGTGTGGAGGGAGGGGATACCGGCTGACATGGGGATTGAGAACAGTATCAGATTTTTGGGGGCATCCTGATGTCAGAAGCATTTAATTTAAATTAAATAATACCTATTGTTTTGGCACACTGGTGGGCTCCTAGTGTGCCAAATTAGTGGGGGGGGGGAGATACATGCCAACATGGAGATTGAACACCTGATGTTGGCATTTAAAGAATAACTGCTGAGGCCATTTTTTTGGCACCATTGCGGATCCCTGTTCATGAGGTAAGATGAGGACCAGATGGCCCTATCTGACCATCTCGTCTTCATCACTCTAATGGGGATATTGACACCTGGCAAAAGAGGACCTACAAAAACAATCCCCTTCATGAGCTGTCAAAATCCCCTTTCATCAGGTGATCTCCTTTTGAGGTGACAAAATCCCTGTTCATGAGCCAATCCTTGTTTGTGAGATGGGCCATCTGGTCTAGAAATCACACTCAAGGATTTTGACAGTTCGAAACAAGGATCAGCTCATGAACAAGGATTTTGTCACCTTGCAAACAAGGAGTATTAGCGAGTGACAACCAAGGATTTAAAAAGTAAAACAGTCATTTTTACACAAAATAAAAGTAAACTAAAGCCATGGGTTTGTACAAGGCATCTCCTGAACAAAATCCATACTTCAATTACTCCTAACCACATCTGTGGGACAAGATATATACTTTTATACATGAGGAAAAAGCAAAACAAGATGGTGGCTCACAAAGGAATTTTTCCTTTGAACAGGGATTTTATAAATCTCTGTTCGTGAGGTGACAAAATCCTTGATCATGAGCCAAATCCTCTTTGTCAAAACATACACATAAGTCAAAGACTGAACTGAGCAAGCTCAGAACCCAAAACTTCAAAATTAAATAACTCTGGAATAGACTAATATTTTTCACCGAACCAATGCTAGATTGTTCTTTGGGCAACCTCTTTCACTCCTGAAAATATCAGACCAAACTTTCAAAAGGTGTGGTCACAGTGCGATGGGCACAAATCTGCTGGAGTGCTTTGCTGCATGAAACCAGCAGATCTAATTGAAATACAACTTGGCAAAATCATCAGATCTGCACCAAAACCGCAGATGCCAAATTTCATTCAAACCATTGAATGGTTGCAAAGAAGTTAACATGAATTGGTCGGAGCAGAATTGCGTGGTGTTGCGCATTGGCGGGGTTCAATACAATGGCACCACACAGCTACAGGTCGTTAAAATTCAGCGTTAATATTCATCTGTGGCAATGTTATGGCGACGCACAATATCGTTACCTGTTCTTTCGCAACATCGTTATTGTTTTAAACCATTTAATTATGTTTAGCAACCGCGCGATAGAGGGTTAATCATCGTTATGTATAATCAAGATTTAACCATTTCGTCATTCTCTTTGTGCGGTCAGAAGATGTAGCTGGTGTGTCAGAATACATTTAATTCCATAACGCCCACAAAAGTGTGATTAAAATATTTCAGTAAATTCAAAACATCTGCCCCGATAGCCATTTTTGTCCAATCTCTATTGTAATATGTAATTTATATTTTAAACTTCAAATATATATTTTATTTATTTATTTGCAAATGGTCAATCAATTATTAGTCCAAATTGCAATAATCACAATGAAATACATATATCATAGTTCGAAATTGAACATAAAATGTTTGTTTTAACATATTTTATTAGGCAAATATAGATGTCATGTTGTTTTTATTTTAAACAACAAACTTATCAGAGTGGCTAAGGGTTTAGAGAATTGACTTACTTAGGCGTTATGGAATTTAAATGTATTTTTAAACATTATCTGCATGTCTTTGCAAATTTACCTTTAAAGTTGAATGACTAGCTAAGAATGGGTTAAATGATCTTGATTTTATACATGACAGTGATTGGCCCACGCCTGTCATATGGTTGCAC
The DNA here is from genome assembly GCA_016271365.2 of Neoceratodus forsteri. Taxonomy (NCBI): domain Eukaryota; kingdom Metazoa; phylum Chordata; order Ceratodontiformes; family Ceratodontidae; genus Neoceratodus; species Neoceratodus forsteri. The sequence continues at coordinate 795,017,727 of CM028131.1, forward strand.
ATAAAATGATATTTAAATGGTTTAAAATTGTGGCACTAATTTATTCTGATGAAGCCTAGCAGAGACTAGGTGAAACGTTAATTTGTCTGCTTGTCCTCCATATAGCATTTGCTGCACGTTGGATATTAAACGCTGGAACATTTTGGAAGTGTTTGCCTTTTTCTTAAGCTGTGTGGGTGCTTATTTGTGTATATTGGTTGTCTTGAATACATAGCACCACACAATTCCTGGTGCTTTGCTTTCCATTGTTCTTGTTATTATTTGTTAATGAGCACAGGTTGGCTTTAAATTTATTTGCCGTAAAAGCTTAAACAAAACAACATATTTGCCACTTACAAATGTGGCGCTTATGCTTGACTGCAGTATGATGTAGTACAGCATTTTTCTGCTATCTGAAATTGCTACATCTTTGTCCTGGTCGTTTAAGGATATATTAATTCAAATCAAGGCAGTACTATTTAAGCAAGAGTAAGAATCCAGACGGAGTCTTTTTTGATCGGACTCTGTCACGTGATGGCTCATGCCGAGAGGAGACCAGGGACGCAGCGTCTGGTGTGCATGATGGAGTTTTCAGAGGAGGATTTGCAGAGTTTGTTTTCACAGCACAAGATGGAGAATCCTTTTCGGGAACCGGAGAACGTATATCGCAGAGGTGGTGGTGAGTTTGACACCAAATCTTTATTTGCAAACTTGAAAAACTGGTACTTAAGGGACGACGCATGTTTTGGCATAAACAGACCTTAGAAGCTTATCTTCAGGTCAAAGGGTTCCACGGGGCTCTGTATCATTCAAAAGCCCTCCTATGGTACTGATAATACAGAATTTATGAAAAGATGGCACAGAATATGGAATCAACCTCCTTCAAAATGTTGAACTATTTTGGAATTTGCCCAACCAGTGAGGGAAGAGTTAACTGTCCAGATTGGGGAGGTTGAGACTTTATTAAAACAACATGTTGATGCCTCAGAATGGGATAGATTAAATAAGCTATTATTGGACAAAGTCACCAAATATGATGCAAAGATCAAGAACAAAACAAAGAAAATTTATCAGGGACGAAAACGACTATCTAAACGATAGAGTTTTTAATTGGACAGACCCAAAAGATCTGAGTTACGATCCATTTTGAAAAAGGGAGTAATTCCTCCAATGATTCCATAGATAATACCTTACTGGATTACACTACTGGCCCCTCGATACTGATGAATCAGAAATATTAACTAATGATCTGATGGGGAACAATTAGCAGGACCATCTCCTATGTACAATCAGGAGACCAGGCGCAGTCAACGGCAGTGCTGTACTCATTTCAAACAGTCCAATTTCAAAGAGGCGGACAAGGGGGCAGGGTGGAAGAAGAAACAAGAACAAATACTAATACATAATGCTCTCAAAGTAACAGCTCTTGAGTCTTTGTCTAATGAAGATCATTCCATGCTGAATTTTTGGTGAATCTGGTCGTGAAAATACATACAGAACCCTTAACTTAACATCGCAATTGGGTAGTAAGCAAGTTTGTGAACGTTTAGACAAAAGTGATGTAAATGAATTAAATGGGGTGATGTTGAATATGGATGGGCACACTGTAATTGACAATGTTTATAGTAACACAAAATTTTTTCTGAACCAACTTCTGTTAAAAACATGGTGGCTGTGGTGAATTTGTCTGATTATAATTTAACATCCAGTGAAAATGCGGTATTAAGCAAGGGCTCTCATTTTGTCCTACAGCTGATATTAATTTTTCAATGTGTATGTTGATTTACACAAACTAGGAGAAATCTCACATTTAAATGTATTTATGGCAATGATGACACTGAATTGGGAGATAAAAGGATTTGTCAAAACTACAATCTAGATCTGAATATTGTCCTCCTATGAATCCTGTGGTTTCAACATTTGTAAAAAATGTGAACTTGATTTACAACGATTACAGGGAAAATAATTTCAAATTTTGGGACAATTGTACTAAAGATGAACGGGCTGCTTTAAAGATGTTAAGTGAAAATAAGTCCCTAACAATTAAGCCCGCAGACAAAGGGGAGCAATAGTAATATTAAATACCAGAGACTACATTATGGAAGTCAACAGGTTAATTAATGATGAATCATCCTATAAAAAGATCTCACAGGAGGTGATTAAGAAATTCAAAAACAGGTTAGATAACATTCTGAATGAAGGTTTTTGAAAGGCTACATTTCAGATGTGGAATACAGAACTATGACTGTTAATTGTCCAGTAACACCCACAATATATGCATTGCCTAAAATACATAAAAGCTTAGCACAGCCACCAGGGAGACCAATAGTCTCGGGAAAGGTTGGTTAACATAACCTGTTTCATTATATCTAGATGCCCTTCTACAACCAATAGTTAGACAACTAAGATCATTCCTCAGAGATTCTACTCAAGTTGTCCAGATAATTGAGGATTTAAGTATGGAACCTGATTGGTCCTTTGCAGTAATTGATGTCAATTCCCTTTATACAATGATTCCACACAAGGAAGGGTTGGATGCCCTCTCCTATTTTTTGAACAGGAGAAGTGAAGAAGAACGTAGAAAGACTCACTATTTTTCTGGTACAGCTTGCTGAATGTGTCCTACAGATGAATGTTTTTTTGTTCCAGGGACAACCTTATCATCAAATACGGGGCACTGCTATGGGTACAGCCATGGCACCTACCTATGCCAACTTATTTGTTGGCAAGTGGAAATTGATCATCTATATGACGCTGCCACAAATCATATATTTCTTATCTGGATTTGTGGCGACGTTATAGATGATATTTTAGTTATATGGAAAGGATCACATGACGAGTTTGTTTTGTTTGTTAAGTGGATGGAAGATACTAGTCTATTAAAATATCAGTTTGAACTTAACAAAGTTAACATCAACTTCCTTGACTTGAAGTTATATAAAGATAACAAGGAGGGTATGTAGTACTTTGTTCCAGAAAACCACGGACAGGAATAGTTTACTGAGATTTGAGAGCTGTCATCCACACCATACTCACCATAATATACCTAAGGGACAGCTTATTAGGACATTAAGGAACTGCACTGAACCAAATGAATATAATAAAACAAAGGAGAACAAGTAAAAGATTTTTAGAAAGAGGTTACAGTCATCATAGTATTGCATCTGCCATTCAACAGGTAGACACTATGGACAGAAATCAAATTTTACAGTACAAATTAAGGGAGCCAAATAAAAGCAGGAATTTGAATGTCCTTTTGTCACTAACTTTTCTAGTCGGGCTGACAGAATTAGAAGCATTGTTAACAACAATTGGCCCATCTTACAGTTGGAACCAAAACTAAGGGAGATAGTGGATAGGGCCAAAAAAGTTATTTTTCAGTAAGTGCAAGAGCATTAAGGACCATATAGTGTTTAATTGCACTGAAAAAAAACAATGAGATGAAACAAACTCTTGTGGCTTCCAAACCAATGGGCACATACAAATGTGGTAACTGTATATATTGTGTTACATATATAACAGTAAAAGTATACTACACCCAATCACAGGAAGGTAATAACAACCAATGATTTGATTACCTGTAACAGTACTGGTGTGGTGTACTTACTACTGCGTGAATGTGGAGCCTATTATGTAGGAAGAACAATACGAAAATTTAAGGTTAGGATTGGTGAACATGTAAGAGCAGTTGACAAGGGTGATTTAAATTATGCCATCGTCAAGCATCTGTTAACTAATCAGCTGTGCAAACACAATTTTAAGTTTTTGGTCTAGAATTAGTAAAATTGGGCCTCGGGAGGAGACATTAACAAAAAAATAGGCCAAAGAGAAAGTTTTGGATTTTCTCACTGGGAGCTTGTACTGGTAAAGGGCTTAACGAAAACATAGATCTCTCAGCATTTTGCAAAATATAAAAGTTAACGCAAAGCAGAGTTTTTTAGGCACTGAATGTTGTGTTCTACATAGTCTATGTTGGTCCCTTTACCATGCGTATATTACAGTTATGCCTTTATAAAGTATTAATATAGGCAAATACTATAGCTATTTAATGTCGTGATTTTTCTATAAAACATTGCCCACTAGTTTATTTTTAAGTCATTTCTCCACCAGATACCAAATAGGTACACATTGTAAGCCATCAAATGCTCTGTAAGAATAGTGCCTGTAAGTCAATTCTCTAAACCCTTAGCCACTTGATAAGTTTGTTGTTTAAAATAAAAACAACATGACATCTATATTTGCCTAATAAAATATGTTAAAACAAACATTTTATGTTCAATTTAACTATGATATATGTATTTCATTGTGATTATTGCAATTTGGACTAATAATTGATTGACCATTTGCAAATAAATAAATAAAATATATATTTGAAAGTTTAAAATATAAATTACATATTACAATAGAGATTGGACAAAAAATGGCTATCGGGGCAGATGTTTTGAACTTACTGAAATATTTTAATCACACTTTTGTGGGCGTTATGGAATTTAAATGTATTTTAAACATTATCTGCATGTCTTTGCAAATTTACCTTTTAAAGTTGAATGACTAGCCAAGAATGGGTTAAATGATCTTGATTTTATACATGACAGTGATTGGCCCACGTCTGTCATATGGTTGCACATAAAATGATATTTAAATGGTTTAAAATTGTGGCACTAATTTATTCTGATGAAGCCTAGCAGAGACTAGGTGAAACGTTAATTTGTCTGCTTGTCCTCCATATAGCATTTGCTGCACGTTGGATATTAAACGCTGGAACATCTTTGTAGGTTTTGCCTTTTTCTTAAGCTGTGTGGGTGCTTATTTGTGTATATTAAAAGTTATTAACATGCAAAATTTGGGAATTAACATTAAACTGACTACTCAATCCTAACTGTAGTGGCAGACTATGCCCCTAGAATTAATTAATATATATATATATATATATATATATATACACACACACACACACACACACACACACACACTGTATAGATATAACAACCATGGTATTACAGTGTATGAAAAGTACTACAAAAGTGAAATTCTGTACTTTCTACCTGTATTTCTCACTATTCTATTTTTCTCAATTAATTGATTCTTACTTTTCAATCACTACATCTCCTGTGTTGGAGAACCACATAGCATTCATTTGGTTTTCTCAGGAACACCCAGCACAGCATCACAGGAAAGAAAAAAATGTGTTTCGTCACTGCCTATGCCCCACAGAATAAAATGTACGATGCTATTAATTATTCAGCAAAAGTTTCACTACAGACCTGCAGATGAGACACCAGTTACAGTTAAAAGTAACATATCCTGGCAGTAGCATGCTATAAAGACAGTTTGGATGAAAACAGTAATGAAAACAAATAAATTACATTTTTTGTAAATCTCACTAAGCATGGGCATGCATTCTAAAGCATTAAACCCTTTGCAAAGCATCCTGGGTATGGAAATCTTTCTGGTTGTGGAGGAGGAGAGAGAATACACTGTATAGAAAACCAATGGTAAAGGCATTGAGCTGTCCCAAGAAGAAGCAGAACCTCACTGAAAATCAAAAGTGGCATCTCAGCTTGGCTATTTTGTGTAAATACATGGCTTGTAAAGCAGTTTGGAATAGTTTATGAAAACACAAGATAAGTAAAAATTCTATATTTTTCTATAGCCCACATGGTACCAGTAGTTATTCACACTACCAGTATTTAATCGAGATACCAAAGGCCATCAGAGATGCCATGTAAGTATTTCTGACTATGCCTTCCTATTTTCCTCAGTGACATTGTCTCTTACTTCCTTCTTCAACTTGTTGCATAAACAACAGCAAAGTAAAATCCCACACAGACCAATGAACTTACTTAATCACTACTCACCCCAAGAGGACCAAAACAGTATCCCTTCATCAAAACAGACCTTCATCCACTACAGTCCAATGGATAAGCCATCTATTACAAGCAGAAGTAACATATCCAAAAACAGCTTGAAAAAGAGCAGTATGTGGGATTCATAAATGTTAAGGACAGATCATTTTAAATTTTGTTGGCTTTTGTAAATCTCTAAGACACATGCATGTATTTTAAAGCATAATACCCTATAAAAGCATCAAGGGTATGCCAATCCATCTGTGTGCCTGGTCTGGAGGAGATGCTGTACAAGTAAACTCAATCAGCACTATATTCTAAAAGCCATGCCACTTGTCAGACCTTATCAAAGCTAATTCATGCACACTAAGCCTCACAATAATCTCTAAAATCTACACAAAAGAGTATGCATGACTTCTAGAGATGCTGGAAGCTACATTAGCCACCTAAAATGCTAATACATACTCAAAATGAGAAAAGATCATCTTAGAACAGTATAAAGGCTAATCTAAAATTGAATAAAATAGTATAAGTATGTATTTGTCACTGCAGCTTGCCCCACCACAATAATTCATGTTTTGATGTGTTTTCTTTTTCTATCAGAATTTTGCTGTGGTAATATTGGTATTATATATTACATAGAAGGATGTGGCATAGTTTTCTAAGTTTGATAATGGATTAAGCAGAATTGCTTTGCATAAAACATTTTAGAAACAAAAACGTAGAATTTGTTGGCAAAAGGACTATTTGATCCACCCAGACTGCCCAGATTTTCTCTGCCTAGTCTGTCTATGCAGATGCTAGCAGGTCTGTGGCAACTCTCTCTACTCTCTACCTGTTTTCTAATACTCCCCTCTGTCAAGCCCACACATGCTTAAAGCACCCCACTGCCTTCTCCTCCACCACTTCCACTGGCAGTTTGTTCCAGGCATCTACCACCCTATCAGTGAAGAAATCTTTCCTCTCCTCGCATCATTCTTGAATTGCTCCTCCCTCCCCAGGTTCATTGCATCCCCTTGGTCCTGGTGCTTGTTCTCATTTGAAAGAGACTCCCCCTGCACCATGTATATGCTTGTGAGGTACTTGTAGGTCTCTATCATGTTACCACTCGCTCTACTCTCTTCCAGGGTGTACATATTGAGATCCCTCAGTGTATCATTGCAGGTCTTCTTGTGCAACCCCATCAACATTTTAGTTGTCCTCCTCTGAACTGCTTCTACCCTGTCTATGTCCTTTCTGAGGTACAGCCTCCAAAACTGGACACAGGACTCCAGGTGGGGTCTCACCAGCGAGCCATGCAGTGGCACTGATCACTTTCTGGTATAAGAAGAAACATTTGCTTGTTTCAAAAACAGCCTTTATCTTTGCACTGGGTAAATAGTTTATTTTCTGCTATTATCAAAATCCAATTCATTCCACAAATAGTAACTTCCTGTCATTAGTGCTCAGTCACAAGCTATAAACTAGAGTAGCTATGCTGTGGCTATTACATCATAACAATTGAATTATTTTATATAGCATTTTCAAAATTAAACAAATCAGAGACATTACTTGCATGTGTAGACAAGTCACTTGATAACAATATAAACTGAATTTAATAGCAGTTCTTGAAAATGTAACCACAGAAATATAGTGTGCACTAACATGGTGAGCTTAATATACAAAATCAAGAGGTACAGAACCTGGGAGTAGCAGACAGAAGCATAATACAAGAAAATACCAGGATGGTCTTCTGAGGAGCTAGAGTGGCAGTCATTAGGGTTGTAGGCCAAGAAGAATAGATTGGTTTTAAAGTGATATATAAAAGGTAGATGAATCAATGAGTTTTACAGGGCTTTACAAATCTTAATACAGTCATGTCTTAACCTTGCTCTCCGGACCATTTTGTATAAATACTGGCCTGGTTCATTGTGTGCCATTTCACTGCCTGTTGACCCATACAGTACTTATAAGTTTGGCTTGCTCCAAAGAAGAATTAATTTTGCTAGACTTAAACTGCACTCAGATTCTGAGCATAACCTGAAATGTCAATATCTTGATTTTTACCTTTCATGTCCCTCTTCATGAAGCAGGTTATCTTGTTTGGTACCCATGACAAAATATTTTAAGAAAGACATTTTGAGACCCTACTGGTGCTAGACTGGTGGGGACTAAGGCAGAAAATGGGCAGACTCAATGAACTAAGGGTATCTTTCTCCTGTAAAGTTCTGTTTCTGTTAAAAGATAGTGCTTAAGTCACAGTAGCTACAGTAAGAGAGTGCTTAGATCTAAGGGTCCAATCCTCAGAAGTAGTGCATCCTGATTGGCACCTCCAGAGGGGGTTGAAAATGAAACATAGAAACACAGGCAATGGTGGGAAAAGTCTATATGTCCATCTAGTCTGCCAGAAGGTGGGGGACTTATGGTGTGTAGAGGTCCTGCTCCACAAATACAGGGACCTCTGTGCACTCAAGCCCTGTCATCTGGCCTCATCTGCACATGATTCTGAGCTGTGTGTGGCTACATAGGTAGCCTCAAAAGGCCAGGGGCCATAGGGTAGGTGTAGATATGTGCTGCATCCTGGAAGTGATAACCACCATGTGGAAGGATGGTTTAGCTGTCAGTCACAATATCTATTTAGGGAAGGCATTAGTGGCTACATACCCACCTCCACCCAGCCACATCCTTGGTCTCAGGGCCCAATAAGCCCCTCCTACAAGTCTTAAGTCTTAGGGCCTCTGTTGGAGGGATGGGGTATCATCCACACTGGACAGTGTGTCTGCAAAATTTCAATTTATTCCAGTTGCTAATCAGCAGTCCTGGAGGAGATGAGATCTACTTGTGACCAGGACAGGCATCTTATTGGATGTTTGTTGTCCAGATCAGCTTTTCTCACACCTACTGCCCTATGTGTTGGTTTGCACAAGCACAGCACAGCTGGCAGGGACTGTGGATACTGTCTGATGTGAATGGGTATCTGGGGTGCAGAGCCACAGTTGGGATATGCTTTATTTGAGCATATCCCAGCCACCTATTTGGGTCAGACCCATAATACTGTAATGATCCATTTTACATGGATGGAGGCTGGCACATAGCACCAGCATTTTGATCCAAGGCAGGACTACTTTCCCACCACCACCACATCATTTTTAATTGACTAATGCAATGCAGACAAAGCTATTTTAAATTAATTTATGTACCAAAATACGGTAATAAGGAACACTCTCCTCCATGAAGACTTAGTTTTCTCCCCAGATGTGGTTTGGGTAGGTGGACTTACACTCAAAATGTATGATAAGTCAGGGCTGGCCGCCACTGCAGCAGTAGTGCTACCATTTGCAACTCTGAGGACCTGGCTTTGGAGACGAGCAGGGGCATCAGAAGGCTGGCCATGGGAGAAGGATTGAGGATCATGTGGACTGCTCTCCTCTGGGGGCTGGGAAGCTCCTGGTGCTCACCCAACCCCTGGTGGAGGCCAGCAGTCTTATAACCAGTGCAGACAGTTACTGGATGCATGCAGATGACAATATTTCTGCCCTGTTGTCATTGCATATCCCACCTCCCAGGAGAAAACAAAAAACTTGGCCATGCAGGATGCCACCTTCCTTGTGCCACAGGTCCCACACTACTGATCCTTGGCACCCCAGAGCCGTACACTGTCATCTGATGGGAGTGAAGGGCTCTCCTGAAGGGTTCACCCTGGGAGACAAACCAGGATGTAATTCTGGGTTGGGTATGTCCCAGGCAGGTGGATGACAAGGCTGGGCTTGGGGTAAGGCCAATGGGGGCTGGTCCTGGGGACACAAAAAGTACAGCAAATAAAAAATCTTTCTAATGTATCCAGAGGCATCATAGTAGAGGAGCAAAGCTCAGTAATACTGGGTCTATTGTCATGAGCACCAGTGTCATTGTCCTTGTTTCTCCCAGCCCATCTGAGACATTAGCACTCTAGTGGTGCAGTTTGGGACATGCACAACAGCATCACAGCTATGCACCTGGCCAACATGCTCCCCTCATTCTTCCAAGCCCTGTGCTGCCACCCATGGTCACTCAAGTGACAGCACTGCAGTGATGTCAATGACCCTGCCTTTTACCTTCCTTCACTGGAAGAGTAAAGCATCTGGGATGCTTAATCCTCCTTCCTATTCTGACCCTCCAAAGACCAAGGTACAATCTCAAACACAAGTCACCCAGCATTGTGAGAGTTGTCCTACAGCTGCACCAAATCTAATCAGCTGTTTGGTTTATGTGCTTTCATGCTTCGCTGTCCATGTAGCCCAACACCTTTTTCAGGCAAGGATTCACAGTGTCATTCAAATGCAGTGGCTGCTCCTGATGGGCTGCAGAGCTCCATGTGAGGAACAAGGCAGCTGGTCCACAGGCGACACTAGCACAAGGATTTGCATCCATTCTGAAGCCAGTGTCAAGTCACCACTAGATCTATTTCACTTTATAAGCAGCAGGTGTGAGCATTCACTGCATGACCAGTGGACTGAGATATCGTACACAACAGTTTTAAAATACTATACTTAGACTAGCATTTCCTTAAGTCAGTGTGCTGTGTATGTGTAACTACTCATCAAAACATACTCTACAATAAAAATCGAGTTCCCAAATCTGAGCTGGAGATGCAGTAGTCTGTGAGTTGTAATGACCAAAGGGCATCTTGCTACTTTCTACTTAAAGAAAGAATAGTTGCACTTGGAATCCATCAGTGCACAGGAGCTGAGACAGCATGGATTGACAACAGGAAGGTCATGTCAGACAAATCTGATAGATTTTTGGACTGGGTGACAAAGGAAGGTAATTGGGGGCAGTAGATGTCACCTTCCTCTGTTTCAGCAAGGGCTTTGTCACCATCCCACATAAAAGGCTGATTAACAAGCTGGGCAGTCAGGGTGTGGGGCTAAGGGTGGTAAACTGGTTTACAAACTGGCTAATGGACAGGAGGCAGAGGGTGGTGGTAAATGGGATCCAATCTGGAGAGAGGGTGACCAGTGGGATACCTGAGGATCAGTCCTTGGGCCAGTCTTGTTTAATGTCATTATTGACATTGCAGAAGGGTTGAGGGAAACTCTGCCTATTAGCAGATGACACCAAGATCAGTAATAGGGAGGATACACCAAATGGTGTAGAGAAATGAGGAGGACCAGGGAAAGCTTGAAAAATGGTCTGAGGTGTGGCAATTAAGGTTCACTTCAAAGAAGTGCAAAATATTGCACCTGGGATTAAGGAACACTGGGGAAAGCTACAGGATGGGGAGGTTGCTGATGATCAGCAAGGAAGAAAGGGACCTGGTGGTTATCATTTCAGATGACCTAAGGTGTCTAAGCAGAGTAAGAAGGAGGCAGGGAGGGCCAGTGGCATGTTAGGGCGCATAGCCAGATGTATCACTAGCAGAAGGTGGGAGGTGGTGATGCCTTTGTATGAAACACTGGTGAGGCCTAACCTGGAGTACTGTGTGCAGTTCTGAGGCCACACCTTCATAAGTACATCAACAGGGTGGAGGCGGTCGACAAAGGGTGACAAAGATGGTACAGGGATTGCACAAAAACATATGAAGAGAGATTAAAGGACCTCAATATGTACTTGCAGGAGGAGAGAAGGGATTGGGATGACATGATAGAAACATTCAAGTACCTTAATTGCATAAACAAGAGACATCTTCTAATACAGGAGGAATACAAGAATGAACAAGGGGCATGATATGAAATTAGTAGGTGGCTGGTTGAGGGGAATGTGAGGAAGTTTTTCTTCACAGAGTGTGGTGGACACATGGAATAGTCTGCCACAAGAGGTTGTGGGAGAGAGGACAGTGGAGGGATTTAAACATGCCTGAGACAGGCATAAGGGAACCTTATAGATGGGAAGGAGAGGCAAAAAGCCATTGACAAAGTAGGGTCAGAGGCCACATACAAGTGTAGGGCTTACAGGCAGACTGAATGGGTCTAGAAGTCCTAATCTGTCAGCAATTTCTATATTTCTATGAGTAGTGCACATCAGTGGAACAGTTTCACATTGACTTGCCCTGGCTGTAGCACATGACCTTTACTGGCTTCTACCCCTGACCCCAAAATGTCAACCTGCCCCTCCTCAACACAATGTTGGCATCTTTCCTCTATTCAGAGGAATGGTTGATAGAGTCTGCCTTCACACTAAACATTAATATTGCTCCATGCTACATAGTGAGCCAAAAGGGGCAATAAATGTACATCAGCCTGCACACTCTGCCTTAGGTGCCAAGTGGCCTACTCTGCCCCTACCCCTTATAGACCCTGCAATACAGCCACGCACCTGTCCAACCCTATCTCAAAACCTCCATTGGCTTGCCATCACCAACTTCTCTGGAAACCTGTTCCCTTGTCCACCACTCTTTTGGATAAAAAGTGCTACAAAAATGACATCCCTCCCACTCCCCAGCCCCACCCCCACACACACTTTCATTTATTTCCTCTGAATTGCTCTATTCATACTTAACTCAGATATGTCTTTGCAACCCACACTGTTTACTCCATGCAGGCATTTGTATGTTTCTATGATGTCCACTCCACCATCATCTAGTCTCCAGGGTGTACATGTTGAGGTCTTGAAGCTTGTCTTTTACATCTTTTCCCCATAACCTGAATCATTTTGGTCAACCATCACTGTACCACTTCTATCCTCTTTCAGGTGTTGTGTAGGCATGGACTCCAGAACCTAGCACAGTATCCCAGGAGGAACACACCTAAGACATGTGTACTGTAAGAATCACCTCCTGGCCTATACTTATTATTCCCTCCCTAAACACTTAAGCATTTTTAGCCCTCCCACTATCCTATTACACTGAGCTATGGATATCAGGTTTTCCTGTATTACTCTCCCCAGCTCTTTTCGTTAATTTTCTTTCCAATAAAGAAGACTGCTAGGATTTCAAGTCTTTAAAATAATGAAGGAATGAGAGACAGCAGAACAGTAAACAAGTTAAATGTACAAATAAGGATGCACTAATGTTTGTTTTCCTAAAATAAACTATTTTACAGGGAAGTGCACAATTCAACTGAGGAAAGATTGGTTTATGGCATAGAAAATAACAGCACACTACTTGAATGTACCCCAAGATCACTGCAGGCTAAAGTTCTTGGTTTGTACAGCGAGTCCATGAAACCAGGAGAGAAGAGGTAATCATTATGTCTTTATTTACTTTGGAGGGTACTAAAGTTTACAAAAATATTTTTAATCGGCTGGCTGAGTAGCATAGCAGCAGTAGGCACCTCTTGCTAAGCCAGGGACTTTTGTTTTAACTCGGTTTGCTACTTGAGACTAGAAGAGGAGGAGGAGGATGAGCAGTCTAGAAGATATTGTCCTCTTTCAGGGAAGGTGGGTTGTGATTCCCACTGCACTACTGCCACCTGGTTAACCAGGTGTCATTGCAGCTTTGAGAATACAGTGACATGAGGGGTTGCTCTGTGGTGCATTACATGTGCCTGCAGCAGATCCCTCTGGATTCCATTGAAGAGCAAAGAGAAAAAATACAGAACAGACAAGAAGCCCCATCTGAGAGGGTGTTGTCTCACTAACAAGTCAATAAAGTATCAATCCCTGCCTCAGGAAATAACCTTGTCTGCCCCCCAATTGGCAGCAACATGATGGGGAAAGGGAGCACTTGCTGAAGGAGATGACAAGCAGGATCCCATCTCAGGTGGGAGTGGTGGGAGCAAGAGGAGGTTATGCAGCACTCAGTTGGTTGAGCTGCATCTTTGCAGGAGTGGGTGTTTCAGGAAGTGGATCTCTGCAATTTCTAGGCAGGCAGAGGCAGAGGCAGAAGTGGCCATTAGAAAAGGTTCTGGATTGTAGCCACAGGAGAATAAACTGATTGCCATAAAAGACAAAGTGGAAACAGTGTTTCATGAAACAAAATATTTAATCGGGCCATAACTCATTATGCCAGCTTGTTAGAGCAGCAGAAGTAAGATTACTAGACCCCCAGCAACCTAAGTGTGTTGCAGAGCTTAGTTTGCTGGAGGTTGGCCAGAGAAAGGAAGATTGAGCATCCCATGGACATATCTGTTCCTGCAGGAGGGTGGGAGTGTGACAGGGTCAGTAGATGACCTATAAGAGGTAAAGGTCAGGTTAGAGCCTGTGGGGAATATGATTGCAGGTAGTGACACCACCTAAATGGACATCACCCCAGGCTAACATACATCATTTCAACTTTGCAATTTCTTTTAACCCCTCCCCCACAGAGTCAAGAGCCTTCCAAACTGGATTCACAATAAAATCAACCTCCTGTTCTGTCTTCAGGATGCAGGCTCTGCATATCAGCAAGCAGAGCTAGGATGGAGCTGAGCTACTTGGTCTAGGCACCTGTTCCCGATTACAAAAGAGGATTAGTTTTAAAGTGGAAGCTATACAGCAAGGCTCCTTGTGGTGCCAGAATGTGGATATCCTGTAAATGAAAGCTAGATAGATGAAAATATACTTACCTTCATTCTTTTTTTTTTCTCTGCTTCCTCTATTTACCTTGGTTTCACCTTGTGCTGGCAAGCTGGTGGTGATTTCTTCCTCTGCTTCTCTTTCTTTCTCAACCCTTTCCCCAGGACAGCATTAGGTCCAATCCCTCATACCCCAGGGAAGTGGATCTAGAAGGAGGGCTGAAATGCACAGTGATCTCCCTACTGGCAGGTCAAATATAAATAAAATGTGCCCCTGCTAGGAGATACCTCAAAAGGTGCTCTATAAAACAAAGGGTTGTTTTCTTATTGTTTGTATCCTTGGCTGCCTTTTATTTTAGCAGAAGGGCTACTGTACAGACATTTCAGTTCAGCTCCTTGGAGCTTGCTATTTAAATAGGGTCTTGCTGAGGGAGCTCACACGCCATAAACACAGGAGCACTTTTAACATATTTATATATTTCCTCCCCACTCCACCTTCACAATAGCTGAGTGTTGAGGCAGTATGTGCAGTAGTTTAAGGCTTTGAGCTGCAGACCTGAGACCAGGGTTTGAATCCCACAGCAGCCTAGGTGCATACTGTGTGATCCTGAGCAAGTCACTTAACTTCCTTGTGCTCCCAGGTCACATCTGGAAACAAGCTTTGCTTAGTGTGCTACTTCTGGTTAAATGATGTTCCTTTCCCTTTCTCCAGTCGGGTGAACAGGAGTGAAAGCATGCAAGGAGCCCGACACTCTAGCTGGCAGACAGACAGTTATGCAAAAGTCTTGGGCCAGTAAGGAAAATGCTGAGCCCTGAGAAGTAACAAAGCCAGCCTTCACTCCAAAAAGAGTGGTATTCAAAGCATATATTACACTTAAACAAAGGAGGTTATTTAATAGAATACAGATTTCTATCCCCCAGAACTGCAAGCACAGCAGCCAACAGGGAGGGGTGAAACATGGAGCCATGTGCTCCACACTTGCCACTCAGTACTGCAGACTGAGACCAAGAACTGTGTAGAATTCACAAACATGGTGTTTCCTCAGGCCAGCAGGGAAGGCTGAGCCCTGAGTAGGGTTGCCACCTGTCAGGTTTTTTTCCTGGTGGTCAGGTTTTCAGGGTCCCTATCAGGTAATCCGGTTTTGCTCTGTGCTGGTCAGGTATTTGAGCCATTTTGAGTGCTCACATACTTTTAAAATAAATGTTGTCATATCACTCATTGTTTCAGCTACATGTTGAAGTTACAAACAAGTTCTGTTATCAATGTAGCCTTTTGTTTGTGAATGCAGTCACCCTAGGAAGTGTAAAGTATGGCCATTAACACCATTAGCACTTACTTAACCTAATCTTTACCACTGCATCTTAAAGTGGCATAACAGCACAGCTGTCCCCACCTTTGTAACAGTAACAGAGCCAGTTCTCCTCCACTTTCATTTGCTGGTAAACATTTTCATCTCTAATAGAATTTAGGCATTTTTAAATGTTTTAAAAATATTTTATTTCCTTAAGAAAAAGCGTAGTCACTTCTTTGGCTTTTAAATAGTACTGTGAACATGAACAGGAAATGGAGGCAGAAAAGATATAAGGTATGTATACTATTGTATGCTATTTACAGTATTTCCTTGTCTTCCCCAGATCATATCTGTAAATGAGATTTTTTTTATCACTATATGTTTATCTGGTAAACCAGTATAAATAAATAAATACATAAGTAAATAATTAGGAAGACCCTAGGAAAGTAACTTTAACAGGTACAGTATAGTATCTTCACATATTTGTTGAGCTACTGCTTTAAGCATTGTTTTTACTGATATAACAAATGGACTTCTAGGAGGAACAATGCATGATGAGTCATGAAAGGGGTGGGGCTAGGGAGGAGCTTAGGATCCGGTTTTTGCCTCATCCAAAGGTGGCAACCCTGGCCTGAGGCTGAAAAGGATCATTGTTATAAGGACTATATAACTATATAACAAACCAATCACACACACACACAAAAAGTAGATACATGTGGGAGTAGTGCAATGTAATGGCTGTGGGGCAGTAGACTTCCTGGAGTCTTTCTGGAGGCTGAGATGCTTTCTGGAGGCTGAGATGCTGCCCTATTTGCAGACAACTTTCTGCCCTGAGGGAGGAAGTTTCCAGTCTCAGGCCACACTGGACTGTAGTAAGAGAACCTTCTCCCAGGCCACACTGGACAGTAGGAAGGGAACCTCCCCATCCAGGGAGCACCAGAGCCACCACCACTACCTCAGAGGTTGCAAAGAAAGCACAGCAGTTGGACCACAGTGGGCGCAGGGAGGGTGAGGATGGCGGAAGAGAGGCACACCCAGTCAGTCATTCCACTCCACATTCCATACACCATTCTTGGGAGCATAGTTCCCTATGGATGCTTCCACAGAGGAGACTAAGGAGACTGAGGACAACTGTCACAAGGGAGGCCCACAGGAAGGAGGCAGAGGACACCACAGGAAAGGAAGCAGCTCCTGGTGGGGACTCAATTATTAGGGGACAGAACTGGGGGAGCAGGAAAAACTGAAGTAAGGTGTGCCTGGTGCCATTGCTTGGAGGGACAGGAAGCATCCTCAGGATCCTGAGAACAGCAGCACAGGAGTCTCGAGCTAGATGTCATTGTCTACCTAGGGACAAATGACTTGGCTCATCATGAGATTAGAGCAGTATAGGAGGACATTTTAGAGTTGGGAAGGGCCTAAGACAAGTTGCATACACAGTATCCTTCTCAGAGGTGCTGCCTGTCAATGGCATGGGTGAGGCGAGGGTATTGCACCATGCAGTTTAATGAATGGCTGAAAAGTGGTGTGGAGCACAGGGGTTTGGCTTCATTGAGGACTGGGGTTCCACCTGGAGGGACACTCAGCCTATACTGGCAGGATGGTCTGCATCTGTCCAGGGAAGGAACAAGTCTTCGAGCAATCGGGTTTAAATGCTTCATTGGCAAGCTTTTTAAACTAGTCAAGGGGAGGCACTGATAAGCAGCAGGAAAATCCCAGCCTCCCTACAAAACAGGGTACTAAATGAGAAAAGACCGAGGTAGAAAGGTCAGTGTGGATGCTGCAACAGAAGGTAAAGCCATCAAAAATGGAGAGCAATGAGTACCAGTGCCTGTAGTCTGGGTAACAAGCTTCCTGAATTAGTGGCCTTGATGGAGGAGGAACATCTGGATATTGTGGCAGTCACAGAAACATGGTACACACAAAACCATGACTGGCATAAACATACCAGGATACACTATCTACAGGAGGGACAGGAGAGTAAAGAGGAGGAGGAGTAGCTCTTTGCATAAGGGAAGAAATCAAAGCAACAGAACAAAAGGGTAAACAGGGGAGAAGATGCACTGTGGGTCAATTTGGAGATAGGCAATGGCACCACAATCCGCACAGGGTTAGTATACAGACCTCTCAGGGGAGGAAATGGACTAGGAAATGATAGAAAGTATACTTAGAATGGCAGAAAAGGGAGATATTGCTGATGGGTGATCTGAATATGCCAGATGTTAACTGGAGTGCAGTTGCAGCAGCCACTTGAAAGAGTGGGGTTATTCTAGATGCCCACAGGGGCATGCCTCAGACAACTAGTATTGGAACCCACTCAAGAGGAAGCTATCTTAGACCTGGTTCTCTCAAATGGAGATGGAGAGAGGATCACAGATGTAGAAGTGAGTAGCCATCTGGGAACTAGCGACCATCGAACAGTATGGTTCACAATAAACACAGCAATAGAGTCAAGCCACACAAAGGCAAAAGTATTGGATTTTAGGAGGGCTGACTTTGCTAAAATGGGTGAGTGCCTAAAGAATGCACTAGCAAATGGGCAGGAAGGAGGGTGGAAGAACAATGGGGAATAATAAAACTGCCATCACAGAGGTAACAAGCCTTTGTGTGAAGCAAATAAACAAAACAAAATGATGTAAGAAACCACTATGTTCTCAAAGGAAGTGGCAGTGAAGGTTCAAGAGAAAAGAAAGCATTCAGGAAGTACAAGGAATCACAGAAGGAGCAGGACAGAGAACTGTATCAGTTAAAGCAAAGGAAGCTGGAAGGCAGTCAGAACAGCAAAGGCCCAAACCGAGGAAAAGATAGCCAACTCAGTTAAGAAGGGGGATAGAACCTTTATAGGTACATCAGGGAGCCGAAGGAAGACCAAGGGAGGGAGGGATAGTGAGGCTTAATAAAGGGGAGAGAGGGTGGCAGAGGGTGACTGTGAAAAGGCAGAGATACTAAACAAATATTTTTGCTCAGTATTTACAAATGAAGAGGGGAGGTACCTAAACAAACAATAGAAACACTCTGGGTACAGAAGTTGATACCAGCCCATTTACAGAAGAAAGGGTTCTGAAAGAACTCTTAAAACTGAAGGTGGACAAAGCAATGGGGCCTGATGGGATTCATCCCAAAATTCTAAAAGAACTATGGTAGAACTAGTGACACCACCGACTACCCTCTTTAACAAATCATGGGAGGATGGGGTGGTTCCCAAGGACTGGAGGAGGGCAGATGTGATCCTCTCACAAAAGTGGGAGCAAGGCAGTAGCAGGAAACTACAGACCTGTTAGTTTAACCTCAGTGATAGGGAAAATGATGAATCACTTCTGAAGGAAAGAATTGTCGAGTATCTAGAGGCCAGAGGGGCACAGGACCCAAAGCAGCATGGATTCACAGCGGAAGGTCATGCCAGACGATCTAATAGATTTCTTTGACTGGTGACCAAAGTAGTATATCAGGGAGGGCTGTGGACATGGCCTACCTAGACTTTAGCAAGGCATTTGACACAGTCCCACAAAAGATTAATATACAAGTTAGCCAGCCTGGGAGTGGGTCCCAAGATAACAGCCTGGGTAAAGAATTGGCTGGAGAATAGGACACAGAGAGTAATAGTAAATGGAGTCCACTCTGAAGAAAGGGGTTACTAGTGGGGTACCGCAGGGTTCAGTATTAGATCGTCCCTCTTCAATGTCTTTATAAGCTACATTGCAGAGGGACTGGAAGGAAAAGTATGTCTCTTGCAGATGACACAAAGATCTGCAACAGAGTTGATGCACAAGGTGGGATGGAAAGGATGAGAAGGACTTGGCAAAGTTAGAGGAATGGTTAAATGTATGGCAGCTTAGATTCAATGCTAAGAAGTGCAAGGTAATGCACCTGGGAAACAAAAACCCAGGGAAGAGTACACAATGGGGGTGAGATGCTAACAACAACAAAAAGGAAAGGGACCTGGGGTAGTCATATCAGATGACCTAAAGGTGGGCAAGCAATGTGAGAGGGCAGCAAGGAGGGCTGGGGAGGCATCACCAGCAGAAAACAGGAAGTTATTATCCCTCTGTACAGACAGCCGGTGAGACCCCATCTGGAGTACTGCATGCAGTTCTGAAGACCCAAACTCCACAAAGACATAGACAAGATGGAAGCTGTCCAGAGGAGGGCAACTAAAATGGTCAGGGTCTACACTGGAAGACATATGAAGAGAGACTAAAGGAGCTTATTATGTATAGCCTCGAGGAAAGGAGGGGAGGGGGACATGATAGAAACTTTCAAGTACCTCAAGGAATCAACAAAGTCCAAGAGGGTAGCATCTTTCAAAAAGAGGTGTGCAAGAACAAGGGAGCACAATTTGAAGATAGAGGGGGGCATCTCAGAGGTAATTTAAGGAAGTATTTTTTCACAGACAGGGTTGTGGATGCATGGAACGGCCTTCCAGAGGAGGTTGTGAGTCAAAACAGTGGTTGAATTCAAGCATGCATGGGACAGTCATAAGGCAATTCTAGGGGGTGAGGGTAGGAAGAAGTAGGCTGCTGGTTAACTAGGATCTGCAGCTTATCCATTAGGTAGGAAATGGGCAGACTGAGTTGGCCAAGCGTCCTTATCTGCCATCAAATTTATGTTTCTATGTTTCTATCCAACCTTAGAAGGACTAGTGCCTGCTGTCTAAAGCCAAGGTGTCCCTTCGATGTGGAATTCATGGCCTCCTGACAATGTGCAACGTAGTAGGTGAGGTGTCAGGCTTAACACACAACCATAGATACATAGATACTGCTGGCAAATAAGGGCCTATGTCCCTCAGGTCTGCCCATTTGAGCTTGTAGTTACCTTTGTTTTTCTAGAAGTCTGCTGCCCTCACCCTGACCTCCAGAATTTCTCATGTCTATCTCATGCATTCTTAAATCCTGTGATTGTTTCAGCCCCAACACTTCCTCTGGCAGGGTGTTTCACTTGTTCACCACACATTCTGTGAAGAAATTCTTCCTCACATTTCCTCTGAATCGCCTTCCCTCCAGCTAAATCCCATGCCCTGTAGTCCTGGAACAACTTTTTCACTGAAAATAGTGTATTCCTGTTCCTCCGTAAGGTACTTGTATACATCTATCAGATCCCTCTCTTCCTCCTCTCCTCCAGGTAGAACAGAAGAAGGATGTGTTCAGAAAAGTTGTTCTGTTTATCTTCTGTTTTAACTGTGATGTTTGAATAGTTTGTACTTTAAATTAGTGCTGTGAGTATTAGTGCTGTGAGTTACAACTGTTTAAATTAGTACTTTGAGTTACAACTGTTACTTGGGCTGTGATATTGTAACTGTTGAGGCTTGTGTGCAGTTGTGAGAACAGTTGTTGGCAGTGATGTTTAGAGTGAAATTTAAATCTGTGCTGTTTGTCTGGTGAGGAGTTAGAGCCCTCCCATCCACTCTGTGTTGGAGGCTTTCTTAAATACTGAAAAGTCAGTGGGGTTTGGGCTTGATGGGCTGTGTGTTCTGTTTGTGACTGAAACTTGAAGCAGCAGGAAGTGGTAGCCTGTGACATCATCCAGTACCTGAAGTCTAGACACACACTGTTAGCTAGACTGGACGCCGCACTGAACTATATGTGTTTGTGAGACTTGGGAATGCTATTGGTGGGTTTGTAATTGGGTCCATAAATGACTGCAGTCAGTATAGAGACAGAGTGCATTTCACTGTCCTATATAGGTAGTGTGAAACATGAGTAGGATTGTGGTGTGCAATGGTTGTGGGGCAGCAGAGTGGATGAACATACTGTGGAGGCTGTGAGGGTGCCCAATATGCCAGGCTTAGGAGGCTCAAGGAAGAGGTTCAGTGGCTTGGCAGGGAGCTGGAGCAGTTGAGGGGCAAGGCGAGGTTGCATTGGTAGAAGAGCTGACATCTGAGAGTATCGAGCACAACAGTGAAACAGCGGTGGGTCAAATGAGGGGTCAGGGGAAAACTAGACAGGAAGCAAGCTGATGAAGAGTTGATGCTGGTAGGGCCTAGCAAAAGGAGAACATCAGCAGGCAGGAGGAGGAGAAAACACATTGTAAGGCAAAGAGGATAGGGAACATGTTTGCTGTACTAGTGACATGGGGAAAGAGGACACAGGAGAAGATTGCACAAGGGTTAGTACTCCACGAAAAGGAGGGAGTGAGGGGCATTACTACTGGAGAGATTGAGTATGGCGTGGTAGGGGAGGATAATACTGGAGAGGTGAGAGGGAGAGGAGCTGGTAATCAAACAGGAGGAGGGGAGGGGTCTCAATTGAGTGGGGCAGGGGAAGACACTAGTGCAAATGATAAAAGCACCATTTGAGTGTCCCCCAGAATGAGAACCTGGGTGGGTCAGTGGTGTTTGGCACAAGGAAAGAGGAGGCGTACTGGTGTTGGGGGACTCCATACTTGGGGGATCAGATGGGGCAGCAAGGGAGAGGCACAGTCGGATATGGGTGAGTCCATACCGGGATTAAAGGCAGACAAGGCAGGACAGACAATCCTATGGTGCACAAGGAGGGTAGGAGGAAAATGCACAGTGTGGTACATTTGGGACAATGACCTAGCAGGGGAAATAGTGGGAGTAACAAGGGAGAGGTTTGAGGAAGTGAGAAGGTTGTGTAGGGACACTGGGAGTCTGTGGCCTTCTTGGAGGTGCTCCCAGCACACTGTTCAAGCACAGTGAGAAAGGAGAGGATTATGGAGTTGAACACATGGTTTGTTGAATGGTGTCAAACTAAGGGATATGGGAGTGGTGGGCAGCTGGGGCACTACCTGAGATAATAATCTGTTTGCAAGGGATATGATGCACCTGAGTGGGGAGGGAAGGAGGTATTAAAGCAAAGACTGGGAGATATATTGCGACAAAGGTGGATTTAAACTAGATGGGGGATGGCAAGTGGACAGCAGGTAGGCAGGGATCCGATACAGTGAAGTCAGTCTACTCCCAGGGAAGGACTTGGAGCGGCTGAAAAGGGAGGGAGTAGAAGGGGAGATGGAGGGTGATGAAGGGAAGGGGAAGAATGGAGGGTGGTCTCATTGAATGTGAGAAGCTTAGGCAACAAATCAGCTGAGCTACAGGCACTCTTGACAGTGTGGAGGGTGGATATTGCTAACATGGAAATGTGGGCAACTGAGCACCTGGGCTGGGATCTGGCAATCCTAAGGCACAAATTATACAGTAAGGACCGTAAGGAAGGGAGGGAAGGGTGGGGTGGGGTGGCAGTCTATGTGAGGACGGGATCAAATGCACACGGGATGAGGGGAAGAAAGGAGAACAGAGGCAATCTGACTGCAGCTCCTAGACTCAAGGGGTAGGAAACTGAGGATTGGGGTGGTACAGAGGCTGCCATCCCAGTCTGAGAAGCTTGACAGGGAATTAGCAGGACTGTAATAGGGCTTATGTTGTTGAAACCCCACCCTTTTTTCTGGTTCTTGAATACAGTAAGGGACTATAGTCTGCCAGTCCAGCCCTTAAACCAGTGGGTCTGGTTAGTTTTTGCTTATTTAGAGGCAACTGGTGAGTATTGTGCTATTGGAGTGATGTTTTCTTCTTCCTTCTCCCAGTAAAATCTGTTGCAACAGTGCCCTTTGCTATGCATTCGCCTATTTCTGACCTTTTTGCTCTCACTATTTTCTCCTACCCACACTTTGGCCACATGTGGGTATTCTGCCTATCCCTCTCCTTTTTCATGTTTGCATCACTCCTGTAGCCCAAACTCTGCCCGTGTAAGCCCCAGAAATTCTGTGAATAGACATTTGCGGTCGTGATATAAACAGACCCTCTCAACTGTGAGCACACGCGGCTGCACGAACGCTCACACAGAGCTTTGTGAACGTGCAAAACATCCGAGTAAATGAACATAGTGACTCATTTTCTTTACTCTGTGCAACTAGAGAAACCTTGCAAGAGGCAAAAGAAGTGCCTAAAGAAGCACAGGAGACTCCTTTTCTGGCTTTCAAGTATCCCCTTTTGGTGATAAGGAGTTAGTGCAGCAGAGTTTGTGCTAGCTTGTGCAGGGCACACCTTACTAATTAGGCTCTACAGTACTGTGTATGAGACCTGTCTTTTAAAGACAGTTTAAAGACAGATAAATGTAGAAAATACCTGCAGTAAAACTTCCTTTCAGGAATACAGAGTACAGAAGGGTTTTGTATCATTGTACTCTACTGCTTAGAAACTTTAGGTATAAAAGAAGAAGCAACTGCATATGTACCTGTGTTCTAGGTAGCAAACTGTTGTTTGTGGAACCTCTGGATCTTCCTGCAGAATAACTGTTTGTTAGATTACGGCCGGCCATGTTTTCTGCCTATATATAACAGTCACTGCTGGGTGGAGCCTGACTTCCTGGAATGTTCTTTGTTTTATTTAAACAGCCTTATTATTTGTACTGATGTGTTGCTATCCTTGTACAACACTATGGTATGAAACCTTTATGTAATGTAATATAATTATGTAGCTGTTAAAAGCATCTTTTGATTCAATGTAGAAAGCATGAGGTGCTTAGTGGGTCATGAGACTTGTAAGTGATATAAATGTGCTTGTGCTTGTAGAGCAAGCCAGTTGTTGGTAGGAGTTCTACCCTACTGGTCCCCTAGTTTTCTGCTATGTGAATGTCAGAAGCTGTTTGAGAAGATAATATAAATGTCTTTTGTTTTGTTATTACTTTATTTTCTGTACTCAGTCTGCTTATTTTTGTCTGCTGATTAAAAATTTAAGTTGAAGTTTTTGCATCCTGGACATTGCCTGGACTCCATTTGTACCCACGATCACACTAGGTGTTAGCAGTTGGATTTGAGAGGCAAGTGCAGCTCTTAGCAGTTTTGGTGCTAAAAACCATGAAGGACCAGAAGCAGTAGGCCAAGGTGGAGGTGCCCATTCCAGGGAGTTTCCACAAGAGCCATGGTGGAGAAGTATCAACTACCCTTATCCAGTGGTCTGGGTGATGTGAGGCAGAAGGTTGTCAGGACTGATTCCAAGAAGGAATTGAAGAAGGTGCAGAAGGAGGGATTCTGATTCCCTGGAGGAGGAAAAAGACTTGCCCCCTGAGATACAGGACCTACTAACATGGCTTTGTGTTAAACAGTTGGACTTGAGAAAGAAAGAGAGTGGGACAGACTACAAAGTGAAGCCAGGTGGATGGACACTATAAAGGCCATACAAGCACTAGGAACTAGTCGTCAGAGTCCTACCAATGAAGGACCAAGAAACATTAAACTAACCAAACTGGCTGACTATGATATAGAGGCATTTATAACAACTTTTGAAAGGGTGGCTACAGCCTGTAGGTGGCCCAGGGACCAATGGGTGGTTCGGCTAGCCCTTACCTCAAGGGGAAGGCCCAACCAGCCTATAGCCATGTGGAAAACAGGCACGCCATGAACTATGAGAATGTGCGCTAAGTGATACTGAAGTGCTATGACACAAGTAATGAGATCTATCATCAGAGATTTCAGACCTTCCAGTACCAAACTGCTGACTCCCCACAGGAGGCGTATGTAAGACTGCAAGACTTATGTAAAAGTGGTTACAGCCTTCTGTAATGACTATGGATCAGGTTGATGAAGCAGTTGTCCTAGAGCAGTTCATAAAAATTCTACCCTGATGTGCAAATATGGGTAGACGGAACACCAGCCAGAGACAGCAGAAAAAGCAATCCAGCTGGCTGAGGATTTTGTGGCTGCCCACCCAGCTCGTCAGAAGGGTCATTCCTGGACCAGCTCTTCCTTACCAATGGTAAGACCTCTGCATTACACTACTATTGGTAAAGTGTCTAGCAATGTTAATACTGGTAAAGTGACTAGACCCACAAGAATTTACAACCCTTCTATTGAATGTCATGAGTGTCAAGTAAAGGGCACATAGCCAGATTTTCCCCTAAGAAAAAACTGACAATACCCACCTGGACCTAGCTACTTGGGGACATTACTTTATCCCTGTTACTGTGGAAGGAAAAGAAGTGACAGCATTGCTTGATTCTGGAAGCCGTCAGACTTTGATATGTACAGACCTCGTGCAAGGGAATCAAGGGTAGAGCGAACTGGAGTTACGTGTATTCATGGCAGTGTCCATTATTGCCCCCTGAAGGACATAAGCCTAAGTCTCAACTCCCAATCACAATCCATGAAGGTGGGACTGTACCTAAATTGCTTGTACCTGTTGTGCTGGGACATGATTTCCTTATTTGAACAACTGCTGTCACCTCACCTCAGCTACGTGTGCTGTATTGACTCTAGCCCAGGCTAAAAGGAACAGACTGTTTTGGATATTTTTCCTTTGAGGAGACACTGTTAAAGCCCCAGGAAAAGTAGGAAATCAAGAAGAGAAAAGAACCTTGAAAAAAAACAATGGACTCAAAAACAGAGCATAAACTAGGATGATATAGTTGTTAATAAACACATGCTTGATTCCTTTTCAGAAAGTCAACAACAGGATCAGTCATGCATACCATTATTTGCACAGGTTGTTCCTGAAGGGTTGACTCACCCACCCCTGTTTATAGAGTTTAAAAGCGGCTGTTGTATAGACAGTGTATGAATCCCAAAACCAATGAAACTGTGGACCAACTAGTGGTCCCTTAACAGCACCAGGCCCATTTACTGTATTTAGCACATGATGTTCTTTGTGCAGGGCATGCAGGAGAGACAGAACCCTCAGTAGACTGCTACTTCATTTCTATTGTCCTGGGATTCACAAACAAGTGGCAGACTACTGTAGGAGCTGTAGTGCCTGTCAGAAAGTTGCCCTTGTTAAGAAAGTAGATAAAGTCTCATGCAACCCTTTGCCACTTGTGACCAATCCTTTGAAAGAGTACCCATGGATGTGGTAGGACCCTTTACCAAGAGCTCAAAGGAAATCGTTTTGCCCTGGTCATCTGTGATTATGCAACAAAGTATCCTGAGGAGATTTCCTTATGTACAATCACAGCTGAAAAAATAGCTGATGAGCTCTTGAAATTTTTTTAGCAAGTTAGGGATACCAAAGGTTATACTCACAGACAGGGGAACAAATTTCTGCTCAGCTTTGTTGAAACAACTCTACCTGGCTTTAGGAGTAGAAGCTGTGTATACTTCTTCATACCATCCTCAGATTGATGACTTAGTAGGCGTTTCAACAAAACACTTAAGAAGACTATGCAGAAGTATGTGGAAGATGAGGAAAACACTGGGACCTATATTTACTTATGTTTTGTTTGCATACAGGAGGTGCCTCAGGTGTCCACTGGTTTTCACCTTTGAACTTCTATATGGCAAAATCTGAGAGGACTCCTGGATATGGTCAAAGAACAGCTGGAAAGGGACAAAAGCATTTCACCCACTACACCTCTTGAGTGTGTGGCCTAAATGCACCAAAGGGTGGCAAACTATATTTAACTAGCCCATTCCTAGAACCAAGTCAAACAAACATACCAGAAAGAGAAGTATGACATGGGGTAGGTAACAAGCAGTTTCAGTCAGGGAATGTGTTCTGTTATTGCTGCCTCCACTGGCAATAAGCTGACCATGAAATGGCAGGCCCATATGTAATACAGTGACAAAGTGGGCCAGTAAACTATGCAGTGGAAATGCCAGATAGGAGACAAAAGGTAAAGGTCTGTCATGTAAACCTGTTGAAAAAATGGTATGACTGATTAGCTGCTGCTCTCTACGATGTATGTGTGTCCTAGTTCATCTGATAATGAGAAGGACTTGGCCTACCAGAGACTGGAAAAGGAAGACCCTTCCACACCCATGGTAAATGAAACATTAAGTGACACACAAAGGGCAGAAATAGAACAGGTACTGCAACACTTTCAGTGTACTTTGTGAAAACCCCTGGAAAGACACATGACATCACTCATTGCATCCATGTGGCCCAAGAGACACCTATTCAGGTAAAGTCATATAGAATACCTGAAAGGGTAAAGGGAGTTGGTAAAGAGGTACAGAAAATGAAGGACATGGGTGTGATAGAAGAATCCAACAGTAACTGGAGTTTTCCTATTGTGGTAGTTACTAAGAAGGAGGGTGGGATTAGGATATGCCTCGATTTCAGTAAATTGAGCACTGTGTCCAAATTCGATGGGTATCCTATGCCCTGCATCGACGGCATTACCGATCAATTAGGCCATGCCAAGTACATCAGCACATTGATGTTACCAAGGGTACTTGTAAATACTATTAGACCCTGAGGCAAAAGAAAAGACTGCATTCAGTACCTGTCTGGGATTATTGCAATTTGCTATGATGCCCTTTTGGCCTTCATGGAGCCCTGGCCACATTTCAAAGGCTGATGGATCACCTCCTGCGCCCTCATCTAGATTACAGTGCCACTTGTCTTGATGATGTCATCATATTCAGTCCTATGTGGGAAGAACATTTACATCTTACCAATGTCTTAGACACTGTAACAAATGCAGGCCTTACTGTGAATCCATTAAATGCTCCTTGCTATGAGGGAAACCAGATATTTGTTTTTTTTAAGTGGTGGATGACAAGTGAAGCATTAAATGAATAAGATGGATGCTGCAGACAAGAATCCCAGGCCTTTAGCAAAAACACATCAGTTCTTTTTAGGCCTAGCAGGCTATTACTGATGATTTGTGCCACAGTTTGCAACCCTTGCTAGAGCTTTAATTGAACAAACTAAAAGAGTAAACCCACAAGTGTTCAATAGGCCACTGAATGTAAGGAAGCATTTTGTATGATAAAAGCACTCCTTTGTTCAGCTCCGGTTTTGAAGAGTCCTGACTTTTCAAAACCATGCATAATACAAACAGATGTATCCAATGTGGGCATTGCAACTGTCTTATCAAAGTACAGGATGGAGAAGAACATCCCATCCTGTATATCAGTAGAAAACTAGATATTAAGAGACCAAATATTCCACAGTGGAAAAGGAATGTTTGGCTCTAAAGTGACAGTAGAAACTCTAAGATAATATTTGTGGGGAACCGAATTTAAAATATGGACAGACCATGATCCCTTCTCTGGATTCAGCAAATGAAGGAAAAGAACCCCTAAATCATGAGTTGGTGTTTGGTGCTATAGCCATATAAGTTTACAGTCCAACATAGAGCAGGGAAGGCTCATGGTTACGCTGACTTTATGTCCCATTTTGGTGTGGATATATCAAAAGAAACAAGTGTAGACCCTGGGGTATAGTTTGAATGCATTCCTTACAGAGTATGAATGTGTATTTATGCGTTTATAAAAAATATGTTTATAGGGGCCCTAGGATGGAGCTTTGGGAGAGGATGGGCTGGAGTTCCATTTCTCCTCGGGAGAATCTACTCACTCTTTGTGTTTTAAGCAATTCTGAATATTAGAAAACTGTGGTTTTCTCTTAGGTGAGGAGGAGTGTAATAGGGGCTTATGTTAGTTGCCCCCTTTTGGGTTCTTGAATACAGTAAAGACTGGGGTCTGCCAGTCCAGCCCTTAAACCAGTGGGTCTGGTTAGTTTGTGCTTATTTAGAGGCAACTGGTAAGCATCTGTGCTATTGGAGTGATGTTTCTTTTCCTTCTCCCAGTAAAATCAGTTGCAACAGTGCCCTTTGCTATTCAATTGCCTTTTTCTGTTCTTTTTGCTCTGTTTTCTCCCCTATCCACACTTTGGCCACATGTGGGTATTCTGCCTATCCCTCTCCTTTTTCATGTTTGCATCACTCCTGTAGCCCAAATTCTGGCTGTGTAAATTCATAGAAATGCTGTGAATAGCTGTTTGTGGTTGTGATATAATCAGACCCTCTCGACTGTGCGATCACATCGCACTGCATGAATGTGCACACAGAGCTTCACAAATGTATAATGATCCATGCAAAACAAGATAGTGACTAGTTTTCTTTACTCTGTGCAAACTGGAGAAACCTTGCAAGATGCAAAAGCAATCAATCAATCAATCAAAATCTTTATTTATCCAGGTAGGCACCATTGAGCAAGGCTCATTTGCCAGATGGACCTGGTCATACAAAAATCATGGTACAATAACATGGTAAAACACAATGCAATATTATACAAAGATGAAAAATATACATATGTACATCAACATTTGAGTGAGAGGGCCTTTACAACAGATAGGTTCATAACTGGGTACAGCTGGAATGTTCACTTAAAAGAGAGAGAAAGGCAAGAAGAGGGATACCAGCTATGAAGAAATGACGGAGTTGGAATAGTTAACTAGCATACTTCAGGAAGGTGGAACTTGGCCATGGCTAAAGAGAGGCAGAGAAGCCACTATTATGGTAGGGAGAGAGAGAGGAGGCTGGGGCACAGGCAGGGCAGGAGGCAGGATGGGCAGGAGGAAACTGGAAAATAGGTGAGCTAGCGATGTGGAAACATTTGAAGGATTCCTTCACGGAGTGGTCATAGAGCGACTTGAAAATATTCAGGCTAACAGGGCAGCTCAACTTCAAGTTTGTTTGCATATTGTTCCACAAGGAAGGCAATGAGAAACTTATGGCAGCTCTGCTGAAACGAGATTTGACCTTAGGTAATTGCAAGGCAATTAGAATAGCTTCTTAGAGCATAGGCACCTATCACACTCAGGGAATACAGTCAGAGAAGTATAGGGGAGCTGTTGATAACTTCTGTGAAAGCCCATAGAGAGGCATTTTTATTTCTCCTATAATGAAGGGAAGTCCAGTCCACTGCAGTGTACAAGAAGCAATGGTGTGTGGAAAGTGGAAGGCCCATCATGAACCTGATTTCTCTGTGTTATAGGGTGTCCAACTTAGCCAGGGCAGAGGTAGTACAATGGCTATAGAGAAGGTCCGTGTAATCTGTTAATGAAAGAAACATAGCTTGAACCAACCGTTGCTTAGCATCCCTAGTAAAGAAGTGGTTAATTCTGTAGAATAATCCTAGGCTTCGCCTTAGTTTCTTCTGTAGTCCTTCGAGATGTTCAGAGAAGGAGAGTTTGTGATTGAGCCTTATGCCCAGATATTTGAATTTTGGCACATACTCTAGATTTTATCCAAGTACTGTGGTAATCTGAGGGATAGCCCCAATGCAAGCAGGGGTTCACCGCATAGGAGGAAGGGAAAAGAACATTGCTTTTGTTTTTCGCATTAAGCAGAAGCTTTTTGCTTATGAGCTGGTATTGCAATAGGTTAAATTCAGCTTGGAGGTCTTCACAGGCTGCTTGGCGGCGTGAGGACAATTCAAAGTACTGTGTCATCAGCGTAACAAGTGGATATTGCTTTATTGATGTTGTCATCGATTTTGTTAATGTAAATCGCAAACAACAGGGGACTAAGGATAGACCCCTGAGGCACACCCTCTGTAGGGGTTTACATGGTGAAAGATCATCTTCAGCCCTAACCCGTTGCTCAGCACGCAAGGTAGTCGGCAAATCAGCACACAGAGTTAGGGTCCAGACCTGGGTTACAGAGGGAGGAAAGAAGCAGGCTATGGTTGACTGTGTCAAAGGCCTTACTTAGATCAAAAAGAGCACAGACAAAATTCCTATTGTCAAGGTCAAGAAGCCAATGATTAGTCACTTTTGTTAATGCAGTTATGGTGCCTAAAGAAGTACAGGAGACTCCTTTCTGGCTTGCAAGTATCCCTTTGTGGTGATAAAGGAGTTCATAGTGCAGCAGAGCTTGTGCTAGCTGTGCAGGGACACACCTTACTAATTAGGCTGTACAGCATTGTATTTGAGACCTGTCTTTTAAAGATAGATGAAACACAGATAAATGTAGATAAATAGCTGCAATAAAACTTATTTTCAGGAATACAGAGTACAGAAGGGTTCCTATCATTGTACTCTACTGTTTATAAACTTTAGGTGAAAAGAAGAAGCAATTGCATATTGTTCCAGGTAGTAAACCGTTGTTTGTAGAACCTCAGGACCTCCCTGCAGAATGACTGTGTTACTTAGAGCCGTCTGGATGGCTATGTTTTCTGTCTATTTATAACAGTCACTGCTGGGAGGAGCCTGACTTCCGGAATAGTCTTGTTTTGTTTAAACAGCCTTATTATTTGCATTGATGTGTTGCTATATTTATACAACAGTATGGTATGAAATTTTTATGTAATGTAATATAATGTTGTAGCCATTAAAAGTATCTTTTGATTCAATGTATAAAGTAGGAGGTGCTTAGTGGGTCATGAGACTCAGATCGATATAAATGTGCTTGTAGAGCAAGTCAGTTGTTGGTAGGTGCTCCACCCTACCTTGCTACTGATGAATGTCAGAAACTGTTTGAGAAGTTAATATTTGATGTCTTTTATTACTATATTTTCCATACTCAGTCCACTTATTTTTGTCTGTTGATTAATAAATTTAAAAGTTAAAGTTTTTGCATCCTGAACATTGCCTGGACTCCATTTGTACCCATGATCACAGGGACAAATCAGAAAGGTATGTAGAAAAGGAAGGTAGTCATCGTGGGGATTTCAACTTACCAGGGTTGGCTGAAGCATTCTGGTCACCTCCAGTGCTAGGGAGTAAGTGCTCCTGGGTGCGATTTAGGAGGGTCTCCTGACACAGTTGGTCAGTGTACCTACTAGGCTAAAGAACACTTAGATCTGGTATTGTCGAATGGGGAGGCAATAATGGAAATAAGGTGGATGGACCCACTAGCTGACAATGATCACCAGACTGTGTAGTTTAATATCACCATGTACAGGAGCCAGAGAAATCATTAACCCAGGTGGTTAACTTCAGGGTGCAGACTTTGGGAGGATGCGGGAAGTACTGAAAGAAAACTGGAGGGCATATGGCAGAAGATGGACATGAAGCAGAAATGGATATTATTAAATGTGGGATTACAGAGGCAACAAAAGCCTGCACCAAGACACAGAGTAAGAGGAGCAGAGCAAGGAAACCATGCTGGTTGAACAGTGAGGTAGTGGAGGTGTTGAGGGAAAAACAAGAGGGCACCCGAGGATGGGAGAATGGAAAGAGAGGAACGGGAGGAGTATACAAGATGGTACAGGAGGTGATCAGAAAAGTGAGAAAAGTCAAGGCCCAGAGGGAGCTGAGATTAGCACAGGAATTAACTGGGGAGGGGGGCTTTCAGATACATCAGGGAGAAAAGGAAGGCAAGGAGACAATAGTGAGGATAAAAAGGGTGGAAGTGGACGGAAAAGGGGAGGAACAGGAAGAAGGACTGAATGAATACTTTTGCTCTGTGTTCTCAGAAGAAAAGGGGGACCGCTACCACCATGGACTGGGAGGGTGGAGAAAGGAGAAGAAGTGACAGATGGAAGAATTGAGGGAGGCAGAGTCCTAAAGGGACTGAGGGCACTGAAGGTAGACAAGGCACCAGGGCCAAATGGTATCTACCCAGGGTGCTGAGAGAGATGGTGGAGGTGTTGGCAGAGCCACTGGCAGATCTGTACAGCACCTCACTGGAGTCAGGATGTGTGTCACTGGACTGGAGGATGGCACATGTAGTGCCATTACACAAGAGTGGACCAAGGAATGAACTGGGTAATCATCACCCAGTAAGTCTCACCTCCATAGTGTGCAAACTCATGGAAACAATACTAAAGGAAAGACTGGTGTCATACCTAGAGGACAACGCCTAAAGGATATGAGGCAGCATGGGTTAATTTCTGGGAAGTCTTTTCAAACCAACCTGATACAATATTATGACTGGGTGACAGGTGAGCTGGATAAGGGTCATGCGGTGGATGTGCTTTACTTGGACTTCAGTAAGACCTTCAGTTCAGTGCCTCATGGATGAATTGGGGAAGCTAACTGGAGTAGGGTAAGGGCAACAATGATGAATGGGATTGCAAGCTGGCTGAGTGGAAGGTTGCAATGGGTGGTTGTGGGAGGGAGCTCTCAACCCAAGGAAGGCCTGTATGAGCGGGGTGCCACAGGGCTCTGTGCTTGGACCGTATTATTTGGGATCTTCATATAAGACATTGCACGTGGTGTGGTGAGCAAGGTAAGTCTGTTCACAGATGATACCAAAATGGGAGCAGTGGTGGATGGAGTGGAGGGATGGAAGCAGCCAGGGGCCTATGCAAGCTAGAGGAGTTTGTTGGACAGGTGGCAGCTGAGGTTCAATGCAAACAAGTGTAAGATTATGCACTTAAGGAGTAGAACCCAAGAAGAAATACTGGCTTGGAGGGCTAAGCTAGGGATCATTGAGGAGGAGAAGGAACCAGGGGTAATGGTAACAGGGACCATGAATAACACTGCCCTGTGCAAGAGAGCGGCTGCAAAAGTGAACAAAATGCTGGGGTGCACAGCGAGGGTTTTTCATCCTGGCAGAGAGAGGTGATCTTGCCTCTACAGGTCACTAGTAAGGCCACACTTGAGTATTGTGTGCAGTTTTGGAGGCCATACCTGAAGCGTGATATCAGGCTACTGGAGGGAGTGCAGAGGAGGCAACGAAGATGATATGAGGAATAGAGGGAGAGACTATGACAGCAGGCTGGGAGACCTGAATAGCTACACCCTGGAGGACAAAAGGGACAGGAGGAATATTATAGAGACATTGAAGTATCTCAGGGGAATCAATAAGGATGGGGAAGATGGGTCTTTAAGCTAAGGAGGGAGAGGGACACCAGGGTGCATGGGCTAAGAATAGTGGGAAAGATTTAGGAGGAAATGAGGAAACACTATTTCACAGAGAGGGTGGTAGCAACATGGAATGCACTACTAGAATGGGTGGTATCATATAAATCCATGAACAGCTTTAAAAGGGCAAGGGACAGGAACAGGGAGAGTGAGGTTAGGAATGGGGGCGGCATTGGGATGACAAGGGAGGTGGGATGGGGCAGCTCCAAACTAGGGTGCTAGCTGCATACTTAAGCAGTCTTAGAATGACGGGTGGTCTGTTTCTTCTGGCACGTTCATATGTTCGTACACATTCAAGTCCTTCAGCCTGTCCTTATAGGACTTGTGATACAATCCCTGTACCATCTTTGTTGCCCTTTCTGAACCTTCTCTATCCTGTCTATGTCCCTACGTAGGTAAGATCTCCAGAACTGTACACTGTACTCCAGGTAGGGCCACACTAGTGTCTTAGGGGTGGTTTTATTCAACAATGTAAATTTTTCTTAAAAAGGCAAGTCTCTGAGACTACTTTAAAGATAATTCATGCAGTTCTTTGTAAGAACAGATCATGTTAGCCAGACTAACCAGATAAATCTCTCTGGCACTATCAACCAGGTCTCAACCGGACACCTAGTTCTCTTAAAGTTTCAGACTCCTTTAGCAGTAAGCTATTTCCCTTACTAGACCAAAGACAGACTGAGTAGGTTCAGTCACCTGGGCTTACATATCCCTCCCTCTGGGTCACATGATCTGCCTCACTATAACATACAGGTATAAAAGGCCTCATTATATGGTCGGCTGGCTTCTAAGAAGAAGGGTCCATTAAGGTAAGGTTTCTACTTATTTCATGCAAAACAATGAACACTCAGGGCAGGATATTATACCACACAAAGGCATTTAAACATACACATCTAAAATACTGTATATTACAATAATCATTTCCTTCATATCACCTAGTGTGCTTTGTGCTAAAACTGTGACTTTAAACAATTATTTTTATTTATATTTGCATGGCTTGGTCTGCAGCCTTTACAATGTCAGGCAGCCTCTGCTCCATGTGGAAGGACACCTTAGCTTTAGACAGCAGGCAACACTAGACATTCTAAGCCTGGATAGCCTTTACATACTGGTCCTTTTCAAATTTAGGGCTCTGATTCCCCTGCTGCCCTAGGAAAACACCATATTTTGATCTACACAGTTCCTGGACTCAGTCTGCAGTGCTAACCAAGGAAGTGTGGATACCACTGGCCCATGTTTCACTGTCGCCTGTTAGAAGCCGCGCTCGTAGTTCGGGGAGAAATCTGTATTTTATTAAATAAGCTGCTTTGCTTAAGCTCAGTGTACTGTATGTTTTAATCCTGCTCCTTTTGGAGTGAAAGCTATGTTTGTTATGACTTCGGGCTCTGCATTATCCTGGTGACCCAGGACTTTGAATAACTGACTGCCCGCTAGGAATGCTGGGGTGGACTGGGAGGGTTTTTGTTTAATAATTTTAGTTTGTCAAACAAACTGTAAAGTTATTCGGTCCATGGTTACTATTGCCTGGTTCAATGTTTGCAAAGTCAGTCTTTGTAGGCCTTGTTATATTAGTTAAATTGTTTTGTAAGTTGCTTAGGATGACTCTAGATCCTTTCTACAGATGTAATATCTAATGTAACTCCTCCCATCAATATACCATCCTGGGGTTCTTGTTCCCAGGTACAGTACATCACTTTGCACTTCTTGGCATTGAATTTCAACTGCCAGACTATGGACCACTTCTTTACACTTTACAAGTCCCTCTGCAACTCCCTAACGCTTACCTCACTGTCTATCTTGCCTAGTTTGTTCACTACATCCTTTTTTAACTAGTGCTTCCATTAATTTACCTGCTATGGAGGTAAGACAAATGGGTCTGTAATTTTCCTTTCTTTAGGTGTTAGAAACTACTGTAACAAAATAGAATTGACACCACTGTAGACATTCTGCTTTATCTCTGTATTATGATTTGTCTCTGTATTTTGATGCAATTTTCTGTCATGTGACATCTATGTGCCCAGGCTGTGTCTCGAAATGGTCCCCGGACAAATGTACTTACTTCATACTAAATACATAATAAAAAAAAAATACAAAAAGAGCTTAGTGTCGCCTGTGAAGAGACACATCTTGCCTTGTATTCCTTCTCCTATGTCACTGATAAACACATTGAAAAGGACCAGCTGCAGTACTAAACCCTGTGGTACCCACTCACTTGTGACCTCCCTCCCCAACTTGACCCTTTTTACCATCACCCTACCCCCAAGCCAGCTTCCTACCCATCTAATTAGGTTCCTAGTCTGGTCCTAAATCCTTGAACTTCTTCAACAACCTTCTGTGTGACACAGAGTGAAATGCCTTATGAAGTCAAGCAGAGTAAATCTACTGCTTGTCCCTTATCCACTGTCCTGTTTACCCAGTCAGAGAACACTTATCAAGTAGGTCTGACAAGACCTACCTGCCACAAACCCTTGCTTTTTACTATCCTGGAGGCCATTTCTCCAGGTAGTCCACTACATCCTCTTTAACTAGTGCTTCCATTAGTTCACCTGCTATTGAGGTAAGACTGATGGGGCTGTAATTTACAGTTGCTCCTTGTCTCTTCCCTTGGGGAATGGAACTACCTCCAATCTTTTAGAACCCCCCAAAACTGTAGCAAGCTAATCAGTATCCTGCCAGGGGTTCAGCTAGCTCTGATGTCAGTGCCCTCAGCAGACATGGGTGCATCCCATCTGGCCCTGGAGCCTTACCTATTTTCAGGACTGAAAAAATGTTTTGACTCTGTCTCCCATAATTACCACCTGCCCATTTTGGGATACCTCTTGCAGCAGCCTTTATATTTGTTCTCTGGCAATGGCACACTATCCTCCACTGGGAA
Organism: Neoceratodus forsteri; assembly: GCA_016271365.2. Classification (NCBI taxonomy): domain Eukaryota; kingdom Metazoa; phylum Chordata; order Ceratodontiformes; family Ceratodontidae; genus Neoceratodus; species Neoceratodus forsteri. The sequence goes on from CM028131.1 coordinate 795,054,587, forward strand.
TACTGGGCAAATGTAGTCATTAAGAACAGCTGCCTCCTGCTTATCCTCCTCTATTACTCTGCCACCCTCATTCAGCCTCATAATTTCCCCATAGCTTTCTCTTTTTCCTAATGTATCTAAAGAACTGTTTTCCATCTTTGACCCACTCTGCAATAGACAGTTCTGTGTCTGCTTTTGCACCCCTGGCTATCTTCTTTGTCTTCCTCATCTTTAAGTGGTATTCTACCCATTCCTCTCCCTATTTCTACAGTACTTGAATCAACTGAAGGACCATTTTGTATCCTCACTGCCTTCCTGCCCTTCTTAGAGAACCAGACTCATCTCTTAACCTTACTTTGTCTCTTGTTTCTACTGTGTTTGTCCTACTGTTTATGAATAGTGCCATTTAAACTTAATATGGAACAACTAATATAAAGATTCAAAAGGGTTGTCATGTCAAAATGCCATTGAAATGGTAATAGGTCTGATTCTACAGCACCTTAATAATGCACTGCAGAGTGCTGACTCACCAGCACAATGATGCAAGGCTTCTGACTGTCACACCAATGCCCTGGGTTTGGACAAAGACCTGAGGTCGTCTGGCCAGCTGGGTGGGGGATTGAGCATCTTAGGCACTTCTCTCATCCTAAAGGGGGAGGGTGTGCTAGTGATTGGCATGTGGTTGACCCTTGGTGGTGCTGGTGGCAGTGGTGACCGATGCTGAGTGCTTTGGGAGGTGTGCTGGATGTTGCACATAGTACACATATGTCATTACACACCATGCCTCCCACTGGGGCAAAAATCAAAACTCTACTGGCCCTAGAGATGATGTTCTACTTCCTGGTTCCATTGCACCCACTGTGACCCCAGCTGTGATCGAGACTGTCTTCCATAGGGGATGATCCAACATCAGGGCCCCACCCTGGGGTGCAAGCCAAGGGAGTCCTGCTGGAAGAAGCTGCAACCTTCAGTAATCTAGATGAGTGTCCATTGGGTGGCCAGCTCAGCAACCCTTCCTGAGGGGCAAGCCTGGGCAGATCACCCGCTGAGGTATGTGCTGGGGGAGTAAGGGATTGAGAATGTTGGAGGCTAAACCATACTGGGAGTAATGGCTAACAGAAAAAATGTACTGCAGTGTCAAGCTGCTAACATCATGTAATGTATGTGCCTTAGTTCTTATGTAGGGCTAGAATCAATTAACTTCTAACCAGGAGCACTGCCACACTCAGTCCATAGGCTGTGACATATCTGCCTTCTCTTCCCTTTTATCTGGAAAATCTTCCTGTGCATCTCCATTCTGTTCATTCACCTTTCTTATTCAAAGTCTTTCTCCATGGCCTGTCTGCTGATAATGGTACCTGCAAATAAATCCTCTAATTTTAACAAATATACTCAACTAGAAGTAAACTACACATACAAGTTGATTCCATTCTACCATGTCAACTTTATAACATTCCAGTATGACTTTTCTTACCAAAATTGGATACAGCTACTTTGTTTTGTTACCAAAATCACAAGACCACTTCTGTGGGTGGGATTCTCTACATCCCAGCAAATCCCTCTTGTAATGGGAGAGGAGGGGTCAGGATACCCCTTCTCTGTCCTTTTAACATCTTGCCACTGTTTCACAGCTGAACATATGCAAGAGAATCCCAAGGTTCCTCTCTCCCTGGGGGATACATAGAGTCTTGAGTCTGTGTTCCTGGGATAGAAACCATCTCAGCCACTGCACAATGAACAGAAAGCCACAGTGTGTATAGGCTTTGGGGGCTGTATACACGGGGAGCACAACATTTGCTCCCGCTATCTTGCTCCCCGACATTTCACTCCCAACAGTTTGCACCTGACAATTTCCTCCATGTAAGATTCACTCCCACGTCATTTGCTCCACAGTAATACAGCACAGTAACTCATATTGACCACAATTGACAGAATAGTAAGGGTAAGTTAATTTACACGCTTACAGCCGCATGAATCACAAATTGACTTGCTTCTAGTTCACTAGCAATGCCAGCTGTTGCCACAGTAATTCAGTCATGTGATAGTGTTCCAGTAAACCAGTAAAAAGTGATTTTGGATTAAAAAGGATTAAAACGACTTTAAAAATAACATCTTGCAGTGTGGATTTTATGGCAAACATCTTTAGTAAGGTACTTATTTTAAAATCATTACTGTCTTGGTGTGGTTCAGTAATGAAAGCAGTGTGGATTTTATGGTAAATACACTGTGAGACATGCTCCAGTCCAGGCTGCATTTCCCATTCTCTGAGTGAATTTATTTGTTTAAGCCAAAAGCTGTACTGCCTGAGAGGAATAGAAGGTGTATACCACTCCGCTGCGAGTTTGAATTACAAGAGATAATGTAAGGTACATTTCCCTGCTTCAGTCTGCCAGGTAGGACTCTACCTGAGAGGTATTTAATTAAATTGCTGAAACAATTTGCATTTAAAGTCAGTGTGACAGGAGGAAAAGTGGATAAGTTGTGTTAAGCATTTTTTTCACAAAAAAATGTGTTTTCATTACATACTGTATTCCCTCCACGGATACTGCAATGCATTTGTTGTAGAAATTGTTATGCTGTTACTCTGGAGTGAAAGAAGAGTAGTTAGCAGGGTGTAATTTACAGGAGTGAAGTCAGCAGGAGGAAATTGATGTCGGGCGAGATGTCGGGATGAAATGTCGGGGAGCGAGATAGCAGGAGGAAATGACGAGACCTGTATGCACTTCTATTATGTGTCTTTACCCAGAAATGCAGAGCTCATTTCAAACCCCTACAGACTCCTCCTGAGACCTCAGCCGGTGGACCTGGTGGAGTAGAAGTCTTCTGACTGTGCATTCTTGATCAATAATGATAATGGAGTCCACCTGGCCTTTTGATTGAGTTTGCTGCGGAGTGTGGCAATTGTGTTGAGGTGTGTAGTCGAAGGAAATGCTCGGTCGTGAGCGTGGAGTGAATACAGGAATACACGAGGAGTGTTCCAAACCTGTGGAGAAGAGTTCTCTGGGACTGTGTGTCAGAGCGTGCCATGCAGTAGAGGCTGCATTTGGTCAAGAACAAGGAGCAGAGATCTTGAAGGGAACTTCATCAGCCGTCGGCCTAGTGGATTTACATTTTGAGACTGCCGTGGAGTTTGCCTGACCAGGACAGCATTACCCTGTAATTTTGGGTGGTTAGCTGCTGGAGGCTGCTTCTACCGGAAGATCAGGCCTGGACAGACTGGGGAGCCAGCGGTGGGCCTGTGGTTCTTCAAGGCCCTCGCTAGCCAGCGGTGGGCTGGTGCTGGCAGGGGTGCTGAGGTGGTGGGGCAGACATTTCTAGTGGCAGCCCTACAGACAGAGCTTTGGGGTGTCTGTGCCAGTTTCTAAGAAATAACTGGATTGTTACTAGGTGTTTTCCTTCTTTGAAGAAGACTTGGATTATATCAAGAGGTTTTCTGCCATAAAGAAGCTACCTACAGGATTCTGAGGTGCCAAAATCTCAGACTTGCGGTCAGAATACATTTTACCTTTTGTTGCAAACTTTATTTGGGCAGTGAAAGTGCCCAATTTACCATTGAATCCTGGGTAGTGAGAGCATCTGGGGTCGAAATTGCATTAAATATGGTTTGTTTTATGTTCACTTGATTTGTACTACTTAGTGAAAGGGAGGTACTTAAGTTCCATTTTGTTTTCTGGTTTTAAGTTTCACTTATATTCTCAGTTTTCTGTGACTTGGACTTCCCTGGGTGGATTCCTTATGGTATTACACCATCTTTCTCCCCTGGATCTCGTCATTTACTTAGAGACTTTGGAGCCTGGACTGATGTTTTGTCATTTTAATTTATTATAGTTTTATTGCAGCATAGTTTTGTTTGGATGGGGTGGGAGTTTTGTATTTTTAGTTGGGTGGGTATTGTTCTCTAATTTTATTATTGTTGTTTCAGGGTCCTTTTAAGTTATGTACCTGATTGTTGTGTACTTTGATACTGGTTTCATTTGTGAAATGTGGGTCCCCGTCGGTGCTATCTCCATGCCCTCTGCCCTCCCCTTTGTTGTTGTCAACTTACCAGCAATCTGTTGTGCACTGAGTATTGTTCACAGGAGGGGGTGGGGGTCGGGATGTGGACACTGGAGGATGAATGAATGCCCCTCTCACATTGGGGTGGGCCTAGAAGACACCCTGGGGCAAAATGGAGTCTGAAACAGGGTGCCCTATATCTAGTCTCTATACCCAAGGACACTGCCTTTTGGCAGGCAAGTAGCTGGGTGGCCCTTGAAGCCCATCCAACTTGAGCGGTGTTGTGCAATGCTAGATCTATTAAAAATAAGACTGTGCTGGCCCGGTGGCACAGAAGGTTGAGGTGCTGGACGCCACACCTCGAACCACGCCAGCGACCCAGGTTGGGAATGAACTCAGGTCATTGGGGGCTGGCTATAAAGGAGAGAATTGAGCATCCAGAGGACTGCTCTCCTCTCCTGGAGTGGGTTGAAGGAAGCATAACTCCTGTAGTGCCCCAGTGGAGACTGAGGTACTACTGGTAGCGAGCAGGAGGGACAACCAGAAAGCTGGAAAACAACTTTGTCTTCTGCCGGATGACAGCCTCAGTATCTTTCATCCCCCAGAACCTCCAGGAGCCTGCCCCACTGCAGCAGCACCCTAGAGCCAGTGAAAAATAGAGTGCTGGGGTTTCCTTGCCACTCAGTGCCTTCCCTCTCAAAGAGAGGGACCCGCCCAGTGATGGTTACTCCAGCATGACTTAGAGGATGGCTGCGATATGCGGTGTGAGCAGTGCTCGGAAGAGTATAGGAGGGAGTGAAGAGGTACTAGGAAGGGCCTGAAGGAGAGGTAGATCCGAGCATAGGAGGAGGTAAAAGATAATTAAAAAAAAATAAGACTGCAATTTTGCAGATCTTGTTGGAACAACTGATCTGGCTTGCATCACTGAGATCTGGCTGGATGAAAATGCATGACATTTTTGGATGCTGCAATTCCGGCGGTACTCGGTGATACACTGCTCGAGATTGGATTGCGGGGTTGGCAGTCTGTTTAAAGACCAGGCTGGGCCTTATGAATGTACCAGTTGAGGAAGCTGAATCATTTGAGTGTACCGTGGTGGCTGGTGTGAGTTGCAAGTTAGCCCTCATCTACCGTCCACCCGGGATGAGTCAGATTCCTGCAGGAAGTAGCAGATTTCATTGCGACATGACACTGGAGTCACCCACATTGATGGTACTGGGTGACTTAAGTGCCTGGGTAGATGATGAACTCTCACAGTTTGGACAACACCTCCTCCAGCTTATGACATCTCTGGGCCTCACACAGGTTGTTACCTATGCCACCCATAAACACAGTCACTCTCTTTATTTGGTGTTCCTCCCGGGATCGAGGCCTCCGACTTGGAGGTGGAACCTGTCAGTTGGTCTGATCACTACACTGAGGTTCAACTTTCGCACCCACCTTCGAAGGTCTGCCCCTGTGGAGATGGTCAGTTACTGCCCTTTACGGGAGGTGAGCCCTGGAAGCTTGTGGTGGTGATTGATCTCTCGGAGTTTTCTGTGGCCAGCTTGAGTCCAGATACTTTAGTTGTGGCCTATAATAAGGCCATTTCTGTAGCCCTGGACTTGATTGCTCCCATCCATGTTCATCCTCTCCCCTTCACCTTTGAGCCCCATGGTTTGATGGGTCTTTGAGGGAGTTGCAGCGAGTTGGACATAGGTTAGAGCAGCGTTGACAGAAATCCACCCTGGAAGCCGACCACCTTAGATTGGTTGAGCATTATCAGACTTAAAAATCAGCGATCTCCCATAAGAAGGCAAAATTCCTGTCCGGAGGATCTCTGCCGCTCAGAACCAACCAGCTCAGCTCTTCCAAACTGTTGACAAGTTGTGCAACCTGACCTGTCTGCAGCTCTGAAGACCTTTTTGAAAGTGGAGTATGATGAACTTGCTCGGTTCTTTGTGGATAAGGTGGCTGACATCAGGCCGGAAATTCTTCGACTCGCTCTATGGGGTGCTGATGATCGGTGTGTGGACACCCCACCTTGAGCTTCCTGGAGTACCTTTGCATTGCCCAAACTTGTGGATGTCATGTGGATTGTCCAGGGTATGCACCTGTGTGCTGTAGTTTGGACCCAGGCCAAACTTCCTTGATTATGGGTTGTTGGGGTATGATTGGCTCAGTCCTGGTGCAGATAGTCCGGTGCTCCCTGGAATCTGGTGAGTTTCCAAGCTCCTGAAGGAGGCAGTGGTAACCCACATCCTAAAGACAACTTCTTTGGACCCGGATTTTTTGCCAACTACAAACCAATCTCAAAGCTTCCTTTATAGGAAGGTGATTGAGAAAGTAGTAGTGGTACAGCTGGATGACCACTTGATCTTGTGCAGAACGCAGCAGCATGATTGTTTATGGGGGCTTCTCAAGCTTCCCATATTACTTCTGTGCTGTAAGATCTGCACTGGCTGCCGATTAGGTGGTGGATCAACTTTAAAGTTGGTTTACTGACTTATAAAGCCCTACATGGCCTGGGCCCTGACTACTTGAAAGAGCTTCTTGTGCCTTACCACTGGTGCAAAGCTGCATTCAGCTGACGAGGGGTTGCTAGAGACTTCCAAGGGTGTCTTGAAATCTTCAGGAGCCTGTGCATTCATACCCCATGGATCCTACCATTTGAATTCTCTACCCATCAGCTTTGTGAGTGCACGACTGTGGGGGGGCAGTTAAACAGGTGCTGAAAATCTTTTATGGTGCCATGTTTTGGTGGCACCAAATCATTTAGATCCTCCATTTTATTCTATTGTTATGTTTACAGTTTTATCATGATTGCTTTTATCTTTTGGTAGGCGCCTTGATAGTTTGAAAGAGCTTGTCGAAAATAAAATTTATTATTATTATTATTCATATTTCCTCCCTCCTTTCATCACACAGAGTTCCTAGTGGTTCTTTCCATTGGTAGTGTTTGGCCTTAAGCAATCACACGGGCATAGTATAGTTTGAACAACCCTCCCTAGGCAACACACACAAATGACACTGTCAGAATTATCTTAAAATGTAAGCCAAAAGCTTTACTAATTAATTAATAAATGCAGCAAATAGCATGAAGACAAATAATTTTAAACCTTGTTACAGGATATTGAAAATAACTTGGAAAATATACATAGAAACCTACACTTTAAAACTCTGAGATTAAACTTCTACCTCAAGTCCTTAGTTGCTGAATTTTGAAGTGCAAAGTGTCCTTAGAAGTGGTAATTGACATCTTAGCTCTGGTGGTCCAGGAGATTGTCTTGAAAAGAAAAAGGTCTCTGCTCTCCTATGCAGACAGGGTCCCCAGATGGAACAAGCATTTGTCAATGCGAATGTTGATTGCGTTGGTCTGCTGAGCTCGCTCAGTGGACCTCTGTCACTATCTCAGTCTGTTTGTCCGGTGTTGCAGGCTGCTCTTTTTGAGCAGGGCTGCTGCCTGCATTGGCACCTTGTTGTGCTGAGGAAGAAATCTGCAGCTGTCCTGACAGAGCTCCATTGAGGTGGCTCCTCCCCTCTCTCACTTGCTCATTCTGTTTCGCCTGGCGCTGCAGGCTGCCGTTTTGTACTGGGCTCCTGCCTGTATTGTTGTTTTTCTGCCCACAAAGAAATCCACAGCTGTCTCGACAGAGCTCCATTGAGGTCACTCACTCCCCTGTCTCACTCACTCCTTCTGGTTCTCCCGACACTGCAGGCTACCCTTTTGTACTGGGCTCCTGCTTCTGTTGGCGCTTTTCTGCCCACAAAGAAATTTGCAGCGCTCTTCACAAAGCTCCGTTGAGCTTGCTCCTCCCTTCTCTCACTCACTCATTCCATTTCTGCCAGCACTGCAGGCTGCCCTTGTCTACTGGGCTCCTGCCTGCATTGCTGCCTTCTTATGCCCAGAAAGAAACTTGCAGCAGTTACAATACCAGTCTGCTGAACTTGCTCACTCGCTCATTCTGGTTTTCTTGCCAGTACAGGGTGCCCTTTGTACTGAGCCCTGCATGCATTGCTGCCTTTTCTGACCACAAAACAAATCTGCAGCAGTCCCAACAGAGCTCTGCTGAGCTCACCGACTCCCTCCCTCACTCGTTCGTTCTGTGTCTCCTGGTGCTGCAGGCTGCCTTTTTGTACTGGGCTCCTGTCTGCATTGGCGACTTTTCTGGCCAGAAAGAAATCTGAAGGAGTCCGACACAGCTCCATTGAGCTCGCACCTCCCCTCTGTCACTCACGCATTCCGTTTTGCTGGCGCTGCAAACTGGCCTTTTGTACTGGGCTCCTGCCTGCATTGCGCATTTTCTGCCCCAAAGAAATCTTCAGCAGTCACAATGAGAGCTCCACTGAGCTTGCTCACTACCGCCTGTCATCACCGCTCTTTCTGTTTCTCTTGGTGCTGCAGACTGCGCTTTTGTGGGGCTCCAGGCTGCATTGGCGCCTTTGTCTGTCCTCAAAGAAATCTGCAGCTGTCCTGACAGAGCTCCGTTGAAGTCACTCAGTCTCCAACTCTCATGTGCTTATTCTGATTGTCCTGGCACTGCAATTTGCCCATTTGTACTGGGCTCCTGCCTGCACTGGTGCCTTTTTCTGCCCACAAAGAAATCCACAGCAGTCCTGATAGAGCTCCATTGAGCTCACGAAGTCTCCCTGTCTCACTCGGTTGTACTGTTTCTCCCACCGCTGCAGGCTGGCCTTTTGTACTAGGCCCCTGCCTGCACTGACTCCTTTTCTGCCAACAAAGAGATCTGCAGCAGTCCTGACAGTGCTTGGTGAGTTCACTCCTCCCCTTCCTCAGTCGCTCTCTCACTGTGATTCTCCCAGTGCTGCAGGCTGCCTTTTGTACTGGGCTCTTGTGTTGGGGCCTTTGTCTGCCCACAAACAAATCTGCAGCAGTCCGACAGAGCTCAGTTGAGCTCGGTCACTCACCCCTATCACTCAGTCGATCTTAATCTGTCCCAAACACTAATTTCCCAGAGTTACCATGCTATTCTCTGGCAGGAGTGCAAAAACACATTTTAGCCAGGATGTGAAAATGACAGCTGTAGTGTTCATAAGGAGGTGTGAAAAATGCCACTGTTGAAAATGTGGTGTGACAATATTACATTTACTTGAGTTACAGGGTGCGTGGAAGGTGCTAGCACACTTGTAACACTGTCAATTGATGGCTATCATCATCAAATTTTCAACATACATATTTTAGGACCTCTGCTCATGAACAGTATCATTGTCATTTTCTTAATCTGTCCCGAACAGTGATTTCCCACAATGACTGCTTTATTCTGCGCGGAAGTGTGAAAACACTTTTGGCCAGGATGGAAAAATGACAGCAGTACTGTTCATAAGTAGGTCTGGGAAAATGGCAATGTTGAAAATCTGGGTGAAAATATTATAAATTCGTGAAGTTACGGCGTGTGTGCCAACTGCAGCACGCGCGCTCATATCCTGATCATTTTATGGAGTGTGTTACCAAATTTTCAACATAGGCATTTAGGACCTCTACTCATGAACAGTGTCACTGTCATTTTCTTAATCTGTCAGGAACACTGATTTCCCACAGTGACTGTGCTATTCTGCGCTGGAAGTGCGAAAACGCATTTTGGCCAGGATGTGAACAGTGACAGCTGTACTGCTCACAAGGAGGTGTGACAAAATGCCAATGTTGAAAATCTGGCATGAAAATATTGCAAATTCGCAAAGTTATATGGGCATTGCAACTAGCAGCACAATGCTACGCTCTCGTAAAACAGTCGTTTTTTGGATTTTCCCTAAATTTGCAACATAAGCTTTTGAGAGCCCACCTCATGAACACTAGCACTGTCATTTCATTACTCAGCCCCGAAGGGTGATTCCATGCAGTGACAGCAAAATCACCTTCTAGGGAAATTAAAACCATGACAGTTCAATAATTCAAGAGAGAGTCCCAAAACCCCATGTTGAAAATTTGGTGAAAAAATTCCCAAAATGCCCAAGATATGCACTAAAGTTGAAAAAAACCCTATTCGTTGCATTGTACAGCTTACGGCATTTCCTCAGTTCGTGGTCAGCTTTGAAGAGTGCAGACATGTTCCCGGTCCACAGAAGACCATCGCACCAAGCTCGGAGGTAAGTATGGGGAGAGGGGTGGGTGGGGAGCTGGGCACACAGTGGGTGGGTGCAGGTTGTGGGAGGGGCAGGGAGACTATGAGGGACCATTTCCTTTCAGGTTCAAAACAAACAAGAAAACATCAAGGGACTGTTTTCAACTTTACAGGGGCATGTGGCATGCAGTGGGCTTTCAGCATGCCACCAGAGTCTGGGTTTGGGGGACAGCTGTAGCTGATGGGGATTGGGCACCCTCAACGGCAAACAACAAAATGGGCATATGGCACACTGGGGTGGGCTCCCAGTGTGCCACTGAAGTCTTGTTTTTTGAGGGTGGGGCAGCTGTAGCCAATGGGGATTGGGCACCCCATCGGCAAACAACAAAGGGAGGGAATTCCTTTCTGCCAATGGGGATTGGGCACCCCGTCAGCAGACAATTAACCGGGGGTTATATTATGCCGACGGAGTGGGCTCCCCATCATCAAATAAACATGATAGGGGTAAATATTGTTTTGTGAATATGGTGGCAAGCCACTGCCATGCTCACAAACAATATCGAATCAATCCTGCCCTGCAATGGCGGGTCTCTCCTCATTGCAGTGGATGGCTGCAGCTGCAATGACTAGGTGGCCCCTGATTGCAGAGGCTGATTATTTAGAAATTGTGGCATGCTGGCTAAACTAGTGTCAGCAGCAGCATGCCATGGCATGGAGGAAGGGTGACAAGCCTTTGCAGGCTGTGGGGCATTGGGCACAACAGTGCCACGGCTCACAACCTGCTTGTGGAGAAAGCTGATGCAACATGTTTCTTGTGCATGCGCACAATCAACATGAAAAGCTCAGATACAGTCTTTCACCCTTGTTTTATGGGGTTTCTCAAAGGGCAGGTCCCTTGAACAGTGGCTTGCCCTGCAATTGTCTAGCATTCTATCTCTATTGCTATGCAACTAATTAGGTTTTAATATGTTATTACAAAAATAAATGTTCCTTTCTGAATATGAGAACAAACCAGTTACAACTAGCCTGAATTCCAGAGCAGTTTCACCCCCTTCACTTTGAAATGACTGTAATTAAGCTACACTCAGTATAGGCATTTACTTAATTGGTAGCCCATTCAGCTGTAATGAGATTAACTCAGGGTAGACTTGTAGGGACAACAGAAATCCAGACCAAAATGGCACCACTGGATGCTGAGTGACATTCAAATACAAATGGATCTGCCTGCTTCAGCTTTGCTTAATTATTATTATTTTTATTCAAACTTTTTAAGGTTTTGGGGTCTGTTCATGAAAAGGGTTAGCAAAGTGTGACATGAGGAACACTTTTCAGATTATTTCTTGATTACATCTGTGATGCATGTCAAGATATTATGACCCAAGTATGAAAAAATAAACATATTGGGAGACAAAAGTCCCACAGGTTCCTGAGATAAAAGAACTGTATTGTGGTAAGTGTAACAAGTGACACCACACACCATGGTGAATGTAGCCCATGATACAAAACATTTGTTTTAGTAGTAAAACTTTAATAAACATGCAATGAGTTGTATTAAAACATGAGAAACAAATATTTATAAGAATGATATTACATTAATTGCAAATGTGATGTTTTGCACCACATACCGTGGTGAATGTAGCAAGTGACACCACATTATGTTTCACTTATTAAAACTATACTAAACGTGCCTAACAACTAACATACTACTGCTACTGACTGACATACTACCATAGAACATGAAAAAATTGACAATTACATTACTGGCAAGGTGATGCTTAACACCACATACCGTGGTGAATGTAATGAGTGACACACACATTTGTTTCAGTTTTACAAAGTTTAGTGAACATGCATAATTGCTAACATGCTACTAATAATAACTGACAGTGCTACAAAACCTGGAGAACTCTGACAATAATAACAGTAGTGACAGGTGTGATGTTTGATACCACATACCGTGGTGAATGTAACAAGTGACACCACACTTATGTTTGACTTACTAAAACTGTACTAAACTTGCCTAACAACTAGCATACTACTATTAGTGACTGACATACTGTTATAAAACATGAAAATAATCAACAATTACATTACTGGCAAGTGTGATACTTAACACCATATAACATGGTGAATGTAACAAGTGACACCACACATTTGTTTCAAGTTATAAACAATGTACTGAACATGCCTCATGGCTATCACACCACTACTACTAACTGACATAGTGTTACAAAACCTGGAGCAATTTGACAATAACAACAGTACTGGCAGGTATAATGGTTGATGCCACATATCATAGTGAATGTAATGAGTGACACCACAAAGAAAATCCATTTTAACTCTCCACCCGTATACACTGAAAAATCACTATTACAATTTATGCCCAGCACTTTCCTTAGACATGCAGTTGTCACTGAAATATGCTCTCTGAAAATTTGCTCAACAATCAGTGAATGATGGTAACCAAAGTCTACCTGTGGTGAATGTAACTGCAACCCTCACTGTTGCATGCAGTGCTTATCTTCATGGACTGTAGCCCTACAGATGGAGGAGCTATGTGCAAACAATGAGTTTTAAACCACAACTCAGCTCCTCCCTCTATGGTTTCTCCTTGGTTCTGATGGGCGGGTTATGACTTTGCAACTGTCACAGACTGATGGGTAAACATTGGGCCTGATGTGACCCCAAGTAGAGTGAGGGTCAAAGGTTGCTGTTCCTTCTGTAGGAAAGATAGATCAGGCAGTAACACAGTCAGTTATCACAAGGAGGCAAACTAGGGAGAAGCCGAAAATCTTTTAAAGTGCTAATAGCACAAGTACAGATTTGGTGCCATGTGGGTGAATGTAACGTGCTGTGACACCAACTGTACATTCACCACACTAAATACAAAACTGCATAAATTAAAAATGGAGCATTACAATGGGCTAAACAGAACAGATAATAAAAACACAACTCCATATTAGTAAGTGGACTTACTTTAATAATGGAAAACAGTAATAAAGCTTGCAAAACAATTAGTAAAACATGTGTTTTTGCATGTCACACTTTTCAGTTTAAAAGCAGCAAAATGGAGCGGGCTACCCCATCAAAAAAAGATATGGATACCCTAAAATTCTATAGTTATGTTATTTATCTGCCCATATAGCCAGCATTCAGATATAGTCAAAACATGTGCCTGACAGTTCTTGATCTTTTTAAAATGTGGTATGCACTGTATGGTGGCCATTGGTAACCCTTTTCATGAACAGACCCTTTGCATATCTTCTTGACATGTATACTTAGTAAAAGGACATGTAATAAGCAGCACAGTTTTCCATGTCAAGCCCCCTCCTCCCACATCCCACCCCCATCTAGCACACATTTTCTGCACCTCTGGACAATCAGATCGACAGGTGCCCCAGTGGTAAAACACAAGGCCTTATCCTGAAGAGGCCCCTGACTGTAACACATACGGAGTATGAAATCTTTCCTATTTTTTTTTGGTATGGGGCAATGATCCCCAGAGGCTAGCTTTTAGTTGTTCTGCTCTAAGATTGAATAACAAGTCCTGAAGCCATTCAATGTAGGTAATATTCCTTCCATCTAGCCAGTGATGAAGAACCAGTTTCTTTAATGATAGGGAGATCATTGCCATATGATACCTGCTTCTCCATACTGGGATTTGGAAAAGGTGCCCCAGAAGGCAAATCTCTGGCATAAATAATTCCTCTAGCCCCAATAGGGGTCTGTTCTATTTTGATCATCTCCCATAATACCTTAATGGATGGACACTCCCAGAAGGTCTGCTTAAGAGAACCTTCCTGTTGCTCACATCGACTTACATAGGAATAGGGGCCTGCCCACTTTATGTAACTTTACAGGGATCCAGTACATGTCATTTAAGATTTGGTATTGGGTAAGTCACAATCTGTCCTGGGAGATGTAGGTGTGCATATCTTTTCAAATAATACCCCATCTGTCTTGTAAACTAGGAAATTGACTTGGTCAGTACTTAGGGGCTCTGTATTGAGCATCCAGTGACTTGATCAGGAGTGCTGCATATAGAAGAGAGGACGGCATGAGGTTTGCCACTGACAAGACTCAGGAGTCCACCTAATCATCCACTTCATTCTCTCCACTCAAATACCCCAAGACTTGAACCAACAGATGTCTTAGTTGATAGACTTTAAATGCTTGCTTCCTGTCTATATTGTAGTGATCCAGAATAGAGGTTGTGCTCATGGCCATGCACTGTCCTCCTGGAAGAAAGTCTCTGAATCTGGAGTCTTTGAGCTGAGGGATCCAGGATGATGGAATGTACTTACCTCCTATTTTAAAATTGAGATTTACTACACTGGCTGTTGAGTGTTCTTGGTATTTTGTGCAGTAAAAGGAACATAGCTGGGTGTGCATTCTAACTGAGGCAGCAATGAGAGTTGGTGGGACTAGCCAGCAAGATCTTAGAAATGTACAGCATAGCTGATACAGACAGCTTGGCCTTAGAAATCTGCTCTATCTCTACAAAATCAGCCAGGCGGTACATAAGAATTGGAGGCATCCTCTTCCTGAGGTGAAATCTAACTCAGATATTTGCCCCACTGGCTTGTCAGAAGTATACTCCAAAGTGTAGAGTCACAGTTCCCCAAACAACTTTGAAGCCACAAGCTTATTATGCACCTGCATATGAGATTTTCCATGCCAAATGAAGAAAGAGATAATGGAGTGAACTTTTTGTACCATACTAAGGGATCCATGAATTTAACATACTTAGAGGGTAGAACAATCTTGGGAGGATGTTCATCTTAATTAAATTGACACGGCCCCATAGTAAGATAGGAAAAGACTGCCACCAATTAAGGTTTTGCTGTATAATGAGGAGCAGGGGGTCCAGGTTGAGTTTTTCTCATCTAGGTTTTCCCTCTAGACAGGAGTAGCCCTAAATATTTGAAGTTGTGCAGACTCCATTGTAATTACAGCGATTCTATTTTCTGTCTGGTGAGCCTACAGTTCAGGGAAAAACTATGGTTTTATTCAGTTTGATTTTATAATTTGAGACTACAAAACATTCTGCTGTAATGGAGAGAACCACGGAAAAGATTGCCTAGGTGTAATCGTGTAAGAGAACATCATCGGCATAAGTTGAGAGTTTAATAGTTTGAGACCCCAACTTGATTCCTTGAATTCCCTCATGTTCACCCAACAAGGCTAATAGGTGTTCGAGGAAATATTAAACAAGAGAGGGATGGGGAAATCCTGACATGTACCTGAGTGGAGTGTAAAACAATTTGAGAACACTCCATTGCAATAGATGCAAGCTTGGGGACATTGGTATAAGGAGGAGATCCATCCTATGAATTTGGGGTGGTCCAAATTTATTCATAATACAGAAAATGAATTGCCATTAAACTCTGCCAAACACCTTCTCAGCATCCAAGGAAAGCAGGCCAGCCAGAACATCTGTATCACTGGATGCTGAGAAGATGTGAGCCAGTTTCTGGAAATGATCTGAGGTGCTGACCCATCATAGAACCTACTTGATCTGGGTGCATAATAAACTGCAATGCCAATTTAAGTCTGTTGTGTACAGCTTCACCAGTATTTTAATATCACAGTTTAATAGCGAAATGGGTGTATAGTTTGAAACATTCTCTGGATCTTTACCTGGTTTGTGTAGAACTATGATTAGAACTTCCAATAGGGTACTATATCTAGAGGATTAGAATTTAGAATCCACCAAAAAGTCAGGTTAACCATGGACTAAGTTGTTTACTGAATCATTTATAAAAACTGGGAAAACCCATCTGGACCTGGGGCTTTATCTATGACCAGGAGGATATAGATGCCAGAATTTCTACCTCTGAGATAGGCACTATCAACTTCTCTTGGTTCTCAGGGTGCAGAGAAGGGAGGGGATAGACTCGAGGTATTCATGTATGTGGTCAGCCCCAGGTAAGTGGGGCATGGTACTGTAAAGGTTTAAATAGTACTTAGAAATTCCTCAGTGATTCCCTTAGGGGTAAGGTAAAGGGATCCGTCCATCTGAGATCACTTGCTTTTCACTATTCTAAAGGATTCCATCTTTTTATGCCATAGGGCTAAAAGATGACCAGCTTTTCCCTTGATCTTTATACTTTGAGCCTGTTTTAAGACTATGTATTCTGCCCTTTCTCTGAGAAGAGTGCAATACTAATCTCAAAGCCCAAGTAATCTAATCCGATCTGTTTCAGGAGTATTAGGAGAAAGGGACCCTTTAGACTTCAAATATCCACCAGAAGAGATGGGGCTTTTGTTCTCTACTGCATTTCCACTGGGAGGCTAGTTTTATGAACACTCCATGCAGGACACATTTAGAGCCCCCACTCTAAATCAGACCAGCCTGTAGAATTTAAGTTCACAGCCATGTATCTTTCAATTTCTTGGATAATACAGTCTACTATTGTTTGCTCTTTAAGGAGCTGGTTTTCAATTTCCAAATTGACTCTTTGTGCACATCTGCTGAAATTGACAGGGGAGCAACAAGTGACAGAGTAGTCTGAGATCACCTCTGGATCTATTTTTGCATCCAGTACCCCTCCTAACAAAGCATGGCTGATTAGAATATAATCAATCCTGGCTCAAGACCTGTGTACCCCAGACCTAAATGTGTACTCTCTGACCTCAGGGTGGAGGACCTCTATGGATCTCGCACAGCCTTAGATGATCAACCAGTTCTCTGATGGATCTATGTGCTGGTGACAGACCTTTCCTTTGGGATCTGATTTGTCTAGATCCAGAGAGAGGGAGGTTCCAATCCTCTCCCATTATAATAGGAAAATTAGTGAAGGGGCTAGCACTTGTAATAGTTCAGTAAAAAATGGGGTGTCAGCATTAGGGCCATAGACACTTCCCAATACTATTGTAGATTTTTCCAGAAGGCCCTTCACAAAAATGTATCTCATATTTTGGTCTCTGATAACATGTTGTCCTGAAAATGGAGTGCCCTTACTACCAAAATGGTAACTACTCTTTTTGAGTGCTATGTCAAGCAGTGAATACCTGGACAAAAACTGTTAGAGAAATAAATTGCCTTTGTTTTCTACTAGGTGAGTTTCTGGCAACAGGAGATATCACTCTTAAGCAGATGGAGATGTTTCAGCACCTATACCTCTTAACCTTATTTCGGCACCATGAATATACCATGACAGAATCTTTCTAGGGTATGCCATTATGACCAGTATAATATCTGAACAATAGGTACAATAATCTAGAACTCATGCAAAACCTACATAATCCCATCCCACCACAATGCCAAATAGCGTCCCCTTTGTATTCCCCAAATTATCAACAACCCCTTTCTATGATCTCTCCCAACAACAATAAATCCCTCCCTTTCATTTTGCCCTCAGACCATGACAATAACACTGGATGCAGAAACAGATGAGAATGCAGTCCCCCCATATGCCATCTTTATGGTATGTGCTGTACCCTCTGTAATAGCCTCCTCCCACCTCCCCTACAGGAAACAAACACAGTATATCCTCCATTTTCCAGTTGGGCAACCTCCAGGGAAAATGTGTGCTACCTTGAAAGGGCACACACCATAATAATAAAACCAAGCTCAGGTGCACATTCCCCAGATAACCACTCTGAATCCTGCATCCACCTGAGCAGACCAGGAATTAGAGTGTAAATACCCTTCCCTTGGTTCAAGAGGATGAAAAGGTACATTAGCTGCACTTTGCTCCTCTATCCTAGAGCCGGGGCATAAGTAACAACCAGTCTTTTCTGCTCTACTATGAGGCTCTTGTAATGCTTTACTCACTCAGGAAGGATTACCACCGAAAATGTGCACTCACCCGGATGGTGAGCGGCCATTTCCTCATCCATTAAATGCCTTAACTGTCCCTATAACCTAAGTTATTTCCCTTTAGACCTCTCTCTCTCTCTATTGGGATGAACAAACACTCCTCCCTGGAACAAACAAGGAAGCTAAACATAATAACAACAGTACACAATATTAACAGAAAGTGAAAGGTGAGGAAATTGAACCCCAAACATATATTCCCACCATTAGAAGTGTCCACATTCTATTAAGTCCATCTTAATTGGGTGAAAGTGTCCCACAGTACTAATATAAAACCTAGTGACAGGAAAATAAAATGGGGACCTGGTCATGCCCTGCAACCATCAAGCAGATCAGGCTACTAATTACAACTCTAGTTTGGATTACCAAACAAGGATGCAGTTTCCATTTTTAAATGAAAAATCAGAGGGATGCAAGGATCATCTTCCTCTTCACAAAACCTCTTTGCACATACTGTACTTCTGAGGCTATTCTTGACTGCCAATATTGACATTTAAGCCTCGGTATCTCTGTTCAACCATCCCAGAACAGGTCAGCAAAGCTTTCTAGTGTTTCTTCTGCCATTTTCAGATCTTTGAAAGTGACTCTCTTTCCTTCAAGAAACACCTGAAAGTTTGCTGGGTACACCCCATATGGAATCTTATGTTAAATGCCAGTAATTTCATGACAATGTTGTAGTAGGCCGTTTCTCCTCTGAGAATGGCGAGTGGTAGCTCTTGTGCTACTTGACTAGATTTCCTCCCACTGCACCCTTTAATCTCCTTTAGCTTCATCCTAATATGTCACTTTTGATAATTTAGAAACTTGAAGATGAAGGTTCTTGGTTGTGCACCTGGAGGGAGCATCGGTCTCAAGTTGACATATACACTGTGTAAGCTGGCCTGAAAGGTGAGGGGCCTTGCAGTTTAGCCACAAATTACTGGACAAATTGAACCATATTAGTCCCTTCTTCCCATTTGGGAAGTCCTATGATAAACACATTGTTGCGATAACTCCTCCTTCAAAGTCTTCAACTTTGGCCTCCAGTTTGCAGTCCTCTGCCTTGTAACTCCAGTGCGGGTCTAACTTTTATATGTTCTTCTCGGTGAAATGACTCATGTTTTGCAGTCACCTGTGCATTGTGTAAGGTCTTCTAAAGCATTAGATATGGCTTTAACCTCATTTGTCAAAGACTGTACTCTTCTCCTAAATGGATGGAATTCTTCCAGGAATCTGTCTAGGGTAAGGAGGGTCTGCTCCTGAGAGCTTGCAAACTGTCACACCACCGGTCCTGTCTGGGCCTTTACTTTTGACTAGCCTTCTCCGTGTGGTGATGGTGTGTGTGTGAGGAGAGCCGACTGCATCTCTGCTTCCATCCTTGTCAAAATGCCTCCCAATCTAAGCAAAAAGTCACACAGAAAGTCCTTTGTATTATTAGGAACTTATTCGTATTTAGAAAAGTGATTTTAGTTAGTTTGGTCGGTTGGATCAGAAAGAGTAGCGTGAGTGCTCGTAAAAGCAGCTACTCAGTCAGTTACATCACATGATCTCACTGCTTAATTATCCTTTCATCTCATTCTAAATGATTTAATTAAACTCTAGTCCCTGACTAGCAGCTGACAGATTTTCTGCCCAGTAATAAGAGTTACAACAGCATTTCCTAGGGCCCATGTGTTTGTATCCATTATCCTTGCAACTTACACTGTGCCACCATGGGCATCTCTGATGCATTTTTTCACATAAAGTACCGTGACATATGATTAGAAAATAAGGTATGTCTTTATCTTGCCACAACCACTACTGGGCACAGAATTCTATTACTATGTCAGGAACTAAAACAAATATGGTAACACAGTGGCAAAATGGTTACACTTTGTAAACCCTGCAGAAAAGTAATCTCTCACTCTAAGTATCATCCCCTCCCACACCCAGTACCTAGTTCTGCAACTCAGACTAGACTTACATACAAGTATATACAACAATTAGCTTTGCAGTCATCTGCTTTCCTTTTTTTATCATATTCTGTAATGCTGTTCTCGGACAGTCTTGTCTGTATTTTTTCAATGTGCATGCTATGTTATGATATGCATAGACTTCTCTTTTGTAAATATATTTACTTTATCATGTATACAGTACCTGCACCCAGATCATCCATTTAAATATATGATTTTTGTGTGCACTACTGCACTACTCTGGCCATATCTTGAGGCATGCATTGGCTCAATGTGCTTTTCCAGGTCAACATGTTTCAAACAAACTTAAAAGGGTGGGTTTGTTCTTTATAGAACAGCTCTCTTCTACATGAAGAAACTAAAAACTATTAGATTTCCAACAATTATGTTTAAATTTAGTGTTTTCCTGATTTCTTTTACATTTTTGTTCTTGAGCTACTACATGTTTTAGATAATGCAATGCATATTTTATTGGGTGTGTGAAAAAGCATCTGACAGTTTCCAAATGATTTGCAGTGGCTGTTTGTGTTATTACAGTTTGCTGTTGGGTGATCATGATGATGTCATAAATAAAGGTATTATGAGGTCAATAAGATAATGCCCAATGCTTTGTATACAGGTGGTTTAGATAGACTACCAAGATGTTTTATAAACCCTGGAAGGAAATCATAAAATGAATTAAAAAGTATTATCTAGTAACTTATTATAGCTGAAATATCATGTTTATGAGTGCATGCAGAGTGCAGAGTTGCTCTTTACTGCAACAGCCACTTATACTTTCCTGCTTTGAATATTACATATCAAGTAATGCATGAGAGGGAGTGCATAATGAGAATTTAATGCACACCCAAAGTGTTGTATGCTACAGAACCCTGATGACAAAGCCCGAGGAGTTAATCAAAGCACCCCACACTGAGGGTGAGCATTAAATTTGAGTTTGCACTCCCATACATTGATTTATGTAATTGCTGGGAGTGTTTTCTATGCATGATTTTATTTAAGTAAGAAACAGTTTGGCCAGTAGATGGGGTTGCTGTTTAAAACATTAAAACAGATTAGTGTTTAAGCTCCACAAGTTGGACAGAGTGTGTTGTTAGTTACTTTCCTCCCAGTAGCTAAAATACAGTTTGTAGTCTGCAGAGATTAGCACTGAGGTGAAACCTCAGAATGTGGAGCAGGAATTGGATGTCCATTTCTATATCTGTGGTGTAGCGACAATCACCATTACTTCCTTATTTTCAAGTCAGGTAGGTGGGGTGGGTGAGACACAGTTAGTGCGGTCTGTAAATGTAGGAGCAGGACTGGAAAATGCAGAAATGTTTAATCTCATTTGTTTTGATGTACATGTTGGTGAGAGCAGTCTGAGTCGGCACTTCTAGGGAGACTCGGTGAAGAGAAGCAGTTTAGCATGCACACAGTGAGAGAAACCTGGCATGTGTTCACCGTTATACCAGCAGGTTATAATGGTGAATTGTATTAAGTTTCTAAGTGGGTGAAAACACTCCCATTTATTACATACAGAATAATGCATGGGGTGGAGTGTGTTGAAATTTAATACACCGAGGTGTGATGCTTCGCAAACCCCAAGAGTGAAGCTAAAGGGTTTATATCAGCATCACGCATTCACTGAGGTTGTGTATTAAATTCTGCTTACACTCCATCCCATAATTATTATTTTTTATAACTTCGGTGAGCAATCTGTTTCCAACCAGATTACATCACACTTCACAGTAAACACAGTACAGAGCTGTTGCTGAAATCTTAAGTTCATTAATATATATTTATCAAAATAAATACCTTTCTGAATGTAGGAACTAATGACATTCACAGGTAATGAGCTGAATGGCTCAAAGGTATTGCAAGAAGCAGTTAGAGCCAAAATTGGCAGTGGAACACTAACAAATGACGGTTTTTGAAAAAGTTTCGTTAACATCTGTAAACTAGACAAACATGCAGTGTCCTTCTATTATTTAGAGTTCAGTAAATAACGTCAAACAAAGGTTGTTGGAGTGCCAAAGATATAAGGTTTGTGTTGTATTTGGCCTTCCAGTTTAGCTTCTGTGCAGTCAACCAGTGCAAGTGTCTCACAGCTGCAGCACAAAGTCTTTATTAACATCTGCTGCCCAGCACAGCAGGAAACTGTGCTTTTGAGGTGGTGGGCCCTGTATTATGGTACTCCTCCCATGGGTGTTGAGGGAGGTCCCCTCCATAGAAAATTTTAAAAAGGCCTGAAAACAAATCTTTTTAATCAAGCTTTGGACATACACAGATTTTTATTGAAATCAAACTGAATTTTTAAGTATAGTATTTATGATTATTTATGGTATATTTTAAAATTTAATGGACCCTGATTTAAAATGTTTGTATTTTCCCATTCTTGATGTAACCCCTACCCAGCCTTCCGTTTGTTTCTGACAGCAATAACAGGTGGGCTGGGTTCAGGAAGAATAGGTCACTTGGAACAAAGGCTAGGTTTGGTTACTGTGCACAGGGGCACCCAAGTAACTCCAGACACAGGAAGCAATAACTGTAATGTCCAATACCAGAAGTGGATTCTAAAGTGTGGCTTTTTATTCACATCCAAACAGAATAAACAAAGCATAGATGGACCCCCATGGGCTACACTTCTGGTAATGCAGATTAAAATGGACTAGAATACTTCCTCAACACTTTAACCCTCAGGCTGTGAACCCACTGGGCACAGAGCCTGGACTTGCATCTGCTTTGGGTTACACAGCCCAAACTTGTACACTGTTTTGGGTTTTCCTGGCTCAGCTCCCTTGCCAGCCACTTGGAACACCTTCCATACTTCATGGAAACATTTTTCTGGTGGCTCTCTAAACCACCTAAGAGCACCTCGGCTCCATCAGGAATCTTCCTTTCAATTCCACGTCTGGATACTTTCCTCAGGCACTGGCCAAGTACCTGAGGAAAGCAAAAGGTGTCTCAGAGCAAATCCATAGAGATGTCTCCCACCTCTTGCTCCCACAATTCAGACCGGCTATTTCTCTGGACAGTAAACACATCATCCTGTAAAGCTTTGCAATGTAGATTCTTACAAATATATTTCACATTCCATCTACTTGTCTTGCTTCCCATTTGTGCTGGATGTGAACATACTTTTAAGTAGCATTGTCCATTACTGTAGACCCCCACAAAGTTAAGCAGTCCAATCCTCACTTTTTCTTTTCCTTTGTGCTGGACTTGAACATGCTTGAATTAAGTGGCATTGTCCATTACTCTAGACCTCCCACACATTAAGCAGTCCAATCCCCCTTTCCAACTGCACTTGGCTGTCTTTTTCCTGACTCCACAGTAACAGTCCCTTTAATTTCCTTCTGTTCAGGTGAAAACACTTGGCACTTTTTGAGCAAACTCACCCTTTGGTTGCAGGTGCCCCACAGGTGTTTCCTCAAGTAATCTTCCTCTCAGAGCTTCTGGTGCTTCAGCACAACTTGAACAGGCAGCTTCTTTCCCTTAGCCGGACCCAGGGGTTTGCCCCTGAAAACAGGAAACACCTTCCCCTCAGGGACAGGGCTACTGAACCATTGAAAGCGGTCTCCACCACTTCAATTACCAGTTCCTGTGTTCCTCTTCAGGTGGAAACACACCTTCCAAAGTAGCTCTTAAACAGAGCTTAAAACTCTGAAAGCCTGCACACACTGTGCTGCACTACAGTCTCTCTCTAAGACTGCACACAGACTGACTTTAAATTCCCCAACATTCTACTCTAACCTCCAACTGCAACATTCCAGTGTGGCTTATGCAGCTGCAATAGTTCTATAATGATGTCATCCCTCAGTCTCAGCTGAGACTGAGAACAGAGGAGACAGTGTGAAATCCATTTAACTGGGCTTCACAAGCTGCCTTCCTGCCTACCACTAGGTCTTACTGGGATTCTAGTAACCCGAGTAACAGGGTGGTTACATTCACCCTGAGCCAGGAAAATGACTGTCACAGTCATTGAGTTACCCGACCTTAGCCATCTACCTATGTGCTACCTATGGAGGGGAGTGATCAGGCCCCTCTACCATGTGTAGGCACAGGCAGGCAACACTAAGGGCCCAGAGGCCATCAGCTGATGCATCAGCCTCAACTCTACCCACTGACTATGGATACCCAGCGGATCAGGAAGAACTGTCCTGAGCATAGCTCTAATAGATCAGCACTGCAGTCCCTACAGCCATTCAGGACCACAGCCTGTCTATCCCCTAGCCCTCTAAGGAAAATCTGTGGCCTCTAACTCAAATCCCAAAGCAAGACAAACAGGGGACCTCCCAAACCTGGACACCATGCAACCACATACCAGGAGCTAATACCATACTCTATGCATTACTCCCACATTCTCGAACAACCATACCTGTGGAAGGAAAAAAGTTACACACAGTAACAACAACAACAGTACTTTAAACACTACACTCAAAGTACTAGTGAGGAACCCAATGAGTCCCTCCTCCTCTCTTGTCTTCTCTTCTATCTTCTTCAGGAACACCTGCAAGAAAAAGAAAGACAACACACACTCTAATCTGCATACACAGTCTATCTAAACCCCTACCATAAAAACACTGGAGAATCCCCAAAATACTTTTTAGAAAAGTAGAAAAACAGTATAAACGTTAGAAAACAGTAGAAAACAATGACATTATTTACAATACACCATTTGGGAATGGAGTGCCCTAAAGTCCCATCTAGTGACCACAGTGCTCAAGGCAAGTCCATTAAAGTCTCTCTACTGGGCCGGAGCTCAGTGAATCACAGTTCTAGCAGGCCAAAGTCCTGAAGGGAGAGTCTTTGAGGACAGTTCAAACATCTGGAGTCTGGTAGTGTGGGGTGTGTACTGCAAAGTCATAAGAATAGCAAAGTCTGGACTTACCAGTCCCTAGAACGACAACAGCACCAACCTGGTCCTCAGCCGAGACTCTCCTTGGCAGCATTCTTCCGATAAAGCTGGGTGGACATCTTCTGGGAATGACAGGAGGCACATCTGGAAACTGTTAGGCTGATGTCATCTCTAGAGATGGGACCTTGGAACAGGAGCAAAAAGGAAAACAGCTGTTCTGAAGTCATCCAATTACCAGGCAATGAATCAGGATCAGCTGAGCTGGTACTCTCTGGATCTGAAGTCATCTGGTGGGCCAGTCGATGGATTCTGGAAAGTCAGTATTCTGTAGAACTGATGAATGTGGGGCACCTGGGTCCTGGAAGTCCATACTGGTGGAACAACAAAGGCACTGCAATGGATGGAGTGGCAGCACTGGCTGCCACTGCTCTGCTTTCCATTTGGTAGGCATGAGCACATTCACAGGGAGGTCTTTGCATTGTGGCCAATAGCACAACTGGTCAGGTGCTTGAATTATTACCCCATCTGGGTGCACATAATTCACACTGTGAAAGGTATCACATCCTCTCCATCCACAATTTGAACAGTGTCCATTAACAGTGCCCTGCCTCTTTTCCACTGGCTGTATTTTTTCGTGAAACATTTTGTTCCTGACATGCTTGTTTGCACCAGGATGCACACATTTCATTGCTTCTGCCCAAATCCAGGACTTTCTGTTTTGTTCAATCTCCTCCAAGACTCGCTGAGGAAAGGTAGGAAAGGACATCCATAGATTTCATTCGCTTCCTATGAACCAGTCTTTCCTCCTTACTAGCTGTGGTCAACCTTAGACTCTGGCCTGGCTTGGGGTAGCCAGTTCTGGTTCTGCCAGCTACGATTCTCAATGAGACAACAAATGGATCCTAGCTGCTTCTTGCCCAGCCAGGGCAGTGGCATCACCACTCTCTTCCATGCATTCCTCTGAGGCAAGAGCTTGAGGCTGTGTACCAGTTCCTTTTCACAAGGCTACATAGGTTCCCTCTTCTTCTTCCTTACGAGAATCTGTGCCCAGGAGTGAGCGTCGTCCTCACACCTGAGACTATCCACTCTTTGCTGGGTGTAGAGGTCAAAACCTCCCATTCAAAGGCCTCCCTCATCTCGTCTTCTCCTCTGAGACTTGGCCTAGGCCCCTTCTCCACTGGCCTACTGATGCTCTTCCTGAGATGCTTCTCTGTGATTCAGAATCTGAAACATCAGCACATTGTTCTGTCTGTAAATCTGCACCCTCTAGCTTTGTGCCACACTCCCCTGAGGGCCTTCTCCAATAGGCTCCATCTGGTGCTGTGTGCTGCCAACTGCAGATTCTTGAACTTTTGTCCATGTGGGAGCCAAACAAATCTTGAGCACTTTAAATAAACCATATTTTCTAAGCACCCAGAACAGAGAGGTACCATGAAGACGTCCCTTCCAGCATTCAGGCACATCAAACAGACTTGCATTGGATATCCAGGAATTGCCACATGAGGAGGCAGTTGTCCTCCATAGTAACATCTCTCAATGTCCCTTAACTTGTTTACTTCTGCTACCACTGCCCAGGCATGATCCTGGTAGCGGGCTGCTCCTGAGGCCATGACTGCAGAGAAAAACAAACAACGCTCACTGTTATTTCAAGTCCCATATCACTGTTTCTTTCTCTTTCAAAATGGCTGCACTGCTGCTGTGTTTACATTACTATCCCACCCTGTAATGGCGGGGCAGCACTCCTACGCATCAACATTCTGAAACTGGATCATGCCACTGTGCATCAGATTTACACACTCTACTGATAACTTTTCTCAAGCTGCACAAACTTGCACTGTTCTTTTCCTATCGCATTTATATGATTTACCACAGACTTTTCACTTGCTGAAGACATTGCTCTAGCTTACAGTCCTTAAAGCCTCAGTATTTCAAGCACAGGATTGCCTGTGACTCTTGCTGCATATCGTGATACAACTAACAGTCTCTCTCATGGCTTTCAAACTTATATTGATGCTGAACCTATCTTTCTGCTCACAATCGATGGCTTAAAAGGCTTGCTTTTGCTGGTGAAACTTAACACAGTCCTTGTTTGCAAAGCAACTACACTGCTACACACAGATCCAGCTGGCTTTTGGCAAGATCACTTAGTTTGAGCATTTTTTCTGTCGGTACTCACTGTTATCAGTAGCTGTTTGCTGCGATGGAAAACAGTCTGCAGCCAGTCTTGGAGGCCTCTGGAAAGAAGTAGGTTGGCAGTCCTGCTGATCATCCTCTGAACACCACACTCACAGTCTAGTCGATCGAGATGCGGGTTGAGCTCAAATTTAAACAGAAAATCAGTTTTTACACTTTTACAGTGCTTTCAGCTACATGATGCTCCTCCTGTAAGCCAGTATACACCTCCACTCACACTCCCTCTTGAATGCTGGGCAGTCATTCTAGAGCTGGCTTAGGGATGGGACTGATTGCAGTCTCACCAATCACTCGACGCCATGCAAATGAGTCTCTTTTGTCTCGAGTGCTCTTCTCCTCACGGAGATTGTCGAGCAGGCAAATTTAAACTGCAAAACCACACTTTTTTCACGACTGACTCCACAGCGGAGCCATTTCAACCATTTTCATTGCCATTGACACAACAAGTCTCTCAGTTCACAAGAAAGCATTTCCAACATCCAGAGCACAATTTTCCTTTTGCTACCCTAGTTTTCCACATTTTTCTTTGTCACAACAGTTTTAAAAAGTAGGAAAATGCTGTAATTTTGATGCAGGACAAGGGCATACACTCTCAGGCTTTACTGCTCCTTGGTAAACAGTCAGCATTTTAACAGCAGCACATGGACAACAGCACACAGTGGCACATTAGTTAACCTTGCTTCAGATTTTTGGGCTACCCACTGCCAGATAACCAAAACACTAGCCCTTTGCCCGAGCACCTTTCTGGCATTCCTCCTTAAGTTCCAAACCCAAATCCACAGCAGTGCCTCCATTTTGTAACCCCTACCTGATCTACCATTTGTTTCTGACAGCAATACCAGGTGGGCTGAGTTCTGGGAGGAATAGGTCACTCAGAACAAAGGCTAGGTTTGGCAACTCTGCACAGGGGCACCCAAGTAACTCCAAACACGGGAAGCAATAACTGCAATGTCCAATACCAGAAGTGGATTCTACAGTGTGGCTTTTATTCACATCAAACAGAATAAACAAAGCATAGATGGACCCCATGGGCTACACTCCTGGTAATGCAGATTAAAAGAGACTAGAACTCTTCCTCAACAGTTTAGCCCTCAGGCTCTGAACCCACTGGTCACAGAGCCCAGACTTGCATGCTGCTTTGGGTTACACAGCCCAAACTTGTACACTGTTTTAGGTTTTCCCTGGCTCGGCTCCCTTGCCAGCCACTTGGACACCTTTCTATACTTCATGGAAACATTTTCTGGTGGCTCCTAAACCACCTAAGATCACCTCGGCTCCATCAGGGAATCTTTCTTTCAATCCCACTTCTGGGTACTTTCCTCAGGCAATGGCCAAGTACCTGAGGGAAAGCAAAGAGTGTCTCAGCAAATCTGTAGAGGTGAATATGGTTTACTACTGATGGGGGTCGCCACCTCTCGCTCCCACAGTTCATACCCGGCTATTTCTCTGGACAGTAAACACCTCATCCTGCAAAGCTTTGCAATGTAGATTCTTGCTAAATGTATGTTACATTCCATCTACTTGTCTTTCTTCCTATTTGTGCTGGACTTGAACATACTTTTAAGTGGCATTGTCCATTACTCTAGATCCCCACAAAGTTAAGCAGTCCAATCCACTTTTTCTTTCCCTTTGTGCTGTACTTGAACATACTTGAATTAAGTGGCAACAGAGCTTAAAACTCTGAGAGCCTGCACACACACTCTGCTGCACTACAGTCTCTCTCTAAGACTGCACACAAACTGACTTCAAATTCCTCGACGTTTTACTCCAACCTGCAAATGCAACATTCCAGTGTGGCCTATGCAGCTGTGATAGTTCTATAATGATGCCATCCCTCAGTCTCAGCTGAGACTGAAACAGAAGTGAGACAGTGTGAAATCCATTTAACTGGAGTTTCACTTGCTGCCTCCCTGCCTACCATTAGGTCTTACTGGGATTCTAGTAACACCAGGTAATGGGGGAGTTACATGTATATTTGTTAAGTACCCAGAGCCTGCAGGATTGAATGCTATAGAAATAAAGTGACTTGACTTGCACAGCTTTATGAATGGGGCTTGCACTAAAAGTAAGAGTCTGGGTGCATATTTGCTGTATTAACTGGTCAGTTATTATGGCAAATAATAACTGATTGAACCCATTGAAACAATTGTTCACCAGTTGTATATATGTATATTTTACATATTATTGTTATATCATGTTTATATTTCCTCATCTTTCAATCTTATTGTTGGTATAATATATTGATAAAGCAACAGATTTTAATAATTGTTAAACTATTTGAGGTTTTTATACATAAATATAGAAAATGTGTGGCAACATGCCATGTTAATGTATTAACTTACTGTAGCAAACTTGAAGCTTTCACTAAAAAAATCTCTTAGCTCCAATGGTTCCAAAGCAAGCCCAGCTGAAATAAATAATCTTTAAATAAAGTCTACCTTTGCCAGCCCATCGGTGCAGGGGTTGGATTTCCACGTGACACGCTGGTGACCGGGTTCAGAAACAGACCCAGGTCATCAGAGGGCGGACAGGGAGAGAAGGATTGAGCATCCCTTAGACTGCTCTCCTTCTCCTGGGAGAAGGGTGGTGTACACTCAGTACAACGGTACAATTGTGACACCTGGCAGAGGCCAGGTTAGTCACATGGCTCCGGCACTAGTGTTGTCCTGAGGGTGGGAAGACACTGGTCGTCACTACATCACACCCCAGCCCTAAAGAGGAGAAAAGGTATTGCCTGACTGTCTATGTGAGCTCTGCCCTGGGCTTCAGTTGGCCTCCTGAGCTGGACTCCCCAGGCTATTCCCAATTTTGCAGTGCCGGTTGGGGTATGGTGCCCGTGACCCTACCCTGTGGGTAGTAAGCAAGGTGTAACTGTAGACCACCAGCAATATAGGAGGTGGAAGCTAAGGTATTGTAACCAGAGCTGAAAATGCAGATGGCTGGTGCAGTGAACAAAGAAAGAAAAAAAAAAGAAAGGTCTACCTGTGGAAGCATTTGTGCTAGAAACAACTTTTTTCAATGAAAGATTTGGGTGAAATCAACATGAATAGATCATAGGGTTTAAATGTGTTGATACATGTCTATTCATGTTGATAAGACATGTAAGTACAAAAGTGCATATCAGTACTGTTTTTACTTTTCAGTTGTATAGTCTATACACAGTATTTGTTTAACATCAGCAATGTAAAATGTAGGCAATTATGTATATTCATACATTTGAAGGAATTCCATTTCTTGCTCTCCATCACATTCAGTTTTCAGATATGTTTTGACATGTTTTATTTCTTCAAAAGTATTTTATTAGTTCTTTTACTCCTAAAATTGTGGTTTGCATTTTGCCTCTTCATTGATTATATTACTTGTTTATATGTTTCTGGACATTCTGTTAGTAGTTACTATTCCACAGTATTCCCTAATCAACGCTGGAGTGGTGGGAATTGACACCATGGAATAGCCAGGAAATATTAGTATAGAAATTTCAAACCAGTAAATGGTTTAAATCTGAGGAACACGCAGCAGTATTGCAAAAGTAACACAAGTCATCTTCTAAATCAAAACACAAGTACAGCATCAGATATGAGAACAGTAACACTGAATACATATAAGAGGGTGTTAAAAGAAATGTCACATAATTTCAAATAACCATTAAATACAGCAGCACCATTACATAAATCTTTCCATCTGCTGTTAAAAGTCAAAGTTAAATGGAAGGACCTTTTTAATGTGATGGTGTAATTATCTCTGGAACTATTTTACAAAATTCTGTTATCTCCATTTAGGTGAAGACTGATGACAGAATTGTCAAAACTGACCTAGGGCTACTGTTTCTCAGACTACACAGAATGGATGCTGGAAGTTATTTCTGTCAAACTGTGGAGCATAACTTTGTACACACTATAAAGAAAATCAGTCTAGAGATCCTGGAAGAAGAAGGCTTGAGGAGATGTTTCAAAAGAGGATGAAGAAGATGTACATCAAAACCACCTTGTCTGGTACAAACCATTAGCCAGCATGGATCTAGGCCTTGGTACAAGGAGTTCCTGCAACTAATAGGCTACAGCAACTTTCAAAGGGTAGAAGAATATTGTGAGAAGGTATGGTGCACAGACAAGAGGAGAAAAAGCTCAAAATATTACCATCAAAGTGGAAATATTCCAATCCACAGGACAAGAAGACATGAACTAAAGTAGAGCACTATCGGATGCCAAGACATACTTCTCAGACTTGATGGGAGTCAATGAGATGTATGAGAGCTTGCAAGATATAAAACTAAGTAGACTTAAAGGGTTGAAAAACACTTTGCAATAAAGCAAATGAGACATGCTTCAAGAACTGATGTTAAACTGGCAGTTATCAATGACAAATTAAGTTAAAGGACACATCAAGCTATCTTCAACTTTGTTTGGTCTAGTATCTTAATGTAGACATGACTTTCCAATACTTATTGAACAATCGTTTAATCTGTATTTGTCCAGCAGTTTTAATGTCATCTGGTCTGAAGACCAACCCTGTGCTTGAGGAACCTTATGATATACAAGAGGTGTATTAAAAAAAAAACATTCAAAGAAATAAGGGCCACAGAATCTCACTTTCCTAATATTAGGATTGGTGGATACAATCTCTTCATTTGTCATTTTGAGTTGTCTACATAGTGCAAAGCTAGTCAGTCCAACAAACTGTGGTGCACTAAAACATTATCAAGAAAACTGCTCAGGTAAACCCAGACAGAGCATTATCTTTGTCTTCATAAAATTCATCAAATCTGATAGTGTGTTAATCTGCCCAGCCTTACCTAATATTGAGACTGATCAATCATTTTATCTATAATCCAAGCACCCATGAACAGCAGGTAAAAGTAATTCTATAACTAGTCACATACAATGGATCAGCTCCATAGCTAGTACTGAAATATCACAATAACTAAAAATAGCAATAGAAGCAGTCTACCACTTCTAAAAAGCCAGCAGATTCACAGTGAATTAGAGCAGCACATTTCCCTATCATAATCTCAACTTACCTTAATTCACTGCAGCTACTAATGCCAATGACAAAGTTTCATTGTCCTGGATTTCCCTCCAAGAATGAGACAGATTAGTGAATGGTGGGTGCTCAATCAGCAATTAATTTATCAATTGTCCCATCTTGATCTGTCCCAAGACTTTAAATGATTCTTACAAATTTCATTTTCCAAACATAATTGTCACCCATACATAATCTTGTACCAATCTTCCTTTCTCTTTTATCATTTGTACAAGCAATTATATACAATTATCTCAATGTATTTCAAAATATTTTCCATCATCTTTTTCCTCCTCTTCCTCCCCAGATGTAGATCGGGGGCCCTTCTTCTTTTCTGGAGGTAACGGTGTACCCATTACCACTTTTCTTTTCATGTTGTTGCTGTTCTTCCATTTTGAGAGTATTTTCTCTCTCCCTGCACCTTTTATTTTTATATCCTTTTTCCGACAGCCTGTCTCCAGCTTGCATTGGATGATGGGCCTTCCCCAATAAATTCATTGCCCTATGGACCAATCTGCCTTCTCCATTCTTGATGATCCCCAAAGTTTCTGTATTGAACAGCTTTACCTGAATCTGATAGATGAACCCTGTCTGACCTGTAATACTCATCCTCTCTCTTGTCTAACCCTCTCCTTATGACCCTGCCCCATTTGCAAGAAATAATGTGCCTACCCCTCCTGTTTATTTTCTCCTTGCACTCTCAATTGCCACATGACTGTGTGATTGTCTCCATACCTGGCAGGGACCATATCTGACCGTGTTAGTGTCACCTGGGGATGCCACTTTTTATTGTCTCCACATCATGTTTTATCTGTAGATAAATATCCAGCCAGGGCCTGGACCCGATGTCATTCCCTCCCAAATGCAATATAATGATGTCTGGAGGTCGTCGTCTCTCCCTCATGCTC
The DNA here is from genome assembly GCA_016271365.2 of Neoceratodus forsteri. Taxonomy (NCBI): domain Eukaryota; kingdom Metazoa; phylum Chordata; order Ceratodontiformes; family Ceratodontidae; genus Neoceratodus; species Neoceratodus forsteri. Next base: position 795,087,334 of record CM028131.1, read on the forward strand.
CTCAGTGTCAGTAATAACTGGGCCCATTTATGCCCCTGATTCCTTGCCATGACAACCTACACTGTCTGGGGTCTGATATAGTTACTGCCCCTGCTTTCTTGGACACTCTCCGCTCTGCCCAATAATTGTATAGTGTCTGCATATCCATATCTCAACCTCCGATCAGGTCCTGTTGTAAAATAAAGTAAAAAGATATTCCGTCTGGCCAAGACCCTGCTTTATTTAAGGAAAAAAAGTTCTTGTCTCTCTTCCCTCCTCAATCCTCCTTTGAACCCTGGTGTGCCTACCACTACTTAACCTGTAAATGCAAAAGGAGATGGTTAATAATTGTTCATTCAAAGGACATGCATAACACTTATAACACCCTGATTTCCAGCAGCCAATCCCTTGTACCTGCCCCTCAGTCCTCCTGCTGCTGCAATTGTGATGCTGCCCCAATTCTGAATGAATGGGATGAATAATATTTGAGTTCTCACCTAGACATCCCATGCGTTTTTGAGTACTGCTACTATCAGATAGCTTGTAGCCCTTTCTCATCCCATGGACGAAAAACTGCCCTTTTTGGTAAGGTTGCACTGTGGCATAAGCCCACAATGCTGATACTGGGCAAATTGTTTGCTCACTTTGTCTTTACCAGGTGAATCATGCATCCTTTCCCTTCTTGATCAGTTTTTGATTTTTTAACCCATAAGGAGATTGCCTCTGGCTGCCATGCTATGTTTCCCATCTCAAGCCCCCTAATTTATCTTCCCTGTCATGGCCCACTGTTTCACTCACTTTGAGGGCACCATGATACATTGTCAAGAAGATGGCTTGAAATAGCAATGCCTCTTCTGCTGATTTGCAGATTGTCTGAGCGGCATTTAGAGGCCAACAAAAGCCTTTCAGACACTAGTCTCCTGTCATCCCTTTCCTTGGTTTAAAGTTGCCCCGATCCTTGGACCGTCCATCTGATCAGCAGGGTTTTTGTCAGATCCCATCATCCCTGAGGTTGCAGACTATACTGATGGCTGCTAAATATACCTACCATTGCATGTGATAATCCCCACTCCCACTGGTAAACTACGTTTTCCTACTTGATTGTCTGTACCCTGCCCATTTACCTCCATGTGATGTAGTTCTCTGAAAGTTTGGAAGGCTCTCCAAGCCCCTTCGTAGAGCTCGGAGGGGTCCTGGGTGACCAGGAGTTGTGAAACAGCACTTCAGCTTCTTCCAGCCAACTTCCCAAATGTCCACCGAATGGGCGATTTTTAGTCTCTGCTTTCAGTTTGATGGCCTGGAACCTATCCAGCTGCAGAGACAGGAGGGCTTCAGCCATGGTGCTCTGGACACCTTCAATGTATCTAGCTATAAAGGACATGTTGAGCTTCAATCCCTGTAAAACTAATTGTCAATCATCGGGTTCCGATGAGCGCCCTGTTATTGAGGACATTAACCACTGCCTTGTTGTCACACCAAAAGGTTACATTCTTGTTACAGAATTCTTCCCGCCACACTACAGTGCTGACCCAGATCAGGATGATCCTAAATAGTGTGATATCTCTGGTTAGTCTTTCTGTATCCAGGTCTTTGGCCAGGCCTCTGAAAACCACTTCCTCTGAAATAACCCACCATGCTCCCCGCTGCATCTGTATATAGTTCCAGTTCGGTATTAAATACCTACTTGTCTGCCAGAAGGACGTCCCATTGAATGTAACTAGAAACTACTCCCATACTCTCAAATCCTCCTTGGTGTCCTTAACTAGGTCCACCCAACAATGTGGCCTCATCACTCCCTTGTTGTTTGTACTAGGCATCTAGTGAATGCTCATCCCAGGCTAATGACCCTGCAGGCAAAATTAAGGTGTCATCAGTTGTTGTACCCATCTGAGTTGAACCCTGCATCTGGTCTTAAGTTCTTGTAAGAGTTCCTTTAGATTCCTTACTTTCTTTCTGGCAACCTAAATACTTTTTCCTGCACATCTATCTCTATCTTTAGGAATTCTATATGTCCACTGGGCCCTTAGTCTTGTCTGGTGCCAAAGGCACTCTCAGTTCCTGGCATAAGTCCTGAAAGCTCTTGAGCATTCTGTCTCCTCCTGCCCACTCCCTATTATCAGGAAATCATCTAAATAGTGAATAACTGTTCTGTATCCAGTCCTCTGCTGAGATATCCTTTGTAAGCATGTGCTAAACAACTCAAAAGAGTCACAAGCAGTTGAGCACCCCATGGGCATGACTTTGTCAAAATAGTATTTACCATCCAATTTGAAACCAAGTAAATTCCAATCTAGTGGCTGCACTGAAAAGGGCCAAAAAGCTGCCTCAAAACACTGTCTTTACCTACTGACCCTAAATTCTTAGCTTTCCTGCTTACCCTGAGTCCCTGAAATGAAGGCTAAAGCCTGTTTTAAAACTCAGTAGCCATGAGGCCACCCTCTTGTCTGTGTGTCCTTTTAAGCCTTCTTCCAATTTCTTGACATTTATTGGTGTTTTGCCATGCTGAATTTATTACCCTCTTTTACTCGCCATCCATCCCTGTATCAGAAGCTATATCCTCCTCTCCCATAACCGCCTCCCCTGAAACCTCTGTTTCCAGGCTGTCCCTCAAACCCTGTCTGTCCCCTTGAAAGGGCTGGCTGGTGTTGCCCGGTCCCCATTGTAATGCCCCTGGAGGACCAGTTCATCCAGCAATTTGAAACTGGGTGGTTCCCCAACATTTTGAACAGGATTGGTGAAACCTACAATGTGGCTATGGTGAGAAAAGCCCTGTTATATCTCCAGAAGCATTTTGCAGTAATGTTGCTTTCTTTCCCCCTTCCCTTTCAGGTGTGGCTTGGTCCAGGACATAGTCTGTCCACAAATCTAACTGTTTCTTGTCCCAGCATACATCCCCATAGGTGGCCATTCTCTGTCTAAAAAACTCATCATAATATAACCATCTAAAACCATCCCTTTGCTTTTGCCCTCCATATGATCAATTGATATGTGGTTATGGAATTCCAAATTCAGATTTCTTCTCCATAACGATCACAGACTATGTTGCAAAACCTATGAACCAGGTATCCCAGGTCTTGCTTTTGGTAGTTTATCCTCTTCCTTTTTTCCCAGCAGCTACTGCTGCCACCACCTCACTCTTGCCTAATCTCCTTTTCATCATATTTAGTTACTGCCTTCCTGCTTACTACACTTAAATACATCCCCATATTCACCTTTCCATATCTTCTCTTTGGTAGCCAATAGTACGTGTTCCCCTATTCTCATTCTCGGCAAACCTACATCAGTTGACCTCACCCCAAGTCCTGTGCCCATGGTTGGTTGCATCTCCTCTGTATTCCCTTTCCCTGCCTTAATGTCAGATAATGCCTTCTCTAGCTGTCCTAAGCCATCGTCACCCATGGTTGTGATCATTTGCTCAACATATTCTTTAATACTGCCTACATTCACCCCACATTACCTGTCAAAGGACTTTGTTCTGGCTCTGCTGGTCCAGGTACAGTGCCCTCCTGTGGTGTCTGGGAGCGGCATTGGTACCGATCCTGGCAAGGCTGGCACATTCAGTGGTGATAGTGGAGGAGGAGCAAAGACTGGGTTAGGTATTACAGGTATCACTGGAAGAGGTGGCGGTGGAACTGGAGCAGCTAGCTCTAGACTTTCTGGGCTGGCTGGCCTTGAAGGCAGTCTCTTGGGGCTGGGAGACCAGGCTGTAGCCCTAGGTTTACCCTGGCCCTTAGCTGTCTGTCTTTCCTGATCACTGCCCTTCCCTTTGTCTGCTTTCTGCTTGTGTTCCCAACCCTGAGTCTCCATGTCCTCCACCAGCTCACACACCTTGTTGGCCCTCTCTGCCAATTCTAGTATAGCACTGTAGGCATCTTCCTTTGTTGGTTTGCTCTTTCTCAGGGCCATGTTCCCAGTCATTCTCTAAATAGGAAGAAGCTGCTGTAAAAGAAAGTACAATGGTTAATAAACCAGCCTTCTGCATTTCCTTACTGGTGGCAAACTCCTGTCATAACCCCCACCATTATATATGTGTTTTGTTTTGTTTTTCATATATCCCTGGTGCTGCTGGCCTCCCTCGCTCCCTTAACCTAACTTCTTTGTTGTCCAGACCCATACTCTGTGTCCCTGACCCCCTCTCCCCAGGATTGCTTCCTTTGATCTCTTCCTTCCTGGTGTGATCGATCTTTCTTTAGTATATGTGACATAATGTCTTCTTTCCCAGTCCCCATCAGTGGTCCTGACTTCAATTATTCCCCAAGTTCCCTTCTGCCTTTGCTGCTCCCCTGTAGGTCGCCCCTACCTGCCCATCATAGGGACAGCGGGTTTCAGTGCCACATTCCCTGGGCTGAGCCCCTTGCTCCTCTCTCCAGTCCTGCAGCAAGTAAGGAAAAACCTTGTAATCAGCTTACATTTTTTTTCACAATATATGTCCCTTCCTTCTGTTGGCACGCCTTTTCCACTGTTTTGTTTTTTGAGCTTCGCCTGTCCTGCTTGAGGACCCCCATTCCCCTCTTGTCATGTGTTCATTACTTGACCTACTTAATGGCCCTGATGTCCTGTGTAATTAAAACCCTCTTTGGCATCACCCCTTCCTAGCTCAACCTTGGGCATCCACCTTCTGCTGCTTAGTGCTGGCCTGTCCCCTTGTACCCCATCATCATTTGCCAGTGTTTTATTTTTTATAGTCCTCCTGTAAAGGCCACTGCTTGGTCTTATTAAAGAAAAAAAAAACTCCCGTGGTGATACGCTGACAAGAAAAAACTCTTTTGGCTCACGGTCTGCCTGGGCGAGCAGAGAGTTACCATAATACAATTCCTGCCCTTGGCCTGCGTTAGAGCCCTGTTACTTCAAAGAGTGGGGTGACTTCACCGTGAAACAAGTGCCAGCTTTCAACATGTCCTGGACATACCTCCACCCGGAGAACCTTTCACCCATTCCTGAAGCCCCAATACCAGCTTGTGGCCTGCCCACTGGAAAAACTCAACTCAAGTGAACCCCTGCCCTTGGCCTGTCTTGTAGCCCCAATTTGTCTTCCTAGCATTTAAACCCAGAAACAAAAAAGCAATGTCATGCCGTGCCTACACCAGGTCCCGGTGCTCCAGGAAGTGCCCCCACATATGATGTGTATTCTTCACAAAGAAAAAAACAGCTTGTAGCCTACCCACCCAACAAACTAGGGTCTGCAATGCTTGGCCTCCAGCCCCATGTCGCCTGGCCTGAGGCCTTTTTACCAGGCTGATTTTGTTCCTGATCTGCCAGCCACCTGTGCAATCTCTCTGAAAATTCTTCCAGAAACCAAAATTACCAGCGTATCCCAGCTTTGCTTCTTCTTTTTGTGCGAATACTGGGCCTCTCGTCTCAACCAAGAACAACAACCCCATCTCTCAAACAAATAGCCGTGTGCACCACATGGCACTCACAACTCCCACATCGAACAATGACAACCGCCTCACGACTTTGCTCTAATGCTCTAGCGCTTAAGAAACACAACCATTCAAGCCATCTTCACTCTTTTGAACCCTCAGTCCCCAGGCTTACCTGCTATGCATGGTTATGGCCACAGATCTTTCCTCCTGCTTTAGTACTTCCTGACCAGTCAAGCTCAACTCTTCTTCCTTCTTTTTATATAGATATATATATATATATATATATATATATATATATATATATATATATATATATTGCTTTGGTTGTTTCTACCAATAACCAGAGACTGCAAATCAACTGTACTTCAAGTCTAAATTTCTGTGGATCTAACCTTTGCTGATCTGATGTACTGCTCTCAGTTCTCTTAAACTAAAACTAAGAGTAGCATGTGTAAAGGAAACCTGCTTCTTTGCAGCTGCTTAAAATAACCCTGGAAACCCCTCCCTGCCTTTTTCATCTCCTCGAATCAGTGTGCTACTCTACTTCTGTTTCCCTCCCCTTTGTTATGTTATTCCTAATACCGCTTCACTTCCTGTCCCCTTTGGTGAGTCACCCTCTAGCCGCTCCCCACTTTGACTTATTTGGGCATATAGCTCCTCTTGGTTTGGTCCACCTGGACAACTGAGTCTGCCTTTCAAGGGCAATCCTCAATAGTGCAACAATTAAAGGAGATGTTAATCATTGAAATGTTACCCTCCATCAAGTTTATAACCTACCACAGTATGTTGGCAAACTCTCTCAACTGGGGGGTGGAGGTTGGTGAACAAGACAACAATCTCTCAAACAGATACTGTAGTAGGACAGCCACACAGCTATAACCTACTTGAGAGCAGAAAGGAGTAATTTTTTTTTTTATTAGGCGTTGGAAAGGTTTATCACTACCCAGAGGGCAAAACAGGAACCAAGTTTCTATTGCCATATGGATGGTCAGTTCTGGATCACAATACATTAATGGTACGATTATATAAACTCTTGTTTTACAATATCCTTATTGTTTTGTTGCTCTTGTATTTACAATAAAAGAAGATGAAAGCGTTGAACAAGGACATATTCAATCAAATATGTTAAAGGATATGGAGAATGCAATTTATACTTCAGTATTTTGCCTTGCTTCATCAGTCGTCATTAAGCTATTGTGCAGCAGGTCGCTTTTTGTATTACAAGTGTGGCCCATTTTGTTGTCACCTAACATAATTTTATTAATGACTGTTTTCATCACTCTAATTTGTCATTATCATATATTTTCTACAGTATTAGTAGGCAATATAAGTTGGTGTACATCAATAATAACTGACACTAATAGAAATATTCAATCTTCTTCAAAAAGATACTGTATTTGTATCATATAGATATACAGGGATTGTCAGTACCTATGATCCTGCCTGTTTTAACTTACCGTAATGCTCTACTTATATAATAAAATACAATAAACTAATATCACCACTAACATACATCCTAGTAACTGAACATAGTGCCCTTTTCTCCAAGATGTTTCTTTACACAAGGACCAAGCACTACTAAGCTGCAGATACTGCACTGGAGGCCTATGTATGCATTCACACCACGTGCTGCCATTCCTAAGGAGAAAGGGGTGGAGCAAAAGGAACATCATCTCTAGTAAATTCATGGTATCACTGTAACCCTCCTGCAGGGCTTCAATGAACTGGCAGATGAGATGCCACATCTACTTACCTGTAGCTTTTTCAACTTTACTGAAATATAGACATATATAAATAAGTAAATAAAAAATAATAAAACAACATTCAGTGCTCACAATCGGTATCAGTGCTGTTAGGAGAAGCAAATATTTGCATTAATAAGCCAAAAATTATTTTAAGAGAAACAGTCAAAGACACATATAGTTATATTTGATCCCTACAAGGATTTATAGTATGTACACTATGTGCCCTTTCTAAAGGTCCTCCACAGCACCTCTACAAATATTGCAACCTCTCTTTTGTACAGTCCTACTGCAGGCCATGTAGTGATGGAACTGAAGTGAGCAACACTAGAGAACACAGAAATGGCAGGGATAGACAATATTTTATAATGACAGAACAAGAATAAATCCTCCTTTCCATACTTAAGGATTTCATCTATCTAGACCTTATTGGACACACTAGAGGTGACAATATTTAGAAGTATAATTTTTGATGGCATGAATTACGTCCCTGTCGACATGCTTGCCATATTAAAAAAAGAAAAAAAAAAAACAGCTTGTACAAGTGATGGAGGTGACAGGTGACAATGCATGTCACTTACACAAATTTTGAAATGGAATAATCCAGATATGCACATGCCAAATCATATAGACAACTTGAATGAGCACAGGTTTTAACCTCCCCTCCCCAACTAGAGTCAATTTGAGTACACTTAAATAATTCCAGATATTTTACATCATTTAATTAAAAATTGCATTTACAGTCCTTATACTATAGGGAATCAAGTAGTGTCAGCCTGGCACTAACCACCAAAAGCTCCACAGACTGAAGTATCACTGTGTGAAAGAGCTTTACTGTTATGCCAGGTACAAAAGATAAAAGATCCTCAAGCTACTACATTGCCTGATGTGTTTTGCACAGAAGTGTTTTTTTCTAAATGTCTGCAGCACTTTTGGTGGTGGTGACCAGACTTCTCTTTTTTCCCTGTTGTTTGTTCTAGTGCACCGGTTCCCTGCTGAGTCTTTTTAATTTGTTAACTTACGCCTTACATACTACTGTTGAGCTCTATCAGGCCCTGTCAGTGTTTATCAGTAGCTATAGTAATACAGTAGGAGCGCTTCACTGGGACATGGTTAATCAGTTCAAGTTCAAGTTTATTGCAGGAAAACTCCATTGAGCAAGCTCATTCACAAGGAGGTCCTGAACATAAACACTAAAGTACAAACATAGATAGGTAATAACAGTATATACATGAAATGCACGTTACATGGTACAGGCTGGATATACATACAAGGGTACCATATAGGGTGACCACAGGTGGTAAACATTAATATGAGACAGGGAAGTGACTTACAGGTTGCATACTGATAAATGAAACATGATGACTGGTGTGTGCAATACATATATTTTGGCAGCTAGAACAAAAACAGACTACAACTGATATGGGGGGAGGATGATTTGATAGAGTAGCAGTAGGCGTAAGCATAGATAAAGCCAGGAGTAGAAGAGGAAGGGAAAGCAGTTAATATGACAAAGCAATTATACCTTACCAGTGGATAAATATCAGCAGTGTCAGTGGCTCAGTAGGTAGCACACTGCCTCTGAGGTCAGGAGATCAGGGGCTGGGTTCAATTCCCACATCTGGCACTTGGGTTAATATCCCAGTACTGACACTGAGAGTGCAGCATGAAAGAGGTGCTGCACTCTGAGGTGCAAATCTTTCTGTGAGACATTAAACCGAGGTCCCATCTGCCTGGATCGGTGGTAGTTCAGGTGGATGTTAAAGATCCCATGGCACTTATCAAAAGAGCAGGGAATTTCCGGTGTCCTGCCCAAATTTCCTTATTCACTAAAATAATACCACCTTAATCTGGTTCAAGGTCCTATATCCCTCCCACTGGGTCGTGCCTGAAAATAGGCAGGATTTGTCTAGTGCACTTACCCGGTCAACAAAAATAAATAAAATAAATAATTGGGACATCTACTTTGTTGAGATGTCCTGGTGGAAACTGATTAAGTGACAATAGAGTCAGTGGTGATTCATGCTTCTTAACTGGACTAGGTCTGTCAGTTAATTGGAATGACTGAGCCCCAGACATACTGACTGAATGGCCCAGCCCTTGATTAAGTGCCCATCACTGTCACATCTCTGACCCCAGTGATAATGACTCTACTTCCTGCTTTCTGCCTGCTAAGCATTCTCCCACCTCCGCATCCCAGTTCATACCTACCACTAACAAAAATTAGAGTTGCTTTTTGTTTTTCAGCAGCTTCAGGAACCTTAGAGAGTCACAGACCACGACAGTTTCTCTTTCTGCACAGTCTGAGCAGGCTGACCTAGTGCTATTTTTTAGATTATGCAAGCAGAGTGTTGTATCCATATCAAACCCAGTCCAGTCCAATTTCTTTTCTCAGCTCAGCCATATTTTTTAAACTTTTTTTAACATAGCCTCTGTTTCTCAAACACTGGTTGCAGCCTGACTACAAGAATATGATTCTGAGAGAAAGAGTCACAATCTGAGCAAGCGCTGTTGTTTTAAAACAAATTTGTATGGGCAGTGTTCCAGCCCATATCCACGTAACCCACTTTTCCCAGCTTTGCCATATTGTTTAACATTTCCCCACTCACATTAAGTGGTGCACAGGCTGATGGAGATGAAAAGACGAGAGTGTCAACATCTGTGATAATGAAAGCACATCACATTCTTGTGGACTCAGCACCTTGGTACTTTTAACTTTTAAATATAAACTTTAACTTTTGACTTTAGCAAATAACTCACCTCCTGCTTCCCTAAATCAAAGGCAATACTGCCCTTGCCTGTCGGGTAGAGGTACAATACAGTAGAGCGATGCAGGACTGAGGCACCTATATGAAAACATTAACTTTCATTGGAATACATTGAACTCTTCTTCAGAATGGTCACTTAACCAGGAAAAAGTACTTCCACCAAGGTGTCCCAATTTAGCGGCTTCAACTATAATGTGAAACGACAGTAAATATTTAAGACATTGTCATTGTTCTTGCCATCTCCTGGGCCTCCAAGCTTTTCATCACTAACCCACTCATGTTATTTACAATAGTTCCTGCAAAGGTGGTCTCCAGACAGACTCCCATAATTATAAAAGATGATTTTACCTTGATGGTGTAAATGTTGCTCAGGGTGCATCAATAGAGAGGAGAGGGACTGGTTTTATATATAGAATTTCTTAAAACTACAGTATATCCCAAAACACTTTGCAGTAAAAGTGGGAAGGAGAGCGATAATGCACCACAATTAGTTATACAGGGAGATTCAAACAGCACAGGGGTATGGTAGATTAAAAGTTGAAGAGAAGTTAAGTACAGGTAAGATAAGTGACTTATTTAGAGTCACACTGTGAGAATGCTGTGGTTGTTAAATTCAAACGTTAGTCTGTAGGTTAAAAGCTTTGCTATTTCATTATCTAGCCCCCATGATTATTCCCATTGAACATATATCTGCATCCTTTCCATACTCTTCTGTATCTGAATTGCTGTCCTGTGAAACATTTTAAGACATATAGTATGAAAGATGCTAAATTATGAAATTGTATTATATTTATTATATTGCTTTATCAAACATAGCTTGTCTTCCCAGGCTAATGAGGTCAGTAATGTTGAATGTATGCGATCTTGTATTTACCAAACTGGGACTCTCTTCCACAGACTCTAAAATACCAGGTTCAGAGACTTCAACCCTCACAGGGCCGATTCATACGTGGAATAGACTCTGAAGTTAGTTACAGTGCACAGACAAGTTTCATTATTTATGGTCTCTTCTCTAACTGACAGTAGACCAAAGTGATGCAGACAGTATGGTGCATATGCATGCTAGAGTTATTAACAATTTTATTTAGCTAGATTTCTGCAGATGCTAACAAATATACTATTTAAACTCTGCAAACAGAATATATACATTAACCCTTTGTTATAACAAACAATATTTATTATATATATGTATATATGTATTACATATACACATAATAAATAATACTTTGTCATATATTGTAATAAGATTTTCATCAGAGCAGATCCAGTCATGAGAATCAGCACAGCAATATTTAAATATGCCACAAGCCTGTTTCCTTGATCATATGGACAAAGCCATGTTGGAACAGTACATTCTTTTGGTTGCTGCTAATATGGACATGCATTGTGTCTATTAATACTCTATTTTAAAAAGATGGACACATTTGAGCAGCATGCATGCATAACTATACCTTTATAACAGGATAAGGCAAATGTAGTGGAGGCATCTCCGAGGCATCTTAAAGGGAGTATGGGTTATTTAATGATCACTGCACAACACAGTTATATGAAGCACATTATAAACAGTTTTCCTAGCTGTGAGAAATTAAGTGTAGCAACAAATGCAAAAACAATTTGTGTTACATTATTTTTGTGTATAAAATGGGTCTGCCATAAATACTGCTCTCCTGATTTAAATAAGCAGGTTACTTGTATCATCATTCCTCAGCACATACCCCCAGAGGAGTGTCTAGATCTCCCAAATATTACATTAGCCTGTCCTGTGTTGTTGCACTTCTAAATTGTCCTGATATTATACATGCTGGTACAGAAAAGGCATTGCATCAATTCAGATGTGCATATAGGCATGGAAGGTCACCTGGTTCATCCATTCAGTGAGCAGCATTTGCAGTCGCCACCTTGACCCACTTTTCATTCAAGTGATTCAATTTGGGCAACCTTAAACTGAAATTAAGCCATTAGTACTTTGATCTGATTATATAGCTCTTTGCTGCAGCAATTTGATGCAATGACCTGTGCTAGTGGAAGAATGCCTGTATTTATAACAACACATTAAATAACTAAATTCAAGGGTGACAACAGAGATTACCAGTGTTGATAAACTATTATCATGGTTGTAGCTTTGAATGTCTATAACAGAAACTGTAGGTTGGCTTAGTGGACTAAAACAGTTACAAAATACAATTGATACTGCGTGTCCGCAATACACCATACATCAAGTGGGTGCTGTTTGCAATTTGTAAATTCTAATGGTCATGGACTGCTGCTTCAAAAGTTTTGATTTTGGGGGAGATGAGGTGGTCACTTTTTTATTATTATTTTGCCACTTTTGAGACAGATTATCAAAAACAGTGCTGTGTTATTCAGAGCAGGCTGTTAGCACCTCTCAGCTAATAGGGAGCAGCGAGGCAGTATAGTGCAGTGGTTTAAGGCTCTGAACTGAAAATCTGGAGACCTGAGATTGAATCCACAGCCCCGCTTGCATATTGTGTGACCTGAGCAAGTCACTTAACTTCCTGTGCTCCCAGGTTGCACCTGTAAACACGCTTTCAACTTAGTGTTCTCACCTGGTTAAACAAATGGAAAAAAATAGCATTATACAGCAATCCCAGTGCAATGTTCAGACAGTTAGCACGCTATGATAAAGTACATTAACTGTCTGAATAAGGGGCCATGTGAGTGCAGTGCATAGTGACCAAGAAGTGTGCCTGCACAACCCATGGCTTAATATGGCATGTGGGAGGAGGGGAGGGCACTGGAGATCACACTGCCAAACAGGATAGCACCAGGATCCTCTAGGCCATATTCAACCCTAGCATGCTAAGGAAACAATTGGGCATGCAAGGCATTAAGAACTGGTTGTTAGCATGCCCATTATGGGCTGATTAGCATGCATTAGAGCTTTGTCCTCTAGCAGTTAACAGATTGTCTCCTGTCCAGTGGACCCCAACCTTCAATCTCCCATTCTCTTTTATTGGAATTGTGCCCTGATGCTCAGGGACCCTCCCACCCACAAAACCATCCATTCCCTGCTACCTTAATCATGCTCTGGTGTCTAGTGGACCCCCATCCCCAACCCTGTTATCTTAACTGTGCCCTGGTATCTATGGTTTATAGTGTTCCAGTCACCCTCCAGTAACCCATTCCCTGTTATCTGAACCATGTCGTGGTGTCTAGTGGACCCCACCCCCCTGAACATCTGCAACCCCTCAGTCACCCCACCTGCTCAGAAAGAAACACTGCACCTCACCCTGGATACAGTTGGTAGTAGGTACTGAAATCAGTAGGTTATGTTTTGAATGTCGTACTATATTCATGCTGTGAAGTATTTGGATGGTGCTACCACATGTTCTGATGGTAAATAGCATAGGCGCATGCCAATATATTTTATTTTTCTTGGTGTGTGTGACAAGGGAGTGGAACTTATAAAACTTATAAAGCCTGTTTCTCAGTTCAAGAGTGAAAGAATATGAAAATAATAATGGATATGTTAATGGTTTTGCCAGAAAACCATTATTGCTGAAAAACTACATGGTGACTAACAAATATTGCTGCTTTAAGAAGCTTAAAACAAAAAGTTGTACCTTCACAACATGGCATTGTGATATATGCAGCACATATACTGCATTTGAAATTGGCTGCTTTACATTTGGGTTCTTTAACAAGAATGTGACTTTCTTATACAGTTATTAATTAATCCAGATGTTTCATAAACTAATCAAAGTAAAAGGACACATGTAACAGAGTTCATCCCCAAAGAGATATGTCACTCTGCAGTGCAGTCCATTTCAAATGTTTGTTACATTTATTTAAAATTGTAGATTAAGCTTAACCAATATGCATTACAAACAAAGCCATACTTGCATTGCCTCTGGTTGTTAATATTTAAAATGCCTGCCTAGTTGGTGTACTGAGTATGCAAATGAGATCATTTTCAAACATACTGTCAAATGTTTTTCCTTCGATGCAGTCACAGCCCATGCCATGAAAGTACTGTACAATGTTTTTATGAAACATTTTCAATTAAAACAAACAAAACAAAACCAGAAAACTGTAAAAACAAGAAAGAAAAGCTAACAAAACATTGTTGCCATGAGAATGCAAATACAACTGATTTCAATGATTTGATCTCAGTTATTACATTCAATACATTCTTTCTTGTTCAAAATGCAATGTCTGCTGCCTTGATAGTTCATATACTTGTTTGCTCTTGGTGTACTTAGTTCAACTCAGAGTTACATACATGAATACTAATAGATGTTTTAATAAATGAAGTGTTTGGGTATTATTTTTGCTCTGCATGTTCCTCTATTTTCTACTCTAATGAAAGAATGGTGTGTTATTTATTTATTTTTTCTGTTTCAGCAAAATGTACAGTTTTATTTGAAAGATTTCCTGTGTGATTGTTCTTGAAACTTACAATTCAAACTCTTTCTGTATTCTGTGACAGAGATCCATCTTTGGGATCTGTGCTCTCTTCCATATACTATATATGTGTGTGTGTGTATATATATATATATATATATATATATATATATATATATATATATATATATATATATAGCTAAACACAAGTGTTATACAGATGTTGTTGAATATTCTGCTATTTGCTTTGATTATATAGTTGTGTTTAAATACTTATTAAAAAGGAACTGTAAATTTAAAATAAGACTATACTTTCTCAACTTGTTTTTTTCACCCAGTACTGAAAAATATGCCAATGAGCACAATTTGCTTTCTTTGAAATCAAACAAAGCAAGCTCCCTGAAGGAAATTCCATTCTGTCTTCACTTCACCTTTCAAGTAATGCAATTGGAGTTATTGATGCCTCATCATGTCCCTAGGTCCAGCAGTTACAAATGCTGTGAAAGCTGCAGACCAGATAAGGGTAAAGAAAATGGAATGTTCAACATTAGTAACCTAGCGGGTGTTTGTAATTCCCTTGTCCTTTGAAGTGCCTGTCTGTGCATGGAACTGCACATTTGTTTAGCCCTAGGTGTGCTTTCTAGACTGAAGCAACATGTAGAGTGGGCTGCAAGCTATGTTATGAGGAAGATTAACTGAGGGTTCATTTCTTTCTACTTGGTGCACATGGCCTTTGACCTTTTATCATGTAAGTTAGTTTGTACACAGAGGACTTATAAATATATTTTGAAGACATTCTGTGCACCTTTGTTCATATTATTTCATAAAGGCCCAGAATGTTGGCTTTTCATGAGGAAGACACTCTACAGTGCAATAAACAAATTAATGTGTATTAATATATTTAGTCATTCTTGAGGGTTAAATTCAACTCCCACTTCATTTTGTGCCTTACATTTTCAACGTTGCCTATCATTGTTCAATCATGCTTACTCAAAGATAGTTTTGCTTAGCAGAAATTGCATTGTCATATATAGAAATTCAGTTTAGACCAGGCCATGAATGAGACGTGAGTTGCCCTACTAATTTAGTGTTATATGGATGATTCACCAACAAATTCAAACCCCTTAAACTTTGAGGTTTGCTGACTGCAAATGTCCAGCCCAAACTCTAAATTTGAAGCAGTTCAGAGTTATAGAATGTTGCAAACTCAGTGAAGCAATTCATAAGTAGTAGTTCAATGATTTAAACAACATGATGCACTTAAGCTCTGAATGATTGTTGAAGAAAAAATGAATGACATAGTACTTTCATTTCTGATGACTTTTCACATGCAAGCAATAAGGCACAGTGGCAGATGAGTGCCTTCAACATCCTGAGAAATAACACTAACTAGCATACCAAATGCCCTTGAGTGCTTATTAAGATTATAAATGGATCCTGTAATATAAAAGTTTTCATATATGGGTGTTACTTTAGTTAATTTCAGACTGTAGTGTTGTACTGAGATAATATTATCACTGAAGCAGCTTTCAGGACCTTTATATGTTGTCTCTGCATGCATAAGCAACATTTTGTGGCAGTACTACAGAATGAGTGTGCACTGGGACACAGTGCATTAGAACCCACAGATAATTTACCAAAAGGTTCAAGCACACACCAACTCCTCAGAGGAACACATAAAAATCAGTTACCACACAGATGCAGTTACCACATTTCCATTTTAATTTTACAAGACATGTTGTCCTGCCAGACATGTTTCAGACTGACCACAATCCTTCCTCAAAGGCCTTTGAATTTTGTATGCATCCCTCTGATGAGTTGGCATGTGCCTGAACCTTTTGGTAAATTTTGTGGCAGTAGGAGATGGTAGTAGGAGAAATGCAGAGGTGTGTCAGTTTTGGTGAATGCAAGGCACACTTTAGAAGGCGCATCCTCATTCATCAATTAGCGAGCATGCTAGTGGTGACATAAGTTTTATGCAGTGCCACCAACTTGAAAACAAATTTGTGCTGCAATCAGAGACAAGCTCATCATGCAGTAGCACAGATGACATCTCCTTCATGTCTTGCCTGTTGAAACATTTCAATAAACATGGTGGAGCTTCCTTAATCCGCCTCTCACAATCCCTAGAAAGCTGACTTCAGGGGTGCCCAGTTCCCTGTTGGCATGTTTAATACCCCCAAGGCTGTATGGCACACTGGGAGCCCCCAGTGTGCCTCCATGGTGTTCAGAAGCTGACTGCATGGGCATATTCCTGCCCCGCCCCACCCCCATTGTGTGCCACAGTGGGAGCCTCAACCCAGTGTGGCCAACATCACCTCCAAAGTCATGGGGCACACTGGAAATGTGTTTACTTACACCTGTAAAGAAAGAAAACTGTCTGCAGTGTTCCTTTTTTTAAAGTACCTGAAACAAAGAAAATGGTCCCTTGTTGTCAGTAGCGATCCCTCCTCAACCTGCACTCACCCTTTGTACCCCTACATCCCCACACCCTTCACCATACTTACCTCCAGAGGTTGGTGTTGCTATCATCGGTGGAGCTGGAAAACATCTGCACTCTTCAAAGCAGACCGCCAAACTGAAGAAATGTCAGTAAGTTGTATAATGGCATAAATGGGGGGTCCAACTTAGGTGGATATCTCGGCCATTTTTGACTTTTGGCTCCAAATTTTCAACATGGGGTTATTGGGACCCCACCTCATGAAATCAGTCACTGTCATTCTGTTATTCAGTCCAAAAGGTGATTTTGTGGTCCTGCACAAAATCACCTGTCAGAGACCGATTAATGAAATGATAGTGCCACTGTTCATGAGATAGGCTCCCAAAAGCCTATGTTGCAAATTTAGTGAAAAAATCAAAAGCGAACTGTGTTACAAGCATAAATGCACACTTGTAACTTTGAGAACTTTTATATTTCACTCCAGATTTTTAACATTGCCATTTTTCACACCTCCTTATGAACAGTACAGCTGACAATTTTCACATCCTGCCTGAAATATGTTTTTGCACATCTGGCGCACAATGGCATGGTAGCTGTGGGATATCAATGTTGGACATGTTAAGAAAATCACAGTGACACTATTCATGAGTGGAGGTCCCAAAATGCTTATGTGGAAAATTTGGTGAAAATAATTCCAAAAATGATTGTATTACAACTGTGCTTTGCACAGTTTCCATGCACACTGTGAACTTAGAGATTTTAAATATTTTCACTCCAGATTTTCAACATTGTCATTTCTTCACACCTCCTTATGAATGGTACAGCTGTCATTTTCACATCCTGCCTGAAATATGTTTTCACACCTGTGGCACCAAATGTTACAGTCTCTGTGCAAAATCACATTTCAGCTAATGAACTGATAGTGCCACTGTTCATGAGGTGGGGTCACAAAAAGCCCATGTTGAAATTTTGGAGTGAAAATGCCAGCAAACACCTGAGTTGCTAGGGTTTCCAACTTTAACACCCACCATGTAGAGACTGACAGGCGTCAGGGGTGTGACTTAGGATTTCCGGCTGTATTATTCCGCCTTTCCACCCCCACCTCCAGCCTGCAGCCACTGACAGCCATCGAGGTGTGCCTTGGACTCTTGACCCAAAGTTCACCCCATTCTCTTATACTGCAACCATCTCAGCATATTTCCTTATGGAATGGGGTGAGTGTAAGTCCCAAAGACTCCAAGGCACACTGTGACACTTGTCAGTGTCTGCAGGGTAGGGTGAGGTGAAATGGCATGAGCGTGGATGGCTGATGACCAAAAGCACACCCCAATGCCTGTCAGTCTCTGCAGGGTAGGGGTCGGTTGGCATCAGTTCAATACTTCACTGCCATTCCTATTATTCATCTCTAACTTCTGCACTACCAATGCCAATGCAAGCAAGACAACATTTGGCATTGACAAATACTTTATGTTTTAGAATCATAAGATGAATTAGTGGATGGTATGCAGTATCAGAAAGTCACCCTGAAGAAAAGCTTGGCTCTTAAAAATTAGAAAGTATTCCAAAGCTACCCTGTTGGCAGAAGTGGTAGGGCTTCCCTCCCCAATGCTGGTGTACCCAAGTTTGAGAACAAGCTGAACAGTTGGAAGGCTAGATGGGAAAGGGAAGTTGAACAGCCCAGTGGATGCTCCTTGCCATTCAAGAGGAAGGTGCTGATCTTCATTTTACACTGTCCTCTGGTAAGCACTGGGAATGGTGGTTAGCTCAGGGTGCTTTCTGGGAAGGAGGACATTGCTGACATAGATGCACAGTGTGCACCAATGCACAAGCACATCTGATGATGCCACTGATGTTCTCAGTGGGGGAGGAAAACAGGTAAATCTTTCTCCCATGCAGGATGATACTTTGTGCTTGTATTCAATGGCTCCAATACCCATCAAACCAGGCAACCTCCCTGGAAGTAGAGTCTCAAGTGTCCAGAGAGGGTAAGGTCCACCTAGACAGCCCCATTGTTGGGAGGGTACAAGCCACAGTAGCCACAAGAAGAAGCTAGTTTCTGAGAGAAGGTGGGGTTTTGTAGTGGGTGCAAGTCACAGGATCAAGTTTTTGGGTCCCTAGGGCTGAGGGTTGTGGAAGGAAAAAATGCCATTCACAAAAAGAAAAGTTTCAAAAGCAAATCAAGCCAACTTAAAAAAATATTTGATGGGAGGACATTTTTGCATTAAAACTGAGACTAATAGTAAAGTTATGGTATTGCTTTGAACAAGGAGTTGTCAGCGTTAAATGAATCTACAGCAGTGGATAGCCCAATAGGATAAGCCTCTTGTTGAGGTTACAAGTTAGTAGTCACTGGACCTTTATTGTGGATGTATGCTTGACCCTAATAGCCAGTAGGTGGTCTATAGGGAAAAGTAAACCTAATAGTTACAATGAATTTATTATGGCAGGTTACCCATAATAGCCAGTATACATTATGTGGAGTAAATCTGCAATACTAGCCAGTGATATTTTGTTTGGTATAATCAGTGTTAATAGCCAGTGAGCATTTAATGGGGACAAAGTTAGCCCTAATATCCAGTGTGACAAGATATCCCCATATATATTTGTACTGTTCAGATATGCTATGTATACATAGACTGTGTTTAAGAATTAAGCCACTGGCCCTTTAGGCATCAGTGAAAAAAAACATGGGAAAGATTTTTCAACTGAGTGCTGGATATAGACCGCAAACAGGTTTATATGGCAAAGGACGGGAAGCCAGGAACTGCTTAAATGCATCATTTAAAACTTAATTTGGTGTTTGAATGTCCAGATCTCACAACCAGGAGAATGGTAAAGTGATCTCTGGGATCATTTTGTACTGTATCCTGTGGGGTTCCTGAGATCAAAGGGCAGACATCTCTTTACCAGAAACTGTTCAGTGGGAGGGTCAACATGCTAAATTAAACTTGTTAGACCACAGTGCATGTGTGGGGGGCTAGGATGGTGTCCAGAAACTCCATTTTGAAGGATTTTCTGGTATTTTATAGTCTAGAGAAGCTAGGGTAGAGTGAGAGAGACCCCTCCAGGAAACAAAAGGGTGCACTGTTGCAACATCTGAGCCTAAATAGCCAGCCAGTCAAAGGGTAGGCTGGAATGACATCACTTGAGGTATAAAAGGAAAGCAGCCAGAAAACAGAGCTTTTTGGTATAATTTTGCCAAGTGCTAGCGCTGGGTAGTTTTGTTAGAAATGAACCACTGATTAGTGAGAAGAATGTTGCCTCACTGAAGAAAGAGAGAAACTCTTGGGAAGGGAGCTTTCTCTGAAAACCTGAATTTTGCTGAAGAAGAAAATTTGGAGACTGACATCATCTTGCTGAGCATTTTGAGATCTCTTTCATAAAACTTGAAGAAGTTTTCTGGCAGATGGGACTTTTCATACCTTGGACTCCAAGCATCACTAAGGTAAGAATTTTAGCATTCATAGTGTGTAGGTTTATTGTTTAATCCCACATTTTTAACATTGTTGTCTGCATGTCAATACCCTAAATTATGTAGAATATTTTAATACGTGTTCTTTCTTTAAGTAAACTTTTATGATTTTCTTATCAACTCTGCCTAGGTCTAATTTGTGTGGTATAAATTTTAAGGAAAACAGTTTTGTCAGACTGATGCCTCATTTTAGTTGGTCTGCTCAACTACTAACTACTACAGTTTAGAAAAGAAGGCTTCTTGGATGGGAGAAGCTCTACTTTATGACAAACAAAGTTGTGGGGTTCATCAAAGGGGGTTTCCTGGGGTAGGGGAGCTGGCTGTGTCTAGGGTGAGCCCGCACCATATTTGGTGCCAGCTACTTGGATTTCTGAATTGTCTGTACAAAACCACCCACACAACAGAAGGCAGAAATTGGAAATGGAAAAAATGCTTTTAGACAATAATACCTCACCCTGTTTATTTTTGTTTTTGAGAAACAATAATTAAGCAATAATGCCCGACAGGGTGTGTGTTGTGCTGGGATAACGTCACCTCAGGTGGTTTTGTGCTTCCAGTACCCAAGGCTTGACATTATCTCAGCTCTAACACACACCCTGAGGGCATTAATGTTATTATACAATGGCTTGTAATACAGAATAAAAAATAAATTTTAAAGAATGTTTTGTTAGTGTGAAAGAATAATTTTGTTTCTTAAGATGCAAACTTAAGACTAACTAATGTTATCATGGTGGGCATCCAAATTGGTTCATAGTGCTGAGACTAGACCTGTGATGTGCTGAGGATAACATCAAGGGTCCAGTCCCAGACTGACCAATGAGAAACCAGATTCTTTCTTGCCATTGTATAATTAGTGTTAGTATAGGGCAGAACATGGTTTCCAAGTACAACACTTTAAATATGGAACAGCTAAGGCAGCTGTCTGACAAAAGGAATTTCAAGTGAGAGAAAATAAAAAGCAGCTCACGGAAGCCGTCATGGTGGCTGATAGAAGGCAGCCACAAGGGTCATGGAGTCACTGTCGATGACTCAAGGTGACCAGACCTCATATGTGGAGGGACAGAGAGGAACTAGGAACCACAGATCCAGAGGAGGCATCTGAAGATAAGGAGCTGAGAGGCTGAGACTCCAGGTAGAGCTGCAGAAAGCAAAGCTTGACCAGCAAGCTCAACAGCAGAAGATGGAGCTGGAGCAGAGAAGGTTCAAAATAGAGATAGATGAAAAATGGCACCAAAGAGAGACTGAAACATTGGAAAAGCAGCACCAAAGAGAGGCAGAGGAATGGCAGCACCAAAGAGGATGACATAGAAGAAAAGCTGCACCAGAGAGTGTTTGAACTGGAGAAGCTGAAAATCCAACCAACCGCACCTGAGCAGGTAGGTGGTGGGGTGAATCTGAGACTCCAGTGCTGGGGTATAAATTAAATTCAAAACTGATAGCTGAATTTAAAGAGGGAAGGATATGGATATGTTTTAGAATCATTTTAATAGGTCTGTATCCAGGCTAACATACTCAAGGAGGCCTGGAGCTTTCATTTATCCCCATTGCTTTACTGGAAAGGGACGTGAAGCATTGGGACAGATGGACAATGTGTATAATCGAGATTATGAAAAGCTAAAACTGCATTGTTAAAAAGTATGATTAAAACTCTGAGGCCTAGAGGGCAAAATTTCAGAAACTTAGAAAGGGCTCAAAATTTACTTTGAAGAAATTGCCACTACACAGTGTTAGTATCTGAAACCTTGGTAGGAGGAGATGCGAGCTAATTCAATTGAAGAGACTGAAGAGGAGGTAGTGTTAGAACAATTCTTTTGGGCATGTTCAACAGAGCTGAAAACCTGGCTGAGTACCGAGATCCTCAGACAGCCAAGCAGGCAGCTGAGCTGGCAGACCACTATGCTCACAGCAGGTGTGCTTTCAAGGGAAATGGGGAGCAGGGGATATGGGGCAGAAGGAGGGAAGGTGCCTTTTGGACAGCCAAAAGCTATGTTGCTTCTATAAAAAGAAGGAAACCACACTGTACCTAAAAGGGATTTTGGGGAAATTAAAAATGATGAGTGTTGAGTGTGCAAAAGCCAGGCCATATTTCTAGGCATTGTCCTAAAAAGACATAACATGGAAGGGGACCAGTGCCAACTGAGCTGGTCTCAAACCATATTATTGAACTATTCCTGCAAATATGAGAAAGTTCATTCACCCAGGCATAGTGAATGAGGTACAGACTCAAGGGTTAAGGATACTGGAGCATCTCTTACACTAGTAAAAGGGGATCTGGTGGGACCTGAACAAATCCTGCCAAATAAATTTGTATCTGTAAGGGGATTTCACTTGGGCAGAGACAACATAACCTTAGCCAGTGTTAGCCTGGATTGTGAAGATGCAGGTGAAGGGATATGAAAGTGACGGTAGCCGACACACTCATTGTGGATGTTACTGTAGGAAATGATGTTCCACATGGGGTTGGTATGTGGTGTCACCCAGAGCCACATGGCAGGGGCACCCATGGCCTTTGGGACCCCCATAGATTTCTATAGGGATTTTAGGAGACAACCCAGCCAGCCTGTGGCTCTTGAAAGAGAGGGTGCTTACAGGAGCAATGGAACTTCTCCTAGTAACAGCTCACCAAATTGCTAGAGGTTTTCTCTAAAGAGGGAGGGGTAACTCCATAGCCAGAATGAGGGGATGGTTGTGGATACTGAGTTCCCTACTGCCATAGCTATGGACCCTCAGACTGGGAACTAATGGGGACACCCCATGTTTTGGGCAAGTGTGAGGAGTTAGCAGCAGTACAGTGAACTGACTCTAGCTTGGAGAAGCTGAGGGCCTGTCAGAGTCTGATAGGATACAGGGAGGAGATGGAAAACAGAGTATTTTGGTACAATGGACATAAAGACAGAGGTGGGGTGATGGGCAAGCAGCTTGTCATTCCCTAGGGGTATTGTGAGTCTTTTCTCAAGGTGGCTCATGACATTCCATGTCTGGACATCTAGGCGTTGCTCATACTATAAAGTGCTTAGCCCCAAATTTTATTGGCCAAATTTCACCAGGCAGGTGAAGGAGATTGCCAATCCTCTCACCAGTGTCAGGAAATAGGGAATGCCAAGAGCAAAGCCAAGGCTGTCCTTATTCCTTTGCCACTTTTTGAGGAACCATTCCAAAGGGTGGGAATGGATATTGTGGGTCCTTTGAATACCCCAAGCTCCTCTGGAAAAGGTACTTATTGATGGTAGTTGATTATGCTACCCACTATCCAGGAGCCATTGCCCTGTCCTCAATTAAGGTGGACAAAGTGGTGGATGCATTCTTAGGGATTTTCTCTCATGTAGGGTTTCCACAGTAGGTTATCTCGGTCAAAAGGTAACTCATGTTGGACCTTATGAAGCGTTGTGGGAGAGTGTGGTGTCATACAGAGGCACACAATGCCTTACCACACAGGCCAGTGGTCTTATAGAGAGATTTAATGGGACCCTAAAGGTTGGGCTTATGGTATTTGCAGAACAGCATGGACGGGACTGGGAGAGGTAACTCCCCACCTGCTGTTTGTCTACAGGAACTGCCACAAGAATCAACAAGATTTTCACCCTTCAAGCTCTTTTATGGACACAGTGTGAGCGGGCCTAGATTTGATATCAGAAGACTGGGAAGGTAAGCATGCCACCCAGGGACTCCCACAGTGGATTATGTTTTAAAATTCATGGAGAAGCTGAAGGAGCTTATGGGTATGGTCCAGAGCAACCTGTCAGCTGCCCAGCAAAAACAAAAGACCTGGTACTATCATGGAGTCTGAGCTTGCTCGTACAGGGTGAGGACAGGAGGTAATGGTTCTGATCCCCATCTGGAAGGGCAAGCGGCAGGCAGAATGGTCAGGACCATACAAGATAGTCTGGCAGCTAAACAGTGTGAACTACATTGTATAGTTCCCTGATCAAAAACACACCCACAGGATGTACCATGTAAATATGATGAGCGCTATTTTAAAAGGGCTGACATGGTACTGCGGTTTGCAGTCCTGGTAAAGAGGTAGGCAAGGAGGACCCCTTCCTGACTTGTTAGCAGAAAGTAAGCAGGAGTCATCTGTGGAGACCATTCCGTTGTCACCCCAGTTGACACCTGAACAGGTCCAGGAAGTAAGGATGGTTTTGCAGGAATTTGACCCTTTGTATACATCCAAGCCAGGACAGACCCCATTAGTAGTGCAAGACATGAGGATACAAATGTCCATACATAGAACATCCTACCGGGTGTCTGAGACAGTCCTCAAGGACATTAGGAGGAAGGTGGTGGAGTTGCTGGATCTGGGAATGATCCAGAAATCCCGATCCTTAGTCTTCACCTGTAGTCCTTTTCCCCAAGCCAGATGGGACTACACAATTCTGCACAGACTATCGTGGGCTTAACGCCATTATGAAATCTGACACTCACCCAATGCCCTGCACAAGCCGAATTGCTGGACATGCTCGGAGGGGTGACTTACTTAACCACTTTAGACCTGACAAAGGGTATTGGCAGGTGGAAGTCAGTGAAAGGGATAGAGAAAAGTCAGTTTTCATCACCCCAATTGGCCTGTATGAATTGAAGGTCATAGATTCATAGATTCTGTCAGCAGATAAGTACCGCCAGTCCCATCCAGTCTGCTCATTTATGCAAGCTCAAAAGTGACTAGTGACGCTTATTGGTCATTGGCTTAGCTTTTTCTTCCTACCTCTATTATCCCTTTGTTTTGTCCCATGCATGTTTAAAACCCACCACAGTATGGGTTGCCACCAACTCCTGGGGCAGGCTATTCCATACATTGTCCCTTGCTGGCACTTCACTATTAATAAATTGCACTTTAGCATCCATATATTTTTGTCATGACTGATGTTTCTTTTGCACATTTTCTCCCATTGAAGTATTGTGCATAGTTTTGATAGTGTGGCACTGATATCCACCTTGTTTGCCAGTGCCCTGAGCTCAAAATAGGAGAGGATTTGATCTGTGAATTTGAGAAAGCTTAGCGACAGTTTTCAAGATTACAAAGCTGATGTGTACCTGTTTTGGTGATTACAATGCTTGCAATCTGATATCATAGGAGCTACATTTTGGATGCGGTAGAAAGTGCCTTTGCCATCTCCTCTGATACATTTTCCTTATATCAGGGCTGGAGGTTTTTTTAGTCAAAGTGCCACAGGATATAGATTTTTGCACCACTTTTTTGTCCGATTTGCACATATCTGGACACAGATACCTCTAAAGTATATAGATCCAGCTTTTTTCCCAGCAATAATAAACATCACCCTTGAGCTGAATAGCAGGAAACATGAATGAGTAACAAGACTACAAGACTGAAGAGATTAATTAATTTTTTGCTAGGGCTACTGAGACACAGATACAAGATGAGGACTGTGGAAACTTCTTTTGTCAAAACCGCAGCATCAGTGCGATGCCGAGAGGAAGCTGGCGATATTTCTTCTGAAGAATTCAGACAAGATTTACATTTGACAGATAAAATAAAAATTTATAAAACTTGAATGCCTTAAGCTAAAAGAAATCAATGTTTACTATAACAGAATAAGCTTAATTAAGTGCTTATATGATAAATTAGTAACATGAGGGCTAAGAACTGATTTAAGCCATCAGGCAGTTACAAGAATCATTGGGAAACAGCTTTAGAAACTCACTCAGCCACTTTAATCCAGATTTTGTTGATCAGGACTCAGACATTCACAAGCAAACACTAGGAGACATTGGGGCCCTGAGGAGGGACTAATTGGGGCAAAGAAACAGCAGAAATTGAAAAGCCTAAACAAAAGTTGGCTGGAGCGACCAATGTCGTTGAAAAACTATAATAGCTCTTGTGTAGCAGCTATCTCATGGTGCTTTGTTTCACTCTACCTAACAATAGTGAGTAATTTCTGACTCACCTGACTTGTGAGCTCAGTGTAGATCAAGAGTAAGGCAGCCCTAACCTACTACTGGCTCATCTCCCTCCCTCAGGGACAGCTGGGCCTGCCATTGTCTGGTGCTGCAGCCAGCTAAGCTGAGACTGTGACCCTCATATACTTTTGGTTGTTAACTATCTGTGTATAGGTTTCAAAGTACTGCTACCAGTATTAAAAGATTTAAATAAGGGAACAGTTGGAAAGAGAATCTAGACACTCCTCCCAGAAACTCTCTCTCCTCTAGGTATGAGGGAGACTAGAAGGCAGACCACTAACTGAGCAGCTGTCTTATACTGCAGGGAACTTGTTAGTAGAGCAGGCTCTACAGGCAGTGACCCATATATAGTCTGAGTTCTGTGGGATCCAGGGAAGGCCACTCTGACACATTGCCCAGTGTGCAGGGGTGAGGGACTGTATAAGCATCACCCTCAGCGATCTATGGCTGAAACTGTCTTTCATATCTGGAATTTCTGGAGGTTGAATTCCCTGTCAAGAGGAAAAAAGTCCTTTCACACAAAAAGCCTGAAAACCCAGGTGGCCTTCCTCCAGGAGACCAAATTGACACAGGCGATCACGCCCTAATGCTGAAGGATTGGGTAGGGCAGGAGGTCCATGCAGGTGCTCTCACAAGGAAACAAGGAGGTAGCCATCCTGCTACACAAAATCTCCTATAGTGGAATCTAATTGCCTCTATAGCCGACCCAGATGGCAGATAGGTGGTAGCCAACTACAACACCTTTCAGGCCCCTGATCCTATATAATGTCTATGCACCTAACCAAGTGTGCTACTCCTGGTTAAACAACTAAAAAAATATGATCTCAGTTTTTCAATGTACTCACTGAGATCCTTAGTTCTTTGTACCACCCAACTGCCCTGTTTTGGTTGGAGCCGATTTTAATCTAACCCTGATCCCCCACCTTGATAGGAATGACACAGGAAACAATCTCATATTAGGGGGAGGGAGGGCTCTGCAACAATTCATATCAAACCTGGGACTAACAGATGTATGGAGACTCTTTCACCCTTGGGTCAGGGATTATACTTTTCACTCTGAACCCAATTCAGTGTACAGCAGGCTAAATTTCTGGCTAACGTCCCCATCCCTGCTCCAAAATGCTATTGATGCTGCTATTCTCCTGAGGCTATCTCTGCATGTCGCGGTACAGCTAGTAGTGACATGGGGCCCTACCGCCCCATCCTGCAATTGGAAACTTGATCCCCTACTCATGAGAGACCTAGACTTCGCCCTCTGGGCCAAAAATGAGTCTCACTCTTTTAGAGAATAATCCGGTCATAGACACCTTGGCAGGGAATACCTGGGAGGTCTTTAAAGCTACCATGAGGTAGAATTATGGGATATGCTGCTGCCAAACATGGGAAAGGAAAAATGATTGGTAGATCTAGAACAGAAGTTGTCCCAAGCAGAGACCAGCAACAAAGCTATGCCCTCACCTCCCTAGCTCCACCATAGGTAAAGAAATTCTCGGCCTTCAGTTCGAAATCAATGAACTCCTAAATAGAAAAGCTGAAGTGGCTATCTCTACCTCTGACACATGTTTTGGGATAGGGGGTATAAGGGAGCAAGGTGCTGGCCTACCACCGCAGACAACAACAGGCAAGTAAACAGATAACAGGATAAACAGCGTGACTGCAGGTCTTTGCTCAGCAAAGCAGTGTTAAGTTGGGGCTTTATTTGTAGATAAAATAAATGTTTCTTTTGAGAGACTTAAACATCTGAGTGGGACTTTCTGTCACCACAAGACCCTACACATAGTGGGGCTCGTGTGTGGTTATAAACTTTTAAATCACTTAATCAGTGGGAGCGAGTAATTTGATTGGGAGGCACATCATTACTTGAGGTTTTCCTCACTACAAAAGCCCACTGTAGTGAGCAGGGTGAGGATAAACAGTAGTTGACTGCAGGTCTTTGCTCTGCAAAGCAGTGTTAAGTTAGGGCTTTATTTGTAGATAAAATAAATGTTTCTTTTGAGAGACTTAAACAACTGAGTGGGACTTTCTGTCACCACAAGACCCTACGCATGAGTGGGGCTTGTGTGGGATTATAAACTTTTAAATCACTTAATCAGTGGGAGCAGTAATTTGATTGGGAGGCACGTCATTACTTGAGGTTTTCTCACTACAAAAGCCCACTGTAGCGAGCTAGCGATGATATACAGCATGACTGCAGGTCTCTTTGCTCTGCAAAGCAGTGTTAAGTTGGGGCATTATTTGTAGATGAAATAAATGTTTCTTTTGAGAGACTTAAACATCTGAGTGGGACTTTCTGTCACCACAAGACTCTACGATGAGTGGGGCTTGTGTGTGTTATAAACTTTTAAATCACTTAATCAGTGGGAGCGAGTAATTTGATTTGGAGGCACGTCATTACTTGAGGTTTTCCTCACTACAAAAGCGCACTGTAGCGAGTGGGGTGAGCGTGCTGGGTCAAGACGTTAGAGACACGCCAGCACAGCGCTGTGTCTGCTGGGGGAGGCTGGGTGCTGGAATACATTCTTTGTATGTAAGTAGATATTTTATTAGATAAAATCATGCAATAAAAATATGAAATGGAAGGCCAATACAAAGGTGTGCAGAGTGCCACATGTACATTGAGGGATACCAACCAATGTATTTATATGTGACAAATGTAAACAGGTGGAAATGTTGAAAGAGGAAATTACACGATTACTGGGAACTAAATCTGATAATGAGGAAATTGTTAGCCTGGAATCATGTATAGAGTCAATGGTAGTTAAAATAAGTGATAAAGTACAGGAAAATGATTCTACTTATGGTATAGTCCAGCCTAAAATGATTTTAGAACCAGAACAGGAAGTAGAAGTATGGGCAAATGTATCTAAAGTTAAAACCAAGAAAAGAGGGGTCAAATCTACAATACTGCACCTATCACTTTACAAAATAGGTCTTTACCTTCACAAATTGAGGATCCTGTATTATCTACCACCAATGATTTTCATGTTATAAACACTCAGACAGTAAATCAGGAAAAGAGTGACACAAAGACATTAACTAGTGACTTGTTGATTATAGGAGACTCCTTAATAAGGGGTTTGGACACCATGCTATTTAAAGGCGAAACAAACTCACTACGGTGAGCATGCTACCAGGAGTTAAGATCCAGGTCATAATCATACTTTTGGACAGGCTTATGGAAAATACTTTAAATCCTCTGGTTTTATTGCACGTAGGAATAAATGATATTCCAAAACGGAATCTACAGGATATTTTCTTGGATTTTCAGAAAACTCTACAGAAAATTAAACAAAAGGGGTTCAGTCATAATTTCAAGTATCTTACTGGTGTTTGGTTTCATTCAGCCAAAACTTCTAAAATAAATATCTTAAACAGATGGTTAAGAGATCGTTGTAGGAAAGAAGGGTGGAATTTTTGGACAATTCATTAGTATTTAACAATCCAAGCCTGTTTAAGTATGATGGTCTGCACCTGAGAAGGCGGGACTCGCTACTTAGCTAAGAGATTTAAGAAGCTACAAAATAAATTTAAACTAAATGGAAGGGATGGGACCTTAGCTAGTATAAATTCACAATGCAGCAATAATAATATGGAAAACAAATCTAATAAATCTGAGCTTTGGAATTGCTTGCTGATAAATGCTAGAAGCCAAAAAACAAAATGGGGAATTTATAGATATTTTGAAACCAAAAATATACATATAGCTGCTGTGACGGAAACATGGTGGGATGTAAATGATAGTTGGGGACAGGACATTGAGGGTTACATTATATAAGAGATCAAGAGCATTCAGGAAGGGAGGTGGAGTGGCCTTGTATATAACAGATGATATAAAATCAGAAATAATGGTACCACCCTTGGATATGGAGGATCAAGATAGATTAAATTACTACCTATACAAGCTCCAAAAATCATTCTAGGCTTAATTTACAGAGCTCCATCATCTACCCCACAATATAATAGGAGCTTGTTAGACCATATAGTTGACCTTAGATCCAACAGATAGGATATTAATGTTGGTGACTTAAATCTACCAGGAATAGATTGGGAAGATCTTATGCGGATACACCTTTGAGAGGGAGTTTCAAATTGTGTGTGATCAAATAGGCCTAGTCCAGTATGTGGAAGAGCCAACTAGGGAGATCACATTCTGAATATAGTTTTGTTAAATATAGGTGATACCCTGTGTGAGTACAAGATCTCTGATGCTTTAGGAACAAGTGACCATTTACGGTGGAATTTAAATTGGTGGAACCAGTATTAATTCACAGGTGAAAGACTACAAATTATGATTTCTCAAAAGCAAATTTTGTTAAAATGAATATGAATCTTTCCAATTGGAAATGGAGAAATGAGTTTGGAGAAAGACCATTAAATGAAATTTGGGATATATTTTACACAAAATAAAGCAGCAAGAACTTGAAAATATCCCCATAAAACAAAAATACACTGGGAGTAAAATAAAAAACAGTGGTGGACTCGTAAAATAAGATTATTGATTAATAAGAAACATAAACTGTTGAAACAGTGGAAATTAAATAGATCCCTTATAACTAGAAATCAATATAGACAACTTGCAAATCAAATAAAAACATATCAAGTGGGCCAAAATTGATTATGAATCAAATTTGGTTAGTAGAGTGGAGGAAACCCCAAAGCCTTCTATGCATATATTAGGAATATCAAAGGTAATTCAAGTACTATAGGTCCACTTCAAAAATTAAATGACGATAGTACATCTGACAACAAAGAAATGGCAGACATAGCAAATAATTATTTTTCAACTGTTTTTCAAAAGATAAATCTGCATACCACACTAAAAGTTCTACTCCTGACCCAAATGAAAGTATAATAATAACCGATACAGACATTAAAGAACGATTGGCTAAATTGAATCCTATTAAATCCCCGGTCCTGATGGCCTCCATCCCAGAATACTTAGGAGTTAGCTGAGTCAATAGCCCCCTTTGACATATATTTTCAGCAGTCCCTGAATACTGGAGAGGTACTGGAGTGTTGGAGATCAGCAGTAGTGGTTCCAATCTATAAGAAGGGAGATAAGATGGATCTAGCTAATTATAGACCTATAAGTCTTACTGCTATACCATCCAAGATCCTGGAAGGGGTGGTTAAGGATAAAATACAAGAATATCTAGATACAAATCATCTTACAGATAATCTCCAACACGGCTTTGTAAAGGGTAGGTCGTGCCAGACAAATATGTTGGCTTTTTATAATCTAGTTATTGATAGACTGGACAAGGGTTTCCCAGTTGATGCGCTATTCCTTGATTACTCTAAGGTGTTTGACAGACTACCTCACCGGGAATTAATACAACAAATGAGTAACCTGAACATAAATCCTTATATAGTAGATTGGGTTCAAAACTGGTTACTTGATTGAGTCAGCGTGTGAGCATTAGAGGAATTGTCCGATAGTTTGAGGTGACTAGCGGTGCCCCAGGATCGGTCTAGCTCCTGCTCTTCAATCTATATGTATCAGCACTCCAAATAAAACAAAAATCTGTTTGGATGCAAAAGTTTGCTGATGATTGTAGGGCTGGAGCTGAAGTAAATACTGAATTAAACACTTGAGACTACAAGATGTAATAGATGATATAGCCACATGGTCAAATAAATTTTAATTGGCACTGAACCTAGATAAATGCTTTATTATGCATTTGGGAAATAGAAACCTAAATTACCTTATAAATTGGGAACTGTTCTGCTCAAAATAACATATGAGGAAAGGAATTTGGTTATAACAGTTTCCGACAATATGACATTTTCATCTCATTGCCAAAATATAGCCCAGAAAGGAAACAGTATCCTAAATTGCATATTGAGGCATATATCATCTAGAAGTAGGGGGTTGTTTTGCCCTGTATGTATCCCTCGTGAGGCCAATTGTGGAATATGGAGCACAGGTGTGGTCACCTTTTAAAAACAGGATATTGCCCTGTTGGAGGGAGTGCAGAGAAGGCAACAAGAGCTGTTTGTGGTATGCAGGGTAGAGACTATAGGACTAGATTGAGAGATTTGAATATGTGCTCCTTGGGGAACGTAGAAAGCGAGGGACATGTGCTTGGTATACAGAGCTTGGCAAATGATGAATTGTGGGATGTTACAGGGCTAACATTTAATAGTTGTATGTAAAAACTAGGTCCCACCAATGCAATTAACAGCATCTAAATGTAATAAAGTAGAGAACTACATGGTGGTTTAACCAAAGGTGGTGCATGCTTGGAATGCACTCCCTTTGGAGATTGTACAAGTAAATCTATGGCTGAGTTCAAATCCATGTGGGGTAGGAATATGTATCAGATCAGAAATTAGACAATCATGCGAGCATATAGGATGCAAGTCCATTTAGCTCAGTATCTTCCTATGGTTCCTATGATTCCTATGAAGTAGGCGATACCTGGCCTGAAAGATAAACAAGGAAGCTGGCTAACACACCACAGGCCATAAATTAGGTCATGACCTCATTCTTTGCAGGGCTTTACTCTACCACACACTCTGCACCAGTAGCAGGTACCCAATCCTTCCTAGACAAGCTTCACCTCCCCAAACTCTCTCCCCTCACCCAAGAGGAAGTGGAAACTGCTATTCAGAGTCTGCACGTGGGAAGTCTCCAGGAGGAGATGGATACACTGCTGACTTCTACCAGGCACTAATTTCCCAGACTGCACCTCTTTTGACTGAAGTATTTAATGAAGCCAAATCTAAAGGGGCTTCCTCCTCTCTGAGAAGCAAATATCATAGTCATTCCAAAAGAGTAAGGACTCCACCAACCCTGGTAGCCACAGGCCAATCTCTTTCATAAGTATGGATAGCAAGGTCTATGCCAAAGTGCTCACCACTAGGCTTAGTCCCTTGCTCAGACCTGATCCACCCTCCCAGGTAGGCCTCATCCCTGGCCACCACATCTCTGACCACATTAGGGTTTTAATGAATCTCATGCATACAGCTCATAATCTGTGTACCCCAGCTGTAGTCATTGCAGGCGACTTTGAAAAGGGCTTTGGCTTCCCTTGAATGAGATTGCTTGTACACAATTTTAGCCCACCTGGGAGTCAGTAAGAGGTTCAGAGCCAGAGTACAGGCCAGCTACACCAGCCCAAAAGCTTGGGTAACCACCAACTGTACTCTTTCTGCCAGTTCCCACTTGAAAGGGGGACCCAACAGGGCTGCCCTTATCCCCTCTCCTATTTGTACTGGCAGTGGAGCCCCTGGTGGATGCAATTAGACAGTACCTGGACATTAAGGGTATCAGAATAGCAGACACAGCATATCCAACCCTCATGTATGCAGATGATCTGCTTCTCCCTCCTGCAGATGTCCAGGAATCTCTCACCCCCAGCCCTCCTGGATTCCTTTACTGGATATTCAGGTCTCAAACTCAGTCAGCCTAAAACCAAAATGCTCCCTTAACGATCGGTGTACTCGGGACTTTGCAACATCCACTGGGTGCTATGGGCCCCAAAAGGATCACCTATCTGGGCATTAGAATCACCCCAAATTAGAAGACCACTTTATGCCAATATCCTACCTTTACTAAGGCCAACAAGACTGAATTTGAAAGATGGATACTGCTCATGCTCACTCTAGCAGGAAAGATTTCGCCATAAAATGGTGGCCAGCCCCAGGTTCTTCTACCAGCTGGCCCACATTCCTACTCTCTTCCAAAGAACTGATCCCAACCTATAGATAAACTGATAGGAGACTTCCTCTGGGAGGGCCAAGCCCAAGCTTCACTTCAGCCATAATAAACTTAGAGCCTCCTGGTCACAAGGTGGCTGGAGCCTCCCATGGATGGAGGGGCACAAATGGGCCTTCAAACTGCTCAGACCACCCACTGGCTCCAATCAGGGACCTCCATCACCCCGCATGGGTTCACATGGAACAGGACATGACAAAATATTAAGTACTACCTCTCTCATTTTCCCTCCTGAGGTAGCTCACATGGCACATGAGACTGATAGCCCTCCCCACTATAGAAGTGTCCAGGAAAATCTAGTACTTTACCCATGCAAGGCTGGGCATGAACCCGCTCCCAATCCCCATTGTGGCAGAACCCACACATTATCATAGAAAACAAGAGAGTAACTTGTATGCAATGGAATGTAAGAGGCATACACAGGGTTGGGGACATGTGCAAACTCCCCTATATAAGGTAATACCTTTCATAACCTACAAGAGACATGGGGACTCACTCAAGCAGACCTTTGGAGGTACCTACAACTTTGTGTGGCAATCAAGCCCATCTTAGAACATACCACACACTACAACAGCCCTCTAGAGTTCAAGGCCTGGCTACATCACCCTAAGGGCCTAGGGAGGCAGAATATATGCCAAACTGAGAGACACTGTCCCCTCTCCATCAGCAGAGTGTAAGGGCAGATGGGAAAAAATGCTACACTGTACTATTTCTCCCACGCAGTTGGGGCAAGCATGGGAGGATGCCCACAAGTGGTACAAAGATGCCTGTACAAGATTAATTCAGAACAAGGTCTCACACTCTTGGTACAAAACACCTGCTGTCCTTCACAAAGCTAAGCTCTTTGACTCGGACAGGTGCTGGAGGTGCCAGGCCCTGGGGTTGGAATCTGCTTCATATACTCTGGACCTGCCTCAACCTACAGAACCTGTGGATGCAGGGTGTCTCACTGCCTCCAAGGAGCTCCATAGAAAGATCACCCATTATCCACATTCTTCCTACTAGGGATTAGGACAGACCTCCCACCCTGACTCCACATGAATGCAGATGGCTGGCCCGCTTGGCTTACAAACCAAGAGAGCTATTGTCTGCAAGTGGAGCTCTGCAACTACCCCCACAGTGGAGGAGTTTCTGGCCTATTTATCCACTCTAGCCACACTGGACATGATCTCCCATCTGCAAATCCATCAAATAGCTAAGTTCCAGATGTGTTGGGCCCACTACTTGGAATCGTTAACCCTCCAAAGGGGATAGGGTGAGCCACACTGCTTACTGGCTGGTCTCAGCCTGGTCTTCAATCACTGCAAGTTGCCGGACTAGATAAGAGGGCTACTAAGGGTAGCTTTCCTGGGATATTGCTCCCACAGAATTGTTCCTAGTAAACATTATGTGTTGTTGATGTTAATTGAAGTTAAAGGTTAATGATGTTAAATACCCTTGTTCAATGTACAGAATACCCAGTTACGAGGTACAGTACTCTTAGAATTCTTACTTGGCATTAGAGCAAGGTCCTTTGTGTCTATGTTCATACAAGGATTCATACTAGGAAAGAAATAGGCATACAGAGGACCGTGGCCCATATGTGTATGTCTCCAGTCAAGCTGGTTCATTTTTCCATTTCATAATAGAAGCTGGTCAGGATTCTGTTTAAATTTTGAACAGTTTGTGTTTTCCAATATGGAACTAGGAAGGGTGTTCCATGCAGAAATAATTATTTGAGTGAAAAGAATCAGCTCTTATCGGTTCTAGGAAATGTCAGTTCCAATTGATGCTTATGGCTTCTCAAATTGCAATCTCTGTGACTGTAGCACATGCCCAGTTGTGTTAGTAACTATATCAGTGTGGGTTTTGTACATAGATAACAGGTCACCTCTTTTTCTTCTCTGTTCCAATGAAAACAAGCCTAATTATTTTAATCTTATTTCATAGTTCTTGTCCCATATTGGTGACAAGTTTGGTTACTCTGCTGCACTCCTTCGAGTCTATTGACATCCTCCTGAGATATGGACTCCACAAGGGTAAACAATAGTCCAAATGTGGTCTGACAGTGATCTGTAGAGTGGCAAGATACGCCTCTATCTCTTGTGGAAAACATTCTCTTAATGCACCCAATAAGTCTATTTGCTTGACCAATGATGTAATTACAATGGCTTTGTGATGTTAGGTTAGAGTTAATTATTGTACCTAGGTCATTGTGTTCCACTATTTGTGTTAATATTTGTCCATTTATTTTATACTGGTTGTGAGTGTTAGTATTTCCCAGGTGCATAACTCGCATTTTCTGACATTAAAGGCCATCTGGTTTCTAACTGCCCATTCCTCCAATTTGTTTAGACAGGTCTTTATTGACATTACAGATAGCTTCCTGTGTCTTTACTGATGTTTATTATGTTTCAGAGGTAATGTTTCCCTGGATCATGCTGGTGAATTCACACCTTCCTGGGTCACACCTGAAGCCTTGAAGACTGGTGGATTGTACTCGAGAGATAAGTGTATTTGTCCGTCATACTTATGGTCCATGAGGAACTCGGGGGTATGTAACCCTTCTCTAATGGATAAGTTTATGTTGGCCCTCCTAAGCACTGCCCTTGAGGCTCCTCTCCCTGAAGAGGGCTGGGAAGTACCCTAGGTAGCTCTTAATGTGGTAATATGTCCTAACCTAACTTTACATACACCTAAGCCCCTGCACCTTGTAACCCTGTGCAGATTGTTGGTTTGTGATTTCTTCCAGTCTTAACCTTCCCAGATTCTCCCTAACCTGCTCTCCCCTCTCCTCCCCATATAATGCAACTGTTTAACATTTTGTAATGTACTGCTTATATCTTTAGAAACAATAAAACATTTTACAACAATAAAAGTTCTCTAATAAAAGAAGAAGACTGGGATGTGATTCATATCCAACCACACCTCATCAGAGGCAAGTGAAATAGGGCGAGATATATGGAAAATGATCCCACTCAAAACTTAGACCTAAGTGGACTTTTACATATTACACACAAGGATGTTCAATTTGTTGAGGATGGACATGTTACATTATCCATAGATTGGGATGTGGAGTTGGTTTTAAATTTGCTGAAGAATATAATTAATTTGACTGTTAAGACTTTACCACACTGAGAAAGACCTTCAAAACAAAATCCACTTTCTGCCCGAATCACACACAGTCACCTGCATTACTAATGTAAGCCCCAGGGGCGCTACCCTTAGAGCTACTATCCTGCCTGCCTCCCTGAGACAGGGTGAGGGGCCCAGATCCATTAATGGGTGCCTCCACCCAGAGGTCGGGGTTATACTGTCGAGATCGCTGCCACAGCCCCTGGGTTACTGCTGTAACCCCCTTTGTCCACTAGTGGCTCACACTGGGTACCAACAATTCTTTTCACCAGTACACTTACCCCTGGATAGTATCTTTAGCTCACCCGGGGACCCCTGTAAAGTAAGGTACAGTTATATCACTGTCACTATGCAGCAGTTCACCAGGGATGCACAAACCAGCCAGGGTGTAGTTGCAACACACAATCTGATTTATTAAAGGGTCGCTAACAAGGAAAGGTGAAAATCAAGTTAATTGGCTTATCACTATAATTATTTAACTAGGGCTCTGTGCACAGGCCTACCCTTAAGATTTGCTGTCCTGGGTACCCAAGCCCTAATGGCTAGTCCAACGTGGCAGCTGGTTGAGCCCTACACAGATAACCTTAGAGATTCCAAGAAGGTCAGAAGAAGCAAAGGTTCAGTTAGGCAGTCAGCAGTAGAACAGTACAACTTGAAACCAATCTTGGCACACTGGGCAGGAGCTACCTGATCTAGTACTCACGCCTCCACAAAGTAACGATTTCTTCACCACTGACAGGGCTGAGCCTGAATTTCACCAGCCTCATCACACATTTATATGACAAATAACAGAGGGTACTACACCGGCCGCAGCCTCCAAGGCTTACATGAACTCTCAATGGCTAAGGTGCTGCAACGGCAGTTTCAGCATTCCCGAGGACCAAGCGCGATTCAGCAGATTCTCCAATCATCCATACAGATCAAGCCTCATGGGTAGCTGGGCTGGCACCAGCCTCCTCTGACCGCATGCAGTGGATTTAATCCAACTCACTCACAGCAGAACCAACGGCCCATGCAGGCCTTCACGGGCTTCAGCACGAGGCACTCCACTAGCGCCAGAAGCACAGGCTCCTCTCTTCTCATCAGCCACAATGCAGAATAGCCTTGGCAGCATTAAGCACTCCTTACAGATCGAGCTTACCCATTTCCATTGGCTGGCTGGACATGCCAGTCATTTGCCCCTGGTCCCTCACTCACCCTTGTAAGGCTTGTTATGTAATCCAGTCACCATTTTGGCCACCCTCTTCTGCACCATCTCCATTTTATCAATGTTCTTCGCAGGTGTGGTCTCCAGAATTGTACACAGTATTCAAGGTGAGGTCTCACCAGGGTCTTGTACAGTGGAACCATTACCTCCTCCTTCTGCTTGTGAGTCCCTTTCCAGTACATTCCAACATCCCACTGGCATTTCCCACCACCTTGGCAGTCTGCCTAGCAGCTTTCCAAGTCATCTGTGATTATGACCCCCAGGTCTCTCTCATAGTTGTACTGTCAGCTTCCCCCTCCTGTAGTGCACTCCAGAGTTCCTGCTCCCCACATGCATAATTTTGCATTCCTTTGCATTAAATCTTAGCTGCCAAACCCCTGACCATCTCTCCAACC
The DNA here is from genome assembly GCA_016271365.2 of Neoceratodus forsteri. Classification (NCBI taxonomy): domain Eukaryota; kingdom Metazoa; phylum Chordata; order Ceratodontiformes; family Ceratodontidae; genus Neoceratodus; species Neoceratodus forsteri. The sequence continues at coordinate 795,125,818 of CM028131.1, forward strand.
ATTCCAGGTCTCTTCTCATCCTTTACACCCCTACGGAGTATCCACCCTGTTGCAGATCTTGGTGTCATCTGCAAACAGGCAAACTCTCTCTCCAACCCATCTGCTATGTCACTGATGAAGATGCTGAAGAGGACTGGCCCAGTACTGATCCCTGAGGTACCCACTGGTCACTCCTTTCCTCAGATTGTGTTCCATTTTCCACTACTCTCTGTTTTCTGCACCTAACCAGTTTCCAATCCAGTTCATCACTTGTGTTCCATCTCCAGACTGCCTAGCTTTGATCAGTCTCCTGTGGGAACATGTCAAATGTTTTGCTGAAGTCAAAGTAGGCAATGTCTACTGCCCCGGGTCTACCACTTTTGTCACCCAGTCAAAAAATCTGTCAGATTTGTTTGACAGGATCATCCTGCAGAGAATCCATGTTGCCTGGGATTCACTAGCCCATTGACTACCAGGTGTTCCACAGTTCTTTCCTTGAGGAGTGCCTCGTTATCTTCCTGACTACAGAGGTTAGACTAACTGGCCTGTAGTTCTTTCCTACTACCATGCTTCTGAAGAGGGAAAATGTTTGTCCTTCCCTAGTCCCTCTCTGGGGACCACTCTAGTGTCTAAGGACTAGTTGAACACAGCTGCCAAAGGGCTGTCAGTTCATACCTCAGCTCCTTTAGGGCCCTGGGATGCATGCCATCTGAACCCATGGATTTGTCAACCTTTAACTTTGCCAGTTCCTCTTGGAACCTCTTCTCTGTGACTGGACTAGTGTTTGGCTCCCTATCTTTAACTCCTGAGTTCAACTGGGGCCTTGCCCATCCCTTCCACAGTGAAGACTGAACAGAAATATTCATTCAGGACCACTCTTTTCCCTGTCTCCCTCCACTGTCTCCCCAGGTCACTCAAAACTTTGCTATTACCCCTTGCCTTTGGGATGAAGAACACCCTTGCCTCATTCCAGTGGTTAGTGAATCAGGTGTTACAGGGTACAGAGGACTTTGCAGTTGCCTACATGGATGACATAGTTATATTCAGCCCTTGTTGGGAAGAACACCTGAAAGTGTTTGGCAGAATACAGGCTACAGGGCTGACTATCAAAGCAGAGGAGTGCCAGGTGGCCATGACAGAGGTCACTTATTTGGGACATGTTATGGGAGGAGTCAGCTCCAACCAAACCAGGTAAAATACAGGAAATTGCAGCCTGGTCCATGCCTGAAACCCAAAAACAAGTTAGGAGTTTTCTTGGGACAGCAGGGTATTATAGGAAATTTGAACCCAATTACAGTTCCCTGGGAGCTCCTTTATCTCAGCTGTTAAAAATAAGCAGTCTAAGAGGGTGAAATGGAACCCGACCTGTGACAGTCCTTCACACAACTGAAAACCTCATTATGTAGTAATCCAGTGCTGGCCTGCCCAGACTACACCAGGCCATTTGTGGTGCAAACAGACACATCAGATGTAGGAATAGGACTGTCCCTCAGTCTATCCAATCAGGGTAAAGAAGACCATAGTATACCTCAGCATGAAGCTTGCCCTCTGAACAAGCCTATTCCATGGTGGAAAAATAATGCCTTGCTTTGGTATGGTCACTGAAAAGTTGGAACTGCAACCTTTATTGGCGACATTTTAAGGTACAGATGGACCATAAGCCATTAGTGTGGTAGGATGCCAAATGGGTAAAATAGATTGAAAAATCCTTAGATTGAGTGTTGCCTTACAGGCCTATGATATGGAGGTGACTCACAGGCCCAGATCTAAAAATGGAAATGCAGATGGCCTGTCACACATTTTGGAACAATGTCAGAACTGTGAGAACTCTGCTGTAAAAGGGCATGTTCCACTGACTTAGTCTTAGGAGGAGGCATGTTATGTGATAGCCCATACATATTGTATTGCTCAGATATGGTATATATATATATATATATATATATATATATATATATATATATATATATTATATATGCTAATAGCGTGGCAGAAGACACCAAGAGAAAGGACTGCTGTGTGACTGAACTTCTCTGCTGGGACTAAAGTAGAAGAACTTTTGTATTTGGACCTTTAATTTAGGGTAAAAACTAACATACAAAACAAAAAAAGTGTGTGTTTGGGTTAACTGAACTGAATGGGTAACTGAAAAGTCATCTAGGTGTAAATCTCAGGTGACTGAAAGGAATTAACTGCTGTGAGGTTTAAATTACTTGTAGAAAGATCTGGTAAGTAGGGGAGTGGCTTAGCTAGAAGGAAGCTACATTTAAAGACTGCCTTAGAAAGATTCTGCTAATAGCTTGGCAGAAGACACCAAGAGAAAGGACTGCTGTGTGACTGAACTTCTCTGCTGGGACTATATTTCTTTGAGTGGGTGACCAAAGTAGTAGACCAGGGAGGGACTGTGGACATGGCCTACCTAGACTTTAGCAAGGCATTTGACACAGTCCCACACAAAGATTAATAGTCAAATTAACCAGCCTGGGAGTGGGTCCCAGGGTGGTAGCCTGGGTAAAACATTGGCTGGACAACAGGACACAGAAGGTAATTGTAAATGGAGTCCACTCTGAAGAAAGAGGAGTTACTAGTGGGGTACTGCAGGGTTCAGTATTGGGTCCAGTCCTTTTAATGTCTTCATCAGTGACATTGCAGAGGGACTGGAAGGAAAAGTATGCCTTTTGCAGATGACACAAAGATCTGCAACAGGGTTGATACACAAGGAGGCGTGGAAAGGATGAAAAGGGACTTGGCAAGGTTGGAGGAATGGTCAGACGTATGGCAGCTAGGATTCAATGCAAAAAGTGCAACATAATGCACCTGGGAAACAAGAACCCAGGGAAGAATACACAATGGGGGGAGGTAGTAACAACAACAAAAAGGAAAGGGACCTGGGGTAATCATATCAGATGACCTTAAGGTTAGCAAGCAATGTGAGAAGCAGTAGAGAGGACAGGTATACTGGGATGTATAGGGAGAGGCATCAGCAGCAGAAAACATGAAGTTGTTATCCTCTGTACAGACAGTTGGTGAGACCCCATCTGGAATACTGTGTCCAGTTCTGGAGACCCCATCTCCGCAAGGACATAGACAGGATAGAGGCAGTCCAGAGGAGGGCAACTAAAATGGTGCAGGGTCTGCAAGAGAAGCCGTATGAGGAGAGACTAAAGGAGCTTAATATGTATACCCTTGAGGAAAGAAGGAGAGGGGGACATGATAGAAACTTTCAAGTACCTCAAGGGAATCAACAAAGTCCAAGAGGTAGCATCTTTCAGAAAAAGATACTTGCAAGAACAAGGGACACAATTTAAAGATAGAAGGAGGGTGGTTCAGGGGCAATGTGAGGAAGTATTATTTCACAGAGAGGGTAGTGGATGCATGGAACAGCCTTCCTGAGGAAGTTGTGGGGTCTAAAACTGTGGGAGAATTCAAGAATGCATGGACAGACATAAGGCAATTCTTGTGGGGGCAGGAAGATAAAGGCTGTTGGTTAACTAGGATCTGCGGCCTATCCTGTAGGTAGAAATGGGCAGACTAGATGGGCCTAGCGGTCCTTATCTGCCGTCAAAGTCTATGTTTCTATGTATATATATATATATACACATTGACTATGTTTAAGAATTAAGCCACTTGCCCTTTAAGCATGCTATAGAAAAACATGGAGAAAGAGTTTTTCCACTGAGTCCTTGGTTTAGCTCCATGGACAGGTTTACATATCAAAGGAATGGAGCCCAGGACATGGCTTAAATGCATCATTTAAAACTTAATTTGTGTTTGAATGTCCAGACCTTACAACCAGGAGAATGGTGATGTGACATCTGGGGTCCTTTTGTATTGTATGTTGTGGTTCCTGAGATCAAAGGGCAGAAATCTCTTTACCAGAAACCAGTCAGCAGAGATCAACATGCTAAACTAAGCTCATTAGCCATGGGTGGGGAGGCTAGGATGGTGGACATAACTCCACTTTGAAGGATTGTCTGGTATTTTAAACTCTGAGAAACTAGGTGGAGGAGAGAGACCCTCCAGGAAAAAAGGTTGAACTGCTGAAAATCCCAGCCTAAATAGCTGACCATTTAAAAGGGTAGGCGGGAATGACATCACTTGAGGTATAAAAAGGAATACAGTCAGAAAACAAAGCTTTCTGGTATAATTTTGCCAAGTGTAAGCTTTGAGTAGTTTTGCCAAAAAGGAATTACTGATTAATGAGGAGAACTTTGCTTCACTTAAGAAAGAGAGAAAACTATTGAGAAAGGAGCTTTCTCTGAAAACCCTGAATTTTGCTGAAGAAGAAAATTCAGAGACTGACTTATTATCTTGCTGAACATTTTGAGAACTCTTCAGTAAAACTTGAAGACGTTTTCTGGCAGATGGGACTTTTCAAACCTTGACTCCAAACATCAATATGGTAGAACTGTTAGCATTCATATGTGTAGGTTTATTATTTAATTCCATATTTTTTGAACATTGTTCTCTGCAACTCCATACCCTCGATTTTGTAGAATATTTTAAAACAGTAGTATCAGATAAAAAAATAGATATTTTGCAACAGTTTGTCTCCTGTGCTCTGTTGAGCACTTACCTGATAATCTTTTATTTTCGCTGTACTATCACCCCATAATTTGCTCCATTTGTCTTTGATTTTGTTTACATTTCTCCCACCTGCCATGTTGAATTGGAACCTCTGCTGCTAACCTCAAGCGAAGATGACTCGCAGCACTACAGCAGGCAGCCGGAATGTGCAGCACAAGGTCTCATGGAAGTAAACAAAAGATGTGATGGACGTGAGGGGGGAGTTCAGCTGCAAATTGGACAACAGACATATTTACTGTGGATCCACAACAAAAGAAATACATTTTAAATATCTAAAAACTAAAGATCACTAGAAAAAAATATTTACACATATGGAAATCAGAACTATGGATGCATGCTTCCAGCCAAAAGCAGAATTTTGATAATCACTTCCTGATTATCTAGTACTGCCACTTTAATGTATTTTCTTTCTTTATGTACACTTTTTGAACTTCTTAACAACTCTTCCTGGGTCTAATTTGTGATGTATAACATTTTAAGGGAAAAGGTTTTGTCAGACTGATACCTCATTTTTAGTAGGACCGCTGACTAGTAACTACTGAATTTTAGAAAAAAGATCCTTAGATAGAAGGAGAGGAAGCTCCCTTCTTGACAGTCAAGCACAGGGTTCATCAAAAGGGGTGGGTCTCCTGGGAGTAGGGGATCCTTCTGCATAGGGGTGAGCCAGAGACAACTAGCAGACATTTTGTGAGGACAAAGAAAGTTTTAGCCAACAGGCATTTTGGGGGAGGGGAGCAAAGTCAACACTAAGCAGAATATAGAGTGTATTCTGTGGGGCAAGTTAGCACTAATATGCAGGGACATTTTGCTGGAGATCACCCAACATTAATAGCAGGAAACATTAAACAGGGCAAAATCAGTCTGATGCCCAGTAGCCATTTTATATAGGCATAGCCAGCCATGAAAGTCATGGGCATTTTTGTGGCTTATGTAGTAGCTCCACCCTACTTGCCAGTTTATCTAGTTATTTATTTATTTATTAAAGTGTTTCACCAGGAAAGACATACTGAGCCATTATAGCTCATTTCCAGATGCATCGGGGTGGGGGATGGGGAAACAAACAATATATACATTTATGCATACGTTTGAACACATAGTAATAATTAATACAGTGGTGGGATACAGTATTGCAAAATTATACATACAAAAGAATAACTATATTCAGAATTACAAACAACTGAGAGCACAGAAGTCAGGTATATAGAGAAGGAAAGTATAATATTTACAATAGGATGACTTGGTGGACAAGTAGTGGATGAGCAGTTGGGCCTTTAAGGCATCAAAATTTGGGCATTCAAAAGGAGTAGGCTGACAGCTAGAAAGGGGAGGGGTGGAGGAGAAATTGAAAGTAGAAGACCAGCCAAGTTAAGGGCAGCGGCAGGAGGGAGAGGTATGAGAAAAGAGAAAGTATTTAGAGAGGATTGGGGAGTCAGAGAGAATGGTTAGAGGGAGAGAGTTACAAAGTTAGGGAAAGCAGAAAGAGAAGGCAGCCTGACCAGCAAGTGATTTGGGAAGAGTGGTATGGAGGGAGCAAAGCCCAGAGTTATGAAGTTAGTAGGGGAAGGATGGAAGGTGAGAGGAGGGAATCAAGATGAGGGGTGGAGAGAGAGGAGAACCAGAAATTGGAGTTAAAGGAGACAAAGTGGGTTAAATGGCAATCCTCAGCGGAGGGAGAGGGCTTAGTAGAGAAAACAGTGGTGGGTCGGGGAGGGACAGTTAAGGGCAAGCAGCAGAAGAAGTGGAAGAGAGATGGAGCAAAGTCATACCTAAAAGCCAGATGGAATGTTATTGGTATTCTTAACCTAATATTGAATGCATATTTTGTTATGTGGCCATGAGCATTTTATTGGGGCAAGGCAGCCCTAATAGCCAATGGGAATTTAGTGGAGAAAAATCCATCTTAACAGCTTTCTGTTTTTGTGGGCCAACATCCACACTGCCTATAAGTAGTAGGCATGTTTTACAGTACATGTAAAAAGGCAGCTCTAGGAGACCCTATGTAATATTTATGAAGGGAATAGTAGTACTTGAAGCCAGTTGGCATTTTTAGCTACATGAACACACTGCTTTGACACAGTTAACTCTTACAAATCTGAGCATTTTATCATAAAACAATTATACCTAATAGCCAGTGGACACAATAAGCATTTTATATGGTGAAAAGCATGAGTTAAAGAGGCTACAGAGCACACAAAGAACGAAAACAAGCACAATACCCTTTTCTTACATTCTAAACAGATGGTTATTTTCACTTTTGAGTTGATATTTCAAAGGCTTTGTCTGCAGTTCAATGGTGCAGTTGGCCAAACTTCGCTCTGCACTATGAAAACATCCAGAATCCAAACCCTATCTGCCTTAGGGTGCTTCTCATTGTTGCTATATGGCACACATGCTGCCTTTTGGCCTCCTCGCACCCTGTTTCTGTGTTTTTTTGTGCATTTGCCTCTTGCTCTGTGCCTGCCCATATTTCTCCCTCCATATGTGCATGTGCGTGTGTGTGTGTGTGTGTGTGTGTGTGTGTGTGTGTGTGTGTGCATGTGTTTGTGTGCACGCGGCATGCACATGCATGTGCACATGTGTGTGTTTCAGCAGCATTCTCACCTGTGTCATGTCACTGCTGTAAATCCTTTCCAGTGTTATCTCCTACAACAGCTGCTTAACATCTGCTTCATCAATGATTCTTTCTTATAGCACTCCTGCAGCTCCTTTTATCAGATCTATTTTGTTTATTGTAGCTCATTTATGCAATAATACATCATCTTCCAGGGATTGCTGCTAACCAAGACTGCTGTGCTCATTATCCTTCATCTAGGCTCCCTCCTCTCCTCTTAGCACTTCCCGCCATACCTCTCAACCTGTTAGGACCAAAATCAGAGACACACCCAAAATGAGGGACACATGCCAAAAATCAGGGACATTATATTTTATTCAGCGTGACCCCATGCCATTGCATGACATATATATCACATGATGTAGTACTGTACATATGTAAAGTACCTTTATCTTATGCTTTTCAAATGTCAAATTCAGTTGCATACTACCAAATGGTACAATAAAAAACACAGGCAAATGTTTTGCATCTTTCTGTTGTCATTTCTCTTCATTTACTTACTTGAAACTAAAGTGGTAGAGAAAAAATAGGATCCAGTGTAGTTAATTGCCAGGCTTTTAAGGATCCAGTGTTATTAATTCCTCAGACTTAACTTAACAGAAATATATTGTATTGGAATGCAGTGTGTGTATGCGTGTGTGTGTGTGTGTGTGTGTGTATGTCTCTGTCTCTCAGTAGTCTCATTAAAGAAACAGATGCGCCTGTGGAATGCTGGGAGGGTATCTCCTACAAACTGCATTTGTCTGTTTGGGCCAGTTTAATTGCTGTGTTGTTGACTGATATATCAGTCCAGAATACCTACACTTTCTTATTCTGTTGGTAGCCTAAGGGTTAAACAGATCTGCTAGGTTTACACTGGCATTCCAAAAATCTGGAAGAAGAGAGCAAGACAGGACTTCTGGACATGAAGTCTAAATTCAGGAAGTCCTGGAAAACCTGAACAGTTGAGAGGTATGCTTCCCGGCTTGCTTCTGCATGCTCCTTTCCTTAAAAGACAGTACCCATTTTCCTTGTATTATATTCTCCTACTACTATGATTTTTGACTGCAGCACTCATGAATAAGAAACTCATAGTTTCTACAGTTCTCAATCATTCAAAACCTATCTGCATTGGCATTTGGACTCCAGCACCACCAGACTAAAATCTCAGTTTCCCCACAACAAACAACTATAGCCTGTTTGCAGTGGCATTCTGTTCTGATCTTCCTCACATTTACAGCTGCCCAGACATACATTCTCAGGCTGATTGGGTGAGCTTAATTGCACAGAGTTTTTTTTTTGTTGTTTTTTTTTTAAGATAACCAGATCCCAATGGATGCACTAATCCTCAGTCAGACTTAATATTTGACTGTTCACCCCTAGATGCCATCTGTATCTTTATTTTAGAAAAATAGAAACATAGAAGTTGACATCAAATAAGGACCTAAGGCCCATCCAGTCTGCCCATTCTTCTTCTACCTTATGAATGTGCCATTGGCCTCTGCCAATGACCTATCTATTCATACTCATCTGTATTGCTTCCTTATGCCTATCCCATGCCTGTTTGAAGCCCTGCACTGTATTCATATCCACCACTTCCTGAGGTAGGCCATTCCATGCATCCACCACTCTTCTGTGAAAAGAACTTCTCATATTACCCTTAATAAGCATCCCTCTAATTTCATGCTGTGTCCTCTTGTCCTGCTATTTTCTTATATTTGAAACATGTTAGACTCTGCTCACCTTGTTAATGCCCTTAAGGTGTTTGAATGTTTCATCATATCACCTCTCTTCCTCCTTTGCTCTAGGATATACATATTGAGCTCCTATAATCTGTCTCATAAGTTTTTCTGATGCAGTCCCTGCACCATTTTGGTTGCCCTTTCTGGACTGCCTCAGTCTGGATTAATGTCTAGTGAAGGTGGACTCCAGTACTGCACGTGGTACTCCAGATGGGGCCTAACCAGTGTCTTGTAAAGAGGGATTATTACCTCCTCTTCTGACTTGTGATACCTCTACTAATACACCCCAACACCCCCTAGCCTTACCTACTGCTTTAGTGGTCTGCTTGGATGATTTCAGGTCATCGGTGATGATGATGATGACCAAGTCTCTGTCTTCCCTTGTAACTTGTAGCAACTCCCTCAGCCTATATGTGGCTTTAGGGTTTCTTTTCCTTACGTGCATGATCTTGCACTTCTTTGCATTAAACATGAGTTGCCACTCTTCTGACCATTTTGCTAGTTTATCCAGATCTCTTTGGCATCTGTAAACTCTGTCTTGATGGTCAAGGGTGATTCACATATACCAGTGGTGTTGATATGCTAGCATGAGCTCTTAATCATATCAGACACTAACCTCCAGATGATTTCTAGTCTGAGTTCCTTGACCAAAACTAATGTATGCTCAGGATATCAGGTGTATCCTAATCTAGTAGGAACACTTGAAAGCAGTTACAGTATCTGTACTGTGCAAACCTGTCCACACTGTAGTTCAAGTTTGTATCTGAGACCATCTCTTTACATGTGTATCTCATCTGATCCTTTTTCATCATGACTGCATCTCAGTCTGACAAGGCTGGTCATCAGTCAGTTTGTTCACTCAGTCTCACTCAATCTGGTCAACATTCAATTTGTTCAGTTCACATGAGGTTCCAACTCTGCAACATAGTAAAGCCTCTTCAAAGACCTTTCACACAATGATGGACTGGACAATCCCAAAACCAGTGTCAACACTAGACAGTCTTGTACACTGCCTCCCATTTCTATGCCAAATCTAGAACCCTACCTTACCTTCCCCAAGCTTTCTTTGTTTTCCTTTGCCTTTGCCAGCACCAGCAGTTCATCTACCTCCAAACTGTAGCTACAGGTCTACCTTCTCTGCCCCTTACATCTGAAGTCCCATACGGCAAGCCGCTAGATATAACTGTTGTCAAAACAACTCTTCCTGATATTGTACTTGAATGTGTTTGGCCTATTCACATTTCTCAGTATCAGCTTTGAAAATAAGTGATTGACAGGAAAGACGTACACCTGGTTACCTTACTCATCTCCTCCCTTGGACAATGGAAAACTGTATCATGTCCTATGGGGTTCTTTCCATTATGCTCAAAGCAAAGGATCTAAACCTTTCAAAGAAACTGATAATTTAAGAATTAGTTGTAGCATTCAGTTTGTATTGATACACAGACATGAAGACTGTCCAGACATGAAGAAATTGACACCTATTTATCTGCCGTAGTTGTTCAGCCTATTTGCTACATCAGTACCTTGTTTTGACTATTACAAGCCCTTTTATGTGAAAGCTCCCACATCAGCATCAGATAAGCTGGGCTCTCTAGGCAACAAACCATGTTGCCACCATTTTGCGTCAACAGGCTTTAACCTGAATAGCCTGCTTATCCTTTTATCACTTTCCTTCCTCATGCCTAGTAACAGTTAACAATTCTGCTGTTGCATCTATCTTGTCCTCCATTTTATCCCTCCACAGTGTGCATTTATGCTACCAAATATCTAAAAGATGTCTATGGTTCTCCAGTGAGGTTTTCAGCTTTGGAGTCATCTGTACTCATTTTTAATGAAATTGTGTGCAATATACCACTGAGCAACATGCTCTCCATATGTAGCCATTGCAGCAGCACCATGCCAAAACTTTATACAACAGAAAGTCTCATGCTGCTTACATATCTGTACCCAAATAACTGTTGCAGCACCCTTCACTGCCTGTCAACATGTTTCTCCTTCAACAGTTATTAGAACATCCATTGGCATCCAAGACTGACATTCTCTTCATTGATTTATCTGATTCACATTCCTCTTCAGTACTCAGTATGATATCCCTCATACCCTCAAAGTTATTTTCCTTGTATTATACCTAGATGTTGATGCAATTTGCTTCTGTTTGACACAGTCTCTAAATTACTTTGGCTAAATACAATGGCATTTTAGGTTTCTTCTATCGGAAGACTTTACATTGAGGTATTCAGTGACATCACCTCCAGCAGCTAGAGTATCAAGCCTGTCAGATAGATTTATTTAACACACTTGATATTGCTCTGGCTATTGTTAATACCATGAGCCTTATCACTTCACTAAAACAGGATCATCACAAGACAACTCAAACCACCACTCTGTTTATTACATTTTCCTCCAGATCATCCTGTATGAAAAGAGAATTATTGTCACTGCTATAATCCTTGTTTTGCCATGCATATAATTCCTAAGGTGGATCCTTCATTTCATATTAATGGCCACTGCATCATCCATCTCTTTCCTGCACCATCACATCACCATCACAACCACAGCAAAATCTGATCTAGTGATGTGATCTTTTAATTTCTGAAACAATTAATCACATTTCTCTATGTTACCAGGATCATGGACCAGCTGTTTACCAGGAAGTCTTCATCAATGCTACACCTTCCTTCAGCTGCCCACCCTGTACAGCAATTACTGGTTTGCTGACATGACTTCCTGCCATGACTGCTGTACCTCATTTACATATAACTTTGTCACTTTTTAAATATACTTTACAGTTGCTGCAGCTATTATATGGGGCCCCTATAAGTCAACCACTACATTACCATTTATTCTAACAACAAAACCACAGTAGCTCTCTTTAACAAAATCTTTCCTCTTCCATGACAATTATGAGCATCCTATGAAGCTTGACATGGGTTTTACATCAACATCATTTCTTCTTGCATTCAGTCCATTTTCTGGGCTCAACACTGCAGCAGCTGATAGTCTTTCCCACTGTGTTTTCATGACTTTCAATTAGCAGATTATTGTGACCACATTTTGTGATATGGAGACATGATAATGATGTAGATGTCTATATCCTTCAAGCTCATACTGTCATTTTGTATGCTGTAGCTCCATCCACTTGTCAGTCATAGCAAACTGTATGGTCCAAATATAGCAGATGCTGTGCTCAGCAATGGCTCAACCCATTAAAGTCTGATGTCTACCAAATTCTGGCATTCACCTCATTCAGCAACCATTCCAAGCAGTTATCTGTCTCTTCCATTAACTGTACTTATGAGGAACTACATTCCAACTTACCTTGCATCTTCCAAACAGTTCATCCTTTTCTCCAGTCCATTGATATATTTCAAAAGCTCATTGCCTTTCTCCAGTTGTGCCTCTCTAGACCTGTCACAGACCTAACCCTGGACATGACCATGGCTTTAGTGTTCTGTGTAATCTTAGGAATAGGTGAATTCACCACTGCTTTGACAGCTTACTCATCTCATTGACATCTGTCTACAGTCAGACTTTGATAATCTTCAGACATCTGTAGCTTACCCTTTCTGGCCATTGAGGCACCAGCATTATAGCTGGGTAATTATGGTGCTAAATGCCAGATTTGCCACCCCTCCCAGAGGTCCACCCCCAGAGTTAGAATCCTTAGAAAGGGTGTGGGGCACAGCACCCCACAAAAAGAGAGGTCAGCAACTTTCCCACTTGGCACCATAATGCCAGGCTGCAATAGCTTACTATTCAAAACTTATAAAATAATCTTTCTCAATGCATTCATAGCAAATATTATCTTATCTTCAATCAGTGGTGACCCATCCTCCTGTTGCATCACTTAACAGCCTGTCATGCTTCTCAGTCTCCAGCTGTTCCACTACACCAAACAGAACCATATCATCATGACTACCTCATGAGCCATTACCCACTTAAGGATTCTACTTCTCAGCTAGGATTCAGTCTGCTAAACTAATCTGGCCTTTCCTAACACATTGCAGCAATCCCCACAGCATCAAACCATTATTTTCTTGGTCAAATCATCAAATATCTAGGCTTCTGGCCTTCATTCTGTTATGAACCATACATAAGAAATCAAGAATCTGAACTCCAATATCCTTACCACCTCATTTCCTCCTGTAAGCTCTGAGGAGGGCAGATCTGATGCCATGGTTCCCCAGAGGTTTCCCCTACAATATTTTCCCCTAGTGACTGCATCAGGTCCTCCCTCCTGGAGTGGGAGGAGGTAGTTGTTGCTTCATCCATAAATATTCTGGGACTTCAAAGTCTCTATCATTTCCTCCTCAGCCTTGAGATCCTATCTCTTGGCATCTCTACAGGTGGAAATTCAAGAGAGAGCAAGGCCAAAGTAATATCACTATGCATTTACACAGTCATACATGGACAGCTGCCACATTGCATTGTAAGGCTTGCATGTGATTAAGTAGAATAGCTGGCCAAACTCTACCCATGCACTATAAAAACTCCCAGCATTCACTCCCAACCTGCCATAGCTGCTTTGCCCCTCCATCCTCCCCTCCTCTTTCTCTGGTGTTCTCTCTCTCTCTCTCTCTCTCTCTGCCAAAGGAGGCATCTTCAATTTCCATGATTCTCTTCAGCCTCAAGATCCCTTCTCTTGGAACCTGTACCAATGGTGCACATTCAAGAGAGAAAGCAAAGCCAAAATAACATCACTAAGCACTTATACTAACCACATACATGGCCAGCTGCCACACTGAATCATTAAGTTCATAGGAGAGTGCAAAGATTACATAAAATGATACACAAGGAAGATATGCAATCTTCCACATGGACCACTGAAAGACCTTTCTTGTGTAGAAAGATCTTATTGCAGGGGAACTGAAAAGGAAAAAAGAAAGCGGGTTTCATATGGATGTACAAAAACAGTATGAGAGTAATAAAGAGAAAGAGAGACAATAGAGGCAGAAAAATAATTAGCATAAAGAATATGCCTGTGGTTTGAAAATAATGAATACAAGTAGCAGCTGTTTTATAGATAGGGCAAGGTATAGTATGAAGCTAGTAGATTCAAGAAAAATGAGGTACTATATGGGAAACAGAAGGGCAAATATATAAATTCAGAATGGAAAAAGCACAAAAAGGAATTGAAAGTTTCTTCTTAAATATGTGCTATTCAGGTTGCACTTGCTGTGATGTTTTTGATTCTGAAGGGTTAGAGGAATGTGGCAAAAGAAGAGGCCATCACCTTACTGTTGTTTGAGTAGTAGCAAAATAGAGGACAATGCCAGTGAAATCTGTGATATGGGAGCTCATCTGTGTTGAAAAGAGCACAAGCAAGTGAATAACAAAGAAAAGTTTAGCAGAGATAAATAGAGAACTTACTTGGACACATCAGTTATTCTACTATAAGAAAATACATTTGGATTGTGTAATTTGTATGCAGACAAGGAAGCAGGAGAGCACCTTAAAGCAAAGCAGCAGCAAGTAATAAATAGGGATATGGGAATGGGGTAGACAGAACAATCCATGTTTGGTGAGGGGTGTATATATATATATATATATATATATTTAATGCAAAAACTTTATTAATGCATCAGTTAGTATTCTTCTACAGTATTAAAAGTAGGAAATTCAACATTAGGGTTCCCACCCCTTGACCACATACCCCACCCTGCCCATACCAACAGGCATCAGGTGTGCATTGGGGTTGTCAGTCCTAACTCTCATGCCATCCCATGTGTAAACAAGCTGAGGTGGTGCAGTGTAGGAGAATGGGGTGAGAGTTAGGACCAATGACCCAAACGCACACCCCGATGCCTGTTGGTGGGGGCAGGGTGGTGCGTGCAAGGGGTGGAACCCTAATGTCAAATTTCCTCATTTTTATCACTGTAGAAGAACCCTAACTGATGCATTAACAACGCTTTTTGCATAGAATTTCCTACTTTTAAGAAAGAACAGAAAGTAGAAAGTTGCACAAGTTGGTGGAAGCATGGGGCCCCACCACGTGATTTTGTGTGACTATAGTAACAGTAAGTGCAACGCTAATGCAAGCACAAAGGGTTACACACATGGTGATGCAAACATAAATGGTAATGCAAACAGTAATAGAAATGCAAGCACAAAGTGACGCCAAAGCGTAACAGTGACATAAACGGAGACACAAACAGAAGTGCGTACAAAATGCAACTGGTAACACATATGTTCACGGTACTGCAATTGTAAACACAAATGGTAATGGTAACAGCAACAATAATGCCAAAGTAAACAGAAATGCAAGTGCATACAGAAACGCAAACCGCAACACACATGGTCATGGTACCGCAATTGTAAACATAAATGGTAAAGGTAACAGCAACGATAAAGCTAACAGAAACAGAAATCCAAGCGTGTATGAAAACACAAACTGTAATGCACATGGGCACAATACCACAAATGGTAATGGTAGCAGCAACAATAATGCCAAACAAAATTGAAAGCAAGTGCAAACAAAACAAAACCCGTAATGCACACGGTGGCGTAGATGGAACAGTGATGCGAATGGGTAGAAGCCTAACTGGAAATGCTAACTGGCACAGTAACAAAAGTGCACACCCTTCTTTGCCCCAAAAAGTGCATTGAAAAACACAGTGAAAACAAAGAATGTATGCATAATAATTGACCTTGGAACAGAAAGTTAGGACTTGGAATACTAAATTGCATATATCTCAGGAATCAGACGACATAGAAACAAAATTAAAATTTCGTATGAATTATGACTTTCCTGGCTAGTTTTGTACTTAGCCCCAGGTTGGGGGCTTAGCATTTTGTGACGAAAAGTCCGTATCTTGCACTGTTTCCAGATATGGGCCCTGAAAGACACAACGGACACCATAATGTTATCTTATGACAAAAGCATCAATTTCAGAGTGCCATCACTTGGCTGCCCTGTGATATTTTTTCACCAAACCACCAAAAGGCACATCTGTGGGATGATGGCTTTCTTCCCTACAAATTTCAGCCCAAACGACTAAACTGTTATATTGCAGCAGGGCAGCAAAGAATTCCTGTACGCGTGGATGCCCTAATGTTATCCTATGGGAAAGCATCAATTTTGTAGTCCCATGACTTTGCCACCCTGTACTATTTTTAGACCAAAGCAACATCTGTGGATGTTGCCTTTCTCCTCCAAATTTCAAGTCAAAAGACCAAACCTTTTCTAAGATATTCAATATCAAAGATTACTAAAACTTCCCTATCTATTCCATTACAAAAATCTGGCCATCTGGTCCTTCCCTCACGATCAAAGATTGTGATCAAATAATCTCACGATCAAAGAATTTGCAGGCTCACAAACAAAGATTTAAAACCTTATAAATCAAAAATTGAAGGAATTATGGTAAACCACGGCCATGGTTCATCAGAGTGAAGGCCCTAAGAAAAAACACCTCATTTGTCTTCCTAGGACACCACTGAGCTGAGAAAATTGATTTTTCATCTGGCCATCTCGTCCCTCACTTGCAATGCACAATCACAATCAAACAATCTAGCGATCAAAGAATTTGCACTGTCGCGGTGAAGAAATTGCTCACTTGCGAAGAAAGAGTGAGGGACGAGATGGCCAGATTTCAAAATAGTCTTTTGCAGCCTAGGGTTGTCCTATAAACTTATTTACGGGTGGATTTTGCTCAGGGGCTTTGCTCTGCCCCATCTGAATAAGATAGTTATTTTCATTATCCCTGGTAGTCTAGCGCCCTCATCATGGTAATATACATAACCATGCTTGCATCCCTGGTAGCCTAGTGGCTCCCCAATGAGTATCTTATCAATATGTTTTTTGTATCTGTGGTAGTCTAGTGGCCCCAATGTGTTTATTTATATATTTTAGAAATATCCCTGGTAGTGTAGTGCCCCTTGATCTGTACTTGATTACTATTAACATCCGTGGTAGTCTAGCAGTCCCCCCATCATAAAAAACATTTGCAATTTAAATGTCCTGGTAGTATAGTGGCCCCCACCCCACGCCCAGCCATGCCAGCACACCCACCTCCCTCCCACCCTTCCCCAGCCGGCGACTGGCCAGCTCACCTTCACCTACACGCCAGCTGCCAACTGAGTTTTATGAATGCTAATGGAAAGAGGCTCTCTGAAATAATTTCGAGCACCTTACCATTTGCATTTACAATTGTGGTACCGTGCCTGTGCGCAAGCTACGGTTTGTATTTTATGTGCGCTTTGCATTCACGCTTCCGCTTTCTGTTCCCTTTCACGCTCTTTTGCTTGTGACACTTAACATTTCCATTTCAAATACCACTGACATCACTGTTCGCATTACCAGTTGTGTTTTCGTGTGTGATTCAATGTCTGTTTGCATCACTGTTCGCCGGCATCACTTTGCACTTCATGCTTCTATTAACGCTTCCTTTACCATTTACATTTCCGCTACCATGTGCACCACTGTTGGTACTTCAGTTAGCATTGCTGTTACTGTTACTATGTCACAAGACATCAAGTGGAGGGAGAATGGGGCCCTTCCCACCGCTGTATTACATTCACTATTTCTAGTCATCATTCTCAAGAAGGAAAATTAGAGGCAAAAACTATGTTTAATGTATCAGTTAGGGTTGTTCCACAGTAACAAAAGCTAGGAAATTTGGTGTTAGGGTTGAAAAACCCCTTGGACCCTCCAGCACCCCCCAACCCACACTGGGCGCTTTGGGGTCTTCGGTCCCAACTCTCACCCCATTCTCCTATTCCTGAACTTCTTTACACATGTGATGTGGTGGAGAGTTTACGACCTCAATGTGCACCGGCGTCGGGTTGTGGGCTGAGGGGTCCAAGGGGGTTTCAACCAACACTGAATTTCCTCACTTTGTCTCTGGGGAACAACCCTAACTGATGCATTAAATGGAGTTTTTTGCCTCTAAAAACATATATATATATATATCTATATACTATTTCAGTGGCACGGTAGTGCCACTATAGTAAGGGTTAAGAACCCCATTTAAGGTTAAAGTGTGAAATTTGGCTGCTTAGTAACTTTACCACTGTATGACAGATTTGCCTGACATTTTGCATGCATGGAGCAGTGCCATAGATCTCTCGATCTGCCAAGTTTGTAACGGTCGGATATATGGTTATGGAGCTACATGGCGCCATTTAATGTGGTATTTACACTTTTTGTGCATTCTTAGTTTCGCACCTATAGGTTGCACAGTCTGCATGACTGGTCTGAAACCTTCAGGGAACATGCATCCAGGGTCCCTGATGCCTTTCAAAATTTCATGAAAAATATTAAATGGTTCAAAAGTTATTAAAACAATTTTCCCATTATAGTCAATGGAAAAGTTAACAAAAGTTTGACAGTGCCGCAAATGCAGTATTTAGTGTCGCAATGACCCTCTGAGTGTCCAAGTCTGCCATCTTGTTTTCAGTTGGGGCTACAGAAATGCTAGCATTTAAATTTGGGACCCTCTAGGGACACAGTTCTTGCTGTCTTCACCTAGTTGAGCCCTGAGGATGCTAGCATGTCTTTTTTTGGGGGTTAAACACCCCAGAAATATGTTTTGAAATTTTTATAAACAGTAGTGTCGCAAAATCCCTCTCCCTGAGGAGCTGGAAGGTCACGAGGCTGCACTAGAAGTGCCTCCTGGATCCTGCAACCACCACAGGATACCCCCACCCCCGAGGAGCAGAGCTCGTTGGTCGCGAGGGCAAGCTGGAACTGCCCTCCCTCGAGACTCTACCTGCCGCCAGACACCCCCACCCCCGAGGAGCCATTGGTCGTGCAGGGGTCCGCTGGCTATCTATCCTCCCGAGGAGCTGGAAGGTCGTGAGGGCTGCACCAGAAGTGCCCTCCTTGATCCTGCAACCACCACCAGGATACCCCACCCCGAGGAGGCGGAGCCGCTGGTCGCGAGGGCAAAGCTGGAACTGCCCTCCTGCAGACTCTACCTGCCACCATGACACTTCGATGAGCCGCTGGTGCAAGGGTCCGCTAAGATCTATCCTCCCTGAGGAGCTGGAAGGTCACGAGGGCTGCACTAGAAGTGCCCCTGCCTGGATCCTGCAACCACCACCAGGATACCCCCACCCCTGAGGAGCGGAGTCATTGGTCACGAGGGCAAAGCTGGAACTGCCTCCTGCAGACTCTACTGCCACCAGGACACCCCCACCCCAGGAGCCTGGTCGCGCAAGGGCTCACGAAGTAAACTCTTGCCTGGGAACTCTTGCCTGGGAAACAAACTAAAAAAAATAAAATAAATCACGACAGTCAGTGAGCCAGCCGCCAGCCTACCTGTGGACTTCTGCTCTGCATTTGAAACGCGGCTTTGGCATCTTTTTTCCACTAGGCTCAGGTCACCCTCTGTTCTTCTGCAGTCGGTGCACTGGAAAAACCCCGCCGCCCCCACCACCACCCTTGCTCGGCTCTCCTTATATAGTGTATTTTTCTCTGTCACATGAGGCGAAAACCAATCAGCCTACTTTCCCATTTGCTGGTTATATCGCTCCAGCACTAGAGGGAGCCTGCCCTCACTTCTTGCTCTATATTGGAAATGTCTCACCCAAGCATAGTCCTTGCCATGCTGGCCCTCCTCCTGCTACAGCACCCTATGCTCTCTCTCTCTGCCCCTCTATATCCCCCATTAACCAGCCCCCACCAAAGCACACTGCCCCCACTCGCAATCCCCTGCTTCCACCATCGGATTACCCCACATCTACCCCTCTATCCATCACCCCAAATCCTCACGCACTTCCTGGACTACATGCCACCCCCACCACCAACCACTTATGTGCTACTCTCAGTATTGTGTTTCCTTTCACAAGTGGACCTCTCCTCGCTAGCCCTCAGTTGTTCTCTCCCTTCCTATCCCTGCTCCTCCCAGGCGAGGTCCCGTCGGCTACATATGCACCCCACCACCAGCTACAAACATCATGCGAGGCGCCTAATTCTCCTGCTGCTCCTGCTCTGGCAACGTGAACCCAAACCCTGGGCCGTCGTCCCAGCCACGCCTCTGCCCACAGATGGCAAAGGCCTTCGAATCGCCTTCATTAATATATGCAGTCTCCCTAAGAAAACTGCAGCCTTCTATGTTGGGTCACCAACACTCCCGGATATTCTCCTGCTTGCTGAAACCTGGCTCTCCTCCCGCACACCTGACTCTGCCATCTCCTTCCTGGCTTTACCATTTTCAGGGCCGATAGGATGGGCAGGCATGGTGGGGGTGTGCTATCTACTTGCGCCTCGGTCCTCGGGCTCGCACTCCCCAATCCTGAGCTAAACCATGGGGCAAGCCATCACCTTAAAAGTCACACCCTACCCTGGATGCGTCCGCCTATCTAACTGTGGCTTATCTACCCCGGGTCTAACAAAGACTCTCTGCGGCCACCTCTCTCCTTGACTACCTGGCTACCTTACCCCAAAAGCCGAACAGTTAATTATGGGTGACTTAAATTCAATTGGCTCAGCCCGTCGGCTGATAATTTGAAGAATGAGCTTGCAGCCCTTGACCTGTCCCAAATGGTCACTCAGCCCACTAGACTTAACAAAGTCACAGGACCTAGCTCCTCCTGGATGTCATCCTCTCTAACCGGCCTCATAAAATAGTCTCCGTTGAAGTCCTTGCGGACTCACTCAGTGACCACTCCCCTGTCATCTGCTTCTGGTCCTCCCACCCTCTGCCCTGGGTACAGCAGGACCCCTCGCCGCCGTTTTCTCCCGGAGATCTCGCCAACCTCAAGCGTCACCTCACCCATATCGACTGGTCCCCATTGGCCAGTGCTCCTGACGTTAACTCTGCCCTAACCTACCTCTCCATGGCCTTCAACCACGCCTGTGACCTGTATGCACCCCTCAACTCTCCTAGGATAAAACGGACTGCTGCATGGATAACTCCTGCACTGATCCAACAACTAAAAAGAGAGATAACCTCTGGCACTTAGCTAATGACTCTGGTAGGCTTGTGACAGAAAGCTACAGGACAGCCCGCAAGCAATGCACCTGGTCAATCAAGCAGGCTAAAGCTAAATTCTACCAGGCTGCGTTGACATCCTCCTGGGGCTCGTCCAGAGCCTTCTGGGACAACATTAAAGATTTAAATGGTAAGACCCGCCCCCTCCATCCCAGATTGTCATAAATGGGACTGTCTCATTGACCCCACCTGTATCACTGACTGCCTTAACAAAACCTTCACTGACTTAAGTGCCGTCCTCCCGCCCACTTTTCAGACCCGGTTGCAAAACCCACCCACGCCTCCCATTTCCAGGCCACATTCCACTTCCTTATGATCTCACCCCACGATGCCAAACCTTTCTTAATAAAATCCTCGCCTCTCAGAACCCTATCAATGACATCTTTGACTCCAGGATACTACCATGCTGGATGTCATGCTTATCTCGCTGACGCTTATCATTAACAACCCCTATGCCTCGGCCAATTCCCTAAGGCCTGGAAGCAAGCTGAAGTAACCCCCATCCACAAGTCTGGGGACCGCACTCTGCCTAATAACTACAGGCCCATCTCCATCCCTCCCCATCCAAGCCTTAGAAAAATAGGAACACACAGCTCTCGGAATATCTACTAACTACAACCTTCTTTGTCCAGAGCAACATGGCTTCCGCCATAGCACATCCACTGCCCTTCTGGAATTCTCCCACCACATTCACTCAGCACTTGACAAAGGTCATCTCACAGGGGCAGTCTTTATAGACCTGTCCAAGGCCTTGACATGGTGTGCCACCTGCTACTAAACTTCCTTAGCGTACTGGGTCTACGCCATGCCCCCCTGAAGTGGTTGCAAGCTACCTACACAACAGGTCCCAAAGAGTCAAGCTAAATGGGACCCCTCCCACTACCTTCCTGTACACTGGGGTCCCCAAGGCTCCATCCTTGGCCCGACCCTTTTCAGCCTATTCCTGAACACCCTCCCCAGCTCCTGTTCCAGTAAAATATTACTCTATGCTGATGACGCTGTTATCCTTGCATCACACCCTGACCCACTCCCACTCCAAGTCATGCTGCAAAGCCTTCCTCCAAACTGAAAAGTGGTTAAATAATCACCGCTAGTCCTGAACCTAAAGAAAACTAAGTCCATGATATTCTCTCATTGGCAAAACAATGCCAGGGACTTTCCCTCCACATCACCACCAGCATGCCCTCCTCTGGAGCAGGTCTTGTCCTACAAGTACCTGGGCATCACCTTGACTCCGCCTTACTTTCCACGCCCACCTTAAAGCTTTGGCATCTGCAATGAACTCCAGGATCGGTCTCTACCACCACAAAGACTGTCTCCCGAACCCACCTTAAAACTTGCCACACCTCATCGGTATTATCACTGGCTGACTACGGACTCCCTGTTTACTCAGCTGCTGACGCCTCTGCCTTATCCAAAGTCCAGACCTCCATCAACAAAGCCTGTAGGCTCCTTACAGTGCCCACAGCAGAACCCACACCTGTCTGCTATACTCCGCCACAAAAATACTCACTCTTGAGGAAAGACTGAAATATCAAACCTGCCTACTGGCCAAAAATCCATTTCAGATCTCTGCCCTCCCTGGGAGTCTCTGGACCTTTGCAGAGGGCTACTAGATCCCTCATACCAGCGATGCGCCGCTGCAGCCACCTTCAGCGTTCCCAGAGAAGACCTCCTGCCAAAGATCTTTCCATCACCTAGCCCCTGCCCTGGTTTAACTCCCTTCCTGAAACCATCTCCAAGATCCCAGGCATTGGCCGCCTCAAAATCGCCCTCCGCCAGCATATTATTGACAACCGATGCTGTAAATGTTTGTAGCTCCTGACAGTCCTTTCTAACCTTTCAAGCCCTCACCGTCTGGTCCTTTTAACTCTACATATTAGTTGTGACATGTTGTTAATTGAATAATGTATCTCCTGTTGTTTTACCAATGTTAGCACCTTTACACGAGTTTGTTCCAGTACAGCTTCGCTGTCTGCACTCTCCAAATGTATATTTTATGTATCTAACCTGTCTGTCATCCCTGTCCTAAGTCCACTCTATTTGTCGCCTCCCCACCTTTCTTGACGAGGTACCTTTGTAAATGAGTCTTTGACTCAAAGGTTGTAAAACTGATCTTTACAATAAGTAAAATAAAAAAAATAAAAATAAAAAATAGTGCCACACATTTGACACTTTGCTTTTTTTGAAGTGTCGCAAATCATGACACTACTTTGCAACACTATGGCTAAAAGAATAGGAAATCTTTGCCAACCTGCTGCAAAAGAACAGTTTGGTCTTTGGGCTGAAATTTGAGGAAGAAATCCAAGATCCCACAGATGTGCCTTTTGTGTTTTGTGACAAAATATCAGAGGGATAAAAAGTTACAGTACTCCGAAGTTGACAATTTTTCCCGAGGCTAACATTACAGCATCCGTCAGGTTTTTCTGGGCCCATA
Organism: Neoceratodus forsteri; assembly: GCA_016271365.2. Lineage (NCBI taxonomy): Eukaryota > Metazoa > Chordata > Ceratodontiformes > Ceratodontidae > Neoceratodus > Neoceratodus forsteri. The sequence continues at coordinate 795,149,089 of CM028131.1, forward strand.
TCTTGAAACGTTTCAAGATATGGACTTTTCATCAGAAAAAGTACAAAACTAGCCAGGAATGTCATAAATTATATGAAATTTAATTTTTTTTCTACTTCAGACGGTTCCTGAGATATAAGCAATTTAGTATTCCAAGTGTTCATTTTCTGCTCTGAGGCCCATTATTATGCATGCATTCTTAGTATTCACTGTGTTTCTCAATGCATCTTTTGGGAGAAAAAGAGTGTGCATTTTCATTACTGTTACAGTTAGCATTTCTACTTGTGTTTCATAACCATTTGCATTAGCGTTCCGTCTAGCCACCATGTGCATTTCCCTTTGCATTTTGTTTGCACTAGTTTATGTTACTGTTAACATTTGCATTTCATTACTGTTTTTGTTTGTGTTTCTTTGCATTACCGTGTGCATTTCCATTTGCATTTGTGTATGCTTCCATTTGTGTTTCCATTTGTATCTGTGTTTCCTTTGGCATCATCGCTAGTTACTGTTTGTGTTTCCATTGCATTACCGTGACTATGCACTTTACGTATTTATGCTTCCGTGATACGCTTGCATTTGCATTTCTGTTTTCATTAACATTTGGCGCTTGCATTTCTATTACCATTTCCATTATTGTTTACATTTGCATCACCATCTGGCGTTATCGCTTATGCTTGCGCTTGCATTACAGTTACTTCACTAGTTATAGTGCACAGTCACAAAAGAAGGGAAATTCATGGAAAAACTCCATTTAATGCATCAGTTAGGGTTGTTACACAGTGACAAAACCAGGAATTTGGTGTTAGGGTTGAAAACCCTAACTGCAGCATTTCCCCTCCACCCTCACCACCACCACCACACACACACACACACACACACACAGAGTGTGTGATCTGGGGAGGGAGAAGGTCACAATTCTGCTTAAAAATCTAAGACAGACCAGATGGGAAAGGTACAGCTGTGGAGCTGTGGAGGGATGGGACATCAGACACCTGCACAGTCCACGTGGTGGAGGCCTTTGTGAGAGTCAAAGGATGGGTGGGGAGCCCTGGTTCATGCACAGGGACAGTTCCTCGGTGACGGGTTTTCAGGTGGGGACAGTCCCTGAAAAGGGCACTAGTGTTTGCAGGTGAGAATCCTATGGAGTCTCACTCCCACTTTTGGATTGGGGCAGCCTCAGAGGCAGCGTTTTTGGGGGTGGGGAGAAGGAGGTCAAGGGCATAGGCAGATGGAAGTCGAACTGTTATAAGAGATAATGTAAGGTGTTGATAGTGTCTAATTGGTGTCCCCCTTTTTATCTCCAACAGCAGGCCACAAGAGCCAAGTTTTGATCATTGGGCACTCATTTATCTACTGGGCGGAGATTTGCAGCAGCCTCAGGTTGGGCACACAGCTGCGACTAGGATTGATCACACTAAAGTGAGATGGAAGGGCCTGAGGGGAATGAGGTGGCTACAGCTGTTGCCATTATTGGAGGAACTGCTGGGGCGGTGGACCAGCTCTGACTGTATCATTATCCATCTAGGGGCAATCACTTGGGGACATGCCCTGGGGCTCATTGATGAGAGACATTATAACAGACCTAGAAAAGATAAAAAGCTGGTTGCCCAGAGTGGTGATAGGTTGGTCTGAGATCATGTCCCAGAGGGTATGGAGGGAGCGAAGAAGCCCAGGCAGTGGAAGTGGCAAGAAAACATCTCAACAGAAAAGTGACCTCGGTAGTGCTCGAGATGGGAGGATTCACATATGCCATAGGGATATATCATTTGACCAAGAGGCAGTGTATAGATTGGATGGCATCCATCTCACTGAGTTTGGCATGGGTTTGTTTCTGCGCCCATTTGGGGAGATAATAGGCAGTATAATAAGAGGGGTCTGAAGGGCCAGCCCATTGTGGGGAGCTCCATCTTCCATCACAAGCTGGAGATGGGGCAGTGGAAGGAGTTGGGTGGAGCAAGGGAAACTGGGGGCAGATAGATGGGGAGGGGCAGAGACCATGGGCTGGGGCAAAGGAACCCAGGTATGGGAGTAAAGAGGGGTGGGGAGGAGGACATAGAGCTAGGTGGTGGATCACAGTGTCTGCATTCATGGGTGGGGGAGAATGGTCCAGGTAACGGGTATCCGACGGTGGTGAGCGAAAGGGAGGGCCGGATCACAGTGTCCAGGCCCCAAGAAGCATGGTGAATAGGAGATGAGCAGGAGGAAGAGACACAAGGAAGAAGATGGGACTGTTACATACAAGGCCAAGGGGACTGGATGTCTAACACTGTAAATATGATTTGTAGATATGTGATGATTTGGGATGTACAAGCTGGCTATGCCTAATAATTTAATAAACAATGCCAGTGAGCATCCAAAGTGAAAATAGTGGTGGTCTGAGTTATTTCTGGCTGGGGATCAGGAACATCATATTTATCTCTTCCAGGGTGGCTATACTGGAGAATTCCCGCTGATGTGGTCCGGCCATGAGGCACAACCAAGCAACCGAACCACACCAGTTCTGTCAAGTCCTCCAGTATACCCACACCCTGGGAGGGATAAATTGTTATTATACAATGGCAAATGCTGTTTATTTAATGTTTGTTAATATGTTTTAACTTACTGAGGTCCATACAGTTCAAAACAGGACTTTTTTTATTTACCATGGTGTCTTACTGAAGCAGTGACAGGAAAATGGTAGTGGGTTGCTTTGAAGTGAAAGTATCCTATTGATACATTAACTGGCATGAGATAAAGTTGTCTGGTACTTTTTCCAATGGGTATACTGCAGGATTAACAATGCTGGGAAAGCTAGCAACCAAACAAACAGGTTGTGGAATTTGGCTGACTCAATTAACCACTTTGTACAATTACAGTTAAACAATGGTGTATGAAAATCCTGTAACCTCATTGGTCAAAACATGTAACCTAACCATGAGTAAACACTGCATAACCCATGACTGAGAAATGGCATTTATAAAAACAAAGTAAAACACATTTTAAAGTTATTTTCACATGAGTCCTTTATATTATTGCAATAAGGCACTGCAGAGTGTGAGTTATTAGTATTTACCACTTCTTGTGTGGTTAAGTCACTCGGCTGCACCTCTTGACACACCATAGAAGTCGTGGTAAACCGCAATTCCACCACACTCTGTTGTGCCTTATTGCTTAAATATCGCTCATCCCAACATTTTCCAATAATCGCACACTGTCAGTTGTCATTGATCACATCTATACCAGTGAAAATACCAAAATGTCAATAAAAACAAAGACCTACCTTGCTCACATGTGTATCAGGCTGAGGTTGTTGCACGCATGACAATGCAAGCATTGGCATGCTCCCTAACAGCCTGTCACAAGGGTCAGCACCTATCTATTACTCCATGACTTAGGCATTTTGTTTCTGTAATAAAACAGGAAAGAATGCATATCAGAAAAAATATAAAATATAATATTTATAGTGGTCTGTCTATCTCACACCTCTTTCTGTTTCATAACACTCAAAATGATACATCTCCAAGAACTAATAAATTCTAAACTTCCAATGACTGTATTATTCAAAGAAATCAATGAGCTCCCCAATCAACACACAATAGAAATTAAATATCAACATCTGCATTCAGACCTGCTGTGGTATCTACTTTAAAATTATGCAAGGTCTATAATAAATATATTGACTACATAGTGACATAAGGCACACCAAACAGTTCTGCACCATAGAGACAGGGTGAAGGGATGTGTGTACTAGTCCCTTCACAAAAGAAAGAATTCTACAAGAGCTCAATAAGCTGGTGGTGGACAAGACAGTGGCACCTTATAGAATACATCCTAGGTTACTAAATCATTATTCAATGTACCATCACTATACTGATCTGCTGAGCATAAAGCTAATACAAAAACAACAGTACTTACCTTACAGTTGCTTATATACCAAAAAGTATCTGAAGACATGTGTATCTGTTGAAACAAATACAGATAACATATTACAGAACTGCCAATAGACAAAAAAATACAGTATCTGAGTCACACAATACCACCCCATACCTCTAAAAAGAACATGTTCAACACCTATGGTACATACCCAATGCAGATTAATACTATGAATGTCTCATACAACATGCACACTATTAGCAACAAGAACTGATTACGCAGTCACCCAGGCAATACATCTCCACCATGAGAGCAGATAGTACCTAGTCATGATAGACATAGATGTCAGATGACCTCAGACATCAATAGTATATCTCTATAATATTAGATTCATATAACTTAAAACACTGAGCAGTTTCACACCCTCAAACAGCCAACACTCCCAATAACTGAGTCCATAACAGGAAATGAATAACCTAGCCAGTACCAGAGGAATAATATACAGAACTAGAAGGGGGAGCAGGATCAGAACTACAGTACAGTAGCTTCTTGTTGTTTTACAATGTTTCTTGTGGATTCTACTTGGTAGAAGGTTATTTCTTTCCTTTCTTACTACTAAGGGGCTAGCAGGGTATTGTTTGGGGCTGTTGGAATTTTGAAACCTGTTTTGGTAGCTATAATGGGCTCATTTTTTTGAGTCACTGTGTGGCAGGCTGAATTTGTAGAGGCCTATTTCTTCTGTTTTAAAACATAATTGGTGTGATTTAACTGGGTCTGTTTCTTTGATTTGAGACCTATATCTTCTAATTCTGAGCCTATTTTGATGTGTTGTTGGTGAAGCTGTTTGAATTGGAGTCCTGTTTCTTTGGGTAGCAAACCTATTTTGGGGGCTTTGAGTAGAATTATGATTCATTGTTGCTGGCTTCACAAGCTGCAAAGTTTTAGTGCAGAGAGGGGAAGGGTGTTAATGGTCTGACCAGAGACCTCAGCTACCTGATTGTTTCTGGAAGACTTGGCTGATCCCACTCCCCAAACCCTCACCCACCCACCCCTGGTCCATTATTTCCTTTATACCAGGGGTTCTAACATCACTGCTTCAAACGGGCAAAGGATATGCACCTGTCATAGCAGAAGCAGACATCTGGGAAAGGAACAGCAGCAAGTGAAGAGGTGACTGCTATCTCAGTGGAAGGAAGTAAATGCAAATCTAGGAGCTTTATTATTACTTCTTTGCATTGATATTGCATTGGGGAAAGGATGAGTAGGAGTTTGAAGAAGGTTGTGCAATGGCTACTTAAAGTCTCTTTTGAGTGTGGATAGGAAGGGTAGGAATATAAAAAGCAGTTGCTCAATATATCAAAATGTGTACAACAAAGGCTGTAAGGGAAATAAAGAAAATGTTTTGCACCGATAGAGGGGAAGAGGGAGACTTGGGAAGTGTTTGGTATCCTGCATCTGGAAGGGTGGGGGTCACTGGTAGGCATTGACAGCAATGGGTAGGTGGTAGGCTGCAACAACTGCAGTGCACCAATCTTTCTAAAAATTGCCTGGGGTGTGGAAGGATGTATAGTGTGCAACCACATAGAAAATGTAGAAAGGAGATTGAGGGTCTGCAGAAGGAACTCAGATTGGGGGTGGTTTAGCCCAATACTGGTGCGAGGAAGAAGGGAGATGAGGGAGGGCGATTTAAGCCAACAGTGGTGAGGAGAGGGTCAGAAGAAGGGAAGCAGAGACAAAGGGCCTAAGCCAGGAAAAATGATTGCCGGAAAACCAGGTCAGAGACAAAAGACAAATGGAAGGAGGAGATAGAGACTTGTGAGGGAGGCGAAGAAGTGGCAAAAGTCATGGAGTGGAAATGAGAGAACAGGTTACTATGAAGAGAGAGGAGGGCATTTGTGAAGGGTCTTCAGAAAATTGTTTTGCACTGCTAGAGAGGAAGAAGGTGGAGGAGGGAAATGATGAAATTAGAGGAGTAATTGATAAATGCCTGGACCCAACTGGAGTGGGGGAAAGTTCTGCTGGGAGAATTGCAACAGGGATAAAAGGGGAAATAATGTGCAGGAGGAAGAAGAGGAGCTGGAAATGAGAGAGGGAGATGAATGGAAGCAAGCAGGGAGTAAGAGGGTGGAATATTAGTGCTGGGGACTCAATACTAAGAGGAGTCAGGTGGGGTAGCAAGGGAGAGGCATAGTCGCATTTGGGTGGAGAGCCATGCCAGGAATGACAGCGGAAAGGGTGGGACAATCTGTTCTGAAATATGCTAGAAGGGGTAGGGACAAGCCTCATTTAATTATACATCTTGGGACAAACGACCTGGCTGACAAGACAGTAGATATAGTCCAGAGGAGGTTTGAGGAACTAGCACAATTATGGGGGGCAGGAAGATCAGTAACCTTTCAGAGATACTTCAAGTGCCAAAGGCAAGCACTCAAGAAAGCTGAGAATAGAGGAATTTAACAGATGGCTAAGAACCTGGTGTTGTGCTAAAGGGCATGGGCTGTTGGGGGTGGGAGGGACCTAGAGGACAGTAGACTCTATGTCAAGGACAGACTACACTTGAGTGAGGAGGGAAAGAAAGAGCTGAAACAGAGGATGGAGGAGTACATAAGAAGTTGGAAATTTAAACTAGGAGTGGGGTGGCAGTTGGGGAAGAGATATGCAGAGACCACAGGTTGGGAAACCATATTAGCTACTCCCATAACAGTGACAAAGGACAAATGGCAAGTACTGTTGTGATGCTAGGAAAGCAGGGAAGGATGGGAGGAGGGTAAAGGGTGGAAGGTGGTTACCCTTAATGCTAGGAGCCTTGGGAGGAAAACTGCAGAGTTACAGGTTCTCATGGCAGAGGAGAGGTGGACATTGCAGCCATCACAGAAACATGGGCCAGCCAATACAAAGACTGGGACCTGTCTGTACCCAGGGTACAGGTTATTTCAGAGGGACAGGGTGATTGGAAAAGGGGTGGCACTATGTGAAGGAAGGACTGAAGTGTAAGGGAGGAAGGGAGGAGGATAGTACAGAGTCACTTTGGGTGCAAATCCAGGATTCCAAGAATAGGATCTTAGAATGGGAGTGGTGTACAGGCCACCATCTCAGATGGAAGAGTTAGACAGGGAACTAGCGGAACAGATCAGGAGGACCTGTGAGAAGGGTAGTGTGGTGATTGTGGGGACTTCAACATGCCAGAGTGGACTGGAGCACCCCAACAACCAGGAACAGAAGGGAGCAGGTACTGCTGGATGCCTTCCAGGACAGCTTCCTGCTGCAAATGGTCAGTGAACCAACTAGGGTTAGGGAATACCTGACCTTGTGCTGGCAAATGGGGACTTTGAGAGAACTTACAGTGGAGGAACCACTGTCAGTGAATGACCACCACTCAGTATGGCTCACATTGGATATGGGCAAGGAAGGAGTGGAATCTGGCACAAGAGTGCTGGACTTCAGGAGGCCAACTTTGGGAGGATGGGGGAGTAGGGTGCTGGCTGGCAGAATTCAATCTAGTATGGACACTAACCAGAGGTGGGGAGCCTCAAGTAAAGCTGGGGATAGGGAGACAACCAAAACCTGCTGCAAAGTCCAGAGCAAGAAGGCTAGGGCTAAGAAATTGAGCTGGTTGAGCAAGGAGGTCATGGAAAAGATAGGAGGAAAAGAGCTGCCTTTAGGAAGTACAAGAAAACAGGAGGGGAGGACAGGAGGAGTACTTGACAGAATCAAAGGAGGTGACAAGATCAGTAAGGAGCCAAAGCATCTATGGAACTCAGGCTGGCACAAGGCATTAAAAAGGGAAGAAGGGCTCTTTAAGTACATCAGGAGAAAAGTAGCTGTAAGGACCACATAGTAAGGTTTAGGAAGGAGGGAGGTTGGGTAGAAGCAGGGTGCAAAAGGCAGAAGACATTAAATGAGTACTCTGCTCAGTATTTACTAAAGAGAAGAGGGGTGTCACCTAAGGTGGGAGAAATGGCAGAAGCAGGGGGGAAGTGGTGACAGATGGGGAAATCATGGAGGGCAGAGTTCAAGAGGGTTTCAAGGCACTGAGGGTGGACAAGGCACCAGGTCCAGATGGCATCCACCCAGGGTACTGAAGGAGCTGGCAGAGGTCCTTGCAGGACCTTTGGCAGACCCATTTAATGCCTCACTACATTCAGGGTGTGTACCTCAGGACTGGAGGATGGCTCATGTGGTGCCCTCCACAAGAGTGGCCCCAAGGATGAACCGAAACTACAGACCAGTGAGCCTCACATCCATCGTGGGTAAGCTAATGGAGACTATTCTGATGGAGAGGTGTGGCCCTCCTAGAGGCCAAAGGACTACAGGACAGCAGACAGCATGGCTTCATATGTGGCAGATCCTGCCAAACCAACCTGGTGGAGTTCTATGACTGGGCAACTAGGAAACTGGACAGGGGCCATGCAGTGGACGTCCTGTATCTGGACTTCAGTAAGACATCTGACTGGGTGCTGCATGGAAGGCTGGGAAGGAAGTTAGTAGGCACAGGGGCGGGTGCAAAGCTGGTGAGCTGGGTAGGGAACTGGCTTCAGGGAAGGCAACAGAGGGTGGTGGTGGGTGGAGCCTCACACCCAAGGCAGTGATGAGCGTGTTCCACAGGGCTCGGTGTTGGGACCAGTGTTGTTTGGGATATTCATTGCAGACATATCATGGGACAACAAGAGCAAGATCAGCCTGTTTGCTGATAATACCAAGGTAGGTGCAGTGGTGGATGACCTAGGGGATGGCAGGAGTGCAGTTTGATCTGGCAAAGTTTGAAACCTGGTCAGACACCTGGCAACTGGGGTTTAATGCAAAAGTGCAAGGTGCTGCATTTTGGGATGAAGAACCCAAGGAGGAGTTACCAGCTGTGGGGGTGCAGCTAGCCCAGACAGAGGAGGAGAAGGATCTGGTGTGCTATTACAGGGTCAATGAACAACTCTCATCACAATGTAGGAAGGCAGCTGCAAAGGTCAACAAAATGCTGCGTTGTATTGCAAGGGGTATATCCTCGAGGAGGGAGGAGGTGATTCTGCCACTGTATAGGTCCTGGGTTAGACCACACCTGAGTACTGCATGCAGTACTGGTGCCCGTGATCTGAAGAGGGACATTGGTTACTGGAGGTGGTGCAGCCTAGGGTGACAAAGATAATCAAGGGGCTGGGAACTTATCATAGGAGAGGAGGTTGAAGGAGTTGAACATGTACTCATTGGAGGAGAGGAGGGACAGGGTGACATGATTGAAACCTTTAAATACATGAAAGGAATAAAACAAGATGGGTACAGAGGGGCTGTTCAAAGTAAGGGAGGGGAGGGCCACCAGGGGCCATGATATGAGACTGAGGAGGAAGGTTCAGGAGGAGATGAGAAGACACTTTTTTACAGAGAGGGTGGTGGCTGGGTGGAATGCGTTACCTGCAGAAGTGGTATGTAGTAGAACAGTGGACTACTTCAAAGGGGATGGGACAGGACAAGGAGGGTTAATGAAGGAAGGGTGGAAGGAGGGCAGCTGCAGAATAAGGGGTGCTAGGCACATTTGAGCAGACTTGATAGACCTTCTAGGCCTTTATCTGCTGGCAAATTTCGTATGTTCATATGTACATCAATAGCATGCATGTGTTCATGTGATAGCATCCCCACATTTGGCAACTGCTTCAGCCCAATCTTGCCCTACAAACAACAAATATAATTAAGTCATTCGCAAACACACATTACCATCCTGAATGAACATGAGGCATCCACCTTATCAAGTATGACTGGCACAGCCTCAACATAAGTGACTCATAACAACAGCACAACACTTAAAGGTGACCTGCAAAGAAAACAGCAGCCCACTCCAAAATAACACACTGGATGAATAATTTAAGTCACTGCAGCCCCACACTGCAGCACCATTTTAAGAAAAATGGGAATTGAAGGGCTGCAGTCTTTCTTTGCAGGTCACCTTAAAACACACAAAACATTCTCATCCATACTCACACAATACATTCTCCTTAGAATCAACAATACTCCATCCTAACTTCAAAGTCAAATTCTAAAACATTTTAAATAGTACACTACACATACTCTACACCACATGGACACATTTAATATAAATTAACGCTTACAGCAACACCCAATCAATACGTCACATAACCCCCACCCAAAAAAAACAGGTATTATATTCCAAGCACAACTCAACATCCCAACTGATAACAATTAATATAAGACCTGCATGTTAGAACACACTGATACTGTATCTTGCCCACAGAGTCACACTGAAACATATAGACAATAATGTGCATAGTGTAAATTTTCTATTTTTTGACCTTTTAGGTTGGCTCTAAAAGAGCCATTTTTGTCTACTGCTATGTCATGTGCTTCAGAAGTACAGCTATACAGGTTCACAATCACAGAACTGTAGGGATGCCATTTCAAGGTCCCCAACAAAAATGTTATTACCTGTGCTAGAGAGATGCACACCATCTTTTAGATACATCCAATATTTGTCATGCATAATTTGGGGTGATGAATGGTATGCATTCCTATAGCATGAAGGAATCCAGATATTTGTATGTTAACCTTCTTCCATGATTTTTCAAATGCAGGACAGTAATCCTCACCTCTCCAGACCATGCGCTGTGTAATATCTGAATACAGAATTTACAAGCTTGGTAACATGTTCATAATATGCTGCAAGTCAAACTGTGCAGCTTTAATTAAACCAATAGCCCTTTGTTCCCCAAATCATTACCTCAGAGATGTATAAGGAGTGTGTCTGGTTGTGGCTGTGTGTCCAACAAGTGGTAATGGTAGGCATGAGTTGGTCCCCCTCACACCAGCTTTCCCAGACCAAGACACTGAGCACCCAGGTAGGTGTAAGTCATTGCCAAATGACTATCTCTAATGAACACTGCTGCCCTTTTCAAACGTGATCCCACTATCCATACAGTCAGTGTTGATTTTTCTGCCATGCTGCATGAGAAATCTCAAAACTCAGATGAAGAAATATCAGAATTGTGTCTGTCTGACTACCAAGCACTACCAAGTCTAATCAGCAGAATGACCAGCATTCACTTGTATCATAAAGATCAATATCGTCAAAACAATTACAAGTAATAACCTGATCCCAGATTGGCTCATACAGCTTAAAAGATCTAGCTATGCAAGCAAAGCTCTTTCTATTGGCATTTTGTTTATCAAACATTCTTTTCTGTTTTGGTGGAAGAATACTGACTGGTCATTGGGCACACTTCATGATTTGCCAACAACACCTATTTTCATTGGTCAAACTTCATGGCCATTATGGTCTATGACAGTAAATTCTCTTTCTCAGCCAGCAGCTTGAGTGGTGAGTGGAAGCATAGCTATGTGCTTCACAGACATAGCTCGCAACAGTTTAAAAGTCTGCTATGTTAATTATCCTGCTATACTTTAATTACAGCTGTAAAAATTAACTGTTTAGTATGTACTGTTTCTACAAATAATTAGAGCTATTAAATATGTTAAGTAAAATATGTTTAAATGTGTGTGTTATAACAATGGGTAATCACTAGCATATTAGCCTCAGACAATACACAATATCTTTCCAGATAGGAATGAACATCTGTTAAAATACATACATATTTCACCAAACTGTTCTAATATTATCACATAGTCAACCAACTTTCAGAAACTACATAAACATTAAAATGGAGTACATCTGATTCATAGAATAACTGTAACTGTATCCAAAAGTGTTACATACAAATGGGAAACTAGAACAGGCAATGGAAACCTGGACCAGTATTATCAGAAGTGTATAGTAATTCTCTAACTAACACCATTGAAAAAGTCCCAATCAACAGAAAAAGAGTATTGCAAAATATTGAAATGCTATAATCACATCAAACATAGAAATGCAGTGCCAAAAGTAAGTAGAAAATATGCCACAGTGCTTCCTAAGATCTCAAGAACTAAAATTCCCAATCTAGATAACTAAATAGCTCATAAAAATGTTTGATAGTTGTTAGAAGATAACTTACTATTTGCACTTGAGAAACTGCTGCTTGAACAGTCTGTTCAAAATGATCCCAAACTGTTATTCTTTGATTCTATTGGCTCAGGAAAGTAATATGACAAAGTTAGCTGTTTCTTTGATCGCGAGGCAAATTCCTTTTATCATACTCACATTGTTTGTGAGGATCAACATGAAAAGTAAAATCTTTGATGGCAAGAATAACATGAGACTTCATTGTCAGAGTGTCTCTGGTTGTAAAAAACACTAGATTCAATAATTTGCAACACAGTAAACACCCTGGGCATTTCTAGCACTTATAACTAAGAAATATAGTGTAAATATTTATTTTTAAAGGTTTGCAAATAATTTCCAAATTGTTATGATCTTGACCACGAAGGCAAATTCTTTGAGCTTGACTTGCTTTGACAGTGAGAATTGTTCGCTACTGTAAAAATCTTTGATCACAAGAATAACATGAGACTTCCATTGACAGAGTGTCACTGGTAATAAAACACTAGATTTAATACTTTTCAACAGAGTACACACCCTAGGTGTTTCTAGTACTTTTAACTAATAAATTTAATGTAAATATTAATGTTTTCATGTTTAGCAATATATTCCCGCATTTCATGATCTTTGATTGCAGATGCAAATTCTTTGAACACGAATCGGTTTGACTGAGAGGATTGTCTGTGAGTTCACAATTTCTTTGATCATGAGAATAACTCAAGATTTCAGGAATTACAGATGAGTACTTGTAAAAAACTCAGTTTTTAAATACATTCTCACTACACCATATGACACATGTTTATTAATACATTAGAAGTTGTGCCTACTATGTTAACCAAGCTAAATGCTAGCTTATTATTATTTTATATTATTTGTACATTCTTTGTTCACGATAGTGCAAATTCTTTTGATCATGAGGATCGCTCGTGAGACAACAAATTTTGATTGTGCCAAAAGTCACAAATTATCAATTTTCAACTCAAGTAACTTTCTATATCTTCAGTTTCCCACACAATTTACATCACATTAATATAAATATGTCATCACAACAAGCAAGAAACCTAATATAATACTTCCAATACAACATTAATAACACTATTAGCGCCTTCACACAGTCATACCGCTATCATTATCACCATTGAGTAATAGTAGCCTGGCTATCCTATCATTATTATGTGTTAACATAAGTGGCTGGAAAGATGTAACTACTAACATTTAACAATTACAAGAACTTTTAACTTGTAGTACCTAAGTCGTGTACCACTGTACTTCGCCACACATAATCTTTTTCAGGTATTACTGTTTGACAATCTGATCCATATTCAGATCACACTGTGGTGCACAGAATCACTGAATCTTGTCACACAGAGTGATACAAATCTTAGCATTAAAATAGATTTTTGTAAGTGTACTATGCTGTCATTTTCTTATGCAGTATGAGTTTTAATTAGCCTATGGTACATTTTTCTTAATACTTTATATATTCTTTTACTTTCTTAGGAGACTACAACACAGAAGAGATTGAAGAAATACTCTTGCATCATGGCCATTTGCGTAAACCCAAAGCACAAAGCAAAAGTGCTAGCTGTACTGTTGTTCATCGTCATGCCATGTAAGCACCAAAGGTAAAACTTGTCACCAGAGAAAAAGAAAATGTCTTCTGTTCCAAGTACATATGATTAAACGATACATCTAAATGAAGACAAAACCTCCTCTAGTAAAACTGCAACAAGTAGACTTTCTACAGAAACTGTGCAGATACAACATCCAGCACTGTCATCAACAAATCATGAATGTGTGATATAAAAAATGTTAGACATGTGAGTTCTGCTACTGCACAACACAGCAAGGCAAGTTTTTCAAAAACATATCCATACAGCTAGAATCAAACATGTGATCTCTAAAATAGTGAGAAGCAAAGGGAACAGACTGCATACTAAGGCTGCATTAATGAAATTGCACTTGAGAGTAAGACGATTTGTTAATGTGGCTCTAGCAATCCGTTCCCAATTATGGCTGAAACGATGTCAGCCATTGATAAATTAAGTGTAAAGACTGAGGAGATGAGAAACAAAATATTGTCTTTTGAACACTTAAACAGACAAAATATCTCTGTGGTGTTTCAAGGAGACTGGTTTCATTCAGAGTACTCAGAAGCATTCTTCTGGAAGAGACATGTTATGCACACAACTGAAACATCAGTTTCACAATTGAAGAACAGGGAAAAGTGCAGAATGTCTTAGCTCTATCTCATGAAACCCTTGACTTGGAGAATGACAATCAAGTTGAACAGGTTACAAGTAATCCAAAGTCGTCAGCTAAGAAATAGGCATGTGACACCACATGTAATGTTAGAGAAGAATCAATAATGTCTATTGAAACTTTCCTCTGAGCATTTCTAACCACCAAGAGATCTGAATGACATACACTGATTCACACCATTGACAAGTGTGAGATTCTGCCTCACAAAGGCCTACTGGGTCACCCCTTGCATGCTTAGAGAGCATGAACTGTGACAGCACAATCTCATCACTTTTTGTATGCTGGCAGTGCATAACTCTGGCATCCAAAAATTTGTACAAAGATTATATCAAGTGAGATATGTCATTCGAGACTACATGCAATTCCAAGCATTGCTCAAAGATGGAGATGTGGAAGGACTTATGGACTTCATTAAATAATTGCAAACAACCCATAGATTGAGGTCTAATGCTAGTATCCCCAAATAAACAAACACAATGCACTCATTACTGGTACAAGAAGCTCAGCTTCTGAAAGATTTTAGTTGTGATTTTGCTAAATTTGAAATTAGCAAACACAGAAATTCAATGTAATCTTTGTATCATGTGAATGCCTGTTCTACAAAAACTTATGTGTCACAATAGACTGCAGAACATTCCATGCTGGAAAGTAATGTGGGGACGTCTTCATGCATACCTTCTCTTAAAGTCTGATTTTGAAGAAGTTGCAACTGTCACTCTGTTCTTACTGTTATAAGAAGATTAAGAGTTACAGTTTACCTCCTCGGTCTGTACTTAATAAAAGGAAGTTGAACCAACTCCTGGTGAGATAGCAGTCTTGAACTTGCTTGAAAGGATTCTCATTCAGACCATGAAGCCATTTCAAAAATCATCAGGCTGAACACAAAGACCTGAGACCTGCCAAATAAAGAACTGGTAGTCGTTCTCTTAAAGGTCCTTTTGTCTATTTACCTTTACTTTTGCAAGAAAATATCAACACTATTTCTCAGGACATAGTGTAGTAATCTTGGTAAATGGTGTACCAACAACTGTAAAAACAATATGGCAGAACATAGTCAATGTTGACAAGGTAAAGTACGCTTTGCAATACCTAAAAGAGCACAATAGTTTTTATGCTGACATTGACATCGATGCATTTGCTGGTCTTTCTACAAATATTGCTGTGGAGAACTCTGACAAAGCAATACTGGAAAAGGTTGACATTGCAATTGTACACAATGTCTATGAGAAATTCACCATACACCATTGCATGGCAAAGACCGAGTAATGGATAACATTGATCTATATCAAATGAAGCAAGTGGAGGGCAATCCTGCAAGTATATGGGAGACTACTCAAGAAGCTTATTGTTTTCCTGATCCATTTCCACTTGGCTCAGGTGGTCAATTAGATGAATGAGAACTTTGTATTCGAGGAGCTGAATATAGGGCCTCACGAGTACTACATAAGGATGGCAAGTTTCGAAGAAACATTGCATACCTCTTCCACCTTCTTTGGAAAAGTGAACTTAGTGTCCTATCTGCTAGTATTGCTCATACATTGAGACTTGTACAGAATTCAACAATATGACAGCTGCACAGTTACTACAGAAGTTGCAGACCAAAGATGAAACACTGCAAGTCAGTCTTTCTTCCATTTTGTCTAGCATGCATGGTACTAAGGAATATTGGTACAGGCGGCACTCTGAGGTGATGTGCATGGTGAAAGAGTTTGGACCAGCAACATCATTCATATCACTGAGTTATGCAGAATATTATTGGGATGATCTCCTTGATCTTCTCAGATGGGCAAACTCTGACATTGAGAACATACAAAGTATGACTCTCAACAAACTATGTTCACTTTATCCAGTAACAGTTTCATGTTACTTCCTCCACCAGTTCCACAGTCTTTTTAAAATTTCATACTGCCTAAGACAAATCCTCTCTCAGCATTGTCAAGCACTACTTCTGGAGCTTGAGTACCAAGCTCGTGGAGCTCCACACATACATATGTTGCTGTGGATAAAAGATGCCCCATGTATTGAGACAATGAGACAAGTGAGATACTAAGCTTCATATTGAAGTAGGTCACATGTCAGATTCCAGACAGGTATGACAGTGCAACATTTTGGGAACTGATTCAGAAATTCAACGACACCTGTGTGGCAAGTACTGTCATAGAAAAGTAAAGAACAAGGGTCAGTGGTACACTCGATGCCATTTTGGCTTCCCAAGGTGAGCTTGCCTAGTTGCTTCTCTGAATGATGTCTTTTCAGCCATGCACACCACCTGAAAGCAAAGTCAACAGAGTGAGTGTATGAACTACCTCACACAGAATCAGAAGTCTATATCAATGACTATAGCCTTCTCTTCTGTTGATGTAGAGGCAAACATTGATGTTCAGTTTGTTGCTGACCACTCAATGGCTCTCGTAAGGAATGTCACATCATACTTCACTAAGCACGAGCAAACAAACCTGCAAGAAATGTGGGAAGAGTTGTCTAACTGTGATAAGTTAATGTCTTCTAGGCTTTGGTCACTGGGATTTAAGACTCTGTCACACGTGAGTTTGGAGCCTATGAAGCAAGAGACTGACTTACAGGTGTATGGCTATATGACAAGTCAGACTCCATTCATTTCTTTGAATGTGAACCACAAGCAGAACAGGTGCCGTGTCCTTAAGAGCCATGAAGAAATTGAGGATCTGGCTGCTACAAGACCAACATCCACAAATATTCTCAACAGCAACCTAATTGACAACTACTATCCAGAAGCCCACAGTGCTATGGACAATCTGTCTCTTTGAAGTTGCTCAATGGTATGATTATAAGTGGGGTGTTCCTTCTGACCCAGAAAAGACATATATAAAGTCACTGGATTGATGGCTCACTTGTTAAAAGCACAAACCATAGCTAATTGACCACTGTAAACTCACTTTGAACACAACAGAAAGCAAAGAACATTATTATTTTGTTCGGTTGCTTCTGTTCAAGCGTCGGAGTTCAGAATCTGAATTGAAAGGATTATCTGACACATATGAACAACAGTTCATGGAAATGTATCATACCTTCCAGAGTCATGTCTCTGAGACCTACATTGGCAGACTTCAAATGGAAAAAATCAACTGGAGGAAACTAAGAAAATTCTGGATGATGACACCATAGTAACATCACAGAAAATGGTTGATGTTGAAGGAGAAGGACTCTTGGTGCTCGTCTTCCTCCTAATGACCCAGCTGTACTAATGCCAGAGGTAGAGGGCACAATGCAACAAAGCATGCAGTTGTCAGAGTCAGCTACGAACATTGTTGACAACTTGAACTCACACAAAAGTCATGTATCACTCTGTGATACATGATGTGAAACATGCTATTTAGCACAGTACCAAGCAGTGTGTTTGTGAGGAACAGACACCAGTGAAGATGTTTGTTAGTGGTGCTGCTGGAACTGGAAAAAGTTTCTTGATTGAAGCTATATGCAAAAGTGTGCATGACCTTAGTAATGCAGCTGTTATTGTGCTACTCCTACAGGTTTGGCAGCTTATAACATAGGTGATATCACTCTTCATAGGTTATTCATGTTGTCAGTTGAGCATGGAAGAGTGGTGAGTACAGAAAATTGTCATATGACATTGCCTCTGAACTGAGGTCAATGTTTGAAAGATATATTTGCTGATAATAGATGAGATCAGCATGGTTTCAAATGTTCTCCTCACGTACATTCACCCTACGTCTACAGGAGATATTAGGTACCAATGATGACGTATTATTTGGTGGTAAGAACATTCTTGTTCTTGGAGATCTCCTTCAACTGGCTTCTGTAAATGTTAAACATGTTTTCTGTAGTCTTTCCATTGAAGAGGCAAAGAAAACAATTGGATGCATAAGTGGAGTCAATCTGTGGGAGTTCTTCTCATATGTTGAACTCTCACAGAATATGAGACAGAAAGGTGACATGTCTTACAAAGCATTGCTTGATGAGGCGCACTTGGTGCACTGTCACCCACCCATGTTGAATTGCTAAGACAGCACATGATCAAGAGAAATAATGCTCCTATTCAGGATGCATGTGATATCTTTGCACATGTGCAGAAATCTGGGTGACATGTTGTATGTCTATTCCCAAGACTTAAGCAGTGTGCAGAGTTCAATGAGATCATGATGCAGAAAAACAGCAACCTTTTGTCACTCTCCCATGCATAGATACCATAGATGGTGTTACCCTGTCATGAATAATGGTATCAAAAATGGTTAGAGTGTCAGAGAGCTCACAAGTGACGTGTCACACATAGCTGGCTTCAAAGCTGTGCTATCACTGCATAGAAATGCATGCATCACGCTTTGCAGAATCATTGACATTGAGCGAGGTCTTGTGAATGGAGCCATGGGGTACATCCATGAGTTCCAGTACAATGTGCAGAACACAGCTGTGGACTTTGTAGTTGTTAAGTTTGACAACTGTGAAACTCCTTGGCCAATAGACAGATTTGCAGTCAAGTTTGTGCTTGTGAAAGACATATATGTGACAAGGAAACAATTTCCACTATGTGCTGCTTTTGCAGTGTCCATACACAAGTCACAAGGCTCAGCCTTGATAGTGCCATTGTTGATATAGGCACTGGTATATTCAAGGATGGGATGTTTTATGTTGCTTTGTCTCATGTAAGACAATTATCTGAGTACACATAGTGAATCAGGCATAAAGTAAAATATGTGCTGACACAAAATGCATAGTTGAGTACAACAGATTACGTGTATTGTATAGTCCCCACCACTTATAGTGCCCACGCTTTATGCGGTCAATCACTTTTGGTGGGCAAATTCCTGTTTCCACTTGCCCACTACATGACTGCAATGTAAAATCACTGGTTATAGTGATCTATGCCCACTCTATTGCAGGCAGATTGCTGCTAAAGTTCAACACGCTGAAGTGTGAATTAACTTTCTAACAGCTAATCTGCCCAAAACAGAAGGCAGGCATAGAGCACTAACTAACTGCTAATTGGTACTGTACCAGCTTAATGTAGTGGCAGACTGGCAGTGAACGGCAGAAGCGATCTGTCCCAAGAAGAGATCCGATTATGTTAGTTTGCTGCCCCATGTGGTGCTGGGTTGATTTGAGTCCCTTTATGTAGTGATGGACTAGCAGTGAACAGCAGTGAACGGAAGAAGCGATCTGTCCTGAAGAAGGGATCCAATTATGTTAGTTTACGGATAGCAATAGTGAAGGAACCACCCATTGTGCTGCTGTGAAGAGAGGATCCATCCAGTGAAAGCTTCTGTGATTTTGTGTAGAGGGCAGCATGAAGCGGTAGTGACAGGTGCACGGAACAGACAAGGTGAGCACAGTAAACTAACAGACATAGCAGACCAAGTCCAACTCCTAACTGGGAAGAGAATAAATATACAGAGCATGTGAGTTCCTCTGAGGGATTTTATGTAGCAGTAGTGAAGTGTAAAATAATCATTTTATGTTACCACACCAGTCCTTATAACGGGCAGAATCTGCTTACACACAGATGTGCCCGTTATAAGCGGCTTTGACTGTACCAACCAAATGCATTCAGAACAGCTATCACAATGGATGAAGGATGCAAGCTAAAAGAAAGCATACTAAGACTACACGGTTGTCACCTCAGCACTCCATTGCAGAGCACTCTTCATAAACAACTCACATCTCCACCTGCAAAAATGTATTGGGGTTAACACATGCTAATATTTGACAACAGCACATGAGTAAACTGCTATGCAAATGCAACTATGCAAGCACTTCTCCACATCCTTGAGTTTGTTAATGTGTTAAACTCAAGTCAGTTGACACCTCTGTCGGAAGCATTAAAGAGATCATTAGAGATAGTCAAGACCAGTTGCCCACTTTACAAAGCTTGACCCTCTAAGACTAACTCTTGAAAATATGCAGGACAATCAATGTTTGCTGACAATGCACAACAAGATGTCACAGAGTTCATGATGGAATGATAAACAGTTTAGCAGATGATGGCATTGATCTGCATCACTTTAAAGCTGACTATGTGTCCAAGTACGCATGTTTGCCATGCAGCCACAAAGAATCACAAACAACTCAGGATATGTTCTGGCTGTCTGTCTATGTCTCTGAACAGAGAACTGTGAAGTTCCACAGTTATTTGCAAATGCAGAAGCTGGTTGGCTGTGCCGAAGATGTGGTCATTCTTGCGTTGTTCTCTGAGAGTTACATATTCAAGTTCATACATACGATTGTATTGCAACGCTTAACTCTCAAGGCATGAAAATCACAACTCCAATTTCACACTTCATTTCTGGGAGAACTATGTTCTTAGAAACTTAATTTGACACCCATGCAATAATCTTCCATCACGGCCTATTCATTGACTCCGGCCACTATGTCACTTGGTGAAGGTTCAGAAAGGGATGGGTGGAATGCAATGATACAGTATGCACTCTGAAAGACTCTCAAGGAATCTGAAAGATGCATATGTCATCATTCTCCATTGCACCAATATTGCACAATATGTGGAAGAGTGATGCCATCTAATCACAGCATCGTACTAAACTAGCCTGTCTGCAACAATAACATTCCATGCATATTCCATCCAGATATAATTGTTTACCACCAACGTACACATGTATTTTCCTTTAACAGAATAAGTTACACCTTCATCAGAAAGTACTGGTGTGTAAAGCCACTCATGGTTACCTATGTGTTCTAGTTGTTGTACAAAATCACCACAGCCCATATTAATTGCTCTGATTTCTCTGCCATTGCAGAAGACACCACTACAGTACAGCAATGTAGCTACCTGTGGTAGAAAATTACTTTTTATCATGCTACTATCCTCATACATTGGATACATAACAACACTTTTTCATCATTCATTGCAATGCAATTTTCAAAACATTGTATTGTGATATTCAGCATTTGAAGTTTGATATACTCACTACAAAACTGAATTGTTACTGTTCAAGTAGACTTGAGGGTATTGAACTGTAATCAATAGACACTCAGTTAGTCATGACTTTTGCAGATGCCTTACTTAACTCTGCATGTCTCAGCACATATTACAGTGTATTTAGTTGTTTCACAGTACAATCTTACATGTCAATAACAAACTCACTAACTTATTTAAACATTTATCAGAGATGCAGCATCTGTTCTCAAACATATTGTGTTGAGAACTCTATTTATTTCAATAATACACATTAGTTAAGTTCTCAGTCCTTTTCCTGTTGTTGTCTACATTCTTGACCTTGACTATAATGCTTACTAAACTGACTTCCACCAAATCCAAGCAGACTTAAGGGTGCTGGATATCACACAATGTCAGTTAGTAAATTATGTCTTGGCAAATGAAGTTATCACACCCATGTTAAAAGCATGGCTACCTACATTGTGGTGTCATCTGCTATCACTAAACTGCAACTGTTGAAAACAATCTGATAGAATTTTCTGTCATTGTTCTTGCACTCTGAACACGAAAAACTCTACCAAAAAATGTGACTCAGACTTGTACATATGTATATAATGCTGAGCTTCAAATTGCATATATATAACTTAAATAGACCTTCACGTATTTATGTTTGTTTTAAAAAGAAAACAGAAAAATATAATGCACACGTTAATTAACTGTGCAGGATTATCTGTCACTGTTCTTGGACTTTCAATACTGAATATGATGAACTATAACCAAGAAATACGACTCAGACTTGTACATTTGTATATAATACTGAGCTTCAAATTGAATATGTATAAGTTGAATAGACTTAGAAGTATTTATTTTGTCTTAAAAACAGTAAAATCACATCATTTGTTTACTTACTGTGCCAAAGTTACTCTATCCATGCATTTAATGGTATTGCATTGCATTAAGTGCTACTGTCCATATGACTCATAGCTGATTATAGAGATGTTTACATGTGATTATCGGCCTATTTCCACTGTACAGTACAGTTCTATATATCTGTGCAGATGTGTACAACTGATTACTAAACACAAAATGTTTAAAATGATTGTTTACTTCTGTTCCACAATGCAAACAATTGGTGTGCTCTTGCTTGAACAGGATAGTCCATATTTTGGAGGGTGGATGAGGAATTTTCCCAGTTCCACATAATAAATACTTTAAAACTGATTGATTTGCAGCTTAACCAATCATTTCATCATCAGTCAAAAATGGATGTGAAATGTGTATCCTTACCACACCATGACAGTTAAATATATAACAAATGTTTGTAATCCTTCCATCCTTTTTTTTACTTCTTGATAGTGGTAGATCCACCTTCAAATAAATAGCTGCAAGTTTAACAAAATTAGTAGTAAAACATATGTAGACATCACTAATAAAGTACAATTGTACTCAAATGAGAAATGAAAAATGTCTGTCATTTAACTAAAACATAATAAATACATAACAACAAATTAAACTTCATAATGTGTCTGTTGATATCAAACTAAAGGTGTCTACTTGCATGTAAAATATTCTCACCTACTTTACACTGTTAGAATAATCTACACATGTGGTTCTCCTAGAAAAATGTATGAATATGCTCATGAGAACCTCTAAATGTTTCTTACTGTCTCATGTGCACATGTAGTCAATAACTAAATGCCATTAAACATTAATGAGGTGAAAAACTAACTCTGTTCCATTCAGTTCCATAAAATAGCTGTCAAATATTGAAAACTACATGTAAAATAACATATTATTGGTCTCCATTCTCTTCATATCTAAGTGGTCAGTGAATGTGATAATAAAATACCAGCAATGGACACATAACTAATACCACTCAGCAATAAATATAGCAAAGATAAATAGTTGCTCACTACATGTTCTGTAACATTAACGCCCATATGGAACCACTTACCAAATCTATACACAATCTTATTTCTAAACACTATACATATTGAAAATATACAGCATAGATAAAGTCAATGAAATACCAAGAAATAAAAACATCCCAAAAATGATCACGGATATATACAATGAACTGGGTTTTGCCCATCCTAAAACAACCAAACAATTCAAACTAAATATATATAAATACTGAAATAATAAACTAATTATTAACCTTATTCTATGTCTCCTGAGTTTTATTTTAAAGCAATTACTGTTACAGAGGTGTAGCATTGATCTACATGTCTTCTATTGCACTGTGACTGCATGGCCCTGACTATACAGAGAAAGTAGAACACTAGAGAGAGGATCCTGTGGGGAACAGACACTTAACTCAATGTCTGGTGGTACAGATGTCACATGTGTTCAGAGTCACAATAGCTTCAATTGTTGTCAAGTTATTTGTTCCATTCCACTCACCACCTCACAGATTAGAGGAGAAATTGCAAGGATGACAGTTCACTCTGAGGATCATTCTGCAATGGAGCATCTCTAGTACTGAGGCTGTGAATACATCTGTGGGTCCAGACATTGCAGATTTTGCAGAAAGGAGGTCAATTGCCCTCTCTGGCTCTATGCAAACATGTGAGGTGTCACTTGCTGTGACTTGCCTTATAGGCCACATATTGAGGCCAGCTCACAATGGGAGAACTTGCAATATGTGTTGTCAGTTGTGGACATGTGTACTGTCAATTCACAACAACTTATCATGCAGGTTCCTGCAATCTGTGTTCCAGATTCTACATTCTTGCCACATACACTCACAGCTCAGCAGACCTGGTTGCATGTCAGAACACACATTGCAAGTGGGCCCCATTCAAAGCTACCCTCAATAGTTGCCCCACACAACAACCAACAACAAATCCAGTGTCTGGTGGTACAGATGGTGCATGGGTGCAACACCACAATAGTATCAGGTGTTCTAAAGTTATTTGTTCCATTTCCAGTTACCGATGTGGGGGTTAGAGAAGAAGTTGTGAGTATGAGAGTGCACTCTGAGCATCATTTTGCAATACACCATCTCCAGTACTAACACTATCAGTACCTCTATGTGAGCAGTCATTATACCCACAATAGCTGCCCACACAACAACCAACAACAAACCCAGTGTGTGGTAGTACAGAGGGTGCATGGGTGCAGTGCCACAATAGTATAGGTGTTCGCAACTTATTTGTTCCATTCCCAGTCACCAACTCATTGTGGGATTAGGGAGAACTTATGAGGATGATAGTGCACTCTAGACACCATTTTGCAATGCAGCATCTCCAGTACTAAGACTAACTACCTCTGTGAGGTAGTCATTGCATTTTAAATGAGTAGGTCAGTAGCACTCTGTGGCTCTGTCTATACATATGGAAGTGCCACTTGCTGTGATATGCCATGTGGGAGGCAACTATAGAGGCTAGCTTACAATGGAGGCTCTTGCAATCTGCGTAGTCTCTTGTGGATGTGTGCACTGCCTATTGAGAACAACTTAGCATGCAGGTTCTTGCAATCTATGTTCCAGATTCGACATACCTGCACACATGCACCCACAGTTCACCAGACTTGGTTGCATGTCAGAACACACATTGTAAGTGGGCCCATGCCAGTTACCCTCAATAGCTGCTCACACAACAACCAACAACAAATACAATGGGTGGTGGTACAGATGGCATGTGGAGACAGTGCCACAATAGTATCAGGTGTTCTCAACTTCTTTGTTCAATTTCCACTCACCAACTTGGGGGTTGGGAGAAGTTACAAGGATGACAGTGCATTCTAATCACCATTTTGCAAAGCAGAATCTCCACTACTAAGACTGTCAGTACCTCTAGGGGGCAATCATTGCAGATTTTAGAATGAGTAGGTTGTAGCCCTCTGTGGCTCTATCCATGCTTGTAGAAGTGCCACTTGCTGTGACTTGCCCTGTTGGGGAGGCACCTATTGAGGCTACCTCACAATGGGGGCACTTACAATCTATGTTGTCTCTTGTGGACATGTGCACTCCTATTGACAGCAGTTTGTATGCAGGTTCTTGCAATCTGTGTTCCAGACTGCAACATACTTGCCACATGCACCCACAGTTCAGCAGACCTGGTTTTATGCCACAACATACATTGCAAGTAGGCCCCATGCCAAGCTACCCTCAATAGCTTCCACACACACAAACAACATCAACTGCCACCCTCACATCTACACACACACACACACACACACACACACACACATGGCTACCCACCTCCTGCCCCAAAACTGACAGTCACTTCCCACAGACCTACCTACACCCCAATACCCCAAATTACCCATTGTTAAATCCTGGCATTCTGGAATTCAGTGCAACTGATCTCATAACTCCCTACCATGATGTAACAGTGGCTTCTATAAAACCAACAACGTGACATCTGTTTGGCACAAGTACCCAGTAATATGTCACAAACCACTTAACACAATACCACAACTTGCAGCTGGTGACATAAATTGCTACTACACCTATTCTACTTCCAACGACTGTTATGCAAGCCATAACCTTTCTACCATAAGGATACATATCTCTATTTTGGCAAACCGCTAACTGCACCACACAATATCTTCATCCAATAAATATGGAATGACACATTACCACTGCAAATTTCATCCACAACACATGCTGTAAACACCCTCCAAATTTCAAGTTAAGAGACCAAACCATTTCCAAGATATTCAATGTTAAAGATTGGTGAAATTTCCTATCTATTCTACTAAAAAATTTGGCCATCTTGTTCCTCCCTCACGATCAAAGATAACAATCAAAGAATCTCACGATCAAAGAATTTTCACCACATGAACAAAGAATAAAAGATGTTATAATTGAAAAATTGAAGAATTGCAGTAAACCACCACCACCACGGTTCGACAAAATGAAGCCCCTGAGCAAAACCCACCCTTATTTGACTTCTCTGTGCCGAGAAACTAAATTTTCATCTGACCATCTCGTCCTTCTCTCATGATGCATGATCACAATTAAACAATCTATGATCAAAGCATTTGCAGATTCACGATCAAAGAATTTGCAGGGTCATGACCAAAGAATGAAAACTCTTCAATTCTTAAATATTAAAAGAATTGTGATAAACCACCACCATGGTTCATCAGAACAAAGCCCCTGAGTAGAACCAACCTCATGTGTCTTCATAGTACACCCTTGGCTGAGAAATAATTTTTAAAACACCCATCTCGTCCCTCACTCTCAGTGCATGATGGCAGTCAAAGACTCGCGATCAAAGAATTTGCAGCCTTGCAATCAAAGAAATCGCATGCTCATGGCCAAGAATGAAAATGTTGAAACTTATTTTTTCACCAACAGCATGCCTCGATAGAACAAAGCCCCTGATCAAAACCCACCCTCATTTCCGTCCCTAGATCACCCTGAGCCGAGATATTTGTAGAAAATAGATTGCGATGCAAGATGGCAATCAAATAATCTCACAATTAAAGAATTTGTAGGATTGCAATCAAGAGACCGTTAGTGAGCTTGAACAAAGATTTCAAAATCATATAACTCTATTTTTGAATGATTTGCCTCAAACCAAAGGCATGACTCAATAGATCGGACTCCCTCAGTAAAACCCATCAACATTTTACTTCAGAAATGACCCCTGCACTGAGATATTTATATTTTCCGATTGGAAAACTAAAACTAAATGGTGGACTTCGTGGTCAAGAATTTTGAAAATCCTTGGGATAAACATTCTTGAACCATGAGGCTGCAAATTCTTTGACTGCCAGGTGGGACCAGATGGCCAGAACACCATTCTTTGTTTGCAAGGTAGACATATACATTTTCCCATTGACTTATATTGGGAACTTATAAGTGCCATAACTTTTGAATGCCTTAATATTGTTTCACCAAATGAAAAGCAGCATGTTCGGTCCCCAAAGCTCTTTCAAATGAGCCATCTCCAGAGCAGCATGCCACATGACGGCTGTGTAGGACCACATTCAGAATCCCAAAAGGTGCATCCAAAATGGATAATTTTGCATTTTCAGCACTTTTTAACACAAGACTGTCACTCTGACTGAAATGCAATTTGACAAATCAAGAGACCTATGATGTCCCACCAGCGTACCAAATTTCAGGCAAATCCATTGAACGGGTCCAAAGTTATTAACACCCAAACTTTTGACTTTAGTACATAACTTGACTGTTGAACCCTAACTATAGTGGCATGACCATTACCATATATATACTTACTTTGTTAATTTAACCCTAACTGATGCATTAACAAATTTTTGCTACATATATATATATATATATATATATATATATATCTATATCTATAGATATATATATATGTAGCAAAAAGTTTATATGTATATATATATATATATATATATATATATATATAGTATCAGTAGTGCTACCATGATTAAATTGAGAGCCATTTCTATGTTAAACCCCAAAACTTGAACTGTAATAACTGCAACTTTGATGGATTTGGAATTTGCGATCAAGAACCATAGGCCTTGGGATCTGACAAGTTTCGCATCGGTCGGATACATACGGCGGAGTTATTAAGTGTGATCTGTGCCACGCTTACGCTTTTTCTGGAATTCTGTGGTCGCGCCTACAGGCCACGTTTATCGTGACTGGCCCAAAATCTTCAGGGAACGTGCAGCCGGGTCCCGATGTGCCTTTCAAAGATTTGTGAAAAATATTAAACGGTTCAAAAGTTATTCAAAAACAGTTTCCCATTATAAGTCAATGGAAAAGTTAACAAAAAGTTCAACACTTTCAAATGCATTTTACTTTCGCAAATGGGCCTGTTACTTTCGCAAATCAGCCATTTTGTTTTCAGTTGGTGATCAGAAAAATGGTTGGCATTTAAATTTGGACCCTCTAGCAACCTAGTTTTTTTGTATTCACCTAGTCGGGCCCTGGGATGCTTGCCATGTCTTTATTTTGGTAAAGCACCCCAGAAATATGTTTTCAAATTTCTGGAAAAGTACTTTCATAAATTACTTTCATGCTCACAAAGTGTCACAAATTTTTAAAGCTTCAGAAGTGCAACAGTAATTTTCTAGTCTGTGGAAAATGACAGCAATTCTTTGGCACTGCACTGCAAAATAACAGTTGGGAGTTTTGGGCTGAAATTTGGAGGAGCGCAGCCGACATCTCACAGATGTGCCTATCAGTGTTGTATTGAAAAAATATTACGCGGCAAAGTTATGCACTCCAAAGTTGACAGTTTTCCCATAGGATAACATTACGGCGCAAGCATTACAGGAATCCTTGGCACCCTGCTGCAAAATAACGGTTTTGTCTTTTCCTGAAATTTGGAGGAAGACAGCCAACAGCCCACAGATGTGCCTTTCAGTAGTTTGGTGAAAAAAACATTACAGGAGCCAAAGTTATGGTGCTCGAACTTTTCTTTTTTCCCAGGATAACATTCTGGCGTTGCTGCCTTTCAGGGCCCGTATCGAAAGCGGTGCGAGATCACGGACTTTTCGTGGAAAACATCTTAGCCCTCATGGGGGCTAAGATTGAAATTAGCCAGGACAATTGTAAATAATATGATTTTTAAATTTTTTCTCGTTATACGGTTCCTGAGATATAATGTATTTAGTATTCAAGATCTCATTTCCTCGCTTGATACTCATTATTTTGCATACATTATTTGTACTCACTGTCTTTCTCAATGCAGGTTTTGGGGAAAACCAGCCTGTGCACTACATTACTGTTACTGTTGCCCTTTCCGCTGTGAGATCCGTACCGTTCACTTACCATTGACGTCTGAGCCACCATATGCGTTATCCTTCGTTTCATTTGCGCTCGCGTTTCTGTTATTTTGCCATTTCTGTCTACAGTACTGTTTATCTTACTGTTTCACTTTACATCACCATGCCCATTGACATTTCTGTTTGCAGGCACCATGTTACTATGTGACAACACATCACGTGGCAGACCATTCCGTCTATGCCACCATGTCGTTACCCTTTCTGTTCTCATTCGTGCTTGTGTTACCATATGCGCCACTGTTAGCATTTCTGTTTGCGTTGCTGTCCCTGTTAGTATGCCACAACACATCATGTGGGCGGACATGAGGCCCTTCTGCATTACATTCACTATTTCTGTTATCATTCTCAAAAGAAGGAAATTAGGGAAAAACTCCATTTAATGCATTAGTTAGGGTTGTTCACAGCGACAAAAGTGAGAAAAATTCACTGTTAGGGTTGAAAACCCCCCTTGGACTTCGCCACCCCCAACCGGCATTGGGGTGCGCATTGGGATCGTGGTTCTAACTCTCCCCATTCTCTATACTTCTGCTGCTTTACACATGTCATGGGGTGAGAGTTGGGGCTGGCTTGATCCCAATGCGCACTCCCAATGCCAGTTGGGGGTGGGCAGGGGTCCAAGGGGGTTTCAACCCTAACAGCGAATTTCCTCACTTTTGTCGCTGTGGAACAACCCTAACTAATGCATTAAATGGAGTTTTTCCTCTAATATATATATATATATATATATATGTATATCTATAGATACACACACACACACACTCATATGCACTGTAGCTCCTATAGTTAGGGTTGAGTGGACAGGTCAATGTTAAACTCAAAAGTTTCACTTTAGTAACTTTAAAACCATTCAGTGGATTTGCATGAAATTTAGTATGCTCCTTCCTGTGGGGTAGCTCTCTTGATTTGGTAAGTGTCGTTTCAGTCGTATGTGTGGTCTCCCAGTTATGGAGAGGTGAAAAAAGGGTTCGGTTGCTTGGTCTGAAATTTTCCAGAGCAGAAAGGACTACCCCACAGATGTTTCTTTGCTAGTCTGGTGAAAAACAATAAGCCATTTTTAAGTTATTGCAATTTAAAAATTTGAAAAATATTTTCTGAGCATGCTCAGTAGGCACTTCAATATAGCTGTATGAAACAAGTAGGAATCCTGCTCCATATGGAGAAATTCCTACGTCATATAATCACCATCTTGTTTTTAATTATACCCCAAAAATAAACTTGAAACCTCCCAAAATGATATTCTGGGGAAGAACCAACATATGTAGCTTGCTTATTGGGACCCCGTTTGTTGTTTCTGCTCTTTATGGGAGGAAATATACCCATAAATGTACTGATTTAAACATTGTAATCCTACTTCATATCCACGTAATATGACATAGGATCCTACTTTTATGCTGAGATACAAAGTAGGATCCATGGTCTTGAGCCAAAATAGGACTATGATTAAAAAACTATTTTTTGCCAGCATGGTATGCCCAATCCCCATGTCAGCACTAGAGGACTCCACCACACATGTATGGGACACTGGGGAGACCACTTCCAGTGTCCCCAACAGGAAACAACCATGGCCAACAACAGAGTGCCCAATCCCTATGCCAGCAGTAGCTTCCACAAAAGGGGACACTGGGGCCTACTTTCATTGTCCCCAGTTATAGCATGCTCTCTTCTATCACCAGTACTGACTGAAATAAAGAAAACAGTCCCCCAATGTCTTTTATTAAAATCCAAAAAAAAAAGAAAACTGTCCTCTTTGTCTCCCCACATCCCTCTCCCCATTCCACCCCTCCCTCTGTGCACCCACCTCTCTGCACCACCTTACCCCATACTTACCTTGGAGGTCAGCAGCTATGATCTTTTCAGGACTGGACACATCTGCACTCTTCAAAGTGAAACCACAAACTGAGGAATACAGGTAAGTGCAGTATAATTGGTTGCCAATGGGGTTTTCAACTTATGTTAATATCTCAGCCATTTGTGGAATTTTGACCTAAATTTTCAACATGGAGTTCTTGACACCCATCTCATGAACACTGTCACTGTCATCTTGTTAATCAGTCCTGAAAGGTGTTTTCATGGTTGCTATGTAGAATCACCTTTGGGACTAGTTAATGGAATGACAGTGCCAGTGTTCATGAGGTGGATTCCCATGAAACATATTTTGAAAATTTGGTACAAACATTTCCAAAACTGACTGTGTTAGAGTGTGCATTGTTAGTTTCACATACACTCATAACTTCACCTGTTTTACTGTTTTCCTCCAGATTTTTAACATTGCCATTTTTTCATGTATCATCATGAACAGTACAACTCTCATTTTTACATCCTGCCCAAAATGTGTTTTTGCACCTGCAATGCAGAATGGCATGGGCACTGTGCAGAATCAATTTTTGGGACAGATTAACAAAATCACAGTGCCAGTGTTCATGAGAGAGGTCTCAAAAAGCACATGTTGAAAATCTGGTGAAATAATTCAAAAAATAACCACATTATGAGCGTGTGTTGTGCAGGTTCTACACACCTGCATAACCCGACAATTTTCATATTTTTCACTCCAGATATTCAACATTGCCATTTCACACCTCCTCATGAACAGTATACAGATGTCATTTTTATGTCCTGACTGAAACATTTTTTACACCTGTTATGCAGAATGGCACAGCCTCTTGCGAAATCACCTTTCAGGACAGATTAAAGAAATGACAGTGCCAGTGTTTATGATGTGGAGTCCCCAAAGGGCAATGTTAAAATTTGGTGAAAATACTGAAAATACCCAAGTCACGTGCATCCACTGACTATTTTATGCATGCACATAACTTGCAGGATTGGAGGACCCTGCGCTCCCACAGTAAAATAAGGACACTATTACACTATCTCAGAAAGAAGGAACATTGCAAAATCTATGTTAATGCATCAGTTAGGGTTTTTATTAAAATGTCAAAGGCGGAAATTCATTGTTAGGATTCCACCCTACCACCCCTCACCACACACCAAGAGGCATTGGGTTGTGCCATGGGGTCATCAGGCCTAACTCTCACCCTATTCTCCTATACTGTACCATGTCAGCTTGTTTACACATGGAATGGGATGAGAGTTGGGCCTGGCAAACCTGTGAGCAGAGCTCAATGCCTGTTGGTGTGGAGGTTGGGGTAGGGGTAGGGTGGATCCCTAACATTAAATTTCCCAGCTTGATGATTTAATAAAAACCAAACTGATGACATTATTGTAGTTTTAGCACTGAATATATATATATATATATATGTATTGTATATATATATATATATATACATACTGTACATATATATATATATATATATATATATATATATATGAGGCAAAAAACTCCATTTAATGCATCAATTAGGGTAGTTCCACAGTGACAAAAGTGAGGAAATTCAGTGTTGGGTTGAAAACCCCTTGGACTCCCAGCCCACCCCCAACCACCGTTGCGGTGCGCTGGTGTCATCGGCCTAACTCTCACCCCATCACATGTGTAAAGATGCAGCGGTATGGGAGAATGGGGTGAGAGTTAGGGACCTGATGAACCTAACGCACACCCGATGCCAGTTGGGGGTGGGCTGAGGGTCCAAGGGGGTTTTCAACCCTAACACTGAATTTCCTTACTTTTGCCACTGTGAAACAACCCTAACTGGTGTATTAAACTGATTTTTTGCCTCTAATTTCCCTTCTTTATGAGAATGATGATGACGAATAGTGAAAGTAATGCAGCAGCGGGATGTCTTGTGACTTGGTAACAGGAACAGCAACACAAAAGAAGTGCCAACAATGGCACACATGGTAATTGAAACGTAAGCGGTAAGAAATGTTAATAGAAAGCGGAAGCGCAAAGTGATTCCAAAGTGAACAATGATGCAAACAGACATTGAAGCACGTATAAAAACACAACTGGTAACACGAATAGTGATGGCAGTGGTATTTTACATGGAAATGTTAAGTGTCACAGCAAAAAGAACGTGAAAGGGAACATAAATAGAACGCTGAGCAATACATAAACGCAAACTGTAACATGCACAGCCACAGTACCACAATAGTAAATGCAAATGGTAAAGTTAACATGAAGAATAATGCCAAAGGAAACAGAAATGAAAAGGGATGGAGGTGTGTATGGAAATGCAACTGTAACGTGCATGGTCATGAAGCCGAATTGTTAAAGCAAATGGTAATGTAACAGCAACAATAATGCCTAAGGAAAGAGAATGCAAATGCAAGTGAGTACAGAAACGCAAACTGTTAAGCGACGGTCATGGTACCACAACTGTAAATGCAAATGGTAACAGTAACAGCAAAATAACACCAAAGGAAACAGAAATGAAACAGAAATGCAAGCGTGTATGAAAATGCAAACCAGAACGCATATGGATGGTACCGCAATTGCAAATGAAACTAGTAATGGTAACAGCAACAATAACCAAACGACACAGAAACACAAATGCAAGCGAAAACACAAACAGTAATGTGCACGGTGGCGACGGTAATGGTGCCACAAAAGGTAACAGAAACACAACTGGAAATGCTAACTGGCACAGTAACTAAAGGACACCCTTCTTTTCCCCAAAAATGCATTGAAAACACAGTGAAAACAAAGGATGTATACCTAACGATGGGCTTCAGAGCAGAAAATGAGGACTTGGAATATTAAATTGCTTATATCTCAGGAACCATCGACGTAGAAAGAAAATGTAAATTTCATATGAATTATGACTTTCCTGGCTAGTTTATTACCTAGCTCTCAGCGATGAAAAGTCCATATCTCACACCATTTCCAAGATACGGGCCCCGAAGCGCAACAGGAGCCTTAATGTTATCCAATGGAAAAAGCGAAATTTAGAGTGCTGTCACTGTGCCACCTGTAATATTTTTTCACCAAACCACCACAAGGCACATCAGTAGGATGTTGGCTTTCTACTCTCAAATTTCAGCCCAAAAGACCAAACCATTATTTTGCAGCAGGGCAGCAAATGATTCCTATGGCATCATGGCCCTTTAACTGCAAATCTGCCATTTTGTTTTCAGTTGGTGATCAAAAATGCTTAGCATTTAAATTTGGGACCCTCTAGCAACACAATTCTTTTGTGTTTACCTAGTCTGACCCTGAGGATGCTAGGCATGTCTTTATTTTGAGGTAAAACACCTAGAAATATGTTTTTCAAGTTTTGGAAAAAGTAGTGTCGCACTCACAGTACTTTTCAGACTATGACCACAATGACAGCACTTTTTGCCACCTTGCTGCAAAAGAATGTTTTGGTCTATTGGGCTTAAATTTGGAGGAAGACAGCCAACACACTACAGATATGTCTTTTCATGGTTTGGTTAAAAATATTGGAGGGCTGCAAAGTTACAGTACTCCGAAGTTGACACTTTTTCCGTAGGATAACATTACGGTGTCCGCCACATTACAGGAATTCTTTTGCCACACTGCTGCAAAATACTGCTTTGATTTTTGGGATGAAATTTGAGGAGGAAAGCCAACATCCGACAGATGTGCCTTTTCGTGGTTTGCTGAAAAATATTACAGTGCAGCACAGTGACGGCACTCAAACCTGACGCTTTTTCCCATTGGATAACATTACAGCATCTGTCCCACCTTTCGGGCCCGTGTCTCGAAATGGTGTGAGATACGGACTTTTGTCACAAAATTAGGTGTCGGACTTGCCTCAAAAATCATAATTCATAAGAAATTTACATTTTTTTCTTCGTCGTACAGTTCCTGAGATATAAGCAATTTAGTATTCAAGTCTTCATTTTCTCCTCCAAGGCTCATTGTTATGTATATATTCTTTGTTTTCACTGTGTTTCTCAATGCAGTTTTGTGGAAAAAAGAAGGTTGTGCCCTTTCGTTACTGTGCCACTTACCATTTCCAGTTGCATTTCTGTTACTGTTCACGGAACCGTTCGTCTACACCACTTTGGCGTTATTGTTGCTGTTACTGTTACTGTTAACATTTGCATATACAATTGAAGTTCCGTGACCATCGCGTTCTGGTTTGCATTTCCATATGTAATTCCATTCCCATTTCCATTTCTTTTGGTGTTATTCTTCATGTTAACTTTACCATTTGTGTTTCCTATTGCAGTACCGTGCCCGTGGGCATTACGGTTTGCATTTCTTATGCACTTTGTTCCTGTTTCTCTTTCCTTTGGCATTATTCTTCATGTTACCTTTACGATTTGTGTTTACTATTGCAGTACCATGCCCATGCATGTTACAGTTTGCGCTTATGTGCGCACTTGCATTCATGCTTTCCATTCCTGTTCCTGTGCCATTCTTTTGCTGTAACACTTAACATTTTCATTTCAAATATAGGTGCCATCACTGTACCCATTACCAGTTGCATTTTGTACACGCTTTCATCTCCGCTTTGCATCACTGTTCACTTCCCGCCACTTTGTGCTTGCATTTCTATTAATGTTTGCTTTAACAGTTACATTTGCATTACCATCTCTATAACTGTTGGGGCTTATGTATGCATTGCTGTTCCTGTTACTATGTTACAAGACATCATGTGGTGGGAGTGCGGGCCCTTCAGGCCCAGCGCTCCCTCCACCGCATTACATGCACTATTTATCATCCTCATTCTCAAAATAAAGGAAAATTAGAGGCAAAAAGCTCTCTGTTTAATGCATCAATTAGGGTTGTTCCACAGCTACAGTGAGGAAATTTGGTGTTAGGGTTAAAAGACCCCTTGGACCCCCAGCCCACCCCCAACCTGCATCGAGGGTGTGCGTTGGGGTCGTCAGTGCTAACTCTCACCCTTTCTCCTATATCTCTGCTTCTTCACATGTGATGGGGTAAGTGTTGGGGCTGATGACCCCAAAGTGCACCCTGATGCCAGTTGAGGTGGGCTGACGTCAGAGGGGCTTTCAGCCCTAACACCAAATTCTCCTCACTTTGTCACTGTGGAACAACCCTAACTGATGCATTAAACAGCGCTTTTTTGCCTCTAATATATAGATAAATAAATAGATGAGAGAGATAGATAGATAGATATTTATTTATTTGTTTATTAGTTTTTGTTGACGGGTAAGTGCACTAGACAAATACTGCCTATTTTCGGGCACGACCCAGTGGAGGGTTACAGATGAATGCCAACTGACCTTGTATCAGATATAATATTATAGAGTGCGGTTGCCCCCTATAGTTAAGGGTTGAGTAGGCACTTCTATGAGAAACTCAAAATTTTATGGATTTTCACACAATTTGGTATGCTCCTTCCTCAGGGTACATCTCTTGATCTGGCAAATTATGTTGAGGTCGGATATGCAGTGCTCAGTAGGCACTTCAGTATAGCTTATGATACAAAGAGATCCTGCATTGTATGAAAGTTCCTCTTTGTGTATGGTGCATCTTGTTTTCAGTGTTGCCCCCATAATTATTTTTGAAACCTCCCAAATTATATTCTTGGGAGGAACCAACACAGGTAGCCTGCTTATTGAGATCCCTTTGGTGCATTCTGTACTTTACAGGATGAAATATGCCTGTAAAAGGAGAATAATAGACAGACTAGTATACATTAAAAGGCAATAATTCCATCAAGAGGTTCTGGGGACATGGGAACCTCGAGAAAAGCTTGAGAGGTTCCCAAGTCCCCAGAACTTCTCAATGGAATTACTAGATAAATTACACTAACCTATTTTTTAAATATATGGATCCAAGTTTTGGGTGGTTTTGTTGTTATTTTGTATTGGGCCACACTGCCTCACTTTGTCTCTTTCTTCCTGACCACTAGCACACATGGCACAGTAAACACAACTCTTTTTAGTCGTACCTTTTCTTCTTGGGATGGATTTGCCAGATAATTCCATTTTTGAAAAAGAAAAAACAGGAAGTGCTGTTGACAATATGCACTTTCGCTAAGCGAGATGACCGCCATGTTTTAGAAACTATTTTGGCCACCCATAGACAGAGAGAGATCAATGATTAGCCACATTGTGAGTGTGAATGGCTGATTGATGTTT
The DNA here is from genome assembly GCA_016271365.2 of Neoceratodus forsteri. Classification (NCBI taxonomy): domain Eukaryota; kingdom Metazoa; phylum Chordata; order Ceratodontiformes; family Ceratodontidae; genus Neoceratodus; species Neoceratodus forsteri. The sequence goes on from CM028131.1 coordinate 795,185,751, forward strand.
GGGAGGTTTACTGGTTTGGGGAGCTGTTGGCTTGCACTGTTGAGTTTGGTTGGTAATACTATCGTTCAGGTCCCAAACAATATGATTACAGGACGTGAACAATAGTATTATCACTCTCAAGTGTGGTATTATGACTTGAGGATATCTCCAAATAATTTTGTATGCTTTAGTGTACTATTAAATTCATTATCCATGTATTAAAATGTGCTTATTTAATCACTTAAATCCTACTTGTATCCATATGTCTGACCTAGGATCCTAGTTGATATGCATGAGATACGACCTAGGATCCTAGGCCAAGAGCCATAAATGGGATAAAATGATTAAAAAATAATTTTGCCAACATGGGGTTCCCAATCCCCATGTCAGAACTAGAGGCCCCACCACCACCAGTATGAGACACTGGGGAGTAATGCTGGGGTGATGCTCTGACAACGGATGCCCACTCCTAGTGTCAGATGATGCCCCCCACCAAAGCCCATAGTTTTCAATTGCCATCAAGGGGTGTCCAGTCCCTGTGTCAGCATGTATGCACCCCACACACACTAATGGCACACTGGGAGTCCACCCCAGTGTGCCAAAATATGTATTATTCATATCTGTAAATAAAAAACTGTCCCCGATGTCTTTAATAATTTTTAAACCTGCAAAAAGAAAACTGTCCCTCGCTGTCTCCCAAATCCCTGCATCGACCCATCCCCACCTCCCACTGAGCACCACCTCCTGCATCCTCCCTTACCCATACTTACCCCCAGAGGTCAGGAGCAATGATCGTCTTTGGACTGGGACATGTCTGCACTCCTCAAAGCTGAACTGCAAACTTAAGAATCAAAAGTAAGCTGTATAATGCACTCAATGTGGGTTTTAACTTATGTTGATATCTGAGCCATGTTTTGAGATTTTATCAGCACATTTTTGATGTGGGGTTTTTGGCACCCACCTAATGAACAATGCCACTGTCTTCTAGTACTCGGTCCCAAAAGATGATTTCACGGTCACTGCATGGAATCACCTTTTGGGATCAATCCTAAAATGACAGTCCCAGTGTTCTTGAGTGGAGGTCCCAAAAAGCCCATGTTGAATATTTGGTGCAAAAATCCCCAAACGGCATTGTTAAAGAGTGCATTGTGCAGTTTCTACGCACACTCAGTAACTTTGTAAATTTTTGATATTTTCACTCCAGATTTTCAACATTGCCATTTTTCTTTCTTCATCATGAACAGTATAGCTGTCATTTCCCATTTGCTCAAAATGTTTTTCCACACGTATGGAGCAGAATGGCACGGTTGCTGTGTGAAATCAACTTTTGGGGTGGATTAACAAAATCACAGTGCCAGTGTTCATAAGGGGATTTCACAAAAAGACCATGTGGAAAATGTGGTAAAAAATACCCATAAATGGCCATGTTATGAGGGTGCATTGTGCAGTTTCTCGCATGCTCGTAACTTCACCAATTCTTCATATTTTCAATCCTGATTTTCAACATTACCCTTTTCCACACCTCCACATGAACAGTATACAGCTGTCATTTATCACATCCTTCCCAAAACATGATTTTGCACCTGTGGCACAGAATGGCATGTTTGCTGTAGCAACTCAACTTTTGGGACAGATTAACAAAATGCCAGTGACATTGTTCATGAGGTGGGGTTCAAAATAGCACGTTAAAACTGGGTGAAATAAAACCTGAAAATGCCTGAGTTATGTATGTATGATGAATTGTGGCACCCATGTCTGCTTTCAACTCAGCCGTATCTCAAAATGATTTGAAATACATATTTTTTGCTTTCTGCAGTGGACTAAGTACCTATGGAGGTTCTGAAGTCATGATTGCAACTGCAGTGGAATTTTTCCCCAGTTGCTATGGTTACTGAGATATTGCCAAATTACTATTACAAGGTTACTTTTCATGACTATAGGGCTGTTGCATGTCTGTACCTATGTGTAGGTGGGAGCACGGGCCCAGAGGGCTACAATCCCACCTATGCATATCATTATGCAACAATGGGCAGCATGAGGGGCACACAGGGCCGGAGTGCCCCCTCACAACAACATACCAGTTACTTTACACTTTCTTAAGAAGAAGGGACATTCACTGCAAACAATTATGTTAGTGCATCAGTAAGAGTTTTATTAAAGTGTAAAAGCTGCTAAATTTGACATTAGGGTTACCAACTCTACCACCCTCACAACCACCCCCCTCCACAAACCAACAGATGTTGGAGTGTGCCTTGAAGTTGTTGAGCCTAACTCTCACTAAATAGTAGACTATGAGTGAGTAACTTTCTTAAATCCTTAGTCAAAAACAAATGTATCCTATAAAACATTCCTAATCACTGATAACATTTTATGAAGATGGTCAATATGAAATTCAAAAGACAGCTGTGAATCCAAATAAACACCAAGGTATTTTAATATAGTAACCCTTTCTATATTGTCCACTTTAAGATCAGAAATCATTAACAATTGTGGGGAGGAGAGGGGTCCATTCTGGGCCCTGTGAAACTCATACTTTGTCTTTTCAATTCAACACCATACGACTAAATAGCAACCAATATCGAAAAGAAACAAAATCCTCTTGAACCTGTTTTAGAGCTTTGATTAGCTGAAAATGTATAAACATCATCATCAGCATACAGAGACATGATTGAACTCCTATAATGTGAAGGGCAGAATTCATAAAAAGAGAAAAATCAGGGGCCCAGCATGGAACCCTGAGGGACCCAGCAATGAGGATCAGAAAAAACTAGATGAAATGCCATTAATAACTGTACAATGACTCCTGGAGTGTAAATAGTTTGAAAACCAGGAGATTACCGAAGTTGAAAAATTGAACTCATTCAAAACTGAAGAAGTAAACTGAAATCAACCAAATTGAAAGCCTTGGTGAGGTCCATAAATATGGCCACAACAGCATGCCCATTATAAGGACACTCTGTATGTAGCCTGTGAACCCCACCAAGGCTGTCTCTGTATTGTGTTTTTCTTAAAACCAAGTTGTGCCTCTGAAAGTAAACAATGTTTATCCCAGAATTCTGTAATCTGATCTAGAATATTTTTTCTAAAACTTTTGAGAGTGGGGCAAGGAGGAAAATAGGTCTATAATTAGAAATAATTGAAGGATTTCCACCTTTTGGTTTAGGCTTTATCAATTCATCTTTCCACAATGATGGGAAAAGACCAGTCTAAATAGATAAATTATAAAGGGTTGTGGTTAAATGCCAAAAATCAATTCTGGTCTTAATCAGGTGATAATCAATATTATCTGATATTAAATTTGGTCTAGGATTCAATTTTAGAATATAGTCCCTAACCTAGTCAGTAGTCACTTTACTAAACTGAAATAAAGCGGAAGAGTCAGCTTCATTAGAAACCAAATCAGCCTGAGAAAAGGTTGAAAGAATTTGGAATTATGGGAAACTAAAACAACTGGAGGAGAGAATGAAAGTGGCCTCCAATTATCCAGATTTCAAAGAATTCATTAAATGCTTGAGCCACCTGTTGAGATTCACTCAATATTTTCCCTCCAAATTCAAAGCAATGGGGCATCCCCGACCCCTCCCAAAAGATTCTTAAGGACAATCCAAGTTCACCTTGAATTACCCAAACATTTATTCTGAAGGAGACAAAATATTGTGTTTTCATTTTCCTTGTGAATGTTTTACACTGATTACATAACATTTTGTATTTCAACTATAAACTATTATCCCAGAGGCCTTAAACTTACTCCAGACTTTATCCTCTCTCTAAAGGCTTTCAGTAATTCTGGGGTAATCCATTTCCCTATTAGCTTTAACCCTTACCCATCGAATAGGAGCAATCTTATCACAAACAGAAGCTAAAAACTTCCAAAAATAAGTTTACATCCTTAATAGAGTTTAGCCTAGCCCAGTCCCTCAATTGAAAGCCGGAATCACATTTTAGGAATAAGCTTATTAAAGTTCCTATATTCTAGTATAGTGGACAAACCTTGTTTAGACCTTGAAGACCATTCACAATAAATAGGGCTATGATCACTGATTGCATCAGGCAGGATCCCAGTAGATACAATCTTATTACTATGAGAAACTAAGAGCCAATCTAGAGTTGTTCCACGACTTGTTTTAGGGTTCTACCTGGTGACATCAGATATTAACTGAGAAAGACCCACTTCAAAAGAAGTTTCTGTGCTTCTATCCTAAATTAAGAACCCCAGTCTTAATTAAAATTACCCATAACTATCCATTCATGATTGGGAGGCAGGGAATTCTTAATTGTGTAGTAGATTTTCATCCATCTTTAAAACAACCTGGTGGCACATAAATTATGCTCAAATACAAATTCTTATGTTGTCCATGAATAAGATTAAGAGTTCACTTATCACAGACAAGTCATAATGATCAAAATCTAACATCGTGATACTAAGATGTGTTTTAAAATAAATGAGCACCCCACCCCTCTTCTGAAACCAACTCGGTCTCTTCTAAGTAGACAATAACCTGATAAAGAGATCTCAGTGGAGGTAATGTTAGTATTAAGCCATGTTTCTGAAAGAGTTATTACATCAGATTTGTATTGCTCAACCACACATTAAATATATCTTATTTCACAATAAGACTCTGCACATTGAGATGAACTAATTTAAGAACATTGGAAGCATAGGGTCTACCCCATTAAAATCACTAAAGACAAAGGGACCTGGGTGGGGATGAACCAAACCTGAAAGTAACAGTAAAAGTCTTCAGGTAATCATACCAATTGAAAAAACCTCTGGGCAGTAGGCAAGTTAAAAGAAAATTCCAGCAAAGTCAATGGTAAAACATGTTTTTGCCAGATCAAGAGATTTACACAACAGGAAGGTGCATACCAAATTAAGTGCAAATCTGTTGAATGCTTGCAAAGTTATTAAAGTGCAAAATTTTGAGTTTAACAGTGAAGTGTTTACTCAACCCTAACTATAGGGGCACGACCACATCTATTTTATATATATATACAGTATATATATATATATATATATATATATATATATTTATACAACGTATGTTTTGGGTTAAATCCATATATAAAAAGTGATATCTAAGCCTCCCAGTGAGATATCATTGATAGCTCATGTTCCTATATGTAATTAGAGATGCAGCAAATTTAAAATCTGCTAGCGAAGTGAATGCAAAGTGGTCACTTGGCGCCAACTAAGCGGAGTGCCCCATAGAAAAAGCTCACTTTGTCTTGTTATTATTACTCGTGTTGTCATTCCATCTTAAATGCGAAGTAAGGCAGAGTGACAGCAATATTGGCAGCATCCCACCCACACAGTTACCAGAATGAAAGCGCTACTGTCTTGTGTCCAGAAAACTCCCAAGTGCTGATGAAGTGAAATGAGAGTGTAGCAAGAAATACATAGTCTCCCAGAATTAATTGAGCATTCAATCATGCATGCAGTGGTCAGGTCACACAGAGTCATCAGAATTAATGTGCATCCCCAAAATGCTACAGTCTTATGTCCAGAAAATTCCCCAGTGCTGACGAACTGAAATGAGAGCATAACAAGAAATGCAGTCTCCTAGAATTAATGGTGCCATGTAAAGGCACAGACAGATTAAGATTGCACTGCACACTCAAGGAATGCATGAAAAAGGCACAACACCACCCAACCAGTGCTCACAAGTCACAAATCCAAATCTGGAAGGAATACATTTTGCCAGTTGGGGATTAGCACAAGGCAGTAACAATCCACTACCAGTAAAGATACCACAAACAGTATAAAATATCCATGCAGGTGCAGTGGATAGAAGGTCCACACTTCTGCAATTATTCTGTAACACAATAAAGGTGTCTGATTTAATGGCATGCATCGCACACACACTCACATGCACACTCAAGTAATGCATAGCAAAATGAAAACATTTCGTAATATAACAAAATGTTTTAAACAGACAAATTGTACACTGCTGCACCACAACAATCAGCAAAAAGTCAAGAATTACTGAAAATATTACTGTGTGTACATTAACACAGATATACAAGAAAAATATAACCAAAACAGAAAGACTACCTTTTCTCCGAGTTAATCTACCTACACCACAAATCGCCCTCCCCAAAGCACACTTCACAGTGCACAGATTGACTGTTCTAAATTAACATACAAAATTCACACACAACAATAAACACTCAATGATATGAGCATAGAAGGGTTTCCTACAATAGATGTACTAAATTTTAAGCAAAAATATTACTCAAAAGGAATTTTAAACAGCTTTTAGAGGTTTTGAATCACAGAGCTGTGAGAGCAAATTGTCTCCAGCAACCACTGCACACACACTACCCAGGCCAGAACTGAGGCTGTGCCAAACAATCTAGAGCCCATGTGACCTGCAATCCCATGAATAACTTCAGAATTTCATTTGGAGCTCATTTGGTGAAGTGAGGTGAATTACATTGATTTCAATGTACTTCACCTTAAAATTGGTGGAGAAGTGATTTGGAAAAGGCAGAATAATGCAAGTCATTGGTTTCCAAAGACTTTGCATTCCTCATTATGAAGTGAAGTACTCCGCTTCACATTGTGGAGTTCTCCGCATATTCTGCATTACTCAGTGAAACACTTCACGAAGCAACTTGGGACCATTTTGCCCACCACTACTTACAGTACTGTAACTTACATGCTGTATGGGAAGGAACACGAATGCCTATGTCTGTACTTCCCCGATGAGCTGGAGCACACAATACCCTCAACTTAAAATGCTTATTAATGAGTACAATGGTGGAGTAGTGAAGCCTGAAGAGATACTACAAAACATGCTTACAATACATCCAACAAACATGTAAAAAATTATTGTAGTGATTCGTGAGCGGATCGTGAATCGTGATTTATGACTGCATTTGTAACCGTGATGATGAAGAACGTGATTTCTATCACAAGTGACTCATGATGATGGTCCTGACTTAAACGCATATTAATGAGTACAATGTTCATGCAGAATTATGCACCACATCTGTTCAGTATCCTGAAGGGAAGCCAAAGAAAGAACTGTGAATTAAGTTACAGATGGAGATTGGGCCCTAAAGAGATGCAAATGCACAGACAGATTAAGATTGCAGTGTGCACTGAAGAGATGCAGATGCAAAAACACAACACCTAGCCAGTGCTCACCATCAGAAATTCAAATCTGGAAAAGAATACCTTTGCTGGTTGGGGCGGGCTGCTGGGGGCAGTGTAATGCACTGCTGCAGTAACAGTCACTAGTATTAGTACCATAAAGATACCACAAAGAAGTACAAAAATCACACAGCTGCAGTGGATAGCAGGTTAACATTGCTGAAATTATGTGGCACAATAAAAGGTGTCTGATTTGATGACATGCGCCACACACATACTCACACACACACCAAGTAACGTATAGCAAATTGAAAACTTCAGTAATATAACCACATATGTTAAACAAACTAAAATTATGCACTGCTGCACCACACCAATCAGCAAAAAATGGCAAGAATTACTGGAAATATTACTGTGTGTACATTAACGCGTTATACAAGAAAATATCACCAAAACAAAAAGCACTATCTTTTTCTCCAAGTTAATCTACCTACACCACAGATATGCCTCTCGCAAAGCACAATTCCACTCTCTCTGTCAGTACACAGACTGAATGTTGTACATTAACATTCAAAATCCAGACACAAACAACAAGCGCTCAATGATATGAGCACAGGAGGGTTTCCTATAATCGATGAACTAAAGTTTCAGGATAAAAATTACTCAAAGGCTTTTTTAACAGCTTTTAGAAGGTTTGGATCACAGAGAGCTCTCAAAGCAGATTGTCTCCTACAGCTTCCTACACACTACCCAAACTGAGGCTGTACAGAACAACCTAGAGCACATGTGACCTGAAATCCCATGAATCACTGCAAAATTCGCCTTTGTAGCTTAAAAACAAGATGAAGTGAGGCGAAATACATTGTTTTCAATGTACTTCACCTTAAAATTGGTGGAGTAGTGGTTTGGGAAGGTGAAGTAATGCAAAGTAATTGTTTTCAATGGACTTTGCATTACCCATTATAACAAGCTCAACACCGCATTGCAGAGCACTCCGTTAATTCACCTTCACTCCGTGAATCACTTCACAGGAGTGAATTGGGGCCACTTTGTCCATCTCTATATGTGATACTGATATCTCCACATTCCTATAAGTCATACTGAAACTATACTGATAAGTGGTACTTTCACTTTCTTGTAGTGTGACTGATTGCTTTCTACAGCTATAAATAGAGATTTGCAATAAGGCACACCTTGCACAAAAACAACAAAACAGTTTTTAATCTTAACTTTCCTCACTTTTCTGAAAGATAACTGTTCTGATTGATCCTGCCATTTACACACCATCGTGCTGATGTAACCACTTTCACTTTCCTTCCTATCATGTAACATGGCGAGCACTATCAATATGTGTACAATACATGAGCTGACAGAAATTTAAAATAACGCCTCTCTCTATTGAGAACTAAGAAACATCTGTAATTCATCTCAAGTTTACCCAGTTTTCTGTAGTCAAGCATATCAACTGTAGAAAGATGAACTGGAGCAGACAGCTTGTGAGTTGGCGGATTCAAAAACCAGCCACAAGCCCAAGCCATCATCGCAATAGCAACAAACGCTTGCACTCCGGCTACTGTTCTCAAGCTGCTCATTTCTTCACATTGCACTCCCTCTCTCTTCTTATTACAATCAGAAAGCTCTTTTACAGAAACCTAATTAAATTTAATTAAAATGCAACCATTTCTTACATTTCCAATAGTGGGACTCCTTCTACCAGCATTCCATCATGCACAAGCGTTGAAGTGGAGTAAAAGTAAAAGTGGTGCAATGGTAAGACACTCTGTAAATGGCAGGATCAACCAGATAAGGTCTCTTACATAAAACTAAGGAAATTCAACATAAAAACAACAGTTTTGTTACTTTTTACATAGACAATACCTTGGTTTAAATCACTAGTAGTAGTTCATTTACTGCTATATGCAGCACTCAGTCACGCTAGCAAAACAAGTGAAACTGCTTGATTAAAAGATAGTGTGAAATGAAAGGAACAAGTGTTTTAAATCACAAATGCTGCTATGTGTTACGTTGGGGATATGGACAGTTCTGTGAGGGAGCATGACTAAGTCACCTGGGGAGGAAAAACTGCTATGTGGGCATTTTGATGAGGGAAATGTGAAGGGTGAGTGTGTTTGGTGAATCCCAAAACATACATTGTATAAAAAGAACATGAAACAGCCTGACTGAAGATATCATATTTATCTTCACTTGGGGCCAATGACATCAAGATATCTCACTCGTGGCTTTGCCACTCATGAGATATTATATCATTGGACTCTAGTGAAGAGATAAATATATCGTCAGGCAATATCATATCCATATATATATATATATATATATATATATATATATATACATATGTATATATATGTGTATATATAGGGATAGGCCATGTCATATTCTGTTTATACAAACATATGTTTGGGCTGAATTGTAATGGAACCCTCCCTGAACACAAATCAAACGCACCCACAACCCAGAACACAAGGGATAATGTTCTCAAAAATAAAAACATAAGTATGGTAAATTCTACCAGTTTCAAAATATAAATAATGTTATTTGGTTGATCCTGCCAATTATTTTTTCTAAAAATGTAATTTAAGCACTTATCTGGTTGATCCTGCCACTGTGATAGTCAGCGGAGCATATTACTTTCACTTTCCCCTTCCAAGTAAGCGTGACCGGCGGTGTGAAGATCGACCCTTAGGACATTACAGTAGTTAATAAGAAAGAGCTCTGCACCCATTTAGTTAAAAAACTGTGCAATTCTATTTTACTTTGTGAGAAATTGCCGACTATGTTCAGAAGACAGAGTGTGAGTCGGCAGCGTCATAGAAGCAGGAGGAAGTGCGGCGTGTGTTGCTATTATAACGAGCGGCTCGTGAGTTCTGTTACTGTTGCCCTTTACGCTTGTGGTTCTGTACCCGTTTCACTTACCGTTGGCGTCTCGCCACCATGTGCGTTATTCTTTGCATTTTCATTTGCACCCGGTTTCTGTTATTTTTGCCATTTGTGTCTACAGTACTGTTTCTCTTTCTGTTTCACTTTGTGTCACTATGACCACTGACATTTTCGTTTGCAGGCACCAAGTTACTATGTGACAACAAATCCAGTAGCAGACCTTTCCCATCTACACGTGTGGGTACCTCTGTTCTCATTCGTGCTTGTGTTACCATGTGCACCACTGTTAGCACTCTGTTTACATTGCTGTTCCTGTTACTAAGCCACAAGACATCACGTGGTGAGAGATCGGGCCTGAAAGAGGGCCGCGCTCCCTTACTGCAATACATTCACTATTTCTCATTATCATTCTCAAAAGAAAGGGAAATTAGAGGCAAAGAACTCCATTTAATGCATTAGTTATGGTTGTTCCACAGCTACAAAAGTAGAAAATTCAGTGTTAGGGTTGAAAACCCCTTGGATCCCCAGCCCACCCCAACCAGCATTGGGGTGCGCATTGGGATCGTGGGTCCTAACTCTCACCCCATTCTCCTATACTACTGCTGCTTTACACATCATGGGGTGAGAGTTAGGGCTGATGATCCCAATGTGCACCTCAATGCCGGTTGGGGGGGCGGGGATCCAAGGGGTTTCAACCCTAACACCGAATTTCCTCACTTTTGTCACTGTGGAACAACCCTAACTAATGCATTAAATGGAGCTTTTCTCTATTATATATATATATATATATATATATATATATATACACATACATACATATGTATATTGTTTTTTCCAAGCAAATACATTTTCAATGAAATTATTACTTCAGTGATTTTGTAGAAAGGTTCTTGTCTTACTTTCCTACATTGGGCAGAGGAAGACCCAAACCAATGGCAGCATTTAATTGGTCCTCCTCATTCTGAGATGAGGAAAACCTGTAACACACTGGAGAGTTCTGCTGAGGACAAAACATTTATGTGGTTTGCTTTTTCATCCTTTGTAGATTGTTTGACTGTCATTTTTGGCACCATAAATCCTACTAAGGGCCAAGCAAAACACAATCTCCTTGCATTACCCATAACTTCTGGATAGTGTGTGTGTGTGTGTGTGTGTGTGTGTGATGTTGTATTTCTTTGAAACTTGGCTGTATTGCCAAATACACTTCCAGGGTAACCCTTGCATCAGCACTTTTGCTCTGAGGTTCTTGTCTTTTAAATTATTTTCCTATTTTATGCGGTTTGCAATTTTCAGTCTTTGTAGATTGTTTGTGAGGAATTTTGATACTGTACAATCCCACTTTGAGACAAACAAACACAGTTTGCATGTATTACCCATGATGCTGTTTACTCTATATATGTGTGTGTGTCTGTGTGTGTGTGTTGTAGTATTTCTTTGAAACTTGGCCTTTATTAATAACCTTCCAGGGCAACCTCTGTAGCAGTGCTTTTGCACTGAGGTTCTTCTCTTAAATTGCTTTCTAATTTTTAATTACCATGACTCAGACAATTGACATCATTGACTTCCCCTCCTTCTAAGCTGAAAAAGCAGCTGTTGCCCACTGAAATGTCATACCAAGGACAAAACATGTGTCTTTGGGTTGTTGGTTCCAGCCTTTAAAATGGAACCTGAAGTACTTTGGCATCATGCAGTTCTATTTGTAGCTTTGTCAGCCAAAGTTACCTCAAGATGATTTGCATATACTACCCATGATGCTTTGCATTCAGGGAGTTAAACTAATTTGGTATTCCCATTGCAAATTACCTTCCTCTTTCATCCCATATAATATAATAAGCCAACATCTAGCTTCCCTTAAGAGACACCAAAGGAAGCAGCTACTAATTTCTGATTAAGTTGAGAAGGAGAGATCTCTGCTATTGAATACCTTTAAAAGATGCAGAAGTATTACACTAACCGTCTCAATGCCAACAAAATAACAAAAGCAATTTTGAAAATTTTCATGGAGTTTGCTTTTCTTGTCATTTGAATTTGTCAGTTATTGATGTCATTGTAACCTCAGCATGCCTCCTGCGTAACACGAGATGGCTGCACCATTGTTGGCACAGGTTGTGAGGAGCAGATTCAACACTCAGTTCTGCAATGGGGTCTGTGATGTTGCAGCAGCACTTGTTAATGGTGTTGCCTTGATACTGTCATCACCACCAGAATGTGCATTGATATCATCCACTGCCACATTTATTTGAGGGCTAATATCTGTGCAGTTTCAGAAGCTGGAATGGTTCTGTTGTGGCATGCATTCCCAGAATTGCATCCAGCTCCTGGTAGAAATGGCACTCCACTCATTACCTGTCTACTCCAGTTGTTACTGTCCCTGCACCATATGTATCAATGTTTCAGTCCGTTATTCTGGTCCAGCATTGCATCTCTGTGTGTGCGTACCTCATTCGCACAGTGTCCCCACAATTTCTCTACAGATACAGTATGTATTCTTGTGGTGACCATTCAAAGCAGCCTGCACAGCCTCGTCACCCCAGATTGCAATGAGAGCTCCTGTCTCTTCAACAGTCCAGTTGCAGTTACAGATTTCAGTTTCCACATCTAGAAACAAAACACAAATATAAGGACACATATGTTACTTATGTCATGATAAAGGACACCCTTCAGGTCACAGTCATATGGAGAATCACGTCCTTGCATGCAAGCAACAGTAAAGAAATACTTAAAGATGATAAGCTGGTGGATTCTACAGGCACAATGCTATTGTCAGCAGTGATGGCAAACCCATCTTTCTGTGATCATTGACTGCAAGAGCATAAGGCTGAATTGTTGGTGTCCATGATATTGTGAATTTTTGTATTTTGCAGATGGCACCAAGATCTGCAATATGGTAGAACTCCAGATGGTGTGTGGAAAATGAGGGGATCCTAGAAAATCTTGAAAAATTGTCCCAAGTGTGGCAACTGAGATAAAACACAAAGAGGTGCAAAATCATGCACCTGGGCCATAGAAACCCTGTGGACAGTTTCAGAATGGGTGATGAACTGTTAGCAGTGAACTGAGAGGAAAGATTTTTGGGAATTATCATGCAGATGATAGAAGGATAACAAAACAGTGCACAAAGGATGTAGGGATAACCTGTAGGAAGGTTGTGGTGCATAGGAAGGGGTATCACGAGAAGAAGGAGGGGATAGTGATACAACTGTAAAAACACTGGTGAGACCTCATGTAGAATACTATGTAGAGTTCAGGAGGCCACATCTTCATGAGGACATAGGCTGGGTGTGGCCAGATCAGACAAGGGTGACTAAGATGGCACAGGGCTTACAGCACAAGACATATGTGGAGAGATTACAAGACCTCAATATGTATACACTGGAGCGAAGGAGGGAGTGGTGAGAGATGATAGAATCCATCAAGTATATAAAGGGCATACGTAAGATGCAGGTGCAGTCCATATTTCAGCTTAGGAGGAGAGCAAGAACAATGGGGCATGATATGAAATTGGAGGTGGGAAGGGTCAGAGGAATTGCATGGAAGTTTTTCTACACCAAAGGGTTGTGGATTCATTTAATAACCTGACAGAAGAGGGGTTGGAGGAAGCACAGTGAGGTAATTCCTAAATGCATGGGATAGGCATTGAGGAACCCTAGAAGTGGGAAAGAGAGGTAAGCCAATGACCCAATAGGATCACCGGTTGCTAATATAGGAAGGGAAATGGGCAGAGTGAATGGGTCTTGCAGTCCTTAACTTCTGTCCAACTTGCATGTTTCTGTTGTGGCTCCCTGCACCACTTCCACTTAGTTCTATAACCTTTGCTCTGTTAAATACAGTTTCACACTGTCTCAGTGCCCCATCCCATACATCACACATCACTATACACATTTTACATTATGTTTCTGTGCATGATGACACAACATAACCAGCATGTCCCCTTTAAGGACACATGCAAAAGATTTCTCTGGCATGTAGTGGCACTCCACACATTCACCTGCATGTACCACTACATTTGGGAGCATGGACATGAGTCATGTGTGCCCAGACAACATAAGATGCTCATACATCTCCTTACAGGGTATAATGCACTGTATATATTAGGAGCCAACAAGATCCACTAAGACAACATGCATTTGGACACCGGCTGCTGTGCAGTGTCCCCCCCAACAGTTCCAATACTTCTTTATTAACAGATGAATGTGTGGAGAGACATATTCACTCATTGCAATCTCACTTGCAATCTGTGTTATCATTTGATTTACACCAGTGTCAGTGGCTCAGTAGGTAGCACACTCTCCTCTGAGGTTGGGAGATCAGAGGGCTGTGGGTTCAGTTCCCACATCTGGCACTTGGGTTAATATCCAGTACTTTCACTGTAGTGCAGCATGAGAGGGTGCTGCACTTCTGATGTGCCGTCTCTCGGATGAGATGTTAAACGAGATCCCATCTACCTGGATTGGTGGTAGTTCAGGTGGATGCTAAAGATCCCATGGCACTTATCGAAAAAAAGCAGGGAATTTCCCGTGTCCTGGCCAAATTTCCTCATTCACTAAAAATACCACCAACAGCTTAATCTGGTTCAAGGTCAGTTGGCATTCATCTGTATCCCTCCCCGGTCATGCCTGAAAATAGGCAGGATTTGTCTAGTGCACTTACCAGGTCAACAAAAGCTAAATAAAATAAATAAAATTTCCTGGCTGAGCAACAAGCACACATGCAGTCATGTCCATGTCCCACCATGTTTGTTAATAATGAGGCTGCTGTACTGGCATTCCTGAACAATGTATGATGTCAATGAACTCAGTCAGTGCCTCTAACCAATAGCCGAAAGGGCACGTTTTCAAAGCACACAATACATTTTCTTTTGATTGAGCTTTCATGTGGAACATACCTGCAAAAGGTCTGAGTGTCACAGTGATTGCCAGTAAGGAAAGTGCCAAATGGATATTGATGGCTGCAGAAATCTTGATCAGAAGCGCAAAAGCAAGTACTAAGCAAAACACAATTAATAAGTACAAATCCACAGATGGGATGAATGAAACACTTTTCTTTTAACTTTTTAAACCTAAAACAATAATGGATAGTTGGGATCTCCTCTCGATTGCATTGTGCCTGTGTTCAGCAGGGACACAAAGGGAAGTAAAAGGAATTTACAGCCCTTTAAATTTAGTGCCTCCACTGTAAACAGGAAATGATAGCACATCGTCACTACGTTGAGCGCCACACATCACCACCTACCACCCAAACCACAACAAGTAAGTCTCAGGATGTCAGCCAGACAGAAACACCAGAAAATGATGGAAAGACACAGAAAATGATGCAGAGCTCAGCAGTATACAGCCAGCAGGCAGCGTGTAGACTGAGTGGGGTGAGAGGTTAGGAACTGCAATGTTGTGAGTACCACTCATGTGAAAGGGGCTTTAGACCGTCCTTCTACCTCATCGGAAAATTTAGAGAATGATCTGGAGTATTACAAGGCTCAGAACTGGAAAAGTGTTCACATATATGGCCACATTTGGAGGAGGAGGAGGAGGAGGAAGGAGAGGACATTGAGAGAGATCTATAACTGCTGCTGAGCAGGAAATAAACTTGTATTCCTAAATCGGTGCTATTGATACTAGCTGCCTACATGAACATCACTGGAACTATGAAAAGAGGAGAAACCATGCTGGGACATACTGTACAATTCTGGCCTCATGAATAAAAATAGTATTATACACTGGCAAGAAAGAATGCTGGCCTCTAACTGGTCAGTTTATGAGCTGAGACCTGGGATGTTATACCAGCATAACATCCCAGGTCTAGTCCCAGCATACTAATGAATGGATTAAATGTTTAAATGTTTAAAAAAATCATTCCTCAGCTGTCCCTATGATCGGCTTCAGCACTCCCAATCCTTTAAGAATCAGCGCTTCCGCTCCACTCAAAATACTGTAGGCTCTCCATGCCCAAGTTAAAAACACTGAACATGTATGTACTTATTTTTATCTCCTGGTACAAAACACAGAACAAGTGTACCAGGAGAAGCACAATAGAACTCAGAGGTAGGAGCACTGAGAGGCTGGCATCTCACCACATGACATTGTAACGAAAACAGAAAACTGATACAAACGAGCAGGGCAGACAGCTGGCCCATGGCTTTCAAACATAAATAAAAACATAATTTACTCACCTTTTTTTCCTCGTGTTCTCTTTTCTTCTTTTTCTCCCCAAAATAATACCCACAATTTTTTTTACTAAGTATTCCTACCCCTTTCAAAAATGACACAAAAATCTATTTTAATAAACCTTTTAATATATTTTTCTTTCAATTCAAACCATTATATAATAGGAATAATGCACTACAGGTGGTATGGACATGCAGGATAATGTCCTTTCTTGGGTGTTGGACACACTAGACCTGCAGCCTCGTGCTCAACCACCCAAGGCAGGACATTACCCAGCATGACACCCACCTTGTCATTCATTATTCCTTTAATAATTTGCACTGAAGAGTCTTATCATATTGCATCTTTAACTTCCAATGATAAAATATTAGAACACTATCTACAAAAAATAGCATGACCATAGCAACAGCTGAACCACTAGTGCTTTAGCAATAAAATGTGTCTAATTAGGTAGTTCTTATATGCTTGTGTTTTTATTGTTCATTGTTTAGGTCAATAATGTTTTCCACTTGCACTAACTTGTATTTGTTTGAACTATATTTATACTGCTGTTTTATTTTTGCCTGTATGATGTATTTTCCCATGTACCCTTCCTTAGAGCTGTACCTAGAAAAGATGTGGCTCAGTGTACCTTTCCCAGTCACCAATTTCTAAATAAATAACATAAATAGTTACAGGAATATTTTGAAGCCCATATCAAAGACAAAGTCTATAGAACACTTTTCTTCCTTGCTGAAAGCTTAATTGAATTTATTAAAGTACCAAAACAAAATACACTAGACAAAAATATTGTTGGGGTGGAGCCCAGTTGAGCCCCGATGAACTAGAGGTAATTATGTTTTGTTCAACTAAAAGTATTAAAGGTTTGTCAAGCTCTAATTTATTGCACATCATAGATATTTGCCCATTTTGTTTGGACAGGAGTATGGGCTTCTCTTCACTGGTAAGTTACTGGGTCAGTCTGTACTATAAGCAGTTGGAAGAGCAGGCATCAGGTGTCAGAGATTTTTTTTAATTGCTGTGGGTTTGCTTAACTAAAATGTATTTGACTTATCCATTTTATTCGGGCAGGAGAGGGGCTTCAGGTTGCCAGTAAGTTACTAAGTGGGACTGTATACCATAAGCAGCAGGAAGAGCAGCCATCAGGTTTCAGGGATTAACTTTTTTTAATTGCTGTGTGTTTGCTTAACTGAAAATTAGTTTGCCTTAGCCATTTTGTTTGGGCAGGAGTAGTGGCTTCTGTTATTTGGTAAATTACTGGGTGTGTTCGTGTTATGTGAAAAGTGCGAATCTTGAAGAGTGAACCCGAGTTGCGCTGCAAAAATGGTAAAACCGAGTGCTGACTTTTTCTTTTTAGTGGGTGCTTTGCCCTGAGCCCCACCACCCCAACTAATATAATGAACTCCGAGGTCATAGCATCTCGGGAAGGGTAAAACCTTTTCCCTGTTCCGTTTTTACCTTTTGTGGCATGATTCCGGTGTCAGCTTTTTGGTTCTCACCACATCACTGGCTACTGGGTGGTTTGTACCTTAAGTAGCAGGAAGAGTTGCCATCAGGTTTCAGGGGATTAACTTTTTAAATTGCTGTGTGCTTGCTTGATTGAAATTCAGTTGCCTTTGCCATTGTGCTTTCGCAGAGGCAAGAGCTTCTGTTAGCTGGTAAGTTACTGGGTGGGTCAGTGTTATCAGAAAACTGTGAATCTTGAAGAGTGAACCTGAATTGCGCTGCAAAAAGGCAAAATTGGAGAGCTGATTTTTTCTTTTTTATGGGTGCTTACCTGTACAACCCCTAGCTAATATAACTAACTCCAAGGTTGTAGCACAAGGGGAAGGGATAAATCATTTGTCCTCATTCCAGTTTTGCCCTTGTTGTGGCATGATTCTGGGTGTGCAGATTTTGGTTTTCACCCACATCACTGGTTACTGGGTGGGTCTGTACCTTAAGCAGCAGGAAGAGAAGGCATCAGATTTCAGGGATTAACTTTTCTTAAATTGCTCTGTGTTTGCTTAACTGAATTTCAGTTGCTTTAGCCATTTGTGAGTACAGGAGAAGGGCTTCTGTTTGCTGGTAAGTTATTGGGTGGGGCTGTACATAAGCAGCAGGAAGAGCAGGCATCAAGTTTCAGGAGATTAACTTTTTAAGTTGCTGTGTGTTTAGCTGAAATTCAGTTATCTTAGCCATTTTTGGGCAGGAGTAGGGGCTTCTCTTTGTTGATAAATTATTGGGTGGGTCTCTACTTAAACAGCAGGAAGAGCAGGCATCAGATTTCAGGGGATTACATTTTACAACTGTGGGTGGAACCTACAGGAGTATTGCTTATACAAAAGGAGTGATGTCATGTTTTCTGTCTGTGGAACTGACTCAGGGCATAAATAATCTCCTCTGCCTTACCTCCACCAAGAAATGTTTTCTCCCTCAAATAAATATACTTTTATGTTAGTCAATAGTTGCAGGGTACTATTTTCTTTCTTAAATGGGTGGTACAAGAACTGAAACCTGAGTAGTGGGAGGCAGCGTTGTTTTTGGGGAAGTAAGGTCCACCCACCTCCACCAAGAAGCTCCAAAGGTCCATCCACCTCTTTTTTATTCATGTGAGAGGGGCATGAGGTGTATCTATCATCCTGAAAGAAGACTCACATGTTTGGGATGTGGACCAAGGAATAGAACAACAAGTCTGGAGTGCCTACATTTTGTTAAGGACTAGAACAGAAGATACTTAAATGCCTTCAAACTGACTAAAAACCATTGGAACAAATTATTATCAGAGTCACCTGGTGTCTCAAAAGGAAAGACTAGGAAGTGTCTAAAAACTTAGGAAAATAGACAGCTTTCAGGTATTTCTTAAACATTTATATACTAAAACAAAGTTCAGCTTTTGGAATTAACAATATTTGTTTCCCATATTCTATCTATCTATATATGTGTATAGTTTGTCTCTTTAGTAGTTTCAAAATTGTGAAAGTATTGCTGTTACTAATGCATTTAGAAATACATTTCTTAATTGTCTTTACAGATAAATCATGCATGTTCATGTGGGGCACATTTGTGATGAAGTGTATTTTTCTTTTTAAAGGAGTAGTCCACCCAGAATGTGCAAAAAAAATATATGTTATGGAGAGTGTTTTGATATGTATGTTAAATCCTAGTGTGTCCTTCCTTTGTCTGCTATTAGGGTTTTCCTAAATTAGCTTGCTAGCTGTATAGTAGTTTCACGACACCTGGGGATCTCCATAACAAATAGTTTTATTGGCTTTCTTTCTCCTACGATGCTCCCTGTCTCATGTGACAGTGATGTAGTCATGCCCTTAGATTTAGCATGTGTACTTCTTTAAAATTAGCTTAGCAACAGCAGAGCCTTGCAACTGTTCTTATCCAGGGAGCACAAATGTCAACAGTTAGTTTAGCAGATACCTGAGAGCAAGCTAACTGGGGTTTCTGTAAGACAACAGCTACTAAATAGCTCTAATTCACTGTTTTTGTTTTCTCTGTGCATCAGATCTAGCTAGCAGGAGTGTTTAACATCAAAAACACGAATAATGAATTAGAACTTTGCAGCTGTTTTCTTACAGAAATCCAAGTTAGATAGCTTTATATATATTACTACCAGTTCTGAATTCTCACTTCAATCCAGTGTATTGTTTCTGCCTAGGCTGTTAGAGGAGTTTTCTAATTTTCCCTGGGTGTTTTATGATGTCTGGGGCTGTCATTCAAGTTTGTTTTATTGCATCTTCTCCAAGTTAGGCTTCACAGCATACCCTTTGGTTTGATGTCTAATAGCCCCTATAGCAGACCAGTGTCTTGTTATAGTATCTTGCTTAGCCACAGCAGAGAAATAACACTGCAGCCAGGATTCAAAGTTCTATACAAGATACTATAGAAAGTTACATGTTTAAACACACACACACACACACACACACACAAGCAGAACACAGCTGGATAAGGTACCAGTATTTAGAAACTTGTCATCACTAAGCCATATGCAGTGTGGTATGGTAAAACCCAGATCACCAGACCAGGACCAGTGCTGTAAAATCAGCAATGGGCACAGCTTGAAATATTGCTGATCCAGTGGATCAAATAAATACGTGCAAATAAATAAATAATTAAATACTTGGCTTTGCCTCATACTTCAACCCACCCCAGGGTGACATTATTACATGATAACACACACGCTGTTGTGCTTTATTGCTTAAATATGCCCTTCCCAATGTACTATATTTTGATTCAGTTAGTGTATGCAACAGCCTTCATGTGAACACTCTGGGCTTCTCTTTGACTCCTGATGTCTATTTGCTTTAGCTATTGTACATTGTTTGAACTGCTTTGGTCTTCTTGATATGGTGACTGTGTGGCTAAACTATGTAATATGTTTATCTACTGTTACCCATGTATCTCAGTGAATGATTATTATAACTGTCTGCTCTCTGAGCCATTGTTTTGGACTTGTTAACTGTGCTATCTTTGCATTAGCTCGACAGGTGCCTTTGTAAATGAGTCTCTGACTCAAAGGTTTGTAAATCTGATATTTTTAAATAAATAAATAAATACATGTTTATGTTTATGTTTAAGCCATGAAACACCCTTATCTAGTTAATGCATTCACAGTCAAGTGGCTCTGCCAGAGTTGTTTAAAATTGCTTTATGTTTGCTTAACTGAAATTCAGTTGCCTTAGCTATTCTGATTGGGCAGGTGTAGGAGCTTCTGCTTGCTGATAAGTTACTGGGTTGGTTTGTCCCTTATGCAGCAGGAAAAGCAGGCATCAGGTTTCAGGGGATTCACTTTTTTTTAAATAGTGTGTTTGCTAACTGAAATGCAGTTGCCTTAGCCATTTTGTTTGGGCAGGGTAGGAGCTTCTGTTTGCTGGTAAGTTTCTGGCTGTTTCATAGATTTCACAAGGGTTGTAGCTTTTGTTTTGTTTGTTTTTTCCTGATTCATATACTGTTCTATTACAAAAGATGAATTTTTTCTTTGCAGGACCCAGGGGTGACCCACCTCCTCCCCATCCCATACTCCCCCTGGTTCCTATTCATTTATAGGCAACTGTTAGGTACAACTTCCTGAGTCCACAGGGAACTGACATGAGCGTAGTTAAAGGGGTCAATCCACTACAGGAACAATAATTCAGATAGGATACCGCTTCAATAGTGTGGTATCGAAGTAGCAGACTATAAAGGAGAGGAGAGAGGAAAGGATAAAAAACTAAAACAACAGTAGGAGGGTTTGCCAAGGATTAAAAGGAGAAGGAATAGCAAAGCAGGAATGGAAAATGCAGTGCAGTGGGTACATGGCTGCAGTCTTCAGGAAGACATTCTGGGTACTGCAGTGCTGTCCCATATGCAGGCACTTCTCTGGGTTAGGGCAGAGGTTGACAGTTTCTGGGCAGAGCTGGAAAATGTACTGGTGGCCTTTGCCTTCACCCAGAGGCCACTGAGTATGAAGACACTACCACAGAGGATGCCCAGGCAGAGGCTTCCTGGACTGCGGTGTGCTCAGGGAGGGTGAGGGAGGGGTGTCAGAGGCTCATCCCCATCTGATCCAACACAAACTCCCTTTCTGTCCTTGAGAAGCAGGCAAGCCCCACAAGGCAACCTGAGAGTGAGGCCAGGAAAATGAGTGTGTCCTCCATGAGGGAGACCCAGTGGTGGGAGGTGAAGAACCAAGAGGAAGATATTCCTGGTGGGGACTCAGTAGTCCAGGGAATAGATCTGGGTACAGGTAGTGGGGAGGAGAGTGAGATCAAAGGCTTTCCAGGAGGAACAGCTTGGAGGGTGAATCTAGAGGATCACCACAGTGGTAGCAGGAGGAGGGAAGGGAGGTCATGGTACATCTGGGGACAAATGACCTAGTCAAGGAGGAGGTGAGCATAGAGCAGGTGCAGGAGGATTTCAGAGGCTTGGGTAGGTGTCTTGGAGAGCTAGCAGGCTCTGTAACATTCTCAGAGGTGCTGCCAGTCCAGCAGGGGGCTCAAATCTCTGCATCAGCAAGTTCAATACTTGGGTTGAGGGCTGGTGTGGAGATAAGGGTTTTAGCTTCATTGGCGACTGGTGACCCACCTGGAGGGATGGGGACCTGTACAGGGGACAGCCTTCTTCCATCTATGGAGGAGACTGTGGTTCTCAATGCAACATTTGGTTGCTTCCTTGCTAAGCATTTTAACTTGCCAGGGTATATAGGCAGTCAAGAGCAGGAGACTTAGGCTGCCCACCCTACAGGTCAGAGTAGCTATCAGTATGGATCAGGAGGAAATGTTGTAGACTGATATTCCAAGCTCATTGTAAGGGTAAGGCATAGGAAGGAGGCAGCAAAGGAAGAAACCAGGGTTGGAAAGGGGAACAGGAAAGCAAGTGTAGACATACAAGAGGTACATGCTGTGAAACATGGACTGATATGACTGGAGCTCGTTACAAGATATTAGGCAGAGGAAAATGGACAGCAGGAGAAAAAAGCAGGTTTGGAAGAGGAGCAAAAAAAATGCAACAGTAGAAATAGAAGGGCACAGGCTGGAGAGATGAACAGTCATTTATACAAATTCCCAGTCTGAGAAACAAAATCACAGACCTGGTAACCTTGATCATGGACATAGTAGCAATTACCAAGACATGGTACGCTGGAAACCATGACTTGGAGGGTAAATATACACAGGTACACTCTACACAGGCGGGATAGGGAGGGGTAAAGGGGCACAACATCAGAGAAGGTATTAAAGCCTACTATTTATTTATATGTGGCCTCAAGAATACTCTTATAGTACTGCTTGCAGGCATTTGTATATATTGTAAACTACAAGTTACTTGTACATATTGTTTTATGGACTTGTTTGCCTTCTCAGACTATTGTTCTCTAGATTTCTCTATTGTATGAGTCTCACATTGTTATGTATTCATCCTGTGTACCATATTCTGTATTATGTATACTGTTTTCTTATTGTACCTCATACTTAACTTCTCAGATCCACCTTGAAAATGAGTTCACTCAATGGTGTTTCACCTGGTAAAATAAAGATTGATTGATTAATTAATTAATTAATTAAAGTGATGGCAGTGCAAGGTAAACAGGGAGGCTGAGGCACTGTGGGTCACACTTGAGCCAGGAAATGGCACAACACTTTACAGGGTAATCTACAGGCCTCTGGCACAGAGGAGGAGGAGGAGGTAGATAGGGCAATAGTGGAGGAAATACATGGGATGACAGAAAAGGGAAGGTACTGCTGCTGGGCAATTTTAACATGCCAGACATGGACTGGACCATCTCAGCAGCTGCCTCAGTCGAGAGCCAGGACATCATGGAATGCTTGCAGGAAGGCCTCAGGTAGTTGGTTCCAGGAGCTCACGGGGCAAGGCACTCCTAAGACTTTGTGCTGACCAATGAAGATAGGATAAAGGAAGTCAGGGTGAATGGGCACCTAGGGTCCAGTGACCACCATGCAGTGTGGTTCAGCATCAGGTACAGAGTTGCAGGAGAGCCACACAGAGACAAGGGTCCTGGATTTCAGAAGGGTGGACTTCGCTAGAATGGGAGGGATCAAGGAGGCATGGGGTCAATATGTGCATGGCAGAATGCAATGTGGCACAATCACATTGTGCGATTCCCAGATATCTTTTTTTGTAGGGGCTCTGCCCCCACCTCCAGTTACTCATATTTCACATATTAAGTGTGTGACATTATGACCTCGTATGGATCAAGAAAGCCCTGGCAGGAAGGGATCCAGGAGGAGGGGTTGAGGAGTGGTGGGCACACCTAAAAGAAGCCATAGTGGAGGTGACAAATCAGTGCATTAGACTGAGTAACAAGAGAAAATGAAGGAAAAAACACTATGGTTCACAAAGGAAAGTGAGGGACAAAAGGGGATTTCAGAAAATACAAGGAAACTCAGAAGAATGAGGATAGGGCAGTGTACCTAGAGAGAGAGAGAAGGAGGAGGCAAGGAAAGCGGGCGCAAAAGGCACAAACAGAGGAGATTAGCATATACAATAAAGGGGAACAAGATATTTTAGATATACATTAGTGATAGAAGGAAGGCAAAGGAGGATTGTAAGGCTCAAAGGGAGGAATGGATGTGCATAGAGGTTGACCTAGAAAAAGCATCAATACTGAATGAATACTTTTGTTTGATATTCATGATAGAGGGAGGGACAGGAAACACAGCTAGACAGCAGAAACGGTGGGGTGGGGGAGAGGTAAACACCAGTCCTTTTACAGCAGAGGGTCCTGGAGGAACTCACAAAATTGAGGGTGGACAAAGCATGGGGCCAGATGATATACACCCCAGGATATTAAAGAATTACAGATGGTGCTAGCAGCACTGCTGGCAACCCTATTTAGTGAGTGTCTTGATACAGGGGCAGTTCCAGAGGCCTGGAAGGGGCAAATGTTGGCCTCTCTATAACAGTGGTGGCAGGGAGGAGACAGTAAACTATAAGCTGGACAGCCTCACCTCAGTAGTGGGTAAGATTATGGAGGCATTGCTAAACAAGGATTGTGGAACACTTGGATACCATGGGAGCACAGGATCAAAGGCAGCATTGTTTCACAGCAGGAAGGTTGTGTCAAACAAATCTGATTGAATTTTTGACATGGTGATGAAGGATGTGGATCAGGGAGGAGCAGTGCCTACCTCAATTTCAGTAAGACCTTTGACACCTTACCCACAGAAGACTGGTGAACAAGCTAGGGAGCCTGGGGTGGCCACAATGTGAAAAATTGGGTTAGAAACTGGTTGAGGGCTGGAAGCATAATGTGGTAGTAAATGGGATCAAATCTGAGGAAAGGAGAGTGACCAGTGGGGTATCCCAGGATTGGTCCTGGGGCCAGTCCTTTTCAATGTCTTCATCCAGTGACATCATTAAAGGGCTGGATGGGAAGGTTTGCCTATTTGCAGATGATACCAAGATCTGCAACAGAGTAGACACTCCAGAAGGGGTCGAAAGAAAAGGAGAGATCTGAAAAAGCTTGAAAAATGGTCAACGGTGTGGCAGTTGAAATTTAATGCACAACAGTGCAAAATCATGAACCTGGGAAAAACCCTGCAGAGACCTACAGAAGGAGGGAGATTGCTGACAGTCACCAAGGAAGAAAGGGATTTAGGGAGAATCATCTAAGAGTGGACAAACAGTGTAATAAGGCTCTGGGGAGGACCAGTGGGATGTTGGGGTGCATAGGAAGGGTATCACTAGCAGAAGAAGGGAGGTGGTGATGCCATTGTGCAAAAACACTGATGAGGCCTCATCTAGAATGCTATGCTTAGTTCTGAAGGCTGCATCTTTGCAAGATAGACAGGGTGGAGGTGGTCCAGAGATGGGAGACCAAGATGGTGCAGTTCTTGCATCAGAAAACATATGAGAACAGATTAAAATACCTCAATATATATACATTTGAAGACTGGAGGAATGGGGAATATGATAGAGACCTTCAAGTATCTTAAAGGCTTAAACAAAGTGCAGGTGGGTGACATCTTTCAGTACAAGAGTTGTACAAGGATGAAGTGGCATGATATGAGATTGGAGGGGCAGGATAAGAAGAAATGTGAGGAAGTTTTTCTTCCTAGAGAGGGTGGTGGATGCTTGGAATAGCCTACCCCAGGAAGTGGTGGGTGCTAACACAGTGTGGGGATTCAAGCGTACATGGAATAGACATAAGGGAACCCTAGATGTGGAGAAGAGAGGCAAAAGCCAATGACCAAGTAGGGTTAGTGGCAGTTGATGCAGGCAAGGAATATGGGAAGACTAGGTGGGCTAGCTGGTCCTTATCTGCCATCAACTACTACAGTATGTTAGTACTTTACTAACCTTTGCTGTCTATATCTTGGTTTTGTATAAAATGTGTGCTGTTTGATTCTGAATTCACAAAAATTAGAGTTTCTATGCACATCTTCTAGAAAGCACTGGCATGGTTTTAAAAGAAGAACTGGAAAATGACAATAACTATATAAGTCATATAAATGCCTACATTGTGGCCAATAAACCACCCATTTATCATTTATAACCATGTGTACTGTACCATAACATGTGGTATTTATTGCATTAATGTTTTGTTTAGTGTTGCAGATAATGAATAGTCTTGGTACTTTGGGACTTCGAGGAAGTTAATACTGCCAAAATAGTGTCCTGAACTTGCCATTCTTGTACTATTTAGTCAACCAAGCCATGCATTTGTAGAAAAAATACCTTAGAAACACTGACATAAAATATGTATATTTACACCAGAGACACACAAATAAATGTTTAATATCATTGCCATTTGTTTCAGTAGACTGTTCAGTAGACTTATTTATATGCACTTTTATTACTGCTCCATGCCATAACTCATTTAACTTACTGGCTGTCAAGAATAACATGATGAAACAATTAAATAATTCAACTTACTTTCTTTTAATAATTTATAATAAACTGCACCCAACCTCACACCACTATTAGCCAGGTTGAAACTTGACCTGGACAGATGGAAGCTGTTAAAGCTAATCATAGTGTGCAAAACAGCAGCATTCAGGATGGGCTCACCACCCAGACTCCTACATTATATATTCCATATTCCCCTCTCAATATTCACACTCTGATTTTCAAAAACAGATGCACTAATAGGAGACTTCCTTTAGGAGGGTAAAACATCCCAGGTACAGCAGACTCAAACTACGGACACAGTGCAGGGGTGAAGGGCCCAGGATTCCAGAATACAACATGGCCTATCTGAGTGTGCAGACACTACACTGGTTCTAGCCCCCTCCACAATTGTTCCCATGGACATTGATGGAAATAGCCATTTTAAGGATACCCTCTGGTGGACTGTTATATTCCACAAATCATAGCAAGCTTGATATCTTTCCTACAACTAACAGTTCTGTAAGAGTCTAGTGAGCCTTAGGTAAACTGATTAAACTGTAGCTAACCCTACCTTCTCCATGTCCCCTCTAGGACAGCCCATTAATCCAGGTAGAACATAAACATCAGTCACAGCTTTTATGGTACAACGTGGTTATTTTGTCTATGCAGGACCTGTTCATTGCAAGCAGTTCCCAGACAGCCACTTTCCAAAACCTGCATACCAAATTTAATTTACCCAGTAGGGACTTCTAGAAGTTTCTGCAAATCTAAAGTGCTACCAGACACTTACTAGATAGAATCACAGTAAGTAGCCCTCCACATAACAGTACTGAGCTGGCATTGACTTAAAAAGGAAGGGGATGATTTATAAACGATTCTGGGAGAAATCACAGCCAGTCAACAGTAAATAGGAAACCTAGCTGTCAATGCAAATTATTGAGGAACACTGGGCAGAGAGCTTGAAACTGGCCCCATGAGGCATGCACCGAACAACAGGGCACTGTTCATACAAAACAAAATTGTGCACTTATGGTAACACTTGCAGCAGCCTTAACAATTGCTGTGTCATGGACTGATGTGTCTGTCCAGATTTCTCACATGTTCTAATTCTGTTCACAGTCTAAAGCCATGATTATCATCACAAATGAACACTGCTGAAGATGTGGACAGGGAGAGAATCTTGCTCACATAGTATGAGTGTGTGGCTTCACAGTGGCCTAGTGGAAAATGTTTTCTCCTCTTGTACTATAGCTTTACAAAGCCCACTGCAAAAAAAAAAAAATAAAAAAACAGCCTTCTAGTTGCTGAGTATCCCACCAGTAGAGCACCACACACCTTCCCAGATATCAGAGTAACTGGCCAATGCAGCCTCAGGAAGCAGAAAGACTGTTATTGAATAAATGAAAAATGATAGAGAGCCCATCCATAGAAGAAAGAGAGCATATATGGAATTTAGCCAGCTTTGAATGCATGTGTCACCACAAAGAAGTATGAAATGAGTTGGGGCCCCTTTTATTATCCCTTGGCACAGATCTCTGACAATTGGGAAAATACCCAATACCCAGCACTCCATCCTCCACCAGAATCATCAATTTCCTCCTTGAAGTGTGGGTCATTAAGCTGCTTTTGTTTCATCAATGAGTTTAGTATATGGTTGTAGGTTCACTCTCTGTATGTACGTATTTCATGTGTAGGTACAAAGCAACATATAAAGTACAATAGTAAGGATCATAAGAGGAGCAAGTGGAATACTAGGCCTCTCACCACCATTGTCATAGGGTCTGGATGTCAAGTAACATGAAATACTGTATTAGCAATTTTGTTGGCGTTACAGTTACACAGTTTGTTGTATGTGTTTAGAGATTAATTTTGAAATGCTGTATCATCGCCATTTGGAACTATCTCTATTTATTGTAATGCATGTGTGTTAATGAAAATTCTAAAATGGTTATCTGTAAAGGCATGCAGAAATATGTGGAGTGCCCAAAAATGGTCAGGTACCTGGCAAATACCTTTAATGCCAAAAGTGTAAAGTGATGTATATTGGCAAGTGGATCCCACAAGAAAAAGAGCCTAGGTGGGGTTGAGGAAAGCAATCTAGACATAATAATAAACTGTAACCTATGAAGTTCCAGTCAGAGGAAAGAGCATATGGCACAGCTAATAGGCTACTGAGATGTTTAATATGAAGATTTTGAAGCCACAGTGAACAACTAATCATCCCACTTTACAGATTACTCATCAGACCTCATTCAGATGCTGCACACAGTTTTGGAACCCAGATCATAAAAGGATAATCTTGAAAGAATACAGAGAAAGGTGGTGAAAATTGTACAGGGATAGCAGAACGTGAACTACCAGGAGAGGATGACATACATGAACATAGACTCATTAGAGGAGAAAAGGGTACTCAAGAGACCCATAAATACATGGGGAATATAACAGAGTAGAAATAAAGAGCTTTTCAGACTAAAATGTCTATCACCAGGGATCATAATTACAAACTGAGAAGAGAAAATTCTTAATGGACATAAGTCAGTTTTCTCTACTGAGACAGTGGTGGACAGTGGAACAGATCATCCCAGGAAGTGGTGAACGGTGGTTATTTATTAGACTTTAAGATCAAATGGGGTAATAACACAAAGTGGCAGTTGGGGAAAGCAAGATTACAGAGTGTTAGCATATGGGGAGAACTAGTAGAATTAGGTAGAATAAAGGGCAGACTAGATGGATGAATGGATCTATGTATCTAATATTTCTGAAGTAAGGTACATTATGTTGGAGATCTTCAAAATTAGTTTTGTAACAAAAATATCTTATTAAGTCATATCACAAGGGTTGTTGTTTGTCTACTTGACTGCATATCACACTGACTGAACATCAAATAGCCAACTTACTGTCTAGTCCTTTCTGAAACAAAAGATATTTGCACCAGGCTGGTTCACCATTGATAGAGGAAATCAACATTTTCATCTTTAAAGGGAACAGTCATCACAAAGGTCCCCAAGCCCACGTGTGGGCTGGTCCCAATGTGCACATTGTATGCAGAAACACATTTTGTTGACTTTCTGTTTACTGAAGTATTTTAGATTGTATCAGACTAATTTTGTTTACTTGTAGACAGACATTTTCTGTTACTACAGATCACAGAATCCCTGCAGCTGACATCAAAGCAGTAGGCAGCAGTATAAAATTCAATAACCTGCAGTGTGTAGAGCTTTTGTAATCTCCGATCATATGTTTTTGCTTCTGCTTTTCTCTAGGGCCAAGTACAGTCCTTTGTGATGTTAAACCCAGGGAGGACAGTAGTACCGGCAAACAAAAGATCAGGGATAGGATTCAAAAAAGGGCAAATCACAGTGCAAAGTTTATGCTGTACCTTGTCATTGCGCAGTGGTCAAAAACTGCTATTCACAATCTGACCACGCACCTTGCTATCCAACAGGGGATCTGAAGCACCACCAGTCCAGCTAAGTAACTCCTACACTGTCACTGGCAGAGGAGCTGGAGGACAGTCTGGTGGCAGATGGGAGACACTGCAGACTGGGCAGAGGAGCGGTGGTGGTGTTGGGGGACTTAAACATGCCAGGAACAGACTGGGAGACTATGACATCCTCTGTGACCAGGGAACAGAGGTTGTTGGATGTCTTTCAAGACACGTTCCTAACTAGCAGGTGAGGGAACCGACCAGGAGGCGTGGGTACTGGATGTGGTCCTGGCAGTCAGCGACCAGATTGGGGCCTGGAGGTAAGGGACCCATTGGTGGGGAGTGACCATGCCATGGTCTGGTTCTGCCTGGACCTAGGAGGGGTAGAAGGCTGCACAAAGACGGAAGTAACCGACTTCAGGGGAGCAGATTTTAACTCATTGCCTCCACAGGCTTACTCTGAGATTACACCACTTACCTCCTGAATCTCCTGTATACTTTTAATAGTGAATCCTGGGCCTTTCTAAGCAATATCAAGCCATAGTTAGCATGTTGCAAACAAATGTTAATAGCTCAATAACTGTACATGCTAGACACAAAGTATGAGTGGCAGAGTTATTCAGCACAAAATTGCCTTTCAATGGTGGCATGCATATAATAATAAGTAATTTTGGTTTTTTTTGCTGGTCAAAAGAGCAAACTAAATATTTTTCACTAAAAAGGGCAACAAAAGCCATTTTTGTTGGAAAATATGTAAAATATCAACACCAAATTAAGCATACAGACATTAGATGGTGTTTTAATATTATGTTAGTTAAAAAAAGATATCTTTTACTATAAAATGTAATTTTTCCCCATTTTAGTCAAGGTGCTTTGGTGAGATTTGAGGCTGAATCTCAACCACACACACACACCATATCATAAACAAATGTGTATAACTCCAAAAGTATGCATGATACACCCAAAGTATCAGCATGAAAGTTAATTAGCACAAAATGCCTTTCCAATGGTGCTATGCAACCAGTTGTAATCAATACAGTTTATATTTTATACCTGCTGAAGTGCCAAAAAGTGAATTTTATTCAAGCTGCTTAGGTGAATCTTGATGGAAAACATGTCAGCCATACACACCATACCATAAACAAATGTGAATAACTCCTGAAGTATACATGATATACACAAAATATCAGTGGCAAAGTTGTTCAGCACAAAATTACCTTCCCAATGGTGGTATGCAAATAATAATATGTAATTTTGGGGGTTTAAGCTGGTTGAAACAACAAAAATTATTTTTGTTTCACTAAAACAGGCAACATAAGCCATACACACTATACCATAAACAAATGCAAATAACTCCTAAAGTATTCACAATATGCACAAATTATCAGTGACAGAGTTGTTCAGCATAAAATTACCTTTCCAACAGTGCTATGCAGTCAAATATATATTATATTCTGTTACACTATATATTAAAACATATAAGTGACTTGTCCAGATGTTGCTTGGGCACACTGGGAGTCAGTAGCCGACTTCTGCAGGCGTCCTCAGGACACACCAGTGTTTTTACTGACAACTACAGGCATCTGCTAGGAGACAATGAGTTAAGAAATGGGAAGGATCCTTGGGAGCATTTGGATGGGATTGGGTCAGACATGGGCGCTGATAGTAGGTGGAAATCACCAGGAGAGGGTGCAGGATGCTACCAGCACCTGTGCAAGAGTAAGGCGAAAATCGGTGGGGCCAAAAACCCTGGTGGTGGACCAGGGAGGTCCAGGAGGTGGTGTAGGAAAAAGGCAGCCTATAAGCAATTCAAGTGCTCAAGGGTGAAAGGGATTGAGGGAGTCAGAGCTGATGGCTAGAAGGGCCACTAGGGTGGTGAGGGGCTAAGGCAAGGAAGGAGCAGAACCTGGCCAGGGAAATTAGGAGAGGGAACAAGGGTTCTTTAGATACATTGGGGAAAAATGAAGGGTGAAGGGCAGATTAGCAGAATTAAATCAGGGAGAAGATGGGCACTAGACTCGGGGAGCAGGCTGAGGTACTAAATGGTACTTCACCTCAGTTTTCACCAAGGAAAATGGGGTACTGCATCATACATGGGAGACAGAGATACTGAGGAGGGGACCCTTACCGATCGGTGGGTCTGGGAGAGGGGAGGCATCACTGGCAGGAGGGGCTAAGCAGGAGAAGAGCTACGGAGTGGAAATCACAGCAGAGAGAGTGAGGAAGCCCTCAGCTCCCTTAAGATGGAGAAAGCACCAGAGCCTGATAAATTACATCCCAGAGTGCTGAAGGAACTTGCGGATGTCCTGGCGAACCCTTGGCGGAGCTTTTCACCATCTCTCTGAGGACAGGGTGGGTGCCCCAGGACTGGAAGGTGGCGTATATAGTGCCTATCCAAGGGGGATCAAGGGAGGTGGCAGGGAACTACAGTCCTGTCAGCCTGACATGGTGGTGGGCAAGGTGATGGAGGCATTGTCAAGAAGAAGGGTAGGGGGGACCTGGATAAGTCAGGGTGCCTGGACGATAGACAGCATGGATTCATCCTGGGAAATCATGTCAGACAAACCTGGTGGAGTTCTATGACTGGGTGATGAGTGCCTTGGACCTGGGTAGACCAGTAGGCGTCCTCTTTCTAGACTTCAGCAAGGCATTTGACTGTTCCTCATGTGGGCCTGTTGGATAAGCTGGGAGAAATGGGGTGGGGAACCAGATGATCAGATGGATAGGCAATTGGCTCCAGAACTGGACCCAGAGGGTTGTAGTTGGCGGGATAGTCTCATCCCCAAGGAGGGTCATTAGTGGGGTCCCACAGTGATCATTCCTTGGGCCCCTTCTGTTCAACACCTCGTCTCTGACATAAGGACAGGAATCAGGAGTGAGATGAGTCTCTTTGTGGATGACTCGAAACTGGGGCGGTGGTGGATGGGGAGGAGGGAGGGTGGCCTACAGGGGGACCTGGAGGCTCTGGAAAGATGGTCTAGAAAGTGGAAGCTGAGGTTCAATGCAGGGAAATTCAACTACTCCATCTGGGGCCAGAAACCCGGGCCAAGTGTACACCCTGGGGGAATGCTGCAAGTCTCGATGGCTGAGAGGGACCTGGGGTGGTGGTGGATGTCAAGATGAACAACTCTGAGACTTGTAGGAGTGCAGCAGCCAAGGCCAACAGGATGCTGGGATGCATCGCTAGGGGATTACCTCCAGAAGGAGAGTGATACTCCTCTGTATAACTGCTTGGTGAGGCCGCACCTTGAGTACTGCGTGCAGTTTGGGAGGCCACACTTAAAGAGGGACATTAACCTCCTGGAGGGTCCAGAGGAGGGCAACCAAAATGATTTGGGGCTTGGGGACAGGACCTATGAGGAGAGGCTCAAGAGCTAAATATATACACATTGGAAGAGAGAAGGGACCGGGGGACATGATAGAGGTCTTCAGGTACATGCAGAGGGTAAATGGGGAGGAACAGTCAGGGTGCTTTGAAGGAAGGAGGAAGGGGCCACTAGAGGCATGGGTGGAAGCTGGAGGGAAGATTCAGGGAGAAAGGAGGAGGTGCTACTTCACTGAGAGGGTGGTGGAGCCATGGAATGCACTGCCTAGGGGTTGGTGGAGGCAGAGGCAGTGGAGGAGTTTAAGAGGGGTGGGACAGGTACAGTGGAAGGGTTCTGGAAGCAAAATCCAATGCAGAAAGAATATCTGGAACTGGAAGGAAGAAGCCAGAAAGGCGAGGGAGCAGCAAGGTCAGCACCCAGGGTGGGGGCTGACCAAGCGACAGAACACAAAGACCATTAGGCCTATTCTGCTGGCATTTTAGTATGTTAGTATGTCATGGAGGTGGGAAATCCCCACAAGGGCACCGACAGCTGTGACCAGCCATGATGAGGCCCCAGGAAATGGGTAGAGGACTCAGAGGAAGAGAAGCTACTCCTGATGTAGGACTCAGTTGTCTGGGGAGTGAAGTTTGTGGCAACTAGCAGTGGGAGAGGAGGTCAAAGTGCCTCTCAGGAAGCACTGCATGGTGGGATGGGAAGCAGATCCATAGGATTGCAAGGTTTACTGTAAGGATAGTAAGGCAGGAGGAACTGGATGTCATTTTCCACCTGGGGACAAATGACCTGGCAGGTGACAAGGTGGCAGTTGCCAGAATAATGGAGGATTTCAGGAAGTTGGGGAGGAGCCTAAAGCAGATAGCATGTTCCATCTCTTTCTCAGAGGTACTACCTGTCCATGACATGGGGAGGCTAGGTCATTTCTCATCCAGAAATTCAACTCCTATAGAAAGAATGGTATGGAAAGGAGGGTTTGGCTTCCTAGGGGACTGGGGCCCCACCTGGAAGGATCCAGCCTGTATACAGATGATGGTCTGCATCCATTTGGGAATGGGACTTTAGTCCTAAGTGAGAAGTTTGAATGCTTCTATGGCAAGCATTTAAACCGCCAAGGGTTGGAGCAAGGAAGGGCAAGAGGCTTAGTATCCCCCAGGAGCACATGCTCTACACAAGTACACAGCAAGTGGATAGACAAACAGAGGACATAATTCAACATAATGGCAGAAGACAGGGAGGACCAGGCAAAAGAATGCCAAAGGATAGGGGTGGGGGCTTAGGGCAATAGGACAGGGAGGAAGTGACATCCTTGAGAACCATGTGTGCCAATGCCGGAGCTTTAGTAACAAGATGGAGCACCTGGAGGCAACCATGGCACAGTCAGATCTAGACATTGCGGCTATCACAGAGACTTGGTGTAATGATATCCATGACTGGGAGATGACCATACCAGGGTACAATCTATTCAGGAGGGACAGGACAGGCAGGAACAGGGAGAAGTGGCATTTTATGTGAATGATAACATAAAGGCCACAGAGATTCAAGGGAACAAGAAGGAGGAGATACTGTGGGTTAAGCTTGATAGGAAAACAGGGTCAGCCATCATCACAGGGGTAATTTACAGACCACCAGCCCAAGGAGTAGACAGATAGGAGATGATGCTGGCTATCCAAAGGATGGTGCATAAGGGAAGTAGTGTTGTGGGTGACTTTAATATTCCAGATGTGGACTGGAGCCTCCCAGCAGCGGTGTTAGTCAGGAGCAGGTTTATTCTGGTCTCCCATCAGGAAGCCTTCTTTAAACAGCTAGTAATGGAACCCATATGACAGGTGGCACTACTGGACCTGGTGCTCACAAATGGGGACAGTGTGATGGGGATCACAGTGGGAGCACCTGGGGAACAGTGACCACCGTTAGTGTGGTTTAACATAACTGAAGGGGCAGAACCCAGCCACACAAAACGTGAATCCTGGACTATAGAAGAGCAGATTTGGGAAAAAGGAGAAATGCTTGGATAATCATTAACTAGAATAGGAAGGAAATAAAGGGTGTTGGGACGGTGGGCAGTATTCAAAACTGAGATAACAAGGGCAAGACAATTATGTAAAACAGGTTAGCAAGGGAACAGGAGGAAGAGACTGTTATGGTATTCCAAGGAGGTAGCGGAGAAAGTGAAAGTCAAAAATTGCATTCAAACAATGCAAAAGACACAGGCATAAAGGGACAGGGAGAAGTACCAGGAGAAGCAAAGGAGGCAAGGAAGGCAGTAAGGGAAGCAAAGCACAGCCAGAGGAGCACATTGCAAAATCAATGTTTAGAGGGACAAAACCTTTTAGGTACATAAGTGAAAAAGAAAGGCAAAGGAGGGATAGTGAGTTGAAAGGAAAGATGGGAGTAGAGTGGAGGATGACAACAGCAAAGCAGACATACTGAATAGATATTTCTGCTCAGTCTTTACAAAGGATGGGACAGGTTATGGGCTAGAAGGGAGTAGAAAGGGTAGCAATGGCACAGAAATGGATGCAAGGCCTTTTCCACAGGAATGGGTCCTACAGGAACTGGAAGGAATGAGAGTCATTAAAGCTATGGAGCCAGATGGAGTGCACCCATGGTGCTGAAGGAGCTAAGAGGTGGTGGCTGAACCTCTGGCAACCCTATTTAGCCAGTCGCTGGAAATGGGAAAGGTACCCAAGACTGGAGGACAGCTGATGTAGTCCTCCTATACAAAAGCATGAACAAAGAGGAAGCAGAAAACTACAGACCAGTCAGCCTGATGGCAGTAGTGGGAAAAATCATGAAACACTACTGAAGGAAAGACTAGTGGAACACCAGGTTGCCAGTGGTCTACAGGACCCTAGGCAGCATGGTTTTACAGGGGAAGGTCATGCCAGACTAACCTCATTGAATCTTTCAACTGGGTGACAAGGGAGGGCATTGGGGAGGGCAGTGGATGTGACCTACCTGGATTTCAGCAAGGCTTTTGACATTGTGCCTCATAGAATGCTGTTAAACAAGCTGGGGAGCATGGGAGTGGGTAGGACAGTGGTATGGTGGGTGGGAAACTGACTTGACTGGGACGACACAGAGGGTGGTGGTAAATGGCTGTCAGAGGGGAAGAGTAACCAGTGGGGTGCCACAGGGATCAGTGCTAGGTTCAGTCCTCTGCAGCATCTTTATCAGTGACATTACACTAGACCTAGAAGGAGAATTTGCCTGTTCTTTGATAACACAAAGATCTTCATCAGGGTGGACATGCGGAGGTGTGGATAGAATGAGGAGAGATCTGAAGAAGCTTGAACACTGGTCAAGGGAGTGGCAGTTGAGATTTTACACAAGGAAATGCAAAATAATGCACAACAGGCACAAAACCAAAGAATAACATTACAGCTGGGGTGGAGGCTATAGAATGCTCCAAGCAGGAAAGGGACCTAGGGGTTCTCATCTATGATGACTTCAATTAAGGAGTCAGTGTGACAAGGTGGCAGGAAAAGCAAACAGGATGCTGGGCTGCATAAGGAGGGGTATCACCAGCAGGAAAAGGGATGTCATAATTTCACTATTCAAGACACTTGTGAGGCCACACTTCAAGTGCAGTGATTAGTTCTGGAGGCCTTACATACATAAGACCATAAACAGGGTGAAGGCAGTTCATGGGAGGGCAACCAAGATTTTGCAAAGATTACATTACAAAATCTATGAGGACAGGATGAAAGAATATGTACTCCCTGGAAGAGAGAGGAGGGGAAATGATTGAGACATATAAGTATCTCATTGGGAGGAACAAGGTGCAGGAAAACACAATTTTTCATAGAAAAACATGTTTCAGGACTAGGAGACATGGGATGAAACTAGAAAGGGAGGTTCAGAGGGACATAAAGAACTTTTCTTAATGGAGAGGTGTTGGACAAATGAAACACCCTGCTAGAGGAGGCAGTGGGAGCCAAAATGATTACAGGATTTAAGAATGCATGGGCTGGGCATCAGGGATCCTGGTAGTTGGTGGGAAGGGTCAATCTAGTTCTAAGAAGCTTGAAGAAGCAAAGGATGTGTGCACATGGGCAGACTAGGTAGGCCATTGGCCAATATCTGTCAACATCTTTGTATCTGTGTTTCTATGTAGGTCCATCCTCAAAATAGTTCACAATCCTCCAGCTATTATACTACTAGTGTTTCAGAAGCTGAGAAGCAAGATCCTTTTCAGAGCAGGATCAATGGGCTATAGCTCAGTTACCCAGATAGAGCCTAAGAGTGGTCAGTTTCAAGAAGGAGGAACTGTCCAAGGAGGGACAGCAGAGGTCGACACTTCCTTAAGTTTACCAGTGACAAAACAGAACAAGAATGCTGAACAAGTACAGAAGAAATAAATGAGATTAACATCTCCTCACCTATTCTCGTGGACACTGAGTTTCTTTGTTACATAAAGGTTTATCTTTCATTCATACTTAGGACATGCAACCCCTAGATCTATATTTGGATTTTACCACCTGACAAGAAACCTTATCTTTAGAAATTTTTTCCACAAAATTGAGATGGGCAGGCAAACGGAATCTCACAGGACCAAGGTGAACTATTGCATTATTTACAAGATTCTGTAGTAACAGCACTGGATACTCCCATGATATTGGAGATGAGCACTTTGACTTGTGATATGAACCATTTGATGAATTTTCATCCCAGATCTATATTTAACCCACCTTATAATCAGAAGGTGGCAGTTTTGAATGCCAATGTGACGAGGACTTCAGGCTGTTACTAGCCAACCAGCCTACATCCTTATCTTCAAACATTTCTAAAGAAAAAAGGAAGCCTTTCAAAGGTTGGAACAGGATACAACAATCACAATAAAACCAGCCGATAAGAGGGTTCTATTGTTGTCATAGACACAGTGGATTATATTGCAGAAGCACAAAGACAGCTTTCTAACTCACTGCTCTATAGAAAATTTCCATGTGATCCAGTGCTTAAGTTTAAGAATGATACTGAGTTATTTCTCAGGGCCAGTATAGAAAAGGGGTAATCACAGAGCAAATTATGATTTTTTAATGATAGAACATCCTATTTGTGCAACATTTTATTTGCTCCTAAGATCCATAAAAGGTTGCAGAACTCCCCACCCGTGTCGACCTACTGAGGTTGTAATTGACTCCTTTATGAAGCCACCATCGAGAGTTGTGTATGGTCACATTAAGGATTTAGTCACCACATTGTGGTCACATGTTCAGATAGTGGACACATCCTAACCATGTTGGGGATCTGCAGGTGGATCAAGATTGGTGGTTAGTGTCCTTAGATGTGGTGTCCTTGTATACTGTACTAATGTCCCTACACAGGGGATTGGAGGCACTCCGCTATTTTTGGATATCAAAACAACTTTGAGTCAAGATTTTAAATATTTCTTCATCCAGTGTGTTTCCTTTGTATTAACATTGAGTGTTTTTCTTTTTAAGATGAGTTCTGGCTGCTTATTAAAGGTACTCCGAATGGGCTACACTTGCTCTGAATTATGAGAACCTTTATTTAGGTTACTGGAAGTAAAATATGTCTATAATCTGGAGGTAAATCCTTTTCAAGAGACACTTTTCTTGAACCAATATTGCTTGGAGGCAGTGCTGCCTTGGAGGCATTCCATGTCGGGCCCTCCTAGGTGACTCATTGGTTAATACTTTCTGAAGGACAGTAACTGAGATTACCCGCCTCTTGCAGCTGATTGGTTACATGCAACTGCCTTGAAGGCAGACTACTTGATCCTGCCCTCTGCTGTGTCTCATTGGATTATATTTTATGAAGGACAGTAATTAATTTCTTGTTGCATTGCTTCTTGTTTGATACTGCTTTGGAGAAAGAGCGTTTCTGTGCAGCTTTGCTGGAATCCTCATTGCTCTGTTGATTCTCCTGTGTGAAGGTAATTCTTTTCAATTGTTTCAATTGTAGTACTTCTTTGGAAGAGAGCTTTTCAGTGTATGTTTGCTGGCTTGCCTCGAGTCAGCTCTGCCACTCAGGCAGACCATTTAATCCTACTCCCTACTGTTTCATCGATTACTACTTTCTGAGGACAGTAACTTCTTGCTTTGATTGGGTGAGGTAGGCTGCCCCTGTTTGGTTGACATACAGAAGGTGTTTTTCAAATCTTTTATTTTTTTTTCTTGTTGATTTGCTTCCTGTGTGGTACACTTTGGAGAAAGCTTTTCAGTGTAGGTTAGTTGGAATCCCAATTATTCTGTTGATTCTCCTTGTGAAATAACAGTCTGTCTGCACAAGGACACTCCATTTCTTCTGCTGCAGTTTTGAAGAAAGTGCTCTTCAAATTATACTAATCTGTTTTGGGGACCATCTATCATCCTAGGATCTTCTCTGGACTGCAATAGTAAGTTTATGCTCATTTTCACATCACTACTACTATGCCTTATGTTATACAGTACAAACAAGTGGGTATAAACTGTGAAATGGGGCAATAAAAAAATTGCCAACATCCAACAATCTTCTCGCGGACTGCAACAATAACTTTCATAGTATTGCAGTGCACTACGTCAAGCCCTTATGTTATAAAAAGTGCGCATGTAAGCATTAATCACAGATGAAGGTGGCATCTAATGGGAGTTAATGCATGGTTGGGACCACAGGCCTGAGGCGGAGGCCAAGTGCACATAATGGTCCAAATCCATACATTAACTCCCCATTAGATGCCACCTTCAGAGGATTAAATGTAATTTGTAACATGGAAAGTACAAAGCAAGTATTGCTTACATAGTGATTTCTTTGTTGCGACAGGCACATGAGCTGAACTCTACGTTGCCTTCCAGTTTCTTGCTTTAGCTGTCTTACTTTGTAAGCTCTGTCTATCTACAGCTATGCATGCACGGTGTACAGTGGACATACAGTAATGTGGTGTGTACCGATTTGGGCAGACTTAAAACTTTCGTTTAGATTCTAGCAGCTACATTACACAATCGTTGTAGCTAGAAATTTCGTCCTTTTGTTGGCTGCTATGTTGCTGCCCATCTGTTTACAGGTGAGTTTTATGCCGTAGTGACTTCTGGGAAATAGTTTACACTGCATCGCTTATTTTCTGAACTAGTTCAGTGCAGTTCTGTAGTGGACTCTGTCCCACTGTCATCACTGTTCCGACCAATAGGTGGCGCTTCTTACATTCGATTCCTGTTTTAGCATTTCTCTGTTTGCTACCCTGCTACTTTTGCCTCCGTGATATCACATCACCACTATCATATGCCTGCCTTTCCACGTCACTAAACACTTGTTCTGTGCCTCCAATACATATGTTCTCTGGTGTCCATCATTAGCAGTGGTGCACTCCTCTGTGGACGACACCAGACAGCAGTTTTACTCACCACTTGACTGGTTTTCCGACTAATAGGTGGCGGTTTCCACAGAACGAGCACATTTTCCCTTTTGGTGTCAATCTGTGTTCCTACTGCCACCTATTGGTCAAACTGTCAGCAACTTTTTGAGGCTTCACTTCTCAGACACTTCTCAGGCGCGTTCACGCTCTCAATAGGGCATTATTGGTGTGAGCGTTCTAAAGGCAACACGGCATTATAGTGCCATAATGCCGTGTTGCTCTTGCACCACCTGACT
Source organism: Neoceratodus forsteri (assembly GCA_016271365.2). Lineage (NCBI taxonomy): Eukaryota > Metazoa > Chordata > Ceratodontiformes > Ceratodontidae > Neoceratodus > Neoceratodus forsteri. The sequence continues at coordinate 795,226,542 of CM028131.1, forward strand.
GTGTTTCACATATCACGTTCCTTGCCTGGACTCCTGATATTTCTCCCATGTTACAAAACTGTTAAAGCAGTTGCAAAAGATTACCAATCTGTCTTTTGTTGGACCATGTGTCATCTACAATCCTCTGGACTGCAATAGAAACTTTCAACAAATTGTCAGTTCACTACTACAAGGTCTTATTTTTTTGGGGGGATATATTACTAATGAATTTCACAGTTCACTCTGAGGTCATGCACTAAGTTCAAGATATTTCCTAGAAATCTTAACCTGTTTGCAGTGATCTTGTAAAGGTTCATAAAATGTATACAGTATGTGGTGAAGAAAAGAAAAGTAATAGCTGTATTTCATTTCACAGTTAACTCTGAGATCCTGCTCCTTGTTCTAGATAGTTGCTACAAACCACATTGGGTTTTATTTTATTTAAGTGAATCTGGGAGAATTCATGTAAAGACTGGACCCATATTCTAGGACAGGAATTAACAACTGATTCACCAGCCTTTCCCTTGTTTTAATTGTAAAACACCCAGATGATCTCCTCAAGGCTCCTAGTCTTTGATTGGCCTTACTGACTTGTTGACAAATATGATCAGTGTATTTTAATCTTGAACCTACTACACTCTAAATATCTATAAAACTCCACATTTACAAGTAGGATGCCATCTGTCAGTCTTAATTGTATGGCAGGAATATCAGACCCAACACCTGTTGAAAAGATCATGTATTGTGTTTTCTTAACACTGATTTGCAAAGCAGAGTTAACAAACCACTCTTCCATAAGTGTCAAATCACTCTGAAGCTGCTTTCCCAGCTGATTGTAGCTATTAGACGATGACACAGTACAGTGTCATCAGTGTATAGCCAGATCACACCTTCAGATATTACAGACACTATATCATTAACATATATGTTGAATAATAGGGAACCCAAGATTGATCCCTGGAATACCCTCTTCCAACACCTACCAAATCTGAAGCCGCTGTGGCACCCACAACCACTAAAGAGCACATACAGGCTCACAGTGAATCCAAAACCCACATCTGACTAACTGTCTCCATAAGGCACTGGCCAAATGCATACGTCTAGAAATTTCACCTTAGGAGGGTACCATATAAGTTAAAATAAGTAGAACCCTGGTGACTAGTGGTCCCTCCCTTATCTGTTCCACATGTAATTGTATTAAATAATTAAATTATCCCTGGTGGCTAGTGGTCCCTCCTCCACTGAGTAATAACCCACCCTGCTGCCAGCCGCAGAAATGTACAGTAACCCCACCCCACCCCACCCTCATCTCTATATCTCTTCCTTTACTCCACACACTCCTTATTATCCTGTTAAAAATCTCTAGTGGTCTGATGTTCTTCTTTTTTTTTAATTTTAAACCCCCTCTGAATCTGATCCTCCCCAGTTCCCAATCCCATTCCCTGGTGATGCAGTCCCCCCAGCCTCCCCAGAGTCAGATGTCCCACGCCAGCAGCCACAACCCGGCTCCCACCACCATCCTAAATCCTGGCATGGCAGCAGCAGACCAGCACAGCCCTCATCTCTCCTCCATGGCGGCCCAGATTGAGCTGTTATTGAAGCTCATTCATTGATAGCTCAGTCGGCGGGCCAGCCCTGGAGGAGAGAAGAGGGTTGTGCTGGCTTGCTGCCCTGTGCCTGGATTTAGGATGATGGTGGGCCGGGGTTGTTGTGGGGACATCTGGCTGCTTTGGAGGCTTGGTGGAAGGGCACTGAATCACCACCCCATTCAAAATAATCTAAACCCAGACTAAAAACTGTTTGGTCCTTCCTTACTGCATTGTGAAGAGAGTTTTGTCAGTAAGCAGAACAACTTTAAAAACAGTGTATAAGAAAGTTGATTTGTTCTGAACTGGCATCTCGTTTACAGCGCTGGGAGGATCTTGCTTTCCATCCTACTTCTAGCTGAATGGTCCAAATTGCATTAATGATAAGAGACATGCTTGCCCCAAACAGCAAAGAGCCACTGGCTAGAAAAGGTTTAAACCAGGATCCTTGGTGAATTTAATTTCCTAAACTGTGACACAAACTGTGCAAAAGTCCAGAATGACCCTGGGTCTGATGAAATGTGTTTTGGAGACAATCATTATCTGTTGACATAATCCAAATCCCCAAAATGAGAAACATTTGACTTCCATCTCCAATAAACCAAGACAACTTTAAACAATATTCAGCTCCCCAAAAGATTAATATTGTCTTATGTTGATCTATTGTCTGACAAATAAATACTTCCAAAAGCTGAGCCTACTTCAGAAGATCTGCAGGCACTTCAGTTTTAGTGAGAATAGATTTTTCCCATCCTCAAATCCAGCGATTAGAGTTGCCACAGCTGCATCCTTCGTTTGATGAGGAGGAGTAGCGAGTAAGCATCTGTCTTCATAGCTGACACCATTTCTGGCTATTAGACAACTGGCGGGGCATATGAATGGCAGCTGGCCCCTACCTTCTCTCCCCAGGGCTAGAGTGCCTCACTGCTGTGATGTGTTCGACCCAAGATGGCCCCAGTATGGTATGCTGTAGGCTCACAGGAAAATCCTGGTCTCTTGCATAGCAGTGAGCACATTGTACTACCACCATGTTACTGTCCGAGTCTAGTGAAGATAGCTTAATATGACATATGTCTTACCCATACTGGTATCATTGAGGATGGGGAGGGGCATGAATGTTACTAATAAATGTAAACACAGGAATCGAGTTGGGGCATGGACCTACATTATTAATAACGTAATCATGGGGTATCAGGGCATGATACTATATTATTACTATTGTAATCATGTCAGCATGAAACTATTATTATTTTAATAATGTGATCAAGTGGGATTAGGGACCATGGCATGTTGCCGCAAACAGGCAACTATCCCAGAGGAGACCTGGCTGGTCTAAGGGTACTTTAATTTCTCTCTCTGGAAGAATTCTGAGAATTGCCATTTATGTGGTTGTGGCAGCTTGCATATGCCACATAGCCCCTATTTCCTTGTCACAGCCCATTTCTGGGTGAAGGGTGTACCGAGCTCCGTTTGGGGCAGAGTCTCTCCATTTGACACAGACTGCCTTTGAGAATCTCTCCTGGTGAATCTTTAGGTGCAAGGGCACTTTGCATCATTCTTTGTGGCACAAGGCCCCTGCAGCCTGCTGGGAGCTTTGAGAATTGGGCCAACAATCTCCTATTGTTTCCAGTGTGTGTGTGTGTGTGTGTGTGTGTGTGTGTGTGTGTCTGTCTGTCTGTCTGTCTGTTTTGTTTTGGTAACTGGTTAAGGCCAGATAGCCAGTAGCCACAACTGCCTGTTTTCAGGGTAACTCAGGAGCACTGGAGTGGTTAATCAGTGACTTGTTCAGAGTCACATAGTATGCAAGAGGATGTTTGGAAATCAAACCCACATCTGCTGGATGTACTAAGCTCCTTCACAGCTCATTACTCAAACCTATAAACTATACTGCCAGTCCTTTTTCCTCACTTTATTTGCCATTTTATAGTATTTTATTATTTTTGACAGCAGAGTCTGTCTCTGTCAGCTAATGTCTGGCATGTGCCTCCCCATACACAGTCTCTGACTCATCCACTCAGTCCAGTGATTTTTTTTTTCTTAGTGTTCCCTTCCTGTCTTTCTTCTTCTGTTCTCCTGCCTCTCCTGAGAAGAAAAGCTGAAAATGGAGCAGCAAGGTTCCTGATCCGAGCACAGCACCAACATGAATGATCCCACTCTTAGCAGAGATGCAATAGGTGCAAAGATCAGAGCTGCCCTACTATATATACAGTTCTTCAGTTTCGCATGTACAAACTGGAGTATCTATGTTGTGCACAGACTCTCCTTGGCACCCTTCGACCTCTTCTAGCTTGTCTTAAGCCTGTCATATTATAGGCATGCAAGCTGGGAAGCTGAGAGGTAAAAAAAAAAGAACACAGAGCTGAAATCCAAGTCAAACCAGCAAGGTTCAGCTTGGGTGTATGGAAAACTGACGCATGAGTTTGGGTGGCTCAGATTCTGTGGGAGAGTTTTGGCACATCACTAATCTCTTCCCCAAAGATATGTTTGGGACTCCAGATACTTTCCGATCAAGTGAAGCCTAAGAGGGGCTGCCTGTGTATCACATTCATCTACATCTCCATCAAACTATCCTCTTCAGCATGGCTGCCTCCCAGTCTATTAGAGCTCAGCAACCCTCCAGTGCCAAAACAAAAAATAGGATCCATTCATTGGGACCATTCAGACACCCATGCCATGAGACTTCAGCATGCTATTTTGAAGACACATCATACCATAAGCTAGTGGATCGTCAGATTCCTGGTGTCTACACTTGAGACCAGAGTGTTCCATCTTATGCTTCCACTACAAGCAGGAACTCTATGTAACCATCAGCGCTTCAATCCTCCTGCTGATCCCTAGTCAGATCCTCGTGTACTGGCTGCTTGGTTTCAGTCTCTCAAAGACTATATGCTTCAGATGCATCAAAATCTGTCAGGCCAGATGAACTCCTCTGCCTCCTTGCTTCCATTAAAGATTGCAACCACTAAGCTCACCTTCCTCCTGATTCAATATTTCCCAGTTCTTCTCAGTCATCTAATCATCCAGGTGCGTGGTCATCCATCTTGACTGATTCTGACCCCAGCATTCCTGACTCAACCTGTTTCAAGTCTACAGTGGTAGCCACAGACATTGCAAGCAATTTCAGATATTTTACAAAATTTCTGAAGAGTTTCTCTCTGCTGCCCCTACTGTTTAAATGCAAAAGCATCAGATATTTCTGGAAATATCACAGACATTTAGGAAATAGCTTGCAGTGTCTGTGGCTACTACTGTACCTTCTACACCAAACTAAAGCCCTTTGGTTCTTCCTTCACTGCCTTTACCACCCGTAATGCCATCAAAGCTTCTTCATCTACATTTAAATGACTAGTATGGCATTGTTCAACTCCTGTTAACATTACTGTTTTCTAGCTGTTACTATCAGAACATCCTTTTATCATCTCTTTATGTTTCTGAAGATGTGGACCTTCTGCTATGAAAAGAAATAGACAAGTGTTTTCACAGGCCCATTTCCTTGACCACTATTCTTAACTTAGCAAATAAGCCCCATTGGAGTCACCATTCAGAACATCAAATAGAAAAGGAGGCTCAGGAGAAACAAAACCATAGCCATGCTCAACCAACAAGACAATAAAAAGACGTCTTGAAAAAGTGCCAGGACAGCATGAATCATTGATGGTGTTCTTTGCAGCTCGGAGGTGCTATTCCATTTTATGTGCTTTTCTAAATGACTGTGTGAAGTCTTTAACGATTAAAGGCTTATTTCTTGTGTCTGAGATTGTGGACTGCATTTTTCTCCCCTCTAACCATTTTGAGCCTGCTTTTCTTTTTATTACCATCAGAACTTGATTGGAATGAGAAAATATTTATCTGCTCCACATGTATCTTCCATATCCAGTATCAATTTTCTTATACCCTTGTAGGACTTTTCCTTGGATTATGTAAGGATCAACAAAGCTATTTGCATCAGACTTGCAGGGTGGGGGCATGCCTTGAGAAAACTTGTATTTCAGATACCTTCCAATTACCCCTATGCACTTCTCTCCTGGCACCTGTTCAGCCATTTTGGAATGTTTTTCTAGTGTTGTTCATCTAACCATTGGTTGTATAGTAGCCCTAAGTCATTTTGTCTATTTTCTGAATCACATTGCTGGAGTCTGCTAAGCAAATAAAATGGTTCTTATGTGTATCATCTGTTTATTATTTTCTTTGATGATTCTTCTACTCCCATTGCTGCAGCCAGTAGACTGAGCTGCACAAAATTAATCAATGCACTTCACTTACCGCTGGCTCAGAACCATTGGCCCCATCAAGTATCTTAAGTTCCTTGACATAGAACTAGAATCACTTCAAATGGAAGCAAGACAACCAGAAAAAACTAACTGATATCATCACTTTCATTTCTGCTATCTCCTCCAGATCATCCTGTACAGGAAGAGAATTCCATCTTTATTGGTTACCTGACTTTCGCCATGCATAGCATTCCTCAAAGCAGATCCTTCATTTCATACTTACTAGTCACTGCTTTATCTGTGTTTTTCCTGGACCACCATATCACTATTTAAGCTGCAGCAAATCTGAGCTAAGCATGTGGTCTTTCTTCCTGAAGCAATGGACAGCATTTCCATTTTTCTCAAAGATGTTAACCTGCATCATGGCGTCTTCACCAATGCTACACCTGCATTCAGCCTTGCTGCTCTGAATAATGACTAGTTTGTAGCTTCATGGCCTCCAATTGTGACTGTTTCCTTACCATCTACCATTTCTTCTCTACCTATGCCTCTCAGGCAAATGACTCACCAACCATCAGTGGGCACACACCCTAATGATACATGGGCATACAGCCTCCAAGAAGAATTGGACACGTGCCCTCTCTGTCCCTCAAGGGCCCACTGCACATTCGACTTCTTGCTTCATACTTAAATTGTCAGTATGCTTTCACCCTCTGTGCTTCATGTTACAATGAACAGTACACTTAAACCTTCTATGGCTTTGTATTGCAACAATCAATATGTTTTGCCCACTACAACTTCATACTGCAATTCATCAATGCTCCACTGGAATGGTTTCTCATTTTGCATCCAGTTATTAGTCTCTTCCATCAATTATGCAATTTAGGAATCCAATTCCTGCTATCACTGAATGTACCAAATAGTCCATTGTCTCTACAGTCTGCCTATAAGATATTACTTCATAGTCTCAAGAAAAGCACTCCCATGAAACCAAACTGAAGATAATCTAATGGCATGGGCTTCTTCTAGAAATGTATTCCTCCACTCTGGCTTCTGCTGTTATCCCAGACTGGATGCTGCAGCTGCCATGGCATTAACATTTTAGAATTCAGATGCCTATGTGATGTTTTCCTTTACTTCAACAATGTTTTCACCTCAGCAACATCTCTCAACAACCAGTCAATGGAAATCTGCATATATCTTGCTTCTCAAGCCTGCAAAATTAGCTGCCTCACTTTAAATTCATTGCAAATATTATCCTTCTTACACCCAATCATGTTCCATCCACATCTTGGATTGCTGAACACAGTATCATGCTTCTCAGCCTTCAGCCATATCACCACTACAAACAGAGGAAGATAGTAATGACAACATCATGGCTTAGTTTCCTTCAGGTAACTTCTTACCTGTATCAGGATACACACCACAAGCTTACACTGGTCATACCTTTCACCTCAGAGCAGCCACTACAGCATCACAATGTAACACTCTTGGTTGCATCATCAAAATTCAAGCTTCTGGTCATCATCGGTTTTGAATCATACATGAAAATCCAGACTCAGAACTCTGCCTTGATTACTGCTGCATCTCCTCACTATAAGCCATGCAGGATGGCAGATCCAATTCCATGGTTCACCAGGGTTCCCCACTGGGGGAGTGGGGTTCCTCTCCTGCATGCATCGGTTCCTCACTTTGTGAGTTGGAGGATCTGGTCGCTGCTTTATCAGTAGATATTTTGGTATCTTTCTGTAGTCTCCATAATTTCCTGTAGCCTCAAGATCTCTTCTCTTGGCTCCTCTTCTAAGACTGGAAATACTCAGAGAGCATGGCCAATGCAACATCATTACACATGACACATAACCTCAAACATGGCCAGCTGCCACATTAAATTAAAGTGAAACAGTCAGCATGAACAGTCACACATCTAAGTGTAGGGCTGGTCCCAATTTGCAGTTGTAAGCAAAACCTTTTTAATTACTGTTTATTGTAGTATTGGAGATTGCATCAGACTGAGTTGGCTAACTTCAAATTGAGTTTGCTGTAACCAAATTCCCAGAATCATCTGTAGCTGATGTCAAAGCTGGGCTGCAGCAGTAATAGATTCAATTGGCAGGAGCTCCACCCACAGAGGAGGTAGCACAACATGGTGAGAGGCTAGATGCCATGTAGGTTCCACACTGCAACAGCTCCCAAAAGACTCACTTCCCCATCCAGAATTGCTTCAAAGTCCTGTCAAAATACCTCTCTGATTTATAAAAAGTATTTTCTACTGCTTTTCTTTTACCTCCCTTCTATATTATGCCTACAATGGAGAAAGCTTCAGTTCAGGATGAAATCATCAAGAAAAATAACAAAGCCTTCTTAGCATTCAGAATAATGGTGGCAAAACCAGAACTGAAACAAAATTCAATCAATCAATCAATCAATACTTTAGTTATAAAAGGCACCTTTCTAAAAACAAGGCACCTGTACACCACATTGTAAGATAGTATTAATAAAACAATAAATTAACCACACTAATAAAATATTAAAATCATTATGTGCTTGTTTAAAGATATGTTTTAAGTGCTCCTTAAAAGTTTCGATGGTGGGCAATCTCATACCTGACGAGGTAGAGAATTCCATAGGGTCGGGTCCACTGGAACAAACAAAAGGCTACAAAAGACAGCCTCATCCTCCATACTAACAAGAAAAGCCTCTCAATGATGAAGCTAAATACCCTGGATAAACTAGAAAACAAAATACAAACAAGGTGGCAGCTCAATTTTCAACCAATGCTCAAGGCATTTACCCTCTGTTCCAGCCAAATTAACTTACCAGAGGCAGCACCAAACAACCTGGGCAAGATTTAGTTGAAGTGAGGGCTGAAGATTTTCAGTCTTTGGGTGACCAGCCTAAGGCATCTACGGTGTGTTGCTGGATGCCCTTAGCCCAACAGCAGGTGAAAGCAACAAGGTCCCTACAACAGTGTTCAATAGCTGCCGATACAGTGGATGCCAATAAAGCAACATCTTCCAGCAAGGATCCAAAGGGCTATATCTCTATTCCACAACCTTTCACTGAGGCCAAACAAGATGATGACAATGATTCAGTAACACCAACCCATGAAGCATCAGAGGACCCTTGACATCTGAGCTACAATTGAAACAAGGGTAAGTCAAAAATTTTTAACTCTACCTAACAAATGTTGAATCAGTAAATGACAGCCAGCCGGTGGTACTGGACACCTTACCTCGTGCTACATCAGTGACCTGTGTTCAGGAAAGAGCATCGGCCACTGGGGGTTGGCAGGGAAGGGAAGGATTAAGCATCAAGGACTGCTCTCTTTCTCTGCGGGGACCAGCTTTTGGTGAATGACTGGCCCTAGCAGAGGCTGGAGTTGGTGTGCTGAGGCTCAAGAAGAGGGGAATATGTGGCAGATGCACAGAGGAGTGCATGCAGTAGTGAGCTTACCCTAGGCATCATTGCAAGCTTCCACCTCAAGGGGTGTGAAATGGAGGAGAAAAGCAGGCACTGGTGGACAGAATGATCAGATACAAGCAGGTGCTGCCTCCACAATGGGCAGTTACCTTAGCACCAGATTCATGTGTGATAGCGGATTGGGGTTCCTGATGCCCTGCCAAAGGAGGCACAGCTGTGAGGTCAACCGAGAGGTATGCTGCGAGTGGAGAACAGGGCTGGGGATCAGCCACCAGTGCCAGGAGGATAAACAAGAGTAGCTACAAAAAAAAAAAAACAGTAAATGATACTGTGCAAGAAGGCATTATTTTCAAAATACTATGGGCATAAATATTAATGATAACTTTGGGAACAGGCTAGTGATGGGAAAATTAATGCTGAGACGTCTGACTCTGATGAAGGTAGAGAACAAGAACAATCAAATGGTGGGTATGGTACCCCCCACATGGGGCAAATCTTCATTTGCTCAAATAAATTCTGGCCCAGATATTCAAACTGCACCCAAAAAAGTGTGCAACAGCAGGAGCAAGTGCAAGTCCACTGTGTCCATGTGCAAAAGAACGTAATATTTAAAAACTCGCATGAGGTCAAGATGCGCCTGCAGCACATGACTGAATATCGCACCACCTGCCCCATAATGCAACCAGGGATGAGCAGTTGTGGAGTTCAGATGTGCCACAGTGCAACCAGGGATGCTCAGTGGAGCAGGACAACAGTGCAACAGCACAGCCAGGGATGCTCAGGGACAGGATGGAGGGCCCACCACCCATGCCACAGATGGGCAGAGGAGAACACAGCAGAACAGACATTGCCCCACACCCCATGCACTGCACATCCAGTGGAGAGCCAGAATAACCACCAGCCCATGGGTGCCAGCAACCAACCCACAGCCGGGGCATGGTGCCCCAGCACATCCCCTGGCAAGCTATGACAGGCACACAGGAGGGACGACCACCCCATGCACACCATCCCACCAATGCAGAGCACACCCTGCACCATGATCCCCAGTCACCCTGCTCAGGAGCAGTGTCACCAGTGCAGGATACCCCATGCATGCCACCACCCCTCTGTGACAATGCAAGGACACACCGACCCAGCACTGGCCACAACAACCAGTGCAGACCCCACAGTGGTGCATGGAAGCATGCACCACACAGGATGCAACACAGTGCATGGACAAACACCCGCTCATACCCAAGGGCACACAACACAGGGACCCAGTAGTGGGCAAACTAAGCCCCAGCGTGGTGGCAACGGAAACTGCTTATACATGACCAGCACCCCTCCATGGCACAGGAGGGCCAGCCACCCTGCACAGGCACTGTGGAGCTGACGCCACCAGCATTTTCCAAGAGTACAAGTGACAGACAGTGGTGCACATCCTCTCGACACACACAAAGTGACAGCATGGAGGTGGGACAACAACAGTGGAGGCCACAGTGTCACCTGAGGCAGACATGCACCACACCAGTGACAGGAGGTAACCAGCATTGTGCTGGGTACAGTGGCTGTCCTACAGGAACAGCCACTACTGACATGCCACTAGACCGTGCATGTCACAGACATGCATTGTGTCAGCTGCACAGGCCATGGATGGTCTGACAGGTGTGCATGGACACAGGCATGCACCATGGACCACTGCACACAGTCATCCAGTGCACAGAACCAACACACACGCTACAGACAGTGACTGATAGCCTCCCACACCATACTCACATCCCCATGGACACACACATGCACATGACTGCACCACTCCTGATGCCATGCACACCACTGCAGCTGAGCACCTATAGCGGTGCAAATCAGAGACTACCACAGTAGGCATATCAAAGGAAATGTATTTAAAATAGCAAACAAAACTATATACAAGTATTTACAAAAGGTTTGGAGCTAGGGCCACAAACAAGGTGGGAGTGGAGTAAGGGCAGGGTGAACAAATGGTAGAGAAGGAGGGTGTGAGCGTGTGTCCAGGGGGTAGGAAATCAGGGCCATTGCCAAGCTCAATGGGAGCCCCTCTTCCGCTCTGGCTTCTCCTCCCGCCATGACATCGATAGACATCAAGTCTGTTCAGGTGTTCAGGTATCTCGGTGATGCCCTGGCAGCCTGTAGAATCTCCCGCAGTGCCACCCTGATCTCCTGCAGCTGCCATCCATCTAGGACAAGGGAGCAGAGTGAATAGGTGTGAATGCACAGCCTCATGCAGCCTACCCATTGTGCATGGCATACGGCCATGGGACATGCCTCTGTGATGGTGTGTGACCACCCACAGTGATCATGTCCACAAGACCTCCCACCCAGGCACACACAGCCATGTGGACTGCTGCACACCCACTGACCAAATTCTGCACAGCACCACTGTGGCTGTTCAGTGACATGGCTATGAGGTGCAAAGGCAGTGGCACAGCCATGTACCCGATGCATACATGGACCACCATTGGCGACTCCCAGACATGCAGTGCCACTGGACAGTGCTGACTGTAACAAGTTGAGTGCATGGCAGTGGTGTCAGTGGATGGTGGCCATGCCCTGCTGCCCACCCTGTTACACAGCATGCAATAGTAATCATGGATGTAAGGCACTCACCATTATCAGGCTGGTCCCTGCACCTGTCTTGTCCAGTAGCCCTCTCAGCCTGCTGTTCACCTTGGTGCATCCTCCCCTTCCTACCTGCCAGTGCTCCTCTGAGCCTAAGGTGCAAACAGGGAGAGAGGAACATCAGTACAATCCAGTAGCAAAGTCCCCTGCCCCACGTGAGTGTGCAATCCCACACAGCCATACCCATCCCCCACCGAATACCACCATCATGGCCAGCACTGGATGGCCCCCCATGTGCTGGACACAGGCCACTGTGATACCCATATGGACATTAACAGTGTATGGATGGGGCACCTACCTGGCCTTGGCTGTGCTCCTCCTGGCACATGCCCACAGGTGGGCAAGCTTGTCTGGGTCTCACCACTGCAGGTCACCATAGCAGTGCCTGCACTGCCCGCCATCCTCTCCATGCCTGTGGCCCCTCCAGGGCCACCGCCACCTCCTCCCACACTGCAATCCTGGCCCTGTCCGGGGTGCCTCCCAAATAGGGCAGCGCATGGGCTCCACCAACTGGACCAGATTGGCCAGTTCAAGTTGGCTCAGATGGGCGCCTTCTCCTTGCCATCCTGTACAGTTGTGATATCAAAATGGCACTCTGTGGCACGTGTTCACCATTTGCGGATACTGTGCAGTACTGCACTGTCATTCCCATCACACTGTCACCAAACAGTGCGATAGAGAGTGCACCCATGTGAACACATAGTGCCTAGGGGCAATGGTCGGCACAGGGTCAGGGTCTCTTGCACACGGACCGCTGATGCGATTGGTACTGACCGTGCGCAGCACATTAGGACACCTGTGTGCCACTTCCTGTAATGGCCTACCATGCTGTGGCCCAAGTGCCTCACGGTGCCCCAGTGCCAGAGCACCAATACATTTGAACAGCACAGTAGCACCACTGGCACAATGGTGGCCATGCCCTGCATTGCCTTCCGCACACAGCACATCAGCAGCGTGGAAGGCATAGGTGTCATCACCCCGAGCATGTGCCATTCGGAGTCCACTGCACATGTCACAGAAAATGCGCCTGCCTGAGCATGTTCAACACAACTGCGCAAAGTGCAACAGCGAGATATTCAGCCAGCATATGCAAATCAGCTAATCAGTCATTCAATGGCACAGATACTGCATTTGCATCCACTTATAATGCGCCTTGCCTCATTTGCATGTGTTCCACTATAAAAATGTGACATTGGGCTGCAGTGGCCATAGTCTGTTATTGCAGTCTATTGTGGTGAGTTGCATGCTGTTTGGGAGTGTGGACTGTGGTGTGTGAGACATGCATAGGACTGCACAGTCACAGGTAACACCTGCCATTCCCACCAGATGAAGAATGAGCGTTTGTAAGGTGGAGGAAGAGGAACAGAGACATGGGAGGAAGGAGGCCTAACTACAAACAACATAGATGATTGGCATGCTCATAAGCAAGAAATGCTCTTACACCATTGATTCTTGTCTTACAAAATTTTATTTGGTTTTAGAAGATCCCAACGTTTCACCTAAATAATTAGGCTTCTTCAGGGAACTGTAAAACATATGAAATATTTAAAATCAAATTTCTTGTTTATTTTATATGAACCATTCACATTTGTTTGAAGACTTATATTTAATAATATGCAGTTTATATTTGTTTCCCTATTTATATTACATGTTTTAACATTTTTAAATATTGTATACACAAGATAAATTAATATATTTACTGCTGCTCTATGAAATAGGACCACCTGCAGTATGCTTAATTAGATATGTTTTCCTTACTTTACAACACTGCCAATAGAGTCCAAAAATGACTGCCATGTCTTGCTGAGGTGAAATTGTCTCAGATGCTCACTTAAATAAAATAAATTAAAAAGAAAATATGAATTTACATTCATTAAATCACTTACTATTGATTCATTCATTTTAATATATTACAATTGACCTCTTTCATAACTCATATTTTGTTATTCTTATAAATGAAAGCCTTTTTTCGTAATATTTTTCTGTGAAATACAAAAATATATAATAAAATATAGTAAACAAGGAAGAAAAGAAGGTCACTTCATAAGCAGTAAAAGTTTAAATCAGTTTCCATATCTAACTCTTAATATGAGTGTGTTAACTTGTACAATGCGCTAAAACAACATTAGTTACTTAATGCTTCATTTGTTACCAATTATTATAAATGTAGAACATTCAACACTTATCGTCCATGCTTTAAAATGTCCTTTGTACTCTCAGATTGTTTTACGCATTCAAAAGACACTGTCATCTATCATAGCATTCATTCATCTGTCTATTTGCTTTACTAGTCCTTTAATGACTGTATTATAATTCTAAATTATGTTGTAATAACATCAACTATCAAATCATTCAAATTACTCAATGGATGTAACACAAATCACCAGCATGGGTGAGCTTATTACTTAATCCTTTTAAAGTCGATTCACAGTTGTTTCTTGGCATTTAGAATACACGGTCATCTAGTGTTACTCTCATTCATCTATCTACTAGCTTTTCAATCATTTAATAACTTGATTGTAATTATAAATTAGATTTTAACTTCAGCTTTCAATCCATGTAGATTGCATTAAATTTGTGGCTTAATATACCAGCATCAATTAACTTATTCATTAATCCTTTTGGAATTAGCCCACAAGAGCTTCCTAGTACTCCTTAAATATTTACCATGAACTAAATTCTAATTTAATTGTTCTGGCATGAAATAGCCTTCAGCCATTCATTATCCATTGACCAGGGCCGCTGCTCAGCGGACGGCGTGCTGCTGCATGGGAAGAGGTGGTGCGTGCGTCAACCTGCATGGCAGCCACCAGTGGTCCATGCAGGGTGCAAATAGAAGATGAGCGCGGACTGGCAGAGGATTAAGGACAAGATGGCTGCCATCAGGCCAGCATGGGCTGTGACCAGTGGGGACAGCTGGCCGTGCAGCGCCCTGACCCCACAAGAAGCGGGTTGTTGGCAGCATGCGGCGTTGTACTACCAAAGGGTGTTCAGGTGGTGGATTCAGATGGGTGGTAGCCCATCATTGCATGGTAGGTCCTGGGGGAGACAGGGTAGGGCAGATACATTAATGCTACTGTGTTCCATTACAGCTCCTGAGTGTCTACATGGGTCAGCGGTGTTGGGCTTGTCCACTGATGATGATACCATAGATATGAGAGGGCCCATCCACCTCCACAGGCATCAAGGGTCAGGAGACAGTGGACCCACCTGGCTGTCTGGACTGATGTTGGTGGAGCAGGTGTGAGGAGGCCCTGCCTGTGTCCCAGCATCCATGGATGCCAGCATGCTGAGACTCAGGCTGGTGCTGGATCCATCACTGATGATGATGGTGCTCACTTCATGGACAGTGATATGTGTGGGCCATAGGATGGCCACACAGCAGGTGACATCACCGGCATGGCCTTGGGTGGTGCCACTGTGGAGGCCTGCGTGATATCACAGTCCCAGCTTGTGCCTGTCTGCACTAGTGGGGCAGCTCTGGTGTGTGTCCAGGACAGTGGGGGCCATTGCAGCCGCTGCAGTGGCACCGTTGAGCCCTGGAAAGCAGCAGCCAGAGGGGTAGTGTCAGCAGTCGGCCAATGGCCATAGGGATACAGTGTTGGGGGCAGCATCAGTGCACCACCTGTGGACATACCAGGCCTGGCCTGGTGTACAGCATCCACCCTCAAGGGGTGCTGCCCATCAGGGCCATGAACACCGTGAGACAGCATGCCAATCAGGCAGATGACCTCTTAGAAGAGCACACCCGCATACTTTAGAATCAGTTGATCAGCAGTTGCGGCTTGTGACAGTGGTGGATGCACTCAGTGTGGCTCTGCACCAGGCAGAGGAGCCGGCGCAGCAGGGACACCGCCTCGCTCCTGGCAGGGATGGACTGAATGCGGGGATGTGACCGCTGCCATTGACAGGCTGACACTGACAATCACAGCTGCCATGGCCACAGTGGGCACACAGTTGTTACCATGCGTCGCAGACTTCACTGATGCAATGTCCATCCCCATTCCCGGTGTCTTGCGCCACCCTCCTTGTCGACACCAGGTTCAGCTGTGGCCATCCTGAGCATGCCTGGTGCAAGCATGTTCAATGTGCTGCAGACCCTGCGTGAGCACAGTCACGATCATGCAGCGGAACCCCTGGGGACCATCGGTGCCACCCCATGAGGCCATTGGTCAGCCTGTCACTGATGGCTATCCTCGATGGAGCCAACCACACATTCATGGTGGCTGTGGCACTGTGGCATGTGACGGACCTGTCTCCCACAAGGCTACTGTCTGATGCTGCCCTGTGTGCATTGTGTTGTTCAACATGCAATGCATGGGTGGGGTACCTGGCCTGCACACACACATGTTCCATCTGCACATCTTAACAGTTGCTGTCCGCTGCGGCATGTGCATGATGATGCCTGCGTTGCACTGTCCATCACTGTGCAATGGTGCCCAATGTCTGACACCGCACAATGACAGGCACTGGGCGTGGTGGCCTGTTGTGTGTGGCTAGGGGTGGTGGTTGGGGTCAGCATGCCTCCTACCCTTTGTGCATGTCTTGTGAGGGTGTGTGTGACTGCCTGCCATGTTAGACCTTGCCCATCCCTGACAGTGTGTGCAGTTCCATGCTCAGCCAATTCTCTTAATGACATGCACCCCTGGGGTTTGTCCATGCGTGTTTGTGCGTTGTGCCTTGCCACTGGTGGTTGCACATGGCTCCATGACTTACCTGGGTTAGTTGAAGTGTTCTTCTGTGATGTTGTCCTGGTGCAGGTGTGCCATCCGGATCAGTCAGGGGTCCCTTCGACCAGGGGGCTGCCCATCGCCATCTTCATCAGTGTCCTCATTGTCCCCATCATTGTCCCCTTCTTCGACCTGTCGGCTATCCCACAGTTTTTGTCCATGTTGTGCAGGATGCAACAGGCCAGGAATAGCCTGCAGACCTTTGAGTGCTGTACAGTAGGGCACCACCAGACATGTCAGGCAACAGAAATGTGCCTTCAGCGTCGAGCACCCGCTCAATGACATTGTGTATGGTGGCATGTGCCTTATTGTAGCATTGCTGCAATGGGGTCATGGGCCACCTGTATGGTGTGAGCAGCCAGGACAGAGTGAGTATCCACTGTCACCAGTGTGTAGAGGGTGGACATTGGTTTGGTGTTCAGTGTTGCCCCACCATGGGCCATCTAAGCCAGTAACCATGTCACCTCTGACTATGCCCTCACAAGATCCATGTCTTTCGGTGTGATTTGCGTACTCACCAACTAGGTGGCCAGTGGGGATGTCCCCACTCGAACCTGTGGCACAGTGTGGACTTGTGCCAGATGAAGGCACTATGTGCTCTCTCAGGGTGCATGGCACAGACATTGATTATGTGCCCCTGGCATCGCACAGCACCTGGCAGCTGATGCTTGCATACCCCTTCTGTTTTATGTATGCAGCCCTTCAGGGCCAGGTGGCATGCGGATGGCCACATGGGTGCAGTCTATTGCCCTGAGCCCGCCAGGCATCGTGCTACCCTGTGGAACTCCTGTATGTTTGCTGTGCACTCCGCCAGTGTGCTGGGAAATGGATGTACTCCGCAGCATGTGGCAGCAGTGCGATGAGGAATTGGGTGAGGAGGCATGATGTGGCTGATTGGGTTATGCCTGTCATGTCCCCTGTTGGTCTCTGAAAAGTACCCATGGTGAGCAGGCACATGACAGCTGTCACTTTGTCTCCACTGACAGAGCATGGCTCTGTCATATGGCTGCCTGCATCACATCACTGCACAGATCACAGAGCCACCTCAGGATCACCCAGTTCAGGAGGTACTGGTCCACTATCTCAGTTTCAGTGTACAGCTCGAAGCTGGTGTGGGCTTGGTACTGCCTGTTGAGACATACCGCTGGCGGGCCTTCCACGGCCATTCCCCCTACTGCCTGCCTTCTCACCCACCTCATAACTGCCTCCATCTGGATGGTGGCACTGGCCATGTCCTAGCTTGTGTAACCCCCAGCAGCTGTTTTACTGTTCTCCCCACTGTCCTTGCTGCTGCTTTCCTGCACTGGGAATACCTCCTGTAGTGGCCGTACTACCCATTATCTGTGCCCTCATTGCTCTGTGGCACTTCCCCTTTTGTTCTGCACTGTGGCACAGGCTCCCCACACCTTCTCTGTTCCTGGTGGTTCCAGGTGCTCTGTCCTGCTCCTGCCCTGTCCTGCTCCCAGTTTCTGTGTGGCTGCCTGCAATTCACCAACATGTGACTTCCTGTAGCATTCTTGTGCCTCTCTCTTGTTCATTTTATTTTGCATCATTTCCACTATCATGCAACTTCCGTTTGCTCCCCTATTGCGCATGGTGCATGTTGTTGAATATCGCTGTACACTTTATACATGGTTCCTCCCCTTCAGTTGCACATGCATTCATTACCATTGCACTCTTGTGCATTATGATTTCAGGTGGTGGCATCTGCCTCCTGCTGAATATAGCAACATGGCGCATTTTCGGACTTGTGCTAGCACATCCCTGTTGCATGGTACAACCCTTTTGAATATCTGGGCCTCTTTTTTTAGTAAAATGGAACAAATGCTATTATACCAATCAAAACATGAATCTTATATCCAACTAACTCTATAAATTTTAAAAGAAAAATCATAAGTTAAAAAGAAGTGGCAGAAATGAAATCTGCTTTAAATATGCCTTCTGACTAAATGATGAACACTCCAAGACAACTATCCAACTTAGAAACTACCAATGCACAATTAAGAGATAAACTGTTGTACTTTGACATGCAGCAAGAAAAAAATATTTGCATCTTAGGTGTTCCAGAAAGTTGGTACAATGGCAGTAGCCTTCAAGACACCTTTAAAAGTATTACAGCAACTTTCTTAGATACAGAACCAGAAAAAATATGATTTGATGTAGATTGCATACACAGAGTACTTTGCTCCAATCCTGCTGACTTAGAACTCCTAAGACCGATCATTTTAAAATTTCTACAATCTGCAGACAAAGACTGTTTAATGACTGTGGTCTATAGAAGAAGACAATATCCATTTTGGAACAACATCTTTGTTTACAACAATTTATCCATAGAAATGGTGCAAGCAAAGAAGACAATAAGATTCTTTAAGAAATAAACTGTGGGCCATGGGCTATTGTCAACAATGATACACAGCTCAAATGAAACTTGTCTTAGATGGCAATCATTTGATTTACAATCCAGTTGAAGAAGGCATGGCAGATTTTAAGCTTAGAATTCCTAACCTACTGTACTCTTACTCCTAAGGTTTTCCAGGAAGGTGTAAGAATATAATGGGAAAGACAATATTTTTATTGTCGTACATGCTGCTTGCATCTTTTTCTTTTTCTAAGTCTTCTTACTCTAATAAGCTCCTTTTCTGGAGGCCTAATTATCTTTTCTCATAGGTGTGAATATTTCTAACAAGGAAATGGTGCATACTGAGGAAAGGGGTTCACAATGAAATTTTCTTTTACCATTTTTGAATATTTTAATTTGATGTTCTCAAGACTTCATTCTGAACTTAAACTTCATTACTGTTAAGGACGATAAGGGAGCAGTGGAGAAGGAGTAATTGAGTGGTCCAACAAGCAAAGCACATGCTCAGAATGCTTTACTTCTTTATTATTTATGTGGTATCACTTATTTGCTGTAAATTGGGTATGACATTTTCTGGGTTTAATATAAGGGAGTGTAAGAGTTAACATGAGCAACTGGGTTTATTATATTTAATTTTTTGAATGGTGCTATATTGTGAAAAATGCCAGTGAGGTCTTAAAAGTCTGTCATATTTATTATCAAGAATGATGCATTTTACCACCAGCATTTTAAGTATGTAGATCTTTCATTACTTGAAAACAGTGCCACTTTATTTCTATACGTATCAATAGACAGTACTTACCAAGAATATGGTAACCACAAATAGATACAAATTGGTATCACTAAACATCAATGGTATTGACTCCCTATAGAGAGAGACAAACTTTTGACATATTTTAAAAATCAAATGCTCATCTCATGTGTCTCCAGGAAACACACCTAGATAAACAAGAAATTAAAAAACTAAAAAAAATGGATTAACCATCTAGTATATAGTACAGGGACAAAGAAAAGTAAATACATTGCCATCTTCATTAGGATAAATATGAACTGCACAATTTTGGATAATTTTGCAGATCAAGAAGGAAGAATTATTCTAATAAAATTAAAACTGGTTCATTAAGATTTAATAATACATTCATGTTCGCCTTTGAGAAATACCAAGACTTTTTAACATCAGTTTCATAAGGATTACCAAAACTGCAATGTCATAAAATAATCCTAACAGGAGATTTCAACATGTTAAGCATTCCCCAGCTTGGTAAATCGTCCCCTCATCCAAGTATAACTACAAGATTTTCAAAAAAACTAAACAGCTTCATGGAACTAGAATTATTAGTAGATTCCTGGAGACACATGAACCCAAATGTTAAAGTATATTCCCACTTTGTCAAGAAATCCCAAACTTTTATATCAATAGGTTGTATTCTAATATTAAAAATATTTCTCAATTCACTACAAATGCGGATATAGACTAATATTCTATCCGAGCATGCTAACTTCTTTAGAATTTACTTTAGATAACCTCAATAGAAAATATAACAAAATGTGGCTCTTTAATAATGATTTACAGCATTACAGGATAAAACATCCATTTCCTACATGAGGAACGCTATTCAGAGTATTAGCTCCTTAACTGTAAGGAATCAAATTCAATGCAAGTATTATGGGATGCTTTTAAAGCCACAATAAGGGGTTCAATAATATCATACCTAATTAGACAAAAAAACAAACAGGTAAATGCAAAAATTAATACATAAATAATAGACTAATACTAGACTAAAACAACTGGACAAATCAAAATTAGCAGATTACAATACTTATAAAAACAAGTGAGCTGATCTTAAAATAAAAAGACCTAGTTTATCAAGATACAATAAAATAGCCAAAAATATAAAAATATATATTTACACACACAGATAATTCAGGAAGGCTACTCACAAATTTACTAAGAACAGAAAAGCTGAGAAATATAATTATTAAAAATAAGGACTCAGAGGAAACTGGTAAAATCAGATGAAGAAATAACCAAAATATTCTTAAATATTACAAAACCATTTTCCAAAATAATTTTACCCCAGATCCAGAAAAATTTCTACCTTTCTAAATGAAGCCAATTTATTACCTAAAACCTGGACTTATACCCCAATTACTGAATTAGATATCAAAAAGCTATTGAAATAAAGATATAAACCCCCAGCCTAGATGGACTTTCCAACAAATTTTATAGAGCATTCAAAGATCTCTTGGTGCTCGTTGCTAAAACTATATCAAAATTTAGTTTATAACCCAATAGAAAATAAGATTCCACCATCTTTGCAGGTGGCCAAAGTTATCCTGATACACAAAGAAGGTAACTCAAAAGAACTTCAGAAAACTACAGACCTATTACAATATTGAATGCTGACTATAAATTAATACTGTAGCTAAACTTACTAATGATCAGATTTTAAATTATATGAAAAATATGTTAATCATAACCAGTACAGATTTATCAAAGGCAGAAATTTATTCCAAACATATTAAAAAAAATCAAGCCATTATTCATTTCATTAAAACATGCAAAGAATACAGTGCAGATACCTGTTATGCAGTGGCAGTGAATGCAACCAAGGTGATCAATCTCTTAAATAGAAAATACCTTTTCATATTTAGAAGCCTGAGAATTCCTCAGAACTAACAACAATAATCAAAAAGCTATACTCCACCATCATAGCTAAATTTCAAATTATTAATTATCTCTCAGAAGATTTTCCAATTATTAATGGGGTCAGACATGGCTGTCTGCTCTCTCCAGCACTATTTATTTTAACATTGGAGCCACATCTGGAAGTGATAAGAAAGAATCCCAAAATAGAAGACATACATTTAGGCCATGAAATAATTAAGATGATTGTCTTTGCTGATGACATTTCACTGATAATGAAACACTTAGATATATCATTAGATACATATTTACAGGAAACCTCACTATATTATAATATTTCAGGATACCAGATTAATAGAAAAGAAATCATCCCTAATGAAACTATCCAGTAACAACCTGTTGCAAGCTGGAATGTAAATAAAATATTTTACTGTTCAAAACTTCATCACATATTTGGGCATAACTCTCACACTGGACCACAATTCAAAATATTAAAATAAATTTCAATACATAAAAGAAAAAAAATGTTTCCCTTCTGGATAACTGAAAAAATCTGTCTTTATCATTGTGGGATAGAATAGAAAAAATAAAATGATGGCTCTACCAATATGGGGCCAGATATTCAAAACTTTGCCCTTGGGCTAAATTAGCACTGCCCTGTGGGCAAATTTAACCAGAGCACAAAGCAAGCTATATTCAAAGGAATAGCTTGGGGCAAACAACTTCTGAATATAGGATGGGAATGAGGCTGGGCAAACTGGACTGGGAATGCAGGGCAAACTTAGCCCTGGAATAAGACAGCTCTGAATATAGCAACCAGGAAGTAAAACCACAACAGCAACACAGTGCACAGTGATGTAAAGGTAGGTGAGGTGAACTATGTGGACAATGTGTGTGCCAGCAAATATATGGACCCAGTACATCTGCAGGCAGCAGCCCATTTTGGTCACATTCCTTCCCAGCAGGGAGCAAGAGGCCAGGATGAGACCTCTCAGCCAATCCCCCAAGCCTGTGTAGATTCAAACTCAGAGATTTTTTTCAGGCCACTGACCCAGCCTCAGGAGGCTGACCCTGGACAAGTGATCCAATCACTTGGTACAAAGCCAGGACCATCACCAGCCTAGAGGAGAGATCAGAAAGAATTTTGACCAGTGAGGGTGAAGGACTGGGCCACTGAGATGTCAGCTTCCTTTGTAGAAGGTTGAAGTGAGTCCCTGGGCCTTCTGGTGCAGCTCCCTCTAGAAGATCTCCAGTAGCAGCTTCAGTCAGCCTCCAGCAGAAAACTGCCATTTAGTCGGGTCCTCCAGTGTGGTGAGTCAGTCCATGTGGCCGGGTAACAGCCCCAATGAATCTTTTGTGCAGCACACTTCAACAAAGAGGTCCTATCTTTCCTTTTTGGTTGGCATTCCCCACGGTGCAGGAATCCTAGTCAAACTAAAGCAGGGCCTTTAAGCATTTCAGTCTGCCTGCCCTCCTCTCTGGTTGCTTGGACCCCCTGCTTGCTGTGTCTGATCTGTGTATTTAATCAACTGTTTTAGCAATTGAACTGCTTACTGTGACTGAACTGCTGTATTCAATTGATGAGCTTTAAGTGACTGAACTACCGTATTTCTGGTTTATGATGATTGCATTGCCTTATTTACTCAACTGTCCTATGTGACTGCATTGCCTCGGTGCACTGATTGCTGCAATTACCTAGCTTCAAGCTGCCTAGCTTTGCTCTGTGACCTCCACAGTGCATCTGTCTCAGTCACCAATGGGACATCACCAGAACCCAAAGGCAATCATTATCATGGTGGCATCTCCACCTGGAGAACCACAGAAGAGTAAATCCCCATTCCACTCCAGCATTCCAGCTCCAAAGGGTGTCTTAGCCATTGTCAGATCCAAGTGGACTTCATTGAGCTGCTTCTTCCAATGAAGACATTTGAGGCCAATCATAGTGTGAGTCAGTTGGTAGTGAGGGTCCCTCAAAAGTGAGTCAGGGTAGGGGCCGCCCCAGCCCAAGTGGTAGAGCTCTCAGTCACATAAAAGGGGGCTGCTTTTCAGGTTTTCATTTTGTTCTCTTCCAGGGTTTCTGCACACACATCATCGAGGGTTCCTCAAGTGCTTATTCTTTGACCAAGGAGGATCCCGGAAAGCCCAGCATCATCTGCACCCATCTGCAAGACCTACATCAACTCAAGTCTTTGCCATGATGCCGTAGGTTTGAGTTGCTGGTTGTAAGTGGTAGACAGCTGTTAACTATGGCCCACCAAAGTGAGTCAGGTTAGGAGCTTTCCTGGCTCTAGCTTGAGGGACTGCAGTCATTTGTGGAACTCAGGTCATGTTGCCCAGTCTCCCACATAGACATTGTCCCAAGGTGGCGATAGTAGTGGTGGCCTATACCAAGGCCTCACTAAGGATTGCCAGGCTTTCACTTTTCCCCAGAGGTGTCAGTAGTACTGGTGGCCCATGCCAAGGCCTCACCTAGGATTGCCAGGCATTGTGCATCATCCCCAAGCTGGCATAAGTACCCGGTGGCCAAAGCAAAGGCCACACGAGGGACCACTGCACTTGTGGGCATACCATCCATAAGTAGCTCATGTTCCAGTAACTCAGCAAGAGGGCACGCCAAAGACTGACAGCATCTGAAGGTCCAGCGGTGAGGTGATAAGGGTTCGGGGCCCTACCCAGAGGTCATCCAGTGGATCTTCTCACCCACCATCCTTTCCTCAACTGGATATCCATCTGTGCTCCTGCCCAAGGTCACCACAGCTGATGGCTACACATAAGGATTCTCTTCACCCACAATCAGGTTTCAATACCTGTCCTCAACCAGGCGCTTTGCCTTCAACACCCATCTCAGTGGCACTAGAGCCACCTTCTTCCCAGGTCCAGGAGACCTACATATTTCCTCTCTTTCTGGTTCATTGGGGACTTGACCAACAAAATATTAAAACCAAGCTTGGTGCATCAGATTGCTACGTCCATAGGACTTGATTCACCTGGACTTTTGTATTACATTAGTGGGGCCAGTTTGTGGTCCCAGTAATCTGTTTATTATTTCCCTTGCAGTAATAGTGCTAGGGAATGCTTAGTCTTTTTCTGTGTGCTCCAAATGTTGCTAATTAACATTACATCTTGGCTCCAGAATATGCCTCTAGCCTTTCCTTCCAGATTCATCTGGCATCACCCTAAACCATGAAGTAGAACCACAGCTCGTCACCACACCTACTTAATGTGCTATATGATGTGAGAGAATGGTATAACCATGGACTGTGTGTTACAAAGCTGCTGATTCTGGGAAACTATTTCCTTTGCACATGAACTGTGTTGTATTTATTCTTTCACTGCATGTTAAATCAAGAAAATCAAAAGCTACATTTGTGTGCTTTCAGATTTATTTTTATTAGGTGACATCACCACTTATTCTAGTTATTCAAATAGTTACCCTGACTAATTTTGAATTTTAAGGGCAAAGGAAATGTTTTTTTGTGTGTGTGTGTTCAGAGACTTTATGTTGTATGGGGATTAGACACCCTTGTTTTCTGTGCCCTGCTCCCTTTACAATTTTCAAGATGGTTGTTCATGTTCCTATTTTGGAGAGTACATAGAATACTTAGAATTTATTGGTAGGCCCATCTAGTCTGACCATTTTCTCTGCCTATTCTGTCACCACAGACCCTACCTGATCTCTAACTACACCCGGCTTTTGTACCAAGATTCCTTTATGCCTATCCTACATGCTTCATGCCCACACTGTTTTGCCCCACCACCTCCATTGGAAACCTGTTCAGAGCATTCACCACTTTTTCAGTGAAGAAGTTCTTCCTCAGAACCCTCCTAAATTCCCCCTCCAGTTACATTGCATGGTCCCTTGTTCTCATGCACTTTCTCCTCTGAAAAATACTCCCCTTCTATACTACATTAACTCCTGTGAGGTATATATAGATCTTTATCATGTCCACCGACTCCTCTCTTCCAGGGTGTACATATTGAGATCCTTCAGTCTCTCCTCATAGGGCTTTTGATGCAGCCCTTCACCATTTAGTTGTGCTCCTCTGAACAGCCTCTACCCTGTCTCACGTCTTGAGATGTGGTCTCCAGAACTGGACACAGTACTCTAAGTTAATTCTCACCAATGATCATTACAGTGGTAACACCACCTCTCTCCTTCTATTGGTGATATCCCTTGCCCATGCCTCAACATTCCACTGGACCCTTCTCCTGCCTTGCTGCATTACCTCCCCACCTTGAGGTCATCAGACACGATTACCCCAAGGTCCTTTCCTGTTTAGTGATCACTTATAACTCTGCCCCAAGTTTATACTTAGCCTCAGGGCTTCCGTACCCTAGTTGAATGATTTCATGCTTTTTCTCATTAAACCCAGCTGCCATACCCCTGACCATTCCTTGTGTTCTCTCTTATCCATACATTCTCTCCATCCCTCCAGAATGTCTACCCTATTGTAGATTTTTGTGTTATCAGCAAAGAGGCATATCTTCCTTCTAGCCTTTCTGTAACTTCACTTATAGTAATTAAAGAGGACCAGTCCCATTACAGAGCCCTAAGGTACCACACTGGTCACTCTGCCCTCCACAGATGTGTGCTGTTTACTACCACCTGTTGCCTGTCCATCAACCAATTTTGTACCCAGTTAAACACCTTAGGACCCACCACCAAACTACCCAGTTTCCTTATGAGCATTCTATCTGGTGCGGTGGTGTGGTGTCAAAGACATACTACTGAAGTCTAAGTAGGCTTTGTCCACTGCCCACACCAATTTAGTTCCCATCACCCAGTTAAAGAAATCAAACAGGCTAGTTTGACATGCCCTCCTCCTGTGATTCTATGCTGCCTTGGGTCTTTTAACTCACTAGATTCGAGATACTCCACTAGCATTTTCTTTAGAAGCATCTCCATTAACTTCCCCATCACTTACATCAGGCTCATTGTCCTGTAGTTGCCAGTCTCCTTCTCGGCTGCTGCTTTTGTAAGCAGGACTACATCTGCACTCTTCAGTCCTCTGGAACCACTCATGTTTCCTGTGAGTTGTTGAGCAGAGGTGCAGCTGGTACCTCCTGAATTCCTTAGCACCCTTGGATGTATCTGTTTGGTCTCATAGCTTTATCCACTTTCAGAGTCTCAAGTCCTTTCAGGACTCATTCTTCTGTGACTGGCTTGTGTTTATCTCCCTCCTTCCAGTATTAATGCTGTTTTAATGTGGTCTATCTCCCTTCACTTCCACTGTGGAGACTGAACAGAAGTATTTTATTTTATTTTTATTTTAGTCTTTGGTAACCAGGTAAGGCCCACTAGGCACAAGTGCCTGTTTTCAGTGGTGACCTGGGAACACTGGTTAGCGATCTGCTCAGAGTCACACAGAATGCAAGTGGAGGTTGTGAGAATCAAACCAAGATCTGGTCTGCTGTATGTACCAAGCTCTTTCACAGCTTGTTACTCTAACCTGTAGGCTATACTGCCACCCCAGTCTGTTCAGGGTAAGTGATTTTTCCTGCTCCTCCTCTGTTCACCCTCCCCTTCTCTTCATAATCTCACAATCCCTCCCTTTGTCTTCCCTTATCATTTATGTACCCAAAAAGTATTGTCCCCTTAGGTACCACTTTGGCTATCCATTCCTCAATTTGTGCCTTTGCACCTGACCACATTTACGTGCTTCTTTCTGCTTTTCCTGGTACACCTCCCTATCCTCTTCTATCTGCATCTTTTTGTATCTCCTGAATGCTAACCTTTTAGTCTTCACATTTTCAGCACTTCCCTTGAGAACAATATTGGTCTCTTTTTTCCCTCTGTCCTTGTTCATTTCTTTCGTGCAATGGTTTGTTGCCTTTGCAATGCCATCCCTTAATTTGCTTCATTGTTCCTCTACCCCCACTCAGGCAATCTCCTCCCAGCTACATCATCTCTGAGGCATTCAACCATGTTTTTTAAATCTGTCCAACTGAAGACCAGGACCCTCATTCTTGTGTGGTTTGCCTCTGTTGACATCTTTATATTAAATCACACTATACAGTGATTGCTGATCCCAGGTGGCATTCCACTTTGGTGTCTGCAATATTGTCCCTGTTTATAAGCACCAGGTCTAGTGTTGCCCCACTGACAGTAGAATCCTTGACTAGTTTCCTGAAAAACACCCCCTGTCCTGGTTTCTAGCAAGTCCACAGCAGAGGCTCCAATCTACATACAACAGATTGAAGTCCCCCATCAACAGCACCTCTCATTTTCTGCCATTGTGCAAATGGCCTCCTACTGCCTTATCTAGTTCCACTCTCTTTGTGGGAGGTCTGTTTATAACCCCAGTGATTATGGTGGCTCCTGTTCCAGTCTCCAGGGTGACCACAGTACCTCCAACCCCTCTTTTCCCCGGTTCCCTTCCATTTCAGTTGCCTTCACACTCTATCACATACAGCACATAATCCCTCCTTCCTTCCTCTCCTCCCTTATCCTCCCTGATCTGAGTGTAGTCTTGTATGGCCATGTACCAGTTATGGCTACCTGTACCATGACTCAGTAATTGCCACAATATTCAGGTCTACCCCTGCCTTGATGGCCTCTAGATCTGGAATTTTACTTCAAAGACTGCTTGCATTTGTACACATACAGTAGCCCTCCACACCTTGCTCCCCTCTGCCAACAACCCCTTCCTCCCCTTGTGCTCCACCTCATCTTCCCCTCTCTGTTTGCATTTTTATTCCTATCCTCCTTGCCTTGTACTTCTCTGCTGTTCCCATTAACCTGCTCCTGGGGATTTTCTTACCCTCGGGTCCTACCTTCCCACTTCTTCAGTCTATGTGGGGGCACTGCACTTTATGCCTCCCTTTGTCTTTCTGCCACCCACCCCAGCTAGGTTAAAGTTCATCAAAGTAACATTTAAATCATCCACTGAGGACTGTGGTTCTCCTCTCGGATGCAAGCCATCACATCTGTATTAGGCTCTTATCCCATCAGGTTGCTGCCCAGTCCCAAATGTAGCTGATCCCTCTTCTCTGCACTGTTCCTTCAACCACAAGTTGAAGCTCCTTGTGTGGAGTACTCTATCCTTCCTTCATCATACACAGGCAGGAGCTCAGGAAAGCCATCGTGAGTACTACTTGCCTTGAGACCCCTCCCATTTTCTGAACTCTCCCTGCACAATCCCACCCCCATCCCTTGCTAGGTCATTGGTCCCCTGGTGGCTAATGACATCCAGCCACACCACCCTGCTGCCTAGTGATCCTTAGGAGGCGCTGCTCATCCCTGTGAGTCATGGCACATGGTAAGCACCTTACTTCCTCTCACCCCCTTCCTGTTCTCAAATCTATCATCCTAAATATTGAGTCACCCACCACGAGCTGCTTCTTTGTCCTCTACCTCCCACAAGGGAGCTTCCTGTGGAGGATCCCATATCCTTAGTTGCCACTACATTGGTGCCTCCATCCAGCAGTCCCATTCCACCATACCAGAGAAGGAATTCTGCAGTGACAAGGCTGAGGAATGTGCCCCTGACCTGCCACCCCACATTCTTGGAGCTACCATGGTCCAGGTAAACCTCTTTCACCTAGATAACCTCTGGGGCAAGTGTGGTAGACTCAGTGGCCCCTCAATGGGGAAGAAGACCTTGGATCTTAGCCAGCTCAGCCCGGATACCAATGACATCCTCTCTACCCAGTGAGGTGTGTGCAGATGGGGCAGCACCTCAGTCTCCAGATGACTTGCAGAATACTGCATTTCTGCACCCATTGCACTGCACTGCTCCGTAATTGACTTAATGTATTGCTGCCTACTGCTATTAACTGTACTTTGCCCTACTACCCCTTCTTATGATTAGTTCTTACCCACCTCCACATTCAAACAGTATTTACTTTTTCATCCTACCCTAGATAGAGTGTTTCTTGCTTTTCTTTTTTCCTTGCTTTTTCCTTTACTTGTTTGGCTATATGACACTTTGTAACCCTCTGCATCTTTACTTTTCTTTTATAATTAATCATCCCTTCATGCCCTTCTCAAACAGTTTCTGTACCCTACCGAGTTAGGGTCTCTCTCCTATTTCCATCAATAGTAGCTGCCTGCTTGTTACTTTCCCAACAGATGCTACCTGCCCACTACCTGCAGTTCCCTATATAGGTAGCAATAATCTAACAGGTACCCACCTTACGTTGTCAGACAGAGCTCCCAGCATGCATGTGGGTGTGACACTTGGACAGCTGGTTCTGATTAATCTATGCTTTTGTAATATAAAAATATGTTACTGAGTGTCACTCATGAGACATGCTGAGACAGCCTGTGGGTTAACATCCCCCAGGTTTCAGCTAAAAGATAAAAGCCAGGAGGTAATTAAAGGCTAGAAGACACCTAAATTAAGGACCTGCTATTTATCTAGCTTAATTATAGCTGCCAGCTGCTAGGCTGGAAATCATAAACTTTATGGCATTTAGAGGAAGATTACAGGTATGTCACAATAGGTGCTACACCATAAATGCTCTTTGATGTCTGTAAAGAGCAGGATGCTGCTCATGAATGAAAGAAAGAACTCGAAAATTACAGACTTGATTGGGAAGTCATGTGGGAGATGAGTTTTGCTGATGTCAGCTATTAATTTACCTCCTGCTTGATAAAACATCCTGATTGTATAATTTTAATAAACAAAGAAGGAGCTGGGTGACATCATGGAGAAGGTAGGGTCAAGACAGTTTTTAATTATGCTCTAACTGACCTTTAGACACACAAACGTTTGGACTCTGAGGCGACAACATCTTTCAGCACTGTAAGAATATAAGAATACATTAGCTAGGCAAGTCTAAGTGTATGGTTGGTAGGAAATTCACTTTTAAACCTGCTTTTTTAAGTGATTGTAATGTTTTGTGATATATTGTTCTGTGTTTTATGTTTTACATTTTGTCTGTTTTAAGTAACCATCTCATTTTAAGAGACTACTTGGTGTGCCTTTGACATTCTTTATTTAACAAGTAAAGCATATATGGTTAAAGTTGACACTGTGCAAAGCCTACTGGTTTACCAAACTGGGAAAAGGTAAAAGTTTATCTGAGGTCTTTTCATAGATTTTAAGGGTTCATTCTGAACACCTGGTTAGGTGCCCATACAAGAAAGATATCTGCCTCCCCCAAAGAGCAGAATTATTTGAGCCTGTACATTGGGTATGCTAGCAAGAGGTTGCCAGCTTGAATCCTCCAGAACTTGAGACCAAAGGTTGATTGAACCCACAGAACAGACAGGAGGGTTACACTGTTCTGTTCATGTGCACAATACTGCACTAAAATTGGCACTGTGGGAGCAGAGGGCCTGACCTGCTGAGTGGGGTTGAGACAGTGGATACCTGTGGATGCCTGCCAACACCTAAAGCCAGTAACCTGTTTCACTCATGCACTAGGACTCAAGCATGGTGGGGGCATACTGGACAAGGGAGTCGTTTATACTGCTTTAGCTAGAAAGCATTTAGCCTCTGCAGTTTAGCCTCTGCATTCCAATCCTCCCCATTACACATCTGATTTATAAGGTTTTCTGAACCTACTCTGCCCCAAGATTAAACTCCTGAGTTAGGTTCCTCATACAACCTGTTTGAATTTTAAAGATTATTGCCATAAACACTGTCTAAAAATCTTTCTTTTCTACCTACTTACACTGCTAATTTCAGTATGGAGAACAAATATATCTATATACACCTTTAAGTTAAAGCTCAGTTCTAGAGTACATGAGAGCACCCCATCCCACATTAAAGTTAGTCAAACATGTTTTGCACTTTTCGTTTACTCAAAATAGGAATACTGTATATACAGTAGTAAAATAAATGTTCCTAAATTTACATGCCAAGTCCAGAATCAGGACATGCAGTTATACGCCCTCCTCCACACACACATATTCCCATAGATCCTACTGTCAAAGGCACAAGTATGGCGATAGCCCATTAACAGAATACAAGAAAATGTTGTTTTAAAACATTATAAAACATAGCATACCAGATTGAAAATAGTGCACCACTTCCAAATTCATCAGAAAACCAGACCCCTGCTATTATTTGTTATCAGTAAGAATTATACTATTACTTTTAGCTCATGCAGTGAGGCCAATTTCCATTACACATTCTGAACTGTGTACAAGGGCAAACAGCCTACCATAGTCCTTAAGGAGATTATGATTGCATGAGACCTGTATGCTGGGAATGTTCCAATTAATTTTTCTGTATGCTGTGTAAGAAAAAATAGATTACAAGGGAACACAAATCCTAATAATAATCCAGGTAAGGACTTTGAAATCTTGTTGTCATAAGCCTATTGTACATAATTAATTGACCTAGTATTTACAGTATTTGTTCTGTTTGGCTTTGATCCAGGGCACCTGTGTTTCAAACAGGTACACTGTTCATTGACAGGGATGGGCAACCATTGTCACAGGAGCAACTGTAAAGCAGCTTCCTCTTGTTTTGATATAGACAGGCTACTGGCAAAGATTTATTATAATCAGTCTCCATGGTAGAATCTGAGTGCAATCCCAAGGATTACAAAGCAGCTATGAAAATATAATAAGGAGTCTCAATACCAAGCAATACAATTTTGACATTTCGTGAATTTAAAAATTAACCACTTTTAACATTTAAAATGTCATAGGGACATGCAGTTCTGAAAAAATCCAGGCACTTATCAAACATTAATGTACCACATTTTCTGAAAATATGGTGCTCAGTTGCAAATATTTCTACTTATAGTGCCCCAACAAGGAGGTTGCTGTTGCATTGCTGCAAGGAATGCCACTATGAGAAATAGTGAGCAACTGAGTTTATAGGATCGATGTATGCCCTGGGCTTCTTACACCTCAGATAAGATTAACATCACAACTAAAGAAGATGACAGAGGTGAAGGAATGGGTAAAGAAGCATTATCCAGTTGTTAGAACATTTAACTGTATACAGGGCAACAGATGTTCAAATCCCACCATAGCCATTTGCTCATCACTGTGTGTTCTTGAAGAAGGCACTTGGCCTCTCTGGTCATAAGCCTACCCAACTGAAACACTGGGTAGAACCAAGGCCTCTCTTAAATAATTTGAGTTAGTTTATAATGGAAGAGTCGTTTGGAAAATAAAACAGAACATTGCACAGCAGGGCAATCTTCTGATCAAGATATAAGGCTTTGGTTTCAGAGACATAGAACAACATAAAGTTTAGATAAAGCCGATTTAGACAATATAATAAGGAAGTTGTTTGGTCAAAGTACATTAGTTAAAGGAAATAATTTATAAAGTTGTCAATGTCTATGTACAGATACACAGATATGAACATATGAAAGTATCAGTGAAAGTAGGCCCTTATGGTCTAACAAGTCTGCTTGATGCTGAGCTCATGTAACATGTTTTACATGACACTCCACCATCCCCTCAACACCGTTACCCTCTCCTTCACCATATCTGAAGATACTTTCTGTAAGCCCCTCACCTCACCCCTGCCTTTTTGCAAATGACAGGTGGTATGCTGTTGCAGCTGACAGCAGTACCAGGTGGGGACTGGGTTCGGGAAGGACTAGGTTACTTCGGCACAAGGGCTAGGTTTGGCTCTCTCTTCACAGGGTCATCCAAGTAAATCCGAACTCAGGAAGCAATAACTGTAATGTCCAATACCAGGGATGGGATTCTAAAGTGTGGCTTTTATTCACATCCAAACTGAACAAACAAAGCATAGACAGACCCCCACGGGCTACATTCCTAGTAATACAGATAAGAGAAACAGAACACTTCTTCAACACTTCAGCCCTCAGGCTCTGGACCCTGAGGCACATAGCCCAGACTTGCACTGCTTTGGTACACAGCCCGACTTGTACACTATTTGGGTTTCCCTCACCCGGCTCCCCTGCTGGCCACTCGAACACCTTCCATTTGACATGGAACCCAATTTCTGGTGGCTCCCTAAACTACCTTAGAGCCTTCGACTCCATAAAGGAAATTTCATTTCAATCCCACATCTGGGCACTTCCCTCAGCACTGGCAAAGTGCCTGAGGCAAAGTAAAGGCCACAGAGCAAATCAGTGAGGTGAACCTGGTTACTAAAGATGGGGGTTTCCACCTCTAGCTCCCACAATCCATACCCGGCCATTTCTCGGACATTAAACATCTCTTTCTGAAAAGCTTGGCAGTGTAGATTAAAGGGTAAATGCATAGCACATTTCCTCTACATGTCTTGGCTTTCCCTTGTGCTGGACTTTAACATACTTTTACTTTGGCTTAGCCTATTCCTCTAGGCCTCCCACTGATTAAGCAGTCCAATCCCCACTTTAAAACAGTTCAGGTGAAACATAGGCCCCATGTAAGAGCAGAACTCACCCTTTGGTTGCAGGTGCCCCACAGGCGATTCTTGACAACTTCTGGTGCCGCTGCACAACTTAGGAAAATAAGGCAGCTTATTCCCTAGCCAGAACCAGGAGGTTGCCCTGGAATAACAGGCAACCTTACCTCCATTCCCTCAGGGATGGGGCACAGAGACCAGAAACAGCGGTCCCCACCACTTCACGAACAGCTTACTGTGTTCCTCTTTGGCGGAACACACACCTCTCCCTAAAAGTAGCTCTATATCAGAGCATTAGGCTCCAAGAGCCTGTGCACAGACTGCTGTGCTCCTCTCTTCAAGACTGCTCACACACAACTGCTGCTGCTTACTGTTCAAAACTCCCAACATTCTAACCCTAACTCCCAACTGCAGATTCCAATGTGGCTCATGCAGCTGTGAAAGTTCTATGATGATGTCATCCCTCAGTCTCAGCTGAGACTGAGAACAGAGTGAGACAATGTGAAATCCATTTAACTGGACTTTCCAAGCTGTCTTCCTGCCTACCACTAGGTCTTACTGGGATTCTTGTTACCCGGGTAACAGGGGTAACATTTCTTTTAACATATGAAGTTGCCAGCACAAAAGACCATATGGTCTATCTAGTCTGCTTTTTGTGGAGCCCATGAACTTACATTTTCATGATGCTCCACCCTACCTTCCAAAGTACTCTTATCCTTCTCTTGGCTCTGTCCCACCCTGTTTTAAATCCCCAGCCATTTACGATTGATTGCTTCTTCTGGAAGCTTATTCTATCCTGCCAACACCCTCTTCATGAGGATAAGCCTCCTGACTTCATTCGGAACTTCCTACCTGGCAGTCTGCAGCTGTGTCCAGTGTTCTTATTCTCAATTAATCTAAACAGATCTCCAAGTTTCAACTTGTTTATAACTTTATTTTTTATTTACAATTTTTCAACAGGAAAGGAACATTAAGCTGTGATGGATTGGTTCAAGGTGCATCCTGGGGGTGGAGGGTGCTAAAAACTTCTTTGATTGAAGGGAGAATGTTGATCATGACACTGAGGAAAGTCCCCTACTCTTGGAAAGGGGTGCTGTCGGCCCATTTTCTAAGACAGGAGGTGGCACAGGAGGAGGATATGTAGCAGGTTGGGGAGCCATTCTCCTCCCAGCCAAAGAATTTCAGGAGAACACTGAGAACACAGAAAATTGGTATGACAGAAGAGGATGAACATCTGAGGCAGACATGGATACAGAGGGCCAAGTTGAGAGCTTGGCATCAGTGGACTCAGATATGGAGATGATGCTGGATGAATTTCATATGGTTCAAGAGGATGTGACAATAGAGATGATTGGGATGGAAAATCAGTTGGCACGAAGGATGCACTATCAAGGCAAAAACAAGACATCAAATTAAAGGATAGTAAACAATGACAACTGAAGCGGTGTTTGAAAAACAAAGAAATGATTTTTGGCAGTGGAGTAAAGAAACTGGGCTGGAAGATGAACAGGCAAATGTTGAGACAGAGCTTGAAAGAGACGTTTAGCATAGGATCCTAAATGACCTGGTTAGACCACACTTTGAGTATTGTGTGCAGTTCAGGCAGCCCCTTGAAGGACATGAAGCTCCTGGAAAGGGTCAAGGAGGGCAACCAAGATGATAAGGGGATTAGGAGAGTTGATGTATGAGGAAAGACTGGAAGAGCTTGGCTTGTTCTCGTTGGAGAAGAGGAGGGATGGGGGTATGATTGAGGTCTTCAAGTACCTCAAGGGAATTAATAGGGAAACAAGGAGGAATCTTTAGATTAAAGGAGGGGGTATCACCAGATGGCATCGTTTTAAGTTGGAAGGAAGGAGAATGAGGGGGAAAGGAGGAGGAGGTACTTCACTGAGAGGGTGGTGGAATCCTAGAATGCACTACCTAGCAAGCTGGTTTGGGCCTCTACAGTGGAGAGGTTCAACAGAAGGTAGACAGGTACAAAATGGGGATGAAACAGGGGTGGGCCTGGCCCAGGGGATTGGATGGAAGACAGGAGAAACAAAAGGTGAGGGGGAATGCTTGGTACCCAACTGGGGTCCTCAGGCACGAGCAGACTCAACAGACTGTATGGCCCATTGTGCTGGCAAATTGTATGTTAAATGGAATGAGAGAAGGAATGGACACTGGAGCTAGCTCTCTCACAGGCAGTTGGATGCAGGACATTGCCAGTAAGTGAATCGAATCCAGATTTTGATCTTGCAAATGGAGGGACTTAGGCAGAAGACATTAGGGAGAGTTTGGAGCAACTGAAAACAAAGGAATTAAAATGCCTATAGAATAAGACAATAAGCAGTGCTTAGATGCAGAGAGCAAGGTTTCAAACAGTTACTTGAATGAGTACTTTGAACTATAACAGAACAAACAAATGGTGGGGCATTTAAATAAAAAAGTGGAAATGTACTTTGGAGTTGGCAGAGACAGGCAAAATGAAAGGTATACAAGACAAAAGTAATGTGGAACAGATAAATGAAGGGGACTAGATAGATGAACAAAACAACAAAGTGCCACGGTGCAGTCATAACAATGGAGTGCCAAGTGAGGAACCACAGAGGACAATGCAGGGCACTGGGACATGTGGCAAATAATAATGAAGAACTCAGAAATATGCATGATTCAGTAGAAAATTTGCAGGATAATAGAGATGAAACAAAAATTACACAAAACAAATTGATTGTCAGCGGGATGAATGTGGTGAGGATGAAGCTCAAAATGATGAAAATACCAATAGAACAGGACCATAGACAAACAAACTGGCACCCAGATTTTCTGCTCTACTTGACAGATCTACTCTGTACCTTGGTGAAAGGCTGTACAAATTAGGTATAAAGGGGTTTAGAAACTCATTCTGACAGAATATGTGGGAAAAAAATTGATTAAAGAGTTCCTGAACATTGTACCAGCGGATGTACATGCATTAATTCATATATCTGGAGAAGATAATTTTGATATTATTTCTAACACCTCTCAGGGAGTGGAGCATTTTGGAAGAAATATAATCAGAGTAAATTATCTCTGTTATGGATACCCTTTATGGTGATCCCTCTAACAAAGCCTATGATAGAAAGAATTACAGTGATGTTTTGAACTGAAGGAATTAATGTGGGAGATATACATCACTGGTTGCAGAAGAGATGTGATGTGTTGAGTGCTCCAGAACCTAAATTCACTCTGATTCCTTTTGGACAAGAGAGTGGCACTTTAAAATAAAACTTAGACAAACTGAGACTGGGATAAATTCATCTTCCAAACAGTTTTTTTTATGGGAAAGGACAGAGGTGTGTATTCTTATGCAGGACAACCACAGGCCTGCCACAAATGTAGGGAAGGACACATCTAGCCAGTACTTGTGATAAACTGAGATGCATTCTTTTGGAGAATATGATCACATGAGTACAGTATGTAGAAATGTTGCCTGATGTAATCTATAGCGACACCCAGGGACATGTATTTCAGAAATGTCCATGGGCGGCTCATAACTGACAAGATAGGGTGGATCAGGATGCATTAATTCAGCAAGCTCAAAGGGAAACAGTGAACAACCTAGAGCGGGTCACGGTCAAGCAAACACATCAGCTAGCACAGCAGAGGGCTGCAAGTTCTGGGACCCGTAAAGAGATTGAGGAGGATCAAGCTCAACCAAAAGGAGATGGACAAACAGTGTAACAACAATAAATTGTAGTGAGCATGGAAGAAGGGGATGATCTGAACAGTACACAGGTATCATCCCCCAAGAAGCAGAAATGTCTACATCTTCAAGGGAGAAAACACCATATAAAAGACCATGCCCCTCTCCCTATGATTGGAAATCACCACTTAACAAGGAGGGTGCAAATCTTAAATCAACAACAGTGACAGAAGTAACACTTGAAAATAGATTTGAGGCCTTGACAAGTAGGAAAAACTGGGAAGGACAAATACCTAGGGTACAGATTCAGACGCATCCACAAAATCATTACCAACTCTGGAGAAAAAGGATGGAAGGAAAAAAATGAAAGAAAAACATTTAGAAGGAGAAGATGGATGAGAACAGGACACTTGTATTTTTTATTCTAATACACTTTCATGGAGCAGTTTCAGATAGCCACTTTAAATGTGTAGCATTCAAAATGGGGTGAAAAGGAAAGCAGTATTTTCCTTGTTAGAACAACTAAAGTTAGATATCATACTCATGGAAACACAGAAACATAGAAGCTGATGGCAGATAAGAACCACAAGGCTCATCCAGTCTGCCTATTTGTTGTACCTATAAATGTGCCATAGGCTTGTACTCTGTCAATGGCCTATCTATTCATATTCATCTGTAGTGCTCTTTTATGCCTATTCCATGCCTGTTTGAAGTCCTGCACTGTATTCATATCCACCACTTCCTGAGGTAGGCCATTCCATGCATCCACCACCCTTTCTGTGAAAAGAACTTCCTCACATTACCCCTTAATCGACCTCCCTCTGATCTCATGCTGTGTCCCTTGTCATGCTATTTTTCTTACAGTATATTGAGACATGTTAGAGTCTTTCACCTTGTTAATGCCTCTTAAGATGTTTGAATGTTTGATCATATCACCTCTCTCCCTCATTTGCTCTAGGGTATATATGTTGAGCTCTGTTAATCTGTCCTCATATATTTTCTGATGCAATCTCTGCACCATTTTGGTTGCCCTTCTCTGGACTGTCTCCTTTTGTTGATGTCTTTGTGTAGGTGCAGCCTCCAGTACTGTATGCAGTACTCAGATGGGGCCTAACTAGTGTCTTGTAAAAGGGATTATTACCTCCCTCTTATGACTTGCGATACCCCTACTAATACACCCCAACATCCTCTAGCTTTACCTACTGTTCTAGTAGTCTGCTTGGATGATTTCAGGTCATCTGTGATGATGATGACCAGGTCTCTTTCTTCCCTTGTGATTGCCAGCAACTCACCTCCCAACCTATAGGTGGCTTCAGGGTTTCTCTTCCTATGTGCATGATCTTGCACTTCTTTGTGTTAAATCAGTTGCCACTCTTGACCATTTTGCCATTTTATCCAGATCTCTTCTCAATCTGCCCAATGCATCTGGATAATCTACTTTGTTGCAGATCTTGGTGTCATCTGCAAACAGACAAACCTTAACCTCCAGTCCATCTGCAATATTACTGATGAAGATATTGAAGAGGACTGGCCCCAGGACTGATCCCTGATGTACCCACTTATGACTTAGATCTCTTCTGACTGTACACCATTTACCATCCTCTCTGTTTTCTACCCAACAACCAGTTTGCCACCCAGTTGATCAACTTTGACCCACCAAGGGCCTACCCAGCTTATTAATCAATCTTCTATGTGGGACTGTATCGAAAGCTTTGCTGAAGTCAAGGTAGGCAACATCAACTGCACCTCCTTGGTCCATCACTCTAGTTACCCAGTCAAAAAATCTATGAGATTAGTTTGGCAGGACCTTCCTGTTGTAAATCCAGGCTATCTTGAATCCTGTGCTCCTATGGATTCTAGGTGTTGCACTATCCTTTCCTTAAGGAGTGCCTCCATAATCTCCATAAACCACTACTGAGATAAGACTTACTGGTCTGTATTTCCCTGCCTCCTCCTGCTACCACTCTTGTGGAGGGAGATTTCATGAGCCCTTCTCCAGTCTTCTGGGACCTCTCCTATGCTCAGAGACTCAATAAACAGTTCTGATAATGGCTCTGCTAGTTCCACCCTTAGCTCCTTTAGTACCCGGGATGTATGCCATCTGGTCCCAATGCCTTGTCCACCCTGAGCTTAGCGAGCTCTTGTGGGACCCTTTCTGTGAAGGGACTAGTACACCTCCCTCTCCATGTCCATGGTGCTGAGCTGTGGCCTTGCCCTAACTTCTCCTCAGTAAATACTGAGCAGAAGTAGCTATTTAGGGTAGATGATTTTCCTTGGTCCTCCTCCACACAGTCCCCTTATCCCTTTGATCTTAGCAATACCCCTCTGGACTTTCTCCTTGCATTAATGTATCCATGGAAAGACTTGTCATCTTCTTTTACTGTTCGTGCTAGTATTTCCTCAGTTTGGGTCTTTGCCTGCCTTACTGCCTTCCCTGCTTCCATTAAGGAAGTTTGATATGCCTCCCTATCTTCATCCTCGTTCCTTATATTTCCTGAAGGCCAGTCTTTTGGCTCTGACCCTTTCTGCTACTGTTGTTGAGAACCAAAGTGGTTTCCTCCTTATTTTGCCTTTCTCTCTAACACAATGGGATGTTGCTTCAAGTATTGCATCCTTAATGCTTGCCCATTTACCTTTACTCCCTCACCTGTATTTCTTCTTGCCAGAGGCTAGCTTAACTCTGTTGGCCATCTTATCAAAGTCAGCTCCTCTGAAGTCCCATAGTTTTGCATTGGAATGAGATGATTTAGTTCTAGTGGCCAAACTGAACCATACTATGTGATGGTCACTGGCTTCCAGGTGACCTTCTACCTGGAGATCTGTGAGCCTTTCCCCTTAGTCAGTACTAGATCTAGGATAGCTCTGTCTCTTGTGGGTTGTTGTACCAGTTGTTAGAGGACCTCCCCTGTAGGGAATCCACTTTATGTCTAGTTCTGGTGAATGTTTCTGCTGATATTGACCAATCTGTATCTGGCATGTTGAAGTCTCCCATTATCAGAACCTCCACTTTAGCTGTCATGTTTTGTATATCTTCTAACAGTAATGTTTCTATGTCCTCCCCTGGTCTGGAGACCTGTAGACAACCCCAGTTTGTATGGCTGTCCCATTTCCTATTTCCAGGATGACCCACAGTTCTTCTGGTTCCTTTTGTGTATTCTTAATTTCTGTAGCTTTGATATTTTCATTGACATAAAGGGCCCTCCCCCGCCCTTTTGCACCTCAGTCTCTTCTGAACGGTACATAGCCAGGTACTGAAGTCTCCCAAGTGTGGTTACTGGTGAATCATGTCTTGCTAATGGCTACTATGTCCAGTTTAGCCTCAGTCATTGTTGCCTGCAGGTCTGGGATCTTGTTTCCCAGACTGCAGGCATTATCAGGATTTTCCGTTGGCCAGATTTCAGTCGTTAGTTATTGAGCGGGGTCCAGTGTTTCCCTGCATGTCACATGGGAGCCAGACCTTTTCCTTACCTGGAGATGCAAATGAACTACAAACATGCTGAACCTCTGTTTGATCACTAGCTGAGTGGAAAGGGATGTTCTTCCCATTCGATGTATCGGTGCTGCACCCTCTCCCCATTTGCTAGTTTAAATATTCTGTAAAGTTGTCAAACTTGCTCCAATGCACTGACTCTGTCCTTAGTCAGCTGCAGTCTATCAAAATTAAAGAACTTTCACTCCAAAATCTGTTGCCCGTTACCTACAAATTTGTGTCCTTAATTCCTGCAGGAAACCCGGATGGAGATACATTTACTTTATCACAGTGAAAATACTTGAGTTTGGGGACCATCATACTGGTCACTTGGGCTAGAGTAAAGCAGATGGTGTTGGGATCCTATTTAAATGTACACATTTTACCTTACAGAAATTAATAGATGTCACCCAGGAAGACTATTAATTTTGGATGGAGTTGGGCAGGACAAGCCTGCAGATTTATTACTGTGTATGCATCTCAGCTTAAACCTGAAAGGGTAGAATTATTTGGGAAAATACAATCCTTTTAGCCACTACTAGGCAGGTTTTATTTAGATGGTGATTTTAACTGCTCACTAGACATAGACAAAAGGACTATGGAAGGAAAAAAGTCTATTGTGACTCTAATGCTTTACGGAAGTGTTTAAACATGACAGGTTTGCAGGATGCTTATGCAGTTATAAAAAGCATCAACATATACTAGAGGAGTACTAGTGACAAGAATTGATTTTTGGTTTGTATCCACAAATGTTAAGATACTCAATATAGGGGTGGTTCCAACAGAATTCTCAGACCATTCCAAGGTCAAGTTGGTAGTGAACCATAACAACTCTCCTCCATTAAATACTAGTAGATGGAGGTTAAACACTGCAGTTTTAACATATATTAAAGTGAAAGAAGGGACTAGGGATCTAGTAAGTGCTAGAAAGTCAGTTTATTGCCTATATGATACTGCAGGGGAATGGTAGGAGGACACAAAATAAATGTATGCAGACATGGTTTAAAAAATATGGAGCAAGAATACAAAATGAAAACATTTTTAAAGTATTTAGCGATACAACAACAGTTGCAATACATTTATTCTTTAGTCAGCACAAAGCCAGGAGATTTTGAAGATCCAATAAAAATCTGAAAGCCCAAACAAAAAAATAAATATCAGGAAGATAGGACAGCCACATTAATAGCAAAATTGACTTATGGTACAGTGTAGACACCAAGCGGGATCCATGTGCTGCTTGTAAAACTCGAGTGCATAATACTAACATATCTGAGTTATTAGATACTGATGGGAAAGCAACAAACACACTGAAAGAATTAGGGAATATCATTAGACATGACATGGATTAACTAAATGTACAAAAAGGAGCAGTATAGAGAATATTGCAACTTATTTAGCACCAATCAAAGTAGAACTGTTGGAGGCAGATAAAAGGGAATTAGAAAAAACATTTTACAAAAGAGGAAATAGCTGAAATAATTAAAGGACTCAGGAAAATGTATCACCAGGTTGGGATGGTCTGCCAACAAAATTTTATCAAACATTTCAGGAAGATCTACTAGACATACTTTTGGTGGTATACAGTATCAAGAAATAACTGAAAAACAGATTATTGCAGAGAATTTTTCAAAAGGGCTGTTAAGATATCTATATAAATCAGGAAACAAAACTTTACTA
The DNA here is from genome assembly GCA_016271365.2 of Neoceratodus forsteri. Taxonomy (NCBI): domain Eukaryota; kingdom Metazoa; phylum Chordata; order Ceratodontiformes; family Ceratodontidae; genus Neoceratodus; species Neoceratodus forsteri. The sequence continues at coordinate 795,269,190 of CM028131.1, forward strand.
CAGAACTGGAGCCAATTTGCTTATTGCATTCTGACTGGAAAATATTGGAAACTACTAAAAGGTAACAACAGAATTTGGATACCTTACTACACCAGTCACAAACTTGAGGGTGCCAGGGAAAAAATACAGAACAATTTATTTTTAATCAAAGACTGTTATGAATATTGTAAAAGACAGGAAACAGAGGGATTTATGATATCTATAGATCAAAGTAAAGCTTTTGATAGTGTCACACAAGTATTTATTTCAGGTATTAAGACATTAGGGATGGGATATTCAGAAATGCACCAGGCATGGATGCAAGCCTGGCACAGTGCTATTGGGATCCGCTAGGGCATGGCCCAGGCAATATTCAACAGTGCTGTGCCATGGCCCAGCACCATTGAATATGGCACTGGGGCCACTCACACTGCACACGGTGCAGTAGCACTGCGCAGTGCAAGTAGCAAGTGAGGAGCAGGGGATGCGCCAGAACAAGTGCGCGGGTGCTTGGTGCAGCAACTGAGATATTAAATGCTGGGCATTCAAATGAGGCCATTATGCATGCAAGGTACAAATGGGTCCATTTGCATGTCATTATGGCCCCATTTGCATGCAGGTGCGCAGATCCCAGTGACTTGCGCCTGGCACCCTGCTAGACTGCAGCTGTCGGGGACCGATGCCCCCTGCCCCTCAGTGAGCAATGCACCCCAACACCCGAACACGGGCTGTGGTTAAATATAAAGTCCCTGGTGGTCCAGTGGATCCTGCACCATCACCCGATCGGAGACATGTAATACAGAAACCCTGGTGGTCCAGTGACCTGCTCCCTGCCCGATTGCAGGCAAATAAAGAAATGTAATCCCTGGTGGTCCAGTGGACCCAATCCCCAGCCTGATCATGGGCAAATGAATATGTTACTTTCCCTAGTGGTCCAGTGAACCCATCCCCAGCCCAATCATGGGCTTCAATTGTAAATAAATGCCCTGGTGGGCCATTGGTATCCCCCTCCCCAACCGCCTCAGATCACACCTCCTCCCGGTTAGTGGTGGGCGGCAGCTCCCACCATAAGCCACCCGGCTGCCCGCCAACTGACAGCGTACAGTATGGCTGTATGCCCATTGGTCTACTGCATTAGCCAATGGTCATGCAGACTGTACTGTACTACACAGTCCCGAAAATGTGAATGAACCAATAATAATCCAAACAAAAAGGGTGTTTCTGGTTAAACAATTTATTATATTGTTGTTATATGTAGGATGGATATATCCCTTTCCATGTAACCTAGAAACAAAGGTGTTCAGTATAGTTTTTCAGATGCTTTTGGGAGCAGACTGAACCCCAGTAAGAGGAATTTACATATCTGTCAAAATAGAGAGGGTGAGTGGGCATGGTGAGCCCCATTATTTTTTCACACACATGTTTTGGACAGGTACAATCAGGATCATGATACCACAGGAAGAAGACAGTGGGTTGGAATGGGCGCGGGAATAGTCAAAGAATATTTGGACAGATGGCAGGAAGATCCTCTTAAAGGGCAACTGTCAGCAATCTAGTCCACTATATATGTATTAGAAAGTCCTGCCTCAACTGACTTTGCCAGTGTGCATTGAATGGCAGTGTGATGGTCACTCCCAAAAATTCAGTTTAGATCTATTTAAGTTTCACCTCCATTTTCTGAGCTTGATTGACAGCCCAACACCAAGTAGACGTCACTGATGGTCTTCATTCATTGCATTTCTATAAATTAATTTGCACTCTGTATTGTCTTGGGCTCAGTTACCTTTACTAAGCTTTTGGGTCTTCACTTGCATTAGCCTATGAGCTGCTACTCCACTATTAAAACCAGGTGAGGCCACTTTATCACCGTAATCTTTAGTTTATTCCACATGCTTTGTACATCTCTAAGTGCTCTGTGCACTGCATCTGCAGGAACAGCTGTGTGGTCAGGATCTAAGTAAGATGGGTTAACTAGGATCTGCAGTTTATCTGTTAGGTAGGAAAATGGGCAGGCTAGGTGGGCCAACGGTCCTTATCTGCTGTCAGATTCTATGTTTTATGTTTCTATCTTCAGTGTGTGCTACAGTGTGCATTCCAAATAATCTGCAGCCCAAAAGCTGTCTAAGTAGAATGGAAATTACAACTAAATTCCTGATGCCAAAGGGCCCTAGACTAGAGCAGATGGGTGCAAACCCATCCACCATCTGCTGCATCAGCCTGGTGTGCCAATGTGCACCACATGGGGAAAAAGTGTGTGTTTTATTTTTTTATGATGCAGAAAGACCAGGGTGCTTACTCTGAACATCATGCATGAATGCCAGTAAAGTGATTTTACACAATATTTGGTTATTGTCTTGCTTTGCTGTGAACTTACCACAAGCCACAGTCTGTACCAGTTTCACAGCTTTCCAGCTGTACTGTGAGAACTCTTGGCTTCCATGTCTGAGCACTGCATTGACATGCACAGCAAAGCAAATCAATAACCAAAGATTGTGTAAAATAACTTTACTAGCAAGTAAGACTTTTATATGCTGCATGAGCTACCCTTCCTTGTACTGAGTTAGCCCTGAATAGCCTAGCTGTTTGCGTTGAGGTTCAGTCAACAGTGAAAACATATACAGACCACAGGTGCAACACCACTCCCTGAGCACATTCCTTGACAAGTCTGTGAAATTAGCTAGCACCAAGGCTCACACCATGAAATTAGCAGCACGGCAATCATATGCTGTGTGTTGTTCATTGATTGTGACAATGTCACCAGTGCCAGCATGGGAAGTGCATGAATGTGTGTTGTTCATCCTGAGATTGTGAGGTCCATCACTGACACCAAAAGCATGGTCCACCCCACCCGCCATCCATACCTGCTTGCAACCACACAGCACATATGCACAAGTCACCAGGAAAAGAAAAATTGATGCATGCAGCTCACATGGATGGCATAGCAGTAATTGTAGGCACCATTTAGCTGCAATGTGTTCAGAAATGCCAGACCGGGTGTGTAATCGACGCTGGTCAATATCGATCACTGCAATTCTGATGCTTGATCGCTAAATGACAGGGCTATGTTGTGTTCTGACCTGTAACATGGTGTACTGATTAGGACAAGGGAATAAGGTGCTGTCAGTTTGAGCAATGAAACAACTATGTCAGGAGTGACAATGAAGCAGCACAACAGTGCTGAACATGGGGTTTGAAACTGCAGCAGTGTTGTTTATGGATGGTGGGCATGTACATGAGAGATGGATGTGTTAGTGGTACGGACAAGCCAAGCAGAGAAGCTGGATGATGCGCCTTGTGCCCTACAAGTGTGGTGACATAGTTAGGCTTGAGAAGCACTTTTAAGGTTAAAGGGTGAAACTTTGCCACCATTCAATGGCACAGGGGGCACCATAGATCTTGGGATCTGCCAACTTTTGTACCAGTCGGATATAAGGCTGCAGAGTTATTAAGCAACATCCTTGTGCACAATTACACTTTTTGAGACTTCTTTGCTCGCACCTACAGGTTGCACAGTTTGTGTGGCTGGTCCAAAATCTTCAGGAATGTGCAGCCAGGGTCCCCGATGTGCCTTTTGAAGATTTCGTGAAAAATATTAAATGATTCAAAGTTATTCAAAAACAAGTTCCCATTATAAGTCAATGGGAAAAGTTAACAAAAGTTTGAAAGTGTGGCAAATGCACTTTTTAGTGTTGCAAATGGCTCTAGTAGTGTAGCAAATCTGCCATTTTGTTTTCAGTTACTGATCACAGAAATGCTTGGCTTTTAAAATTGGGACCACCTAGTGACATAGTTATTTTTTGTTTACCTATTCGAGCCCTGAGGATGCTAGCCATGTCTTTATTTTGAGGTTAAACACCCCAGAAATATGTTTTCAAATTTCTGGGAACAGTAGTGTTGCAGTAGTGTCGCGACCTTGGCGACACTTTCTCAAATGTTTCTGAAAGCTTTCACAAATAGTAACACTACTTTTCCAGGCTATGGCAAAATGACAGGAATTCTCTGGCACCCTGCTGCAAAAGAATGGTTTGGTCTTTGGGCTGAAATTTGAGGGAAGGCAGCCAACATCTCACAGATGTGCCTTTTCTAGTTTGGTGAAAATATTGCACGGATGGAGATTATAGTACTCTGAAGTTGACTTTTCCCATAGACTAACACGTTGGTGTCCTTCGCTTCGGTGCTCATATCTCGGAAATGGTGCGAGATATGGAATTGTTGTCGTGATAATGCATAGCCTTGTGGGCTATTCATTTAAAAAATGAGTGTGGAAACTCAAGAATCATATGAAATCGAAATGTTTTTATGTCATACGGTTCCTGAGAAATCAGCAATTTAGTATTCCAACAGCTCATTTTCTGCTCTGAGGCCCATTATTATGCATACATTCTTTCTACACACTGTGTTTCTCTATGCAGCTGTTGGGCAAATACAGGTGTGCACTTCCATTACTGTTACAGTTACTATTCCCACTTGTGTTTACGTACTCGTTTGCATTACCATTACCGTGTATGCCACGTGTGCATTACTCTTTGTGTTCTCCTTTGCATATGCACTTGCGTTCGCGTTTCCATTTACTTTGCCTTTGTTTCTGCTTTTAATGTTACCATTTGTGTTTCCAATTGTTGCACCATCACCATGCGCGCGGCCACAGTTTGCATTTCTTACGTGCTTGCTATTGCATTTGCATTTCAGTTTTCTTTGGACTTACTGTTACTGTTACCATTACATTAGCATTTACAATTGTGGTACCATCACCATGCATTCGGTTTGTGTTTCCATAAGCGCCTTGTATTTGCGTTTCTGTTTCGCTTGGCAGTATTGTTTGTACCATTACCATTGCGTTTGCAATTCTTGGTACCATGACCCGTGCGTGTTATGGTTTGCGTTTCCCACACGCTTGCATTTGCCTTTCTGTTTCTGTTTCCTTTAGTGTTATTTTGCTATTACCACTATCATTTGCATTTTGTAATTGCGGTACCATGACCGTGCACTTTACGCTTTGTGTTTCTGTACGCTTGTGTTCGCTTTCCGTTTCTGTTTCCTTTGGCATTATTGTTGCTGTAACACTTAACATTTGCATTTACAGTAGCAGTACCATGACCATGCATGTTAACATTTGTGTTTACGTGCGTGCTTGCATCTCTGTTTGCATCACTGTTCACTTTGCCGTCACTTTGCACGTGCATGTCTATTAACATTTGTGTTAGCTTTTACATTGCGTCTCCTTGTATGTAACCATTAGAGCCTTGATTTGTGTTACAGTTACCATTACTATGTCACTACACATCACATGGTTGGAGCGAAGCCCAAAGAGCCCGATCCCACCACATTTTATTCACTATTTATACTCCTCATTCTCAAACAGAAGTGGAATTCATGGCAAAACTCAGTTTAATGCATCAGTTAGGATTGTTCCACAGCAACAAAAGCAAAGAAATTCCATGTTAGGGTTGAAAGCCCTCTTGCCCCAGCCCACCCCCAACCAGCATTGGGGTGTGCATTAGGCTCGTGGGTCCTAACTCTCACACAATTCTCCTATACCTCAGCTTGTTTACACATGTGATGGGGTGAGAGTTAGGCCCGATGAGCCAAGCACACCACAATGCCAGTTGGGGAACATCTAACGATACATTAACAAACTAGCTTTCTTCACTGTAGAAGAACCCTAACTGATACATTAACAAAGTTCTATATATATATATATATATATATATATATATATATATATATATATATACATATACTGTACTGCCCTGAGTAACACATTGATGCTATGCTCCTCACAATGCAGTGATACAGCTCAATGTCAATCCGTCCATGATCGGGACGATACTCCATTAGTGTGCACTACATGACTGGCAAAATGTTTGTTGACTGGTGGTGTGGTGGCAGGTGACAGTGGTCATGTCAGTTATGGACCACAAACTATAATAGAGATTAAGTCCATACTAATGTGGGCGCGATATTCAAATTTGTGGTGCTAACTGTTGTCATGCCTGGATCAAGAATCTGCAATATGGTTATGTTTATGAACACAGGGTGAGACCGAACATTTTCTGTAGGGCTACCATTGGACACAGATTGGCTTATTGTGGCAGCACACTGAATTTCAGCAGAACATGAAAATTTAGGTTTTTCAACCCTTTTTTTTAGTTTTAGTTTTTTCAACCCTTTTTTCAACTTTCAACCCTAACACCACATTTCCTTGTTTCTGTCACTGTGGAACAACCCTAACGGTGCATTAATGGGTTTTTGCCATGAAAAAAAATATATATATATATATATATTGCACAAAATATACACACACAAGACTTTGTTAACTCATTGCCTCCACAGGCTCACTCTGAGATTACACCACTTGCCTTCTGAATCTCCTGTATACTTTTAACAGTGAATCCTGGCCTTTCTAAGCAAAATCAAGCCATAGTCAGCATGTCGCAAACAAATGCTAATAGCTCAATAACTGTATGTGCTAGACACAAAGTATGAGTGGCAAAGTTATTCAACACAAAATTGCCTTTTCAATGGTGGCATGATGTCAAAAGTAATTTTGTTTTTTCTATGCTGGTTGAAAGAGCAAACTAAATATTTTTCACAAAAAGGGCAACATAAGCCATTTTTGTTGGAAATATATAAAATATCAACACCAAATTAAGCATACAGACATTAGATGGTGTTTTAATATTATGTTTGTTAAAAAAGATATCTTTTACTATAAAATGTCATTTTTCCCATTTTAGTCAAGATGCTTTGGTGAGATTTGAGGATGAATCTAAACCACACACACCATATCACAAACAAATGCATATAACTCCAAAGTATACATGATACACAAAAGTATCATATGAAAGTTGATGAGCACAAAATGCCTTTCCAATGATGCTATGCAACCAGTTGTAATCAATACAAATTTTATTTTATACCTGCTGAAGTGCCAAAAAGTGAATTTTATTCAAGCTGCTTAGGTGAATCTTGATGGAAAACATGTCAGCCATATACACCATACCATAAACAAATGTGAATAACTCCTAAAGTATACATGATATACATGAAATATCAGTGGCAAAGTTGTTCAGCACAAAATTACCTTCCTGATGGTGGTATACAAATAATAATATGTCATTTAGTTTTTTAAGCTGGTTGAAACAGCCCAAATTTTTTTCTTTCACTAAAACAGGCAACATAACCACACACACCATACCATAAACAAATGCAAATAATTCCTAAAGTATACATGATATGCACAAAATATCACTGACAAAGTTGTTCAGCATAAAATTACCTTTCCAATGGTGCTATGCAGTCACATATATATTATAGTCTGTTACACTATGTATTAAAATATATAACAACTTCTCCAGATGTTGCAAGGGCACACTGGGAGTCAGTAGCTGACTTCTGCAGACGTCCTCAGGACACACCAGTTTGTTTTTTTACTGGCGACTCCAGGCTTCTGCTAGGAGACAATGAGTTAATGCATCATTTAAGGTTAAAACACAAAAGTAAGGAAATGAAACTTTTTAAGTTGACCCCTCCCCTCTTGGACCTTCCCATGATCCTGAGACAGACAGCTGATGGGGTTATGTCCAGGGCTAGGAGGCCTAAATCTCACCCATTCCATGTGTAATCATATTCACAAGCCACAGAAAAGAAGAATGGGGTGAGATTTAGCTTCACAACCCCAAGGGTACACCCCATCAGCTATCAATCTTGGATGATGGGCAGGTCCAAGGGGAGGAGGTCAACCCTAAAAGTTTAATTTCTTACTTTTTGTGTTTTAACCCTAAATGATGCATTAATTAAGTTTTTTGCATAGAATGTCTTTACTTTTGAGAAAGAATATAAAAGTAAACGCTATGGAAGTTGGTAGGAGTGCGGATCCTTTGGGCCCCACACTCCCACCAACTTCCAAATTCATTGAAAGTGAAAAGTCATGCAAGTTGGTGGAAGCATAGGCCTTTTGTGCCCTGTACTCCCAACAACTTATACATTTCTGTGTAAGATAAGACTACAAGTACTGAATGTCATTTGTATTGCTGGGAGTGCATATGGTGGGAGCATGGGACCCAAAAGCTCCCACCACATTGAAAGAAAGCAAAGTATCAGTCATCAGAGTGGCATAATTCAATACCTGTTTACATGTTAGACACATAAGCACTGGAAATTACCTTCATGGCAGTAACGCTAGGGCACCCTATAGATGTGAACCCAGTACCACAATACAAAACAGCATACACAAAACATACAGTGTGTCATACAATATGTCTGCAGCAAATTAATTTTCCAACACCTAAACACCATAATTCACATGAACAGGACATCTCCTGAAGACCTCCAAATTTCAATATAAAAGACAAAACCGTTTCCGAGATACAACATGTGAAAGTTTGAGATTTTAATTTGTTGGAGTGGCAGACTTCCACACCTGTTAAGATTTTAGACACCTAATGACTGAAAGTAGATCTATGGCAGTAAGGCTAGCTACCACATAAATTTCAAGTCAGTACGAGAATGGAAAACTCTGTCCGCCAAATGTAAACGATGCCACACAATATCTCTGCAGAAATGTGTTGTTGGACGTAGACACCTTAATTCACATCTACAGGACATGTCGTCAACACCTCCAAATTTCAAGTAAAAAGACCAAAATATTTCCAAGATATTTAAAGTTAAAGATTGTTAAAATTGGCCTATCTGTTGCATTAAAATCTGGCCATCTGGTCCCTCCTCGCAATCAAAGATCACGATCAGAGTCTTGCGATCAAAAATTTGCAGGCTTGCAATCAAAGAATAAAAATGGTGAAATTCAAATTTTAGACATAAATGTATGAAACCACCGCATGGTTTGATAAAACAAAGCTACCTGAGCAAAACCCACCCTCATTTGTGTTAATAACCCACCCCTGAGCTGAGAAATTAGATTTTTCAACTGACCATCTTGTCCCTACCTTGCAATCAAAGATTGTGGTCAAAGAATCTCACTATCAAAGAATTTGCATGCTCATGATCAAGAATTTGCAGGCTCACAATCAAAGAACAAAAAGTGGTGAAATTCAAATTTAGACATAAATACGTGACACCACCGACATGGTTCAATAAAACAAAGCCCCTGAGCAAAACCCACCCTCATTTGTGTTCATAACCCACCCCTGAGCTGAGAAATTAGCTTTTTCAACTGGCCATGTTGTCCCCTCATGATCAAGGATCGCAATCAAAGAATCTCACAATCAAAGAATTTGCAGGCTCACGGTCAAAGATCATTAGCGAGTCATGATCAAAGAATAAAATGTGAAACTCTATTTTGAACATTTCAAACAAAACCAAAGGCATGGCTCAATAGAGTGAAGCCCCTGAGCAAAACCCGTCCAAGTTCTACTTCAGGAGTCACCCTGAGCCAAGATATCTGAGTTTTCCAACCGAACCTTAAAACAAGATGGCGGCCATCGCGATCAAAGAATTCTCGGGTCAAAGATTCTTTGATCGCAAGGCTGCAAATTCTTTGATCATGAGGAGGGACCAGATAAACCCCATTCTTCGCTCACAAAACAACTATATAAATGTTTCCATTGACTTATAATGGGAACTTAAAACTGCAATAACTTTGAATGGATTAATATTTTTCACCAAATGAAAAGTGGCATGTTCATTGACCAAAGCTCTTTCAGATGAGTGAAGTCACAGAGTGGCACATCACATGATGTCCACACAACACCACAGACAGAATCCCCCAAACTGCCCACATAACTGGTGAAAAGTGCATTTTTCAGCATTTTTGCGCGCAAAGACTGTAAGTCCAACTGAAACGAAATTGGGCAGATCAAGAGACCTACCATGCTCACCGCAATACCAAATTTCATGCAAATCCATTGAATGGGTCCAAAGTTATTAACGTGCACAATTTTGAGTTTAACATAAACGTAAGTGGCTTCATATCCCAAAATATAGGGCGTTACCACACCCCTATTATAGATATATATCATATATACAGTATGTATATATATCTATATATATACTATATATATATATATATTCACACACACACACATATATTCTTTGCAAAACTCTATTAATGCTTCAGTTAGGGTTGTTTTCAGACCAACAGAAGTATGGGATTTACATTAGGATCAACACCCATACTACACTACCATCACCTACCCCCACCCTCCACACATCAACAGGCATCGGGTGTGCATTGGGGTCACTGGCCTAACTCTCACAACATTCCATGTGTAAAGAAGCAGTGGTGGGGCAGCATAGGAGAATGGGGTGAGAGTTAGGCACGCCCACCCCAATGCCTGTTGGTGTGTGGAGGGTAGGGGGTAGGTGGTAGGGTGTTAACCCCAACATGGAATTTCCACACTTTTGTCAGTGTGGAAACATCCTGACTGATGCATTAATGGAGTTTTGCAAAGAATGTCCTTTCTTTTGAAAAGTGTAACATAAATAGTAAATAATATATGTTGGTGGGAGCAGGGCCCTATGAGCCCCGCGTTCCAACCAAGATGCTCAGTTGTGCATAATACTATGTGCCTGTGGGATCATGGGCCCTCTGAGCCCCGTGCTCTCACTACACATAAGTATGGAGCCGTACAACAGTCCTATAAGACTAGGAGCTCTTGTAACACTAATTTTCCATATCTCGGAACCATAGCAGCTGGGAAAAAATTCAAGTGTTGTTGTAACCATAAGAGTGAGTAGTTTTAGCAGTATAACATTGATTGAATCTGTGTCTCACATCGTTTCTGAGATACGGGCAATGAAAAGTGCTGTGACTGCTGACACTGAGGGCATAACAGTGGCCTATGAACATGAAAATGAGCACTTAGAACACTAATTCATGAATATCTCAGGAACCATGCAAGGTAGAAAAAATTAAATTTCATGGTTTTCATGGCTTTCTGACCTAGATGGCTAAAACTGTTGTGATGAAAAGTCTGTATCTAGAACCATTTTCAAGATATGGGCCCCAAAATGTGTCACAGGCACCACAATGTTATCCTATAGGAAAATTTCTGAAATTTGGAATGCTGAGACTATGGGCCTTTCAATGTTTCCATACCAAACCACAAAAGGCACATCTGTGGGACTAGCGCTTACCACCCTGAAAATTTCAGACCAACAGCGCAATCCATATTGCCACACTGAAGTGACAAAGGAAACAATCACCTCAATGTTATCCTAGGGGAACATTTCTGAACTTCAGAATGCTGTAACTATGGGCCTGTTTAATGTTTCCATACCAAACCACCACAAGGCACATCTGTGGGACAAGGGACTGCCACCCTGAAATTTCAGGCCAATATCACAATCCAGCTTGCCACAATCAAGTGACAAAGAAACAACACTTAGCAAAATGTGTTTGTGCAGTGTTACCTTGATTACTTCCATGTTTGCATGATTCTCCTATCTCTATAATGGGAGTGTTAGCTCACAAAAAAATGTAATTGCAGTTACTTTTTCAAGTTACTATGATTGTTTGTGCGGCAACATTAATGTTTGCGTGATCAAAAAATGGCAACAATTTAAAAACATATTTGCAGACTAGCTGGTAAAAAATAATGCCAGAGGCATGTTCCTTGGGGTCCGATTAGGTAAACAAAGTGGTTGGTATTTTGTAAAGTGCAGTATTTTTTAAATTGCAGCATTTTTCTCTCTCATTAACTGAAAACAAGATGGCGGCAGCACAACATTTTGGGGCAATTTCATACAACAACATTTGATCGTGAATGTTTTCAGAAGTGCACATATACATTTTTCTATAGGCTATAATGGGACATGAAAAATTGAATAACATTTGAATGGAGCAATATTTTTCACCAAATCTTCAAAAGGCACCAGTGCATCCCAAGGTATATGTAGACAACCAATCCGAACCCACTCAAATGCATTCTTCAGTGCATTATGGGTGGACAAAGAATTCACAACATTGGGGAAAATTCACTATTTCAAAGCACTACAGTTCCACGAGACGTACATCTGACTGAAGCAAGAATTTCCAGATCCAGAGATCTATGGTACATCATTCTATATTCTACATTTCAGGCAAATTGGACAAACAGTTCAAACATTATTAAAGTGCAAAAGTTGAGGTTTAACATAGAAATGACTATGCAACCCTAACTATAGTGGCACTACATACATAGACATACATATATATATATATAAATATATATATATATATATATATATATATGTACTATGATTGAAAAAACTTTGTTAATGCATCAATTACGGTTCTTGACAGAGAAAAAAGCAAGGACATTTGATTTTGGGTTCCCACCCTTCACCCTATCCCACCTCCACCAACAGGCATCTGGGTATGCGCTGAGGTAATCGGCCCTCACTCTCACCCCATCCCACATGTAAACAAGCTGAGGTGGTGCAGTGTAGGAGAATGGGGTGAGAGTTAGCGCACTGACCCCAACAAACTCCTGATGACTGTTGGTGGAGGTGGGGTGGGTGTAAGGAGTGCAAGGGTAGGAACCCTAAAATCACATTTCCTCACTTTCTTCACTGTAGAAGAACCTAACTGATACATTAACAAAGTTTATATATATATATATATATATATATATATACACACATATACTGTACTGCCCTGAGTAACACATTGATGCTGTGCTCCTCACAATGCAGTGATACAGCTCCATGTCAATCCATCCATGATGGGACGATACTCCATTAGTGTGCACTGCATGACTGGCAAAGTGTTTGTTGACTGGTGGGGTGGTGGCAGGGTGACAGTGGTCATGTCAGTTATGGACCACAAACTATAATAGAGATCGAGTCCATACTAATGTGGAAGCCCGATATTACAAATTTGTGGTACTAACTGTTGCCATGCCTGGATCAAGAATCTGCAATATGGTTATGTTTATGAACACAGAACAGAGACTGCAACATTTTCTGTAGGGCTACCATTGGACACAGATTGGCTTATTGGCAGCAGCACACTGAATTTCAACAGAACATGAAAATTTTGTTTTCATGTACAGGCACAGAAGTGGGTGCTGGCGCGGTGCCAACTCTGAGGAAGAAAACCCACTTTGCATGTACTGTCAAAATCAGGTGCGCAGAGTAAGCCATTAGTGTCCAATCGTAGCCCTGCTGAAAACACTATGGTGTAGCCCTGCTGTGTTCATAAACAGTAAATAAATCAATCAATACATACATAAATAAATAAAACAAAGTAATACATCTTTACTGAGCATATTGCAGATTCTGAACCTGCAGTGGCGCCACAGAGTACATTGCAACATCAGGCTTTCATGTTAGCATGGACTGAATTACTGGTTGTACTCTGTAGTCCATAACTGACCGACCACTGTCAGTATGCCACCATCCCCAAACACAACAACATAAGAACGCACCCACATGCTTCCACTGAAATACACATGGTTGAAGGTGGCTCACTTCTGCAGCATGGCGGTCACTCAATCATCATTTCGATGAAGCTACCCCACATTGGCAAGTGCCAGAAGTTGCACAGCAAATTAGAAACATGGATCATAAAAACATAGATGTTGATGGCAGAAGGAGATCATTAGGTCCATCTAGATTGCCCATTTGTTTTAGACCTATTTTAACACTCTAGTTGCCCTTTGTAGTCCGGGCTCCCTTGTGTCTATCCCATGCATTCTTGAATCTCTCTACAGTGTTGACTCCCACAACCTCTTGGGAAGGCTGTTCCAGGTGTTTATTACTCTTTCTGCAAGAGAAACTTCCTGGTATTGATAGAAAACATCTCTCCTTGCAGCCTGAGATCATGTCCCCTGGTCCAGGAGCCCTTCTTGAAAGAAAAAGTTACTGTGCCTGTACCTTTTAATGCCTTTTATGTACTTAAATGTTTTAATCATGTCCTCTATCACTCTCTTCTCTGCTCCAGGAGTACATATTAAGTTCCCTAAGTCTTTCCTCGTAGGACACATACTGCAGATCCTGAATCATTTTGTCACCTTTCTCTTGTACTGTTTCCTTCCTGAGGTGAGGCCTCCAGAATTGGACTCTGTATTCCAGGTGAGACCTGAACAGTGATCTATACAATGGTAGTACCACTTCTCTCCTCCTGCTCATGATTCTCCTCCCAATGGCCCAGCATTCTATTTGTCTTCAATGTTGCCTTCTCACACTGCTTACTAACATTTAAGTCTTCTGAGATTATGATTCCCAGATCACATTCCTGGTTTGAGGCCGCCAGACTTTCGCCTCCTAGGTAATACTTCTTTCTTGGATTTTTCTTTCTTATGTGCATGACCTCGCACTTTTGACGTTAAATCTCAGCTGCCACACTCCAGACCATTCTTCTAGTTTCTTGAGGTCAGCTTTCATCTTGCTCACTCCTTCTGAGGTGTCCACCCTGTTGTATATCTTGGTGTTGTCTGAACAGACATACCTTCCTTCCAGTCCATCAGTGATGTCTGCTATAAAAACATTAAAGAACAGAGGCCCCAGCACTGAGCCCTGGGGCATCCCGCTGCTCACCCTGCCTTCCGCTGACTGCATTCTTTTAACATGTACCCTCTGGGTTCTGCCTTGTAACCAGTTTTGTACCCATCTGACTACTTATGAACCAACTCCTGTGTGGTCAAGCTTCTTTACCAGCCTTCTGTGGGAACTGAGTCGAAGGCCTTACTAAAGTCTAGGTAGACCACATCTACTGCCCCACTGCCATCCACTATTTTTGTAGAGTAGTCAAAAATTCAAGCAGATTTGTCTGGTATGACCTACCTGCTGTGAAATGGTGCTGTTTAGGGTCTTGGCTGCTAGTTTAGAGGAATGCTATGATCCTCTGTTTGAGTAGTATCTCCATTAGTTTCCTACTATAGGTGTGAGGCTCGCCAGTCTGTAATTACTAACCTCTTTGCAACTGCCTGATTTGTGAAGTGGAAGCACTATTGCCTTTTTCCAGTCTTCGGTCACCACACTGTTCTTCAAGGATTTTGGAATAGAAGAGCCAGAGGACCTGCTAATTCAGCCACCAGTTCCTTAAGGAATCTGGGGTACATCTCGCCTGGTCCAATGGCTTTGTCTGCTTTATTTTATTTAGCACTCCCATACTTAGGCGCCTGTAAAGGACTTGTATCGACCCCTCGGTCTTGGGGTGTTGTGTTTTCAGGGCTGGGCCATCCCTGGGTCCTCTTCGTAAACACCGATAAGAAGTATTTGTTGAGGATTTTTGCTTTCTCTGGGTCATTTTAGTGCATTTCCTCTTCAGTAGCAATCTTTAATATCCCCTTTTGCCTTCCTATGTTTCCTTATGTATCTAAAAAATATTTGTCTCCTCTCTTTGCCTCTTCTGATGTCCTTTCCTCTATCTGGGCTTTTGTGTTTCTAATCTGTTTGTTAGACTATCTCATTTTTCCTTGTTCAACTACCAGTCTTTCTCAGTTTTGGTTTTCTGGTATATGCTGTGTGCCTTTTTTTTCTTTGACTGTGGTAACCACTTCTTTGGAAAACCATAGAATATTTATTTTTCTTTTGCTTTGTCTGACCTATCTGGCACATTGATCTGTGACAGTCTTAATTGCTCTCTTGAGTCTCCCCACATGACCTCCACCTCCTCAATTTCTAGTTCCATTAACTGGCTACTTACATTTTCCTCAGGTTTTTTTTTTAAGTCAGCCTTTCTGAAATCTAGCACCTTTATCTTTCAGTGGCTGGTTTCCTGTGTTATGTTTACTTTAAAGCTTACCATGCAATGGTCACTGTTGCCATATGACATCCCACTTCAATGTCCTTGATCCTTTCCTAGTTTGTGAGGATACAGTTGAGAATGGCATCTCCCTTGTTGGGGTTTAACAAGTTGGCACAGTCCTGCACCTTATAGTGACAATAAGAAGTCCCTACTTCTTGTTGATGCTGCCGTCAGATGCTACAGTTAATATCTGGTAGGTTGAAGTTCCCACCAGTATTACTTCACCTTTATCAAACAATTTGTGGATTTCTCTATTAGGTATTTGTATACTTTATCACCTTGATTTGGTGACCTGTACTCAACACCAATTTTGAAGGGTTTTCCTTGCTATTGTCTACTGTTAGCCACAGTGATTCAAAGTCCGAAGGTTGCCCTTTTACTTCTGCAGCTTTTATTTCCTCCCAAATGTAAATGGCTATGCACCCCTTCTTTTTTTTGCCTTGCCTATCTTTCCTCTGACCCCTGTGCGCCAATACAAATCAGACTATTCATATATAATACCATCTGCATCAATATCAAATTCAGTTCTCACCACATGAAAACAATGTTTGCAAATTCTCATTTGCCACTAGGCACTATGTAATTATTGGACTGCCACAGACCTAATCGGCATACAGGTGACAAACACAAATGTAAGAAAGCCAGGACACTCTTGAATGGCAGTTGTCAATTATGTGTGTGCAGAGTCCCACATTGAAATAGTGATCCATTCAATGCAGTCAGTCAATGACAAGCTGCCAACACTAATAACTGCCTGAATGTCACAGAAAATGAGCAGTTGTCACTTTGACTGCATATTTTGAATTGGGAGACACTGGTTGTAGGCATCATGCCATCAGTGCTCTTAGCAGCACACTCCATTTTGTCAATACATGACAAGCCGGTTTTGTACATTCACAGCAGGTGGGAGTTGGGGGTCAAGGTTTGAAATTCACATTGGCAGAAACTATATGCCAGACTGAAGTGAAACAATATTATACAATGGCAAAAAAATCTTGGGCTCTGATTGGTCAGTCTGAGACTAGACCCATGATGTTATCCAGTACAACATCACGGGTCTAGTCCCAGCAGCCAGATGATCGCATCACTCATTATGGGGACCACTCCACACAGCCTGCTGGAGTGATCCCTGCTGGACAACATGCTTAAGTCATTGCTGCTCAATGCCATCTCCACAATACATCCCGTTAAAATTGCAAACTTCCTCCCACCAAGTCACTATTCATTCCAACAACAACAAAAAGCTCACCGCAGTTTTGTTTTCTTTTTAATCTAAATCTCAGCCGGTTGTTGGCTTCACTTTTCAACACACGGTCAGCGAGCCGAGTTGACACAGCGAGAATAAATAAAGATTTGATTGATTGATTGATTGAGAGACTACCTGTAGTCAACTTTGCGCTAAATTTACAACTGCCAGGTCATTTTCCTTTCTCCTTGGACAGTAAAAACGATATTTTAAAACGCTTGTTGTCCCAGAACACAATGTCACCTTTCTCATTAAACCATCTCCACTGCTCACCAGCCGACCCAACAGTAAAACTGAAATGCCTGTAATCTCGCTAAGCAGTTTCTTGAACATCCGTCCACAGAGCCTGCAGTAAATTGCTAAACAAAGCAGACAAAAAATTAGCAGACATGGGGGTGGATTACTGTGTTCTCAGCTGCTCAAAGGAAACGCAAAACAGCACAGGGACTTTGAAAGCATGACAGAATGAAAGAGGATATACGGACACTGCCACCTACTGACCAGCACTAGCAACAAGGGATTTTTTTATATATATGTAAACATATACATGGCTAAAAATGCTTTAAAAGAGTTTTTTATTTCTATTTTCTTCTTTTTTTTTTTTTCACAAAGGAGCTATTGATAATAGCAATAATGCACCTAATCACCCCAGGAGGACGTTATTCCAAGCACAACACACACCTTGTTGTGCATTATTACTAAATAGCAGCTAGCATGTGATCTTCTTACTGTGCCAGCAGCAACAATGTTGTCCCTAAATGTCACTAGTGTGAGAAGGCACCAAACCACAAAGCTGTGGGTGATGACTGTCAGCATAGAAATGTGTGGGGTGATAGGACAGAAGGCGTCAAGTGAAAGAAACCATTGTTGAGTCATGCAGGCATTGTACTTGACATAAACGGTGTATGGAAGACTGAGAGTGCAGTGAACAGTGACTCCTGCTGACACCAGCAATGCTGCTAAGTGAGGGGATGGAGGAGGCCCCTGTCCACTTCTAATCATAAAGACAGTGTGAGCCAGTGAAAACGGGGTACCTTAGAGACACACTGATATGGGCTAGTGATGGAGAAAACATTTAAACGCTATCACTGTAAGGGGAAAATATTAGTCTTTGAATAATAGGTCCTAGCACAGAGAACGCTCAGTAACATCACTGAGAGGGCACGGCAATGCTCATAGGCAACCATGGGGATGAAAAGACAGTGGAAATATACTGTGTGGTGAGTGAGAAAATATAATTTAAAAAGTAACCTTTACTGTATGGGATGTAGGGATGGATGAGGACATGCATAACCTAGATATGCTGCAGCCATAGGATTAACAAGTTGATGATAATTCCCCATTTAAGAAAGGTGTTGGTAAAATGGGTGAGGAAGAGCTGATATTGAGGGTGGAAAACTGTGGAGAAGTCAACTGAGGTAAGGTCATGGAGTAGGAAGGTTTTACTGAGTTATCTAAGAGGCGATGCAAGATATATTTGGGGGTATGATTGGTGTGTATCTTCCTAATGCAGAAGGTAAAACACTGGTCTCTGAACACATCAGGAAGGTGCCAGCAGTGATTATTCTATGGGGTAGGATGAGCTCACCCAATCCAGAAGTGAGTGGTTCTGGGAATAAGGGTTTAGGCAGGCAGGCTCTGTGATCAATTGGGTCAAGTTTAGAAATGTAATGCTTAAGAAGGATTTAGTTGAGGAGGAGGAGAACTAGTCAAAGTTAAAGTCACCCAGCAGAATAAGCTCTTCTGGGGTGGCATAAGTGGCTATAGTGGTAACACAGGAGATGAGGAGGAGGCAGAGTGTCTGGGGAGGCATAGAAGACCCTATGAATAAAGGAGTAGAGGAAGGTTGGGAAATTTAGCAACTAAAAGTTCATGGGATGAAGGGATGGATGCATGGAGGGTAATGGAGTAAGAGAAGGAATTGCAGATGTAGAGGTTGACACTGCCTCCTGCTTGCCATGATCCTGGTGGGAAAGGATAAAATCAGAAGTGCCAGTTGGCTGTCTGGGATCTTTGAAGATAACCATCTTTTGAAGACACATAGAATGTCTGGAGAGTGCAGAGTTACCCACACTTTTAGGTTATCAAGCTTTGGTAGGAGGCTCCTGGTATTCAAGTGGAAGGATTTAATGCCTTTAGGTAAAGAAGTGTGGGGGGGTGATGGAGGAAGTAGGGCCTGGATTTAATTCAACATCTCTGCAAGAAGCAGGATGACAGAAGAAAAGGAATGGTGGAACAGTATCCATTTACATTTGATATTATGAGTGATGGGTAAGAAGTAGGGGAGGGGGTGGGAGATGTTAAGCTGTGAATGAATTCAAGGTTAAATAGGGGAGCCTAGTATCCCTGGTTGAATGGCTAGAAGCGTTGAAGGAGGTGGTTGGTAAGGAAAGGAAGGGTGGATGGGAAGAAGGTGAACTTAGGGTGCAGGAGGAGGAAGGTTGTGGTGTGGGGGAACTTCTGTGCACTGAGTGGTGAAAACAACCAGTTGTGTTTCTCAGAGCCAAATGTGCAACTGGAGCTAAAATCATCTGTGCTTCTCAAGCATTATTCTGCAACCAGGAGCTAAGTCAGAGTGCATATGAGGTCCATTCAAGATGGTGCTGGATGCCAGAGTGGCATGGTCCAAATGATTTACCTGGCAATGGCTCTTGGGCTCCTCTATCCACAGGAACCTGGAAGGAGGGATGCATGTAGGCAGGGGCCCTTGAGTCCCAGGGCTGGGTTAACCCACTTTGTATCCGACCTACTATTACGTTACTATGTCCAAGGTTATCTATCATGACCTGACCAATGTTTATGCATTATTGTATTGCATCCTCCAATCTCTGGTGTGTTATATTACCTGTTATCTATTGCTTACACTGTCTGTAAGTCCAGACTGTTGATGCACCACTGGCCATGCTGTGTGGAGTTGTGGTTACTTGTAATTGTGTCACTAAGACTGTCACCATATTGTATCACCTTTGCTGTCTGTAACTGCCCGTTCGTGCCTGAAAATAAGCAGTGCCTTTGTCTACTGCAGCTACCTGGTTAACAGAATAAATAAATAAATAGAAGGTGGCGGTGTGCTGCGGAGGCAAGAAGAACAAGGTCAGATTGAGGCAGACTAATAAGAGCATAAGAGCAGCAGATACCTAGGAAATGAAAATGGGACAGGATGTAAATGGATATGGTGGCGGGCGGTGTCTGTTAGGTGGCTTCAGAGAGGAGCTGGGAAGTGGCATTAGAGACAACATCACTTTCTTATTGACTGCCTACATGCTTAGTTCTTTTGGAATAAGCTAAGCCAAGCCTGAATGAACCTTTTCCATCAAGTTAATTATCATGTGATAGTTTAGGGATTGTTTCAGGGCCCTAGAATAAGCTTCATAATTTTACATTGCAATTGTGTTTTTCCTATTGTAGATATTATTTATGGCAGTTGAGGTGAGCTCTACAATTAGAACAGCAATACCTGACCCACAAGTTATGATTGAGATGATTCACAGGGCATTACAGAGGGTACATAAAAGGAATATGACAGTCTACCTCTGTTTCATTTCAATTATGGAAAAAATCAACTGGCTGAAAATAATTAACTCACTGCATACCTAGGGAGGATTACATGAATTGCACGTGTCTTTCATTTTATCTTCTGATTGAGGGTTCTCTTGCAAGTGTAATGCCCCTCCCCCAAATGGGGGCTTACCTTACTGCCCTTTGCTCCCATTCCTGAAGCACCTCCAGCTCTGCCTCCCATTTCTGCCTGCTGGTCCACATGATATTAGAAGGCAGTATAGTGCAGTGGTTTGGGCTTTGAGCTGCAAACTTGGTGACTGGGATTTGAGTCCCCTGGCCCCCACTTGCATTCTATGTGACCCTAGTCACTTAACTTCCTTTGCTGCCAGGTCACACCTGGAAACAAGCTTCAGCTTAGTGAGCCTTTCCTGGTTAAACAATTTCCCCATATTGTCCCCAGTCACTGCCACAGCCCGAGTCCAGTATGTACCCAGGTTTCTCCTGGCAGCCCCTGTTACATTTCAGCCCAATTTGTGCTCCAGAACTTGTTTCATGAGCTGCTGCTGTTGCTAAATCTCCTCGGAGCAGCGGCAACCACGCCTTTGATCTCCCAACTGCTGACTTTGCAGTCAATTTGGAGGTACTTCAGCAGCCTGTTTGGGGCAAAACAGGGCCTGGTGAGCTCAGCAAGCTCCAGGAGAGCCCTCTTCTTTTGCAAATAAGGAGTACTACGAACTGCTAAAGAATGGAGCTCCTGGATATTAATGAGGACAAGGAGGCGAGTCCAAATGAATATTAATGAGCGGCCTGTCCTAGCAGCAGGATTATAAAATGTTGGCACTAGCGACAGGCACCATAAAGTGTAAATAAAGTAGATTCTGGTGAGCACTCATCAGGGCACAAAAGGGCTAATAAATAAAGGAAATAATTAAAATAATGTTTTTCTGGCTGACCAGACAGTAAACAATAGACTCAAATAAACAGACTGTCTGCTGCCTGGGGCACTATATTTTGGCAGCAGTGACAGGCTCAGGACTGAGAAAATATGTTTAAGCAAGGCAGCATTTAAGAGGGCACAGTAGCGACAATTGAACTGTGGGGCACAAAACAAATAAAAGTATTTAACCTGGCTGCACCAAAACGTTAAAGTAGTGACTATGTTAATCTGCAAGAGGACAGTGCATTGTAGCAGCCATGTTTTGCAGCAGCAGCCAATAAGAAAGCTAGGGTTTCAGCCAGGACATGTGGGACTTTTAAAAGAGGCTTATAGGATTTTGCCAAGTGCTTGTGGGGAAATGCGGGACCTATTTCAGGTGCCAAACAGGGAACCTATTGTGCATCGAGTGAGGCTACTGAATATTCATTTTGTGGCCTGACAAGTACTTCAGCCAATTATTTTCTGACACCTAAGTGGCCACATCTATTGGGAGCACCAGAGGCACTCCCATAAAGACAGTGTTTTCTAGGATGAGCTGGAGTTTGAGCCGAGCACTTCCACAGGGAGGGGCTCAGGCACCCAGCTAAAGAGAATGAGCCTAGTTCAGTGTGAGCCCCTCCACAGGAAGGGGGCTCTTCTTCTGCCAGAGAGACAAATGGCTGCAAACATCAACAGTCCTTAGCCTGGGGTTGCAAGAGATTTGCCTCCAGGGCTAACCTTGTCTCTTCCACATTTGGAAAATGTGGAAAGAAAGCCAACATCTGCCTGCATTTGTGAGAAAGCTGCAAGAAATGCTTCTGCCTCAACAGTGAGGCTTGAAGAATTGCCTGTAACTTCCAGAAAAGGAAAGTATTGAAAATCCTTCTGAGTGAGTAAACCTCTACTTACAAGTGCAAGTTGTGTGAGATCTGTGAAGAGCAGTGAAGCCCATAAAGTTTAAAGCGTGACTGTCTGTCTGCACCTGCATCTGTCTAATGCTGAGAAAGGGTGGACATCTATTGCAAGTGACCAGAGAAGGGTAAATCTGAATGTGACTGTTTTGCAAGTGTCTAGAGGACTGGAAGGTGGGTACCAGAGCGTGTGCCTCTTCCTAATATTGCCTGGACAGTATTCATCCAGTTGCAGCTGCTAACACTAGCACAGCCAAGAGGACTTAGTTGATATATCTTATTGCCCAGTTGGAGCTGCTAATGCCAGCAAAGCCACAAGGGACTATGATTGGGTAATTCATGCTTGAGAGAAGCTGTAACAACTATTTGAGCTACCAAGTCAAAGTAAAGTGCATTTTGAAATAAAATTGGTCCGGTATGGACTGTGAGCAATTGGGTCACCCTAGCCTTAGGGAGAAAACACCCACCTGTGTGGAGTCTGTGTCTGAAAGCTAAGAGGACCATGGAGGCCATGCTGGCCCATGATTGAAGTGACTGGGAACAGAGAGTATAAATATGCTGAACTGATAAATGTGCTGAATGCCACAACCATCGCAGATTGGTCTGGGATACAGCCTGGTAGTGTGGCAACCTAGGGCACTGTCATATGCACTTCCCCTACTTCCCCTGGAGGCATAGCCTTGACATAGGGTTTAAAGCGTGCTGACTCCAGTCCCATTCTGGTCTTTCCAGAGAGTGATTTCAGCCCAGAGAGGGCACTGCAACAGAAGCAAAAGGTGTTGTTCATTCTGCAAAAGCTGCAAGATCCTGTAGTCAGTTTAGGGTGGCTGGCTGTAAGCCTTTGCCTGCATCTTAGCCTCCAGAGCCAGAGCACACCTGAAGAAAGCACCTAATTCTGCCTTGTACAGCCTATGTATAATGACTACTAAACAGTGAATAATGCAGGGTTCCTCCCTGGTTCAAGCTAAAGGAACATGTAAATAGTTATTCAAAGTCCTGCCAATTTAGTATCAAGGGCTAAGTTTCAAATCAGAAGAGTAATAATGTTTCTGCAACTGCTACAGTCAGGATATGATTCAAAAGTAAAGTTTAACATTTAATCTGCTTATTTTCTTTAACGGCCCCAACCATCTGGCAAACAACAGCTGCACGAACAACAGGCTTGCACTTCTAGAATTCTAGTACTTGGTACTCAGGTTGAATATGTGTGATTGTGGAGTCCTTATACAGTTTGAGGACTGGTACCAATGTGGATATCTGTTATTGTTTTGCTATTTAGTGCAGCTAGCTTAGACAGCAATCAGAACCTGAATGCCTCAGAGGTCGAGTAGTGCCACTGTGATTAATGCTCAAATATAAATGCAGAGTGATTAGTGTGATTATTATCCAAATGCCATCTTGATCTCAACCAATGCCAAATCTAATCAATTGTAAATAACAACCTCTGCATCCATTTACCCATTTCTAACTCTTCCCATGTAAATAAATTATTGGTTATGTTTTGCATATACCTGTCCTGTGAGCATATTATTAGAAAGAGTTAATTCAAAATGCTGAAAGTGTGGGAAATTGTTTATTGGATCATATCTGGGTGGCACATATTATAATGGGTGGGTACAGTATCCCAGAGCGTTCTACTGGGATTTATTCTAGCCCATGTAAAGTATACTCTGGGTGGAGGTACTGCATATTTATGTTATCTTGGGAAAGAACCAGTTTAAAGTTAGAACTGGAACCCAGGTCCCTCAACCTTGTTCATTAGCAAGGCAGGGTAGTGTAGCCCTTCAGTATAGACAGTGCCAGGGTTAATTAATAATTGAAGTTTGAAATTTTTCTTTTCTTTACCTAAGTATAAGTATTGCATGAAGGATTGCTATACTTTGTATCAGTATGAAATAACTGAACGTTATTGGATTGCAAGTGTGATTTTTATTTATTTCCTTTTGGTAACTGGGTAAGTGCATTAGACAATAAACTTGCCTATTTTCAAGCACGACCCAGGAGAATACAGTATACAAACACAGAAGCCAACATAAAACAAGTACAAATAGTTAGAAATTACAGGCTTCCAATGGAACTGTCATTACATTGAGTACAGTCCTAACAAGCAATCACAGATAGTTTCAACATAACAATGTTGACCCCCACAGAGAGTCATGATACAACATACAGTAAGCAGTAGCCATCCTCGCAGGGATGAATAGGACATCAGACACAGTCAGGTAATACAGTACAGTTCAGAGAAACAGGTCGAACAGGATCAGATAAGCAGGAAGCAGAGTTCATGGAAGATTAGGTACAGTCACAGGAATCAAGTGCATGAAGGTGGGAAAAAGTGCAGATTTAAAGGCAAGGTTAGATAAGGAGCCCTTTAAATTGGCTGTAAGGAGTTCAGAATTTAGGGTGAACTAGGAGAAAGCTTGCTCCCCATTTTAGTTGAGCAGTGAGGGTCGGACAAAGAGGCAAGTTAGATGACCTTAGTGTACAGGAATGAATCGCAGGGTGGACATGGCCACACACAGTCTTGGGAAGAGCGTTCTATTCATAGAGTCAATAAAACAACCCAGAGTGTGGGACTGGGGAACAGCCAGTGCAAAGTGGAGTATAGATGACAATGGTGGGTAAGGTGAGGGGTAGAGAGGGTGAATCTACAGGTGTTGTTATAGGAGGTGTCCCGCTTGTGAAGGATACCCAAATTTGCATGGAGAGAGTGGGAGGAAGCATGCAGAAGCTTAGGAGGCAGTACCCCGTGCCACAGAGATTCTGGCAGCAGGGGTTAGGAGTGTCACACATAGTAGGCTGCTCCTAACTTGGCATTAACAGACCTACATACCTCATTCATATGTGCAGAGAAGTCAAGAAGGGGATCAAGGGTCACACCAAGGTATTTGAAGGAGACAGTATATGTGACAACCGACCCATCACAGCTCAGCACACAAAGCTTAGAAGACTCGGCAGAGACTTTTCAAGCAGACCAAAAACATGGACTGAGTCTTTGGTAGGTTGAGAATTAGTACATTGGAGGAAAGTCAGTGCTGAATCTATTTGAATGCAGAGGACAGGTGGGTGTTAATGTCTGGGACAGAACCAGAGGCAGCCTAGGTCACAGGTTATCAGCATACATGATGGAGCTACAGTGGGGAAGGGAGGAGGAGTGTCATTAATGAAAATGGAAAGAGTAAAGGTCCCAGAATGGAACCTTGAAGGATGTCACAGGAGCTGGCAGCCAGTGATGAAAGAGCTTTGTCAAGGAAATGAACTGGGATTGGTTGGTAAGGTAGCTGCTGAATCAAGACAGGGTGGATCCAGAGAACCCTAATAGATGTAGTTTGTTCAGGAGCAGAGGTTGATTGACCAGATTGAACGCCTTGGTGAGGTCAATGAACACGGCCCCAGTGAGCAGACCTTTGTCCATGTTTGACTTAATGTCATTGGTGAGTAGTGTGATGGTGGTGGTGGTGCTATGTCCTGCCTGAAACCATGTTGAGAAGGAGACTGAAGATTAAAATTAATTAGATGTGCAGAGATCTGGCAGTGAATAAGCTTCTCTAGAATCTTACTGAGGTTGGTAATAAGGCTATGGGCCAATAATTAGATAGAACTTTAGGGTCACCTTTCTTGAATACATGGATAATCCTTGCAGCTTTCCATACTGAAGGCACAGTAGAGGTGCAGATAAACAGATTGAACAGCCTAGTGATTGGGGTGACGAGATGGCGCCAAGTCTTAAGTATCCATGGTTCAATACCATCAGGCCCAGGTCTGCCCCATGGTGGGAGGGAATGTAGTAACCTGAGAACATCCAACGTAATATTAGAGAAGATAAGCAGTGAAGTAGGGAGATTAGGCCACTGGATGCTGAATGGAAGATTTTAGGAGCCTCTGTAAAAGGGAGTTGAAAGTTAGCTATAGTACGGGGGTTGTTGCACAGAGAATCGTTAATTAGCAAAGTTCTTGGGAGACAGTGGCTTGGTGTTCCTCAGTATGTCATTTATCTGACTCCAATACTTCTTGGGGTCAGAGGCCGAGAGACAGAGGAGGGTCCAGTAGTAATTGCTCTTGGCAGCTTGAACCTGTTTCTTGCAAGTGTTGTGAAGAGTGCGATAGGCCACAAAGTCAAGTTTGATCAGAGAAAGATTTCCATATAGACCAAAGCTTGTTACACTCTTTGAGTAGTTGCAGGAGGGCCACTTCAGCTATTTGGTCACCCTCCCACTGACCCTCCATGTTGAAACAGGGATATGTTTAGTCTGTAAGGCTAGCAGGTGGTGTTGAAATGGTCAGTGGCCAGGTTGATGTCATCTGTGTAAATAAGGGGACCAGTCAGCATGTTTTAAATCATGTAGGAATGCAGCAGTATCCAGATCAGAAATGTTAGCAGAGGACAGAACTTTTGGTGGAGTAGTGGCAGTGGAGACCTCCTTATGCAGTATACAGGGCAGTGGTCGCTAACAGTGTCAGGCAGAACCCAAAGGGAATAGCAGTCCTTGCGATTTGTAAGGATCCAGTCAATCATAGAATGGCTTTGGTTATTTAGAGTTATCTGAGTGTGGGAAGAGATGAATTGTTCAAGATTGACTTGCTGATTATGGTTGCAAGTGAGGAGGAGTTTGGACACAGCCAGCCCAGGTTAAAATCTCCCAGACAGATCACTTTGTTGTTCTTTGTTAGTACAGGAATCAGGTCAATAATCTCCTCGAAACCAAGTGTACTGTTTCTGGGGGTGAATACACTCCCGAATATGTGCAGCGTCTTGGCACCCCAAGCAGGAGATGCAATACCTCACTGTTGTTAAAGGCTGGGTCATGGCAACACAGTGACTTTCAGGTGGGACTTGTAATACAGTGCCAGGCCACCCCTTCTTTTGGATGAGGCCCAGTCGGCAAGATACATGTTGTAGCGGGTAGGACACAGCTGTGGTCCAAAGACAGTTGGTTTTAACCATGTTTCAGATAGAACAAGGATATCTGGGTTGTTTACTTGAACCCATGCTTCCAGTTGGGAGATATATGATGAGACAACGATTGTTCAGGTGAGCACAGGATAGTCCCAGAGCCTGAGGGAAGAATGTGGGTGGCAGGTGTGAGATTGGTTAAGGCAGACCCGAGGGTCCAGGGTTGGATTCGATATCCCCAGTTAGTGTGAGAGCTAATGTAGTGACCCATAGAAAAGTGAGGGCTATAGCACAAGAGACTATAGTAGGAGAGGTAGCCTCTTATACACCATATGCCTTAGCAGGGACCCAAGGAGTTTGTAGCTAAGGTAAACTAGAGGAACAGGAGCAGAAGAACCATTGCCTACCATGTTGGAAAAGATGAAATGACAGGTAGACCCCTCAGCAAAAGGTGGGATGCCAACAAAAGGGATATGGAGCAGAGGCCAATAGGGCAATAAATGAGGGACCGAGGAGATACAAAGTTGATTTAGACAACATGGCATAGGGTGAGTGCAGATGTTGGCAGAAGATTTATTTTCATAAAATTCCCCTACTGTTCAATGATAAGTGCTATGGGATGTTTTGTGCCCACCTGGATAGTGACCTAGATGGACAGAAGGAGTGTAGTTTATCATCAGATCAGTAGGAAGGCACGTCAGTTGTGCAGCTGCACTTGTACTGCACTACAGTGTCAGTTATAGGTATTACCCCAAATATCTTGTGCAGGATACCTCTGAGGTACTTAAAGGTCCCAATCATGTACCCTCACATCATTCACTCTTCTGGAACCTACACAATTAGATTATATAGCCTTTCTTCATACAAGTGACTGTGTTGACCCTGGTTCATCTTAGAAACATAGAAACATGGACTTTGGACGGCAGATAGGGACCACTTGGCCCATCTAGTCTGCCCATTTCCCTACCTACAGGATAGGCCACAAATCCTAGTTAACCAACAGCCTATGTCTTCCTACCCCACAAGAATTGCCTTATGCCTGTCCGTGCATTCTTGAATTCTCCCACAGTTTTAGACCCCACAACCTCCTCAGGAAGGCTGTTCCATGCATCCAATACCCGCTCTGTGAAATAATACTTCCCACATTGCCCTGAACCACCTCCCTCTATCTTTAAATTGTTCCCTTGTTCCTGCATGTCTCTTTTTCTGAAAGATCTACCCTCTTGGACTTTGTTGATTCCACCAAGGTACTTAAAAGTTTCTATCATGTCCCCCTCTCCCTTCTTTCCTCAGGGGTATACATATTAAGCTCCTTTAGTCTCTCCTCATCGGCTTCTCTTGCAGACTCTGCACCATTTTAGTTGCCCTTCTCTGGACTGCCTCTATCCAGTCTATGTCCATGCAGAGATGGGGTCTCCGGAACTGGACACATCTAGTTGTCTTTTATGTACTGCCTCCAGTTTTGTGTGTCCTTTTTAGGTAGGGACTCTAGTACTGCACACAGCACTCTGGTACAGGTGAACCATAGATCTGTACAACAGCAGTTTGACCTCCTTCCTCTGCTAAACCTTCTGGTCATGCAACCCAGCATCCTGTTCACCTCGCCACTGTCTTTTTGCATTGAATAGATGACTCTAGATTACTTGAGATATCATTCCCATGTCCTTCTCGTCCCTTGTCTGTATCTGGCACTTAGGTTCTTGTATCCTATGTGAATGACTTTACTTTTTATTGCATTAAGCACTAGCAGCCATATCCCAGACCACCTCTGTAACTTAGCCAGGTCTGTTTTTAGATCCCTGAACACTCATCAATGTCCACCATCACATAGTGCTTGGTGTCATCTGCAAAAGAAAGATTTTGCCCTTAATGCTGTCCCTAATGTTGCTTATGAACACATGGAACAGCACTGGTCAAGAAATACCCTGTGGAACCCAGTTAGTGATCTCTCTCAACCCTGACAGCTTCCCTGCTTACACACCCTTTAAGTTCTCCTTCTCATCAGTCTTCCACCTGCTTGGTTAGGTTGTTACCTGCAGCCAGGTACTCCAACTTTTGACCAACCTTATATGGGGTAAGTCAAAGACTTTGCTTAATGTCTTAAATCCCCAATCATTTTCTGATGTAACGCCTCCCTGATAGTTTGTTCCACACTGTGGTCACTGTCTCTGTAAAGAAAGCCTCCTGGCCTCCTTTCTGAAACTTCCACTGATATCTTACAACTTTTCCTCTTGTGTTTCCTTTTCCTGAAACAAAACAATTCCCAAGGCTGACCTTACTAATACCCTTGAGGTACTTAAAGGTCTCCAGTCATGTCCCCTCACTCCCTTCTTTCCTCAAGCAAATTCATGTTTAGGTAGTCTAGCCTCTTATTCATACAAAAGTTCTTGATATACCAGAATTATCTGTGTAGCTATGCTTTATACTGCCTTTAGAAGGTTAATATCTTTCCTGAGGTAGGGGCTCCAATACTGCACACACTACTCCAAATCCAGGTGTGGAAACACCATTGACCCATACAGTGGCAGAATGACCCCTTTCTTCCTATTGGTAAAGCCTCTGCCTATGCAACCCAGCATCCTATTTGCCCTGCTGCTGTCATGACAAATTTTGTGGAGGTTTCAGACTGCTTGTGATTGCAATCCTAATGTCTTTCTCTTCCTCAGGCACTGTGACCCTCATGCCTCTGAGTCTGTACTCAGCCTTGGGTTTCTTGCTCACAATGTTCATGACCTTGCACTTTTTCACAATAATTCCTAGTGGCCAGATTCATGGTCATCTTTCTAAATTTTCCAGGTCCTCTTTCAGTTATCTGACCCTCTCCTCCATTTCCACCTTCTCACAGAGCTTGGGGTTGTTCATGAATATGCATATTTAGTCTTTGATGTTTTTGCCTATGTTGCTTATAAAGACAATGAACAGCACCATACAAGCACTGACCCCTGTGGGACACCACTGGTAACTCTTCTTATTGCTGAGTACCCCCTCCCAACTGTTTGGGTTTTCACTCCTATCCAGTTTTGATACCCACCTCATCAACTTGTCCCCAGACCCTAGATCCTCCAGTTTCTTGATCAGTGTCTTGTGGGGACCAAGTCAAAACAATGCTGAAATCATGGTAAAGAAGGTCCTCTGCTTTGCCCCTGTGCATCGGTCTTGTAACCCAGTCAATGTAATAAGTCAAGTTTGTTTGGCATAATATTACATAAATGCATGCTGCTGGGCATCCTGGAGGCAATTTAAATCCAGCAACTCGACCAACCTTTCTTTGAGAATGGTCTCTATCAGCTTTCTGTCTATCAAAGTCAAACTGACTGGTGTGTACTTCTCAACCTGTTCCTGCCCCATTCTTGTGCAGAGACACTGCATCTGAAGTCCTCCATTCTTACACCATCACTCCTGTGTCCAGGGAGCTGTTGAACAGTCCAGGCGGAGGGGCTTCACTTCTGCTAGTTCCTTCATTACCCAGAGGTGCATACCATCCAGCCCAGGAGATCTGTCCAGACCCCTAAAGGACCCTGTTCACTGTAATTTCCTTTACTGCATATTTTCATACTCCCTTCTCCATCCCTATCTTTCCCTTTTTTCCTTTATAAAGACTGAGAGGAAGTAGTCATTCAATACTTTTGCCTTTCCTCTCTTGTACTCCACCCATGCAGACCCTTTTTCTGCTTTCAGTACCTTCCATTAAGGTCTACTTTTCTTGGATGTAATAAAGAAAGGTCTTGTCACCTTCCTTGACCTCTCTGCTATCTTCAAGTCTGTCTTTGATTTAGCCATCCTACCACTCTGCTAGCTGTTTTAGCTTTTCAAGGTAGCCTACTGTGTTCTCCTCTGAAATGGATTCCTATGTTGAATTTGGAAATGATGCAAAAAAATGGGAAGGAGGCAGTCTGAGAAGATCCCAGGGTAGAGAACAGAACAGTGACATATTATGGTCAAGAAATAGGCAACATCAGTGAAAAAGAATTAGAGACTGCAGAGAAAGAAGGATAATCAAATCATTTGGGTACTACAGATTGAAGTCCATGTTTTGGATGGTTGAGTGAGCATCGGATTGTTATACCATGGATATAAAAATAATGCAAGATTCTGTGCTGTGATTGGCTGGCTGGCACCTTTCTGCCGTGAAAAATCCTGTGACATACCCACAGCAAAAGGTGCCAATCAGCCATGCCACAATGAGAAATCATCCCAACCCCTAAAATAGAAATCTCTAACTGCCATTTCTTTTCTGCTGTAAATCACAACAGAACCGCAAACCCCATACCAGCATCTGTGCACCTCCCACCATCCCCATCCAGAAATGTACCCCAGTGCTCACAGCCAAGCGCGCTATCTGTCATCTCTGTTTTCTGTTGTTTAGAAAGTTTCCCCATTCCATAGTCACCGACCATCATGGTTTACTAAATCTACATCCAGGGTGAGTGTAATTGATAACAGACACCTGCCTGCAGGTTTATCTTACTTGCCAAGATCTTCTGTAATTCTGCTTACTCTGGACTCCATCCCTAGGTACCAAAAAAAAAGCTTCACTGAAGTGATGTGCTTGCTCTGCATTTAAAGAGCAATTTCAAAACATCACCCGAGCACACTCTGCTGTACCGGTGGCTGCACTTTCTAGTAGTCCATGCTGAAATCACAGTACTTCTGTCCCTCACACTCCTGAAAACTGGGGGAGTGGTGTTAAATATGGTGTTGCATACTTCAAACAGTAAAAAAGTAAGCGTGCTTACTGTCCACTTGTTCATGTCACAATCATAATCTCTGCCACTACACTCAGCAAAAAGTGGAGAAGCTCAAAACAACAACAAAAAAAAAAGTGTCTACAAATCCCCAGACTCCATGCTGTCTTGGCGACCATGCTTTCTAGCCACCTTGCTCTCTTACATTGGCTGTCTTCTCACACTCTGTATCACTCACTTACCAGCAGCATTTAGCAAGAAGGCAAAAACAAAATAAAAAAAATCTCCTTAATAAGAAAGCTACTAAATCCTTGAAAAGTTTCCACATTTAAATTAATGTAGTGAAACTTTTTTATCAGCGGAAGAACACATTCATTAAATTCATCTTAAACTTTAAATACATTTGTTTTACCCCAAATCTGCTTTTAATTTTTGATTTATTTGCTTTGGCATAGTAAAATCACAATAAACCACTCTAAGGTGTGGGCTATGCTGGTATTTACCAACTGCTGACCTGATTTGACCACGCCAGCCATGAATAAATCCCAGCTTAACCTATGTCCTGCATCATGGTTTATTGCTTAACAACATCACAAGCAGCACCATGTCTTTGGGGAATGTGGAGGAGAGCAGTTTGGATAAGAGAAAGTCACTTGCCACATAATGGATTGTAGTCCTTATTCTGAGTCAAAGTACAAGCTAGAATGTAAAGAGTACAGAAAGCTTTTCACTAGGGCTATGCAAATACCTTTTCCTGAATATTCAGAATTTGGCAGCCAAATATTCAGGTATTCAGGAAAGGCTGTTGGCCCTTTTTTGAAAAAAGGAAAAAAAGAAAAGTCCCTTCCTCCTGTCCCAGCCCAAACCATAGAAAACATCCCCATCCCCACCCTCTATCAAAAGCACAATCTTGCTCTCCCACCAGTACCTACAAGTATTTTTTATAATACACACTTATAAAACTACTAGATCCCTGACTGGTGACTGGATCAAGAAAGGCCACTGTCCATATTATCAGCTGGTTTTACTATAGCAAGCATGAGAGCTTTTATTCATAAGAAGGTGACTGGCCTTGGAGGAGGCAGGGTTGAGCCGTTCACCTTCACGATTTAAATTTAAGAATTGGGTACTGGTGGGTAGGAGTATGAGCACGTGCTGTGCTGGAGAACATGCATTATATGTTTTAAAGCACAAAGGAGCTCTTTGCATTAAGAAGGTGGCCAGCCATGGAGGTGGGCAGGTTGAGTCAGTCACCCATCGGGGATCTAGTTTTATTTTAAATGTTTGAAAATAAAAGAAAACTTGTGTGTGCTTGGGAGGTGGTATTGTGCTTTTGATAGAGGGTAGGGGATGAGGATTACATGTTATCTGTTTTGGGGCTGGGGGAGGAGGGAGGTTTTGATTTGTTTTGTTTTGCAGGTGGTTGAATAATTTACCCAAAATGAATAGTGCCCTATTCAGGAAGGGCTAGTGAACATTCAGAGTCCTACACTTCACGGTATTTGGGAAATAATATTTGGCCCCTGCAAGCCTTACTTTTACAGGTAATTTCTTACTGAAAACCTTACTGAAAGAATGAGGTGTCAGAGATGGAGAAATAATTGTAGGGACAGCTCACCTCATAGCAAAGGTGCCTGTAGGAGATCTATGTAGGCAGCCAGTTTTTAAGGTATATGGGAAAGTTTCACTGATGATAGAGTAGCTAACTATGGTAGTTCAATCAGTACGGACAACATTTTAAAATTTAAAACTGAAATATTCAAAGGGAGGATGACCTCTCACGCATCATTTAGAAAACACAAAAAAAACTATTGGCATCTAATCCAGTGCCCATTGGGTGTCCTTTTTATTTTTTTTCTGCTGGAAAGTGAATTAGTATCAAAAGAAGTCCATGAAAATAAAACTCAAACCACAAATATACAGTAGGTTAGAAAGATCTAAATTAGATCATACTTTTTACATAAAATAAAAGCACATACCTTATGTTTATTGCAGGGATATGACAGGTTATTAAGCTGATACACTGGCAACCAGGTAAGTCAAATGAGCAGACTGAAGAGCTTCAATATGTACTCAATGTAAATCGTGAGAGAAACCTGACTATTCAAATCTGTTAAAACTACATAATCTAGTTTAGTCATCATTGTTCCCACCAGGCACAACAAATGAACCCTAAATCACACTCTCCTCGACTGGATTGTCACTGATAGGGGAAGAAGGTGCTTCTGTTGGGGTCTCTGCTGGATGCCATCAGCGACCACTCCCCCATCTATATGGTCTGGTCCACTAAGACCAAACGTCTTCCCCAAACTCCTCTCTTTGGCAATTTTAAACAACCTGACATCCCCACCATCCTTGATAATGTTAAGAAATAAACTGGTCAGCCTACTATGTGCTCTCTGATATGTCCAAGACAACAGCCTTTTTCATTGCTGCTCTCATACAGATGCAAAATTAGCACTTTCCCCTCACTATCTGGAGATTTAGGGTGACTGCACTCATTGGGTCTCTAAAGACCTCCTGACCTTGATGAGGAACAGGGCTAGATTATGGTACAAATTCGAAGTGGTCCCTCTCCTACCCACTGGAATAATTACAGGTGCTTGCATAACTGGTATGAACAGGCTGCCTTAGCTCAAAATGTGACTTTTTTCCAGAACCAACATAGGGACTGCCTTGGGGATCTGCACCACTTCTGGGGACAATTGGCTCCCTGCTGCATCTGCATAGCCAATCCTCTGCCATACATCTGGACACTTACTCTGACCACCTAACTGATCACATCGAGGTTGCCCAGGCATTTAAAAATAAGTTCTCGGACCTCTCAACCTACCTTAGTAAGCTGCCCTCTCATCCTCCTACCAGCCATGGGTCTATAATTCCTGACCTGTCCACCACCTCACCACCCAGAAACTCTCACACCCCACATTTCTATTTTTGGGTTATCTCCTCCAAAGACACTGCAAAGCTTCTAAAGAGTCTACCTAGCTGCAGCAGTCCTGGTAACGATATGGCCTTTCCCCAGCCATGCTCAAGCTAATCTCCCCTGCCATCCTAAAACCCCTAACCCTCATCTTCAATTTGCACTAACTACCTCCACCATGCCTGACTCCTGGAAACATGCAAGGGTGGTACCTATCTTTAAAGCAGGGATCTGCTGTCAGCGGATAATTACAGGTCCATACCACTTCTTCCCCACCCTAGCAAACTCAAGGAAAGGATTATCCACCTGCAAATGACTGACCACATCGATAAATACAGCCTTATGTCTCACCTACAACTTGGTTTTCATAGCTCAACTGCACTTCATCTGCCTGGCCTAGTTCATGAACCACATTCATAGAAACATGGATTTGGGAGGCTACGAGTGCAGTTTTTGAGATCTGTCAGGCATTTGACTTGGTTGACCACCCTTACTTCTCTTCACCCTCCATAAACTGGGCTGCTCATTTGAGATCTCATTGTGGTTCAAGAGCTACCTCTCTGGGAGATCTCAGTCAGTATGCATTGGCCCTGTCACCTCCACTGCCCTCTCAGTCACTACGATGTCCTCAAGGCTCTATTCTTGGCCTGTTGCTTTTCTCCCTGTAGAACTCCTCTGACTGCCTAACGTGTGAAGCCCTGTTATATGCTGATTACCTCATTCTCTATCACAGTGACAAGAACCTGGATAACATATCTGCCATCTAGTCCCTTAACTTAGTTCTGTGCACTCCTTGTTCCAGTCACATTGGCTCCTTGTGAATGAGAAAACACCAAATCGATGCCTTTTGGGTCTAGACCCTACCTAGCTAGCATCAGCAAGTCTGGCTCCACCCTCTCGGTACTGACACTTGATGACACTGCACTACACAATGTGTCCAATTTCAACTATTCGGACGTTAACCTTGACCCCTGCTTATCGTATGTGAACATGTCTCCAACATCATCGTCCAGATTAACCATAAGCTTGAGTAAACTTATTGTTTAAAACTGTTTCTGACCAGTGAAACCTGACTGACTATTGACCAAGGGAACCTACTACCTATTATTAACTACTGCTTCTCTGTTTAATCGAGTGTATCCTCGGCCCTCCACTCACACCTAATCTCCACCTACAACAATATCTGTCATTTAGCTCTCATGTCACCTTCCTCCACCCATCACTGCCTCCTTTACCAGATGCTGGGCTGGCTCCAACTCCCCTCTCACTTGACTACTCTTTGGGCTGTATTATCAACAGCTCCCTCAGATCTTGGGGATGCTTCTCCATATGCATCACTCCTGGTTACCCATACTTCATCAAGATGCTTGTGTGTGTCCTCTGACCCCCAGTGGAAATCACCAGAGTCTCAGCTGCCATGGGAAGTCTAGCACTATCTGTTGCTGCTCCCTCCATGTGGAACAGTCTCCAGTGTCCCTCTGTTCCCTTGACACCCATAGTCTCTTCAAACAACAGTTCAAATCCTGGCTACTAAATGAATCCATGTGCCTTTGTTCCAGAGGATAATTTCTTTTCGCCTGTCCTCCTATCTTTCCTACAGAGAACATTTTATCCCCACCCCATGCCTGCCCTGTCCACTAGCACTTTTCTTCCTTGTCATGTCACCCCTTGTCCAATGCCCCTGTTTCTTCCTGCCCTAACACCCTGTATGTCCTAGTCAAGTTTGTTCTACCACTCCTGTACATTCTGTAAATGCATTACTTATCCTCTATTTTGAACTGACAATAATAATTATTTAATAGGGTATTACTGTCTACTATGTAATTTTTGATGTACTGTATATTGAATTGTATCTTTGTCCATTTTGTCAATGATTGTAAGATGCTGAATTTGAAAAATGCTGAATGCATTTTACTTTGTGCTGCATGTTGTGCCAGGGTCATCCCTGAAAACAGTCTCCTGGATCAGTGCACCTACCCAGATACTAAATACTTAAATAAATAAAAAGAGGGTGGCACCATCAGAATGTTTAAAGTAGCAGTACTTGTTATTCATCATGGCTTTCTTTAGTATTAATACAGTTTTGGAAAACATTGCCAGTTTTCTTGTCTTTGTTTTAATTCATAAACTAAGATACTGTGCATACTTTTAAGTTTTAAAATGTTCATGCTACCTTGCAATACCCATTACCCACCAAGAAAAAACTAAACATCTTGGTTTGGTGCTGTGCTGTTTACCATCAGAAACTAGTGCTAGCCCCATCATAATACATCAGTAGTATAAATCCGGTATTTACAGTCAAAAGTACCATCCATGGAACATATTTTTAAACACTGGCAGTGGCAGCCATCTTTAGTGACATGTGACATGAATTAAAAACATAGTTGCTAAACTGTTTTTGAATAACAGAAGAAATTAAAAAGATACTGATTAGGAATCTAAGGATGTCAAAATGCATTTTTTGTTAAAAAACTGCATGATGAAAATGTTTGCCAAATAACAAATACAGCTGCTTAAATACAGGCATGCAACAAACAGAGTGGATGCTAGCAAATGGTTTACCAATAGTGGCAACAATAATACTGTACTGGGGCAACAGTAGGAAATTGGTGGTGGGGCAGGATTCATGAAGATTCTACAAATCACTTTTTCACACAGTAGGTGCTGGAAAAGTCGAACAGACTGCCCACTAAGGTGATCATCAGTATGAATGTGGTGGGGAGTCAAAAGGATTGGACAGGCATAGAGAACTGGTTAAATGAACTGGAGAGCATGCATTAGGGGAGCACTGCAATAAATTATTAGAATCCATGGAATTAACCCACCTAGGCACACAATGAGGCAGACTGGATAGGCCACAATACCTTTTTGTTGTCAAATGTCCTTGTTTCTATGATGGTATATGATGGGCTAGTTATTTTTCAGTAGAGCAAATACTATCAACTGCTTACTGTTTTTTTAATGGTAAAGGTTCTTGACAGTGTAGATGGGTTGATCAGCAAATAATCAATCAATCAGCTTTTATTTGTACAGCGCAATTCTCACGATGATTCAATGCGCTTTAGATTAAAATATTTAAAGAAAACAAATACATCATAACAATGCATTATCATTATTAAAACAGTAAAATAGTAGTCCTATTCAGAAAAATCTAATCAGAATAGATAGGTTTTAGCTCCCTTAAACTGATCAACAGTCTAGCTTTCTCATACAGGACGAGGTAGAGAGTTCCAGAGGCTTGGTCTGAGTATGCAAGGTGCACCCCAGATGACTGTAAGCGAACCCTGGAACCTCCAGCAATCCCTCATCTGTGGAGCAGAGGGGCTGTGAGGGAAGTAGGGTTGGAGGAGGTCTGCGGGTAGCTGGTTCCCTGCCTGTGTAGGGTCTTATAGGTCAGTAAACTGACCTTGAAGGAGATCCACCACTTAACTGGCAGCCAGTGCAGATTTTTTTAGTTAGTTTTGTTGACCTGGTAAGTGCACTAGACAAATTTTACCTGTTTTCAGGCACAACCTGGGGGAAGGGGATACAGATGAAGCTGACTTTGAACCAGATTAAGCTGTTGGTGGTATTTTAGTGAATGGGGGATTTGGCCAGTGCACTGGGAAATTCCCTATTCTTCTGTGGGGTACTGTTGTGCAACAGGAGACATGGAGGTCCCCAGTCTGGTTGTGGATGTTGAAGGAGGAAGAGGACATTTTGCTGGAGCTCTGGAGCTCTTGGGTGTCTCACCTGTGTTGTCTGAGGAGATTAAATCGAGTGAGGCTCAAGATATTGCTCTAGATGCTGAGGATTTAGAAGATGTGTTACCTAAAGATGTGGAATAGCCTATTGAGGCTGATGTTCTGCAGCACGAACTGGAACTGAAGAAATCCCAGTTGTTGTCAATGATTTCAATAGCAGAACATGATTTTGCACTGTGCCAAAATAAGATAGAAGATGAGAAAAGAAGAGAAAATGATCCAGGGCAAGTCCTTTGTCTGCAGTAGATAAACGGTCTCCAGTGGAAAGTTGCTTGATACCCTCCTGAGCCATGGCTTGTTATGGACTCAATGGTAGATGTGGATTCGGGACCTATTCTTGGTGATTCAGTCACTACTGAGCCAACTCCTGACTGGACCCCTGGAGATGCGTTGCAGAGGGCTGGTTGGCTTCTAAAGATGGAATCTGGATACCTGATCCAGCCATTCCCTTGCCTGGGTCCCTGGAACAAAAACCTTTCACTGTTTATTTATCTGTACCTGAGGTTGGCGGTCCATTACAGCTTCCAGATGTAGCAAATTCTAAGTCCTAGAAAACCCATTGGTGACTTTTGGCAGCATGAGACTGAGGTTGGGCTTCTGTCTATGTCAGACACTGCTTCTCTGGTCCCCTGAGTGTGCCTACAGGTTTGGAAAACACTGTAACAATAGGGGTTCCTTTTGTTAATATTCTCCTGTTGATGGTTCTCAGGTACCTGTTGCTACTTTGGTAATCCCTAATTCGAACACTCCTCTTTCTGCTGCACTGGAGGAGACAAATCAAACTCACATCCAGGACCTTCTGGTTCTAGATCCTATGCTGGGCTCTTTGAAAGCCTGCTGAGTCTGATAAATGCCGGTCTCTGGTTCGACTCTGTTATCAGGGTAAGGCCCCGATAGTCCCTGATAGGCTCTGGGTCAGCAAGACTTATTAATGGACAGTATGAGGTTCACACTGGTGGAGGTATATGCCTTTATAACGCTCCGGTGACCATAACTACAATATTCAATTTTGTTCAGTGCAGCTGCTGGACAAATTTTGGAAAATTTATTATGAAGTAAAGGACTCTGACAATTGGCAGGAGTTTTTAGCTATTCCATTACCAAACCAACTATAAAGACTGTTACGATTTTATTCCATAATGAGGGTGTTAATGTTTCTAACATTATATTCTGATTAGATAAAAGATATACACTGTTTATATTAGATGACAATGGTTTTGGACAGGAGGGTGGACTTTCTGTGTGCAGCTACCTCATACGGATGCAGGCATACAACACCTTCACAGTTTATTTTATTTGGGTTGGGACAGGGTATTATTTTCTATGTGGGTCAGCTGAAAAAGTGTTATAAATGTGACTCATTGGATCATTTAAATAATGACTGTGATCAACTGAAATGTTTTGGTTGTGGGTTACTGGGGCACACTATAGCAGAGTGTGAGGCCCTCTGCTTTGTAATTTGTGTGGAATTTAGATCATTCCTTTCTATGTGCCCATGGCCTCACATGATAGGGATGTGGCTTCTGATCAGGAGCTTTTTTAAGCCAGGCAAAAAAAATATCTAATGCCCCTACTCCTGGAGATTTGGGGTCCCACTGGAGCGGAGAGAGTGGGGTTCAGAAGCAGTATGGGAGATAGAACCCAAACTACTTTACTTGATCCTGTGATATTGCAGGATGTTTCTGTATCAACCCTTAATCAACCTGTTAGTGAGACCTGTTGCACAGCTCCTAAGCCCACTTCCTTGGAGACCCAGGTAACTCCTTATGCTACTCCACTGGGATCTGCACAGAGGGGTGAAGGATTTTTCTCTAACTCCTCTACTAGCCAACCTTTGGATACTTCTGCTATGGATTGTCATGAAGATTGTTTAGAATCCTCCCTTCCAGCCTTGAATAATGAGGTTAGGGTTGAGGTGGGTACTACAGGTATAGGGCAATCGCATGTCCTTATTTCCCTTTGCAGTTGTACAATAGATTTTCCCCTTTGAATCCTGGAGAAACAAGTTGATTTAGAGAGCCTTATGGATGATGTTGAATGCTCCTCACCTTTGATTACTGAGTCGATGGTGGTAGGGGATGTTTGTACACCTCAGGCGCCCGAGTTTTGTCTATATCAAAAGAGTTACTTGGGCTAGTGGTAGGCTGATTAAACTTCCTACCTGAGCCCTTTAATTTACATTTTGTTAGTCTTAATGTGAATAGCATTAAGTCTCCTAAATAGACAATTGCTGACTTTTGGGGTATTACAGTCCTTATGTTTTGATATTTTTTTTGTTTTTTTCAGGATACCCGATTCCATACACTTGGGAAATGTGCACAAGCTTCAAGGGATTGGGGATGGGGGTCACATATTGATCTATGGGAACAGATGCATGTAGTGGGGTGGGTTTTGTTTTACTACACCAGAGTTGATTGTGCACCAACAGGTAGATATTGTATCTGGGAGGGCATTGTTGTGATGTAGATATTAAAGGTTTATCTTGTTGTCTGTTGAATATTTATAATCCACAGTTGAAATATTCTTGGATAGATTTACTTAATAAGATCCAACCATTTTTACAAGCCAACAGCTTTTTGGGGAGGAGATTTTAATATTAATTTACTCCCAAAATGGATCAGGGTAAACAATACTGTGATAAAACTTGTTGAAACAAATTTTGAGTCATGCAAGCTTACATGATGTTCAAAATGGGTTGTAGTTTGGGCCTAAGCCTGCTTTTTTAAGGGTCCTCTGTTTTCTCGGTTTATTTTATTTTTAAGGATACATTAAGTGTGACAAATGTCCGAGTATTGCCTATTGAAACTTTATATAATTTATTATTGGGTATGACTATAGATTCTGTCCCAGTTAGAGTTGAAACATAGAAACATAGAAGTTAATGGCAGATAAGGACATAAGGCCCATCCTGTCAGGCAATGGGTACTGGTGACTTAATGCCTCCTTATTGTTAGATGAATAAATGCGGTCAGATTTAAATATTATCATTTGAGATAAATTGACTACTATTTTTTATTATGATGACACTAGTTCATGGTGGGAAGATTTGAAGGCTGTCTTATTGTTTTTGTTTTTTTTCCCATGTAGGTCATGCTCATGCAAATGGGAAAAGGAAGAAATATGATGCTGTTTGTAGAAATTGGGCATGTTAATGACTAGGCAATTTGAGGATGTAGTAGATCTTAGTGTTGAAATCAGGGATCTCAAGGTGGTAAAGGGAGAGTTTCAATAGGTTATAATTAATTCTCTACAAAAAGAACAGAAGTTCGGTGCCAAGGGAAATTTGAACATAATAACCCCTTTTGGCAAGTATGATAGACAGCATAAGTGGCTCTTTACAGGCCTATGGTCCTGCACAGGAGAGGTTTGGAGGGATAATGAAGGTATTATGATGATTTTAGACAAACATGTTAATGATACCTTTAGTTGTCCTGCAGAGGACTTTCAGTTTTGGCACAAATTTTACAGGCTGCAGATCTTCAGCAGATAACACCTGCTTAGAGGGTGTCTCTTGTGAGTCCTTTCACAGTTGCTGAAGTGGAGGTGGCTATTAATTCTTTACAAGATAATATTTCTCCAGGGTCTGATGGCCCATCGATTGAACTATATAAAGTTTTATGGGGATATATGCCATTAGAATTAGTTTGTTTTTTAATTTTGTTTTGACTGATTGTTATTACCAAACCTGCACTATGAAGGGGTAATGATTTTTTATTTAAAACTGGGAATCGAGATGACATAGGAATTGGAGACCACTTACTTTGTTGAATACTGACTTTAAAATATTTTCCAAATTGTTATGTAATAGGCTGTCATGGGTTATGGCAGATTTGATTAGCCCTGACAGTTTTGTGCAGTCCTGGGAGGCTGAATTTCTGATATTCTTCTGCTTTTATAGGGAACTAATGGAGCCCACAAGAGACATCTCCTTGTTGGGGACCAGGAGGATATTTGATCAGCTTAGATCAAGCTAAAGCTTTCAATGAGGTATCTCATTTTATTTGTGGTCAACATTACATGCTTATGGTTTCCCAGAAGAATTTGTGCAGTGCATACATTTATGTTACGCCCTAGCATATGTGATCCGATATGAGAATGGTTGGCAGGTGCACCATCACTGTATCCTGAAAGTTGTTAGACAGAGGTGTCCTTAACCCCTGTCTCTATGTGTTTGTTTTGGATCCTTGTTAAGGATCCTGATGAAATCTCCATTGATTTATGGCTTGGGAGGCAGTATTGCAGATCAGTATAAGGTTTCAGCCTATGCAGATGATCTGTGCTTGATATTGTAAGATGAAGCTTCATTGCAGGTGGCTTGTGATGTAATATACTGAATATAGGAAGAGTAACTGGGGCTCGTCTTAATTTAACTAAAACAAAAATTTTATGAGTGGCTGGTTTTACGATGGGCCCAGAATGGGTGGCTGGGTTTCCAGTGGCCATAGAACCATGTCATATATTGGGTTTATATTTCAGAGGGAATATATAGCTTTTTAATTGGGATAAAGTCATAGTTAAAGGAAACAAACTAAAAGTAGCAGGGTGGAATAAATGAAGGTTTCAAAAAAAGAAGGTTTATTTTATTAAAACTTTTCCAGTTCCTTTATTTTATACGTTAGTGCTATTTTTCTTTTCTCAAAGTGTTGGAAGTATCTTTATTGGGTTTTTAGTTGTTTTGGGGAGTAGATTGAACCCCGTTAAATGGAATGTTTTGTTTTAAAAATTCAGGATGGAGGGATGAATATGTTAAACCTGGTGGTTTTCTTTTTCTATTTTTTATATACAAATTTGGTGCCTCATATTGGCCATGGTACTCCATTATGGGGTGATACAGGGTTGCCAGTTTTAGTAGGAGTCTTACAGGAATGGAAAAGAATGTGTTTATGCATAAAATAAACAGAAACCATG
The DNA here is from genome assembly GCA_016271365.2 of Neoceratodus forsteri. Classification (NCBI taxonomy): domain Eukaryota; kingdom Metazoa; phylum Chordata; order Ceratodontiformes; family Ceratodontidae; genus Neoceratodus; species Neoceratodus forsteri. The sequence continues at coordinate 795,312,587 of CM028131.1, forward strand.
ATTACTGAAGAGGTGGGAGGAAGTTTTGATAAGATTAAATTGTGGGATATTGGGTTTAATAATGTTCTGATTACAAAGCGCAAAACATTGTATGCTTAGATTTTGAACAAATGGTTTATTGATTATCCTTTGCAGGCTTCTTCAAAATAAATCAGGCTTATATTTCAGATTATATTTTGGATGTTCATATTCCAGTCCATATGTGGGATATAGCATGGTTCGGTCTCAAGGCAAGATTAATGTGAAAGGTAATCATAAATCTAAGGCTTTACAAGATCGATATTGCCCTACACCTGGATTTGAATTGCAAATAGAAACTATGACACATTTGTATCTTCAGTGACCCTATGCAATTCGTTTTGGGACATTTGAAAGAATGTTGGAATCCGGTTTTGAAATTCTTCCCAACTTGGAACTTTTACTTTATGGGATTCCTGCAACAGCACTTGGGAAAAAGCCCTTAGTACTCTTTATGTTATTCATATTCATCTGCTTTATTGGCTCTGGATCAGCAGATGTCATTTGGTGCTACAGGAACAATTTATTTCGAATTGGAATTATTTTATATGTTACATTCTGATTTATGATCCTTTAAACAGAAATAATCTACACAATTTGATTTACAGACTTTGACAACTTTATGGGTTCATTTTACTATATTTGAGTTAGTTTTTCTTTCAATAAGGACATTTTACTGTTATTTTTGGACTTTTAAATTTTGTTTTCTTGTGAATTTTGAGTAATAGTAATAATGTTAGGTTTAGTGTCTTGTGTTAAATATTATAAGGTTTGTATTTTCTATAATAGGAGTCATGCTGTTCTTCTTAAGACTATGGGTGTGTATGATATAATACTGTTTTATGGTATTTCACTTTAGATGGGGAATTTATGGTTTATGTTTTATGGTTTGAATTGATTTAGGGATGTCTTTTCCTTTTTTTCTTTTTTAATTTACTTTTGGAATGATGTATTGTTTATTTGGTTTTTACTTTATGTTTATGTTTAAATAAAAATATTGCCCTACTCTTTTCAAGAAGTGCCATGGGATCTTTAACGTCCACCTGAACTACCACCAGAACAGGCAGATGGGACCTTGGTTTAATGTCTCATCTGAAAGATGGCATGTCAGAGTGCAGCACCTCCCTCATGCTGCACTGCAGTATCAGTATTGGGATATTAGCCCCAGTGCCTGGTGTGGGGCTAGAACCCACAACCTTCTGATCTCCAGGCATAAGAGGTGGGTGTGCTACCTCCTGAGCCACTGACACTGCCAGCAGAGCACAGGTGTGTACTGACATGACCTTGACAGGCCTTTCAACAACCTGGCTGCAGCATTCTGCACTAGCTGTAGGTGGCAAAATCTACCCTTGACAACCCTAGGTATATGGCATTGCAGTAATCAAGGTGAGAGGTCACAAAGACATGGACCAGCACTGTCAGATCACCAGGGAATCAGGTGCTTAATCCAAGTGATGTTCTTCAGATGATAAAAGAGGTTTGGACCATGGCTGACACACCACTTAAGTGTCAGGCCACCATCCAAAACAACACAAAGATTCCTCACATGATCAGGGTAATAATAGCTCTGTATTTAAAATGGATGCAGACATCACAACAGGCTATGTTTCTGACATCATAGATTTTGTAGAATCAGTAACCAAGGAAGGAAGGAATAGAAAGTCCTTAGTCATGTTTTCTAGCTATATTGGACCTTTTAGTGGGATAAGGTAAGAGCTCGGCAGTGGGGACACTTTGTTAGTGGGGAGGTCAGGCTTTTGGCCTCTTCTCCAAGATGTTAAGGATTTTTTTTTATGTCAGCTTCTGCTCTTTAGCTGACATTGACTATTACTTGATCCTTAGTGTTCCAGGTCAGCACAAAGTTCACAGCCAAAAAGATGAATCCTCACTCTTATAGATTCATAGATTCTGTTGGCAGATAAGGACTGCCAGGTCCATCCAATCTTCCTGGTCTCAGATTTACTCCACAGCTTATTTTAAACAAGACAGCATGATTTAGAGTTCCACAGATTCTTTTCCTTGCTGGTAACTCACATATTACAGTTCTAATGTTTGGATAGTATATAAAAGTGTCTGTTCACCTGTTTCCTTCTTTACAGTCTCAAGGCCTTAGGTCTGGTTTCTTTTGTTTGTCTCCCACATATAGGCTTCTGAGGTTATTTCTTATCTAACAACTTACCTGGGTTGTGGCTTAGGTTGTTGGTAGCTATGGAGTGAAGCTTGATCCAATTTGGTTTCATTGGTTATTGTTAGACTGCAAGTAGAGAAGATGGAGGAAAGAGATGGGGAGATCACAATAATTTAACAGGAGCATTGAAGGGTGGGAGATGTATGCTAGTTTGCTTTCAGAGGAGAGAGTCCTGAATGGAATCATAATTCTGAAAGTGGACAAAGCAATGGGGCCAGACATGGTCCACCAAGGTTACTGATGAAGCTCAGGGAGGTACTGGGTGCAACTCTGACTGTCCTATTTAACAGCTCATTGGAACAAACTCTGGCTAGAGCTGGTATGTCTGCAACCAAGATTGCAGGTCTGCTATGACCAAGATGGCAGCCAGAGTTCTCTGCACATGCACAATGACTCCCGCATGCACACTGAACTCTGGCAGCACAGTCTGCTGTGTCCAAGATAGCTGCTTGAGCCCAGTGTGCATGTGTGAGTCACTGGGCATGCACAGAAACTCCAGCAGCCATCTTGGAAATAGTGGATGTGCTGCCATACCGCCAGAGTTCAGTGCACATGCGGGTTATTGCACATGTGCAGAGAACTCCAGCTGCCATCTTGGATACAGCAGACAGTGCAATGTTCCACTGGAAATGATGGACAAAATAGTGTGGTGAATGCACAGTGATTGCCATTCATCTCCACTATTTAATAAATCCGGTCAGTATCTGGAAAGTTCCCTTTTCTCACTGTGCTTGAAAACATCTGCAGGGCTAATGATCCCTGCAGCCATAAAAAGTGTTGGTCTCAGAGGACTGAAGGAGGGCAGATGTAGTTGCACTGCACTAAAGTGGTAACAGGCAAGAGACTGTCAATTGTAAGACAGTCAGTCTGATTTCATTGGGGGACATTAATGGGATCACTATTGAAAGAAAGGATTGTGGAATATTTTGAATCCAGTGGATTACAAGACCAGAGGCACTTGGATTCATGAGGGAAGGGAGGTCATGTCAAATGAATATGATTGAGTTCTTGGACTGGGTGACCAAGGAACTAGATCATGGGGAAGTGCTGGAGGTAGCTTACCTAGATTTTCAGTAAGATGTTCAACACTGTTCCACATAGGAGACTAGTATCAGAGCTAGGTAGTTTTGGAGTCTGCACAAGGTGGTAAACTGGGTAAGAAATTGGATAAGGGATAGTTGGCAGAGGATGGTGGTAAATGGAGTTCACTCAGAGGAAGGGAGGAGGGTGACCAGTGGTGTGCCTCAGGGAACAGTGCTGGGACTAGTCCTCTTTAATGTCTTTATAAGTGACATTGCAGAGGAGCTAGAAAGGATGTTCTGCCTCTTTGTGGATGATATCAAACTGTGCAATAGTGTGGGCACTGCTAGGTGTGTGTGTGTGTGTGTGTGGAAAGGATGAGCAATGAATTGAGAAAACACATGGAATGCAAGAGTATAGCAGCAGGATTTCAATGTAAATAAAAAGGGCAAAATAATGCACTTGGGGCACAGAATCCATGGGGCAGAATATAAAATGGGGTGGTGGTACTGATGACAATCAAACAGGAAAGAGATCTGGGCATAATCATATTGGATGACATAAAGGTGGCCAGGCAGTGCAACAAAGGCAGTTGGGAGGTCCAGTGGGTTGCTGGGGTGCATGGGGGCTAACATAAGAAGAAAGAGGGATCTGGTATTGCCGGTCTATAGATTGCTGGTAAGTAGAGATGTGTCAAAGCAGAGAATTTCATTTTGCAAAATAGTTTGTGAAATTTACGCTTTTGTGAAATATTAGTAGGTGCGAAATGCAAAATTCCACCAGCAAAATTGTGAATTTTGTCTGTGAATGGCAGAATTTTGCCACTCTTGGGTGTAATTCCACCATTCATGGGTGAAATTCTGCATTTGCAGGCAAAATTTGCAATTTTGCATTTCAGACTCAAGAAATTCATTAGTGAAATCCATAACTTTTGCAAAAATTCATGATTTTGCCAGAATTTCAGCAGCAAAATTAAATTTCACAGCATCTCTGCTGGTAAGACTCCACCTAGAGAACTGTGTCCAGTTTTGGAGTCCACATGTCAGAAAGAACATAGAGGAGGAGGCAGTCCAGAGAAGGTCAACTAAAATGGTTAAGGACTGGCATCAGAAGCTCTGTGAGTAAAGATTAAAGTACCTAAATATGTACACCCTGGAAGAGAGAGAGAAAGATGGGATATGATAGAGACCATTAAACACCTCATGTGGGTAAATAAAGTACAGGAGGAAGTATTTTTTAGAAGAAAGGTGCTCAAGAAGAAAGACAAATGTTATGAAGCTGGATGGGGTAGATTCAGGAGAGATGTGAAGAAGCACTTCATCACAGAAAGAGTGGTGGATTCTTGGAATAGCCTTTCAGTAGAAGTGGGTGTAGTGAAAACTGTGGTGGGGTTCAAGAATCCATGGGACCACATAAGGGAATCTTAGGGGAAAGGATGGGGAGGAGAATAAACCGAAGATCAAGCAGAGTCTATAGTGGCACTGTAAGCTGGGAATTATGGGCAGAACAGTTGGGCCAAGCAGTCCTCATCCACTGGCAAATTATGTGTGTTTCTATGTTTCTGTGGCTCTGTCATTTGCTTTTCATAGACAGTTCTTCTTAGCCCCTTCTACAGTCTTCATTTTCACTAGTTTTATGTAATGTCCCATGGCCTACTTCCAACAAGTGTCACCCAACATAGTGTTCCCAAAATACAGTGACACCAGATAGTCAACACTTAGCCCAAAGTACAGTGTTAGATTTTAATTATCGTCATCGTTTATTTAATTCATCATTGTTCTAGTCATTAACAAAGCAATTATTATCTGTTACTAGGACATCTCCTCCATGTTCACAGACCTGCTCATTAGGTTCATGTCTGTTTAACAGTGATCTTCAAACACAGACCATGTGTATGCTTAATAAAGTTTGCATCAGCTCAAATGGCTAAAAGTTACTATGCTCAAACCAACGATTCGTATTGATCTGTATATTTGCATTTTATTTTTTAAGATAACAAAGCACCAATGAGCAATATTCATTTTCAAGGAGGTCCTGGACATGATACAAAACACAGAAATGAAAGGAATACAGATCTAGCCATCTACCCTATTGATCTAGTTTCTGATGGGGGTAGAAGCAGAGGTTCTGGCCACTGTAGTCCTGAGTGTATAGGCAGGACAACAATTAGGAGACACAACAACAGCAGGACATTAAACATCAAGAAAAGCAGCCTGAATAATTTTAACAGTGACAAGAATCTCAATGAGTCTAAAGTCAAGGTAGTTTTAAGAAAAACTGTAAAACCACAGCTTGTGATAATGACCAGTGCTACCTCCTGCCAGACACTTCTAAGTCACCTCATTTAAATTAAGCACTACTGCGAGCCATCCACAAGCATGGGCAGAGGCAGACATGACAGAGTGAAGTGTCTGCCATGTCAACCAGGGAAGACTGAGAACTGGCCAGGCATTATACTCATCCTTCTAAGTAGTAGCCAGCAGTGCATCAATCCAGTGAAAATGTTGGCCTATACTTTTTATGTTATTTACTTACCTCCTCGCTTGTATGATACCGTTCTTTCAGTAAGGCCTTCAACACCATTCCTTATAGAAGGTTGCTTAACAAATTGGGGAATCTGGGTATGGGCTCTAAAGTGGTAAAATGGGTTGGTAACTGGTTAAAAGGCAGGACCCAGAGGGTAGTGGTAAATGGTATGAAATCAGAAGAGGGGTGACCAGTGGGATTCCACAGGGATCAGTGCTGTGTCAGTTCTATTCAATGTCTTCACAAGCGACATTGCAGAAGGACTGGAGGAAAGCATGCTTGCTCTGAATAACACCAAGATATATAGCAGAGCCAACACACAGGAGGGGCTAGATAAAATGAGAAATGACCTAAGACTACTTGAGGAATAGTCAAGGGTTTGGCAGTTGGGTTTTAATGTAAGAAGTGCAAGATAATGCACCTGGGACACAGAAACCCCAGAGAGGAATACAGGATGGGTGGGGGCAGGATCTAGCCATCACAAGTCAGGAGAGAGACCTTGTGGTTATCATATCCAATGATCTGAAGTCAGCCAAACAATGCAAAAGCAGTGGAGAATGCAAACAGAATGCTGGGGTGCATAGGATGGTGCATAACCGGTAGGAGGAAGCGAGTGGTGATTCCACTGTATAGATCACTGGTGAGTCCTCATCTGGAATATTGTGTCCAGTTCTGGAGACCGCATCTCAGAAAGGACATAGACAGAATGGAAGTAGTCCAGAGAAGAGCAACAAAATGATATGTGGACTGCACCACAAACCTTATGAGTAAAGACTCAAGGAACTAAACAGCTATTCACTGGAAGAGAGAGGAGAGAGGGATATGATAAAGACTTTCAAATACCTTAGAGGAATAAACAGGGTACAGGAGGAAGCATATTTCAGAGCGCAAGTGCACAAGGACAAGGGACATGACTTGAGGATGGAGGGAGGGAGGCTTAGGGAATGTTAGGAACTATTTTTTCACAGAGAGGGTGGTAGACCCATGGAACAGCCTACCAGCAGAGGTGGTGGAAGTAAAAAAGTACATGGATTTAAAAGTGCATGGGATAAGCATAAAGGCACCCTGCTGTAGAGCTGAGCAGGGGAAAGGCAGTCGAGATAAGTGTAGGGATTGCCAAACCAACTGGGAAATGAGCAGACTAGATGGGCTATATGATCCTTATCTGCTGACAGATTCTGTTTCTAATTTGAGTCTGATTTAGTACTTTTTCATGTTTGAAATAATAAAAGAGTGCTTCTTTTAATATGGCTAGGACCGGGTCTTTATTAGTATTCTCAGCTGTTTTTGTCTATCAATTGTTTAAATACCACTTCTATTGTGACTAAAATGAATTGCCACGCAGCAGGCAGTGTTATCTAACCATATGGAACAACAGGTTTTCAAAAACAGCTGCAAATACTGATGAAAACCTAGTCACAGCCATATTAAAAGAAATGCTCCTTTATTATTTCAAACATTAAAAAAGTACTAAAACAGACTCAAATTGTGGGAAGAGAAGTGTACTTACAAACCAGGAGGAAGTGGCAATCTAAAATAGCATAAAAGTATAGATCAAAATTTTCACCAGCTACATGCACTGCTGCTTTAAGGTAGGCACAAATTCACAGGAAAGTTTTTGAAATAGAACGTCAGGGTCCGGATATTCAAAGTGTTGCGTCAGAGCAACCATGCATTGCGCCCAGTGGGATATTAAAAGGCTGCCTGGACAGTGCAAATCCCGATGAGCTGGGGTGCAATGTAATTGTATGAGGCACAGATGAAGGGGGCATGCCCATGCATATGCAACACATTCCTATATTCAGCAGGATGTGTAGCATATATGCTAGTGCAGCCCAGCATTACACCACATAGGGTGGCTCAAAGTTGAGCCCGTGCAAAGTAGAAACAGCTCCTGGCCACCACGAGTGGGCTGCAGTATTGTAGGGTGCAACACAGCAGCCCAGCCATGGTGACTACCTACACACCAGAACACCGTCCCATAGCACACACTGAACCCTGGTGGTCAAGTGAAACCTCTCCCGCGCAGTAGCCACTATCGTGCAGTATATGTTGAAAAAACCCTGGTAGCCTAGTGGCGCCCCGAGTCCCCGAGTACCGAGAAAGATAAGACATGACTATCCCTGGTGGTCTAGTGGTCCCCACCCACCTGAGTCACCGATTCCATGATATATGTCAATATGACCATCCTGGTGGTCTAGTGGAACCTCCCATGCCCATAGATGCAATCACGGTAAACCTCCGTGGTCAAATGCCCTGGTGCTCCAGTGGCACCTCCTCCCACCCACACAAACCCCTTCCTCACCCGCTTCTCCCCATCAGCGGGCAGCAGCATCCACCCACATACTGCCCAGCCACCCGCCCGAATGACAAGTACAGTATGGGCTGTAAGCCCATTGGTCACCAGTGTGGACCAATGAGCTTGCAGTGCATATTGTACTAGACAGTCCCAAATATGTGAAATATGTGTGTGGTGGGAGGGTGGGGGTGCTACTGATCACCAGGGCATTTAATTACAGAGATTTACTGTGATCACGGCAATGGGCTGGGGAGTTCCACTAGGTCACCAGAGACGGTCATATTGACATATATTAGGAATTGGGGTTCGAGTGAGTGGGGAGACCACTAGACCACCAGGAATAGTCATGTATTATATATATCAGGGAATTGGGGACTTGGGTGGTGGGAACCACTGACCACCAGGGATGGTCATGTATTATATATTTATAGGGAATCGGGACTCAGGAGGGGTGCTACTAGACTACCAGGGATTTATCTTTAAACATATACCATGTGATCACGGCTATGGTGAGGGATGCCCCAGGATCCCCTGCACATGTCATGCTGTGCAGGGCACCAGGCACTAAGTTGCCGGGCTGCCCTGTGCAAGGCATGCAAATGGATCTGTAATAACACACAAATGGTCTCATTTGCACCTTGCATATTTTATGGCTTCATTTGCATGCCCCAACTGAATATCATGGGTAATGCACCTAGCACAACTGCACTTGCTCTGGTGCATCTCCGTGCTCCTATCTGTGCTGACCTTGACATATTCCAGCGATGCTGCACCATGGCGCATCACCATTGCATATCCTGGCCCTGTCTATTTTCATCGGATTGCACTGTGTCTGGAGCTTGTGCCACTACCTAGCGCAATCTGAATATCTTGGCCCAGGGAATTTGGGTAATAAATTAACTCTGTGTAGCTAAAGTGAAGGCAAGACATAAGATAAGTGCTTTGCTTATAAGATGTATTCATCGGAGGACATAGATAACACTAACAGATGTATCTGTAATAAGTGTAAGAACATAAGCAAGCTACAAAGGAAGTCAGAGCTGAGGCAACAAATTGCTAAGCTTTACGAATAATATAGAAATTCATTTTTTTAAATTCAATATACTTTATCCAAAACCAGTAACACAATTCCATAGATAATAGAGCAGAAAGAAATTATTTTAAGGGAGGTGGAGGAGTGGACAGCAGGTGATGGCGTACTGTGATTAAGGAACAAATAATGAGTACTGAGCCTTCAACTGACATGCCTACAATACAAATTTCTCCAAGTACAATACTGGCTCTGTTTGTAAGCACCAGGTCCAGTATTGCCTCATCCTAAGTGGGCTCCTTGACCAAATGCCTGAGAAACTTTCCCTGCAGGGAGTCTAGGATGTCATGGCTTCTAGAACAGGAAATCAAAGCTCACTCACTTGCAAGATAACCACTAAATAGCAGTTATCTTGTGGTGGGTGCTTGATTTCTTGGACTATTCTGATTGTTTGGGGCCAGCAACCACTTCTCAGCACTGGGACCCACTCCACAGTGTTCACCTGTATTTGCTTTTCCTTCTAGAACTGGCTGAGGCTGGGATGCTCCAATCATTGTCCAGCAGATGGAAGTCCCTACCAGCACCACCTCCCCATTTTCTGCCAATGTGCTGATGATCATTCATTGCTTATCCAGTTCAACCCCATGTTGGAGGTCTGTATATCACACCAGTGAGAATGGTGGCTCCGACTCCTGTTTCCAAGGTGATCCACAGTACCTCTAGCCCTTCTCCCCCAGTACCTTGCATTTCATTGCCTTGATTGCCACCCGCCACATACAGCACAACCCCTCCTCCCTTCTTCCCCTTCTGTTGCTTCTTGAACTGAGTGTTAGCCTGGTATGACAATCACCGATGTACACCATGACTTAGTAATAGCACAGTATTCAGGTCTGTATCTGTTGTGATGGCATCTATGTCTGGAGTGTTATTTCAAAGACTACTTGCCTTTGGACATGGCCTTCCATACCTTGCTCCCATTCTGTCTGCAGCCCCTTTCCTCCATTTGTACCACTTTCTTTTCCCCAACTTTTTGCAACTTTTGTTCCTGTCCCCCCTGCCCAGTAATTCTCTGCTATTCCCATTAACTTGGTCCCTGGAGGATTTTCTTCACCCTCGATCCTACGTCCTACTGCCTCAGTCTGGGGGTATTTATGCTTCCCTTTTTCTTTCTACTATCCACTACAGCTAGCTAAAATGTTCAACAAAGTAACATTTAAACCATCCACTGAGGACTGAAGTTGCTTTCCAGACTGATACAGGTCATCACCTCTATATAGGTCCTCATCCCTCCAAGTTGGTGCTCAATGTCCAGTGTAGCAAACCCCTCCTTTGCACCATTCCTTCAATCAAAACTTGAATCTCCTAGTGTAGAGTACCTATCCTCCCTTGGCCATAGACAGGCAGCAGCTGCCTAAAGCTGCCATGTATTTTACATACATAGACCCCTCCCCAGTTCCCTGAATTCCATGCACAATTCTGGCCCTGTCCCATACTAGATCATTAGTCCTCAGGTAAAACCAACATCCATTCCCCACCCTGCCACCTTTGTGATCTTTAGGGTCCATTGCCCTTCACTGTGAGTCATGACACCTGGTAGGTAGGCACCTTATTTTTCTCTCACCCACACTTCCTGTTCCCTTATTTACCCTCCTAACATTTGAGTCCCTCACCAGAAGCTGCTTGCTCCTCTGCTGGGGTCCTCTACCTTCCACCTTTGGGCCACACCTTGCCACTACTTTGGGTGCTAACACCTGGCAGTCCCATCCAACCAGAATAGAGAGGAATTCTGTGGTAGTACAGGCTGAGGAATGTGCCTCTGACGTGCCACCTCCACTCTCTTGGAGTTCACCATGGTCCTGCTGACCCTCCTTCACCTAGGCAACCTCTGGGGCAATGGCAGTAGACCTGGTGGCCTCTTGTGGGAGAAAAGGTCCTCTAGATCCTAACCAGCTCAGCCTGGATAACAGCAGCATCCTCCCTCAGCCCTGAGAGGTGCTTACAGATGGGGCAACATCTCAATGTCTCCCAGAAAACTGTAGCTCCACATCCATTGCACTGTACCACTCACATGATTAACTTTATGTTTTGTAACCTACTGCCATTAACTGTACCTCGCCTCATTGCTCCCTTCTTATGTTTGGTTCTTTCCTATGTACACCTTTTAATGGTATTTACTTTATCATCCTACCCTAGATAGAGTGTTTCTTCGTTCCCTTTTTTCGTTGCGTTTTCCTTTATTTGCTTGACTGAATCACACCCTGTACCCCATGCTTCTGTATTTCTTTCATTTTAATTAACCCTCCCCTTATGTCTTTCTCAAACAGTTTTGCAGCCTGTAGATAGTGTCTATCCTATTCCCACCTGTAGTAGCCCTCCTGCTTTTTACTTTCTCCACAGAATCGTCCAACCATACCATCTGCAGTTCCCTATACTGGTAATAGTAAAGCTAAGAGGTACCTTACCTAAACTTGACAGTGTGAAGAGCTCCCAGAATGCCTGCAGTCACCTCCGGAGACTGCTGATGCCTAAGATGCCAGTAACTTGTTCCACTCCTGCACAATTCCACTCATGTGTTCTGACATGTGCATGATGGGACATGCTGGAGCAAGGAGTCTTTAATCCTCTTATTAGAAGGCAATAAGCCTCTGGCAGCTCACCACCACCCATTACACATCTGATTCACAAGGCTTTCTTAATCTACTCATCTCCAAGATTAACCTCCTCAGTTTAGTTCACCACTCTACCAGTTACAATTTTAAAGACAACTGCCCCAAACACTGCTTAAAAATCTCTTTGTACCCACTTACACTGCTACTTTTTAGTATGGAGAGAAAAATTATAGTATATATATATATATATATATATATACACTAGTATATAGATATACTGTAGATATATATATATTTTTTGTATATATACACTTTTAGGTAAAAGCTGGGTGCTAAAAAGTACATGAAGTGCACCTCCTCCCACATGAAAGATAGTCAAACACGTTTTGCTCTTTTGTTCAATTGTTTAATCAAAATGGGAGTACAGTACATACAGAAGTAAAATACATTTTCATAAATTGAACATGCAAGTCCAGACTCAGGACTACAGATGCAGCGAAATTTAATTTTGGCTGCAAAATCACCAGTTTCACCACGTGAAACATTTTGCATAATTATTGCCCTTATGGAGAAATTTTGCCAGTAAATTTTGGTGAAATTTCACTGTCAATTTTTTCCTTTTGACTGCATTTCACTGCATGTAAGTGTCAGATGAAATTGAGGGAAGCTTATCACATGACTTTCTCTCTAGTAGATTGCTGGTCACATGGGTGACTGCACTGAGGCAGGAAGCCTGACTAAATCTTCTTCCTTTAAAGCTGTTTCAGCTAGGAAGTAGGAGAGGAGAGAGACTAGGCGCTAACTTCAGTGGAAAATTTGTGGATTGTTTGTGCATGTGTGTGTGTGTGTGTGTGTGTGTGTGTGTGTGTTTGTGTTTACAGCTTATTTGACTTCTGATCTCTGTTCCCATTAGTTTAAAAAGTTATTATTTTCAGTTAGTGTTTTTCTTCATTTTAATAGTTATCTATCTTCGTTGTGTGTGTGTGTGTGTGTGTGTGTGTGTGTGTGTAAAACTCCCTTTCTTTTTGGGGGGAGGAGAAGGAGATAGAGATAAAAATTTTTGAGACTAGTGGGAATGGGAAGAAGGCAGCTGGACCACCCTGTCTCTGACCCGGTATCTTTATTAATGGGTGGGCCTTTATGTCTGTGACCCCTGAACAGCAGCAGGAGCATTTGCCCACCACCCCCAGCAGGAGAATGTAGTCCCACTCCCCAGGAACAGCATGAGACCCTTGCCCCATCCAGCAGCAGCAGGATCCTCCTGTGGCTCCCACCCACATGTAGTGGTCAGCCCCCAGACCGGTCAGCCTCCAGACCAGTCAGCACTGCACTGGCAACAACCTTTTTCTTTTCTTTCTCTAGTCCTTGCTTTGTTACTGTGACTCTTCCCTCATCTGCACCCTCTAAAAATAAAAAATAAAAAATAAAGATATATATATATTCTGTCCTCTTCTTCCATATCCTTTCATTTGTTTCTGTCCTCTTTGTCTTCTGATCTATATCCTCTTGTTTATTTTATCCTTTCCAATTGGTTTATGCTCCCTCCATTTCCCATCCCTTTTCACAAATGAATATGAGTAAGTTTGTCCTCCTCCTGACCATTTAGGTCCCCACTCCCAGGTTCCCACCTCCCCATCCCTTGTACTTGTAGTACCATGCCCATAAGTTGTGTACCTGCCTACTTTTATCTTACTCCATTTTCCTTTTATGTTTCCTCCTTGCTCCTTCTCTCCTATCCACAAATGTCAAGAATAAGCACTTTACTATGTACAAACATTATTTCCAAAGCTATGTGAGTGAATCTTTGCTCTGCTCCAGGTAAAACAGGGCCCTCAGGTTTGAAATGCTTCTCAAAAAATGTGACATCAAATTGAGACTGAAATCGCTGTCAGTCCTGATGTTTTATAGTTCCCCACCAGCAACCAGACATTAAAATTCTGTTTGCCGCCGTTTACAATTGTCTTTAGGCCCTATCTTGTTTCTGCGTGAACAGCTAAAGTTCTACTGTGAACTTTCTGAGTAGAACCAAACAAAGTTCTACCTGGTTCTATTTGATTCTACCAGGTATAACCCAGTAGAATTGGTTCTACCAGGTAGAACTGAGTTCTACCATTTATAATCAAGTTCTACCAAGTAAAACCAGGTTCTACCAAGTAGAAACAGGTTCTACCAAATAAAACTTGTTCTACTATGTAAAAAACAAATTATACTAAGTAAAACCAGGTTCTACATAGAATAACAAAGTTCTATAATATATAAGGCAAAAAATTTACATGGTTCTACTTAATTAAGAACTCTCAGAAGTATTGTTTTTGTTTGGGAAAGTACATGTAGTACTAAGAATGGTATAAATATAGTTAAGTATTGCAAAGCTTTGGTGCATAGGATTCTGTCTCAGTGCTTGAAAGCTTTGCAAAACTTACCATTCTTAAAGTTAGAATCTTAGTATTACATGTATATTCTCAAACATGTAAAATAAAATACGTGGATTTTTATAGTTAAGTAGAACAAGGTGGAGAATAATACTTACTGCTTATATATTATAGAACAACCTAGTTACCAAGCAGATGCTTAAATAAACTAGTGTTGAAACAGATTTAGTAGCGGTAAAGGTCAGGGATGATATATGACTCGTATATTATCCTGACAACTTTAGCTTTTAAATCTGGTTATAGGCAACCAAAGGGTTAACCCCTGAGCTACACCCTGTTACAATAATTTTAAATCTTTCCCCACTGTTAGACTCAGGTACAAATAAGAGCCCAGTTTGAAATAACTGGTAGCCGATGAGTACCTTCCTTTCTTCAGTACCAAATAAGTACATGGACAGAGGTTTACAGTACAAAATGTATTTAATCCACACAATGTGGTAAAGCAAAATGCCACTGCTCCAGCCTTCTGTACCTTACCTTCCTCAGTGCCCCGAGGAAGGCATGGTGCCAATGCACTAGTAGGTGGTGTTTTGCTTTACCGCATTGTGTGGATTAAATTATGTTTCTACTTTAAACTTTGTCTGTGTAGTTATTAGTTTGGGCTTTCTGTTATTCTGTAACTGTCAATGTTGTAATACATTACCCACCATCGTTTTCTCCTTTCCCTTTAGTACACTCTCTTGCCTTGATCCCTATACCGCCTATAGGTAACTATGTCAATATTGCTTCATTTGTCCCACCTCCCAAACATCTGCCCATTCCTCATCTTTACTCAGAATAATTGAAAAACCCATAACAGTATACCATCTGCAAATTGTGTTTATGATGCCAGGTCACATGCATGGATTGGTGTCTAACAATGGAGGGTGGATGTATTTGTAGAGGAGTGTCCCAGGGGTTTGGAGGGCTTGGAGTTTCAGACAGGGGCTAGGTAAGATCAATGATTTTTTTTATTGTCATGATAGTCAGTTAGTGCAGTATGTGGGAACAGCATTTCATTTTCATTTTACAGGTTATGATGAAAACAGTTTCTATCTGGTGAATGGTTCCTTCAGATCAAACTATTGGATGTCATTGGGTTCAATACTGAAATTGAGAATTTAATGTAAAGTTGACATTTTACAGCAAAAAAAAAAAATGTTAACAAAATTCCTTCTGGAATTGAACCTGAAGAACAGTTATTTATTATTTAATTATTCTAGTAATGTTTTTGTTTGTTAACAGTCAGTAATAAGTATTCATTGAGTGTGTATTTTGTAATAAAATCAATAAAAATGAAGAGCTGTGTGACAATGTGTAGTCATTTCTGGTTATTTTAGCTGAACTACCATATGCAGTGGTCCTTCAGTTTCTGGTGCTAGTTAGACTGGGCCTTAGTGGCACATGAGAACCAGCAGTGGATGTTTGTTTCTGAAATTAATGGAACTCGAGGATGAGGAGAAGACAGGGGACCCACCAGTGGAGGAAAGACAGCTGGAAAGGCTAGTGACTACTAGTGGCAACAGACTCCTTCATCATCATCGTCGTCATCAGCGTGGCATGATGCCATCTGTGTGCTGTCAACCTGCATAAATTTGGGACAGTATATGTTTTGAATTGAAGCAGGTTCATTTTTAAAAAGATGAGCCTCTCTGCATTCTTAGGTGGAAGACATGTTCTTTTGTCATTCACTATTGCCCCAGCAGCACTAAAATTATCTCTGAATATGTGCTGGCCAGTGGACAACTGGGTATACAATTGCTATCTCAGTTAAAGAAGGCCAGATCAATTTCTTCTGTTGCCAGTAAAGTAATGGTTCATCACCTGCAGTGAGCTGTACAGTCTCCTCCATATAATCCTTAACCATTTTGCAGCAGGGACTTCTGGTACCACTATTGCGGCTGAACCTTCCCAGCTGTCATTATCAGACCAAAGTCTGACAGCATATCCCACAGTGGTTTGTCCTCTTGTGGAGTAGCAGCAGTTCTGGTTTGTGTCTGATGAGCCAAAACATCAGTAGTGGTGGCAGCAGCAGCAGCAGACTGTGCACCTCCCTCTCCACCAGATTTTGTTCAGAATTTGAATGTTGCCAAAAGGGCACTGATGATGTACTACTTTTCTCAACTATACGTGCTGACACTTTCTCAATTAACAGTTCACTATAGTGTTCCAGGTCTTTAAAGTCATGTGGTTTGAAGAATGTATCAATTGTATCCTTAAACTGAGGGTCCAGAAGTGTGGCCAAAATGTAATGTTCTGCTTTGCACATATTTACAATGCACTCAGGAAGGTTTATATAATTTTTCCAACAAGTGATGCAGCTTTGATGTAATCTTTGTCAAAGAACTGTGACTCAAGATGCTGCAGACTCATCCTGATGAGTGAAATTAAGGGTAGGATCTGACTTAGTCCAGCACCATCAGAGCTCACCACTCGGGTGGCCTCCTCAAAGGGTTAAGGATACAACAAGATTCTCCATCAGATGCCGCTGACTGGGGCTGATATTCACATCTCCTTTCCCAATGCCATGTTGGACTGCATATTGACAAATGGCTTTCTGCTGTTCAAGCATTCTCTGCATCATATAGTAATGGAATTCCACGGGTTGGAACTTCCTGTATCATCTAGTGGAGAGGAGGCTGTTTTCAATCTGAATCTGCTGCAACAACTTTCAGGCTTTTACAGAATGGCTAAAGTGGGTGCACACAGTGCAGGAGGCTGCAATCAAGTTCTGCACATTTTGGTCCTCACTGATAAAGTCTTTTACCACCAAGTTAATAGTGTGTGCAAAGCATGGTACATGTGTAAACCTACCAAGTCTTACTGCTTTTACAATATTTGAAGCATTGTCAGACACTGTAAACCCTGGTTGCAAGGACTTTGGAGTCAGCCACTCAGCAAACTTTTCTTCAAGGCCTTCCAGAAGATGTTCCGCTTTGTGGTCTTTTTCAAAACCATAAATACATAAAGCTGCCTGCCTTGAACTGTGAAAGTCCCTTGCTTCTTGCTGCTGCCAGTGCCACTATATGATTATGGTAACGATGATGATGAGGAGGAGGAGGAGGAAGGAAAGTTTGCAATGACCAGTCACAGCCATATAGTCAGTCATCTGATCATTGGTTCACATATCTGTCATGACAAACTTTTTTACCCACTGAACCTTTCAGAGCATCAGACACACTTTTCTGAACAGCATCATACAAGTCTAGAATGGCAACACTGGAGAAATATGTCCGGCTGGGGACCTGATACTTTAGCACAGCGATTTCCATAAGTGCTTTAAAACCTGGGCTAGCCACACATGAGAGTGGGAGCAAGTCAGTGGCTATCATCTCCCAATTGCCTTGTCAATTGCCTTGCCTCAGGCCTGTTGGGCTTATATTTCTGTGACTGCTCAATGCAGTATTTGAAGAAATGTGATGCTTGCTGCTATCATCTGATTCTCTGGGCTGCTTCCCTTGACCTTTACTACCATGAGTGGTGGATGTTGTGGCCATGGATGGTATATGACTCTGGTTGGGCTGTGGTGGTGGATTCAGAGGGTAAAAGCGTGAAATTGAGAATGCTGTACTTTGACTGGAAGGAAGACTTTAATCAACCTCCACCTCCGCATCAGTTACTTCTTTACCTTGGTAAACATCCATTAGTTCATCCTCCTCAGCTGAGTGTAGAAGTGCAACAACATGTGTGCTCCTTTGTGCTTTTGATACTGATAAATGTGAGACTTGTTCATATGTCTTATCATTGTTGATGTTCCCAGTCAGTACCCACTTTACCACAACTTAATTTTGTTTTGCATAATTTGCAAACCACATGGCTGTCAGATGATTTATCTTGTGTGAAAAATCACAATGGATTTCACAGATTTTGTTGCACTGCTACTTATAGGGAGGATAGGTTCATTACTACCACTGCCTCCACCACAGTCACTACTACTTTCACTATCTCTTTGTGGTCTTTCGATGGCCATCTGCATGTAATATTTAAGATGCACAACCTCTCTGACTGATTAAACTGCATCTCTTTCTTCCCTCATGAAGCCTGTCCATCTTCTGTCCTCTGTTGTTCCTCTGCATGTGTGGGTGTCTGACTCTCAAGTTATGTCCCACTATCATTAATGTTTTAGCACCACAGCCATCCTTATGAGAACTCATTTTGTTCTTTTTCTGCCTCTGTATTCCTCATCATCATCCCACTCCACAGAGTTACTGCTACTTGACATACTGTCTGCTGCCTTACCTACTACAAACTCTGGATCTGTTCACTGATTTCCCCTCACTCTCATCTGTTTTCTCCTCCTCGTCATCATCATCCATCACTCAGCTAACTAAAACTGGCTGCCGCTATTATGGCCCTTACGCTCATCCTCTGAATACCACGATGGGTTACTCCTGCAACATCCTGAATTTTATGTACTGTTGTTACTGTTGTCTGGATTGCCTGAGAAGTGCTGCTATTTTTTTTACCACTCATGGCTGCATCAGGTCAAGTACTTTTAGTAACACACAGGAAATTTACTCCCAAACAGCTAAATACAGCACTGCTGGCTGTGTCAAGTACTTTAAGTGGTAAGACACAGGGATATTTTCTCCTAGCAGGTAAATACAGCACTGCTTGCTGTGGCAAATACTTTAACTAGTAAGACCAGGGATATTTTCTACCTAACAGGTAAAATAACAGGACTGCTTGCTGCATCAAGTCAAGTACATTAAGTGGTAAGACAAAAGGATATTTTCTCCAACAGGTAAATAAAGCACTGCTGGCTTCGTCAAGTACTTTAAGTGGTAAGACACAGGGCATTTCTCCCTAACAGATAAATAACAGCACTGCTTGCTGTGTCGAGTCAAGTACTTTAAGTAGTGAGGCACAGGGATATTTTGTCCCTGAAAGGTAAATACAGCACTGCTTGCTCGTCAAGTACTTTAAATGGTAAGACACAGGGATGTTTTCTCCTAACAGGTAAATAACAGTACTGCTTGCTCGTCAAGTACTTTAAGTGGTAAGACACAGGATATTTTCTCCCTTACAGGTAAATACAGCACTGCTTGCTCGTCAAAGTACTTTAAGTGGTAAGACATAGGATATTTTCTCCTTAACAGGTAAACAACAGCACTGCTTGCTGCATCGAGCCAAGTACTTTAAGTAGTAAGGCAAGGGATATTTTCTCTCTAACAGGTAAATAGAACACTGCTTGCTGCATCAAGTACTTTAAGTGATAAGACACAGGGATATTTTCTCTAACAGGTAAATACAGCACTGTTTGTTGCGTCGAGTCAAGTACTTTAAGTGGTATGACACAAGGATATTTTCTCCCTAACAGGTAAATAACAGCACTGCTTGCTGCATCAAGTACTTTAAGTAGTAAGACAAAGGGATATTTTCTCCCCAACAGGTAAATACAGCACTGCTTGCTGCGTGGAGTCAGGTACAGGTATTTAAAGTAGTAAGACACAAGGAGGTTATTTTAGTTCCCACACAGGTAAAAAGACAAGCACTGCTGGCTGTACTTAAGTAGTAAAAAAGTAAACACATGGAATTATTTATTTTCACAGACTTTCAAAGCAGCATAGCAAAATGAGTTGAGTGAGTCACTCTGACTAACCCTCCTGCCCTCTGTTATCCTTCCCTTGAGGCACTGGTGGTAGGACCAGGTAATTGAATTTTAAACTATCATTTTTTTTTGCACTGCCAGTATCTGCTATTTTTAATTATATATTAACTTAGGACTACAGTTAGGAGAACTAGGCTAGGAGTCAGGAGGAGGACCAGGAAATGCAAAATGCACTACTGAAATGGATGAGAATATATCCCTTTTAATAGGCTAGCTAGCCACCCCAGGCCACAGTGACAAAGACTGAGACACAAATTGCAAGAGCAGTGCTACTGCTATTGTTTTCTTTAGCCCAGAATTGTGCAGGTATAGGTAGGTAGTAGGAAATTATTAAATGGATATTATTTTTCTCATTGAACAACACACAGATAGACCGTGTGTAAATACTGAACTTATGCACTTTAGTTTACTTTATATCTTAACTTTTTCTACAAGAAGAGGAATATGTAAAATAAAGAAGCATAATCTGATCAATCGAATCTGAACGAATAACAAAATCTAAAGACTACATGCTTTCAGGCTGCATGGCACCTTGTTTCTCTGTCACACAACACACTGAATGAAAGTGTGAGTTTGTGGTGGAACAAGTATAACATACCCTTCCCCACGTGTTTTGCAACCTGTGTCACCAATGGTCACTACTGTTGCTACCAGTTTAACAGGGAGAGGTGGAAACATCCCACCATCATCCAATCATACCAGTCCTTATTCACTGATTGTATGCTAGGAGCTGGTCTCCTGACTCTCCAGTTTGTGCACCACCTGACTGAGAGGGAAAAGAGAAACAGACGCACATGCTCACTGCAACTCAATGATACGGAAGTAAAAAATAAATAAACGGGCTGAACTGGCATGAACCAAAGTTAGCATTTTCATGAACAATACAGTTGTCATTTTTCACATCCTGTTCAAAATGTGTTTCGCACCTGTGCTGCCAAATGGCATAGTCACTGTGCAAAATCAGCTTTCAGCTAAACTGATATTGCCACTGTTCATAGTGGGGGTCACAAAACCCATGTTGAAAAATTGGGCGAAAATACCAGTGAATGCCTGCACCGCTGGGTTTCTGGCCATAACACCCCACCCTGTAGAGACTGACAGGCAACAGGGTTGTGACTTGGGATTGTCGCCAGTAATGCTCATACCATTCCACCCCACCCCACCCACACCCTGTAGCCAGTGACAGGGCATGAGGTATGCCTTGGACTCTTCACCCATTCTCCTATACTGCACCCATCTCGCCATTATTACCTTATGGAATGGGGATGACATAAGGTTCAATGACCCCAAGGCACACCATGACACTTGTCGGTGTCTGCAGGGTAGGGTGTGTGAGTGAAATGGCATGGCCGTTATGCCTGTCGACCAAGGCACACCCCAGTGCCTGTCAGTCTCTACAGGGAGGTGGTGGGGTTGGCTCAGTTCAATACTTCACTGTCATCCCTAATATGCATCTCTCTAACTCCAACACTGCAATGCCAATGCCAGCAAGCAAGCATTGGCATTGACAAATGTTTGTTTGTTAGAAGAAACAGTGGTGTTTTCTTTTATGTGGTACAGCCACATGCATGTTACAGGTGTGGGGAAAAGTCATTTTAAGCAATGTATGTGAGAAAATAAAATGTGTTTTTGTGGACTAGTGGGACACAATAGCATCAATATAGAAACCCTGTAAGGCGTAACCTGTGCAAGGAGAATGGGCACACTTTTAGAATCTGCCCTTGGGCCTCCTACAATAACCCTGATACAGCTGAGCAAACTGAACAAGATGTTTACATTGCATTAGCCCACAGGGAAAGGATTCAACAACATTGCCAAGAATAAAGTGGACTAAAGCTCAGCCTACAAACTCTGAACAAGCAATAGGAAAAAAGGTATAGCTCATCTGCCTCACTCCCTTTGAAGGAACAAAGTTCAGAACAGACAGAGATGGATCTTTATACCTCACCTACTGGAATAATAGACAAGGATTATAATGAAAAGGAGAATCGGCAGAACAACCACCTGATTCAGACATGCAGAATCAAGCAGCTATAGGAATACAAATGCCACCCCCTGTAGCTACATAAGGAAGTACTTTGAAATGGTCACAAAATCTAAAAGCATGTCTAAACTGCCTAGGCAGAAGCAAAAGAAAAAGATGGAGACACAATATCTCTACTAAATAGATACAAAGTTTTGCAAGGAAAAGACTGGGCAGACTCAGGAAAAGAGTCCGATACATCCACAGATACATAGTCACAACATGAGCAGAGCAATTTTCAGAATATGAGTCTGCAGATACTCAGAACATAAAAGAAAAGAAAGCAAAGAGGAAACATTTGTCATAAACTGCCCCAAAAACTGTGATGATGGCCACTCTTAATTTCAGACATGTAATGTGAACAGTATAAGAAGCAGGAAAAACAAAAACTATGTTTTCAATTCTGGCAGGTTTTGATTCAGATATAATATACATACAAGACACTAGACTGGATACAATTTCTGAAATAAAACAGGCTCAGAAAGAGTGGATATAGGGCCATCATTGTGGTCATTAGGAGAAGACACATGTACAGGCATACTGTAGGAATCCTAATGAAAACAACAGACATAAGCATAAATCAAGTGGTATGAATTTTTCTAGGGAAGAGTGCTCTTAGGGATGCAGTCTTAAAAAAATATCAATAAAAATGATTAATATCAATAATTCCCAAATAAAGTCAGAAAGAAACTAGCTCATCAAAATGGTAGAACCATATTACATACTTCTAAATTAATCTTATGGGGTGGAGACTAACTGCGGGTTATCAAGAAGAGATTGAGTAACAAAGACAGAAAAATATTTAGTGACACAAATATGTTAAGAATAGTTTCAGTACAGCAAAATTAGCTGATGCCTATAATACAAAAGGAAAATTTCCAGAACACACCTTTTATAACAGGAAACTAATATCCAGAATAGATTTCTGGCTTATACCAAAATGAATAAAATATATGACATCCACTTAACACCTATGGAAATATTAGACCATGTGGCACTACAGGTACTCATAGACTTAAGAAATTTAGAAAATAGGAAGAGGGTATTGGAAGATGGATATTTCACTTTAAAGGTAGATACTGCAGATAAAATATTAACAAACAGGAGTTCAGCATTTTGGAGTTCATTTGCATCACCAGATAAGGAAAAAGGTCTGTCTCCCCATACATGCACAGGGAAAATGCGGACCTCACCCAACAACTAACACACTGAAATCTGGCCAATGGAAAATCATCTCATAAATGCCCGCAGTCTGAGAAAAAGATCCCAGACCTGGAGGCAACAATGACAGAGGCTAAACTGGACCTGGTAGCCATTAATGAGACATGGTTCACCAGTAACCACACTTAGGAGACTTCAGTACCCGGCTATGCACTCTTCAGAAGAGACAAAGGGGCAAAAAAGGTGGGGCCCTTCATGTCAATCAAATTATCAAGCTACAGAAATTCAGAATACACATAAGGAGCCAGAAGAACTGTGGGTCACCCTGGAAACAGGAAATGGAACAGCCATACCAAATGGGTTGTCTACAGGCCTCCAGACCAGGGAGGACATAGACACATTACTGTTAGAAGATATACAAAACATGGCAGCTAAAGGAGGGTTCTCATAATGGGAGACTTCAACATTTCAGATACAGATTGGTCAATACCAGCAGGAAAATCTGCTGGAACTAGACACATAGTAGATTCCCTGCGGGAGATGGCTTCTAACAACTGGTACAACAACCCACAAGAGACAGGGCTATCCTAGATCTAGTACTGACTAAGGGGAAAGGATCACAGATCTCCAGGTAGAAGGTCACCTGGGGGCCAGTGACCATCACATGATATGGTTCAGTTTGACCACTAGAACTAAATCATCCCATTCCAAGGCAAAAATATGGGACTTCAGAGGAGCTGACTTTGATAAGCTGGCCAACAGAGTTAAACTAGCCCTGGCAAGAAGAAATACAGGTGAGGGGTACAGGCAAAGTGGGCAAGCATTAAGGATGCAATACTTGAAGCAACATCCCATTGTGTTACAGAGAAAAACAAAGAAGGAGGAAACCACTTTGGTTCTCAAAAACAGTAGGAGAAAAGGTCAGAGCCAAAGGTTGGCCTTCAGGAAATATAAAGGAATACAGCAGAATGAAAATAGGAGACATACCAAACTTCCCTTGGGAAATGGGAAGGCAGTAAGGCAGGCAGAGGCCCAAACTGAGGAAACACTAGCATGACCAGTAAAGAAGGGGACAAGACTTTCTATAGATACATTAGTGAAAGGAGAAAGTCCAGGGGGTACTGCTAAGATCAAAGGGATAATGGGGAGTGTGGAGGAGGACCAAGGAAAAGAACCTATCCTAAATAGATATTTCTGCTCAGTATTTACTGAGGAAAAGGTGGGGCAGGGCCCACAGCTCAGCACCAAGGACACGGGGGTAGGGAGGAGGTGTCCTCAAGTCCTTCACAAAGAAAGGGTTCTACAAGAGCTCACTAAGCTCAGGGTAGACAAGGCAATACGATCTGATGGCATACATCTCAGGGTACTAAAGGAGTTAAGGGTGGAACTAGCATAACCATTATCAGAACTGTTTAATGAGTCTCTGAGCATAAGAGAGGTCCCAAAAGACTGAAGAAGGGCTCATGGGATCCCACACCACAAGAGTGGAAGCAGGGAGGAAGCATAAATTACAAATCAGTCAGTCTTACCTCCATAGTGAGCAGGATTATGGAGTACTCCTTAAGGAAAGGATAGTGCAACACCTGGAATCTGTAGGAGCACAGTATCCAAGACAGCACAAATTTACAACAGGAAGGTCCTGTCAAACTAATCTCAGATTTCTTTGACTGGGTAACCAGAGTGGTGGACCAAGTGGATGCAATTGATGTTGTCTACCTTGACTTCAGCAAAGTTTTAATACTGTTCCACATAGAAGACTGATTAATAAGCTGGGTAGGCTCAGGGTGGGTCAGAAGTTGGTCAACTGGTGGCAAAATGGTTGGCGGGCAGGAAATGAAGATTGTTGGTTAATGATATACAGTCAGAAGAGATGCAAGTCACAAGTGAGATACCTCAGGGATCAGTCTTGGGGCCAGTCCTCTTCAATATCTTCATCAGTGACATTGCAGATGGACTGGAGGATAAGGTTTGTCTGTTTGCAGATGACACCAAGATCTGCAACAGAGTAGATAATCCAGATGGGGTGGGCAGAATGAGAAGAGATCTGGATAAACTGACAAAATGGTCAGAATAGTGGCAACTGGAGTTTAATGCAAAGGTGCAAGATCATGCACATAGGGAAAAGAAACCCTGAAGCCACCTATAGGTTTGAAGGTTAGTTGCTGGCAATCACAAGGGAAGAAAGAGATTTAGGCATCATCATCACAGATTACCTGAAATCATTCAAGCAGACCACTAAAGCAGTACATAAGGCTAGAGGGATGTTGGGGTGTAATAGTAGGGCTATTACAAGTCATAAGAGGAGGTAATAATCCTTTTTACTAGACACTGGTTATGCCCATCTGAGTACTGCATGCAGTACTGGAGTCTGCACCTGCACAAGGACATTAATAATATGGAGTCAGTCCAGAGAAGGGCAACCAAATGGTGCAGGGACTACATCAGAAAACATATGAGGACAGATTAATGGAGCTCAATATGTATACCCTAGAGCAAAGGAGGAGAGAGGTGATATGATCGAAACATTCAAACATCTTTGGGCATTAACAAGGTGAAAGAGTAACATGTTTCAATTTAAGAAAATAGCAGGACAAGAGGACACAGCATGAGATTAGAGGAGGCAGATTAAGGGGTAATGTAAGGAAGTTCTTTTCACAAAAGGGTGGTGGATGCAGGAATGGCCTACCTCAGGAAGGGGTGGATATGAATACAGTGCAGGGCTTCAAACAGGAATGGGAAAGGCATAAGACAGCAATACAGATGAGTATGAATAGATAGCCCATTGACAGAGTACAGGTCTATGGCACATTCATAAGGTAGAAAAATGGAAAGACTGGATGGGCCTTGCGGTCCTTGTCTGTGTCAACTTCTATGTTTCTATGTAAAAATTACTGGAAGCAAGGAAAACAGTACAATGCTTATATGATGATGTAACGAGCGGTGGGAGCACACTAAGAATGACATAAAGCAACTTTTAATATAAGAATCAACAGTCAGAGAAAGCACTAAATGTAAAAGTATTTACGACTTAGTGCAATGTTTTAAAATTACTAGCTCAATGAAAAGAAGAGAACATAGATGTTTTGAATCAAATACAGAAAATAAAAGACAAATGTATAATTCCAATATATTAGAATACAATCCCTTATTATGGAGCAAAAAGTGGGACTCAGGGCACAGAGTTCAAGGTTAATCCACATGATAACAATAAAGATAGGCTAAATAATAGAGTGATGACAGAATTAATAGACAAAAATGGAAAAACAAACAGATATGAAAAGTTTGAAGCACATAGTACAAAATAATGTACAATAATGATTTCGAGCAAGGTCAAATTGGACTAAACAGGACATGTTGAACAAAGTAAAAGTGCCAACAATTCAAAAAAAAACAAGAACACTATTATAAATGACCAAACACTAGATAAAGAAAAAAGCCATACGTTCCCTTAACAAACAACACAGCAGTAGGTATTGATGGTATATCAAATAAATTGTATGCAACTTTCAAGGAAGAGCAGATACAAATGGTAAAGAATATATACAATCATATAAATAAGGCAGGGAAGCTGATTATTAGTATGAAGCAAGGAATAATGATTTTCATACATAAAACATATATATATATATGGATATATATATGTACAGGGATATGTATGCCTAGATTTAGAAGCGGCATTTGATGTAATTAAGCATAAATATATGTGGGCAGTATGGGAGTCTTATGACTTTTCAGGAGAATTTATAGGACTAATTAAAGCATTGTACTTAGAAGCACAAATTGTACCAATGGCAAATGGACACATGGTTATTCAATGTACGCTCATAATGGTGTACTGCAGGGATGCCCACTGAGTCCAATTTATATGTATTATGTCTGGATCAATTTTAAGAGTAATAGAACAACAAAGCTCTATTCAATCTATACAATTAAATCCAGGAAATAATCTGAAAAGACAAGTGCTTATGTAGATGATTGCATTTACTCATAGCAGACCAAAAATCTGGGGAGGAGGCAGTACAAGTAATAGAGTCTCATATGGAATATACAGGTATCAAGATTAATAAAAGGAAAATAAAATCCTAACTTTGGGACAGGTAACAAAAGAACAAATTGGAATTATAGCAATAGCCATAGAAATGTGAAAATCTTGGGTATTCATTTTGGTCCACAAGATGCATGTCAAGAAAATTGGAAAGAAAAAATGACATAGCAGAAGTTAAAGTATCTAGATGGAAGGCATGGGATATGATGAAACAAAAAAAGAATACGCTTGTTAAAACCTTTATTATCCCAGTATTTCTCTATTTATCATACATATTCCCAGTACCCATGAACTTGCAAACTAAAATAGTGGTGCCTTTTTCCAGTTATTATGGGGCAGTAGATTAAACCCTGTAATACAGAATCATATGTATAGGACAAAAAGAAGGGGACTAAACATGGTTCAGCCTATGTTTTTATAAGCATTTTTCTATACCAGTGTAAGACCACTGCTGAATAAGGAAGAAAATGTCTGGACTCATTTAGTACAAGAATGGCAGGTGATTCTTTTTATTCAAATGGGGAATGAAAGGCAATAGCAGACAAATAGAAGAACTACCGAGTATGTTAAAACTAGTAAACAATACATTATGCAATGGAAAGTACAGAAAATTTGCAGATTTCCAGATTAAAAACTAGAAACAATTCTATACAGAAATAGTTAAAAAATTTAATTTTTTATCTATTTAAAGTTAATAACTGGGAAAGGCACACTGAGCCGAGGCTCGTTTCAGGTGTGACCCAGGGCAGGGGTTAAAGGACAAGTACACATAAACAATAAACATTTAAATAACACACATGTGAAGAACAGCATATGATATACGAACAACCAAGAACAAAGTCAGCAGTTACAGGATATACATGGAATGGGGCCTAGCAGCTGACATAAGAATATACAAGTTAATAACACATTCACTATATATCACCATGAAGTAATTTGAAAGAAGAGTGTGCAAGTAGATGCGGACAGGTGGACAGCACAGTGACACATAGTTGACAACAAGATAGGAGGAAGCTGGAGTTGGCAAGCTAATAAGAGGTCTGCCCTGTGATATGGTGGTGTCTGGAGTTAGGGAGGGTTGAAACATTGGCAAGGGGAGGTGGGAGGTGCTTAAAATATTTCTTGATGGACAGTACTGTTAGCAGGTTATATGCGGGGGAGAGTTCCAGAGGTAGGGAGATGATGGGTGAAGGCTGTGTTACCAGCAAGTGTAGGGTGTTGCCAAGGGCAAAGTGCGGTGGTCACATGAGCATATGAAGTAGCCTGTGCTAGGATCCAGTGTTAATAAGGAGGGGGTAGGAGGAAGTGAGTCAAACCATAACTTAAAGATGAGGGTTGAACAATGTGCAAGATGGTAGGTGACAAGAGAGGGCATGGCGACAGACTGGTAGAGAAGGCAGTGATGAGTGTGGTAGGGGAGATTAGAGGCAAATCAGCAGAAAGCATGAAACAGACAGTCCAGTTTGGCCAGGGAGGATTTTGGTGCTGAGATATAGACCTCAGTTGCATAATCAAATGAGGAAGGATAAACATAGAATTATTTCACTCCTGATTAGGAGGTATAGGCTGTCCTTGTGTCTGTGAAGCATTCCAAGTTTTGGGTGCAGTTTGTTGTGGATGGAATCCATGTGTAGGGAAAAGCTCAGCTTGGGATCCAGCCAAGCTCCCATGTATTTGTATGAATCAACTGCTGTGATTTTGAAGCCATCTAGGGCATAGAGGGAGGAGGAGGGAGGAGTAGTCTTTGGTGTTGCAGTTGAGTGATTTATTTTCAAGCCATCTTAGAGTGTTCACAAAGTCAAATTAGAGGATGGGTTCAGCAAGGGCAGAGAGGGTCCAGAAGCAAAGATGACAGTATCATCAGCATACATTTGAACTTGGGATGCTGAGCAGGAAGAAGGATGGTTGTTTACAAAAATAGAGAAGAGGGTAGGCCAAGGATCGACCCTGGGGTACACCTGCCAGGATTAGAAGTGGGCTGATTTTGTTTCATGAGCTGGATGAATTGAAACCTGTCTGAGAGGTATGCCTTGAACCATTCGGTGGAGGTAGTGGACAAGCCTATGGCTGAAAGATCCTCCAGGAGTAGGTTATGGGTCACTGAATCAAAGGCCTTGGTCAAATCTATAAGGATGGCAAGTGTCAGATGACCCTTGT
Organism: Neoceratodus forsteri; assembly: GCA_016271365.2. Lineage (NCBI taxonomy): Eukaryota > Metazoa > Chordata > Ceratodontiformes > Ceratodontidae > Neoceratodus > Neoceratodus forsteri. Next base: position 795,341,685 of record CM028131.1, read on the forward strand.
CCATGGCTGAGTGGATGAAGTTGGTGAGGCAGAGAAGGGAGGAGGAGGAGATGGAATGGAGGCAATGGAAGCCAGACTGGTATGGAAACAGAATGTCTTTAGAGGAAGGAGGTTAGTCTTTTAGAGATGAGGATTCCAGGATTTTGGAGAGGGAGGGTGGAGAGATTGGCTTGTAGTTGCCAGGGATGGAAGGGTCACCCCACTTTGTGAAGTTGGATGACTTTGGCTAGTTTCCATGCCTTAGGCAGGGAGCAGGTAAAGAGGGATAGAGTGAAGATATGGGTAATTGAGGGACTATAGCGGGGTGGGAGCTTCAAGGATGGGGTTCATTCTGTCCAGACTTTGTTTGGAGGAGTTCAGAGATTTGAGGGTATGAAGCACCTCTAGAGGGCTGATGGGGGAAGGTGTGATTGGGTAGGTGGGAGGAAAGGTTGGCACCAGAGCTGGGGGAGGGAGGGTGGGGGATTTGATATCTGACTGGTTCTGGGGTGGGGCTGTACAGGTGCCTATGTGGAGGGATAATGGTTTGGGGGTTACCCTTGGGGTAAGAGCACAGGTAGTGAAGAAGAGGGTTTATGGAGGAAGCCTGCCACTGGGCCATCATTGGTGGGTCTGTGCAGGGGGCAGAGCTTGTTGATTGGAGCTGAGCAGGAGTGGAGAGTTCTCCAGAAGGCAGCTGGTGTGGGGCAGTAGTCCTCAAGCTGTGAATTAAAGAATCTAGCTTTAGTGGAATGCACAGCCTGAGTTAGCATTCCTCAAGGATCTGTGCATTTGAAGGTCAGAGGCATTGGAGGAGGCTTTACATACTTTCCAAGCTTCATCCCTGGTCTTGAAATGCTTTACAACTTGAGGGAGATCGGGGGATGCCTGTGCCTGAGACACAGCTTCTTTAATGGGGACATGAGAATTCCATATACCTAGGAAGATAGAGTTAAAGGCCACCAGTGGAGTCAATCTCTGTGTCAGTGAAGACTCTGGACCAGTCTGCCAGGTAGAGATTGACTAGTAGGGCCTGTTGGTTGAGGACCCTAGAGGCCTGAATCACATATACTGGGGTGAGGAAGGGGTGGGGTGGTGCTTCCTGTAGAGAAGGTGATGTAATGATCACTAAAGGCATCCAGGAGGTGCCAGCTATGAGAATTTTTGATGGTGGGTAGTTAAAATCCAGTCCAACAGCAAGTGGTTGGGGAGTGAGGGTTTAATCTGGTGGGGATGTTGATAAGCTGTGTGAGGTTAAGGGACTCAATTTCTTGGGTGATAGCCTTATTATAAAGAACCTGTTTTCAGTAGACCCTTCAGTAGATGCTGAAATATTATTAAAGGCAACACTAGAAATAAGGATTTCAAAGAAAATGAGGAAACTATATGGCTATGAAGTCACAGAAAATTAAATGTATGAAATAATTATAAGCATTATGCTTTGAAAGAAAGAATCTGTCTGTAAGTAGACTACAGTAGACAGTTAGAAACTATACAGCATCTTTATTTTGATTGTACAGTCCCCCCATATACCGTGCATGGTTAATAGGGCAATCACTTTTAGTGGGCACAATGATGAAACCACCTGCCATTGCCTATGTACTGCCACTTTAAATTGTGTGCTTATAATAATCTTGGGCTGCCAGCTGACAGAAACAGATAATCGAGTCTCAAGCAGTCTTCAAACTGTGCTTAATGCTATCACCCACTTAGCGAAGCAGTTACAGTAATGAACAATTAAGGCAAATAGGCTTACATGATAGAAGAGTACACTGACACCTCATTCATCTTGTCTTGCTATTCTAGCTAGTCTGCCACGATGGCCAGAAAGCAAAATGCTATGTCATTGAGCCAGAAAGTTGATGCTCTAAAAAAATATACAAACTTCCAAAATGAGCCATCATGACCTGGCTGTGCAGCTCAGCCTGCGAAATCGACAATGGCTGATCTGTTGAAACAGGGAGAACAGCTGTACACTCCGTGGCAGGAAAACCACAACCCTGACTGTAGAGGAAATGGGAAGGAAAGATGAAGAGACCAAAGTCGCTCTCCTTAGGTGGTTTCTAATGCACGCAGCAGAGAGGCAATGATAAGCAGCCCCTTACTTTCCCAAAGGCTCAACAGCTAGCCACCACCCTGGGACATGAGGATTTCAAACCCTCCGAGGTGGCTCCAGAGATGGAAAACCCACAACAACATTGGATTCCAAAGGGCTCATGGGAAGAAACTAAATTCAGCTGAAACAAATGCTGAGCAGTGGATTCTTAATGTCCTCCCAGGCTACTGGTGGGATATGAGCCCAAATATGTGCTCAATTGTGATGAAACTGGGCTATTTTACAGATGTGTGGGATACAGCATGCTAGTGTTCAAAAGCGAGCCTCTGTTTGGGTCAAAAAACAAAAGCAAGAATCTCAGTTATGCTGTGCTGTAATATGGACGGCTCTGAAAACTTGAGCCTCTTGTCGTGGGCAAATCCTGAAACCCATGTTGTTTCAGGAGCATTCATCACCTGCCTGTCCTTTATCATGCCAACAGTTCATCCTGGATGACCAGTGACATTTTCCATGAATAGGTCACAGCGTGGGACAGGAGGCTGAGAAGGCGCAAGATTGTGCTGATCCTGGATACTTTTTGGGCCACCCGAATGTCCAGGGACTGAAAAACATTAAGATGGTGTTTCTTCCATCAAACACCACCTGCCTCATAAAGCCCCAAGACATGGGCATAATTTATAGCCTAAAACAACATTATGTACACTCAATGCATGAGAAAATATTGCAACAGCTGTATATGAACCCCAATCTCAACAGTGCCCAGTGTGTAAAAATATTTAATTGATCGATGCTGTCCACATGCTGAAACATTCTTGGGACATGGTCTCCATTAGAGAATTCAGCGGTGCTTTAAAAAGCTGGACTTGTTGTCAAACTAATGAAGACCGGTCGCACAACCCATTGCAACACAACCTGATGACACTGATCTGACTGATTTGCCTGCATGATTGACTTACCACGGATGAATTTCTAGAGCTGTCTCATCTAGGAGACAATGACGCCCACTCGAATGTGAACTGGATGACATAGAGGAGAGTGCATGGGGCTCACAGCGAATAGGAGAGGCTGCGTCAATGCGGAGGAGGATCAAAGTCAGCATGGAGGAGGAGGTCATTGTTAACACTCAGGATGTTAGGTGGGCGCTGCCTAACTTTACGGAGGGCAATGGAGCAGAATGCTGCGGTGCAGCCAAAATGGGATATGCTACGCTAGGTCAAAGACACTTGGAGACCATACTGCACAATCTAAGACTGTACTAACCAGAATCATGGAGTTTTGACGTGGACACAAATAGGAGTAGCACAGCAGGACACACTGTTGTGCTACAGTGATTAAATCATTGTTTGTTCACTCTGTTTCACTACAGTATCTACGACAAAGTTCAGATTTTTAAATGTAAAACTGTAAAGTATGATCTTTTAATTTTCAATAAATTAGATACTGTATTAACAACATCTCAGCTATCTGAATTTAATTTGTGGCTGGGTTGCAAGTATGGTTGCAGGCGGGAGGGTAAATATCAAGTAACAGTGCTATGAATAATCTCTTTATGTTATAGCATCCATCTAATATATCAGGAAAAATATTTAAGCACAAAGGTGCCGCTATAAAGCGGTGGGCACTGTAACTATATAAAACTCTTTTGGGAAGCAATTGCCAGGTACTGGAATGCAGCTGTCTTTAAGAATAGAATTTTAATATTGTAATGTATGGACAAATGACTCCTGAATGGAGAAAATGGAATACACAAACAATGCCGTTGTTTTGGCTCGTTTTAAATAGACCATCTGGCAGGTTTGGTGACCATGATTTTACAGGGACATCATATCTCACTTTCAGATCTAATTTTCAAATTGCAAGCAGAATTAGATGTGATCTATCAGTATGAAATGAAAAGTTTTGGAGAAGCTTTGGGGAAGAAACTATGGATGAACTTTGACTGGATAGGACAAGAATATGGAAACAAGAGTATAAATGCAAGAGAATTATTATGTACTTACTTGTGGAAATTAGATAGGAAAATTGTTTTCATCTTTGTAATAATATGGATTTATGGTTTTGAATTTATTGTCCTCATGTAATTTTTGCTTTTGGTTTTAAATGAAAAACTCCCTACTTTTACACTAGGTCGACCTCTGGACATTTGGCAGGCTGCCAAGATGGCCAACCATGAAGGTGGTGGAGTGGATGCAGTAGGTGTAGGCAACAAATTTCTTTTCCTACTGCCTTTTCACCAAGGTCTTGGTCAATTTTGGACTTGTTCCTGATGTTGATATAAAATAGCCATGACTATTGAAGAAGCTGAGATTGTGCAGTTAACTGTGATGGCAGAGCAGGCCTTATAGCATGAACTAAAGGTACTAGAGGAGGACAAACTGAAAATGACAATGGAGGAACATAAGCAGCACTTACTTTCCCTGGTGGCAGAAGAAGAGGGAGGGTTTCAGGGCTAGGGAGAGAAGCTGTCAGCTTCCACAGTGCACCTTCAGAAGGAAGATACTATACAAACAGTACTGACGGATTGGTTTAGCTAACGTTGTCTCCCTCCTCTAATACAGCAGCATTAAATGAGCCAAAAGTCAGTGAAAATGTCATGCCAACCTCTGTACAACTAAAGAATTCAGAAAAAATGTAAATGCCCAATTCAAGATATTGGAATTTAGAAGAAACCAGCACCAGAGGCCATTTCTTCAAACTGGGAGACACTGGATTAAGAGTACTGATTGTGAGCAGCACCAAGACATGGAGTATCATTCTAGCTTGGTGTGGGACACCATCCTGATGAATCGTGAAAGAGACCTGCTGAATCCTGAGGGGCTCTGTTCTTTCCCAACACCAGCACCCATGCATGGCTGATGCTCACATGTAGAGGATGGAAGAAAGCCTAACATTGAGCTGAAAAGTGCCTAGTGCATTAGGAATGACATAAACAAGGTGCTGACAATGGCCTAAGATATGGGTGCCTTGCAGTGCATCCTCCACAGGAAACTCAAAATGCACTAAGAAGCAATGATCAGCAGAAATGGCACTGGAAGCAGCAAGATATGAGGGAGTTCCTAATGGGGTTTCTGACTCACTGGGAATATGGAGCACTTTTCAGTTCTACTACACAGGACTCACCTGTAAGTACTGATGTGGCACATCACTCTGACTTGGCACATGGGGCGTAGAGTTCCAATCCAACTCTAAATTGTAATATTCCAGGCTGTGTTATAAGTGCATAAAACATGGAGGGTGGAAGTACTTGTAACCCCAACCAGATGGAGAGGGACAAGGAGAGGCTGCAGGTGCTATGGCAGAGTCTCATACTGTTTCCAGAGATAGGCCATAACAAAGAGACACTTATAATCCCACAAGCAACCCTTTGTTGCATAGGACAGTAGTCTCAAGCTTCCAACCATCTCAAGAATGGGAGACACAAAAGAGGAAGGAAAGGTTCCCCAAAGAGTCTGAGATCTGTGATTCAGAGAGCTCAGAATCTGAAACAACACATCAGCCTAAACGGTGCCAGAGGCAGCAAAAGACAAATCAGGAAGGTAAACATTATTGTGGCCCAGGGTGAGCCGGCCCAGTGGTGGAATGCTGTTAGACTGAAATATAGAGGCCTAAATCTTCCTCTAGACAGGGTGAATGTTATTCATACATTATTAAAGACAGTTTTTTTGCTGCTGAATTACTGTATAGTAAGTAGAAACATAGAAACATAGAAGTTGTGGCAGATAAGGACATAAGGCCCATCCAGTCTGCCCATTTCTTTTCTACCTTATAAATGTGCCATTGGCCTTTGCTCTGTCAGTGACCTATCTATTCATAGTCATTTGTATTGCTCCCTTATGCCTATCCATGCCTGTTTGAAGCCCTGCACTGTATTCATAGCCACCACTTCTTGTGGTAAGCCATTCCATGCATCTACCACCCTTTCTGTGAAAATAATTTCCTCACATTTCCCCTTAATCGGCCTCCCTCTAATCTCATGCTGTTCCTCTTGTCCTGCTATTTTCTTATATTTAAACATGTTAGACTCTTTCACCTTGTTTATGCCCTTAAGGTGTTTGAATGCCTCGATCATATCACCTCTCTCCCTCCTTTGCTCAAGGGTATACATATTGAGCTCCGTTAATCTGTCCTCATATGTCTTCTGATGCAGTCCCTGCACCATTTTGGTTGCCCTTCTCTGGACTGTCTCAATTTGGTTAATGTCCTTTTGAAGGTGTGGCCTCAATACTGTACTAGTGACTCCAGATGGGCTCAACTAATGTCTTGTACAGAGGGATTATTACCTCCTCTACGATTTCAGGATACCCTACTAATACACCCAACACCCCGTAGGCCTTACCTACTGCTTTAGAGGTCTGCTTGGATGATTTCAGGTCATCAGTGATGATGATGCCCAAGTCTCTTTCTTCCTTTGTGACTGCTAGCAACTCCCTCCCAGCCTATAAGTGGCTTCAGGGTTTCTCTTCCCTATGTGCATGATTTTGCACTTCTTGCATTAAATCCAGTTGCCACTGTTCTGACCATTCTGCTAGTTTATCCAGATCTCTTCTCATTCTGCCCACCCCATCTGGATCATCTACTCTGTTGCAGATCTTGGTGTCATCTGCAAACAGACAAGCCTTACCCTCTAGTCCATCTGCGGGTCACTAATGAAGATGTTGAATAGGACTGGCCCCAGGACTGATCCTAGAGGTACCCACTTGTGACTTGCATCTCTTCTGACTGTATACCATTTACCACCACTCTTCTGTTTCCTGCCAGTCAACCAATTTGCCACCCAGTTGACCAACTTCACTGACCCACCGAGCCTACCCAGCTTATTTATCAATATTCTATGTGGAACAGTGTCAAAAGCTTTGCTGAAGTCAAGGTAGGCTTACATCAACTGCTCCCCTTGGTCCACCACTCTGGTTACCCAGTCAAAGAAATCTATGAGATTAGTTTGACAGGACCTTCCTTTGTAAACCCATGCTGTCTTGGATCCTGTGCCCCTATGGATTCCAGGTGTTGCACTATCCTTTCCTTAAGGAGTGCCTCCATAATCTTGCCCACTACTGAGGTAAGACTTACGGGTCTGTAATTCCCCACCTCCTCCCTGCTACCACTCTTGTGGAGCGGGATCACATGAGCCCTTCTCCAGTCTTCTGGGACCTCTCTGTGCTCAGAGACTCACTAAACAATTCTGCTAATGGCTCTGCTAGTTCCTCCTTTAGCTCCTTTAGTACCCTGGGATGTATGCCATCAGGTCCCATTGCCTTATCCACCCTGAGCTTAGCAAGCTCTTGTAGGACCCTTTCTTTTGTGAAGGAGTAGTGCTCACCTCCCTCCCCTGTGTCCATGATGCTGAGCTGTGGCCCTGCCCTACCTTCTCTTCAGTAAATACTGAGCAAAAGTATCTATTTAGGATAGATGCCTTTGAGGGTCCTCCTCCTCACTTGCTCCCTTTTCTCCATTAAGCTTAGCAATACCCCCTCTGGACTTTCTCCTTTCACTAATGTATCTATGAAAGTCTTGTCACCTTCTTTACTGTTCGTGCTAGTGTTTCCTCAGTTTGGGACTTTGCCTGCCTTACTGCCTTACCTGCTTCCCTTAGGGCAGTTTGGTATGCCTCTATCTTCATCCGCTGTGTTCCCTTATATTTCCTGAAGGCCAGCCTTTTGGCTCGACCTTTTCTGCTACTGTATTTGAGAACCAAAGTGGTTTCCTTCTTCTTTTGCACTTCCTTTTCTGTCTAACACAATGGGATGTTGCTTCAAGTATTGCATCCTTAATGCTTGCCCACTTTGCCTGTGCCTCCTCACCTGTGTTTCTTTTGCCAGGGCTAGCTTAACTCTGTTGGCCATCTTATCAAAGTCAGCTCCTCTGAAGTCCCATATTTTGCCTTGGAATGGGAAGATTTAGATGTAGTAGCCAATTGAACCATACCGTGTGATGGTCACTGGCCCCAGGTGACCTTCTACCTGGAGATCTGTGATCCTTCCTTGTTAGTCAGTACTAGATCTAGGATAGCCCTGTCTCTTGTGGGTTGCTGTACCAGTTGTTTGAGGCCCCTCCTGCAGGGAATCCACTATGAGTCTAGTTCTGGCAGATGTTCCTGCTGGTATTGACCAATCTGTATCTGGCATGTTGAAGTCTCTATCAGAACCTCCCCTTTAGCTGTCATGTTTTGTATATCTTCTAACAGTAATGTGTCTATGTCCTCCCCTGGTCTGGGGGCCTGTAGACAACCCCAGTTCTTATGGCTGCCCCATTTCCTGTTTCCAGGGTGACCCACAGTTCTTCTGGCTCCTTATGTGTATTCTGAATTTCTGTAGCTTTGATATTTTCATTAACATACAGGGCCACTCCTCCCCCCTTTTGCACCTCGGTCTCTTCTGAACAATACATAGCCAGGTACTGAAGTAAATGTATATTTCTTTAGTGCCCAGTCCCGGAGGCACTGGGTGCTGCACTGTACAAAAGATAGAGGTGCAATAAACAATGAATAACAATTATTAAAATAGATAATGGTAGGTCACAACAGAACTCTGTAAATAAAGCCTAATAAAGTAAACAAATCCCAATAAAATAACAGTTCAGCAGTACCAATCTAAAACTATAACTGAGTCTCAAATGCTTCTCTGATCAGTTGTGCATTCAGACCCACTTAAACACCTTCACTGACAAAGCCTTCCTCAAGGATCTTGGAAGTGAGTTCTAACAAGCCAGGCCAGCCACCTCAAATGCACGATCTCCCAAGGTTTTCAGCCAGGTCTTTGGAAATGCTAGGAGGCCTTTAGTGGAGGAGCGGAGTGAGTGCACAGGGTGGACAGGAGTCAGGAGGTCACTCAGATAGCCAGGCCCAAACCATAAAGGCTAATCAATGTTAGCTGCTCACCTTTGCTCATTCACAAACTATAAATTAGATTCTGAATGAGGGGTGCTACTGCATATGGTATAAATCAATAAAATCAACAAAAGTCAGTACACCCCCAAGAAAGGGGTAAATGTAATAAACAGTTTTCAGCCTGGATTGGCTACTTACTAATTTGATTTCAAAGGTGGGGATCTCTTGGTATTCACCTCAGGGCCCTGCTGTGAAGTCATACAGCTACCGCCATTGAGGTGGACACTCATCAGCTGGGTCCTTATTCCAAACTGCATCTACCTCAAATGGCTTCCTTTATATAGTGTGCATCAGCCTAAAATTGGCTTAATCAAGGTGTGGTCCCCAGCAAATATGTAGGTAATTGGTGGGGAGCTAGCTTATGAGAGAACTATACCTTTCCCTTTACTAACCTGAACCAATGTTAACTGCTCCTCTTGCTCATTCACAAACTATAACTGGGATTGTGAATGAGGGTGCTACTACATATGATATACATCAATAAAAACAATAAAAGTCATTGCACATCCTTACCCCCGAAGAAAGGGGCAAATGTGAGGCTACAAAATGTTTATTACATATTTGGCTGGGATCACACCTAATTAAGTCAGTTTTAGGTTGATGCACACTATAATGTATAAAGGAAGCCATTTGAGGCAGATGCAGTTTGGAGTAGGGACCCAGCTGATAGGTGGTCCACCTTGACAATGGTAGCTGGGCAGCTTCACAGCAGGGCACTGAGGTGAATACCAAGAGATCACTCCTGTTGAAATCAAATTAGTAAGTAGCCAATCCAGGTTGAAGGAATATTTATTACATTTATACCTTCAGATTTAAGAAGCAGAGACCCATCAAACATAGAAACAAGAGAAACAGAAGAAAATTATGGAGGAGGAAGAGGAAGGACAAAGACAGCCTCAGAGGGGCAACCAGTGAGACACTGATATTTAATTTGAGTGATGGGAACCTAACAGATGAAGAAACAAAGTCTTTATATTAGGACTTTCCTATTCTATCTCAAAGGAGGTAGATACATTTCAAGTAGAGGCAGATTTACAGATGTTTTCAGGAATTTGATACTGCAAACCCGTTTACAATAAAATAGAAACCAACAAAGAAAAAAGTGATCTGAGGCGGCAATGGGTAAAATCAAATACATGCCAGTAACAGGCATGAATCATGCAACAGAAAATTATATTCAAACTGTTGAAAAACAAGTAAGAGAAATCTTGAAAAAAGAAAATAAGAAGACTAAATTTAATTTGTCAGAAAAGGAAAGGACAGCTCTAAAGAAATTAGAGGAAGAGCACACAATAGTGATAAAACCGGTTGACAAAGTGGGAGCGATACTGATACAAAACATGCATGGCTATAGAAAAATGTGTCTAAATCTGTTAGAAAAGAGGAAAATTATCTTAAGCTGAGTTCGGACCCACTACCTGAAATAACTAAAAAATACAAATAGAGGTTAATGAAATGGAAACCAATGGATGTCTCAAGCAGTGGGAAGCTGAAACAACTGATCTAGAATTTCCTAGAACTCCCCTCTTCTCCTCCTCCAAAGATACATAAAATTCAATGGATCCACCCAGAAGACCTATTGTGCCTGGTATAGGGTCAATCCTGGAACCCCTTTCTAAATTTGTAAATTTCCACTTACAGCCCCTGATAGAGACAATAGCAACATATATTAAGAACACTACTGACATGTTAAAACTAATAGAGGAATGGACTCCAGTAAATCATTTAATAACTGTGTACTGGTCATGATAGATGTAAGGACAATTACACATTGATATCACATGTTAAAGGACTTGAAGCTATGGGTAACTCTTTAGACACTAGACCACCCGATAAGAAACCAAAGACCAAAATGTTACAAAGTCTGGCAAAGCTAGTGTTGGTGAACAACTATTTTAAATTTGAGGACCAGTCTTATGGCCAAACAAAGGAGACAGCGACGGGCAGCACCATGACTCCTGGATATGCAAATGCCTATATGCACCAATTTGAATCTGAACATATTTTTCAGCAGAAATATATTTTCATAGAACATTGTATACTGGAAGCGCTTTATAGATGATATATTTGTAATCTGGCAGGGACTTAAAAGCCTAGATAGATTTAAAAATACATTAAGGCGAGAGGACAGAATCTTCAGTTCACCTAGAAAGCAGTACACAGCAGATTGACTTTCTGGATATTATTATCTTTAAACATCAAAGCAAACTAGAAACAAAATTGTTTAGAAAAAAAAACAGACAGAAATACTTTTTACCTTGGGAAGCTTCCACCCAAAAAGTTGATTGAAAGTATACTTTACTCACAACTTGTAAGGGCCAAAAGGAACTGTAGCGATGCAGAAAACTATAAAAGGAAGAAAGAGTAATAAAGAACAGATTCAGAGTGTGAAAATATAACAAGGAATACTAACAAGAGCTTTAGAAAATAGTACAAGTACCCAGACACCAGACCTCAGAAGCAAAGGAAAAAACAGAAGACAAAACAATGACATTTAGTAGAGAGCAAAATGTTCTTATGCCTACATTAAAAATGTAATTTTAAAAACTGAGTATTCTAAAAGAAAATCCCACAACAGCTAATGTTTTTCAGAAAAACCTTTCATAGTATCCAAAAGCTCCAACTTTGAAAGGCAAGTTGGTACATGCTCAGCATGTACACAAAGATACACTAGGAACTCAATTACCCCTAGGTCTCTTGCAAAATAGGATCCACCCTTGCAGGAAATATGTAACATATGGGCATACATCAAAACACAAAATATAAACATACACATGCAAATAAGGAACACCAATAAATTCACACATAACATGTGGAACAGAAGGGTTATATACTTATTACAATGCCTGTGTGACCGATTTATATTGGAAAAACCATGACAGAACTAAGGACTAGAATGTTTGAACATAAAAGTAGAATAAGAAACAAGGCCATTAATTCCCCCATAATGAAACACTATATAGAGGGGCATACCCAGTATAGATTAGATTTTGGGGTCTGGAACAGGTCCCAGCCAACTAAAGAGGAAACTACAACAAAATTGTAGAGAAAAGAGAAATGTGGTGGATGTATCAAATGGGGTATTAACAGACAAATTGGGCCTTAATGATGAAGTGAACTGGCAAGCATGCTGGTAAATCAATGAAAAGAAACAAACATTCTTAGAATTAACAGGGCCGAAAGTAAACAATTACACACATGAATTGCATTTTCCAAATAGGCTAAATGAAAAACATGAAAGTAAAATATGAAAACAAGCACACCATTAAGGAAATCATATGAAACACTCTGCAGAATTGTGTCCATGGAGCAGCATCATGGTTGCCTAGGCAACAGCTCAGCTTAGTCTGAGCATGACAACATCATCAATCGTCACATGACTGTTCCACAGACAAAGAGGGCTGGCCACTGATTGCATGGTGCTGCAGGAACCTGATACAGACACAAACAGAAGGAATCAAATGCTGAAGCACTACCAGACCAGCACAGGTTACTGAAACAAGTAAGCAACCACTTTGATTGATTTTACACCACAAAGCTATCTAATAAATTCATTAGAAAGACTCCAGTATTTAAGCAAAGTAGAACTAGGAAAACAACGAATGAACCACATGAGAAACTCAGCCAAGAGATAGCGCTGGAAAGTAAGCAAAATGTGAAAGTAAGGGGAATTCTGATAAAGTGAAGGAATGCAGGGAGGAAAGTAGCTGAATAAAGTTGAAAGAGGCATGTAACACTGTGTTGAGTACTTCAAGAATAACACTAGAGAATTTTAGAAAGAAGGAAGTACTATGAGGAAAATGAACCCTCCCCTTTCCTCCATCTTGTGCTTAGAACTAAATGAAATGTAACTGCATCAAATGCCAGAAAGTACCAGGTATTATGTTTGAGAAAGTAACAGAAGAACAAGGAGTTGTCTAAGTAAGACAAAAGTATAGGAGTGGGAGAGGAAAAAAGTCAATAGAGGAAAGTGCAGAGTAAATCCAACATAGAAAAGAGAACTTTAGGAAGGAGAAGGCAATTTTGAAAAAATGTACCCCATCAGTCCTCCCTGCTTTGGAGCTTAGAAACCTTTGAAGAAATGTAAATCTGAAGAGGATTTGTGCCATAACTCAAAAATAACTGTATAAAAATGTCTCGAGTCTCTTCAAAGAAATTGAAACAGGAAATAAAGGTGTTACATGAACCCAGAGAACCCTAGTGAGTCAGCTAGATGCTTCAGTAAAAGGTGAAATGAATATCTAGTATAAAATAAAAAAAGAGTAAATAGTTCTGAGAGCTTGAAAATCTATGATAGACATGTACTTTAAAAGGAAATGGTTTTAACACACAGCTTATGGAGAAAAAGAAGTGTCTGATAGCCTGCAGCCACTGAGGGCACGGAGGGCCTGTAATGAATAGACAGTGTTTGATACACACATGTAAATAAATGGTGGCAGGTGTCTTAAGGTGAAGGGTGTATAAAATATGGTAGTATAATATGAATGATCATAAATGTAAAGGTTAACATATAAGAAAGAAACAGTATGAGATATTTATTTAAACACAGCATGGTATAAAGAGAATGATTTATGTTGTGATAATGAAGACAAGCATTTGTCAATGCTGAATGTTGGCTTGCATGGCATTGGTAGTGCAGATGTTGAGAGATGAATAATAGGATTGGCAGTGAAGTAGTGAAGTGACACCAACCCCAGCTGCACCATGCAGAGAGTGACAGGCAGTGGGGTGTGTCTTTGGGTCACTGGCCACCACGCATGCCATTTCTTACCCCCTACCCCATAGAGGCCAACAGGTGCCTACAATGTGCCTTGAGTTCCTTGGGCCTTACACTCACCCCATTCCATAAGGAAATATACCCGACTTGGGTGCAGTGTAGGAGAATGGGGTGAACGTTGGGGTGGAAGATTCCAACAGACACCTCGACACCTGTGGCTGCAGGGTGGGGTGGAGTGCGTCAAGCAGCCTGATCTCAACAATGCAAAATCACACCCTGATGCCTGTCGGTCTGTACAGGGTGGGGCATTATGGGTGGAAATCCTAATGTCCAGGATATTTGTTGGTATTTTCACTTCAAATTTTCAACATGAGCCATTTGTTACCCCACCTCATAAGCAGTGGAACTATGAGTTTGTTTGCTGAAAGGTGATTTTGTACTGTGAGTGTGCATTTTGGTGCCACAGGTGTGAAAACACATTTCGGGCAGGATGTGAAAAATGACAGCTGCACTGTGCATGAGGAGGTGTTAGAAAATGGCATTGTTGAAAATCTGGAGTGAAAATATGACAAATCGGTGACATCATAACAGTCCATAGGAACTATACAACACATACCCATACTGCAATTATTTTGAGGATTTGTTTAACCAAATTTTCAACATAGGCATTGTGGGAACTCAAGTCATGAACAGTGTCACTGTGATTTTTGCTAATCTGCCCCAAACATTGATTTCTCACAGTGACCATGCCATTTGTGTGACATGTGCAAAAAACACATTTAGGGCAGGGCGTGAAAAATGACAGCTATACTATTCATAAGAGGTGTGCAAAAATGACAGTGGTGAAACTCTGGAGTGAAAATATGGGAAATGGTGACATCATGAGCATGTATATAAACTGTGCAATGCCGCTCGTAGCACAATTATTTGGAGTACTTTTTTTGCGAATTTTCAACATTGACATTTTAGGACTTCCACTCATGAACAGTGTCAGTGTGATTTTGCTAATCTGCCCTGAACATTGATTTCCACAGCAACAGCACTATTGTGTGCCACATGCGTAAAACACATTTTGGGCAGGATGTGAAAATGACAGCTGTACTGTTCATAAGGAGGTGTGAAAAAAGGCATTGCTGAAAATCTGGAGTAAAAACTTTAAAAATTATCAAAGTTACGAGCATGCGTTGAAGCTTTGCAATGCACTTATAACATGGTCTTTTTTTTTTTAAAGTTTTCCACTAAATTTGCAAGCTAGGGTTTTGGGACCCCACCTCATGAGCAGTGGCACTGTCATTCTGTTAATCAGTCCTAAAGGTGATTTCACACAGTGACTGTGAAATGACCTTTCAGGGCTGAGTAATGAGATGACAGTGCATGTGTTCATGATGTGTTGTCCCAAGCACCCCATGTTGAAAATTTGGAGGCAAAGTTCCAAAAAATGGCTGAGATATGCACCTAAGTTGAAAAAATTATTTATGTCATTATACAGCTAACCAGTATTTCTTCAGCTCGTGGTCAGCTTTGAAGAGTGCAGACGTGTTCAAGTCCACCACAGATCGTCACACCAAGCTCCGGATGTAAGTATGAGTCAAGGGTGTGGGAGGTGGGTGAGCAGAGGGTGGGTGCAGGTTGGGTGGGGAGTGCCACAGACAGTGTGGGACCAATTTTTCTTTCAGGTACTTAAAAAAAAAGAAAAGACCACCACAGACAGTTTTCTTTTACAGGTGTGTAAAAACTGTTCCACACACTGTTTGGGCTCCCAGTGTGCCCCATGACTTTGGGGGGATGTTGGCCACACTGGGGTGGGCTGCCAGTGGCACAGAATGGGGGTGGGGTGGAACATGCCAGCAAGGTCAGCTTTGATTACAGGAAGGCACACTGGGTTGGGCTCCCAGTGTGCCACACAGTCTTAGGGAATTATTTTACGCGACATTCAGGGGGATTGGGCAACCTGAAGTCGGCATTGTGTGGCAGGTGGTGGCAGTTGACCATGCTTATTGAAATGTTTCACCAGGAAAGGCATGTCGGGGCGTGTTGTGCTGCTGCATGATGAGCTCGTCTCGCATTGCAGCGGCACTTCCTTATATGTCATGACCACTTTGCATCATGTGTCAGTGCTTGCATACTTTTATAAGGGAATTAGGGATGCACCTACTAAAGCTTGCAATGCATTCTACCACACAGACGCACTCTGAAGTCTGCTACTACTGCAAGATTTTGGCTGGTGCACAGGCATAAGCCAACATAAAAATGAAATGTGAAACAAGACAAAGGATGACTAAAATATGTATTTTTTATTTTTAATCATATGGAGTTCCGCAGATGAAGCATTTAAATGTGAAACATTGGGATTGGAACTAAATGAAAAAAAAAAAAGAAAAAGCAATGAAAGTTTAAGAAAAAGATTGTGTATGGGCATTCTTTTTGCCTGAGCAGGCCAAGCACTTGATGTGACTTTTTGCAACTTTACAGCAGCGACTGTGCTATTGTGTGACACGTGCAAAAAACACATTTTGGGCAGGATGTGAAAAATGACAGCTGTACTATTTATATCGAGGTGTGCAAAATCACAGTGGTGAAAATCTGGAGTGAAAATATAGGAAATTGGTGATGTCACGAGTGTATAGAAACTGTGCAATGTATGCATGTAACACAATTATTTTGGGTACTTTTTACCAGATTTTCAACATAGGCATTTTAGGACCTCCACTCATGAACAGTGTCACTGTGATTTTGCTAATGTGTCCTGAACTTTGATTTCACACAGTGACTCTGCCATTGTGTGTCACATGCGTGAAAACACATTTTGGGCATAATGTGAAAATGACAGCTATGCTGTTCATAAGAGAGATTGAAAAAAGGCGATGCTGAAAATTTGGAGTGAAAATACTAAAAATTATCAAGGTTACGAGCGTGTGTTGAAATGAATGCATGCTAGTAACAGTTATTTTTCTGAATTTTTCCACCAAATTTGCAAGATAGGGTTTTTGGGACCCCACCTCATGAACAGTGGAATTGTCATTCTGTTAATCAGTCTTGAAAGGTGATTTCATGCAGTGACTGTGAAATGACATTTAGGGGCTTAGTAATGAGATGGCAGTGCATGTGTTCACGAGGTGGGTCCCAAGCACCTATATTAAAAATTTGGAGGCAAAATTCAAAACAATGGCTGAGATATGCACCTAAGTTGAAAAAACATGTTTATGCCATTATACAGCTTACCGGTATTTCTTCAATTCGCGGTCGGCTTTGAAGAGTGCAGATGTGTTCCGGTCCAGCGAAGATCGTTGCGCCAAGCTCCAGAGGTAAGTATAGGGTGGGGTGGGGAGGTGGGTGCATAGAGGGTGGGAGCAGGTTGGGTGGGGGATGCCACAGACAGCGCAGGACTGTTTTTTATTCAGGTACTTAAAAAAAAAAAGAAAAAGAACAGCACGAATAGTTTTCTTTTTACAGGTGTAAAACTGTTCACACACTTGGGTGGGGCTCTGAGTGTGCCTCTTGACTTTGGGGTGATGTTGGCCACACTGGGGTGGCCTCCAGTGTGGCACAGAATGGTGGTGGGGCAGAACATGCTGACGATGATCGGCTTTGATTACGGGTGGTACATTGGGTGGGCCTCAGTGTGCCACAGTCTTGGGAGGTTATTATTTAGCATGCCGACAGGGATTGTGCACCCTGAAGTCAGCATTGTGGCGGCAGGTGGTGGCAGTAGCCACCATACTTATTGAAATATCTTCATCAGAAAGGCATGTCAGGAGCTCATGTTGTGCTGCTGCATCACGGTTTGTCTCTCACTGCAGCGGCACTTCTTCCTTACATATGTATGACCACTTAGCATATTTCGTGTGTCAGTGCTTTCGTATTCTGGCTTATTGGGGAATGAGCGATGCATCTACTTTAGCGTGCCCTGCATTAGCCCACACCTGACGCACCTCTGAAATCTGCTGTTATCATAAAATGTTGGCTAGCACACAGGTGCAAGCCAACATAAAAAATGAAATGTGAAACATGACAAAGGATGACTAAATATATGTATGTTTTATTTTTAATCGATAGAGTTCCTCAGATAAAGCATTTACATGCAAACGTTGGGACTGGAACTAAATGAAAAAGAAAAGAAAAACAATGAAAGTTTAAGAAAAAGATTCGCTGTGTATAAGCATTCTTTTGCCTGAGCAGGCCAAGCACTTGATGTGACTTTTTGCAACTTCACAGCAGGGCACTGAGGTGAATATCAAGAGACCCCAATCCTCTTGAAAGCAAATTAGTAAGTAGCCAATCCTGGTTGAAAAATATTTATTACATTTACACCTTTCTTGAAGGGGTGAAGGTGTACACTGGCTGTTGTTTTTATTGATGCATACCATATGCAGTAGCACCCTCAGTCAGAATCCCATTTATAGTTTTGAATAAGCAAGGGTGAGCAGCAAACATTGGTTCAGGTTAGTAAAGGAGAGGCATGGTTCTGTCATTAACTAGTTCCCCACTATTTACCTGAAGATTTGGCTGGGGACACACCTTAATTAAGCCAATTTTAAGCTGATGTACACTATATAAAGGAAGCCATTTGAGGCAGATGCAGTTTGGAGTAGGGACTCAGCTGATGGGTGATCCACCTTGACGATGGTAGCAGGCAACTTCTCAGCAGGGACCTGAGATGAATACCAAGAGACCCCATTCTTTTGAAATAAAATTAATAAGTAGCCAATCCAGTCCAAATCATATAGGGCCTTATAGGTGAGCAAGCCTACCTTGAATGCGATTCTCCACCTCACTGGCAGCTAGTGCAGGTCATTCAGGACTGGAGTCACATGGCAGGACCTTGAAGGCCCATCAGAAACTTGGCCACAGCAATTTGCACCAACTGTAGGTGATGGAGAATTCCTCCACTGACCATGAAGTACTGAGCATTACAGTAATTGAGCCACAGCATAACAAAAGCATTCATCAGTGAGGGCAGGTCGCTAGGCAGAATTAACGCTTTGATCTGGGCGGCATTCCTCAAGTGGTAAAACCACTCTGGATGATGGATGACACCTGAGCCTCAAGTGCCAATCCATAGTCAAGGATGATGCCCAAATTATTCTTCTTAGTAGAAGCTGTCAAAGGAGTAAGGGCCCAGGAAAAAATGTTTCCCATCCCAGCAGCAACCACATCACACTGGTAAGCAGACTCTATCACTAGTACCTCCATATTGTCAAGGTTGAGTCTTATCCAGTTAGAGGACATCTAATCTTGAATATCAGCCAGGCATTATTAAGGACCTGCGCGAGTGTCCACTTGTCCGGGCAAAAGACATATATAGCTGGGTGTCATCTACATATATGGAAACCAAGCTGTATGGTCTAATTATTCTGACCAGGGAAGCATATACACTGCAAAGAACATAAGCAACAAGATCAAGCCCTTGGGAACTCCACAGTGCAGGGGCTTTGGGCAGGAGGAGAAATTCCCCATCACTACCCTTTGCATCCTGCCCATGAGAAAGGACTCAAACCAGTTGATGACAGTGCTGGTGATTCCACAGAGCTCCCTGAGGCAAACCAGCAGCACCATGTGGTCCACAATGTCAAAAGTTGAGGAGATCAAAGAGAATGAGTATTGACCAGTCTCCTCTACCTCTCACCCTGAAGAGATCATTTACTCCTTGAACATTATCATTTCAGTGCTATGCCTTGACCTAAATCCAGACTGGAATGGCTCTTGGATGTCATAGGCTGCAAGGTGTCTCTAGAGCTGCAGAGCCACCACTTTCTGAACAACTTTACCCCAAAATGGGAGGTTGGAGATTGGTTGATAATTTGCCAAGATGTCAGGGTCTAGAGATAGTTTCTTCAAGAGGAGCTTCACCAGTACCTCTTTGAAGGAATCAGTAAGAAATCCTCTGTGAACAAACACCGGACAATCTTGGCAAACACTGGACCAACAGACTCAACACATCCATTATGAGATGGGTCGGGCCTGGGTGCAGTTCACAAAATCTGGGCCACAGCTTTTGATTACCTCATCGACCTTTGCCACCGCAACCAGCCTAAATTCACCCTAGAGAATAGGAGTTCTCTGACAACATGCAGACTATGACTGCAGGGCTGCTCCTGCCCTGCTGGGAAATCCCATCCCTAATGGAGAACACCCTGTCAGAGAAGAACTGACCTCTGTTTGGCTGCATACAGGCAGGATGATGTAACCTATCAACAATCTTAAAGAGCAGAGTCAGTCTGTTCCTCCCTGCAGGAATCTCCCTTAACAGGAACACTGCCTTCTTATGGTTGATTGCCTTTAATATTCACTGTAGTGAATTCTTAAAGCCAGTCCTCTGCCAGCAATGCTCCAACCTCTGACCCTGGTCTTTATATTCTTGAGAGCCTCATATAACCATTGGGTTCTCAGCAAGAAGACCTAGGTCAAATATGGATTGGTCTGAGAGAATAGAGTTCCTTGTGACAGCACTATTATAGTCTGCCACCGCCACCTGCACCCACTGCACAGGCAGCACTCACACCAGAAAAGTCTACTAGCACCAACAGTCCCTCTAGGGACAACCCCTTCAATGTACAGTGAGCGGACTATCTCAACAGGATGGACTAATGGGGGGCCCAAAGAGAACTCCACCATCAATGATTAAACCAAATGACTGGATTAATCTTGATATCAGTGAACTCATGACCCAGTAAGAACACTAAGTCCAAAGTGTGGCTGTTGTTGTGGGTCTCAGAAGTAACAGCTTGTGCAAGGCCCTGTGAAGTCATCATCTGGAGGAATTCATAACCAAAACATGAGAGTTTGTCATCAACTCAGGTGTTGCAGTCACCCAGAATCAACCATATGGGTGACTCCAAAGTGACAATGTCTGAGACCTCTTGCAGGAATTCCCCTCATGCCCTGGAGGTTGGTACATGAGGAAGATCCTGCAAACTGCACCTGTACCACCATGCACAGTCACACATTCCAATGATGAAGTGGAACCACAAGCTACACAAAGAACTTCAAGTCAGATCTAAAACAGCAGTCCACACCCACACCCACACTCCTGTGTTCCCTCCTTGGGCAGTGCACTACAGAGAACCCAGCTGGGACCGACTCCTCCAACACTGGACCTGAGTAATCATCAAACCAGGTCTCTGTGATGCAATCCAGAATGACCAAGGAAATCAAGTCTGCAATAATTGTGGTGTTGTTCCTAATTGATCTAGCATTGCATAGCACCGCTCAAAGGGATACGTGTAGGCCTGTGACCCACTGGCTACCTGCACCTCCAGTTCAGTAAACCCTGGGAATGGGTAGCCAAACACAGCTGGCCTCTCTCAAGGCTTCATTTTACCCCAGGGTGCCTCCTGAATTTGACCAACCCTGATATGGCCTGCCCCATGCCCTCAGCATCCTGCCACCTACCATCATACCTCTACCAATCCCAATCTCCTACAGTGCCTAACTGCTACAGCTGCTGAAAGAATGTCAGAGAAGGGCAGAGGTAATGCAGAGGTAATGCAACAGGGATGCTGAGTAGGCATTCATGGACTTCTGAGCCAGGCACATCTTCCAACTGCTGATTAACTTTAAAATTAACCCACTTAACTCATTGTCTCTAGCATATGCCTGTAATCGTCAGTAAAATTCACTGGTGTGTCCTGAGGATGTCTGCAGAAGTTGGCTACTGACTCTCAGTGTGCTGTTGCAACGTCTGGAGAAGTCACTTATATATTTTAATATATAGTGTAACAGAATATAATATATATTTAACTGCATAGCACCGTTGGAAAGGTAATTTTATGCTGAACAACTTTGCCACTGCTATTTTGTGTATATCATGTATACTTTAGAGTTATTCACATTTGTTTATGGTATGGTGTGTATGACTTATGTTGCCTGTTTTAGTGAAAAAATCTTTTTTTTGCTGTTTCAACCAGCATAAAAAAATTAGATATTATTACTTGCATACCACCATTGGATAGGTAATTTTGTGCTGAACAACTTTGCCACTGATATTTTGTGTATATCATGTATACTTTAGGATTTATTCACATTTGTTTATGGTATGGTGTGTATGGCTTATGTTGCCTGTTTGAGTGAAAAAATTCTTTTTTTTTTTTGCTGTTTCAACCAGCATAGAAAAAATAAACAAAATTACATATTATTTGCATACCGCCATTGGAAAGGTAATTTTATGCTGAATAACTTTGCCACTCATACTTTATGTCTAGCACTTATGGTTCTTGAGCTATTAGGATTTGTTTGTGGCATGCTGATTATAGCTTGATTTTGCTTAGAAAGGCCCAGGATTTAGTGTTAACAGTATACAGGAAACAAGTGGTGCAACTTCAGAGAGCTCCTGGGAGGCAATGAGTTAAATTATCCACCCACCCTTCAAAACAAAATGAACAAATAACTTCCCAGTTCATAAAATATATAAAATATAACCCCAGCTCATCCTATTTCCTACACATACACCCAGTTCAATCAATTTTAATACATAAAACTATTACCATGCAAAACCACCATTCAACCACTAACCTATAACCACTCACACCAACCCTCCCAATCTCTACCACCCCAAAGAAATCAGAATTAACAAACAATAAAATGTAAATACAGTACAACATATTTTAGGGACAATCCTTGCTATGAGCTTCAGAAGAGAATGTCTACAAATGATCACAGGAAATTTATGAATATGGCTCTACAATTAAGAGCAATGTTCCAGTCTTTTGAAAGCAAACACAGCAGGGCATGTACACCACTGCTCGATGTTATATACAGCAACCAGTCCGAGAGGAGGACTTTGGTTACAGAAAAGATGCTCTCACCACTCAGTTCTGAAAGTTCAAAATTCCAAAATGGAAGCCCTTTGCCAAGTATAAAGAGCACAGTCACAGCTTTCCCAGCAGAAAAGTCTAAACTTTTCCCAACAGACAGGAGCTCTCACTGCCAACTCTGTGGAAACAGCAGACCTTGCAGACAAAATCCTGCTATTCAGTTACAAAACTGTACCCACAAAGGGAGAAGCAAACCATCCAAGAGGCAAACCAGCAGCAGAACGCCAACACCAGCTCTTCATCCTGGCGCTGCAATGGTCTTTGGGCTACAGCCCTCCTGATACTGTTCAGACCGAATACGATCTCCAGCTGCCAGCTTCACCAGCTCCTCTGCCAATTCCACTTTATGATAGCATGGGGTTCTGTGGACTCTGCTCTGATTATCCCTCTCGGTAGTGGTTTACTCCTTTGACAGTTCCCAGCTGAGCTGCTTTTGCACAGTCACTGCTCACTAATTGTCCTAGAATGGATGCCTTCTAAACTGCAGATGCAAGTATTAAAACAGTGTCAAAAGTTGAAAGTTTAAAACTCCTCTGTAATGCACCAAAGTTCACCTAAAAATAATAAAACTACCTCCTACACTAACTTACTGTCAGACACTATCTACAACCTAAAATCCCTTACACCTCACTTTAAAGTTGCTTACACTTAACAGTTAAAATGATAAAAATGACAGCACTTAATGGACAAATAAAACACATCCAGTAAAGCAAACTAACTTAGGATTCTCTTCTTTAAAAGTCCTTAACATAAAAATGCTAGCGAGAGTTTTACAAGTGCTCAGCCAGAGCACAGCCAGATGGCTCAGCCTGGTGACCATCTTCGCTTTATTTGCCGAGATTTATATGCTAGGGAAACAACTTTGACATTAGCTATAAAACTCTGGAATCCATAGAAAACTTCTGGATAAAGTATGGTAAGCTGAAGAATTTCTCCTTTGGTCCCACTTTACTTCATGCCACCTGTCCAAACCTGCAGTATAGACCATCAGTATATTGTTTTGTTAATGAAGGGTAAATGTTTCAGACTTAGCCTACAAACTTGGATGATTATACAAGGTCCTAGACCAACCAAGTCCAATCATTGATAGTTAACTGTGTGGACAGGGGATGGAGGTTTAGGGTCAAACTAAGACAGACAGATACTAGTGAATGTTATTGCCAAGCAGTTTTTCCCTGGTAAAACAGGGATATGTAAATTTGCCCAGGGCAACCCCACACTTGCCACAGGTGTAGAGCCAGGAACCACCTAAACTTAGCTTGTGATGCTGAAAATGCAAACTCTGTTTAGAATATGGACACATAAGCTTTAGGGGTCTGGACATCCTTCAACTGCAACCTGTGTAGTAACAGCGCACTCATACACTGTGACTGAGAATGTAATCATCTGTACAGTGCCAGGTTGTGTATTATAGAATGAGTTAGGTGCCTTGGAATGTCCCACCCTTCCAGAAATATAGGTGTGCTGTGTACGTGCAGAATGCATGCCACATGCTTAATTGTGCAATGTTTGCATGCGGTTTGCATACACAAAGTGATCCTAAGCAACCAGATCTAGAAAAAATAAATCAGGTTTGCATACAGCAAGCTTGACATATGTGCAGCAGGTAAACTGGTGTGAGTATCTTCTAAAATTACATCAGGTTCATGTGTTGCACACTTGACATGGTGCAGCAGTTAAGCTGGTGTGAACATCATTTAAACATCTCATCCAGTTCACGTGCTGCAAACTGGACATGTGTGCAGCAGCGAAGCTAGTGCAAATCTCATCAGAAAAACACATCAGTTTCTATTTCTTATACTACAGCTAACAGTTAGTCATTAAAATACATTTTATTTGAACTTCCATAAAAATAAGGTAAACTCATTAATTTTATTCTTTTCAAGTTGTTTATTGACTTTAGATTTTTGTCATTAACATTAATTTGTGAAGTATTGTTTGCTTACTGCATTAAATGCCTAGGATATAGCCAGTCAACATCTCAATTACAGAGGTACAAAAGGAGCCTCTGTGTTGTGAATCCTATAGTTTTTGTTTTGGACCATCCAAATCGCTTATGCATATTTTTTTTTTATTTTTTAGTTGTTTAACCAGGAGTTGCACACTATGCCAAAAGCTTTTTACAGGTGTGACCTGGGAGCACAGGGAAGCTAAGTGACTTGCTCAGGGTCACACAGGATGCAAGTGGAAGTTGTGGGACACAAACCCAGGTCTGGTCTGCTGGATGTCACCAGATTTGCAACTCAGAGCCTTAAACCATTGTGCTATACTGCCTCCTGCCTATTTAGTGCTACAAATGTGTTTCTCCTGCGGTTTCATCTCACTTACTTCCCCTTTGTCATTCTATATTGAGCCTATAGGCTATGGCCATGTCAGCACTCTTTGTGCTGAGTAGGGTCTTGAAGCATGCACCATACCTCACATTTTGTCACTGAAATGAGGGACATGGACACTCAAAATGAGGAACAATGAGGTACTCTAACCCACATGATGATCAGGACATATCATGAAACATGGATATACTGTACCTCAAAACACAGTGGAAACCATTGCATTAGCACTTGAGAATGAATTTCTACCATTAAGCAGGGTGCCATTTAGGTAGGGCAGAGGGGCAATCCCTCCCCCATATTTGTATTTTGTCCGAGGTTGTTCTTATGGTGTGACAATAATGGCTTTCAATTTGGATTTAATCTTTGCACAATAAGTGCCCACCTGGCCTGTGTGTGCTCACTCTGCAGGAATTCTCCACACTCAACTGTGTCTGTATTATGTTGTCCACTCCCTCCGCCTATTAGTGGTGGCACAATCACATTTTATGTGGATGAGCTCCAGCAAAGAAAGAGTGCATGAGCCTTGCAAGTGTGACACTGTTTTCCCACAACAGAGCAGACAGACTGCACACTACAGCTTGAGGAGTCAGTGAGCACTGAATTGTCAATCAGCAGTGTTGGCAGCTTATTTTTGTTTGTCTATTCTTAGTGCATCTCCATCTCCCTGGTGGCTGAAAGGGCAGAGGGTGAGCTAGAAGCTAACTCAAGACTAGGCTACCTATTTACTCTACTAGGCTTGCCTTGCAAAGCAACAGCACAGACCCCCACAGCAGCAAGCTAGGCTTAGCAGCAGTGGTGAAAGCAGTGTGGGTGGCCTTCATAGGCCTTGATCATAGCAGTGCAGCAGCAGCCACAGCAGCAACCAAGCAACAAGCAAACAACGCAGGCTGGGTGGGTTTGGTTGGTGAAGTGACCTGGTTGCAGACCACGTTGGGGACCTGTGATGGTCGGTTCTAGCATCCAGCTTCTGGCAGAAGGAGAGAGGGGCAGCAGACTGAAAACTAGGCTGATGGCACACTATGCCAGGCTGCAGGTTCTGGCCATATGGCCAGGTAAGTAAAAGTAAATATTTTTTCTAATAGGAGACTAGGGAAGGAGGAAGGACTGAAATAGTGATGTGCTTTTTATGTTTCTTTACCTTTGTGCAGCTTCATGACCCATAGGAATGGGTATTGAATGGAATGGAGTCAGTGAAAAAATTGTTACAAAGTTCTTCTTGGGGGCAGCAGAACTTTAGCTAGGAAAAAAAATGGTTAGTAACTGGGTGGGTTTAAGCCCAAATTTGATGCACTGCTCTGGGGTATATGCAGATGAATCTTACACATTTGAATTTTCCTAATTTGCATATCACTTTTCAGTTAAAACAAATAAGTTTTACCTTTTAGAGATGTTACAAACACTCTAGAGCTTGCCTTTGCATTCACTGACAGTTGAGCAGTATGGTATGCACAGACTATTGGAGCCCCACTACAGCCAGGTGCATGCCCCCAGTGAAGCGGACCTCTACACTCCACATCCCCATGCTCAGGCACATTATGACAAAGGGCAAAGGAGACTGCAGGGGTGGACTCCTTTAGAAATGAATGGGGTTATTGTTTTATTACTATTTTATACATTATTGATGGAAGTTGGAGATTAATGTAGGCCACCACGACTAACAAGGGTGTTGTTAGTAGAACAGTGGCCTTCACTGATCTCCAACTCACCATCAAATATATAAAATAATAATAGAAAATAACTCCATTCATTTCAAGGTACATCAACACTCTGACCCATGGACATCATCTCTTAAAGACTCCTGCCTCTGGCTCCCTAGTACTCAAGTAAGATACTTTTACTTATATCTATACTTGGTTGGTTGTCTGTAGCAGCATGGCAATTCCACTACAGTGTGTATGCATGGGGGGCTGGCTGTGTGTGTGTGTGTGGGGGTTGAGTTATTGCTACTTTTGTGTTTGCACCTTAAAGTCTGTTTGGTGGAAGCGTTCAAAATTATAGAGAGAAAATAGTAGGAGTAGAGGCCAGACAGAAATAATTAAGTGGTTTTGTGGGAATGTTTTTGTATTGGGGTGGGAAACCACATGTGTTTCCATTGTTATGTGTGCTACTGTTCAACTGTGAAAATTAGATGAGGAGAGATTAGAAAACTGAAAAGCATAACAGCAGATACAAACATGCTGCATGTGCAGATATATTCAGATACAGTGTGTATTGAAGTACAAGCAAGCCATATGTGTGCAGACAATGGGCTTAATGGTTAAAAGCACTGAACTGCAAGCCAGTAGACTTGGAGGCATAATGAAATGGGTTTGAATCTCATCAACCCCACTTGTGTATGATGTGATCCTGAGCAAGTCACTCAACTTTTATATGTGCAGTTATCAATGACCACTTGCTTTTTGCACCGTTACATACATGCAATCTTTCCCAATTTAACATAAAAATCATGGTTTCCACACATGCTTGATGCCACATGCCATATGCATGCAATCAGTTCAATTTAACATTTAAATCATACTTGCAGTATGCATATCACTTGGGTAGTTTATGTGTGCAGCATGAAAACAGTTCATATAATTTTTTCTGTAAGGGCAGTTTCCAGCTGTCTTGGTGATGCAGCTGGTAGCACATCAGAACTGAATTCTGGGTGGTCTGAGCTGAGACACTTATTTCTTCTCTTCTGTTTGAATGCACTTATATAAGGAGTACCCAAGGCAGTGATATGCTAGGGGTTTAAAACATTGGTCAAATTAAACCCACTGGTGTAAAAATGTGGGTCAAAATGAGGAACAACTGGTTTAAAACCTAATCGCAAGTACAAATTTCATCAGTACAGAAGCTTACTAATTTATATTTGCCAAGAGAAAATACTTTTCTATTGTTTACTTTTCCATCTTTCAGTTATTGTTACAGACAGGTGCACCCTTTGGACCCACTGTCATGTAGAAAGCGGATTATTTCTGGGCAAGTTGCACATTTTTCCCTTTTACCCTATCTAGTGCTGTCTCTGCCCCAGGCCTTGTACAGCTGGTCAGATGCCCTGAATCAAGAGGC
Source organism: Neoceratodus forsteri (assembly GCA_016271365.2). Classification (NCBI taxonomy): domain Eukaryota; kingdom Metazoa; phylum Chordata; order Ceratodontiformes; family Ceratodontidae; genus Neoceratodus; species Neoceratodus forsteri. Next base: position 795,369,520 of record CM028131.1, read on the forward strand.
TCTAACTGTAACAATGCAGGCACAAGGTTCCGTAATGCCTCATCTCTGAGACTGTCAGAAATGGCATGTTCCAACTCACTTTTAGCACCTCAGGTGGCACAGCTATACTCCAATACAGCTGGCATCCTTTCAGCCTGTCATAACTACTAGCCCCTGGAGACAAGCTCCCCAGAACTAACAGAGTTGGTGACAGACTCTGACCCACTTGAACTAGCCAGAAACAAACCTGCCATGTCACAGGTAAACCAGCCATCTAGTTCAGAGTGAGAAATTTGTTTATGTATAATATTTTATTTTCATCAAAGAGAAAATTATAAGCATTATAAGAATAAATAACAACTGAAAGATTCACTAACAATTCAACATTTCAAATACCCATTTCAATTCATTTAAAAATAAATCAATATTCTACATACTGTTGCACTATATTAAGAATAATAAGACCATCAGATTATAAAGAAAAGGATAAAGACCTATATATCTTAAAATATTAACACAATATTCAAAATCACTATAACAAATATAATAAATATAATAAAAACATCTTATAAGTTAAAAACTACCCAGAAAGAAACATACTATGTCACAGGTAATCCAGCTGTCTAGTTCAGGGTGAAAATACCACCCCAACAAAAAAATAACCCTTACTCACTTGGAGCAAGCAACAACACAACCAGACATGCTTACCCCCAAGAAGGCAAAATGGAGGTAGTCTCTCCTTGAAAAGGGTAGACATAAGAAGGCAAAATTTAAACTGTATATGACCCCAGTGATGAATTGATATTTGACTTAACCCCAACTAAGCAGTGAGGGGAGATGGCATAGGAGGAATGAGTAGCTGCTGAATGTCTCATTCTGTGCAAGGAAGAAGGAGACTACTAATGAATACAGGAGCTTCCTGTCCCACAACAGGAAGGATGGAAGCCGTAAGGGCATAAATGCAGTAGGAAAGCAGGGAGAAAAAAAAAACAGAGCGAGAGAGAGTAAGCATGCAAGATGACAGGAGAGTGGCCACAAATAAGACATTATGGGAGTGGTGCAGTGCAGTGGCTGTGTGGTGGCAGTCACGAGAGACATTCTGGAGGATGCGGTGCTGTCCCATCTGCAGGCACCTCTCTGGGCTGAGGGAGGAGGCTGCTCATCTCCACGCCAAGTTGACCAGGATTCAGGATCTTCCTTCTTTGTCCAGGGACCACCGAGACTGCCCCCACTACCTCAGTGGAGGAGCTGCAGGGCTATGGTGGGTTCAGAAATAGTGAGGTGGTGGGGCAGAGGCACATCCCTTCTACAGTTCCACTCCACATCTCTTATGCTGTGCTGGATGGGCAGGACTGTCCCAAGGAGGCACCATAGTGGACACCAAGGAGGATGTGGTGGAGACCCCAGGGAGGGAGGAGGCAGAGGACCCCAGTTTAGGAGGAAGCAATTCCTGGTGGGGATTCTATTGATAAGGGGGTAGACTTGGGGTGGATGGAGTGGGAGGAGGGAGGTTAACTCTCTACCCAGTGCCATGGTTTAAAGGGATGCAAAGTGCATCCAGAGTATTGCTAAAGGGCAGGAAAGGAGAGAGAGTAAGATATCATTGTCCACATGGGGACAAATGATCAGGCTTGTGATGAGGTTAGGGTATTGCAGAAGGACTTCAGGGAGCTGGGAGGGGTCATAGACAAGTGGCAGACACTGTAACCTTTTCAGAGGTGCTACTGGTCAATACATAGATGCATACATAGACAGTGTTTGCAGATAAGGGCCTATGGCCCACTTAGTCTATCCATTTGAGTTTGTAACATCAGTTTATGTTTTCCTAGAACTCTATTGCGTTTACCCTGACCTCCAGAATTCCTTTATGTCTATCCCATGCATTCTTAAATCCCATGATTGTTTCAGCCCCCACCACTTCTTCAGGCAGGTGTTCTACTTGTTCACCACCCGTTCTGTGAATAAATTCTTCCTCACATTTCCTCTGAATCATCCTCCCTCCAACTTCATCCCATGCCCTCTAGTCCTGGAACATCTTTTTTGTTAAAATAGTGTATTCTTGCACCCTGTTCCTTCCTGTAAAATACTTGTATGTCTCTATCATGTCCCTCTCTCCCTCCTTTTCCTCCAGGGAGTACATATTCAGTTCCTTCAACCTTTCCTCATAGGACTTGGGATGCAATCCATGTACCATCTTTGTTGCCCTCCTCTGAACCTTCTCTACCCTGTCTATGTCCTTCACGCGTAAAGTCTCCAGAACTGTACACTGTACTCCAGGTGGGGCCTCACTAGTGTCTTGGATAGTGGAAAATGACCTCCTTTTCCTGCTGGTGACGCCTCGCCTATGCATCCCAGCATCCTGTTTGATTTACCTGCTGCCTTGTCACACTGTTTCCCTACATTGAGGTCATCAGAGATGATAATCCCAAGATCCCTTTCCTACTTGGTGCATGCTATATCCTCACCCCCAACTGATATATTGTGCCAGGGTTTTGTGCCCTATATGCATTATTTTGCACTTCTTTGCATTGAATTTCAACTGCAAAACCCCTAACCATTCTTCAAGTTTCTGCAGGTCCCTTCTCATTCTGTCTATACCCTCTGGTGTTCACTCTGTTACAGAGCTTTGTGTCATCAGCGTAACAGTGAAATTCTGCCTTCTAGGTCCTGTGCAATGTCACGTGAGGAAGATGTTTAATAGGATCGGGTCCCAGCACTGATCTGACAAGGGCGAGACAGGGCACTCCACACCATGAGATTCAATACATGGTTGAAGGACTGGTGCACAGCAGAGGGCTTCAGCTTCATTAGGGACTGGGGTCCCACCAGGAAGATGCAGGCTTATACAAGTGGGATCGACTGTATACTTAACATATGAATATACGAATTTGCCAGCAGATAAAGGCTCAGAGGTCTATAGTCTGCTCAAATGTGCAGCTACCACCCTTATCTCTGCAGCTGCCCTCCCTTTCACCCTAACCCTTCATTAACCTCCCCTTGTTCCTGTCCCATCCCCTTTGAAGCAGTCACTATTTACTGCATACCACTTCTGCAGGTAACGCATTCCACCCAGCCACCACCCTCTCTGTAAAAGTGTCTCCTCATCTCCTCTTGAACCTTCCTCCTCCAGTCTCATATCATGGCCTCTGGTGGCCCTCCCCTCCCTTACTTTGAACAACCTCTGTACCCATCTTGTTTATTCCTTTCATGTATTTAAAGGTTTCAATCCACATCACCTGTCCCTCTCCTCCAGTGAGTACATGTTCAACACCTTCAACCTCCTCTCGTATGATAAGTCCCCAGCCCCTTGATCATCTTTGTTGCCCTGTGCTGCACCCCTCCAGTAATATGTCCCTCTTCAGATATGGGCACCAGTACTGCACACAGTAGTCCAGGTGTGGTCTAACTAATGACCTATACAGTGGCAGAATCACCTCCTCCTCCTCGAGGATATACCCTAGCAATACAACCCAGCATTTTGTTGGCCTTTGCAGCTGCCTTCCTACATTGTGCCGAGTTGTTCATTGACCTTGTAATGAGCACACCAGATCCTTCTCCTCCTCTGTCTGGGCTAGCTGCACTCTCTCCAGCTCGTAACTCCTCCTTGGGTTCTTCATCCCAAAATGCAGCACCTTGCACTTTTAGCATTAAAGCCCAGTGCCAGGTGTCTGACCAGGTTTCAAGCTTTGCCAGATCATCCTGCAACCCTGCCATCCCTAGGTCTTCCACCACCCCTCCTATCTTGGTATCATCAGCAAACAGACTGATCTTGCTCTTGATGTCCCATGATATGTCTGCAATGAATATCCCAAACAACACTGGTCCCAACACCGAGCCCTGTGGAACTCCACTCATCACTGCCCTTGGGTGTGAGATCTCCCCACCCACCACCACTGTCTGTTGCTTTCCTGAAGCCAGTTCCCTACCCAGCTCACCAGTTTTGCACCGCCCCTGTGCCTACTAACATCCTCAGCCTTCCATGTGGCACCAAGTCAGAATGCCTTACTGAAGTCCAGACACAGGACATCCACTGCATGGCCCCTGTCCAGTTGCCTAGTTACCCAGTCATAGAACTCCACCAGGTTGGTTTGGCAGGATCTGCTACATATGAAGCCATGCTGTCTGCTGTTCTGTAGTCCTTTGGCCTCTAGGAGGGCCACCAGCCTCTCCTTCAGGATAGTCTCCATTTGCTTACCCACAATGGATGTGAGGCTCACTGGTCTGTAGTTTCCAGTTCATCCTTGGGGCCACTCTTGTGGAGGGCACCACATGAGCCATCCTCCAGTCCTGGGTACACACCCGAATGTAGTGAGGCATTAAATAGGTCTGCCAAAGGTCCTGCAAGGACCTCTGCCATCTCCTTCAGTTCCCTGGGGTGGATGCCATCTGGGCCTGGCCTTGTCCACCCTCAGTGCCTTCAAACCCTCTCAAACTCTGCCCTCCATGATTTCCCCATCTGTCACCACTTCCTCCTGCTTCTGCCATTTCTCCCACCCTCTCCTCTTTAGTAAATACTGAGCAGAAGTACTCATTTAAGTCTTCTGCCTTATCACACCCTACTTCCACCCAACCCCTCCTTCCTAATCCTAACTATGTGGTCCTTACAGCTCCTTTTCTCCCTGATGTAGTTAAAGAAGTCCTTCTCTCCTTCTTAATGCCTTGTCCCAGCCTGAGTTCCGTAGATGCTCAAGCTCCCCTTACTACCCTTGTCACCTCCTTGATTCTGTCAAGTACTCCTCCTGTCTTCCTCCTCCCTGTTTTCTTGTACTTCCCAAGGGCAGCTTTTTCCTCCTTACCTTTCCATGACCTCCTTGCTCAACCAGCTCGGTTTCTTAGCCCTAGCCTTCTTGCTCTGGGCTTTGCAGCAGATTTTAGTTGCCTCCACTATCCCAGCTTTATGAGCTTCCACCTCTGGTTAGTGTCCATACTAGATTGGATTCTGGCCAGGTACCCTTCCACTTCCCCATCCTCCCAAAGTCAGCCCTCCTGAAGTCCAGCACTCTTGTGCCATCTATCTAGAGGGACTGAGATCCTCAGTGAGAGAGATTTAAATGCTTAATTTGCAGGCATTTAAAATAGCCAGGAGGAGAGGCAAAAGTAAACAAGAAGAAGCTAATTGCCCCTCACCCACAGGATGAAGCAGCCAGTATGGAAGACCTTAGAGTTGGAAATCAACACTAAAGCCTAAACTGAGGATAGGAAGAATGGCTGAGATCAGGAAGAATGGGAATAAAAGCAGGAGGAAAGGAGGAGAGACATGGGGATAGGAGGAGCTACTAGAAGGAAGGTTGCAAAACCCGGAAGGCCATTTACATGAATGCCCAGAGCCCTGGAAATAAAAATCCCAGACCAAGTGGCCTTGATTGCATCGGCAGACCTGGACATTGTCACTCTATCGAGACATGGTACATGGAGAACTATGAATCTGATATACTCATATCAGAATACACTCTATTTACATAACACAGGGTGGGAAAAAGGGTGGTGGGGTGGCTATCCGTCAGGAAGGAAATTAAACCAGCTGAAGTTCAGGAATGCAGGAGGCAGAAGCACTGTGGGTCACCCTGTATACAGGAAATGGCACCGCCACTTGCACTGGCATGATCCTCAGACCTCCAGCACAAGGAAAGAAGATGGATGGGGTACTAATGCAAGCCATCCACTAAATGATAGCCAAAGGTGAAATGCTGCTGGTGGCGGACTTCAATTGCCTGATGTGGTTTGGAGCACCCAGCCAGGAGCAGAGGCATCCTGGATGCCCTGCAGGTGGCATGTTTCAAGCAGCTTGTGGTGGAACCCAACAGAGAAGCAGCAGTATTGAACCTGGCACTCACCAATTGGAGGTTATTACAGCTCGAGTGGCTCAGTCGGTATACCGAGCTGGAACCACACTACAAATATCAACAGAAAACAAGACAGAGAACACGGGCTCAAACAGCTGTCACAGAAAAAAAGTCCTCACATTAGGACACTATAAAACTGGTTTTAATGTTAAAAAGCAGTATAAACAAACAATGCTAAAAGGTACAAATAGGTGGCAGCTTCCCAGTAACCATCAACATTTCGTCCTCATCATCGCTTTATCAAGGCGTCAGCAGCTTCGAATGATCACCACTTAAATAGTGCAAAAATCACACTCCCCTCCCCTGCCCCTTGATGAACAAATCAGTTTTACTACTTCACACATGTTAGAGACATAACTCAAGTAAGACTATAATAACAAATGAAAACCATTAATGGCATAATATAATAACATACTACAGTATTAGAATCAATAACAATATACACATTTACAAAAAATATATCAACCTACCTATTAATATTCTAAAGCACAAAATGTTGTAATCTCTTACTACATAGAAAAGGAACATGTATATGACATGTTTGGAGACAAACACTAATATATTTACCAATAAATGTCACCCAAATTATGGCAATATCTGATAGTAAAATCTTCCTACTACAATTTTGATGTACAGTGCTTATCTACGTTTCCTCAAAAATGGTTTTAACTGAAAAACATCATTCAAACTGAGAGGCAACTGCATTTTATTTATATTTGCCAACAGTTTCTTTGCATATAAGTTCATTGACCAGATCTCCTTGTTTTGGACCTAGGAGACTTGTTCGAAGTTCCCTAAAACTAAACGAATGTCCAGGAACAGCTAGCTGTACGTGTAGTGCCAACGATTTTCTTTGTTTTTGGGACCTGATAAAAGTTAAATGTTCAAGAATCCTGTGCTTAACTTCCCTCCTGGTTTTACCTACATTGAAACAGTTGCAGTTACAGGTAGCTAAATAAATAACAGATTCTGTATTACAATTGACAAAACTTTTCATATGGTGAGGATTCTTGCAGCTAGGTAGTGAAAAAACTGATCCGCCTGTATGTAGTTACATGCAGTTCAAGTCCCACATCTGTGATTTCCATTGGGGAGTGGAGGAAGACAGGGAACTGTATGTGGAAAAGCAGAGGAGATGGGAAAGTAGTCAGGAGTGCAAAGGCACAAACAGAGGAAAAATAGCCCATACAATTAAGAAAGGAGACATTTTCAGGTACATTAGTGAAAGAAAGAAGACCAGGGGTGGATTGTGGGATTAAAAAGAGAGGGATGGAGGGGGTGTATGAGGGGACCTAAAAAAGCAACAACTTGTTCAGTATTCGCAGAAGAAGGGGAAGAGAAGGATCATTACTGGGCAATAGGAGCACTAGTGGTAGAGAGGTGAACACCAGCCTGTTTATGGAGGAAAGAGTCTTGAAGGAACTTGAGCATCTGAAAGGGACAAGGTTATTGGTCAGATGGGATACATCCCAAAATTTTAAAAGAACTTAGTGAGTGCTGGTGGCACCACTAACAGCCCTATTCAACAAATCAGTAGAGACAGGGTTGGTTCCAGAAGACTGGAGGAGGGAAAATGTAATCCCTCTCCACAAACGGTGAAACAGTAAGGAGGCAGTCAACTACAGGCCAGTCTGCCTGACCTTGGTGGTGGGAAATTAATAGAGTCACTGCTAAAGGAAAGGACTGTGATATTTCTTGAATCCAATGGATCACAGGATCCAAGGTAGCATAGATTCACAGCAGGAAAGTCTTGTGAAACAAATCTAATAGATTTTTGACTGGGTGTGAGGAGGTTGATCAGAGAGTGGCGGTGGATGTGGCCTACCTAGATTTCAGTAAGGCTTTTGACACCATCCGCATAGGAGGTTGATAAATAAGTTGGGCAGCCTGGGAGTGGGCACCAAGGTGGTAAACTTGGTCAGAAACTGGTTGAGTGACAGGACACAGAGGATGGTGGTAAATGGTGTTCAATCTGAGGAGAGGAGTGACTAGTGGGGTGCCACAGGGATCCATTCAGTCCTTTTTTAATGTTTTCATAAGCAACATTGCAGAGGGGCTGGAGGAATGTATGCCTCTTTACAGATGACACTAAGATCTGCAACAAGGTCAATTCCGGGAAGGTGTATGTAGAAAAATGAGAAAGGACCTAAAACATGCTTGAGGAGTGGTCAAGTATGTGGTAGCTAAGATTCAAAACAAAGCAAACTTTATTTATATAGTGCCTTTCAAAACCAAGGCACTGTCACATATGTAAATTACAATATAAAACAAATAACAATCTACAGGAGGGACAGGGAGGGTAGAAGAGGAGAAGGAAAAGTAGTAGGATCGGGCAGATAACATCTACACATCCCATCAAAAGAGTAGGGCCCAGATCAAACTACAACATGTTAGGCATAAGTCTGGACAATCTTCACAATGTCCATAAATTCAGGTCGGCTGAAATCTGTCCAGACAGACTGGGTGCTCGCCACCTCTCATCGACCTCAGCAACCCCTCATGGTGCGAGCCAAGCCGATCTCCGGACCTGATGCTGGCAACCTTATCTACACGAAACTGAGCTAGCTCAACACACTTAATTTGTGAAAAGCTCTTCCAGACTGAGAAAGACTGGATTGCACAATCTGTCAACAGTTCAAAAGAGTTGAGCCAGTTGGTTCTGTGCAGCAGAAATCTCCCTGGACAGGAACTCTGCTTTCTTATGAGTGATTTCTGATTGACAGCTCTTATAATGTTCCATCAATCTAAGCCTGTCAGCATCCAGGACAGTCTTCCACCATGCTCTCTCCAACCTTCAACCAGCCCACCTCAGCTACTTCAAGGACCCATCCTACCAAGGGGATCTTGAGAAAGAGTGAGTGGTCGAACACAAACAGGAACAATCAAGTCCAAGGCATCTCCAACTGCCTTACTATAGGCTAGTACAAGGTCCCCTGGACTTGCACTTTCACCCAGCAATCCTGATAGGTCCAGCACCACCAATAGACCATCTGGGGTAACTCCTTAAAGGGCAGTACCAGACCATCTCTGAGAGGGTAGGTCCACTGGGGCCCCGAAACCGAACCCGATGGTTTGATGTTCAGACCAACTGACTGATTCCACTCCTAAATCAGTGATCTCCATCCCCAGGAGTAACAGCAGATCCAGTGAGTGACCTACTATATGGGTAGAGGAGGTAATTACTTGTGTGAGGTCCAGCATTGTAATTAGCTGGAGGATATTTTGACCAAACTGCAAAAATTCATCATCAATCCATGCATTGAAGTCCCCAGAATTATCCATCTGTTTTCAATTCAATGCAAAGAAGTGCAAAATCATGCATTAAAGCCCAGAATCCAAGGAAGGAGTACAAGATAGGGAGAGAATACTGACAGCCACCAATCAAGAAAGAGACCTGAGGTAATCATATCTGATGACCTAAAGGTAACCAAACAATCTGAGAAGGTTGTGGGGTGAGCCAGTGGAATGCTAGGTGCACAGGGAGAAGTATCACCAGCACAAAAACAGTGGTGGTTTTGCCACTGTACAGATCCCTAGTGAGACCTCATTTGGAGTACTGTGTTCACTTCTGGAGGTCACATCTCTGGAAGGACATAGACAACATGGAGGTGCAAGGACTGCACCAAAAGTTATATGAGGAAAGACTAGATGACCTCTAAATGTATTCCCTGAGAGGAGAGGAGTGGGGGTATGATAGGAAACATTCAAGTGCATTGGGGTACAAACAGGTTACAGGAGGGTAGCGTCATTCAGAAAAGAAGATGTACAGGAACAAGGGGTTATGATGTGAAGCTAGAGGTGGGTAGGTTCAGGGGCAATGTGAGGAAGTACTTTTCACAGAAAGAGTAGTGGATGCTTGGAACAGCCACCCTGCAGAGGCAGTGGAGGAATTAAAGAATGCACTGGATAGACAAAAGAGTACTCTCACAATAGGGAAGAGATGGTAAGCTTCAGATCAACTAGGATCTGCAGTCATGCATTAGGTAGGAAAAGGGCAGACTGTTCTTATCTGTTGTCACCTTCTATGTATCTACATATCTATGTATCTGAGTCATCCTTCACTACATCTTCCATAAGAGACCATACTCTGATTGGGATGAATTCTCAAAAACACCAGCAGTTAAGAAATGCTGCAGGAGGAACAGATGCCAAACTAGAGTTGTGGCAACTGCCCACCGTATTGATTTTGAACCATGTGCATTGACAACACAATCTCCCAAGTTACCTGAAATGTAAACAGTATAGAAACGCAAAGAAAATGTATGTCCACCATTTCATTACTCAAGTCCCTGTCATTTAATGCCCTGTTTCTGCAGAATACACATATAAAAACTATATTTGAAATGTTAGCAGCAAAACAACTATGGAGATGTGGACCTTCCTTTTGGTCCCAGAGTCTGTATAGAATCTGTTGCAGATAAAGGACACCTGGCCCACCAAGTCTGCTCATTTTTCGCTACCTTCAGTTTTGCTGATGTGATATGATTGCAGATTAATCATTTTTAGGGATTCTGTATTTAAGGTAAATAAACTGATGACAATTGAATCAGGCAGAGCTTTAATGCTGGACATAGAGTATGGAGGATTGATTTTCTGGCTTATCAATATCGATGCTCCCCAAATAAAGGCATTGAGAGTGGCTCTGTTTCAGGATAATAGTTTTGGTACTCCAGCAACCACACAGTGGGATCCATTCATAGTATCCTAGCTGGATGTTCTGGAGATCCCAAGCCACAAATGCTCATGGCTGGTTCAGCCAGTACAGCTCTCTGAAATATAACAGGCCACCAAAGACTTGAGGAATAACACAACCCATGGCACTGATGTACTGGCAGCTGAATTTTACAAAATCTTTTTACTAACTCTTGGACCTGTTTTGCAGATTGTTTTAACTCACTCAGCCCCACAACTCATATGTGGAGTGGAAATGTTCTCTGCTTAACCTTATTCAAAATGACTAGACTGGAATGAGATAAATACGTTGTTAGCATTGGAAAATTTGTCCCCCACCCCTGACCAACCTTATTAATTTTAATTTTGAAATCTGGAAATAAAGGAGATGTTAGGAGATTGTTTTTAATACACTCTAAGCATCTGGAAATTTGCCCCTCAGCCTTATTGATTTTAATTTTTAAATTCAGAAATAAAGCAGATGTTACTGTAGGAATTAAAGACCCTGTGTTTGTTTAATACTAACCAGAACACTGTGTCAAAGATGTCAGTCAGCTGATCATCCCAGGTAGTTCAATAGTCCTTCCTCTTATGCAGACATGTGCCATAGTACAGAGAAGCATTGATGATAACTTGATTTTATTAAGAGATCTTCTAGAAAGAGAGAGAGCATAAGGGATTGGTTAAAGGGTTTCTGCAAGCAGTCATACAGAAGAAGGCTTTAGACTGGGTTCCTCATGATTAGATACTACATATTCTTAAGAGATATGGAATCACAAAACATTTCATCTCAAGGATAGTGACCTTTAAGCCCCTGCTATATATTTTCTGTTTGGATACTATTAGCATGCTCATACAACACAACACAGAGATATGGAGTATACAACTATCCCCAAACACCTCAGAAATAAAACTCTAGCTTACTCAGACAATCTGTGTATCATTCCACAGGATCAAACTTCAGATTCTCAACAGTAGCTAGAGTTCAGAAAATATACCAAAATATTCGTATTCCCTTTGGATGTACTAATCCTAATAACAGTACTGTACAGATTGCTGGAATACATGTCAGGAAGGGACCTCTGAAGATTTGAGGAATCTAATGTGCCCTAGTAATCAGACATTAGAGAATTGTCAGGACTGCATCAAAATGCAGAAACAAAGTTGTTTCTCTGGAAAAGTAGACTACTGTCAAAACAAAAGGAAGTTCTTTACTACACACCTTTTGTGTCCATGCTTTTTATATACTAGCTCTGCATGACTCGTGACTGGTAGCATTGGAATAAAACTGTTTAGCCTCTTCTTTCAGGGTTTGTGGGAAGCAGGCCTTAATCTGTCAAGAGGTATCACTTAAAGGGGATCCCAAAGACAGTGGAGCTAAAATGGTGAACCCGGTAACTTTTATGATCAAAAGGTATTGTATGTTAACAATACTCACTGCTTTTTAAAAAGCCAGCAAAACAAAACTATCATTCAAATTCCTTTTATTCTTCAGCTCTTCCCAAAGATTCATGGGATGGCTTCTTCTGCAGACTTCTATGAGCAAAAGTTTAAGAAGATTCATTCAGCATATGTGCTTTAGTTTCCAGTTTTCAATTTGAACTCATTTTGATTAGGTCATTTATCAGAGAGAAATCTGTTCCAAACTTTTATACCATTAAGATCAATCCAGTACTTAAAAGCTTCTTTATATTTACAAAGTCTCAGTCACTGCATGCAAATAAACAGACCTCAAATAAATACAGTATTCTTTAAAACCATTTTCTAAAACAAAACTAAACTCTATGTATTTCAAATCATAGAGAGTAGTTAATTCCCTTTGAATTATGTTATAGACTCTGACAGGAAGGGTTACAATGCACAGCAGGTGGGTGTAAGGGAAGGCTTTTTATTCCTAGTCAATAACAGTCGTTGTTGTATTAGAGTTATGGTGACATACCTTTAACCCTTAGACTGCCGACAGAATTAGAATGTGTTAAGAATTTTGACTGATATATCAGTCCATGACCCTGCAAGGGTTAATAGTATTCTCTTGACAATATGATACTGAAAAACAGTATGCTTAATTGAAAACTTACAACTAAGGCAAATAAACTGAATGAATCTTTTTAAACTTGTGTTCATATAGCCCCAGAAGAAGCCATTTAGTAAAACACTGGAACAAAATCAATAATAAAAGTCTGAATTATCATTTTGTTTGGGTGATACCAGCACATCTTTTGGGTCTTTGTGAGTACACCAGAGCTACCCTACAACTACACTTTCATAATTTGCTGATTTCCTGGTGCCACATATTGGTTGCCTTTTTATGTCCATGTTACTGTATTACAACATCTCCCATTCTTCAATGCTGCAGTGAAACCTTGGAAACCGCTGTTAGAAGATTGGCTACTTCCTTAGTTCATAGAATGGCAAACTGAAACTGGGTGAGCATTTTAAGGACTATCTGCAATTATGTCACGGTATGCACAACATGCCTCAGTTAATATAGTCCAATGGAACTGACACCTGAGCTTATATTATCAAGCACTGGAAAAGAGTAGTATACCAATATTTTGGTGACCTGTTTTTTTAATACTAGAACTGAAATATTGCCAGGCAGGTAATGAGGAAGAAGCAGTTATACAATTGCTGAATACCAAATCCCCATTAAGTATGGGACATCACTTGGCTGGGAATTCATAGAAGAATAGCAAAGACATCTTGAAGCACAAAAGATAGAGGAAAGAGACTGTACCCATAGCAGTTATATAACTGCACAAGAGATCTAAAGGCTTCTTTTTATTGATGAGTCACATGGTCAGTCCATTTTGAATAACTAAGTCAAGCCTGGAATAAACCATTTTTCAACAGGTTAATTATCAGTGGTAGTTTGGGGATTATTTTAATGGCACTGAGCAAGTTTCATAATTCTACATTACAGCTGTGTTTCACCTGTTGTAGATATTATTTATGACTGCTGAGGTGGGCTTCATAAATAGAACAGAAATACCTTGACCCACAAGTTGTGGTTGATTTGGTTCAAGGAGCCATACTAAGGGAAGCATCCATCATCCACCAGGTGGTTGGGCTCCCTCCCATGGCTGCACTCTGGTGGGCAATCTAGAGTGTACCCCATTAGGGTGACCACAAGGGGTAAGTGATGGACTGGGCACTTGATCAGGCTAATGGAGTCTGGTCCATGATAAAGCATATTAAATAAATAAATTTAAAAAAAAGAGACGATGAATATAACAGTCTACCTCCATTTCATTTCAGAGATTTACAGAAAAAACACACTGCTTGAAAATAAGTAGTTTTTCAATAAAGACTGACACCTGCTACAGGGACATTTCCATTAACGTCACTCACTGGAATGTATGAACAATGGACCAAGATGGATTATTAGTATAAAATCTTCTTTATTAATATATGGGTTTAAAAGTTTCTTCCATAAATTCACTGTTCCACATCAAACTGCTTCCTACCTCATCACATGGATACTGTCTCCAACACATTTCATGCCCAAATTGTGCTTTTCAAATGAAAATAGACCACTACACTTGTATTCCATTTAAACAACCCATTTAAATTGACAGTGCCCAATTAAATCACCAGTGCAATGAGCGTAGTTCTCAACAATCATATATACATAAAAATATATAAATACACATACATAGAACAGATAAAATACAAAAGGCACTGTGCCACAGATGAGCAAAATGCCATATATGCACCAGGGATACAACTTATTTAATTTAAAATACTGCATGAACCAAAGAATGAATAACAAAGAACATGTTGCTTGTATCATCAAGACAAAGCATTGCAGCAATGGTTCTTCATATTCAATTCATACTAAAGTAGACTCCCAAATGACTTCAGGCTAAGTCACTGGTGAAATTCTGTAAAGAGAAAAAAAAATAAATAGTAAGTGAACAATTTTACACAGATATACTGTATAAACATAACCGCTCTTCATCTTTCTATACCAAAGGCAAATGTCCCCACCCCACACCAGACAGCCACACTTCTGATACCTATTGCAAAGCCTATATTCTAAAGCTCCTCCATCTAATGGGACTATTATTTTCAAGAAACTGACTTATTTCAGGTCTATCATTTAAACCAAACAAAAGCATAATCTGAGGTGAAACATGTTGGGAGACAGTATCCCTGTGGTGGGAGAGGAAGCAGTTTGATGTGGAACATTGAATTTATAGAAGATTATTTTAAACAAGAGGAGTTTGGCCCTGCAGAGACATGGACACCCTGGAAAGCTGGGATCACAAATGGAAATTAAATTTGAATATCACCAAGCGCAAGATGTTGCATCTTGGGTGGGAAACCCTAAACACAGGTACACCCTGGGAGGGAGGCACTGGAGGCCTCAATGGGAAAAGACCTAGGGTCATGTTGGATGCATGTATGAATAACTCAGAGCAGTGCAGGAGAGTGGCTAGCAAGGCAAACAGGATGTTGGGATGCATCGTAAGGTGGATCACCTCTAAGAGCAAGAAGTGATTCTGCGCTGTACAATGGATTGGTTAGACCACACCTTGAGTACTGTGTACATTACTGGAGACCACACTTGAAGAGGGAATACAGCTCCTGGAGAGGGTACAGAGGAGGGCAACTAAGATGATACTAGGGCTAGGATTTGACGATGAGGACAGACTTGAGGAGCTCTGCCTGCTTTCATTGGAGAGAGGAGAGAAAAGATGGGGGACATGATTGAGGTCTTCAAGTACTTCAAGGGAATAAATAGGGTAAACATAGAGGGGATCTTTAGACTAAAGCAGGAGGTATCACCAGAGGGCATGGTTTGAAGTTGGAAGGTGGAAGGGTGAGGGGGAAGAGGAGGAGGTTTTCACTGAGAGGGTGGTGGACCCTTGGAATGCACTGCCTGGCGAGCTGGTTCAGAGATCCACAGTGGAGGGCTTCAAGAGAGGTGGGACAGACACAGAAAGTGGATGTATCAGATGATGGCCTGTCCCGGGGGTGGGGATAGATGATAGGGTTTCTGGAACACAAGGGAGGGAGGGCCTCAGCACCCAACTAGGGATCTGAGGTTCGAGCATACTCGATAGACCGTAAGGCCTAATCTGCTGGCAAATAGTATGTAAGTGTATCAATAAAGAAGATGTTATACTGAAAATCCTTCTTAGGCCATTGTTCATACTTCCAGTGAGGAACATTGATGGAAACGTCCCTGTGGTAGTTGCCAGTCTTTATTGAAAAACTCTACATTTAACTTTTACTAGGCACTATGATTCCCTGGCTGCAGTCTGACACATTGTTCTGTGACTTCTTTTTTGTCATTGACCTGCACTGAGGAAGAAAAGAAAAACAGGGTGCTGAGAGGTTTTATTTCAAACTGATCCTTCTTCAAATGTTGTTTACACTCCTACACAAAGATGTACACTGCTTTGTTGAATGGCAGGTTAAAACAATAATGCATGACAGGTGTAGCATATGAATAAACCCCACACATTAAGGTACTTGGTGCTATGCCACACTAGTGAGAACATCAAGTATAGTGAACTTTTAAATGATACTTTGGCAGGTGTCCCAGGCTCCTCAAGATACAACAGGCATTTACACACTTCAAAAAGACAGCTTTTAAGTTAAAAGGCTAAAGTGGGAAGAAATATCCTCAAAGCATACTTGAAAGTTGATCAAGTCCCACAGGGTCTCAGAACCAACAAGCTGTCAGAATCAGGAGGGCTTTCTCAATAAATGGAGACACATTAGCCACAGAGCAAGTAAAGAGTATATCAAACTGATCTTGGCAGAAATGATGTGGTCCAAATGAAGTTGCCAAGAAGCTAAATAAAAGAGAGGATGCAGTACATGAGTATATTAATACTCCACAGTTTGGTCAGCTACAAGACACCTTCTTGGACAATTTAAAAGGATACGAAAGAAAAACTAAATCAATCAAAACAACCAAATTTGAAAGAAATGCTGAGGACTTAAGAAATAAGAAACTGTTTTAATGTAGTTCTTCAAAAGAAGGAACTCATGATGTGCCAAAACCAAATCCCATACTGAAAAAGTACAGGGGCTCTAGATTATGGAACAGAAGCCAGTGGTAATGAAAGTGAAGGATCAGGACGGATTTTTTAAGTAGTGAAGAATTTGAAGAGGTCTAACGCCACACTGCAGGCAGCACCCGAAAGTGGAGCCAGAGGATGGAACAAGTACAAATTCCTAAGAGAAAAAAGACACAAGAGAGGGCAGGAGGAGAGGCTGGAAGAGGAGAAACTTCATGAAGAAGACCATGGAGGGGACACAATGGAGCAGGAGGAACCCCTACTCCAACTGAACATTGTTAACTTGTCCAACTACATCCTGAGTGAGACTGACATATCAGTACTAAACAGGGTCTTTAATTTACCCAAACTAATAGTTTCAACTCTTTGAGACTGTGATTGATTTGAATTAAATGGTCTGTAATTTGAGTATGGACTGGGTGACCAAAGTAGTAGATCAGGGAGGGATGTGGACATGGCCTACCTAGACTTTGAAGGCATTTGACACAGTCCCACAAAAGAGATTAATACAGTTAGCCAGCCTGGGAGAGTGGGTCTCAAGATGACAGCCTGGGTAAAGAATTGGCTGGAGAATAGACAGAGAGTAATAGTAAATGGAGTCCACTCTGAAGAAAGGGGGGTTACTAGTGGGGTACCGCAAGGTTCAGTATTAGCTGGTCCTCTTCAATGTCTTTATAAGCGACATTGCAGAGGGACTGGAAGGAAAGTATGTCTCTTTGCAGATGACACAAAGATCTGCAACAGAGTTGATACACAAGGTGGGGTGGAAAGGATGAGAAGGGACTTGGCAAGGTTAGAGGAATGATCAAATGTATGGCAGCTTAGATTCAATGCTAAGAAGTGCAAGGTAATGCACCTGGGAAACAAAAAGCCAGGGAAGAGTGCACAATGGGGGTGAGATACTAACAACAACAAAAATGGAAAGGGACCTGGGGGTAGTCATATCAGAAGACCTAAAGTTGGGTAAGCAATGTGAGAGGGCAGCAAGGAGGGCTGGGGATACTGGGAAGCATAGGAGAGGCATCACCAGTAGAAAATAGGAAGTTATTATCCCTCTGTTCAGACAGCTGGTGAGACCCCATCTGAGTACTGCGTGCAGTTCTGGAGATCCAATCTCTGCAAAGACATAGACAGGATGGAAGCTGTCCAGAGGAGGGCAACTAAAATGGTGCAGGGTCTGCACTGGAAGACATATAAAGAGAGACTTAAGGAGCTTAATATGTATAGCCTCGAGGAAAGGAGGAGAGGGGGACATGATAGAAACTTTCAAGTACCTCAAGGGAATCAACAAAGTCCAAGAGGGTAGCATCTTTCAAAAAAAAGAGGTGTGCAAGAACAAGGGGCACAATTTGAAGATGGGGGGCATCTCAGAGGTAATTTAAGGAAGTATTTTTCACAGAGAGGTTGTGGTTGCATGGAACAGCCTTCCGGAGGTTGTGGAGTCAAAAAACAGTGGTAGAATTCAAGCATGCATGGGACAGACATAAGGCAATTCTAGGGGTGGGGTAGGAAGAAGTAGGCTGCTGGTTAACTAGGATCTGCAGCTTATCCATTAGGTAGGAAATGGGCAGACTGGGTCAGCCAAGCGGTCCTCATCTGCCATCAAATTCTATGTTTCTATGGTGCTATGCCACACTTTTTCCATGAGGGACCCAGAGAACCCTGAGAACAGATTTGTATCAGGGGATGTAAATGATAATGTCGTTATTGGTTTAAATCAGTTTATACCTAAGTCACAGTTCTGTCCCCAGTTGTCCCCAGCACTGCAATTTTTTTTAAATGCTGTGAAGATGACTTTAGAAAACTAGACAATGAAAGAAAAAATGGGTGTATTTTAATTTAAGTAAAAGAGAGCAACAAGCTTTGAAGGATTTCAGTAACAATAAAGATATTACAATAAAGCCCGTAGTCAAGGGGAGCGGTTGTCATCCAGAAAAATGTAAAATATGAATATGAAGGACTCCATGTCAATACAGTGATACAATTTTTCCGAATGACAATTTCAGCAAATCAATTGTAGCGACGTCCAAATTTAGCAATGCTTTTTACAATTGTAAATATTAACGATATGCAGTGAACACAGTAACCGAACTTTACACTTGCATCTGGTAGATGGGTAATTCAGGTTCTAGTCAGCTGCAAATATCAAAATCCAGTCTGCATTGCCTCTGTCCCACAGAAGAAAACCTCACCTCTAAGGGTTGCTGTATACTCAGGTGGAATTATGAGGTCAGAAACACCCACCAGCATTACAGGACACACTCTTTCAGACTGCTGGATCCTCTGAACTGTGGGCGCATCAAACACACATCTGGCAGAGATCCTGCAACAGCATTGGTGGTGGTGGCTGCACTCTGTAGGATAACCAGTGCAGTACTGTCTGTACTGGTCCTTGCCCTCTCCTGCTATGGCATGCAGTCTTGCCAGACAGCGGTACTTTTGGTAGTCACCACACCAGCAATACACCATCTCGCCAACCTCCTTATCCCTCTGATAGTAAAACCCCCATACACCAGAATGGGCATACCATTCTGGCTTCCACCAATTAATCCCGCTAATTGATCCTGGAGATGCGGGGGCTGTGGCCCTCTGCACCCCAGACCCCATATTTATAGGATTCTAACACCATGCCACACTTGGACACAGGGGGTAAGTAGCTGATCAGTAGTCGCTCTATTTTGCTGCCACTGTGATGTTTAATCGCTGCATTGACTCAGTCGGTATTATGTGCCATGTGCTATTATTGCACTTGCTATATTGTAGTCTCTGTAACTGCATCACTATTATTGCATTGCTATAATGACGTGCTACCAAACGGAGCACTCAGACAGTAAAGTGATAATAATTACTATGACAAATTGAAGTCTGATAAAACAAATTGTTTTAAAACTGTTATTGACCAATACCTTGCTCTAGCTAGAGAACCAAACTGGTTGCCTAATCAAGTTCTCAAATTAGTGACTGTTAAACACCCTGTAAGAGCAGCATTCTGCTGCTTGACCAAGATACATAAGGATTTGGTGAACCTTCCTGGAAGACCTATTGTCTCTCAGGTAAATTCCCTCATAGAAACTCTGGTGAAATACATAGACTTTTACACATCTAATCTGGCCAATGCTCTGCCCTCATATGTTAAGGACATAAGGGAAACAATCCATGTGTTGGAAGATGTGGCCAAGGGTGAAGGAAGTGGGCTAGTAATGTAAGATGTAACCTCTCTCTATTCAGACATCCCACATGTTGGAGGTTTGAAATCAATGGAATTTTATTTGAATCAATGCCTGGTTTGGAACCTCACTCTGTGGTGCTCCTACAGTTAGTCAAATTTGTTTTAGAGTTTAACACTTTTGGTTATAAGAATGAATTCTATTTACGGAAGAAGTGCACTGCAATGGGTGTGAATTTTGTACCCAATCATACAAACCTCTTCACGTAAAGTTGGAGTATGTCATCATATGCGGTGAAGAGATCAATCTTGTTCACCACATGATTGATTTGTGGAAACTATGCATTGATGATGTCATAATGATCTGAAGGGAACTGAAGAGGAACTTTTACAGTTGCAGTTTTGGAGAATTAAACCCAATCTGAGGTTCAGTGCAAGTTTCAGTAAATCACAGATTAACTTCTTGGACCTCATTATTCACAAGGATTTGGAGGGTGGGCTTACCACAGATTTATATAGGAAGCCACTGATAGATATACTCTTTTATTGGCTAGCAGCAGTCACCCCAAACACTTAATTTTAGGATACCTAAAGGGCAATTTACTGTATAAGAACAAAGAGAAACTGCAGTAATACTAGTGACTACAATAGGAGGGAAGATAAATTGGAATAGAGACTTAGAGTCAGAGGTTATAACAGGAGACTATTTCAAAAGCAAGAGAGGTTGCAGATGCAATACCGAGAAAAAGATCTCTTAGTGGAAAAAATAGAATAAATGATCACAACCCCAGGTGACCTTCATCTCTACATATAACCCCTACTCCCAAAAATTGCATCAGTTCTTAAAATGCACTGGCACCTAGTTAAGAAAGACCTAGTTTAAAAACTGGATGTAGAGAGCCATAGAATGGCACACCACAGAGATAAAAATATAAGAGACACTATTGTGCACATGGTTCAACCTCAGCAGGATAGATCTAAAACATGGCTACCAAATAGAAAGGATGGTTGTCATAGGTGTGGCAACTGTAAGTTCTGTAATACTGTTAAAGCAGCAAATTGCTTCATTAATCCAGCAACAGGCAGGGAAGTAAAGGTGTATGGTTTAATAACCTGCAGAACAAATGGGGTGATCTGTTCAGTCCAATGTAAATGTGAGTGCTTTTACACAGTAATAGAGATGCAGCAAATTTTAATCTGCTGATAAAGTGAATGCAAAGTGGACACTTCCGTTGGCAGAGCACAACACAAAGTGGGCACTGTAAAGTGCTCACTTCCATTATTATTATTATTTCAAGGTTCATAATACCTTATCGCAAAGTAAGGTGAAGTGACAAGTAATAGGGAGCCCCCACATCACATGTGGCTTACAGTACTGTAAGTCACATGCTTTAGCCAGGCAGGAAGGAAGTGAGTCAGGGAAGCAGTTTCCACTTTCCCTTTGCATTTGTAGAGGGAGAAGGCTTTGTGAGCGAAAGCAGTGTAGAGTCAGTGACTGAAAGTGCTTTATTGTCTTTCTGTGAAGAAAACAACAGCTTTTTAAAAGCTATATCTTCGTTTAGTTTTTGTATTGTGTTTGCGATTGTTTTTTGGTAGTGAATTTTTTATAAGTTTTGTTTTGTGTGTGTGTGCGGGGACTTGTGTGGGAGGGATGGACCCTGAAGAAGGCGTGTCACTGGCCCGTGGGCACGGTCAGAGGGAGGGTGTGGACACGTGGGGGTGGTCGTGTGATGCTGGACTGCTCCCGACTCCTGGGTGTTGCTTCCTCCCAGTGGAAGCAGCAGCAGCAGCACAGTGCCACCGGTGGCTGCTGTGCATCCACCTCCGCCACTACCACCACCACTGGTGGCAGCTGAAGGTCTCCAGCAGCATGCCATCCACCACCTCCACAGCCACAGGAGGTGACCTGGAAACCATAGGTGGTGTGAGGACTGTGTCTGGTCCCCTCCACAGCTCCCCAGTGTAGGAGTTTTGTAACTCTGTTGGGGAGACAGCACAGTCGTGGTGTCATCTGTGTGGTGTGCTGGTGTGCCGTGGACCCCAGGGGACACATTTGGGGACTGGTGGTCAGTGCACCCATGTTCAACCACCACAAGTTGGAGTGGCAGGCTGCCACGGAAGGGCCAGACATCCACCTGCTGGTCCTTCTGTGGCAGTGGCGAGGTGCTGCTGAGGTTGAAATTGTGCTCACTGCAGCAGGAGGAGGGCCAGTAGCAGCTGCACCACCACCACTGCCACCACAGCCACCAGCCCCACCCTGTCCACCACCACCACTACCTGGATTTCCACCTGCAGTGGACCCCACCACAATCCCTGCAACAGAGGCCGACATCACCCTGGTGTGAGCGGGCCCTGCAGGAGAACAATTAGAGGGTCAGTGATTGCAGCAGCAGGTCAACGCAATACAAGAACAGCAGCAGCAAATACTGACAATGCTGCACCTGCTGCTGGATCACCTCGGCATCCCACAGCCACATTAAGGGATTGTTTTCTGGCCCCAACACCCCACTACTGTGTTGTACTGTTTTTGTGATTTTTTCTTTGTTGTTGTTTTATAATACACATTTTTCTTCCAGGGAATCTTTCTTGCTCCACATAGTACAATACATTTCTGTGAAAACTGCCCATAATTTCATTACAGTGTGTCATGGACAGAGGAATTCCATTCTGAAAAGCTGCCCACATTCTGCCCGCCTTCTCAGCAATGTTAGGACATGATGCCAGGGAAAGCACGGTGCATGCTCCATTACAGTGAATGTCCGCAGCTTTCTGAATGTTTCATGTTATAATGGTCAGTTAGTGGTGAAACATGGGCTCAGCTTCCAGTAAAAAGAACCTTGTTAGTGGAAACGCTCCTACTTTTCACCACAAAGTGAATCTTATAACATAATGAAACATTGCAAAGACATAGACAGAGGGATCTTTAGACTAAAGCAGGGAGGCATCACCAGAGGGCATGGTTTGAAGTTGGAAGGTGGAAGGGTGAGGGGAAAAGAGGAGGAGTTTTTCACTGAGAGGGTGGTGGACCCTTGGAATGCTCTGCCTGGTGAGCTGGTTCAGAGATCCACAGTGGAGAGCTTTAAGAGAGGGTGGGACAGACACAGAAAGTGGATGTATCAGATGATGCCTGTCCGGGGGTGGGGATGGATGATAGGGGTTTCTGGAGCACAAGGGATGGGAGGGTCTCGCACCCAACTAAGGATCTAGGTTCGAGCAGACTTGATAGACCATAAGGCCTAATCTGCTGGCAAATAGTATGTTAGTATGTTAGTATGTTAGAGTAGAGGCTGTTCAGAGGAGGGCAACCAAAATGATGCAGGGTCTGCACCAGAAGACATATGAGGAGAGACTAAGCAGCTTAATATGTACACCCTTGAGGAAAGGAGGGAGCAGGGGACATGTTAGAAACATTCAAGTATCTCAAAGGAATTAGCAAAGTACAAGAGGGTAGTATCTTTCAGAAGAAGAGATGTCAAGAACAAGGGGGCACAATCTGAAGATAGAGGGGATGGCTCAGAGGTAATGTTAGAAAGTATTTTTTTCACAGAGAGGGTTGTGGATGCACGGAACAGCCTTCCTGAGGAGGTTGTGGAGTCAGGAACAGTAGGAGAATTCAAGAATGCATGGGACAGGCATAAGGCAATTCTAGTGGAGGTAGGAGGAAGTAAGCTGTTGATTAACTACCTGTAGAATCAGCAGCTTATCCATCAGGTAGGAAATGGGCAGACTAGGTGGACCAAGCAGTCCTTATCTGCCATCAAATTCTATGTTTCTATGTAACTAATTGCTATTTGTCCCTCCCTGGTTCTCAATCTCAAGTCAAGTTACATTTCAAACCCATCATCTTGTCAACTAACACAACCTGTGTGCAATATGTGCTGCAGTCTTTCAAAACAATGAAATGGATGAAAAAAAATCTTCATACTTACAAGTGGATTTCACATGGATATTCCATAGGTTCCTCTCTATGGTACAGCTACAGTACCATTTCCACCAAGTTTTAGCGATGGAGACTTTTTTAACCTGTAAAAAAAAAAGAAGTGTACAGTATGTGTTTTACCATTATGCTCTGAAAGGCTACAGAAAAGAAAACATACAACTAAAGGAAGTGAAACAGCATAACAAACATGAGTACACATACTCACTTTATGGTTTAAATATTAAGAAGTGTTGTGTCTGTGGCTGATGGATGTGGTGGTCCGGACAGACTCATGCTCAGTGGTGGCAGTGGCTAACATCAGTCCGGTGGTGGTGGTCTGGGGTCAGACAAACTCACGCTCAGTGGAGGCAGTGGCTAACATCAGTCCCAGTGGTGGTGGTCCAGGGTTCAGACACACTCATGCTCAATGGTGGCAGTGGCTGACATCAGTCCCAGTGGTGGTGGTCCAGGGTCAGACAGACTCATGCTCAGTGGTGGCAATGGCTAACATCAGTCCTGGTGGTGGTGGTCCGGGGCCAGACAGACTGATGCTCAGTGGTGGCAGTGGCTAACATCAGTCCCAGTGATGGTGGTCTGAGGTCAGACAGACTCATGCTCAGTGGTGGCAGTGGCTAACATCAGTCCTGGTGGTGGTGGTCCAGGGTCAGACAGACTCATAGTGGCAGTGGCTAACATCAGTCCGGTGGTGGTGGTGGTCAGGGGTCAGACAGACTCATGCTCAGTGGTGGCAGTGGCTAACATCAGTCCCAGTGGTAGTGGTCCAGGGTCAGACACACTCATGCTCAATGGTGGCAGTGGCTGACATCACTCCGGTGGTGGTGGTCCAGCGGTCAGACACACTCATGCTCAATGGTGGCAGTGGCTGACATCAGTCCCGTGGTGGTGGTCCAGGTGTCAAACAGACTCATGCTCAGTGATGGCAATGGCTAACATCAGTCCGGTGGTGGTGGTCTGGGGCCAGACAGACTCATGCTCAGTGGTGGCAATGGCCAACATCAGTCCCAGTGATGGTGGTCTGAGGGTCAGACAGACTCATGCTTAGTGGTGGCAGTGGCTAACATCAGTCCCTGTGGTGGTGGTCCGGGGTCAGACAGACTCCCAGTGGCAGTGGCTAACATCAGTCCGGTGGTGGTGGTGGTCAGGGGTCAGACAGACTCATGCTCAGTGGTGGCAGTGGCTAACATCAGTCCCGGTGGTGGTGGTCCAGGGGTCAGACAGACTCATAGTGGCAGTGGCTAACATCAGTCCCAGTGGTGGTGGTGGTGGTCAGGGGTCAGACAGACTCATGCTCAATGGTGGCAGTGGCTGACATCAGTCCTGGTGGTGGTGGTCCAGGGTCAGACAGACTCATGCTCAATGGTGGCAGTGGCTGACATCAGTCCTGGTGGTGGTGGTCCGGGGCCATACAGACTCATGCTCAGTGGTGGCAGTGGCTAACATCAGTCCAAGTGATGGTGGTCTGAGGGTCAGACAGATTCATGCTCAGAGGTGGCAGTGGCTAACATCAGTCCTGGTAAGGGTGGTCCAGGGGTCAGACAGACTCATAGTGGCAGTGGCTAGCATCAGTCCCAGTGGTGGTGGTGGTCAGGGATCAGACAGACTCATGCTCACATCACAAACAACCCCGGCACCTGCACCCAGTGTGCAGTTATACACAAATATGAACTCCCTGCTGTTTTGCCACTTGTCCACATATCCATACTTAAATGGATGAATGGAGAGGATGAATGTTGAAGGGCATGTCTTACTAAGTCGGACACTGTCGCGGAACAACTCGGGACAACCGCGGGTAGAAAAGTATGTCCTGCATGGGAATTCCATTTGGACAGGTATATGCAGCAAACCATTGGAACCCAGAATTCTCCACAAAGGAGAAGGGCAAAAGATCAATTGCCAGCATTTCCACTACAGCAGCATTTAGTTCACATGACACTGTATGATTGAAAGTACTTCAGCTTATGCACAAAACAACTCTGTAACGTGGGCTGACTTAAACGCTTTACATTGGGTGTGATCACAAATGGTCGTGCTTTGTGATGAATGGCATTGGCAGGGGTGCAATGTGGACGTTTGATGAAGACGGTTGCACAGGTGATGATGACAAACCCAGAAATACAGTTATTTTGTCAGATTTGCCAACGGGGTTGATGTACCACTTGCACTAGACATACTGCATTCACCACCACCACCACCACACAAAACTGCTACTCTACCAGCACTGGACAACATTTCAAAGTCATTATGGTCCTTCACCTCATCGTGCCTGTAGTAATCCTCAGCTCAGTACCTCAGTACTGCACATGTTTAATTTACTGCTGGACTTAACAGTCATGGATGGGGATAACATGCTCTGATATAGTTGCCGGTGATGAGGGTGAATGCCCCACTGTGGTATTAGCTGCCAGCTTGTGCTGGGTCCACAGTGCCAAGTGCTCCATTCATAAGATGCGTATGCTGTCCTGTGCCCAGATGGCTCCCCTTTACCGTGGACTCACACGACATGGCAAACCTGGCAGATTGCAACTGACTCATCATTTGCATCTTGAAGAAAAAATCCCAAACTAGAGATTGTGATGCTCTGCTTTTAACATGTCCATGATGTGGCTTATTTAAATCCATTATTTTAAGCACTGAAGTGGGGGCACGTGATGTTTGGCGTACTGCACACCTGGACTGCAACTGACCACCACGACTACCTATCATATTTATTACTGGGTCATCTTCATCAACTAAAACCAGTAAATCACAAGTTTTTATTTACGGGGATTCCTGCAAACAGACTCAGACACAGCCACTTTGAAATTATTTTTCTCCAGTTCCCAACTGGGGTCAATTACATCATCATCATATTCATCAGCGTCACACATCCACATCTTCTGCTTGGATGCTAGCATGGACTGCATGTTGCAACAACAGCAACATCATCGTCATCATCATATTCATCATCAGCATCTACACCACCATCACCTGATATTTTTCACCACACTGTGAGTCACTGCATGGAAAATGCGTGACATTAACTGCCACGTGGATGGAATATGACATTGTATGCTATCGTTGACATGATTATCGGAATCCTCAGGTTCAGTTACTGAAAAGTATGACATCATCTATGCTGCCACTCACGTGCACTGCTTCACACTCAATATTTTTGGATACGGTACACTGGTGGAATTCAAACTTGACGCACCAATACTAATACTACCACCACCACTAACACCGGTAACACTAACACCACCTTCTGGGAAAACATCAAAACATCATCTCTTTAACTATGAGGTGAAGCTACTGATTAGGCTGTAAAAACATTGCAGGAGAATACCTTTCCTCACATCAGCAATGCACTTCGTGCCTGGGTACTACCATGCCCATGGACAATCTTATGCCAGCATTGCCATGACAAGAAACAGCTTTGCTTGCATGTCTCTTTGCAGGCATTTTGGGGATCAACCACAATATTATAAGCAAATTTATATTTTGATACAGTCACACTCTGATTGGGGGATGCAGGATGTGAAGACAAAAAACAACGGTGGCTTCAACAACAGATAGAGACGGTCACACAAATTCACAAGTGAAAACACCTTCAGTAAGTAGTGGTGCTGAGGTCATAAACAATCCAATCTGGTAAAAATTCCTTTGCTGGTGGGGGAGGGAGCACTGACTGTAGATTTTACGCAGTACAAGCAGCAAAACAAAGAACAGATACCACAATCGCAGTACAAAATCAGGCAGCTGCAGTGGATAGCACTATTTCTCCAACTTAAATCTACCTACCCCACAGATATGCCTCCCCAAAGCACACTTTCACAGTCTTTCACTACATACAGTCAGTGTTGTACATTAACATTCAAAATCCACACAAAAACAAAAATGCTTGATGATATGAGCACAGGAGGGTTTCCTACAATCGATGAACTACAGTTTGAGGCCCCCCAAAAAATGCAACAATGCTTTTTAACAGCTTTAGAAGGTTTCAAACACAGACATCTCTCAGGGCACACTGTCTCCTACTCCTTCCTACACATACTACCCTGAACTGAGGTTGTGCAGATCAATATAGAGCCCATGTGACCTGAAATCCCATGAATCACTGCAAAATTTGCATTCGGAGCTCAAAACAAGGCAAAGTGAGGTGAAGTGCATTGTTCTCCAATGCACTCGCCTTGCTATTTAATTGAGTAGTGGTCTGGGAAGGTGAAGTTACACAAAGTCATTGTTTCCAATGGACTTGCGCGACCACAACGCCGGGCACTCCACTTCACGCTATGAGCATCGTGAATCCACCTTTGCTCGCAATCACTTTGTGGAGCATATAAGCCCACTTCACCCACCACTATACTGGAAAAACTATGATAAATTTCAAAACTAGAATTGGGGAACATTTCTCTATGTACCAGGTGCCATAGATAGGGGGACAGCACAAATGCTTTGGCTGTTCACATTTGGAAATCAAGGGATAAAGCAAACCATGAATTTACATTTATGGGGTTGAGAAACAGTTCAATTTGAAAAGAGGGCACATATGACAAGGTTCTGCTTAAAAGGAAACTGTACTGGATTTTCTCCTACAAGCGAATTAGAATGGTGGATTAAATGATAGAATTGAAATCAAGCCAATTCTTGAAAAATAATGGTCTCCTTAGATGGAGGAGCTTTGGAATACAGGCTTTGAAATAGGTATCAGGAGTGTGGCTTTCTGGTGTGGGGGCTCTGCCTTTGATATTGAAAGATAAAGAACAGTTATGTTTATGTATAAAATTGGAGTGAGCAAATAACTCACTGCATAAAAATTGTATTCTCACTGCAGTGGAATAAATCCATTTCTTTCACTGTGGTGACAACATCAAACCACAAAACAGCACAAAAACACAGTCCTCTTGTACAAATCAGATACATTATAGCCAGTGGTGGAATAAACTATTTATGTGACTGACCTCGGCTACCATCACTCATGGCTCCACTACGCTCTGCCACTCGTGAGGATATCTGAGGTCACTCTCCACTCATTCACATAAATAGTGTATTCCACCACCGCCTAATGTATCCCTTTATATTGTCTATATATTATTGTTCACCTATTATGTGTTTTTTTCTCTTACAGAATTGCACCAGTGACTTTCCCATGGGTAGTTTTGAGTTCACTTTAGCTGAATTGAATATGAAGAATCATTGTTGTGATGCTTTTCTTGGACAATATAAGCAGCATGTTTTTTTTATTCATTCTTTGCTGCCATAGTATTTTAAATTACTACGTTGTATCCCTGGTGCACCGATGGCTTTTTGCTTATCTGTAGCACAGTGCCTTTTGTACTTTGTTATATGTATTTGCTTTATATAATTTTTATGTATTGACGAGTGTTGAGAACTACACTCCTTGCAGTGGTGATTTAATTGTACACTGTCACTTTCAATGGGCTGTTTAAATGGGATATATGTATAGAGGTCTGTTATCCTTTGAATAAGCACTATTTGTGTGTGAAACACATTTGGAGACAGTATCCCTGTGGTGGGGCAGGAAGGGTTTGATGTGGAATGTGGAACAGTGAATTTATGGAAGAAACTTGTAAACAAGTGCCTCAATAAAGAATATTTTATACTGAAAATCCTTCTTGGTTCATTGTCCATACTTTCCAGTGAGCAACATTAATGGGAACATCCCTCAGGTAGTGTCAGTTCTTGCTGAAAAACTCTGCATTTGACTTTGACCTATGCACTATGATTCACTGACTGCAGTCTGACACCTTGTTCTGTGATTGAAAACAAATAACTAGCTGCCTATTTAGGGAATATTACATGCATGGCACATGTCTTTCATTTCGATTTCTGATAAACAGACCTCTTGTAATGACAGAAGTTTGATTTTTTCTTTTCTTTGCTTATGTGTAAGTAATGTATGAAGGAATGTAAGTACATTTGTATGATAAGAAATACCTAAACATTATTGTACTTCAAGTAAAATTTTCTTTCATTGAATTCATCTACTCTTCATTGATAAGTGCAATGAGATCTTTGCACACAGTTTGACAGTGACCAGAAATGGAGAGAAGGGACCATGGTTTACTATCAGATGTGAAGGCTAGAACCTCAGTTGTGCAGCACCCACCTGATACTGCACTACAGTGTCAGTTATAGGTATTACCCCAAATACCTTGTGTGGGATACCTTTCAGGTACTTAAAGGTCATAATTATGTCCCCTCATACCCTTCTGTCCTCTAGCAAGTAAACATTTAGGTTCTATTGCCTTTCCTCATATGAGAGACCATGCTGTCCATGATTCATCATTGTAGCCCTTCTCTCTACTGCCTCCTGTTGGTGTATGCCTTTTTAGGTAGGCACTCCAGTACTGCACACAGTACTCCAGGTAGGTGCACCATAGATCAGTGCAACAGTAGTATAACCTCTTTCTTTCTTCTGGTAAACATCCTAGTCATGCAGACGGGATTGAGGAAAAGGTCTGCCTGTTCATGGATGACACTAAATTCTGTAACAATATAGACATTCGGGGTGGTGGGAAAAAGAGAGGATCTGAAAAGGTTAGAGGAGTGGTCAAGGGATGGCAACTAGGCTTCAATGCAAAAAGTGCAAAATCATGCATTTGGGCTATAGAAACCCTGGGAGACGTGACAAAATGGGAGAAGGTGCATTGATAACCACCAAACAGGAAAGAGATATCGTATCTGATGACCTAAAGGTGGCTAGGCAGTATGACAAGGCAGTCAGGAGAGCTAGTGGGATGCTGGGTGCATGAGGAAGGGATCAACAGCAGAATGAGGAGGTGGTGTTACCCCTGTATAAATCATTGGTGAGACCTAACCTGAGTATTATAACCAGTTCTGGAGACCTCAGGCAGGATTTTCAAAGTGTGATGCAAGCTGTGACAATGAGCACCAGGGACCCAACAAACAATTCTCTATCAGGTAGGGTCTCACTGCAAAGTCCTTCAGCTTGTGGTAAAGTTGCCCATGTGCCAAAGAGACTGTGCACCCGAGAGGTTTGCCACAAGCTGCAAGAAAAGTGTGCTGCAAATATAAAGCACTCCCTGTTGGCTACTGGACCCACAGCCCTGATCCCCATTTCATAAAAGTAATCACAGCCCTTGTGGTCTAGAAGAACCCCTCCCTATCCCTATTCTGCCAGTATAATATGTAACTATCGCTGGTGGTCCAGTGGAACCACCAACCCTCCACACCCCAGAAAGCAGTGCCCCATCACTCCTTCCTCATACTCCGAGCCAGTGACTGGTACAGCCTCCACTCTCCACTATGGCAGGTTGTTGACTGAGCTGTCAATGAGCACATACTGTAACAGCTGTAAAGTACACTCTCATTGACAGTTCCGTTAGTGGCCAGCCATGGTGGAGAGCAGAAGCTGTGCCAGCCTCTGGCTCAGGATGGATGGGATGGCGGGAATGGTGTGTTGCAGCACTGCCTACAGAGGTGGGCGTGAGGGATTCACTGGACTACCAGGGACAGTTACATGTTATACAGGCAGAATGGGATAGGAATGGGGTATCCTAAACCACCAAGGAAAGTTATCCTATAACATTGGCAGATTGGGAATGGGAATGGGTCCATTAGACAGACCAACAAGAAAAGTTATATTTTAATATGGGCAGATAGGTGATGAGTGTGGGATCTGCTAGACCACCAGGGTTGTGACTGCTTTTCTTAAAAGGAGATCAGGGCTGGGGGGTAGCACAAGCCATGAGGACTGCTGTATATTTTATGGTACAGGTGCAGGCAGCACAAATTCTCAAATCCTCCCACAGGACACTGCCTCTACATAACCTTAGATCTGGCTGGTCTAAGGTCACTTAACATATGCCCTCTGTGAGGGTTTTCTGAATCCTGAAGTAGGATATGGCAGCTTGCATCTGCTGCAAGCCCTAGCACCATGCCACAGCCCATTATGTGCCACAAGGCTGTGTTTGGAAAATTGTTCTTTGCACATCTTTGGTGCAAGCCCAACCATACCATTCCTTTTGGCACAAGCCCCTTGGGCCATTCAGGGGCTTTGAAAATCCTGCCCTTTATCTCTAGAAAGACATACAAAGAGTGGAGGTGATCCAGAGGAGGGCAGCCAGAATGGTGCAGGGTCTGCATTAAAAGCCCTATGTGGAAAGACTGAAGGACTTTAATATGTATACTCTGGATGAAAAGAGGAAGAGGGTGATATGACAGAAACTTTCAAATACCACACAGGTATAAGTAAGGTTCAAGAGGAAAGCATCTTTCAGAAAATGATGCTCAAGGACAAGGGGTTATGCTATGAAGCTGGAGGAGGGTAGACTCAGGGTAGATGTGAGGAAGTACATCTTCATGGAGAGGTGTTGGATGCCTGAACAGCCACCCAGCAGAAGTGGTGCAAAATACTGTAATGGGGTTCAAGAAAAGCATGGAATAGTCATAAGGGAAACTTAGTGATAAGGGTAGATAAGCTGGAGATCAAGTAGGGTCTGCACTGATACAGTTGGTAGGGAAAACAGGCAGCCTAGGTGGGCCAAGTGGTCCTAATTTGCCATCAGCTTCAATGTTTCTGTAAACCAGCATACTGTTCATACTAGCTACTGCCTTTCTGCATTGCATAATTTCTTTAGATTACTTGTGAAACTATTTCCATATAGTTATGATGGAAGCGTTGTTGTGGATGGAAATCCATCCTTCCAACAACGTTGTTGTACTACAGTAGCTACATCATCACAGCTGTTGTGCTGCACTAGCTACGTAGCTACTACAGCACAACACTTTGAATGTCTGTGTGCATGTGCAGTGAGTGAACCTCAAGTTTTGGCAAATGGCCATGGCAGTGAAAGCGACCCAGAACAGAGCGGCGCTGAAAGGGCTAAAGTAATGGAAAACTCCACTTTATGATTGACCATACAATGTAAAAGACAGTGTATGATGAATCATACACAACAAAAGTGTTTACTCTCAAGTTTCCATGGAAATGAGACCTCTCAGCTGCGCTCTCAAGGTCTCCTGTTACCACAGAAACCTTTAGAACAAAAACATCCTTGTTGTGTATGATTGATAATACACTATCCTCTATGTCCTTCTCACCCCCAGTCTGTATTCGACCCTTGTGTTCTTGCATTCTGTATGCATGACACTGCTGTTTTCTGCATTGAACACCAGCTACCATATTTAAGTCACTCTCTAACTTTTCCAGGTCTGCTTTCAGATCCCTGATATGCTCCTATGTGTACACTGGTTCCACCAAACCGCAGTGACAGAAAGTTTGCTGACATCCCTAGAGTAACACAATGCCACTGACATCCCCGACACCACCACATCCTGACACCAACTGGGAAACACACCATCACTGACTCAACATCAATGTGGGGTGGGGCTGCACCAACCCATTTAAGATATCTAACTCCATGTAACAAAGACAGTGGAGAAACAGCCAGTCCTGCTGCCCCTACACCAGTCACCACAACATGTTGTCAGCAGAGAATACATCTCACCACTATTATGTTCGATGCTCCTGTGTCACTGTAGGGGAGTAACTGTTAAAGTTTCACTGTAACAATGGTATATGGTGTACACCTCCCACAATGCTTGGTGTCATCTGCAAAGAGACAGATTTTACCATTAATGCTGTCCCCAATGTCATTTACAGACACATTGAACAGTATAGGTCTAAGAACAGACCCTGTGGAACTCCGTTAGTAACCTCTCAACCATGATAGCATCCCTCAACACCATCCTTTAGATCCTCACACACCATCTTTACACCCACTTGGTTAATTTTTACCTGCAATCAGGTCTTCCAACTTTTGATCAACTTTATATGGGAAGTAAGTCAAAGATCTTACTTGACATCTTACTCATTTCACCCCAGCTTAAAACACCCAACTATTTTCTTGATACCATCTCTTCTGATAGGCTGTTCAACCCTGTAACTACTTTCTGTAAAGAAGTGCTTCCTGGACCTCTTCCTGGATCTTACTTCTGACAGCTTACAACTCTTTCATCTTGTGTTTCTTTTCACCCTGAAACCAAAATGATTCCCAAGGTTGACCATGTCAATACCCTTGAGGTACTTAAAGGTCTCAATCATGTCCCTCATTTCTTTCTCTCCTGACTGGTTACATCTTTAGGTATGCCAGTCTCTGTTCTTACAAGAGCCCTTGCTAGCCCAGAATAATCTGTGTAGCTCTTCTTTGAACTTCCTCTCTGAGGCTGATGTCCTTTTGAAGTAAGGACTCAGAGTTGGGCACAGTTCTCAGGTGTGTACATCATTGACCTATATAGTGCCAGTATTACCCTTTTATCCTACTGGTAAAGCCTCTACCTATGCAACCCAGCATTCTATTTGCCCTTGTCTTTCCCTTGACACATTCTGCTGAAGGTTTCAGACTGCTTGAAATTGTATCCATATGCCTTTCTCATCCTCAAACACTGTGACCCTCATGCCTCTAAATCTGTACTCAGCCTAGGGTTCTTGCTCCCCATGTGCATGACCTTGCACTTTTACATTATTTCCCATTTGCAAGATTCATGACCATCTTTCTAAATTTGCCAGGTTCTCCTTCAGCTCTCTGACCCTCTCCTTTTTTCCACTGTCCCACATAGCTTGGTGTTGTCTACAAAGAGTTATACTTTTCCTTTTATGCTGTTCCTATGTTGGTTATGAATACACTGAACAGCACCAGACCAAACACTGACCCTGTGGACA
Source organism: Neoceratodus forsteri (assembly GCA_016271365.2). Lineage (NCBI taxonomy): Eukaryota > Metazoa > Chordata > Ceratodontiformes > Ceratodontidae > Neoceratodus > Neoceratodus forsteri. Next base: position 795,403,838 of record CM028131.1, read on the forward strand.
CCACTGGTGACTCTTCTTATTACTGGGTAGTCCCCAACCACCACCATTTCTGGTGTTCACTCCCATCCAATTTACAACCCACATCATCAACTTGTCCCACCCTCAGGTCCTCCAATTTCTTGATCAATCTCTTTGTAGTGGACTGAGACAAAGGCAATGCTGAAGTCCAGGTTAAGAATGTTGACAGACTTGCCCCTATTCACTGACCTTGTAACCCAGTCAAAGTAATCAGTCAAGTTTGTTTGTATGACCCAACATAACCCCATGCTGCCTGACATTCTGGAGTCCATTTACATCAAGGCACTTGTCAACCTTTCCTTGAGAATAGTCTCCATCGGCTTTCTGACTATCAAAGTCAAGCTGACAGGAGCACTACATCTGAAGTCTCCTCTGTCTTGCACCACCACTCCCGTGTCCAGGAGCTGTTGAACAGGGCCAGCCAAAGGGGATGCCAGAATGTTTGCCAGTCCCCTCAGTGCCCTAGGGTCATATCATCCACCCAAGGAGATATGTCAACTTAAGAGCCCTTAACCCTTGTGGACCCTTTCCACTGAAATTCCTCCTACCACATTTTCACTCCTTCCCCATCCCTAGCTTCCCCTTTTCCTTTGCGAGTTCTGGAGCAGAAGTACTGTATTCATTCACTACTTCCGCCTTTTCTCTGTTGTCCTCCACCACACAGGCCCTTTATCAGCTTTCAGTACCTTCATTGTCCATTTTTCTCAGATGTAATGAAAGAAGATCCTGTCACTTTCCTTGATCCCTGTGCAATCCTCAACTCTATCTCTGCTTTGGCCTTCCTTCCTCTCTGCTAGCTGTTTTTAGCTTTTCCAACCTACTTTGTCCATCTCTGAAATGGAATCCTATATTGAATTTGGAAATGGTGTTACAAAAGGAGGCAGTCTGAGAAAATCAGAGGGATGAGAACAGGACAATGAGGTATGATGCTCGAAAAATAGGCTACGCAAGTGGAAAAGAATGAGAGACTAAAGAGAAAGGAGAAGAATCAGATCAGATGTGTTACGTACTGAAGTTCAGGTTTTAGATGATTGAGTAGAGTATCTGGATCAGTAACAGTAAATGCAGCACCAAGTCTCTGGGAATGAATAGTGAGAGGAATGTAGATAAGAGAAAAATAGTCATTTATCAAATGATGGAGTGTAGTCTCTGTGCTGAGCCAAAAGTAGAAGCCAGAATAAAAAGAGTACAAAAGAATTTTTACAGGAAATGTCTTATTGAGAATTGCACTACAAGAAATAAATGTCTGAGATGAACAAATAACTGTGGGAGAACACATCTCATGGGAAGGCTTCGTAGAAAGGTTATGCAGGCACCAGTTTAAGGGTATATAAGAAGGCTCTTCTGATGATACAGAGGCAACCAGTGGTAATTCTTTCAGTACCAGAAAAATTTGGAAATTTTAAACTGAAATTTTCAAGGGGGCATAGCCTATTCCTTCATTTAGAAAATACAAGGAAAAACTATTGGCACACTAAATCCATTGGGTGCCCTTTTTATTTTATAGCTGCATGGCCAGAGACATGGAGACTTATTGCTATTACATAATAGAAGAAGGGCTGTGGAGCACGTAACAGCATAACTAGACTGTGTCCTTGCACAATGAAGCTGAAGTAAATGCAGTCTTTTCATTCACCCCAGTGCTGTTCCTTTCTCTATCCCCCTCCCCACAGCTGTTACACTATTTTTCTTGCACTGTGCTCACTTCCAAAACACAGTACTCCCATTAACAGTGAAAAGCTGGCAGTTAAAAACTCATTGTGTTACAGGTTTGCTAGTTTTATTACAATCTTATGCAGAGCCCATCAGTGTGTTGCTAAGTAACACACTGAACAAGCTGACTCCATAAGCAGTGGAAAGCTGATTTTCTTTCAATGGCACTCTGTTCTCTCCCCTCTTCCAGTAACAGAGCTGCTCAGAGGCACTCTGTCCCACATTCCACTCTTTTCTCTCATGTTCAGCATCCAGGTCTCAGTGTTTCAGCTTGATTCAGTATAACAGATCTGTGCCTTTAAAACCTGATTCTTGCCACAACCCACACTTTTCTTTCTTTCCCTCAGAAAAGAATCACTACTGCTATTGCTACAGATTCTCCTAAAAAGCAAAGAACTCTGCAGACTGTTTGCGGTAGCTTGATATTTACACACACACACACACACACACACACACACACCTCTTACTTCAGTACCAGGCACACACAAACTTTCTGCAGTACCAAGCGGCTCAACTCAGATAGCGAGCTCCTATGTCATAGTAAAGGCACTTCCCTGATGTAACTCGAGCAGTAGAAGCTAGCTGTTTTTCCTGGATTACCATTCCCACCCCACACATGGGAGTCACAGTCTTTATAGGGAAACTGACAAAGGAGTTTAGTCACACTCTGGAACATAAAACAGGACAAAAGTGCCAAATGCATGTTTTAATCCACCTTGGAAGAAGTCTGTAAGACCCCAGCGCTTTGACCAGCAAAGTTCTTCCTCGGGAGTGTCACTTATTACAAGCTGGATAAAAATGTGCATTTGACAATTTTGTCCTGTTTTTGCTCCACGAGGTGACTAACTCCTTTGTCTGATTATTGGCTAGATGCCAATAGTCACACCACCGACCTCTGTCCTAGAGTGCACCTTCGCTACTCACACTTTAAAGGAAACTGTCCACTTTTGTCTGACTTTAGTTCCTCATATTAAAAAAGTAGACTGACGCAAGTAAAACATATGTATAAGCAGGATTTCTGATAAGAGGGAGTCAAGCCTTACATAGATTACATAGAAACTATCGGCAGATAAGAACCATTGGCCCACCTAGTCTAGTCTGCCCATTTTACCTACTACTGTAATATCACAGACCCTACTAGGTCTTTGGCTTTACCCCCAACCATTCCAAACTAATAAGATTCCATTATGCCTATCCTGTGTGTTCTTGAATCCTGTTACAGTTTTGCTTCAACCACTTCTGCTGAGAGGCTGTTCCAGGCACCCACCACTCTTTCTGTGAAGAAGTACTTTCCAGCATTTCTCTAAATCTACCCCACTCTAGTTTCCTGGCATGACCCCTTGTTCTAGAGCATCTTTTTTCTGAAAAATGCTTTCCTCTTGTACCCTATTTCTACCAGTGAGGTATTTGAAAGTCTCTATCATATCCCTCTTTCCCTCCTTTCCGGAGGTATACCTATTGAGGTCCTTTAGCTTCTTCTGATAGGGCTTTTGATGCAGGCCCAGCACCATATGATTTGCTCTCCTCTGGACAGGCTCTATTCTGTCCATGTCCTTTTGGAGATGTTGTTTCAGAACTTTGCACAGTACTCAGGTGAGTTCTCACCAAAGTTTTACATAATGGAATAACTACCTCCCTCTTTCTGCAGGTGATACCCCTCCTTATACACCCTACCATCCCACTAACTCCCCTGCTGCCTTGTCACGCTGTCTGACCACCTTTTGGTCATCAGAAATGATTACCCCCAATTCTCTTTCCTGCTTGGTGGTTATCAGTACAACTCCTCCCATCTTGTACTCACCGGGTTTCTGTGCCCTAAGTGCATGACCTTGCACTTCTTCACAGTAAATCTTAATTGCCATCCTTCTGACCACTCCTCAAGCTTTCTTAGATCTCTATTCATTTGTTCTATCCCTTCCTCAAGCCTCTGTCCAATTGCAGATCTTTGTGTCATCTGCAAAAGGAGTACCTTCCCTTCTTGCCCCTCTGCAATGTCACTAATACAGACATTAAAGAGGATACTGATCTGTTCACTAATACTGTATGTTCTGCAGTCTGCTACAGAAAGAACTGGCTCCCTATTATCAGAAACCCTGCTTATACATATCTTTTTATACGTCACAGATGTGAAAAAAAACAACACAAGAAACGTCCCCTGTGGCAACACTGCTAATTGATACCATCTGGCGCAGAAACTCGGAGTTTCTCTGGTTTTAATGGTCAACTGACCAAACAGCCTGCTAATGTACTGTATTAATATAATCAAAATCATAAACAGAAGTTTGGCTTTTGAAATAATATATTTATTTTGCATTGGGCTGGCAGTATAACATAGAGTTAGAGGAGCGAGGTGTGAACAAGCTTGATACATCAGTAGACCAGACCTGAGTTTGATTCTCACAACCTCCACTTACATACTCTGGCGACTCTGAGCAAGTCACTTAACTGCCCAGTGTTCCAGGTTACCTCTGAAAACAGGCACTTGTGCCTAGTGGGCCTTATCCGGTTACCAAAAGACTAAAAAAAAATTGTGATTGTGCAGTATTTGTGGTCAATGTGTCAGTGCAAAACCAACACTGGTGCTGACTGTGCTCCAGAGTTCTGTATCAGGGGCTATTGCATTTCACACTGCAGGTAGATGTAGGATTCACTGAAAATTAGATATTGCTACTCATTTGAGCTGTCCTGGGTAAATGTATTTGCAAACAACATTTGGATGCTGTCCATGATGCCAGCACCTCACCAGCTCCATAATTCCATGCTGACATCATAAATTCCCATCTTCTACTGAAGCGACAAATTGTTTTAATAACTACCTTCGCCATAAGCAAGATCCTTCTGAAAAAAAATACTGCATCTCACCTGGTCATTATTGGGAAATACACTGTAACTAGAGTTGTGTAGAACCTACTTTCTGAAAACTGAGCTGCTCTGAATGCATGTGGCTGTTTCAGAACACACTCCCAACCTTGCCAGCTCAGCTCAGATCCCAGCTCAATTTGACTTTTGTTTTACCTCTCTGTCTGCATGCCTGTCATGTGAAAGGCTTAGGATGCATGAGGAGAGATCATAGGGGTATAGAGTGGCATGCATATCATGGCGCTAGCACTAATGGGTGGGAATAATGCACCAAAGGTGAGTATCCTGCCTGCAGAGCTCTGCACCCATGGATGGATGTGCAATGGCTATATTCACAGACACCAGCCACCACTTGGCTCCCATCCGCAGCCCCACCCCCAGTCATGCAGGATTCAAGAAGGACTGTTTTCATGTACTGGGCATTCATTCAGTAGGATGCCCAGACTGGTCTGCTACTGGATCCCTTGCACCCATTGGGTGCCAAAGAAAGAAGAGGATGTGATGTGCACAGCCAGCACAGGGAAGGTGGGTGCCTGGCTGGCTGATTTGGCCCTCATTGTAGTCCCCATGGGCGGGGTTCATGTTGGATGGTCTGTTGTGCCCCGACATCTTTGCTGTGGCTGGCAGTGGCATCCTGGGGGCATGTATGCCTTACAGCTGGGTGTTAGTCAGCATAGTGTGTGCCCCATGACCACCACTCTGCACCTTTGTGAATGCCATGAAGTGCCAGCATGCCTATGACATACCCTCACTCACCCAAGCATGTTGCTGTCTGGGTGACTGGGGATCTGGCACATAACTGCTATGAATCCTGTCTGTGAATGACATGCGGGGTGCATGGGACCCTGCTCCATGGCATTCGGATGTAATGATGCCCACGCCTGGTTTCCATGGCACTTTGGCATCATGCATAGAACCCATATGAGCAAATCACAAAACCAGAGAATTCACAGTTGCATGGTTCTGATTTCAGTGCCATTCTATCACAGTCAATAGAGGTGAAGGAGTACATTTTGCAGTGGCATTCTGATGTTGGCTCATTCAGCAGTGCCACTCAGTGCTCACAACAGACAAAAGCAGAAAGGAGGATGGAGTAGGGAATCTGGAGACAGACAGGAGAGGAGGTGAAATGAAGAAAATAAAAGCAAGCTAGTTCAAAAAAAAAGTTGAGATGGGACTGTGTAGGGGCTAGAGGCTCACTGTGCAAACTGCAGAAAACTAACAAGAGAACAAAACAGAAAGCGGAGATTAAGAAAGGAATAAGGAGAAAACTAAGATAATGAAGAAGAAGAATAGAGAAACAGAAGCGAGAGAGGCTGTGGGGTGCCTGGTGATCATTCACTCTGCATTGTCTGCACTGAAATAAAACCTTAACCAAACAAAAGACTATAAACATAAACAAAGTAAACAATAAATACAGAAAGGCACTAAAGAGACTGTGGGCACTAAAGAGACTGTGTGTGTGTGTGTGTGTGTGTGTGTGTGTGTGTGTGTGTGTGTTAACTGTTTAGAAAAGTGAGCACAGGCTGTGCTGCCAGTGTGCGACACAGTGCACAATACTGCCGACAGTGCACAGCAGCATTGCACAACTAAAGAAAAAATAAAAAAATAAATTTGAAAATAAAAGAAACATTTTAAACAAAAAGCTTACAGAAAAAAGAACTAAGGCAAAAGTGTGTGTGTGTGTTTGTGTGGCGGAACTAGACATCCTCCCTCCCTGGGCTGGGAGTGCTTCAAGTGTTCTCAGACTGCCCAGCCAGCTTCTGAGTTCTCTTCCACACTTGGGTCACTATCACTGGAGCATGCAGCTCTACCTACTGTGTCATTGGCAACCCAAGCAGGAATATTTTTGTCTGTGACAGTGTGACCCCTGTCATGGAAGGGTGCCCAGAGTTTGTTTCCAGACTGCCCACCCGAGTCACTAAAATGTTTAGGAAGCACAGAAACAAAGAAAAAATAAAAGTGCAGGACAGCAACAGCAATCCCCTTATGTTCTTTTCCTGTGTTTGCTAGAAACTGCCATAGCCAAGGACAAAATGAAAGAAATAAAAACTCAGTGGCTGCACTTACAGCTGTTTTGTACAGCTCTAAATAAGAGCAGTTAATTAAGCAGCTTTTTGCTGCTTTATTACTAAAAATACACCATTCTGTGTGGTATAGGGTTTGCATCTGCTCTAATGAAAGTTTAAAAGAGCAGACTAATACCTCAACAATAAAACAGTTGCAATCACAGTAAAACTCTAGGGCTCCATTAAGATTATTTGCGGTGTTTAGCTGGGCTCCTAGTAAGGTACACATTGCTTTAAGTAGAAGCAAATAAAATACATGTGTGGGCCTTGTTTATCAAGGGAAATTTACAGGGTGCTTTCCTGAGTTTAGAGCAGGAGGAGTGCCAGATTGGAAGTCAGAAAACACAAGAAAGCTAGATAAAGCTCTAAGGATGACTTTTATGAAGCAGTTGTTCTTTACCTTAGGGATCCCTTTGTTTGCTGTATGTGGTGCTGTTATAATGCTGGCAGCCCACATACTGTCTGATTTTATGGAACTCCCAGTTAGTGAGGTCACTGCCAGAGGTGGAGCTAAGGAAAATTAAGTTCTTCATAGCTATAAAATTGTGTAGCCAGGCCAGAATGAATATTATATTAATGTTGCTAGGACTCCTATTAACCAGGCTTAGAAATATCCCTTTTTCTTATGTTTAGGCCTGGATATGAGTCTCACAGAGATGTGTTTTTAGTTAAAAGACATAATGTGGGTGTTTCCCAAGGAAGTAATGTCATTTTGACACAGGATAAAGATTGCCACTAGGGGCTTAAAGTTAGATAGGGTGTCACTGGAAGCTGACTGTGTGAGGTGTAAGACCTTTTATAAGAGCATGTGTTTGCACACTTAATGATGCTGTTTGTGTGCCACTGGGCACAGCAGTGACCTTTCACTTTAAACCTGCTGATCTAATATTTTCTTGAATTCTGTGCAACTGCTGATCATTTTATGCAAGCAAAATAAGATGATAAATGCCACCTGGCATTTTTATGCACTTGAGCTGTGGTCTGCCAGAAGTTATTATCCTGAAATCCCTACCCCTACATAGTCCAATAAAAAAAAATAAAAGTGCACATCCAAACCAGGTACAGGCTTATGTTAATTGTGTCAGTGTCTCACATTATGAGGGCTAATGTCTCAAAGTGTCCATGTCCCACATTATGAGGGCCCATGTTCTGGGGTGTCAAGTGGATCACATTATATGAGGACCCATGTCTCAGAGTGTCATTGTCTATTCTTGAATAAGGCACATGACTCAGAGTGTCATATCTAGAGATGTCTGAAATCTGCAAATTTATTAGTTGAAATATTTATAGGCAAATTCACGCATTTTGCAAAATATTTTGTGGGTGCAAAATTCCACTGCCCGAAATGTGGAATTTCGTTAGTGAAATGCAGAATTTCAACAGTGAACTGTAGAATCCACAAATGGCAGAATTTACGCCACTGCTGATAAAATTCCGCCGTTCAGTGTGAAATTCTGCATTTGCTGGCGAAATTCCACATTTCATCATAAAATATTTTGCAGAATATACAAATTTCATAAAATATTTCATAAGGCAAAATTCACAATTTTCTGGAATTTTGCCAGCAAAATTACATTTTGCTGCATCTCTATCCATGTCCCACATTACCTGCTTTACTCTTTATTCTTTAAAATGGAAGCAAAGAGCAAGTTTTATATTAAATTCATTTGGCCATGAATCAAAACCAAAACTAGAACAAAAACAAGGGTTGATTTGGCACAACAAAACCAACATCAGAAACTCCCCAGTTTTCCCACTCTAATTGCAACAATAGGTACAATTAGGGCCTCAGTGAAAATAGGATACTGCATTTAACTGACTTACCCTAGGTAACTACATTGTAAAAATGTGTAAAAGCAGTACCCTAGTAAACATGAGTTTGCATTTAGCTGTGCTAACTCTAATAAAAGCACTGTAAAAATGTGTAAAGCATGACCCACTTAAAATGAAATATTGCAGCTCAGCTGCTCAGTCCTATTAATCACACCCCCACCCTTTTTGTGTGCACAACTATTGTAAACAGTCTTATGTTGTGTGTATTTTCAAGGATTTTAGTATGTCCAGAACAAAAACACTGTTCACTGCATTACCTTTATGTTTAGGTTTTTTTTTCTATTATTGCAGGGTATTAAATTAGCTGCAAAAATGATTAACAATTTTGCACTTGAAAGTGCTAATCAACTGTGCAAATGTGTAGCACTTGCTCAACTTGATAAGCACAATTAAAATACTAAAGCATATATACAGTAATGCAATTAAAAATATGTTAACCTGAATAAAATCCTTTATTACAATTTGTTCTGTCTTTGCTTCGTCTGTTTCAGTAACCCCAGCACACACACACTCTGACTCACTCACTCACTCTTATTTATCTTTGGGGACATGCAGCCTGCTTTCAAGTACCTCACCAAGTGAGGCACCAGCTGACATGCCTCTTAATTGTCCCTGATTATGAGCGATGCCCCCATTTTACCCTCAAAATTGCTTTGTCCCTTATCACTCCCTCACAGAAAATGTACTTCCCACACAAATTCAGGCTCTAATGTAAAATTTCATGACATATTCTAAGATGCTGAATAAAAATTAACTTTATTCAAGTACTGTGCCTGCAATGTTTTTCTCAAAGTTTTGAGCATTTATCTTCATATGTAAGGATGTGTCCTTCACTTTGAGGCCTGTCTCCCTCATTTCAGTGACAAAAGGTTAAAAGGTATGCCAGCTCATAAAACCTTGATCCCATGTACTGCAAACCCTCCCCACCCATCTTAGCACCACCACCACCCTCACCACTCATGTTCCTGCCAAAGCCCCAATTCCATTTATGCCAACCCCACACACCCATACATGTACATTAAGTTACACATTCATTTTATATCTTCTCTGCAGTATCAGTCATTCCTTAGTTTTACTTTGTTAAGTTGATAAATGTTTAATTATTCTTTGGTCAGTACCACAACTTATTGCTTGGTAACTTTGTTATCAATTTATTCATAGGCAAATCTGTCCTGTTTATTTTGTTAGATTTATTCTATTTCTATGTTTTTGTATCTGTTATTTTTAAGCAATAAGGCATGACCAGGATTATTTTAATGGTATGTTAATCATCCTCTAGGGGAGTAATGTTGTATGAGGCATTGCCAAGTGCCACATGCCCCTAGAGGGTGATTAACTGACCAGTAACACAACCCCTGGGAGTGTCTTTATTGCTATTATAATAAAAAGTTATTTTTAAAACAGTGTTTAACCTTGTTAAGCATGTGATCAGTCTGTACATGTTGTTAAAAAGAAATACATATCAACTTACAATACATATATTACAGGCAACATTTTAAAAACATTCACAACTAGTTTCTTGCTAAAATAGGATTTTAGCTGAAATTTAAAATTTGCATGGCTGTTTACATTTAGACAGGATCGTGGCCTGCAGCAGCACTGTTCCAGCCAAATAGAATATTTATAAAAGCTGATGTTTACTTGATTTAGGTTTGGATCCAAATAGTACACAACAGTTTTTTTTTCGGTGTTTAACAACAAACTGTGCTGCAGCAGCCAAGCATTCAAAGCTGAAAAACCAGAGTTTAGAGTTGAATTGATTCCATCTGTTTTCTACTAGTAAAGAGAATGATGTCATCTGCATACAGCAAAAGATTCTAGTTTTGAGGAGTTTTGAAATGGGATCAAGATATAAAGAAAATAGCAGGGTCCCAAAATTCACCCCAGGGCCCCTTGCTCCAAAAATGTGTATTAGACAAAGCTCCTCAAAATTAACCCACAATGGGCAATTTTGTGGTAACTTTGAAATCATCTGCAGGGAGATTCTGCCAACCCAATGGCCTTCTTTTCCCTTTCCTTCATCCAGGATGCAACTGTAAATCTTTTATCACATTAATGCATCTGTAGTCTTTGTGGCTCTGACCAGATTTTGTTTCTGCTGAAGTTCCAAAGCACATTACAGTGAATCATTATCAAATATAATCCATGAATGCAAAACTCAATCCAGAAATATACAGTAGGTCAGAAATATCTAAATTAGGTGATATATTTTATGTAAAATTAAATCACATACCTAAATATTTACTGTAGGGATATGATAGGTTACTAAGTTGATATACTGGCAACCAGGTAAGTCAAATGAGCAGAGACTGGAGAGTTTCATGGTGTACTCAAGCGTAAGCCATGAGAGAGAGAGGACATCATCAAAATGTTTAAAGTAGCAGTCAGTATCTGTTATTGATCATGTCTTTTCTGTTAGTAATAATACAGTTTTGGGAACATTACTGTACCAAGTTCCTTTGTTCATTCATGATCTGAGATATGTGTTTTTTAAATTTGAAAATGTTCTTGTTGCCTTTCAATACCATTACCCATCATGGCAAAAGTAAACATCTTGGCTTGGTGCTGTGCTTACTATCAGGAAACATATGCTAGCCCCATCATAATACATCCATAGTATAAATCCAATGTTTACAGTCAAATTATACCTTCTACAGAAGACATTTTAAACACTGGAAGTGTCAGCCATCTTTAAAGGGAAGTCTCCCATAGTTCCACAATTTTCCCAACTCCCTATAGTGTAACTGTTGTGTGCCTCCTCCAGTTGTCACAGTCCTATTGCTGTCCATATCTAGATTGTAAATTAAAATATACCTCAAAAGTTATCAATGTGTTTGTCCTCCATTTTACTATCAATGTTGCTGGAGGATGATGTCATCAGAGCAACAGATAATGGTGCTGCACTAAATACAGTTCAGCAGTAAACCAAACCCACAATGTTTGGTTCCACATTTGAGTAATGGAGGAACCCTTTAAGTGTTGTGCACATCCAGAAGTGCAGGTCTAATAGGGACTAGGACCATGTGAGTTTAATGCAGCACTGATTTGAGGTATATACCATATTCATATGAAGAAGTGCCTGTATGTGTTGTGTTACTGTTTCTGTTAGCAAAACCAGTCTACTCAATAAATGACTCTGGGTACAACAAGAGTTAATGTTAGTGTTAATATTCTCTGTTTTGATTGACACCAGCAATGAGAAACAATCTAACAAATAGGCCCTTCCCTTTGTAACTAGGCAGCCAGTGATTGGATAGCTGCTTTAAGGCAATAAAAGTTCAGCTATATCAAGGAATAGGTTACCAGGAAGGCATCAGCTGCAGCATATGGAAGAAGGGTAATCTAGTGGTTAAAGCACAAGCACAAGCACAAGCACTAGGGGACTCTGGTTCATAATCCTACTAGAGTCCTTACTTTCTAACCATAGAAGTTCCCCTAACCTCTTTGGAAACTGTGATGGCCCCTCAGGTCCATGACTTTATAAGTGCCCCAATTCCATTATAAATCATTAGCAGTGATGTGAGAGCTACAGCACTTCACTTTCAAGGTACTAAGGATAAGCTGTGGCAGCCCCCACTTTGTAATGCCAGCATTTGAAATAGGATGACCCTCATAAATCAGATGCTACACCTCAGCTGTTGTAGGTAAAGAAACTAATCAGTGTCAGTGTTTGTAGTGCTCTGTATTTGCTTAGCTCCTCCTTCCATGTCATATGCATTATGTGCCTTGGTATTTCCAGTCAGAAACTCAGATTTAAGGAGCATTTGAAATGTAAAACAATACACTTTATAAAGTAAATGATCTAGCTCTCCACTTTCAGGCTACTGAAGGGGATGTGTAAAAGTCAGTCTTGTGTGATCCTTTGGTAAACTGCCCAGAGTTCACCTTGTGATGAATCTTCTCAAGGGTGTTCGCCTGGTTCAATACAGAGTGACTGATTGGCTGCTTGATTGATTGATTGGTCAATTGGTTGATTGACTGATTCAGTCTACTGCTTTCCACAACATGTTACAACTGTCTCACACGGAAATAAGCAGTACAAAGAAACAGCTTTTGTTTCCTGTGAATGAAATACTGTTAGATGTATTCTTTGCTTTACACATACAGTATTAAGGCTACAAGTACTACTCCTGTGTGAGTTGCATGACAGAACTGCCTTAAGCCATTGCAAACTTAAACTAAAATCAGGCTAGACAGCATTAATACCCATATGTTTTGTTCTGCACTGTTTGCTGCAGTGACGTCAAGGAATGGGAGGGCTGTATTACAGGTGACTCATTTGCATGCAAATGGAGGCTTGCTTGATATTTTACTACCTTGTGTCAGAGCTTCAAACTTTACATATGTGTTGCAACAGAAGAAATGGCTGATCTCTTATTGACATATGTACAGTACTTGATGTAATGTATAATAGATACATCAGACATATCCAAATCATACATATACAGGAGTCTTCTCCTTTAATGAAGAGTCATGAATTACACAGATATTAAATTGTTTCTTGAATACCTGAAGAAATTAAAAAGGTACCAATTAGTAATCTAAGGATGTCAGAAATGTAATATAGTTTATTTATTTTATCCATAGAACCATGACATACAAAACAGCATAGCAACACAGAATGTCACAAATGCATTGTTGTTAAAAACAAACAAAATAAAATGATATGATGAAAATGTTTGACAATTCACAAATACAACTGCTTTAACTTCAGGCATGGAATAAACAGAGTGGACACTAGCAAACTGTTTACTAATAGTGGCAACAATAATACTGTAATGGGCAACTATAAGAAACTGGTGGTGGTGGTGTGTGTGAGGTGTAATGAAAAGAGTGCAGAATGTACTTTTTCCACAAAGCAGATCCTGGAAAAGTGGAATAGACTGCCCACTGAGTTGATCAGTGTGAATGTGGTGGGAAATTCAAAATGACATTTTACATGACGGCGGACTGGTTAAATAAGCTGGAGAGCATGCAGTTGGGGAACATTGCAATAAATCATTACGGTCCATGGAACTAAATTACCTAGTTCGACAATGAGACAGACTGGATAGGCCATGTTTTCATTGTAAAATTTCTTTTTCTATTATGGTATCTGATGAACTACCTTTTTTCAGTAGAGCAAATACTAACAACCTCCTACTGGTTTTCATTTGAAGGGTATTTGTTCTTTTTAGTATAAATGGGTTGAGGGCAAATAAACAGCACTGTATGCAGAATGAATGCAGACATCACAACAGGAAATGTCTCAATCAACATAGATTTTGTAGGAGAAAGAAAGAAAGAAAGAAAGAAAGAAAGAAAGAAAGAAAGAAAGAAAGCGTAATCAAGACTTTAATATAACTGTATGATATATAAAGTCCTTAGCCATGTTTCTAAGCTATGTTGGTCTTTTCTAGTCGGAGAAGGTTTTGGGATTGGCACTGGTGACAATTTCTTAGTAGCCAGGTCAGGCATCTGGCCTCTCCTCCAAGTTGCTAAGGATTTTTTTCTTTATGCCAGCTTCTGTTCTTTAGCTGACATTGATTGTTACTGGATCCTTAGTGTTCAGGCAAGTGGAAAGTTCACAGCTGAAAAGATATATCCTCAGTTGTCCTTAGCCTCAGATTCACTCTACAATTTATTTCAAACAAGCCTGCTTGATTCAGAGTTACAGAATTCTTCTCCCTTCTGGTAACTCACTTATTACAGTTCTAATGTCTAGACAATGTTTAGAAGTTTCCATTCAGGTGTTTCTTTTTATAGGCTCAAAGCCCTAGGTCTGGTTTATCCCTTCTCCTACATACAGTACAGCCTTCTGAGGCTTTTTATATCTAACACCTTGCCTGGGTTCTGGCTTACACTGTTAGTAGCTGTGGGACAGGCTTATCCCAATTTGGTTTCCCTGATTATCGTTAGAATGCAAGTATAGACCATGGCTCCATCAGCATTTACACCCTGACATGGAACCTTTGTAAAGAGTGTATACTCAAAGGTTGTATCTGAATTACCAAATAAATAAATAAATAAATAAAGCATTTGCTTTTTCATACACAGTTCTTATTCTTCTTCAGTCTTCATTTTTACTGGTTTTATGTAAAGTCCTCTGGCCTGCCTCCAACAGGTGTCTACCCAGCATCACGTTCCCATAGTGCAGTGACACCAGGTAGTCCAGCACTTATCCCAAAGTACACAAGGTTAGACATTAATTAATATATAATTACTTATATAATTCATCATTATTCTAGTGATTAGCAGATCAAATAGTGTCTGCTACTAAGCCATCTCTTCCACGTTGGCAGACCTGCTCAGCAGTTTCAAGTCTGTTTAACAGTGATCTCAGAACCCAGAGCATGTGTGGTAACATAATGTTTGTATCAGCTCAAATGACTAAATATTTTTATGCTCAGCCCAGTGAAACATACTGATTTCTATTTGTATTTTCTTTTGTTTTGCCAGAAGAAAGCTCTGATGAGCAATATTTATTTTAAAGGAGATCCTGCATAGGATATAAGAATACAGAAATAAATTGAATACACATCTAGAGGCGAAGGTGTTTTGATTAGAGGTGGGAAGGAGTGTTGAAAAGCTATTGACCAGGTAGGGTCAGAGGCCATAAACAAGTGTAGAGCTTATGGGCAGACTGGGTGGGCCCAGTGGTCCTCATCTGCTGTCAATTTCTATGTTTCTGTATGTTTCTATCTATCTATCCATCTAGCCTATTGATCTCTGAAGTATCTGGTGGAGCTGGGGGAAGGGATTCTGGGCACTGAAGTCCTGTGATAGCATGAGGAGGAAAACAATTAGTAAAGATATTAAACATTAGTAAAGCAGCCTAATTTTAAGAGTGACAAAAGTCTCATTGAGACTAAAGCCAGGCATTTAAAAAAAAAAATGTAAAAGCCACTGTCTGTGATCATGACCAGTGCAACCTCCAGCCAGGCACTTGGGAGTCACCTCTTTTAAATGAAGCACCACTGCAAGCAATCCATGAGCATGGACAGAGGACAACATGGCAGAGTCAAGTGTCTGGCAGGTTAGTCAGGAAGACTGAGGACTGACCAAGCATTATACCCATCCTTCTAAATGGCAGCCAAGTAAGGAAATTAAGGTAGCCAACTTCACTAGAAAAGTCTTTAAAATAAAACATCAGCTAATCTGGGTAATAACTGAACTCTGTGTAACCAAAAGTAAGGTAGGATATAGGATAAGTTCCAAATGGAACTGTGCCTTGCTTGTAGATTGTATTCATCAGAGGAGAGATAATTACACAAACAGCTGTATGTGTAATAAATACAAGCACATCAGCAAACGTGAAAGGGGCATCAGAGAGATGGGGCAAGAAAATGCTAAGCTTGACCAAATACATGAACTGGAGGATAAATGGTGAGATATACAAATCCTTTTAAGGAGGGTGGATAGCAGGTGATGAGTGTACTGTGATTCAGAACAAACACTGAACACTGAGGCCATGATATTCAGACCGCTATGAAAGATGCACAATAGGAGCAGGCGCATGTCCAGTGCGCCATGGTGCAATGGGCACGATATTCAAACCATGCACAGGACAAGGTGTGCCTGGGCAATGTGGCTGAATATCACTCCTGATGTGCAATAGCAATGAGGGATGCCCATGGATCAGGTAGATGTGCACTAGCACACCTAGGGATGTGCATGGACAAAGACAGGAATCAGCTGAGCAGCAACCATGGATGTGCCATGTGCTGAGGAGCATGTACCAGGACAGAAAGACCATCTCACCCCCCAGCCCCTCCCACCCGACCAGGGCAAAGTCCCCATGAGCAGCACAACCAGACGAGTGCAAGGACGGACCATTGACCTCTGATCCCCAGTGCTGAACCACCAGCAGATGTGACTCAGTAGTCCCCACCCACTGGGCATGGCACCCTGCACCATCCACTGGCCAACAGGGACCAGGACACAATGATGGCCATGCCCCACTTATGCTACGGCACCACCCTGATGCCGCCCCCAGTACCAGAATACCCGAGACACCTAGCCCATAGGCATGACCAAACAGTGCATGGCACTGAAGGCAGTCCACCACCACCATGCCCAGGCATCCAGATGCCCCAGGCACAATACACTTGTACCACAACCCCACCATTACCACCCAATGCAGGCAGTGAAGCCGTCCACCAATGCTACCACAACCCACAAGGCCCTCCAACACTGGCCCCACAGAAGCACAGCAAGTTGGGTGACCTGGCACCAGTACCCGAGGGACCCGCACATGACAAGGGCTGCCCTGGGTGTCACCACAAACAGGTAGGCACTCTGAAAACAGGACCAGAGCAAGGTCACCACCCATGCACCGCCCATACAGCACTGACCCCACCAGGCAACACAGCCCCTCCCGTGGTGCATAGAGGCATGCACCACACAGGAGATAACACAGGGCACACACAATGCCCTTTCCCATCCCAGTCCTATGGGTATTCTGGCAAACAGCCTCACAAAGCAGTCGACAGGCTCTGCCATTGTGAAGTCCATGGTGCCATGTAACTGTGGTCTGACACCACCAGGTAGCTACTGAGCCTGCCATGTGGCAGTCACCCCATGATCCTGGCCACCCTGATGGCAGGCACATGGGCCTGTGACCAGGCCACCACCAGTATGCAACAGGACCCCAGGTGACAGCCACCAGCCCACAGGCACCACCCCAGTCACCATGAACTACATGGAGGGGCAACCAATGGCACTGCCCACAGTGGCAACAGTGACAGACGATGCGATAATCTGGGGTCAGAGTGCCAGCTGCAGGGTGACGTGCTTGCAAGGTGACAAGTATGGCTTGCCCCGAAGGCACTGGCAGACATGCACTGCAGTAGCGAGGGGCTGCATGACCATGCGTATACAGTTGTGCATGGTGGTGGTGTAGCAATGGACACAGCCCAGCGCAAGCAAAGCCCACACTAACAGGGGCAGCTGGGAAACTGCATATGCACCACAGCCTGCTGCACACAGGTGAACAGTGCTAGGGCACACCACACATGCCCCTAGACATAGCCCATGTCCCCCACCCACACCAGTGGAGGAGCACCACAGGCACACACCGACCAATCCAGCCCCACCCACAGTATCCATGCACCACTGCAGCAAGGCTCCATGCACCGCTGCAGATCAAGAATGGTTCTGGATGTAAATATTAACATGTGCAATAAGTATAACAGCAACAACAATAACTATTTACAAATATGTACAACAGAGGAGGGAAGGGTAGAGACACTACAAAGGGGAGGAAAGGGGCAGGGACAGCAGGAAGGCAAGGTGGGGACATGGGGTTGAGGTACAGTCCAGGGAGGGAGGTGGCTCCCACTCACAGCAGCCCTACTGCGGTCCGGTCCTCTACGTGACCCCGTGGTGCCTGTGTCACCTCCGCCATTCCCCTGGTCCAGTCGCAGAGCATCTCATGTGTCGACCAGGTGACCTGCAGGATCTCCCTGAGGTCTGTGATGACCTCCCAATGACAGCCACCTAGGACAAGGGAGTGGAAATAGTATGAGTGACTGGCCAGACTAATGCAGCCCACCCAGCGTGCACAGCCTGCATCATTGACCAGCCCCTGGGATGGCATGCAACCACCCACAGTGAGTCGCCCACATGAACCACCTACCCATGAAACTGCAGCCATGCAGACCACTGCACACCATCACTGCACATGCACCACAGCACCATCCTGGCCATCGGCATCATGCCTATGCTGTGGCACAGCCAGGCACTGAGTGCACCCACAGCCCACCTGTGACACCCACACACATGTGCAGGCCCACAGGACGGTGCAGAGGACACTGGGGAAGTGCACAGCTGTAGGGGCATGTGCAGAGTGGCCATGCCACACCACCACCCTGTAATCCACCCTGCACAGGTGTATGGGAAACATGGTACTCACCTACATCCTGGTCAGCAGGGTGCTGCTGACCCACAGCACAACCACTGTGGCCTGCCCATGCCCTCTCCCCTGGCATGGACATGGCCCCATTGTTCCTCAGCCATCCAGGCCTACAGCAGTCCTTCGGCCTAGGGGGAACATGGAGAGAAGCACATCAGTACTGCGTCTGAACCATAGCCCCTCCCGACCAGTGTGAAGTCCCGCATAGCATGTCTGGGTTGCGGTGGCATAGGAGTGGACACAGTGCACCCCACACCTGGCAACACAGGTGCTGACCCCGGCAGCCTGGCCTGCTGACCCCTGTGCCCCAAGGACAGTCTTAGATGACTAGTGATGGTCAAGGGCACCTCACCTGGCCGTGGCACAGCTCCCGCTGGACATGTGCCTGCAAGCATCTCAGGCAGTCAGGGTCAAGCCGCTGGAGGTCACTGTGGCGGTGGCGACACTGCTCCCCTGAACACCGGCTCCCAGTGGCCTCCTCCAGTCCATCTGCTGCCTCCTGCCACACCACGGTGCGAGGCATCTGGAGGAGCAGCTGCCCAAACAGGAGCACCTGCATGGGGCTCTACAAGAGCCACCAGGTTAGCCAGCTCAATGTCACTCTACACGGGGCTCTGGTGAGTGGCATATTCCTGCAGTTCACAGTATAAAATGGCACCTGGTTGCACATGAATCCCACATGCTGAGGCAGCACGGTGCTGTGCTGCCATTCACAATCATGCTGGCACCAGACTGCGCAATAGGTGGGCAGCCATGTGGCTGCATGGCACCTAGAGGGCAAAGGCAGCAGCAGGATCAAGGTTCAGGCCACGCACGGAGCACCACTGTGCTGATTGGAGACCCCTGTGGTGCGCGGTAGGGAGCATGTCTGTGATGCCATGCAGTGGCCTACTGTGCAGAGGCCATGGCACCCACAGTGCAGTGGCGCGTCACGGACATGATGGCACTGTGCCAGCCGCACTCATGGCATATGTGCCCCATAGGACATACAGTGCACTAGCGCTTGCAGGCACTGTAGTGGCCATGCACTGTACTGCCTCCCACGCTAATGTGCGTGATGCTGCACTGCTAGTGTACATGTCAGCACCGTGCGCATGCATGGTGTGGGTCCGACTGTGCACGCTACAGTGGTGTGCCATGACTTGAGCATGCTCAACTCCACTGCACAAGGTGCATCCATGCGATATTGAGCCAGGTTATGCAAAGCAGCTCATGTGCCATTCCTCAGTGCATCCACTGCATTTGCATCACATTACAGTTGCACATACCCTTATTTGCATGCGATGCGTTATAAAGCGCCATGGAATTGCACAGGCCATGGATTGGTATTGCAGCCTTCAGAGGTACATGCCATGCTGTGGGGATGTCGGGACAGTGGTCTGGGAGGCAGTCAAGACTGAACAGTCCATGGTAACACCGGTCCATCTTCACAGGTGCAAGCATGACGAGCGTGAGGAGGATGAGGAGCAGGAAAGGAGGCGGAAGCAGGGCCCAACTTCACCAGGGCAGAATCAGATGCCCTGTTCGAGGCCCTACCTCAACAGGAGCCACTCCTCAGTGGACAGAGAGGCACCCCACAGGCCTGTGCGGGCGTGGGGTGGTGCTTGCATGCAGTCAACCAGCAGGGCAGCCACCAGCATTTCATGCAGGAGTGCAAAAGAAGGTTGTCACGGACAGGAGGAGGATAAAGGACAAGGTGACTGCCATCCGGGTGGCGCGTGCCACCACCAATGGGGGCCAGCAAGATGTGCCATGCCTGGCGCTGTGGGAGGAGCAGGTGGCTGGCAGCATGTGGCATTGTGCCATTGGTGTGCCCGGCAGAGGCTTCCAGACAGGCGGCAGCCCATCACTACATGGTATGACCAGTGTAGGCAGTGTGAGGGTGGTAGGGGCGGGGTCCAGGGTTCAGGTGGCACCACTAATGGTACTGTGCTCCTTTACAGCTCCTGAGCATCTGCATGGGGCAGTGGTGGTGGTGGGTGAGTCCACCATGGGGTGGCCCTGGAACTGGTGGAGTGCCCATCCACCTCCACTGGTGTCTGAGACCAACCACCTGCAGCCCTGCACAGCCGTCTGGACTGATGCCTGTGGTGCAGGTGTGGATGAGCCCTGGCTGTGTTCCAGCAGGATGCAGGCACAGTGTCCTGTGTGTTAGACACAGATCAGGGCCGACTCCAGTACCGATGATGACATGCGAGATGACCCAGACAGTGATGTTGATGGGTCCCAGGGAGATTCCATGACTGGCATCCACCTAGAAGGTGGTGCGGACAGTGCTGGCATGGTTGCCTGCCCACCAGCCATTGTTTTGTTGTGTCTGCGGCATCCAGTGGGGCAGCACTGGTGTGAGATGTGGCAGTGGTATTGGTGGTGCTGATGCAGCCACACTGGTGGTGCCCAGCGCTCAGCAGCCAGAGGTGCAATGGCAGCAGCTGGACAGTGTTGATGGGGGATGGGGGCAGGGGTGGCAACAGTGCACCATGTGAAGATGTACCCCAGGAAGGCACCGCCGTGTGGTGTCCACCATCATGGGGCACTGTGCCGCAGGATCAGGAACCACATGGAGGTCAGCATGATGGCCATGCAGATGACCCCTTGGATGCCCACAGACATCTGCTTCAGGCCTCTGTGGATCAGCAGGTATGGCTCATGGTAACGGTGGATGCACTCCATGCGGAGCTGCGCCAGGCAGAGGAGCAGCACAGCAGGACCATGCCCTGGTCCTGGCAGAGTTAGCTCAACAGCGGGCAGATGTGACCACAGCCATCAATAGGCATGGCACTGTGATGGTGACTGTCATGGCAACACTGGCCGACCGGCTGTGTGCCCAGCCACCCACTCCGACAAAGTGATGTTCACCCCTCAGTCTCGGCATTGGGCGACCCTGCCATGTCGACACGGGATCAGCTGTGGGCATACCATGACGCCCAGTGCAGGCATGTTTGGTGGCCTGCAGACACCCAGCGGACACGGTCCGTTCACACAGCATCACCCCTGGGGACCATCAGTGCCACCCCATGAGGCCACTGATCAGCCTGTTACAGCTGCAGGTCTCAGCAGGGCCACCCACATGTCCATGGCAGCTGTGCCACTGTGCAGCGTGACTGACTCTTCCCCTCAATGACTGCTGTCTGCCACTGCCCAGTGTGCACTGTGGTGTTTCGTGTGTGATGCATGGGTGTGATACCCTGTCTTGCACTCACACGGGCCCTGTGCACACCACCCAGCTGCTGGCCACTGCAGGCATGTGCATGATGATGCCAGCATAGCGCTGTCCGCCACTACAACGGTGCTCAGTGTCTGAGACACACACTGTTGGGTCCTGTGGGGTGTGTTGGGGCGTATGGGGTTGGGCGAGGCATATGGCCTTGTGGGCAAGGGATGATGTGTGTGCCTGTGTGTGCATGCTGTGTGCAGCCCTGCTGTGTTCTGCCTTTGTGTGCAGACGCCACCCATTCCCGCACCCCTGCTGCCAAACCTGCCTTGGTGTCCGCCCCTGCCTGTCTGTCGGCTGTGCCATTGCCCCTGGTGCTTGCTTATGGCCCTGTTCACCTACCTGTGTAGTCCATAGTGCTCCTTGCGATGGTGTTCCGGTGCTGCTTGGCCATTCAGGCCAGCTGGGATCCCTTCATCCAGAGGGTGGCTGCTCAACACCAGCTGGACTGCCATCCTCATTGTCCCCACCGCTGTCCCCTCTTTGACCTGAACAGCTATCCCACAGTCAGCGGCCATATTGTGCAGGATACAGAAGGCCAGGTATAGCCCCCACAGGCCTTTGAGGGGCTGTACTGTAGGGCACCACCAGACCTGTCCAGGCAATGGAACCGAGCCTTCAGCAGCCCAAACACATGCTCGATGATGTTCCGTGTGGTGGCATGTGCCTCATTGTACTCTTGCTGCACTGGGGTCCAGGGGCACCGGTATGGTGTGAGCAGCCAGGAATGGAATGGGTACCACTGTCACCTGTGTGTGAGTGGTATCATTAGCATGGAGGTCTGTGACACTGTGCCCCTGGCCTTCCAGGCTGCACCCCATGACACCCTGCCCTTGCCCCACACCCCCACTGCTGCTTCCAGTGTCTGGCATGCACTGCATACTCACCTACCAGATGGCCAGTGGGTATGTCCCCACTTTCTAACCTATGGCACAGTGCAGACTGGTGCCAGATAAAGGCATTGTGTGCTCCCCAGGGTGCATGGCACAGACATTGATTATGCTCCCCTTGCATTGCACACTGCCTGGCAGTTGACACTCAGGTATCCCTTGTGGTTTATATATGCCACCCTCCAGGTCAGGTGGCATGTGGATGCCAACATGGATGCAGTCGATGGCCCTGAGCATGCCAGGCAACCGTGCTATCCTGTGGAACTCCTGCATGTTTGCTATGCACTCCACCTGTGTGATGGGAAATGGATGTACTCCGCAGCATGTGGCAGCAGTGCGCTGAGGAATTGTGTGAGTAGGCATGATCCGGCTGACTGGGTTATGCCTGTTGTGTCCCCTGTTGGTCTCTGGAAGGTGCCCGTGGTGAGCAGGCACATGTCAGCTGTGATCTTTGTCTCCACTGACAGAGCATGGCTCTGACTTGTGGGTGCCTGCATCTCCTCACTGCACAGCACACAGAGCTGCCTCAGAATGGCCCAATTCTGGTGGTACTGGCCCAGGATCTCAATGTCACTGTACAGCTTGAAGCTGATGCAGGCACAGTACAGCCTGTCCTGGGCATACCACCCATGGGCCTTCCACGGCTGTGCCTCCTTCAGCCTGCCTCCTCACACCCTCATTACTGCCTTCATCTGGAAGGTGGCACTGGCCATGTTCCGGTTGGTGTTCCCCCAGGTGGTTGCCTACCCGGTCCCCCAGCTGTGTGCTGCGGGTCCTGCCCTGCACCAGGTGCATTCCCTGGTACTACACCACTGCGTGCCCTGCCTCTGCCCCACTGCTCTCCTTCCTCTGTGGCACACAGACACACACACACACACACACACACACACACACACACACACACACATACAACACACACACACACGCTTACAGTGGCCCCATCCACCTCTTGGCCACCCCTGACCGCATGTATCTTGCCCTGACTCCTGCTGCTCCATCTCCACTCTCCCCGCTATGGCTCCTCTCTAGCGATTCATCCTCCCTCACTTGCTCCCTTTATATTTGCTCATGTCCACTATCATGCAACTTACGCTTGCTCCACTATTGTGCACATCGCCTGCTGTTGTATATTGCACTGTGCCCCATATTCCTGGTTACGCTCCTGTACTTTTGCATGCATTCATTATCATTGTGCTACGTGCATTGGATTTGTGCTCACATCTGCTGCCGCTTAAATATCTCATTGTGGCGCATTTCTGCTTTGTGCAGGTGCATCCCTATTGCACATGGTACAACTGCTGTGAAAATCCCAGCCTGAACCTTCAACTAACATGCACACTGTACAAATGCCACCAAATGCTATCTTAAGCAAAACTATGGGAGAGAATAGAAAGAGTGATCTATCCACAAGAGGAGATAGAATAGTGGAGTTAATGAGAATTGCACACTAAATGAGGGGTGGGAAGGCAAAAGGGATGACTCACTGATAATCATCTCTTTCCACTCTTCTATAGATTTAACAGCTTACCAGGTTGAGGGAATCCAATAGAAGGAGATGGTGCAGTATTGGATTGTACTATCCTCAATACTCAGAAAAGGGCAGCCCTGGAGATCAATACGTAACTAACGAGACAGAAAACAGAAACAAATCATTGCAGTAGTAGGGACTCTATTCTGCATCTTATGTAGTTGACGATCTGTGGAGAAGGATGGAAAGGGCAATGGTATGCTGCCCACCTGGCACAAAGGTTAGAAGCATCAGGGGACACTTGAATAGTCTACCACTGCACAAACTGTAGTGAGGACCCACTGTTGATATTCCATGTGGGTACCAATGATATTGGTAACAGAGGAAAACATTCAGGAGGGCTTCAGAGAAGTAGGTGAAAAAATGAAAAACAGGAAACATGACATATTGATATCAAAGATATTATCAGTACCTAGAGGAGGGAGTGGATGGATTACAGCCATAAACAAGAATTTTTCATTACCGAGTGTTCTGCTGGGATTGATGTTATGCTGGGTCTTGCTTGTACACTTTTTACTGTATACCCAGGACAGAGCAGATAAAATGCAGCGTCTCATTTTCAGTGGTGTCCTGGCTTTACACACAGTTAGATTGTAATTACCCAGGATAGGCCAGCTGAGAGGCAATATCTAGTGCCCCACGAAATTCTGTTTATTTTTCTGAATTTCTTTTTATTTATTTTATTCATTGAAAATGTAGTTTTGTTTCTTGTTATCACATTTACATTCATAAAATATATCACAATGATATTATGCACACTAGAAATCACATTCCTATTATACTACATTGTATTAAGTAGCATGGTCTTGAAAGGTTTTATGAATCAGACAACTTCACTGCTGCTTTCTTGTGGACTGTCTCTGTGGTAAAAATAGAACCTAAACAACAGCTGATGCAAGCATTCATTTAGTTTTTGCAAAAAAAAGCAATTTTTGTAACTTTCTTCATGTGTTTTTTTTTTTGTTTTATTGATTTTATACCTTGAATTTCTTGTTATTTCTTATTTAAGAAAACACGGGTCTCTAGTAATATCTACTTTTAAGTGGCTCCCACATTTTGACCCCGTGGGCTGGATATTCAAACTGCCATTCTGTGGTGCAAGCCCTTGCGCTGCTCAAAATAGTTGCGGCTGGGGTGTGGCGAGGCGATATTCCAGCGGGTTGCGCTGTGCCCTACCAGGCGGCAGCTGTCGGGGACCGACGCCTCTGCAGCCTGATCAGAGGCATAACTGTAGAAATCCCCCTCCCTCGACTCGGCCCAATCTGCAGGCATAACTGTAGAAATCCCCCTCCCCTCGACTGGGTCTTATCACGGGCAAAACCGTAGTAATCCTCTCCCCACTAGCTCCGATCGTGGGCAGAACAGAGTTCAACCCCCAGAACAATATCCCTGGTGATCCAGTGGACCTGCCGAAGTCCAATCGCAGGCATTAGAGTCCACCCCAGAACAATATCCTGGTGGTCCAGTGGACCGCTGAAGCCCGATCGTGGGCATTAGAGTCCACCCCAGAACAATATCCCTGGTAGTCCAGTGGACGCGAAGCCCGATCATGGGCATTAGAGTCCACCCCCAAGGTCCAATTAGCCTGGTGATCTGGTAGCCCCACCCCACCCACCACGAGCCCCACCACCCCCGCCCGTCAGCAGGCGGGCAGCAGCACCCCCACCCGCCCGCTCACTGCCCGTCGATCGACTGTTGGTGGTGGGGCTGCACCCATTGGTTCAGAGCAAGAGCCAATGGGCGGCAGCCCACCGCACAAGACAGTCCAGATATGTGAATGAATGAATGCTGAGCAACAGCGCAATGCTAATGAAGACATGCTCAACCGAGGGGAGGAACCATCGATAAACTGCACAGCCCGATATTCAGCCGGGCTGTGCAGAGTCTACAGGCGCAACCCCCAACCTGTGCCTGCACAACTTTGAGCAAAAAAAGGGAAGTCGAGGTCCACTCCACAGGTGAGCTGCCGATTGCAGGGCGCAACACAGCAGCTGCCACCTGTGGGTGGCCCTCCACTTGCAAAATAAAGTTATGAGAAAATGTTGGAACAATTCAACATGTAGTTGTTTTTTCACATTTTCCTCAAAATTTTCAACATAATATTTTTATGACCACTTCTTCTGATCATGACAGGAAAATGACAGCTGTCACATTCATGAGATGGTGTGAAAAAATGACTAAAAATATTGGTCAAAATACTGAAAATTAGTACAGTTATGAGTGTGCAATGACAAATGTCAATGCACATTCATAATTTTGTTGTTTTAATATTTTTACCCAAAATGTTCAACACAGCCTTCTTATGACCCCAGATAGCGATGACCCCACCTCATGAACAATTGTAGACAATATTTTCAAATCATGCCCTAAAGGTGATTTTGTGCACAAGTGTGAAACACATTTTAGCCAGGATTTGAAAAGTGACAGTTGTCATATATACAAGGCGGTGTGAAAAATAGCAATGTTGAAAAGTTGGGGTCAATATATTGACAATTACCATATTTATGAGTGTGTGTTGTAAAATGCCAGCATAGGCTCATAACTTTGTTGTTTTCTCAAATTTCTACCCCAAAGTTTCATCATAGCCTTCTTATGACCCCCATTGTGGATTCTGCTCCCCGTTGTGGAGTCTACACCTGTGCAGGGATGTGGATCAACTGGAGGTGTTCAGAGAAGAATAACAAGGATGGTAGATGGCCTATCTAATGAGCATTATGAGCAAAGACTGGCAGGGTTAAACTTATATTCATTAGAATAAAGAAGAACTAGAGGGGACCCCTTACAAGTCTTACAAATATCTAGAGATCCTAACTGATGGCTGATCTAGGATTAATATTCAACCACAGGAAATTACCATTAGAAGCCTTGATTTCCAGCTTATGCTTTCATACCCTAGAGGTAATGATAGAGAAATTATTTCACACAGAGAATAATTCTCCAGTGGAATTTCCTCCCAGAGAGCTAAGCGGAAATAAATAACTTCAATATCTTCAAAAGGAAATTATATAAGTACCTGTTAAACAGGGAAAAGGTTAAACAATGCCTGTTTTCAATGGGGATGTACTTAAATGGGCTCCTGTCTCCTGTACATCTAACCTTTCCAGTATGACCCTCATAGCTTTTGTATGACCCCACCTCATAAACAAGGGTGAAAAATGTTAAAATCCTTCCAAAATGTGATCTTGTACCACAAGTGTGAAAACACATTTTGGCCAGGATTTGAAAATGACAGCTGTCACATGCATGAGGTGCTGTGGAGAAATGGCTTTGTTGAAAATTTTGGGTCAAAATATTGAAAATCACCACTGTTATGAGCCTGCATTCATAAATTTCAATGTAGACACATAAGATTGTTTTTAATGTTTCCCACTAATTTTCAACACAGTCTTCTTGTGACCCCACCTCATGAACAAGGGTGGAACATTTTCAAATCCTGCCCTAAAGGTGATTTTGCTCAGCAATGCAAAATCACCTTTGGAGACAGATTTGTCTAATTTCACTTCATTGTTCATGATGTGGGGTCCCAAAAAGGCATGTTGAAAATCTGGGGCAAAATATTCAAAATGACCAAGTTATGCCTATACATTCAGAACCCCTTGACATATTGACATGGAACTGCATACCTGATTTCCTCAGTTTGCAGTCCAGTGTTGAACAGTGAAGATGTGTCTCTAGTCCAGACAGGATTATGGTGTTGGACCCCGGTAGGTAAGTAGGGGCTTGGGGGGTGGTGGGTGCTGAGTGAATGGGTCAGGTGGGGACAGTAATGGTGGTGGTGGTAACAGACAGTTTTCTTTATTGAAGGTACTGACACAGGATTAGGTACCCCAGTGTCATTGATATGTTTGGTGGCACTGGGGTGGGCTTCCTAGTGTTGAATAATGAAAATGGGCAGGGTGGGAGTAGCAGCTGGCATGAGGGACTGGGAACCCTGTGCTGGAATTTTAATGCTAGGAGTCACAGTTTTTTATTTCAGGTACCAACATTGGAATTTGGCATGCCAGTGTCAGTGTTATGTTTGGCTGCTGCACCAGTGGTGGGCTCCCGGTGTCGCATAATGAAAACAGGCAGGGTGGGGGTAGAGCCAGCACTGGGGATTGGGTACCCTGTGCTGGAAGTTTAACAGTGAGAGAGATAGTGGGGGTTATTGTGTTTGGAGGCACCAGTGGTGGGATCCCCAGTCTGCACAAAGAAAATAGGCATGGTGGGAGGGTGCTACAGGATGGCAATCAGGGATGATGTTGGGGATGCCACAGCAGGCAGATCATGACAGGTCAGCTGTGTTTGTTGGGTAGTGTTATGCAGATCAAAGAAATAGCCACCCTATGATTGGAAAGGCTCTTTCCTTTGAACTACACAAGGTTTCCATCAGCAAGCCAGAACAGTATCATGATCAGTCTGATGATATTGGTGTGACACTGATGAGCCATTGCAGACTGCTCTGCACTGGACCAGCAGTGTCACACCCCAAAACCCAATCTCATAGGAAAATGTTTGCTGCTCATGCAAACACAGTGAACATAAAATGAATGCATGGTTAATGATACAGGTGATAAAGAAAGCCTCTCTTTGTCCACAACTGGGATTGTTCTGAAGGACAGAAGTCACTTCTGAGAGGTGACTGACTGAACTTAAATAAGAATGGGGTCAGGGTCCTAGGAGACCCAATAAACTGGCACATATTGAAACGTAGAAACTAATAAATGATGGGCATGGGGTGGGGTCTAGCAAAGACAAAACAACCTATATCACCACTACACAATCTAAGGACATAAAGTCAAATGGATTGAGCATGAAAAACAAAAAGTCTGGAATCACCCCCATGTAAATAATGAATGCTTGCTCTGCCAGTTTAATACATGCAGTGTATTCAGTGCTAACAATTAAATCCAGTTTGGAATTCCAGAGAACTGCAATCAGGGTAACCTTTGCACCAACGTGCCAATATTTATGCAGGATTACGCTACATATGTACAAGATAGTGGCAAGAATCTGTTCTTCAATAAAGTGCTGCTTTGCGACACTTTATTGATGATGTATTGATTGTGTGGAATTTTACCTTTGAGAATTCAGTTGGTTGCAATCTGCATGGTACCAACAGAAATCGAAAGTTTACTTATAAGGCAGATGGACAGAGTGTCACCTTTTTAGACCTCCAGGTTTTCATGGATGACATGGGTACTATATGTCTACTCATGTGTACCATAAGGAATCCAATAAGAACACATTGCTACTTGCCTCCAGATGCCATTCCGCTATGTCATAAAAATCATCCCTAAGGGATAGTTCCTAAGAATTAGGTGGAATTGCAGTTCTGAAGACACATTTAATGCAGCAGCAATTAACTTTGTAGAGAATTTTTGGAAAGAGGGTACAAGCCGGAAATCATTAATGAGGCAGAAGCTGTATCTAGGTCTAGTACTAGAAAGTACTACATTAATCCAAATTACTATAAGAACACAAAGTACCAACATGAGATGTATCTTTGTTACCACTTATTCAGCCCATGCCAACCAGTTTAAAAATTATTAAACAACACTGGAATATCTGAAGAGGACATTCAGATCTGACAGAGATCAACACTGCACCACTGAGAGCAGCATATCGTAGCACGCCCACTATATCTGATTCAGTAGTACACAATAGATAGTCCACAGGAAGAGCTACAATGTGGCTCTCCAATAGGCGTGGGGCTGATATCCAAGATGTGTTCCATGTGTAGCTATATCTCAGGAAACACTCTAAATAACCCACATTCTAACAAACAATATGAAATCAGACAGCTAATAACGTGTGACACAACAGCAGTTGTTTATGTAGCCATGTGTAAGTGTGGTGTGTTTTGCATTGGAAAAACTAAATGCTCTTTTAAAACAAGAGTAGGTGAACACTGCAGGGCAAATAATAATGGTAACAAACTGTACGCTACAGTTAGACACATGAAAAATGTACAGAACACTACTAAACATTGCTTTACTTTTAATGCTATTAACAGGGTCAACTCCAGCTGACGAGGAGGAGATTTTGATAAATTGCTGCTAAAACATAAAGCATTCTGGATCTATAGTATGGAGAGTGTCATTACCCAAAACTGAAAGACAACTTTGATCTGGCCCCCTTTTAAAAGATAAAATTAAGATGTAACTCTGATCAGTGGTTTTCTGAATCGTATACTATTGCCAGGGATTATCATATGAAATGCATTTTATGTAAATAGGTGTGTTCTCTTAGGTAGGTTAATAGTCACATGGCTTTAGATATTATTTGAAATTTGTTTTCATAAAATGTCATAACATTTATTTTGTTTGTTATGTATATCTTTTTTCCCGTTTAGATGGTCAGCACCAGGAATGGAAATTTCCCCTCTTTGTGGTGACTATTCTCTACATTTTAACTGGACTACTGTATATATTCATCACTTTTCCCCTTTGTCTTTTCTGTTGCGTCATACCCACCATCACCCTCCTTCCTATTCTGTCTTCCCATTTCTCCTTTTCACCTCTTGTTTGAGTTTGTATTTGAATATGTCATTCAGAACAGATGTTATAAAATGGTCATCAAGTTTTGACCTTTATCTCCATTTTTATCTGTTCTGATTAAGGACTTTCTCCATTGATTAATGTTTAGCACTGTTTTTGAAGTATTGACAGCCAATTGAGTAGCCATTGTTGCTGCTGTTATCTTTAATTTATATGATAGTTATAGCCATCGGACAGTGGCCTATTATATAAGAAAGGAATAATACATGACAGGGTGTGTTGTTCTGGGACAACATCACACCTTGAGTGGTTAGGCATGAGGCCACAGGCCAAGTGCATCCAACACCAATAAGTGATATTAACCCAGCACGACACACATCCTGGAGTGCATTATTCCTATTATGCAATGGCTGATTTGTAAAACAAACAAAAAAAAAAAAAACTACATTTAAAGTAGATTTTTTGTTAATTTATTTTGAATAGGTAATCTTACTTTACAAAAATCATGCTGATTTATTGTTTCAGTCAGTAGGTGGAGCTGATATGTTTTTGTCTGGCTCTGCAGTCCACATAGCAACCTTTATCAGTACTGTCAGTCTTTGTTAATATGCCCTAGTGCCTCTGTGTTTATGTTCTGTTTTGTCATGGTTTTAAATTTGTGTTTCCTCCTTGTTTTCTGTGACTTCTGTTCATGCTGCTGCTGCTGGAGAATGGGAGATTGCTGCCCTCTCCTTTTATGACCACCCACCCACTGCTGTTGCTTTGAGGATGTCTATAAATAAAGGGAAATGAGGTACGGAGTTGGTAGGGAGGATGTTTCTGAGTGCTTTTACATGGTCAAGTAAAAAAAAAGAAGAATGTAACTTGAAGAGCGACCATTATGAAAAGAGCTGCCCAGTGACTGTTTATAAAGATGCACTTGCTTGCTTGCTTGTTCACTCAGTGGATGTGCTCAGTCCATGAATCCGACTGTAATAATTAGTTTCATTTAGCTGTTTTTTTAAATATGAAAACACTTTGGGGATTGGGGAGAATGTGTGAGGGTTGTTGATTTCATTGTGGCTATTTTCTGTGTTACATTTAATTAAGGAGTCAGGACACTGAAGGTGGGCTGCCAAGTGGGAATCAGTGAAGCAGGCTGCTGAGCAGGAATCAGGAAGTGGGCTGTGTGGAGTGATTACATTAACAGTTGATGTGGTCATCTGTGTGCTAGGAGTAGATACAGTACATGATGTTATGCTGGGATAACATCACAGGTCCAACCAGACTAATCAATGAAAGCCTAGCATTCTTTTTGCCATTGTATGATTGTTTTAAGATATTCTTAATACAGGTGTTTCAATACAGTTTTAGTGGTATTTATTATACTATTTAGAGGTGTATAATTAAGGCTTGTGTTTGATGCACTGTCTGTGTAAGATGGCGTCATTTTACTATAAAACTAAAGACATAATCACCGCTTGTTATCATTTGAGAAAGGATTTATTACAAATGCATCATTCATTCCAAGCTGGATGCAATTGTGAGCACTGAATAAACTTTATATAATTTGATGGTGAGTGCCAGATTTTTGGTTTTTGGTTTTGTTTTGTCATCAGCACTACAGTCCTGGTGCAGCTCCTATGAAGATTTACAAATGGATTGAACAATAGTGCACAGAAAAGTGCAAATACAGTCAAGAATTACAAACATAATAATATATGGAACTGCTTCTTAATTAATGCATGCAGCCTAATCAACAAAATGGAACTCAAGGCAGGTCTCTTCTCTGGGAGCATGGAAACATAGAATTTGATGGCAGATAAGGACCATTTCACCCACCGGTCTGTTCATTTTCCCTACCTACAGTGTCACTGCAGACCCTACTTCATCTCTGAATCTCTCCTCTTTCACTAACATTCCCCACGCCTATTGTGGTGACACCCGCTACTGCATTAACTCGCTGGCCACAGGTGGTCCATTGCACACAGAGATAGGTGACATCAAATATTCTTTGTTCCTTCCTGTGACAACACTTTTCCAGTAGGGTACTACCTGGTCAGTACCTTACCTACCCTAGTGCAGTAGATATGAACGTCAAGGGTAGGGAATGCTGCGCTGGACTGACCTGGAGACCTGCAGAAATGTGAGACACTGGCTCTTAATCAAGGACACCAACTCTTGGATTGTTGAGAATAAAGTTAAATTTGTACTGAAAATGTGAAATAAATCTCTGAAATAACAGCAACGAATGGCAAAACACACTTTTCACATAAATGACGAATACAAAAACACATAATTTAGTTGTACATTTATCACTTTACTTTTTCCCAGCAGGACACACCCTCCCACTAATCTTCTTGTACTCTTTTCCTGTAGACTGCAAGCAGTCACCACCCTCAGCCTTCCAACATGTTTACTTTACCCCTGGAGACTGTGAGGTGCTCACCGCCCACCAGCCCTCAGATAACTCCCAGATCCCAGGATAAGCACCCTCCCTGGCCTTGATCCCTAAGCTTGTTCACACTTTAGATATAAGAAATGCAGTGACTACTGGGCTTAGTCCTCCGAGCAGTCAGTCCACTGGACGCTTTATGCCAGTACCCTCCATGTTCTCCAGTCATACGGTTAACCAGCACTAGGCCATACCTCAGACTCCAATGCCATAAAATCCACTTGCCTTAAGGGTGTACAGTGACTACTGGGCCAATAGCTCTGAGCAGCCAGCCCACTGACCCTTCTGCTGGATACCCACCCTGGTATTCACTCACGCAGTTACTATACTTATCACTATACCTTAAAACATTTCAAATTCACTGCACAGTTCTACACATTTATTACTGTAAAACAAAACATTCAGGAATGACAGTGGCATAAAACATACTGGATAACTGGCACATTAAAATCTGTGATATTATCTCCCTCAGTCCTTACAATGTTCAGTCCTTCAGATGACAAAGTATCTTTAAATTCAGAAAGATTGAGGTTAATTCTCTGTAAATCAATATCACTTTGACTTTTAAAATAGCCCCAAACTATATCAATAAGGTTTGTACAATACCATGCTTCTTTGGGTTTCTGGAGATATTCTGTTGTTGAAGTTGCTGAAGAATTATTGAAGGTTTGTGTATGTGTATGCAGCTGCGAAATGCTTTACTAGTTCTCACAAAGGAGCTCCGACAACAGCTTGCAAATCCAAACACCATCTTTACTTCAGCTTTTCTAGAACATATCTCATGATATAGTATCACATAGCACACTAATACAGTGATGCACTCAGCCACTAGGGGCATCCACACTATATATAATGTTTCCTCCTTCCCTTACTGAAAATGTCCCCATAATGAACAAGAACATGCAATATTCATTATAAAACAATTCTGAACTAGGAAATGAGGATAAACTGCCTCGTTCCAGCTCACCTTGGGGATTTTTCTGCTCGGTAGCTCTGTGTGTGACACTAACTACAAATCCAAATGATGAGGTGATCTCGCACTGTGGTAGATCTTCACTGAACCTCAGGTGCACTAGCTTTGGTACTCTATCCCTAAGGTGGTGGCCCAGAAACTGTTGCTGGAGCCAGTGAGTTCTGCACAGGGTCCAGCATTGCTTCACCAACAGCTGGGGTGCAGTTCCTTTGGTAGAACTATCTTCTGGAGAAGAATTTGGGGTAACTGACTGTGGAACTGGGGTGCTATCCGTATCATATTTGAGTCTAAACCTTCAAAATTTCCAGTAGATGACACCTTGAAGGCACATTATCACTTGACAAAAGCTGATCACATGTCTTCCAGATTGAATCATTTTCAGTCTTAACGGTATATGACACAGGTCCAGTCAGTGCAATCACTGTGGCTAGAATCCATTTTTCCCAGCTGCAAAATTACAAGCTAGCAGAGGTTGTCCAGGCTGAAAGATTCTATCCTTGGCCCTTCATTCACACCTGTTCACTAGTGCTTGTTGATGATAGCGTGTCACTTGTCCTACTGCAGGTGGTTTCAACAGGTCGAAACAAGTGCGCAGTTATCATTCCATCATTATGGATACTGGAGACACTTTGTAGTAGCATGAGTGGTGTTTCTGTAAGACAGCAAAAGGTGTCCAAACATTTTTGCAGACAAGCTTGTCCTCTAGCTGATCCTAAAGCCTGCTTCAAGGTCTGGACAAGTCTCTCAGCTAGCCTGTTAGTGGATGGATGGTAGGGTGCTGACTTAATATGATGAATGCCATTCAGCTGCATAAATGTGGCAAACTCCTTGGACACAGATTGCTGTCCGTTGTCACCTATTAGTTGTTCAGGTAGGCCATAGCAAGCAAACATTCCTCAGAGCATTTGAATTGTACTTTCTGCTGAAGTAGAGGTCATTATAGTGACTTCAGGCTATTTGAATGAGCATCAACCACAACCAGGAACATGTGTCCCACAAAGGGTCCCACAAAATCAATATGAATACATTGCAAAGGATGTTCAGGCCAATCCCAGGGATGCAAAGTTGCTAATTGGGGCATATTCCACACACTCTGGCATGAAGAACAAGACTTTGCCTTTTCTTTAATGGCACTGTTCACACCAGGACACCAGAGGTAGCTTCTAGCAATTTCCTTCTTACGCACAATCCCACAATGACCTGAATGTAGCTGTTGCAAAATCTGCTGTCACAATGGTGGTGGAATAATAACTCTCATTCCTCATAGCAAACAACCAGACTGAGCGGACAACTCTGTCTTCCTAGTAGCATAGGGTGCCAGCTAGGAAGGCTTTTTAAGTTTCCTGGAAATTTGCCATGCAGCACCAGGTCCATGACCTTGGACAGTAGCGATCCACTCATGTATACTTTTTCACTTGAGCAGCTATAATAGGTGCTTTTCTCACCTGTTTGAGATAGAAAATCTCTTCTTGAGAACTGTCTACAAGATGAGTTGGCAATGGCAATCTGGAGAGTCCATCCATGTTACCATGCAGTGCTGACTTCCTATACTGGATATCACAGGTATGAGCAGACAATAGCAGAGCCCAGTGTTGCATTTTGCTTGCAGCAAATGATGAAATACCTGTATGTGGCCCAGAAATGGAAGTCAAGGGACAGTGATCAGTCAGAAGTGTGAATTTCTGGCCAAATTCTGGTGAAACACCACTGCCTCTACTCCATAGGAGATGAATCACAAGCCAGCTGTAATGGCAACACAGTTTCAAAATGTGTCATTATCTGGAAATTCACTAACAATTCTTTAGCTTGAGCAAATGCTGAATCACAGTCTTCTGTCCAGTTCCACTTCTTATTCTGACAAACAAGGACATTCAACGGTTTTAAAATTGTCACCAGGTTAGGAATAAATCATCCATAGTAATTAAGCAGTCCAAGGAAAGAATGCAACTGATTCACATTCTGAGGGGTAGGAGCTTCCATGATGGCC
Organism: Neoceratodus forsteri; assembly: GCA_016271365.2. NCBI lineage: Eukaryota > Metazoa > Chordata > Ceratodontiformes > Ceratodontidae > Neoceratodus > Neoceratodus forsteri. The sequence goes on from CM028131.1 coordinate 795,439,727, forward strand.
TTGATCTTGGAAGGAGCAGTGTGGAGGCCCGATGCTTCAATCACATGTCCAAGATATTTGACAGAGGGATGAAAGAATGCACACTTGTCCTTTCTAACTCAAAGGCCATACTCCTCCAGCCTTTGTAAAGTGGCATCAAGGTTCTTAAGGTGTTCCTCCGTATTTCTGCCCATTACCACAATATCATCCAGGTGGCATTGTACTCCTAGAAGTCCACACAAGATCTGGTCCATAGCTCTGTGAAACAAAGCTGGAGCTGACATTATTCAAAAGGCAAACAAGGATAGTGGAAAAGCCCTTTATGAGTCACAATGGACTGACTTTCTCCCTGTTCCAAGCTGCTAAATGATTGGTGTGATACCCACGACTTTTCACAAATCATACAAGAACCCACCTGTCCCAACTTAAAATTCCTCATAACAGTACCCTGCTTTATGTAGTATTAGTAAACAAGCCACAAATTTGTGTGCGGGAGTCTATCAAAATGACCTGAACGACCACAGGGCTAAAGCATGCGTGTGAACTACAATTAAACCTACTACTTCTTCAGCCTTCAGCTATAAAAGAAACCTTCATAATCTTAGCACCTCAGCATTTTTGGCTGACCTGACAACAATTAGGTGGCAAGAGTTCAATCTCACTCCAACTATCTCTGAAGCCTGCAATCTATTCCAGAGCTTGGTCTCTGAAATAATCAATAGGATATCCCTTTAGTGAAACATAGAACCAGAAAGCAATCCTGCACCTGGTTCACCCCACCTCTAAAGTCAGAACTACACAGGAGAGATATGCATTGGAAAACAGCACATAAAACAAAATTGCCTGCTCACTGGGTCTCATTCAGAGCAGCAAGGAACTACTGCACTAAGCTCATCAGAACCACAAAAAGCGAATATTTCCAAGCTGCCCTGACATCCTCAAAAACAACGCAGCCAAATTCTGGCATACACTAAAGACATCAAGGGCCATAGTCACGTGTCATCCATCCCATCAAGATTATAGATGGTATCACTGTCTACACCGAGAAAGAGACATCTTAACTCAACTAAACAATCATTTTGCAACTGTATGGTTAGAATTTGATGCCTCCCAGCCAGGAGCTTGTGGGATCAGCTGCTTGGTACTACTTCCTCCTCCGACCACACCCCTGCCAATCCCGCTGTGATATTTTCTTAGCAATGTCACCTTTAAGCAGGTCGAAGACCTCCTCCTGGCACTGGATGCAAGAAAAGTACAGGAGCCAATCTCCTAGAACCATTCTTCTAAAATTGGGGCATCACTGGCTGGTTGCTTCTATCACCCATTTATTCAATTTGCTTCTATCACCCATTTATTCAATATTTCCCTCTCCCAAGGACTCTTGTCATACCAATGGAAAGTAGCCCATGTCATCCCTCTCCTCAAATCAGGTGACCCCAGTGACCTGAATAATTATCGCCCTATTTCTGTGCACCCACACTTTCAAACTTCTAGAAAAATAGTCAATGACCAATTAAGAGACTTCTTAGATACCCACAACTTGCTCAATCCACTTCAATCAGAATTTTGGCCCAACCATAGTACTGTTTCTGCATTGGCTAAGGTGACCAATGACCGGCAAGTCACATTGAATTCAAAAAAATACATCGCTCTACTATTCCTCGACCTGAGCAAGGCTTCTGATCGGTCGACAGAGCCTGCTCCAAAATATTCTTTGCAACAATGGAATTGACATTATCACCTTGAACTGGTTCAGTAGCTACCTTGAAGGCTGAAAACAACAAGTAAAAGCACAAGGAGATATTTCCCACCACTATTACAAAGAGGTGTGCCACAGGGATCTATACTTGGACCCTTACTCTTTGCCATTTATATTAATAATATAAATTCAAATATTAACTCAGCCAGTGTTCATCTTTTGCAGATGACACTGTGCTATGCATTGCCAGACCAACATTAGAGCTTGCATGCTCAGAACTACAGAACGACTTTGATATCCTACAGCATGTTTCTCTCACCCCACATGACACTTGCCATTATTCCTCAAATCCGGACCCTACTAGGTGAACCACTGAAAATATACTCAAGTTCAAATATCTGCTTTTGGCTGGATGCCAAACTCTCTTGGTGCACTTTTGATGAGCTGGCTAAAAGTTGAAGCAAAGATTGGGTATTTTCTACCACATCTCTAATCTTTTCAACTATGATGCTAAATTGAGACTGATGTTAACCACCTTCCTTCCCATGCTGGATTACGAGACTTTATCTACAGCAACTGCACAGGCCTCTCTCAAAGCTTGATACCCTGTACCTAGGGCTATCAGATTTACAGTAACACTTGAGCCCCCATAACCCTCATCACTGTGCTCTTTATGCTCTAGTTGGCTGGCAGTCTCTAAAAGCTAGAAGAGTAAAAACACAGTTCTCTGGACCTTCAGGGCCCTTACTAACAGGCACCGTAAATACATCACTGATCTTAAGATTTAAGATTGGTTTAAAAACTCATTTGTACCAGATTGCCTTTTATAGTATTGTATATGAATTGTTGATGAAATTGTGGTTTTATGAATGTTTTATATTGTATTATAATGTTTGGTTTTCTTTTTACTATATGTTTTGTACAGCGCTTTTGAAAATTTGAAAGAGCGCTTTAAAAATAAAATTATTATTATTATTACTTTTCTCCCTTTCCAAGGGGTTTACTCCCTTAGGAATATTCTTACATTCTGCTTGACATACCTAGAACCAAGAACTGCTTGGTACTTCCACGGTCACTTGCGCCCCACCATCTGGAATGCTACCCAAAGAACTCTACAGCTCTCTAAACTAGATGACCTGTTCTCATTCAAGAGGCTCCTGAGACACTCCTGAAGAAATCGTGTAGCTGTTATGCCTGAATCCCTGCCTGGCCCATTCTTCCCTAGGCAGACTTACTTTATTGTTGCACTTACACTAGTTATTCTTGCACTTCCCTAGGCTACACACAATTATTATTTTTATTTCTTTCTCCCACCTACTATCTACCCTAATCCTCTCTCCCCAATCTCATTACCTCTTCCAGTCCTGACCCTTCAGCTTCTTCTACTCTGCCCTGCATATCCTAGTCTGCATGAGATGAAGTAATCTGTGTCAGGATCTTTATTGTCATACATTTATTTCTTTGCTTACTGTTTTTTTTATAATTATCACATTGCATACTGTATTTCTATAATTACCTCATCCAATGCCTGTAAATTATCCCTTTGTTGAACATTTTGCCTTGTATACAGATGTTTCACTACTATTAAGACTGCTCCTTTGTATGTTTTTCTTGTACTAGTTGTTTGTCCTCTAAGGGCCTCCTCGTAATTGAGTTCACTCAAAAGTGTCTCCCTAGGTTAAATAAAGATTGATTGACAATATATAACAGTTCCTGTGACTCCTCATGAACATGCATCTGTATATAAGCTTGGTTCAAGTCTATCTTGCTGAACTTTTGTCCACCAGTGAGACGAGCAAACAGGTCCTCGATGTGAGGAAGTGGATATTGCTCCACACATGGCACTGGGCTGATGGTGACCTAGAAATCCCCACAAATTCTTACTGAGCCATCCTGTTTCAGGACTGGAACAATATGTCACCCACTCACTATGCATGACTGGCATTAGGACTCCTGTCTTCACCTAGATGCTCCAAGTCAGCTTCTACCTTTGGTCTAAGGGTGTATGGCATTGTTCTGGCCTTCATGCACTCTGGGTTACTGTCAAGCTTAATGGTCAGTTTAATAAAAGTCTACCATGCCCCCAACTCCTCTTTAAAAACAGAAGCATGGTTCTTCAATATAGCAGCCAGACTCACCTCACTGTTACTCATCATACATAGCTCAGGCCATTCCAGTCTGATTTTCTCAAGCCATGACTGAACCAGCTGAGCTGGGCAAAACCCTTACCATGAACAATGGCAATTTTACAGACTCTCCATGAAGCTTCATATGGACATCAATGGTGCCCATCGTCACACAGGTTCCCCAGTGTAGGTCTTCAGAACAACCTTCATTGGTCGCAGTGGCAGATGTTGCAGTTTTATCAATATACAGCATCAGACACCAGTGATACAGCAGCTCCTGTATCCACTTCCATCTGATGTGACTTCTCTTCCAGCAATGGGGTCACCCGGTAGCCCTGTGGAGCACCCATCATAGCCAAAACAGATATCAGTGCCTCCTCTTTGGACTGACTTTCACTCCATATCCTGACCCTGTTGTACAGAATGCAGAATGGATTTTTTCCAACCCTGGTTGATCTCTTTCTATCAGATTTATCTTTCTAGTCTGGTTTATCTTTTTCATATACTGCATCTTTCATATTTTTACAAGCACGTGCAATGTGTCCTCTTTTATACAATTCCGGCATATCAGGTCTTTGCTCAAACATTCATATACAAAATGACCAGTCTTTCCACAATGGTAATAAGTTTTGCTGCCTGTCACCTTATTCATACTTTCAGCATTCACTTTATAAACTTTAGAAGATGCACTCAACTCCTGATCTTTCTTTGCAGCTAGTTCCATATAAACTGCAATTTCTAAATCCTTTTAGTGTAAGGTTAGCCTCCGTAAGCAAACTTTTGAATTGCTTCACTAGCAACCCCACATCAGCCTGTCTCACAGTGTATCATTTAGCACATTGCCAAAATCACAATGCTCAGCCATCCTTTTTCCCCATACATAATTTACACCTCCTTCAGCACTGGCAGGCAGCTCTGGCCCTTCCCTCAGAAGGGACTCGTCTCCAGCGAGGCTTTTCCCCATATCCACCCCAACCAGCTATCCCCATGGGTTACCCCTGTGACAGGCCTGGTGGAGAGGGTGCTGGCCTCCCCCACCCCAAGAAGCCATCATTTAGATTGCCAGGGGAGGCACGGGCACAGCCTGCCATCACTGAGCCTGCCAGCTCTGAACCTTTTTTTTGCATTTTCTCCGGACCCACACATTAGCAATGGGCGAGGCAACTGTCTTCACCTCCATGGAGGCAGTCTTACTCCTTGTGTGCTGGTCCATCCCTTTCTAGCATCACACCTCTTCTGACCCCCTGGCTCTGCTGTGTGTCAGTCTATACCATGATGCTGAGTCACCCACCCCGAGGAAGGAGGCTGTCGGAGAACACTCAATCCTTCTTGTCATGGCCGACTCTGAGAGACCGAGTCCATTCCTGAACCTGGGTCGCCAGCGTAGCATGAGGTAAGGTGTCCAGTGCCTCAGCCCTCTGCATCACCAGGCCAGCCTCAGCCAGCCTTTTTAACACTGCCACAAATTGGAGACTGTTTCTCCTTCTTCTTGTTTCTGTTTATGAAGGCGAAACCTCTCTGTGATCAACAATGGCTTTGGGGAGAAGTGTGCTTGTAATACTTGCACTATCTCTGCATAAGATTTCATTCCTCGTTTATCAGGCTGCACTAGACTGCACAATAAGTTCAAGTTTTTCCAACCTATTACACTCAGAAAAGTAGCTACCTACTTATCCTCTGTAATATCATTTGCTGTCACAAAATATTCAAACCGCTTTGTGTAAGAGTTTCACTTCTGTACAGTTTCATCAAAGGTCACATAGATACTGTTATCATAGCCATTTACACTTTAAATTTGATTACTCAATATCTCCACAGATAACTCAGTCTTTTCTATTGTATTTGCTGGCACAGGGTCCTGTATGCTTTCCCACTTCCAACTTCACACACACAACCGAGGCCTGCCTGGCAGCTTGCTTTCACTTTCTCTTTTGCATAAAACAGTCCCAAACATATAATAAAGATAACTCTTACTTTAAATATCTTTGAAGCAATGGGTGCAGCGGAGGTTTACCATCCCGTTGCCAGTTTTGTTTTAGTATGCAGCTGCAGGGAGACACTTTTACTTGGTTCTCACAAAGGAACTCGACTACAATTTGCAATCCAAACACCATCTTTACTTCATCTCTTTCTAGAACATATCACATGATGCAGTATCACAATGCACACTAATACAATGACACATTCAGCTACTAGAGGGCACCCACACCATACATAACAGTTTGTTGTTGTTGAGGGCCTCTTGAGTCAGCAGTTCCTTGGTGTAAACAGGAGAACCGATGATTTCTTCAGGTTGCAGCTTTTCTTCTTCTGTGAGGAAACTTGCGTAACAGTATCATCAGGCACTTGAAGTAACAAACTTTCTATTCTCACCCTGTTCTCACTTACTACCCTATCTGACCCTACACTGGGATTCAGGTGACGCCCTAATCCTGTACTGTATTTAAATAAAGGATGTCACTATCAGGTTCTATCACTGCATCAGGCCTTTTCAGACAGGACACCCACTTTGCTGGTACCTTCCTTCTCGGTCGCTCCCTACTCAGACTCCTACACACTGGTTGTGTGGCTACTTTCATAACCAAAACTCCTTTGCATATGCTAATTTGTTTTTCTGAGTGGACACTGACCCATTCAGAGGCTCAGTACCAATCAATATACTTTCTACAGCAGCATAAGCCAAAATGGAATACTCAGTTTTGAAATTCAACTGCCCTCTCAACATTCTAAGGCTTCCCTTTTTTATAACTTTAGTCTCATTTTAAACTACATTTCTTTGTCACAAAAATAAGTATCTTTGAGTTTAAACATGTTTTCACTATAATGGCTGGAAAACTAGCATCCTTAGCTCTCTGTTGAATGTTTTCTGCACAAATGACCTATAGGAAAGTTAAGTCGTAAAGATTAACACTCTTTTATCATTAAACTGAACAAATAATCACTTCTAGGAATTTTCTCTTCACGTTCTCTTGCAAAACAGTAGTTTCCCATTAACTGTACTGAGCACAACATTTTTTAACTGAGATATTGAATATTCATTCCCCATGCTTAGCTCCACCTCTTGTGTAACTGCCAGCATGGATTTACTTCATAAGGACCCACTCTCTTTTAAGGTTAGTGACTCTTATTTTGTATTTCTATCACCTAAAGCTATGTTTCTGTTGTGTAGATACTTTAGTCTATTACTCTACCAAGTTTGGTACAAATCTGAAATAAAACAGCTTGCAGCATGATTTTGAAAAGTACATATGTGCAGCAAATGTTTTGCAACTGAATACAATTTCCCAATAGAGCCTGGCTTCAAACTGCTCCATTTGTGTTTGTGTTTATTTATGAACATTTTGTGTACTTTTATTAGATTCCCAGCACTCCTCTAGCCCCTGCAGTGACTTTATTTCTATTAAAATATATGCATTTTACTGGATTTCACCTGTGTGAAGCCATGGGTTTGCCAGGATCAGATTGTACCTATTTGTCACAAAGTGGCTCCCTTTGAGCTCTCCACAAAATGGTTGTCTCGTTGAGCTTGTGTGGGACTTCTACAGAGTCCCTGTAGACTATGCTCCTTCATTTAATATTTATTAATTGTGATACAGTCCTAGTACATTTTCCTGAGCTTGTCACCTGCACAACTAAATCAAGGAAATATCTGTTGATTCGCCCACAAGAGGAGCACCTTAGTGCATCTCCCTTAGCACTTTCTCAGAGCAATCTTGATTCACTGCAGGCCAATGCCTGTCTCCCAGCCAGTGTCAGATTGAGGAGTGGCCACCCACAAGCAGGCCTGGGATTACTCTACTCAGTGCACTGCACTCTGCTGTTTGACTGACTCTTGGTCACCACTCCCTGCTTCTCTTATTTTTGGCGCATGGAGTGCCCGCAGCTACCACTCTGCATTTTACTTCTATTTACATAGAACAGAGCAGCTTCTTTTTCTACAGGAACAATCTCTTTAAAAAATAAAACATTTATGTATAGGAAGTAACCCAGGCAGACCAAATTACACCACTGGACCAACAGGGCATGTACTGTAGCCAGGACAATCAGATTACTAGCCCACCGGCCACCAATGACTAAACTACAATTTTAACAATAAATACTATAGTTTTATTTATAACATTTTGCCAGTCATATAAAAATAAGCAAAACTGTGTGTAAGTAAGATAAACCAGGGTCAGCAGTCTTTTCCAGCTTCCCCTACGCTTCATCCTACCATGACAATTAATAATATGCTCAGGATGATTTCTCATTGCTAATCCATTGTAAACTGCTGATTATTTATTTATTACAATTTTAAATTCTAAATCTGCTTTTCATATGTTTGTTGTTTGTTTGTTAAAAGATTTATTTTTATACAGGAGGTTTTGAGTGGGAAACCCTCATTTACAACAAATTCCTGTGGTAAACAAGTACAAGACATAATGAGACAAACAGAATGAGTTATACATACAATAATAAATAAAACTAAAACCACTGCAGGGGCCACCCGTTACCAAGCTGGCAGCTCCTACCTACTCTGGGACTCCAACCTAAGTCCTTGATAACTTATTTTTAAATACGCTAAAACTATCTGTCCCTATTCTACAAGGTGGAACAGTCTTATGAGGCTGCTATATTATCCCATCCATTCTTGAACCCCATCACTGTTTTTGCCTCACCACCTCTGCTGGAAGACTGTTCCAGGCATTAACCATTCTTTCTGTGAAGCAATTCTTCTCACACTCTCCTTAATCTATCCCAATCTAATTTCATTGCATGTCCCCTCATTTTTGAGTATCTTTTTCTGAAAAATGCTCCTCCTCTGCCATGTTTACTCCCATGAGGTACAGTATTTAAAGGTATCTGTTATATATATATCCCCCTCTCCGTCCTCTCTTCCAGGGTGATTATATCCCTCCCTCCTCTCTTCCAGGTAGTACATATTGAGGTCACTTAGTCTCCTAATGGGCATCGGATGCAGACCCTGCAGTATTAAAGTTGCCTTCCTCTGGTCAGCCTCAACTCTGTCTACATCCTTCAAAAGATGTGTTCTCTGGAACTGAACAAAGTATAGGTGTGATCTCACTAGCTTATCTATACAGAGGCAACACCACCTCCTTCTTTCTACCCTTCCAATGCATCACAGCATTCCATTAACCCTCCCAACTGCTTTGTCGCACTCTCTGGTCCACTTTAATTAATAAATTTCTTTATGGCATTTTGTAACCAGCTGAGCCCATTGAGACCAGCAGTCCTTTTTCAGGGTGACCCGAGTTAGTTACATACAGTAAGTACAGGTACATAAGTCATAAAGAAGATGGAACATATGCAATAGCACAATTATATACATATTCAATAGCACAAATTATGTACAGCTATACAGGAGCATTTAGTTAACATCAGTTTGGCTACAGAACAACAGTGAGATGACATCAGTGTTGAACAGACTAGAGAAAATCAGTTGTTAACGTCAACTTACAGGTAACCATAGTCATAGTGTAGGTGTAACACTTTAGTAATATGTAACAATAACTAGGAAATCAATGACATTCTAAAATATAACACAAATGTATGACACTTCAGGTATGATGGGTTGCAGAACACTGAGTTAGTGGGTTCAACAGTAACAGCTGCAGTGGCAGCATTCCAACATGTAAACTTTGGCCTCAATATTCAAAGGTGTTGCACCAGGTGTAGCTGCAGAAATGCACCCGGGCTATATTGAAAAGGTGGACTTGCGCTGTAATTCCCGATGCACATCTATGCAAAGATAATGTATGCGGTGCATCTCCAGGGTGCGGTCCATGCATATGAGGCACATCCCGATATTCAGCCCGGATGTGCGGCACATCTGCTGGCACATCTCAGGATGTGCCGCATACATGGCACAAATTTGAGCCTGTAAAAAGGCTCAATTGACAGTCACCCACAGGCAGGCCACTGTAGTACATGGTAGAACACAGCAGCCACCGCCATGGGTGGCAACCCCCCAAACACTGTGCACAGCCACCATTTGTATGCCCTGGTAGTCTATTCATATCTCCCTCCCTGCCTGCAACCTCAATAGCCATAAAAATGTAAAACTCCTTTCCTGGTAATTTAGTGGTCCCCACCACCCCCACACAAGATCCCAGCCCTGCCAGCACCCCCCAGTCATTGGCAGGAAGCAAGCCCACCTGCATACTCAGCAGCTGCTCACGACAGATACGTATAGTACCTGCTGCAATCTATTGATCCACACTGTGACCAATGGGCTTGCAGTGCATATGTAATAGTCATTCACAACATTGTGAATGAATGACTTCATTCACAAAGTTGTGAATGAATGACTTCATTCACAAAGTTGTGAATGACTTTACAGATGTATTGTAAGCCCATTGGTCCACATTGTGACCAATGGGCTTGCAGCAGGTACTGTAAGTTGTCAGTCGAGGGCAGCCATGGAGGTATGTGGGTGGGTTCTGCCCACCGATGACCAGGGGAGCTGCATGGGGGACCACTAGACTACCAGGAAAAGAAGTTTTACAATTTTACAGTGATCGGGTTACGGGTGTGTGGGGTACCGCTGGACCACCAGGGATTTTAACAATAAATTTTTATGGCAGTCATGGTTATGGGCGGGAGGGGTACCATCACTGTCAGCACTGCATGCTGCACAGGCACTAGGTACATTTTGTTTGCCAGCCCTGCACAACACATGTGAATGGGGCCATAATGACATGCAAATGGCCCCATGTGGACCTTGCATGCATTATGGCCCCATTTGCATTTTTATGTCTGAATATCAGGGATTTGCACACGGCATATCTCTGAAGCACTGGTGCATTTCCCATTCCGGTATTCAGACCTGTCTGGAGGATGCGCCAGCACATTGTATTTGTGCCACGGGCATTTTTTTGGTATATTCAGATGAGATGTGCCATGGCACATCTCTTTGAATATATCCCTTTGTTGATCCAGTGCAACACAGTTGCATGGAGCAACCACTTGTGCCACTGCCAGGTGCACTTTTGAATATCTAGCCCTTTGAGTCCAGCTTTGAACCCACCCAGTGAGGTGGCATCGATTAGACTATTTGGGAGAGCACACCAGTAGTGTGGAGCAGAGTATGCAACAGATTTTTTCAAGGGTTGGATCATACCCATGGTATCTCAAGTAGATTGGCATTTGCTGAAAGGAGGGTACACCTTAGTGGCTTTGGGGTAAATAGACCTGCTAGGTTGTGGGGGTATAGATTTTAGTGAGCTTAGAGGTGAGGCAAAGGAGAGGGTAAGTCAGTCTGACTCCAACGAGGGCCAGTGTAGCTCTGAAAGAACCTCACAGTGGTGCCTCCTAGGTGGTGAGCTGGTTGCAAACTGGCTAATTCTGTTATGTAAGACATTTAGTTTGTGTGTTTCACTTTCCCTAAGGAAGTATAACACTGCGCATCATAGACCAATGTGGGAAGTAGGGTATTCCTTGCAATAAGAGACTTTGTGTCTGGCATCAGGAGATGCCAAGTCGATACAAAAGGCCTGCCTTCTGGTGAATGGACTTGGCTATGTGATCCACATGTGATTTTAAGGTTAGTTCTTGGTCAAGGTAAACGCCTGGGCATTGCACTTTATTCGCTACATCTATCTGTAGAACTCTCACAGTGGATAGCTGAACTAGATTTTGCCTTTTCTTGCCTAGTCATTTGGGGCCAAATAGCAGAGTCTTTGTTTTCTGCTTGTTTAACACTAGCATGTTGGCAGCAAACAATCTTTCAAGAGCATTTAGGCTGGTGGACAGGCACGTTGCAATTGTGCTGGGTTTGGGATCACTCCAGTACACCACAGTATCAACATATAGTAATAGGTTCCCACTATTACAGTTTTGGCCTATGTCATTAATAAATAGGGAAAATAATATGGGACCTAATATAGAGCCCAGGGACCCCATCTGTGGCTGTGTGGCAGCTGGATGAACCTCTTTTCATTTTACCTTTGGGATCTATTAGCCAGGTAGTCAGAAAACCAGGACAGTGAATGTTTATCAAGACCTAGTTGTTCTAGTTTACCAAGGAGCTGCCTGTGGTTAACCAGGTCAAATGTCTTGGTTAGGCCAATGAAAATGGCCCACGTCAGTGACCCTTTGTCCATTGCTCCCAAGATATCACTTGTGAATTTAACAAGTGCAGTATCAGTGCCGTAGCATTTCTTAAGCCATTTTGGTTATCTGCTGGAAGATGATGCTGCTGTAGGTAGTCTTGGAGCTGACTGAATACCAATCTTTCCTACACCTTTGCTAGGCACAGAGAATTAATCTGGGTCAGTAATTTTCCACAATTCTCAGGTATCCACCCTTGTGGATGGCGACCACCAAAGCCGCCCATTTGTGAGGGAGGAACCCTTCCTGAAGGGACCTGTTTACTAACATTGTAACAGGAAGAGCAATAGCAGTGGCAGCATCTCTTAGCAATCTAGGCTCAAGCTGGTCAAACCCAGCAGAGGAGTCTGATTTCAGACATTTTAGGAGGGCTAGCACCTCAATTTAAGCTTTAAGTCATCAAATAGGATTACCACTAGGTCTCATTCCTGTTTGGTGGTCATCACTACCTTTCCACTCATTTTGTACTTCACCCCTGTGTTTCTGTGCCCTAAGTGCATGAATCCGCACATTTTTTGCTTTCAAATCCAGCTTCCATGCCCTTGACAACTCCTTGAGTTTGCTCAGGTCTCTGCACATTCCTTTCACTCTCTTGGAGTGCCCAACCTCTTGCAGATTATGATATTGTCTACAAACAGGCAAACCATTCCTTCCAGCTCCTCTGCAATGTCTCTTAAGAAGACACTGAAGAGGACATCTCCCAGTACTGATCCCTTAGGCACCTCGCTGGTCACCCCTCCATTCTCTGAAGTGAGCTCTGTTTACCACCACCCTCTGTTGCCTATCCCCCAACCAATCTTTTACCTAGTTTATCAACTTTGTATCCACCCCTAAGCTGCCCAGCTTCCTAATGAGTCTTCTATGTAGAACAGTGTTGAAAGCCTTGCTAAAATCTATGTAGGCCAAGTACACCACTCCACCTGGATCTAATTCCCTGATGAACTAGTCAAAGACATTGATCAGATTCATTTAATATGACCTCCCACAGTGAATCCATGCTGTCTTGGGTCTTGTAACCCACTGAATTCAAGATATTCCACAATCCTTTCCTTCAGCAGTGACTCCATTAACTCTCCCACCCCTGAAGTCTGGCTGACCAGCCTATAATTGCCAACTTCTTCCCTGCTACCACTTTTGTGTAGTGGGACTACATCTGCCCTCATCCAGTCCTCTGATCCACTCATGTTCCCATTGAGTTGTTTAACAGGACTGGCAGAGATGTAGCCAGAACCTCCTTAGCTCTCTCAATACCCTTGTATGCACCCTGCCTGCTCCATCGGTTTGTGAGTCCCTGCACAACTAGTGTCTACCTCCTCCCTCCACAGCTCCTGCTACTTTTGTGGCCCCTTCCTTTTACTTCTTCTATGAACACTGAACAAAAGTATTTTTTCTGGATATCTGCCTTTTCCTGGTCCTCCACTGCACAGTCACCCAATTCAATGCTTAACCTTACAATTCCTCCCTGGTCTTCCTCTTTTCACTTACATTTGTAAAAATGTCTTGTCCCCATTTGTTACTGCCTGGGCTGTTCTCTCATGTTCGCATGTTTGTAGTTCTTAATGCTTTCCTGGCTTGCCACTCTTTCTTGTTATACGCCCCTATTCTCCTCCCTTGTCTTCCTTACACCTTCTGAATACTACCCTTATTAGCCTTTTAGTTTTCAGTCACTTTTCAAGAACCATAGGGGTCTCTTTTTCCTCTTGCTTTTGCTCACTTGCTTGGTGCAGAGGTTTGTTGCCTTCACAATATCCTCCTTTAGCTTTGCCCACTGTTCTGCCACCCCACCCAGGTCATCCACCCCACTAGGTCATCCCTGACACAGCTACTCATATTTTTAAAATCTGCTCTCCTGAAGTCCAGAACCCTGACCCTTGTATGGCTCAATTTCGCAGCTGTTTTTATGTTGAACAACACTGTACAGTGATCACTGGTCCCAGGTGGCCCTGCACCTTGACCTCTGTAACCCTGTCTTTGTTAGTGAGCACCAGGTCCACTATCGCCACATCACAAGTGGGCTTCCTGACTAGTTGCCTGAGAAACTTCATCTGCAGGGAGTCCAGGATGTGCCTGTTTCTAGCTGAAGCTGGGTGCCTCCGATCTACATTTGATAGATTGAATTCCCCACCAGCAGCACCTCCCCTTTTCTGCAATCTTGCCAATGGCTTCTGCCAGTACCTTATCTATATCCTCCACCTGTGCTGGAGGTCTGTACAGTAGATGTGCCAGTGAGAATGGTGGCCCCATTTTCCATCTTCAGGGTGACCGACACTGCCTCCTCCCCTTGGATTCCCTATATCTCTATCACTTTTATGCCTACCCTCACATAAAGCACCATCCTCCTCATTTTCTTCCCACTCTATTCTTCCCAAACTGATTATAGCCTGGTATGGCCATGTCCCAGTCATGGCTTTCAGTTCACCATGGCTCGGTAATGGTCAAGAAAATCCAGGTCAGCCTCAGCCATGACAATCTGTAGGCCCAGAGTTTTATTTCCTAGACATCTAACATTCACACGACCTTCCACATTTTTTATCACTCTGCTTGCTAACACCCTTTTCCTTTGTGCCCTCCCTCCTCCCCCTCTTTAGTTAATTCTCTTGTCCCTACCCCACTCCATTTCTACCACCCTGCTTCTTTCATTAATTTGCACAGGGGGTACATCTCCTCTCAGGTCCTCTTTACTCTCTACTTCACTCTGTGGGGGTGGGGAGTTCATGCCTCCCAGATTTCTTCCACCACCCTACTTGGCTAGTTTAAATGTTCATCAAATTAACATTTAAACCATCTACTGATTACTGCTGTCCCCTTCTGGATGCAGGCATGCCATCACCTCTGCATAGGCCCTTATCCCTCCAGGTAGGTCCTCAGTCCCCAAAGTAACTGAATCCCTGCTCTCTGCACCATTACTTCAACCATGAGCTGAAGCTCATGGTGCTGAGAACACTTTTCTCTCTCCTTCTGTCACAGACAGGCAGAACCTCAACTAAAGCCACTGAGTACTTTACCATTCTGAGACCACTCCCAACTCCCTACTCCCTTTGCACTATCTCAGCCCAATCCCTAGCCAGGTCATTAGCCTCCAGGTGGACAATGAAATCCACTTTTCCCTGCTGAGCTGCCACTGTAGCAGCCCGCAGGATCTACATCTCATCCGTTTGGGCTGCGTGTGCCATGTAGCACCTTATATCCCTCTCCCTCTCCCTTCCCTTTCCCAAATCTATCCTCCTCACAATTAAGCCCCCAACAGAAGTTGCTTCTTCCTCCTCTGGGGTCCTCTTCCAGCCTCCTTGGAGTCTCTGCTATTGAGGACCCCTACATCCTCCCTGGATATCATGGGTACCTCCTCCCAGCAGTCCTGACCCACCAGAGTCATGTAGGAATGGAGTATTGGTACCAGTTGAGGAATGTGCCCTGACTCACCACTACCCACCCTTCCAGAGCCCACCATAGTCAAGCTCACTCTCCTCCCTGGCATCCTGTGTAGTTAATAGTGGCAGACTTGATAGACCCTGGGTGGAGGAAGAGGTCTTCTGAATCTTAGCACTGTGTGCAGTAATTGAGACCTGGTGGACATGGAGGGGTTGCAGTCAATCTAAGAAAGGCATACATGCTGAAGAAATCATGATTGATAATGACACTTGAGTGGAGTTAGTGTAGAAAAGCGTAAATACTAGAGAGATGTACCATTAAATGTAAGGGTATACTGTAGACCACAAGACAAAAATAATGAGCTGGAAGAACTCATGATTAAAAGGATCATGAATTTAAGAGATAATGCAAAAAAACTCTGGGGACTTTAATTATGCAGACATAGATAGGCTGCCTCAGGAAGGCAGCACTAGGGTTGAAAGGCAGTTCACTGAAGCAGTAGTAAATTGTTGACTTGAGCAAAATGAAAATGAAGAGATGAGAGCTGGAAAAATGCTAGACCTAGTGATAAGTAACTAAAACAACACTGTTAAAGAATGCAGTATAGGTGAACCTTTTGTAAGAGTGATCACAATTCAGGACTTTTCATGATACACCAAAGCAGGAGTAAGGAATAATAATAATAATAATTTTTATTTGTATAGCATAATTCAGACATCAACATGCTTTACATACAAAACATCATAAAACAGTTCAATAAAATCACATAAATACATCAACTTCAATTAAAATTCTTACAGTTCCTAAACTTAATATTACAAGCCTGTTTAAAAAAATTACTTTTAAACTAGTCTTGAAGCTCTCCACGGTCCTGCACACTCTAATCTGATGAGGTAGAGAGTCACAGGGATGGCACTGTGAACGTAAAGGCCCTGGCACAAGATGTCTTCAGCCGCACTGGGAACCTCTAACAACCCCTCATCAGTTGAATGGAGAGGCTGGCCAGGGCTGTAAGGAACCAGGAGCTCTTGCAGATAACTTGGTCCCGATCCATGTAGGGCTTTGTAGGTCAGAAGACCGATCTTGAAGGTGGTCCGCCACTGTATAGGCAGCCAGAGCAGATCACAGAGCACGGAGTAATATGACTGGTAATGCGAAGTCCCAGACAATAATCATGCCACAGAGTTTGCACCAGCTGCAAGCAGTGGACATCAACCCCGGAAGCCCCAGGTAAAGGGGTTGCAGTAGTCAAGGCACGAGTCACAAAGGCATGGATTAACATGGGCAAATCATCAGATGGAACAAGGTGCTTAATTCTGGCTATGTTCCTAAGATGGTAAAGGAAGATCTGATGACTGCTGACACCTGTGCCCATAGTGTCAGCCCATCATCAAATACCACCCCCAGGTTACACCTGCTTCAGAGGTGGGCAGCTGTACACCATCAAGCCAGAGCCCTGAAGGTAACCTCACCACCAACCTCTCTATCCAGTGCCCTGGGTCCACAACCACCACCTCAGTCTTCATGGAATTAAGTTTCAACCAGCTGGACTTCCTCCAGTCATGGATTTACACCAGACAGCTGTTAAACATCAAGACTGCACTATCCTGGTCAGGTGCAAAAACAGATAGAGCTGTGTGTCATCTGCATAGCAGTGAAACCTCAGCCCATATCATCATACAATGTCTCTGAGGGGCAGCAAATATACTGCAAACAACATGGGGACAGCACCGAGCTCTGAGGAACCCTGCACAGCAGAGAGAATGGCTCTGAGGAAAAATCCCAGACACCACCCTCTGAAACCTGCTGGCTAGGAAAGAATGGAACCATCTGAGAACTGGACCAGCCAGTCCACAGAAAACCCTCAGGTGCTCGAGCAGAACCCCATGGTCCACAGTGTCAACGCTGAGGAGAGATCCAGAAGCACCAAGATGGAGTGGGGCTTCTGGTCTCTGCCATCAGAAGATCATTGAGCACCCAAATCAGAGTGGTCTCAGTACTATGTCTCTTCTGAAAACCTGACTGGAGTGGATCAAAGACATTGTGGATGGTGATATGGTTCTCCAGTTGCAGCTAACCACTTTCTCAATCACTTTCCCAACAAAGGGAAGATTAGAGATAGGTCTGTAGTTTGCACAGATGTTTGGGTCTAAAGAAGCTTTCTGAGAAGCGGTGTCACTACTGCCTCTTTCAGGGAGCTAGGAACTCCCCAAGTTTAAGGAGCACCAAACAATCTTTGCAAGGACCGGACCGATGATCTCCATGCACCCTAATAATAGGCATGTAGGGCCCAGATCCAAACTACAGCAAGTTGGCTGCAATTTCTGGACAATCCACATGATGTCCCCTATGTCTGGACAGTCAAAAGATATCCAAGAAGACCGAGGGAGGTGACCATACACTGACCATCACTAAACCCCATAGAAAGTGCTGAACAGATTTTGGCCTTGATGTCAGCCACCTTATCCACAAAGAATCAAGCAAACTCATCACACTTATCTTGTGAAATGCCCCACGAACCTGTAGATAGGTTGGTTGCACAGCCTGTCCATGGTTTGAAAGAGCTGAGTCAGTCGGTTTTGACTGGCAGCTATCTCACCAGACATGGACTTTTGCCTTCTTAGATGAGAATGTTGATTGATAGATTTGATAGTGGTTCTATCAATCTAAGGTGGTCAGCCTCAAGGGTCGTTCTCCACCAGCAATACTCTAGCCTTTGTCCTACTCATCTCAACTCCTTCAAGGTCCCATCAAGCCAAAGGGACTTAGGGCGGAGAGAGAGGGGGTGAACACAGATTGAGTCGATAGCATCCAGAGCCTCAGTGATAGCCTTATTATAGACCAGAACTAGATTTTCTGGGTCCTTGCCCACCCTTGAACTCCCTAAAAGGTCTAATACAGCCAAGAGCCTCTGGGGTTATACCTCAATGGGCTGTATCTGACCATCTCCACAGGGCAGGCCTATAAAGGGAGGCGTGAAACTGAACCTTACTGTGTAGTGATAGGATCACATGACTGGCTCCACCACTAAGTTGGAGAATTCGATCCCCAGGAGGAAGACCAGATCAGGTGAGTGACCCTGATTATGAGTAGCAGAGACAACTACCTGTGAACCCCAAAGAAGACATAAGTTGGAGGAAGTCTTACCAAACTGCAGAGTTCATCCTTGACCCAGGCATTGAAGTCATCCAGGACCATCAGCCTTGGTGACTCTAATGCCGCATCGACAATGAAGTCTGCTACTCCTGCAGGAACAATTTCAACCCCGGTGACAGTAGATGAGAATGATCCTGCAGCCAACAGCTGCTACTACGGTAAACTTAAATGACCTGACTGCTTCTGCTGGTGACCAGTGAGGCCCAATTCTGATCTAAAACAGATAGCCACCCCCACCCCCGCGGTCTGATCTCAAGCAGTGTATCACCGAAAACCCGGCTGGGACCACCGCCATAATGGGGCCCACATTGTCATCAAGTCAGGTTTTGGTGATGCAAATCAGGTTCTGCTGTCCCAACAAGATCAGCAATAATTCCTGACTTGTTTCTAATAGACCTGGCATTGCATAGGACCACTGAGTTGGATGGGGTTCCGGGCTGACTGAGTTATCTGCTCAGACTTACAGGACCCCTTGGGTATGGTAACCAGACATGGTGGACCATGATCTAAAGACCATTTTGCCCCAGGGTGTCTCCTGGACTGTATAACCCTGATTCAGCCACCCGCCTCCCCCAGAGTCCAGGACCCCAGTCCACCTCTGCTTTCTACTAATAATATCTAAAGCCCTACATCAGTTATAAACTTCTGCAGGTAGAGGAGGAAAATAAAAGGGCTGGAGGTCCCGAGTTCAGCAGTGCTTGACCGGGAGAGAACAGGCCAATACATCTTCATCAACAATAACCCATATTGCCCCACCTCCTAAGAAAAAAAAGGTATAAATCAAATGCAATTTATCCTACAAACAAAATTTCAACCTTCCCCAAATTTTCCAACTAACAACAAAAATAAACTCAAAACTCCGAAAGAGACTTTATATAGTATTAGAAAAATACTAAATATTATGCCAAATATGGTACACTGCAGTTTTCTCTCAACTCCACCTTAATTCTCCAGGAAAGTCATCTCCACTTCCTCTCATGCAGAGGGAGAAAGGAAATATAGTAAACTAGAGTTGTCTCACCACTCCAATTCAGCGCTCAAATGAAAATCACCCCCCACCACCTCTCACACAGTGGGGACCAGCAGAAAAGAAAAGAAAATTAAAAATGAAAGTTATTTATTATACAGTTGTGGCGGGGAAAGACCACCCCAAAATGATCCACCTCTCCAAGCACAGACCCCTTATGGAGCCACAGTCCAAAGTGCAGGATCAAGTCAGATTCAACTTGCAGATAGCATCGAATAATCCAGTCAATCAAAATAGTCAAGTCTACGCCACAGTAGGACAGTCCTCGATAACCAGGGATAACAAAAATTCAGATCAAATGACAGTCTTCAGCATGATCCAAGCATCAGAAGATATAACAGCAGACTGGGGTGTGCAAAACTAACCACTAAGGAGGAACACCCTCTTCCACCAAGTGCACCCAACTCACAAACTACCTCTACCTCCCCACAACCTGTAACTACAGTCCCCAGGAACAACCCACAAGAGAGCCCTGTGGAGGACCTAGGAGAAGCCAAATGAGCCACCGACTCCACAGTGCTCAGAGGGCGACTCTCATTCAGTCATGGAGAACAAGGGTCCAACAGCCCTAGGCACACAGAGGAGGTTCCCCTCCACACTACACCCAGATACAATGATTCTGATGTCGGTCAAGTTTCACAAGCTTTACACAGGCACAATAGTTCCTACCATGATACCAAGTGAGTATGAACTCCTTCTTTGTCCCTCTCATGAACTCCTACAGATCAGGACCAAGAGACCCACATAGAGTCCACTCAAGTAACAACAGAACACCCAAGAAGCAATGATAGCTTGAGTAGAGCAGTCCCAGGCCTCCAATAGAATCCAACACTAGGCTCCAGATGGATCCTCCCTCGAGAGCACTAAGATCCCAGACATGAATTTTAGATCCACCGACCAACGGACCAAGCCAGAAAATGGCAAAGTTAGACAATCATATGTAACAGTCGGGTAGCAGGAAGCACTCCAACAAGCAGTGGTGGCTCCAGTAGTAATAATCCCAGGCCTACAATAAAATGATAACAGTCTGAGGTCTCTGAGAAAAATCCAACACTAGGCCCCCAGACAGACTCTCCTCGAGAATGCTAGAACCCCAAACACAAATTTTAGATCCGCAAAGACGGACCAAACTGGAATGCAGTGGAGAGAGACAGTCATATGGGCAGTCACTAGGCTAGCATAAATGCACATAAAATGACCTAAAAAAAAACAGGAGAGGCAAAATATGGGAAAACAAACAAAAACAGGTGGTGGCTCAACACAGAGCTCTTGATAGTTGATCAACTCTAGCGCCATCTTCATCTCCATCTCTACTGTTCATACTGTTAACAATAACCAGATGGTTTGAGACAGCCAGCTTTAAAGGTTTCAGAGAGGAATTCAAAATATTGTTACAGCACTGAAGGTCTTAATGTTTATGGAGTTTGATAACTGGTTGAGACTAGAGTATAGTTTAGAAAATGTTTCTAAAGAAGTTTAATACTGAATAAAGTGTGAAACAGTTGTTCATACTAGGTTTTTTCTTTATACCTCATATTTCCATATACAGAACATTTTTAAACCAATGAGAATTCTTTCTGTTTTTTTATGTATGATCAGAGTGTTAATAAAATGTGATTCTCTAAACAACTGGCATATGCTTCTGAGGAAGGACTTCGTTGGTCTGAAAGCTTAGACACTGTTTTCTTTTGTAACATTCATGTTGGTCCAATAAAAGGTATCAAATCATTTGCTTCTGGATCAGTTCGGGACTTGCAGAGTGGGTTTATGAACAAGGAGATACTATAAATGTTGGAGATTTTGAATAGAAAATTAAACAAACTGTGTAAGTATTTCAGTCTGTACCAAACATTAGAAAGTACCATTCAAAAGGGAAAATTCCATCAAGGCTCTCAAACAAAATTAGAAAATGATAACAAGGAAAAAATCAGACTTGAACAGAGCAAAAGAGGAAGGAGAAATGAGCATCAGAGATTGTCAACAGCATAGGTTAAAAAAAAGCTAAAAAATATATATATCAGGTTAATCAATAGCCAAGAACTTGAAAGATAATGATGAAGAATTGTGCAAGTATGAGGCTTAAATGCGGTGACCAGAACTCAGTGGCACCACATTTTGACTTAGGCAAAAGAATAAAGAAGAGGACATGTGTTAAACATTCAATACATATTTCTATTCAGTCTTCAACAGTTCAGAATTGGATACACTCAAAATAGGGAGATAACCAATGACAAGATTGTCATTAATGTGGATGAGATGAAAAATGGTTAAATGGATTGAACCCACAAAATCAAAGGACCAGAAAATTTACAACTCTGGCTGCCAAGATAGAGATAACAAATAAGTTAGCTGCACCACTCACTTATGTTTTAACACATCATTTACAGACAGCCTGCAAAGGGAATCCATTGAAGCAGGTGAGCATTTGTCTGTGATCCCTTCCTGATGTTTGGAGAGGTTCGGTAATAGGGGATGATGGGGATGAGAAAAATGGGAGGGATTAGCATAGGAGCTTATGGCTGCCTGGGGAGGATCTTGGGCCAGAAGAGTGGAGCAAGGAGGATATAGAAAGTCCAGGACACTGGAGCCCAGCCTCTTTGTTGCTTTTCTCTGGCCTATATTCTTTGTCACAGCAGCACCAGAGCAGAGCAGACTTAGCAGATTGGTGAGTCAGGATTGTAGCTACAAGCATCCGCTCATTCATTAATTGCTCAGTGAGCTGCCAGCCATGGAGAAGAGAGGAGAGCTGTGCCAGTTTCCCATTCAGGTTTGAGATGGGGAAGCAGGGTTGTGGGACATTGCCTGAAGGGTGCAGGGGTGGGAAGTACACTAGACCACCAGGGAATAAGGTTTTAATTCACGGATTGGAGATGGGGGTAACTAGACCACCAGGGAGAAATGTTTTGTTGTTTTGTTGTTTTTCACTGTACGGTGGGGATTGGGATGGGGGTTAACTGGAGTCAGACACCAGGGCATGATGTTCTGGACTGGTCAGGTGGGTGATTGGGTGGGCGGAGGGACCACTAGCTACCAGGGATTACAGGTATTTTTTAAGTATTGGGTGGGTGATCGGGTGGGGGAGGGGCTATAGCCACCAGAGAATTAATTTAATTCTTTATTGGGCAGCGATGCAGGGAGGCAGATTTCCACAAAAGTTCAGAAATGGATTTCCAAACTTTGCAGAAGTGAAAGCCTTACTTTCTCTTCAAAACAGACAGTGAAAGTTTTTTTGCATCTCTAGTGGGGAGTTAGGGTTGAAAACCCTGGTGCCATTTCCTACTTCTGTGGCATTAAGCTGAACCCTAACTAGTGTATCAACAAGGTTTCTTGCAAAGAATATATATGTGTGTGTGTGTGTGTGTGTGTGTGTGTGTATAGAGAGAGAGAGAGAGAGACCGAGAGAGAGAGAGAGAGAGAGATAGATAGATCTGAATAAAGACAAAATGAAGATTAAAGATGGCATATAGGGATATTGCAGTAGTACACACTGGTGCTCTCAGAGGTCATGATATACCCCCATTTGGTAGCCAGAGTGCCAGCGCATGAGCAAAATATGAAGGCCCTAAGGGCATGGGTGCAGTGGTGCCATGCTACATAAAAAGGGGGACTGAGCACTGGCAAGAAGCTGCGCGGTAAGGCAAGGCCCTCCTGGTGGGACCAGATTCCCAAGAGTGGTCAGGACAGGTTAAGTAAGAAAAATAAAAATAAGTAAATAATACTTATACACAAATAAATACCATGAAACTTGAAATTGTTCCTGTCAAATAATTCTCACTATTTTTTCTGAAGCACTAATTAGCAAAATTTTGGGTCAAGAAGGCACAGCAAGGGTGACATGTTTGACAGGCCTTGAGTGCTGATATTGATAATGAAAAAAAGGGGATATTCATACATTATTTGAGACAGTGTTTGGATATCACAGGCCTCAGAAAGGAAAAGCAGACGAAAAAAAGAAGGCAGTGAAGTTTAAGAAGAAATTGGTGACCCTTGTCCAAGCAAAAGCAAGACATGGTGATATGCCTGTTTTGTAAACTCGGAAAATTGTGAACCAGCAATGAGAGGGGCCATTGGCACATCTGAATCAGTCAACTCCACCAGGACAGCCAGCAAGGCAGGTAGCCACACCTGCAACTGGTGTCCAAAACTCATGGCAGAAAAAGGCACCAATGACAGAGCAGCCTTTGGGCAGGAAGCCAATGATCAAGAAACCAAGGTAGATGAAGATGCAGCATCAGAAACTACAAGGACAGACATCTTGGATCAAGCTAGGCCCAATTTTGAGGAAAGGAACCCTGATCAGATGAGGCATAGTTGTCTAGGATATTTGAAGATAACTACCCCATCTGATCCAGTGCTACAACAGCTTCCATACCAGGCATGGGGCATTGGGGGCTCAGCCCACTTGGTTCTCCCATTGTTGCCCCCCCTTCTGGTGACCGCTTATTTTGGTATTGTTGCTGGCCCTAATCTTTCTGTAGTATTGCCTATGACCCAGTCCCGATGGGTCAAAGTGGAACAGGAGAGATGCCAGCACTGGTAGTCACATCCCAAATGGCTGGCCTGTCCTCAGCAGCTGCATTGCTTGCTCAGCTGCCGTTGCTCAAGCCCAGGGATGGGGAATGCTGGGAAGCCACAGCCATTGGCACTGGAGCAAGAGCACAGTTGGGGTCCGCATACATACCTTGAAGGACTAGTACAGGACTGTTGACCCTGGGGACAGCATTGCTCCCCTGAAGGATGGCGGAGGGATGCCACAACTTTGGGACCAGTCAAACCCCAGATAGTGGAGTCTGGGATTAAGGCAGTGGCCTCTTCCTCCATAAATGCTGCAGTTGTGCTGCTGTTCCTCTGAGGAGAGAGATTTAATAGCAATCAGATTGCTCTCCCCTGCACCAAGCCAACTCAGAAGCCTCACTGTCTGAAGCCAGGACATGCCGATCAACACCCATCCTCTGTTCCTATTGAGCGGAGACTCAGCTGCAGCAGATTTAAAGGACTGTACCTTAAACAACCAGGTGCAGTGGCACTGCTGTTCCTCAGGGGAAAGAGGCCTTGATAGCAGTCACAATCACTGTCCTCTCACAGCACGCTGACTCAGGAGCCACAGCAAGAGTGGCTGAAGCCACAGCCTGACCCAGCTCTGCACTAGTTTCTGGACTTGGGAACTAACTAATAGGGAACCTTGTGTCTAAAGCCATGCCCCTGTCAACCAGGACCCTCCAATCAGCATCCATCCTCTGTTCCTACTGGGCAGAGACTTAGCTACATAAACAATGGATCTTCAAGCAGCCCAGAGTGCAAAGGACAGAGCACAAAGTGCATCATAGGGATCTGCCAGGAGCCAGCCAGTGAGACAGCCAGCAGAGAACAGTCAGGACTATTCTCCTCCCAGGTAAAACTGCAATTGCACATTTACTTGCAGTGTTAACAGGAGTATCATTGAGGGTCCAAACTTTAATATATTGAGAATTGTGCCAGGTGTTTGTAAAGCTTAATGCAGAACAGCTTTGTGCCATAAGCTAGTGACCATTTAGTTTGCAGGGTTGTTTTCAGCTATAGTTAAGTCATATAGCTTTACCTATCTGAGTAAACAATACAAGGTAGTTTAACTACAGTTCTCTATGCTACAGATAAACCTACAGCTGCACCCTATCTGGTTGAGCACTACAAGGTAGTTTAAACTCTTATTTTCCTGTGAGCCTGTAGCTACACCCCACCTTGGTGAGCACTGTGAGTAAATTAGATATCTACTTTATGCAGTTCTTTATTGGATGGGGTTCAGAGACTAAGTAGTCAGCTGTGCCAGCTATGGGGGTGCTCTTCTCAGGAATTTACTCTGGAGGAGAGGTAAAATTGCTGGTAGGGAGGGTAGAAATATCTCAGTTGCATTATCAGCTCAGTAGGAGCCCACCCCCCATTCCACTCCTCCAGAGACCCACTGATCTGGGGGTGGAGGGTGATGGGAGAAAGATGGAGAGGAAAGCCACAAGGAGGTTGTCCAGCCTCTCACTATCCAGACAACAAATATGTTCACACCCCTAGAAGAGGATCAGGTACCTGGCTATGCTAGGGATAGTCTCTGAGATGGTCAACAGGAAAGGGAGGACAACATGATGACACCCAAGGAGAGAATGTCTATCAGGAAAGTCTTGGGGCTGGATTTCTAAAACAGCAGGAATGCCTCAAGCCCCTGGAGCACTGAACATATGGCATGGGGGCTTGAGGCATTCTTCATCTGACAATCAGGAATTTCTATCCTTTGCACCACTGCAGAACCTTAGATCACATTTTTGTGGTCTCAGCGTGTGCCACTCTTGGGGTCTAAGTTAAGGAGCTTGTGCCAGATGATTGGTGCAAGCTGCCATAAATCACAGAAACTGTCGCAACTGCGTATGAGATTTGAAAATTAGGCACAGTTGCGGCAAGGGGTTGGCACACCACCAAAACCTAAGTCCGATGGCACAGGGCTTGATGCAAGTTCTGCACCATCTTTTGAAAATCTGGCCCTTGGTGTTCAGGGACTCAGTAATCAGGAGGTAGATAGGGTGGTGGAGGGCAGATTGATGTGAAGGGGTGGTCTGGTGCCTTCCTAGGGAATTTTCCATCTGGGATCTAGCTAGGGATAGGGAGGATAGTGGAGGGGAACAGGGGAGCTGGGGTGCTGGTACACCTGGTACAAATCATCTGTCAAGCCAGTCATTTGGAATGGTGAAGTGAAACTTTGTAGACTGGGGAACAGATTAGCTGTACACACAGCCTCCATGGCCTTTTCCAAGTCCTCTCTGTGTGAGGCAGATAGGGGTAGCAGGATAGGTTAAGGAGGGCAGTAACAGAGGAGTTTAATGGATGACTTATGGGTTGGTGTAAGGATGAGGGATACTACTTGCAGGGGACTTCTGTGACAGGAAGCTCTTTAAGAGTGACAGACTTCACCTGACAGAGAGGGCCTGCACGTTTGGGCAGAAGTTTGGTGTCCATATCAGAGATTTAAACTGACTGGAGGGGAAACTGGGCAACCTCAATGGCAGGGGAAGACCAGCCTGGTGGTGCTGAGGGTCGAGACTCTGGATGCCACACCTTGTGCCATGCTGACAACCCAGGTTCAGGAGCAGACTCAGGTTCTGAGGGTTGGCAGGGGAGGAGAGGATTGAGAGTCTGGAGGACTTCTCTCTCTTCTAGGGTGGGTTGACTGGGATTTCCACGCTGTAGCACCCCAGTAGAGACCAGGGGCACTACAAGGAGCAGAGGCTATAGATGGGATGAGGCGATGGCAGACATCAGCGGGAGGTGGTGATGTTCTTCACACAAAGATGTTATTGTATGTTCATGCCTTGAGGGGCAACAACCAGGTGGAAAACCCTGGCTACCGGGAGGTGATGGTGGAGCTCAAGGGATCCCTGCCCATATGTCAATGCTGACCTTCAACCCAATATGTCTCTCTGTGGTCCATGCCTCCTTCAGTAAGGCACCAGCAGGACAGGTGGGACCCAGCACCTGATTCCTTGGTCGATGGAACAGGTTCATGCAGATGGTAAAGGCAAGGGATCAACTGGGTTTCCTACTAGAGATACCTCAGTGGCCGTTGACTGGAGTGAAATAAAGTTGAAAGAAAAATAGCAGGGATAGGAAGAGGATCCTAGCTAGTATTCCTCCACATCTTGGGGCTTGTACAGTGATAACATATCAGGTACAAAGAAAGATGTAACCCATATCACACTAGGTGATGGGACTTTGGAGAGGGGAACACAAGGTGTAAACAAAATAAACAATGAATAAGAGGACATGGGATGCGCAAGAGTAGTAGCAAAGTAAGATCTGGCATCAGATGGAGGGGGTATGCCTTAATGTCAGAAGCCTAGGTAATAATATCAGTAAGCGCTGGACACTGATGGAAGACACTGAGGTAGACCTTGTCACCATAGTGGAAACATGAGCTCTAAAAAATAATGATTGGGAACTGATGGTCCTGGGGTACTAATGTTCAGGAGAGATAGGGGAATTGGTAGAGAGTGGAGTAGCCCTTTCTGTCAAGGAGGACATCGAGGTGGCAGAAGATGGGTGGTCAGTGATAGTAATGGGATGATTGAGTTGCTGTAAGTACAACTTCCAGCAGGTTCAGGCAAGAAACTGTGATTAGGGTGATCTATAAACTCAGGGTCAAGGGAGAAGAGGTCAGAGGGTTCAGGGAAGAACTGGAAAGAGGAGTAGTTTAGGGGAGGTAGTGGTGGTGGTGGTCGGAAATATGAACCTGCCAGACATTGATTGGGGCGATCCAGTGGCCAAGAGCACCAGAAGTCAGGCCTCTGCTGGATGTGTTCCAGGACTGTCTGCTGGTACAACTAATTAAAGAGCCCATCAGGCAGACCATGATTCTTTATGTGGTGCTCAACAAATCGGAGATAGTAGGAGCTGTGGGAGTATAGGAGCCACTAGGGAACAGAGACCATAATTCTGTTTGTTTCAAACTGGCCCTTGGGTCTGCTAAACTGCAATCAAGAACTGAAGTCCTTGACTTTAGAAAGTGGACTTCAATAGGCTGAGGGGTTGGTCAGAGGATAAGAGAGCTGGGTGAACAACATAGATACTGATGGAGGAGATGGGACAATTTAGGGGCCATTTTTGGGGCATGTAAAGTATGCATATGAACAGTAACCAAAAGAACAGGTTCAAGAGAATGCTATGGTTTAAGAAAAGGTAAGGGAAGTGGTGAGGGTCAAATAAAAGGCCTTCTACAAATTTTAAGTAGAGCAAGGGAGGAAAAATGGGAGAATATTTGCTGAAAAATAGGGAGGCAAAAAGGGTGATAAGGAGGTAAAGCAGACACAGAGCTGCATATTGCATTGAGGATCAAGAACAGAAAAACAGTTTTCAGGTATATTAGTGAAAAATGGAAGAAGGAGGAGGAATTGTAAGGCTAACTGAGGGGATAGGGTGACAGAGGCAGATGGGCAAAGGCCACTGTCCTAATGATTACACTTAATCAGTTTTGACTAAGGAGGAAGTTGGTCCCTTTCCAAGAGTGGCATCAAAGCAGCCCCCAATGGGATCCTGGGGATGAAGCAGCCAACATTTACTAGTGAAAGGTTCCTGAAAGGGCTGATAGCCCTAAAGATTGATAAGTCCCCTGGTCCAGATGGGTTGCATCTGAGGATACTCAGAGAATTGGTACCAAAACTGGCTGTTTCCCTGGTAGGACTATTCAACAACTTCCTAAGAACAGGGGTGATTGAAGGTATTGGAGGGAGGTGGATGTACAGTAGCTCTGCTCCATAAAGGGGAGGGGTCAAGGAACAAGCAGGAAATTACAGACCTGCCAGTCTCACCTCTTGTAGGAAAACTGATGGAGTCACTGGTCAATGAGGACCTCATAGATTACTTGGAAAGCAATGCGCTAGAATAGGTTACACCACAGACTGATGGAAAGGAGCTCTAGTCAGACTAACCTGATAGTGTTCTTTGACTGGGTGATGAGGGAATTGGATATGGCCACAGGGATCTGCACTTCTTGACTTCAGCAAGACTTTCAACTTGGTGCCACATAGATGTTGCTGAAGAAGATGGAGGATCTGGGTGAGGCTAAGGTCACAGTAAACTGGGTAGGTAACTGGCTAAAGGGGAAGGCAACAGAGGGTAGTTGTCAGTGGGGTTAAATCAGAAGAGAGGACATTCATGAGCAATGGTTCCTCAGGGATTTATGCTGGGTCCAGTCCTCTTCAACATGCTCATCGGGCAACATTGGTGAGGGAATCTGAGGCAGGTTGTATCTCTTCACAGATGACACTAAGCTCTGTGAGAGGTGAATAGTGACGAGAATAAAGAAATGCAAGGAGACTTGCAAAAGCTGGAGGAATGGTAAAGGGTTTGGCAGTTGAAATTAGTGCCAAAAGTGTAAGGTTATGCATCTAGGAAACAAGAACCCCAGGATGGAGTGCTGGATGGGAGGAGTGAGACTCAATACCAAAACTGAGGAACAAGACCTTGGGATTATCATCAGTGACTCCCTAGGCAATCAGATCAATGCAACAATGTTTGTAGCAAGGCAAATAGGATGCTTGGATGTATTAGGAGGTATTAATAGCAGAAAAGGGAGTAATGCTTCCCTGTATAGAACCTAGGTGAGGCCACAGTTGGAGTACTGCACCCAGTTCTGGAGCCCTCACCTCAGGAAGGATAGGGATAGACTGGAGATAGTGCAGCACAAGGTAACAAAATGATTTGGGGCAAGCAGGGTAGGTGCTGTGAGGAGCTCAAAGCATAGGACATGTACACACTGGAGACCAGAAGGAAGAGGAGGATTTGACAGAGACCTTCAAATTCCCAAAAGAAATTAACAGAGTGACTGTGGGGAACTACTTAACTTAAATACTAGCTCACAGTCACATGGTGATGAGTAGAAGCTATCAGGAGGGAGGTTCAAGAGTGACATGAGGAAGTACTGTTTTACAGAAAGGGTGTGGAGCCATGGAACAGACTGCCAGCCAATGCAGAGTGTGCAAAACTGTTAGTGGTTATAAGCATGACTGGGACAGAATGAAGGGTATAGTGGTTGCTCGTGGCAGCAGAATTGAGGGCAGTGCCAGCCCATCAGCACAGCAATAGTGCTATCACCTCAATGCCATTGATCTGAGTTCAGAAGAGAGCTTGGGCATCAGCAGGCCTGCTGGGTAGAGGAGGATCAAGCATTCAGAAGACTGCTCTACCATTCTGGGGAGGGATTGCAGGTACAGTGTACACCCGGCCCCTAGTGGTAAGCTGGGGAAAGGCACCCAGGACTGCTCGAAGAGCAGGAGGTAGGCAGACAATGATGCATGGCACATGGGTCTACGAGGCCACACATCATGGCATCATTGCATGCTGTGCCCTCTGGGGAAGGAAAAGTTAAAATCCTCAGCAGCAGAATGGCACGTGGACCCACGCAGGCCCCATACACAACTAGCTGGGCTTGCTGGTTGAACAACTGTATCCAGTTTCATGGTGGTGGATTGGGACCCTGCTGACCCCATCAGTGGGGACAAGCTCTGGGGTACTGGATGGCAGTAAGTCCTGGCGGATGTCGGGGTGACAGGGTGGGACATCCAAGCAGATAGGGGCTGACTGAGATGGGGAAAAAATGCAATTGGGGTGAATGCGGGACTGGGAAGGCTAAGATCCTGGGGAACAGTAGGCCCAGGTCTATATTGGGAACTCATGCAGACTGGATGGACCTTGGTCTTCTTTTCCTGTTATTTTATATGTTTGTATGTTTCAATGGGTTTTGTGAGTTTGGAGAGCTAGTTGGGTCTCACCTCACTGAGAAGGTGCGACTACAGATCTTGATTGGAGCATATGTGGATATTTTCACTCTTCTGAATCTGCCCAATGAGTCCGAGAAAGAGAAGGATAAGATGAAGTATGATGAGTAAAATTAAAAGAACGCCCCAGATCCACCACACCATGGAAAACTGGTTGGTATCTTTTGAAATCTTTGCAGGGCAATACATCAAGCTACCGTTAAGAAAGAAAATTGCCTGTGGAATTATTACAGAAGGATCATGACCATGCATGTGAGTATGCTAGGGTATGGCTAACTGGTATATGATGAAAGTTTCTTTGTTGGAAACAAGTCGACCCAGCGAGGCATTGGAATGTGCTGGACATGACACTGCTGTGTGCCATTAAGCATGGGAGTGGCATTCAGACACCATTGGCTTTCCAATCAGGAAAGCCCCATCCCCAAAGACAGGGTTGCAGGGCTTCACCTTGTGAGGGGAGCGGCACTGGGAGTTTCAAATACAGCCAAGGGTGTGCAAGACTGAGAAGGTTTAATCATGAGTGTGTGAGCTGTGACCAGCCTCACCCTTTCCTCACTGCAAACCGGATGGTACTACACCTTAGCCATTTTGGAAGTGGTGCAGTAAGCCTTCTAATGCCAATAGGTGTGGATTAAATTAGGCTATGGCTGGTTAAATACTAGGACCAAGAAGCTGTTTATCCCCTGATGGATGGTTTCATGGTTGGCTTACGATTCTGTATGAGGGCCCTTGTCAGAGGCATGAGGCCAAGAATCTGAACTCCACTGGGTGGGGACCAGACTTGGTCAGGGGAAAACAAATAAGGAAATGGCAGCAGGGCTGAACAGTGACCCATTCCCAGCCGCACCCTCACCATGCTAGTGAGTTTCCTCTATCAGCCTGGTCCCCAAGAATGCACCGGTAAATTCAGAATGATAAATTATGTCTTACCTGGGGGGGACTCTATAAATGACTATATTGAGCCTTGCTTCATGGTGGTGTCATATGCAGTTTGAAAGAGCAGTTGAGATGGCAAGGGGTGGTGGAGAAAGGGCCTTGATGACAAAGACAGACACTGAGTTGACATTTTATCTCTTGCCAGTGCATGTACAAGACAGGGACCTGTTGGGAATTAAATTTGAGGGCAGTATTATGTAGAGGGGTCCATGCCAATAGGGTGTGTAGTGGTGTGTGCAGAGTTTGTGCAACTCAGTACCTTCTTGCACTGGATAGTAGTGACCAACACAGAATGGGCAGTGGTGGTCCATTACATGGGTGATTTCTTGTTTGTTGGGCTGACCCAGCTCCTGAGATATTTGGCATCTTCTGAAGGTGTTTCAGAAGGCGTACACAGAATATGGAGTGCCATTGGCAAGGGCCAAGACAGACAGACCTGTACCATTTTGTATTTTCTGGGCATCAAGATTGATACCTATGCCACAGTGTTCCAGTTGCAGTCAGAAAAGGTTCAGGCTCTGCTGGAATTGTTCAGAGAGGTAGGAGCATGCAAGGTAACTTTAAGGAGCTGCAGCAACTGCTTGGTCACCTTAACTTTCCATGCAAAGTAATTTGATGAGTAGCACTTTTCTGAGTCATATGGCAATGATTAGTGCTGGGTAACTGAAACTTATTATAGCCTCTGGTTAACTAAGATCATGAGAGAATCTAATAGTTTTGTCAGCCTTTTTGAATTGCTTTTTTTTAATTTATTATACGTTATTGAAGTTTATCATAACACTGTTCGCAAAGACATAACTTAGTACTGTACATACAAGGACAAGACATACATATGCAGTAGCTCCCTTGACTCACCTGGCTGTTTCTGGGGCCTCTGGCACACGATGCACACTCCTTCAAGGGGCCAGCCTGGATTCACAAGTAGAAAGGACAAGAAATGACATGATGCCTCCATCTGGTGTAGTGATATAGAATACCTCTGGATAAACAGCAGGTTACCACCCCCATGAAAATACAGGAAACTGCCCCACTGTATCTTCCTCACACAGTAACCATGCACTCCTTGCAATAATCCACAAATAACAATATATAGCAAGAAACAATTGCAGTTTTATCACAGGAAGGGGTGAAAAGGAGAAAACAGCACAATAACAATTAGCAAAACAAATATACCCCACACTGTCTCCCACACCTCCCAGCTGTGGGTGCACCCAGCTTCCCCAGATGGCCTTTAGAACAGTCTGAAAGTTATGGTGGGTACCACCCAGGGGTGATAGTTCCAAAAGGCTGGGAATATGTGGTCTTAATCAGTCCTTGGAGAACAAGCTTTGTTGGGGCTCAATAAATTTTAAGCAGATGCAAACTTTTACTTTTCTACCTGAGCTCTGCTTTAAACTTAGAGCAATCCTGCCATTGACTTAACCCTTTATCTGACTAGCTAGCTAGCTAAATAAACTCCCCAGAGCCACCGCTCAGAGATACTTAGTTTGTAGATTCAAAGGGGGCTTGCAGAAACTTGTTTGCGGTACCAGTGGTATCAGAAGTTGGTGGCGCCACCATGCAGGTTGCAGACCAACAGCAGCTGGTCTTCACCTGTCAGGGCCTTTCAAATCTTGCCTCTGAGTCCTTTGTATGTGCCATTTACCTGACAGGCCTCTCAACATCTTTCTCTCTGGTGATCTCCTCTGTGGTCTTGGAGACAGAGCAGGCTGGATGTCCGTAAGACTTTCTTCTTGGCACATACTTTCTCTGAAACAGCAATTTAGCTGCGCTTTTGCTCGGTCTCTAGTTGCAGCTTGCACAATCATTGCTAGCAGCAATGCAACAGTTTCCAACTTCTTGTCCCTCTGAGGGAAGCAGAGCTCAGTCTCTTTAGTCTCTGTGGTGAAATCTCTTTTCCTGCTTTAAAATCTCTTTTCTGTGCTACAAAATCTCTCTTTTCTGGCAGCGATTAACAGTCTCAGGGCTCAGGCAGCAATTTCTCCACACTGCAGGCTTCCTATTCTCAAATAGCAGCAGGTTCATATCTTGCTTTTGGAAACTGGCTCAGCAGCTCAATCCTTTGCCTCTGGCAGCAGTTGTTCTCATGCGGCTGCCTCACTTAGACGCGCTAGGGGCCTGGAAGGCCGTTGGAGTTGGTAAAGCAGGACTTTGGGAAAACAACCACTCAGGCTCTCCTGCTCTCCCTCTCTGGATCCTCTGAAATCTTGGCTGAATCTCCCTTGTGGATATCCAGTAAAAAGATCGAGTCAATTTACGTGAGTCAATATGCTAAGTTGTAAGCGGCAAATGTACTTTAAATTGAGCAACCTGGATTAAACGGAGATAGTAAATGTCAACGATGTTTTGTAAGGTATAAGTACTGTAGGCAGTTAGTTGTGGAAGTAAATAGGCATTGATTTATAAGGCAAGATCTGAGGTGGCAGTGTGGCTTAGAAGGTAGGAACACTGCCTCTGTGTGCAGCTACGTGGAGGGTCCTTCAATATTATAAATCTGGCCCTGGTGCCCCACCCTTCTGACTGTGTTACCCCCATCCACAGGTTGCCCATCCCACGTTCTCCCACTGCTGACTTCTGTCTCCTGTGATATAACCTCCCTCCGAGTTTTCCCTCTCCCCATTATCAACTCCCCAGTGTTGATTATATAATAATGGGGAGTCGGGGAGCATAGCCTCCTGCATAAAAAGTAAGTGAATATCCCCTCCAGAGAGAAAGTAAGGAGCCATTACTGTTTCTGCTGTTCGCTGTAGTGCACATTGCCATTTTGGTTTTGGTGATGTGCACTCACTGTTGTCATCACCATTTTAGACTCACTCTAATCACATAGAACCCTTTTGGTGGGCTCACAGTCCTTTTTATAGCTTTCCAAAGTCCTCATCTCATTTGTTGAATGCTTCCTGAGATCTCTCTGTGCCCTCTGACATTTATCCAGCGGCCCCTATTCTGCCAAGTCCTATCTGTGGCCGCCATTATTATTTATATTTATGCCCCAACACATAGCCCTCTAGCTTTAACTTTGAGCTTGTTATGATTACAGTTACTAGTCCTGGCTCTGATTGTCTGATGGAGCCAGGACACCTTTTTATGTTATATGTGGGAGCCACCTTTAGCCCTCCTGGGATTCTGAAATACATAACCCGCCTGTATGCCCTTTTTGACTCTTCATTCACGGAGCCACGCTCCTTTAAATTTCCAGTTCAGTTGTGCCAGAGGTACAAACAGTGCACACATCTATCTTTTTATTTACATTTTCCAGTCCATTATTTTGACAGTTCCCTGGACTGGTACAATTTCTTCAGAAGTGTCTGGAGGTGTAAGCCAGCTAGTGGACCTCTGCTCCTTCCTAAAATGGGGCTGAGGACACAGGATTATAGTGGCACAGCTGTGAAGATTAGCTGGGCACAAACTGGCCCAAATCCCTCCCAGGACAACTGACTAGCCCTCCAGTCCTGATCTCAATAGCAATGGGGACTGCAGGCAGAATGAGCACTCAATGAGGTTGTAGCCCCTTCAAGTAAGCAACTTGAGCTTGTGAGCTTCCATGCTCACCCAAAAACAAAGCTTAGTGTCCTCGACAAGCCATTAAGTTCAGCACACATTTTCCTTTACAAACATTTATAACAAGACAGTATTGTTCATCACTGCTCAGGCAATTCAAATATAGCATAATTTCCATACATTTGCTTATTAGACACCTGGTTCCTGTCTATCAAGACATTTTCATGGTCAGTCACAATAATACAATCACAATAGCAGTTCTTAGCTAGACTATTTAGTAGCTGTATAGACATCAATATGCATAGGAAGGCACATGCACATTCCCACCCTATCCATCTTACAGCACATGGGGGATGTATTACTGGAAAAATGTGCTTGTGAACCATCTGAAGAGGATATCAGAGGAGGTACCAAGGAAGTCATAAGTTAGTTTCAGGAGTGGTCTACATGTTCTGCTAGACCTAGAGGCCAGCAGGGCACAGGACCCAAGGCAGCATGGATTCACAGTGGGAAGGTCATGTCAGAAGAATCTAATAGATTTCTTTGACTGAGTGACCAAAGTAGTAGCCAGGGAGGGGCTGTGGACATGGCCTACCTAGACTTTAGCAAGGCATTTGACACAGTCCCACACAAAAGTTTAATAAACAAATTAGCTAGCCTGAAAGTGGGTCCCAGGGTGGTAGCCTGGGTAACAGTTGGCTGGACAACAAGATGCAGAGGGTAATAAAGTCCCTTTCGGATGAAAAGGGGGTACTAGTGGGGTACTGCAGGGTTCAGCAGTGGATCAGTCCTCTTTAATGTCTTTATAGGTGACATTGTAAAGCGACTGCAAGAAAAAGTATGCCTCTTTGCAGACGCACACAAAGATCAGCAACATGGTTGATACACAGGGTGGGGTGGAAAGAATGAGAGGGGTTTGGAAAGGCTGGAGGAATGGTCAAAAGTATGGCAGCTTAGATTCAATGCAAAGATGTGCAAAGTAATGCACCTGAGAAACAAAAGCCCAGGGAAAAGTACACAATGGAGGGGTACTAACAACAACAAAAATGGAAAGGGACCTGAGGGTACTCATATCAGATGACCTAAAGGTAGTCAAGCAATGTGAGAAGGCAGTAAAGATGGCCGAGGGATACTGGGATGCATGGGAGAGCATCACTAGTAGAAAACAGGAAGTTGTTATCCCTCTGTACAGACAGTTGGTGAGAACCCATCTGAAGTACTGTGTGCAGTTCTGGAGACCCATTTCAGCAAGAACATAGACAGGATGGAGGCTGTCCAGAGGAGGAGCAACTAAAATGGTGCAGGATCTGCCAAAGAAGCCATACAAAGAGACTAAAGGAGCTTAATATGTATACCTTGAGGAAAGGAGGAAGAGGGGGACATGATAGAAACTTTCAAATACCTTCAGGAATTAACAATGTTCAAGAGGGGTAGCATCTTTCAGAAAGAGATGTGCAGGAACAAAGGGGGCACAATTTGAAGATAGAGGGGGACAGCTCAAGGGCAATGTGAAAGTATTTTTCACACAGAGGGTGGTGGATGCATAGAACAGCCTTTCTGAGGAGGTAGTGGGTCAAAAACAGTGGGGAATTCAAGAATGCATGGGACAGACATAAAGCAGTTCTAGTGGGGGTAGGAGGAAGTGGGTTGTTGGTTAACTAGGATCTGCAGCTTATCAATTGGTAGGGAAATGGGCAGACTGGGTGGGCCAAGAAGTCCTTATCTGCTGTCAAAGTCTGTTTCTATGTTTCTTGCAGGGGACTACTGCTTCTTCCCAAGGAATAGGGTGTGTACTGTGTACTCTGGGCACTGTGTCCAGCATAGGGCCTGGTCTGGAATAGCAGGTGTCGGATCAGACTTTGTTGACCAATCCTCCACCAAGGCTTCTACATCTGTGTCTCCAAAGGTGCCTCTTGATTTTGAACTGGGGTGTCACTTATCACTAAAGTTTGACATTAGGGCCTGCACTGTACAAGAAATCTGTCTCCTCACTCTCTGCTTGTGGCCAGTCCACAGGAGTTACCATTTCTCTGGATACCTCTGGAGGAGGTTGAGACCAATACATTTCTTCTTCCTTATCAATTTTGCACTGCATGTTGATTCAGGCTCTATATACAGTTCATTGTCCACTACTGGATCAGGAATGATCACTGCCATCTTTTTCTAGCCTGAGTCTGGTGTCAACAGTAGTTCTGGCAGGTGTCTTCCCAGGCTCAGGACCAGTCTCTGGTTTGGGCTTGGGCTGATGAATAGGCAGAAGGTGGTTTTGGTGAACAGTTTTGACAATACCCCTGCCAAGTTCTTGACGTATATTATACACACACAAGTAAATCAGTTAGCTTTTCAAGGGCAAAATACAGCTCAGAAGACCAATTGTCAGCTATCTTGTGCTTTCCTCAAAGTCCCAGATTTCTGAGGAGAACTCTATCTTCAACTCATAACACTTAGTTTTGCATTTTCTGGTCTATCGGAGTTTATTTGCACACTGACTTTAGCAAGCTTCTTCACCAGCTGATAGGACTCATTCAGTTGCTTTTCAGGCATTTTGTGTATTCAAGGGTAGGACTCTTTGGAGGTTCCATCAGCAGACACTCTAAAGCTAATGATCAATTGGCAAATGGCTTCTCAGCCAAACAGGAACAGAAAGGATGAAGCATCTGTAGCACTGTTTCGGACAATTATAAGCTGCACCAATCTTGGAATGTGCAGGCTCCAATTTCTTTTCTGCTCAGGGTCCAGTATACTGTTACACGAGGTCCCTGCACCTTATTAGTACCCCTAGAGTTTACACCGTGAGACAGCTACATTTAGGTATATGTTATTCTAACATATAGGGCTAAGGGCATCTACCATATAAGAGTAGTCAGGATATGTATGCATATTATTGTTATACACTTTACTTTCTAATATACATATGTATTTCTTGCTTACAGGATGTTAGGACACCTGTGTCCTTGTAATATTTATGATATATGAGTCGGCATTGCCATCTTCTGATGCTCTGTATTATACATGGCTATGCACAAACTTCTCCTTTGTCTTTACAAAGTGATGTCTACTACAAATTGTATAATGTTATCTTGAACTGAGGAGCCACCTCTAATTTAGCCAATAGGGTTCATCTCTGTAACTAGAAATGTTTCTATCTTACAGTAGCCATGGTAATTATCGTAGGTATATAATGTAAGACATTATGTCTTCTACCTTGAGACCCAAGAGACATGGAGAATCCTCGAGGTATGGGAAACGCTTAGCATTGGCTCGAGTTCATATTGGTAAGAACTGCTTAGGGCAACTGTGATTACCCTTTGGTACTAATAAACATGTTATTACTCTTATGCAACATGTCTGTGATTCCTTGCATGTCCATTATTGCCAAGAACCTGAAGGTGAGGTTTAGACCTCCTGACAATTGAGCGACCATGAGCAGGCAATATTTGGTGTTTGCAAAGTTTCACTTGTTGCTTATGACTTTTCCTTTCCCAATGGGGACTGTAGGTGTGCATTCCGCACCACCTCTCCCATCTTATGACCACTTTGTAATCACTTGCAAAGTCTGGCTGCTTACTGGTGTGGTCAATGCCGACTCGACCCACCCCATGGCAGTTTTGAATTGCAGGCTTACAAGTTCACGTAGTCCAATTGTGGATAAGTGCACCTGTTGTGGATCGATACACAGCACGGTGCCCTTTTCTACAGATTGATTTTCGTTCCCTCCACACAGTGGCCATGGTATCAAATATCTGTGCAGAACTGAGACCGATGTCTCAGGCTTCCTTGCTCCCATGGAGGATGGCCAATTCGTGTGGCTGCAAGTCAATCTGAAACCCTGTACTGGGGATTTCAACTTTGCACAGAGATGAGACAAACAGCCAGAAGCGAGAAGCTAAGGGCTGTTGGTCACAGCTCTCTATGCTGCTCTGGATGCCTCAGAAGCAAGGTTTCAAACCTTTGAACTGCACATCCCATCTCATAAGCAGGAGATGGGGTTGAGGAAACTGAATGTGGAGACGAGAACATGATTTGGAGTCAGAACTCCAGACTCTGAGAAATGAAAAGGATTCCTTTACATCATTCCACACAGGCAGACAGTAGAAACTTTGTATATTGAAGCAGGAGTGTGAAAGTTTGAGATGGGATAAGGCGAGGCTTTGCAAATAAATGACTTGTTAAGTAAAATGAATGAGCAACTGATTGAGGAGTTGGAGAGATGCAGGATGAGATAAACCAGGTATGTAATGACTTAGAGGTAGCTACTAGGAGAATATCAAATTGAGCACCGCATATAGAGTGTTACAGAAGCAAATGCAAGATGAGTTGGATATGAATGTTGCAAAAGTGAGTCATGAGAATGTGAAAACAAATGGCGAAACTGCGCCATCAGCAGAGTGCTGGCTGGTTACGTCAAGGTGATGGGAGGTGTAGCACCCACCTTGTCAACATCATCTGGTGGGGAGGTCAGATGATGACATTTCACAGTACAATGCCCAGTTAAATCCCTTCTATGGCTCAGATACCCCCACCATCCACAACATGGCGGACCCCATCACATGACACCAATATCCCACGCATCGACGGCATGATGCACATCTTGGGCGATGCCAACATGGAGACCCCATAATAGGGGCGCAGGCCTAGGCCTTAGCCCAATGGCACCACCGCAGCCATTATTAATGTGGAAGACAGGCAGGAGATAAAAACAATGATTGAGAATTCCATAGGCAATGTGCCATCTCGAGAGAAATAAATGGGCTCTTAGAACCCAGATTAGGCAGCTTCTGTGAGAGGCTGGTACTCAGGAGGGCATGTTTCATACTGTGGCTGAAGCCGCAGCTCAGGCAGCCCTAGATGGTGCCTGGGGTAAGCTACCTGCACCTGATCATCCAATAATCCCCTACAAATGGCCTACTCCGTTCAGCAAATAGCTGACAGCATTGGTCGGATGAGCCCGATCCTACAACCTCAGTTGCCACTTGAAAAGGTGTGAAGCTAAATGCAAAATGCTTAGTCTCATTGCAGACTACCAGGTCCAGATCCTACGCCAGACCATTGATCCTGGACTGTGGGCAAAACTCCCGATGCCATCCTCCAGGACAGCCACACCACCTTTGATGAAGTGGCAGCTGAACTCATTTCTGCACAAAGCCCAGGTGTAGTAGGAGTGATGTTAGCATACCATGTAAAACAGAATGCAAAGGAAAGTCCAGCAACTTTCCACCAGAGACTTTAGCTAGCTTAATGGGCAGGAAGCACCTTGCAGGAGAAGCCGCTGATGTGGACCTCATTGAGTATAAGACCCTGTTCCTCAGGAACATGATCCCAGCAGTAAGAGAGAAGGTAGAGCCAACCACCTATCCCACCATGGAAAGGTTTGCCAATATTCTTAGGAAAACAGAGAGAGTTTATCAACACTATATCCGTGATTCAGGTTGCAAGAAAGTAGCTGCCATTGAAGCCACTCTGGAGGCCACAAAGCACTACATGGTGTAGGGACAAGCCCAAGAGAAACAGCCCCTCCCACAGACAACCAACACCCCAGCAGGCCCAACAATAACAGCAACAATCCTGGGGTGGGAACTGGAACTACCACAAAAACAAGAAACACCATAAGAATAATAAGGGTAAACTACAAAGATCAGGCCCATCATATAGGAAATAGCCGATGAGAACTGTAAATTCCAAGAACTTCTCGGGTTAGTGCACTCCGTGACGGATGACATTCCTGTACGGACCCTTGCAGCTATACAACTGGGAGAGCAGGCCTCCACAGGCTGCAGGGACACGGGAGTATAGGCCCTCAGGCCCATGCAAGCCTGAACCAAGAAGCAGCACCCTATATAGCATCAGTGCAGCATGGTAAAGTGGTTCACAGGAACCAGGCCCAGACTCTCTTCCAAGAACTCTACAATGCTCCTGCTGGTACAGATTGACAATTACAGGCCCCAGTCTGTATTTTAAACAAGCTGGTCTTGGATACAAATGGAAGGCCCTGCACTGAGGCGAAGTCAGGGGCCGCCTACTAACAGTGCTGTTGGATACAGGATCGCCCATGTCTGTATTACATGATGACCACCCGGACACATCCCTTGGTCCACTGGACAGAGGATCAATATGTCTGGGATAGACAGAACTAGGTTGCCTGAATACCATTCCCTACCACTACCTGTGACACTGGGACACCTGAAGGCCTATCATACCTTTCAGCTGATGGTACTGCATGACCAATCTAGTATAATCAAAATCGACTTCCTGGCACCACTACGGCTGTGTAGTAGACCTAGCCAACATGTTATTGATACAGATTCAGGGACAATATCACACCATCATGATCCTGACTCGCATGTTGTTGCAACAATCTCTGAGAACAACAAAAGTATGATGTCATAGATTTGTTCAAGAACTATGAGCTTTTCCAAAGCTCCTTCCCATTCTACAAAGGCATCTGGAGGCATTTTCCACCAACAAGCATGATTGTGGCAGGATGCACACTGTCATTGATGTGACAGGCCCAGCACACGAGAGACAGCGGCAATATCCCTTCCATCTGAGGCCTTGGCTTCTCTTGGGAAACAATAAAATCACTCCTCAAGCAATGGGAAATTAGAAAATGCATTTCCACTGCAAATTCCCCAGTTTGGCCTGTGAAAAAACCCACAGGTGCCTGGAGGCTTACTATTGACTACAGGAGACTAAATCAGGTCACCCCCAGTTGTGGCCCAACTGTGGCATCAACACCAGTCATGCTAAGACTACTGACCCCTGACCAATAATGGTTTAGTGCCCTGGACATCTCCAATGGTTTCTGGTCATTGATATTGGCCCCAAGAGTCAATATATGTTTGCCTTCACTTTTGAGGGCAGGCAGTACACATGGACCTGCTTACCACAGGGATTCCACAACAGCCCTTCCTGTTTCACTTACACATGATGAACACCCTTGAGGGTTTCTGTACTCCCAATATCTCTTGCAGTATGTGGATGACCTGTTGCTGGCCACAGTCACACAGGAACAACACCTGGATCTCTTGGATGAACTATTGACCTCATCCAGAGGGCAGGCCTCAAATGTAACTCTGCAAAAGCACAACTATGTCAGAAGAGGTACTCTTTATGGGTCTGAAGATAACAGACCGAGTCTGAAGTGCTACCTGGAAGAAGATACAAGGATTTCCAGATTTGCCACTGCCCACCAGTGTGGCCACTCTTAGAAGGTTTCTAGGTATGGTGAATCATTCCAGGGATTTTATTTGTGATTTTGCTCAGAGGCTACTCCTCTTTATGAGCTAGTGAAGATGGATGTTTCCTGGAATTATGCCCCATTCACACCCTAGCTGTGACATCACTGAAACAGGCCTTAGCCTCAGCCCCAGCTGGTCAACCCAATCCAGCACTGCCATTTCATCTGGAATGTACTACCTCTGACATTGCTATGTCTGCCATGTTGGCCCAGAAGGTCCATGGTACCCTGAGACCCATTGAATATGCATCACAGCTCTTGACCCCAGTGGAACAGAAGTACAGCTTTTGTGAAAGGAACCTTCTGGCCACCTACTTGG
Organism: Neoceratodus forsteri; assembly: GCA_016271365.2. Classification (NCBI taxonomy): domain Eukaryota; kingdom Metazoa; phylum Chordata; order Ceratodontiformes; family Ceratodontidae; genus Neoceratodus; species Neoceratodus forsteri. Next base: position 795,482,473 of record CM028131.1, read on the forward strand.
CTGTCAAGCGCTTTCTGTATATCATTGGGTGCTCTTCCTTGATCATGAACACGAACCACACCCCAGCTACCTGTTTGCTATCAGATAGAGTGAAGGATGGGTCAGTCTCCAATACCAGACTGACACATTGGTCACTTCTTCTCCAGAACAGAGATATTAAGGTCCACCCAACCAAAATGCCATCCATGCTGGCCCATGGCCTCCTTTTCCAAGTAGAACCCCATGACTGTACACTGCAACCACCTGATCTCCCAGATCCAGGTCCTTTCCTCCCTGCTACACCACAACTACATGAGAACACCTCATTGTGTAGTGTCTTTACAGACAGCTCAGCTTCCTACTACCAGGAGAACAGATTGCAGGGATGGGCATATTAGTCATTTATCTTTATGGTAACACTGTAGAAAATTTCCAAGTGTTGCGAGTGGCATCAGCACAGAATGCTGAGATAGCAGCAGTGGCCTGTGCCCTCGAGTTCATCCAGCATGGAACCAAGGATACCATCATTTTACAGACTCTAAATAGGTTTGTTGTTCCTTACAGAATTTATTCATTTCTGGCAGAAGAACTCCTTTACCTCCTCTGATGGCAGCTGAGTGAAACACAAGAAACTGGTAAAATACATTCATTCACTGGCACAAAGTTTGCACACAAACTCTATGTACAGAAAGTTAAGGTCCACTCCATACATAGTCCCTATCATGCCTTCAATAACACTGCTGACACCCTTGCAAAGGAAGGGGCCACGGGGGACACCTGGATGATGGACCATCCAGAGGCCAGAGCGGCGCACATTGCTGCATTCAGGAAGAAACCTGAATCTTTTCCCCCTTGGTCCTATCAGAAGCCCAGCATGCTGATTCTGAACTCAAAGATGTGTTCAGATTCCTTGACAAGGGTACTGAGAAAATCTACCTACCCATAATCCCTACGAAGGCATGAAGGTAAGTTACACCTGTCTCCTGATGACAAGCTCATCTGGTATCAACCAGATGACACCCCACCAAGTTGTGGGTGGTTCTCTGTCATCTTAGGCCTGAATTTTTGCACCAAGTGCATGATACCCCACTGGTGGACACCAGTGAATGGAGAATACACTCCAGAGGCTTAAGACCAGGGCTTGTTGGCCTGGTGTCACCAAAGACGTTAAACAGTACATAGACAATTCCTTGTTTGTATGCAAACTAGCCCTATCCCTACCAAGTGAAATGCCAAACTACAACCACAAAGGTATTCTGGTCCTTGGCATGCCATACAGATTGATTTCATTGGTCCTTGACCAATACCAGCAGGAACAACAAATACGCCCTTGTGGTGGCTGACCTCTTTTCTAAGTGGGTTGAAGCTTTCCCACCAAGTCATGTACTGCTAAAACTACTGCCAAAATCCTGGTGGAACAGATTTTCCCCAGGTGGGGCCTACCTCTCAAAGTAGACTCAGGCAAAGGAACCCGTTTTACAGGTGAATTGATGAAAGAATCACTTGAACTCCTGAAGTTCATCAAAGTTCCACATACCCTACCATCCAAATCCTCAGGTCAAGTAGAGAGAGCCAACAGATGGATTAAGCAAATGCTTTCCAAATTTATTGAGGACAATCCCAAGGATTGGGATTCCCCTACTGCCATTACTCCTTATGGCAATTAGGGTACACCCTCAGCCACTACCCAGTTGACACCCTTTGAGGTGATGGCTGATAAAATATGAGATTAACTGAACACCTGTTGTTTGACCTACACACCCTCACTGCAGACCATGTGTTGTAGACCAATATGTGGAAAAACTCTGACAAGACCTCATATGCACTCATTTGTATGTAACTGCATGGGCAAGGCCCAGCAACAGTCCAAGATCCAGTTTGACAAACATGCACAAGAAGTAGATTGGCAGGTTTGGGATCAGGTAATGGTTCTCAGATTTGCACATCCACACATTCCTTCTCCAGTAAATGGAAGGACCCTATCCCATTGTCAACAAGCTCAGTCCAGCAGTCTGTCAGGTTAGACTCATGCATAACAACAAACTGACTGACAAATGGTTACATGCAAACCAGGTGAAACTGTATAAAGTAGTATAATTACTTTTCCTCGCCCTATTGGGTGGAATAGTACTAATTCACTAATGTTTGATTTTCCTTTCCAGATACTGACAAGATAGCTATCTTGTTCTATTTTCTCATCTTAGGAGTTATCCCATGCATCCAAGGCATAGTAAAGCACCTCTACTCACCTTGATCCACCTGCAACTACCCCAGAGGGCATCTCCATCAATATACCCAACAATTTGATTACTGTCCAGGAAGGTTCAGATGCCTACCTCACTGCCTTGGTTGTTGCTCCTGATAAATCTACCCTACAAACTGGTGGCAAGCCATGTAAGGACAAATTATCCTGTGGCCAAGCTTTCAAAGGAACTTTCCATGGTTGGCCCAATCAAAATTATCCCCAAATGGTTCTCTGTCCTTGCTCCAAACTTCTCTTAGACATTCTGGTTTATACAATATTACTGCCTTAATTGAGCCCTTAAATTGTAATTCCTTGTTTAAAGACTCTACCAGGAAATTTTCTGCTGTACACAACATGGCCTCAGCTGCCAAGTATTTATCTGTGCTGCCCCTATGAACAAACAGCTTTTGGAATGTCAAAACACACCCCTGGTCCTCGTACTTATAACATATCGATACTTATAACTTATAACATGCGACACATCATTTGTAGTGTACACCTTATGGTGTTCATGTGGGCTCCTATATGTGGGAAAACAATCCGTCCACTAAAACAAAGGATTCAAGAACACATTTGCTCTATTGTGAATGTAAATATGAACACACCAGTAGGAGCACACTTTATGATACACCATTCCTCAAATGCTGCAGATTTAATGTTTACAGGGCTGGGTGGATGCCTCCTCAAAATTTGGAGGCAACAGATCAAACATCTTGTTGCAGAAAGAATGTAGATGGATTTTCGACTGCAAAGTGTAAAACCACAGGGACTAAATTATCTGTGGGACCTTAAACCATATCTGAAGCAAGAAATGGAAAGTACTCAGTTGAGTCTGATTGAGCTTCTCTGTTAAAGATAGCTTTAAATTTCATTGTATATTATGCAGTTTTATCGTTCTTTTCTTGCTTCTGTAGTTCTTATTTGAGTTGCTAAAGTTCCCCCACGCCCTATATTCACTATGTACTGCATATATAATGAAATTTTATATTTGAATTTGTGTTTATGTATCACTAGCTTAGTTGAATATTCCTCATGCTATTTGAAATGTGCACTTCTATTATTACACTGTTGCTAGTATTTTCTTTTTACAAATTGTTTATCTTTTCAGAGCAAACTCTGCAGGAATCAGGGACCAAATATAAATGTGCTGCAACTTGTGTATGAAAACAGTCGATGCCTAAACAACTGTTATAACGTCTTCTCTTAGAGTGCTTCTGTTTTTAAATTAAACATCTCATTTGGAATGAGCAAGGTTCCTTCTAACTATTGAGTGCTAAATGAGCAGCTCATAGTAAACAAGTATGTTTTGAAATGAAAGAAATAATGACGAGGGGTTTCCATATTATATTCAGCCAAATGATAATGAATTAAGTGTTTTGTATTTAGCTAATAAGATGATTGATGTTTTGATAACATGTGCATGTATTTCTAAATGTCTTCACCTGTGTAAATTAAGGGTGATGTGTATTAAAGGTGAGTTTCTCAATATGCCACGCCCACTGAGGAAGACTCGAGTTTAGAGTTGAACGCCTAGGTTCATTTGTCTGTCCTTTATCTGCTGTATTTTTGGGATAGGGTTTGCAACATTTGGCTTGTGTGCCTTAATAAATTTATGTTATTGCACACTGTTCCTGTGTGCCATATATTCTTCTAGGAAAGAGGATTGTTGTCAATTACATAAACTTAGCTTCATAAAGGTAGTTATGGAACTGATCTGTAATGGCCCATTTTAAAGCTAAAACTCTAGCTTGTGTACTGGGTAGTTTTTTTCACTAGGTGTCAGGCTCTGACTGGCTAAAGTAACAGGTCTCAGTCCTTCTGGGTACTCTTGATACAGTACTGCTCCCAGCCCGTCCTTGCTGGAGTCCATGTAAGAAATAGTGATTGGTGGGATCAACAAAAGTCAATACAAGAGCTTTAGTAAGCATCTTAATTATTTCTCTGGATGCATTTTCACAGTCCTGATTCAATCTATCTCCAAATGGTTCATTAACTTTGTAGTAAGTCTTTTGGGGTGTCTCTTTCTTCCCCTTCTGCTTCTTGTAATTGATAGGGGTACCCTGCAAGAGATTTGTAAGTGGTTGGACCACCTTGAGAAATCCTGAACAAACCTCAGATAATAACCACAGAACCCAAGAAAGGATTGCAGCATTTTCAGAATATGGCACCTAAGCCAAGTAGTGAGGGCCTTGATCTTGTCAGGGTCGTTTGGACTCCTTCAACTGAAACAATGTGCCTAATGCATTTTATAGAGGTTGATAGAATTGACATTTGTCGATTTACACTTGAAGTCCAGATTCTTCAAGTCTCTCCAGAACTTTTATTTATCAAGCGATCTTCATGTTCCTCTAAAGTGTGTCCAAAACAATCAGGTCATCCAAATAGACAATTACTTGCAGCAGATTCATGTCTCCCATGGCTTTTCCATCAACTGCTGGAAAGTGGCTGGTGCCCCCAAGATACCTTGTGGCATCAATTCAAACTGATAAAGTCCCAAGGGGCAAATGAAAGCTGTTTTCTCCTTGTCCTCTTTAATCATGGGAATCTGGTAGTATAAGCTCCATAAATCCAAGAAGAAAAACTATTTACTGCCAGTGAGGCAGGCAAGATTATCCTTCACAAGTGGAACCTTGTATTGGTCTGTTATTGTACACTTGTTTAATGTCCTGTAGTCAATAAACAAGTAGACAGCCCCATTCTTCTTGCAGGTGATCACTATGAGGAAGCATAAGGGCTTCAGGATTTGGATATGATCCCAGCAGGTAGCAATTCTTGCAAGTGTTTGTGAACATCTTCCACATCAGCTGGGCTAGTCATCTGGACCTTTCTTGAAAGGATCAGTTGTCACTCAGACGTATGTGATGTTCTTCACCATAGGCACACCAACATCAAGCTCACTGGTGGAAAAAAACATTAGTCCTCTCAGCTAGCTTCTGTCTCAATTTCCACTTGTAAGATTCAGATACTGGAGAATCTCCAAAGATGAATGAGTTTGGATCAAGCTTTTACCTGTAACATGGTTCAGAACTGAAAGTCATACTGTGTCTGCTCGGTAGACATGTGCTAAGGTCTGTCCTTTCCTAATAGTCACTTCTTTGTCAGTTTCATTTCTCACCAATACATTAATCTTTTTGTTTCAATGTGGATACCAGGGAGCATCACCTTCTCTGTACAAACAGACCATTTGGTCGTTCTCCATCCATGGACTTGTCCACAATATAAGCATGGCTTCTGGCAGCAGACTCAAACTCTATTTACCACATCACTTGGCACTCAGCATCTGGGGCAAAACCAAAGGTCAAGCATCTCATCTGTGAATCACACCCACTCACTCATCTTCAGTATCTGGCTTACCAGAAGAGGCCCCTTCAAATACACGTCAGATCCAGAGGTGTATCGGTGAGACTGTGTAAGGACTGTGGACCCTTCTCCTCTTGACATAGCTGAGTCAGTCTCTGAAACATGTTGGCATTGATTCCAATAAATACTGGGGTCTCTTCTTGATCCCAGTATTAGGTCACCCCAAGGCAAGTGCTTCTATAGGGCCTGACTCCAGCCATACTTCTGGAAATTTGATGTTAATAATAATGTATTCCCAATACAGGTAAGGCTGGTAGCTCACACAACAGTCCAGCAGTAGGGCTAATGCTCATGACACTGCTGACCAGGGTTCGGGAATGGACTTGGGTTACCAGAGGTCAGGCTGGGGGAGGTGGATTGAGCGGCCTTTGCACTCTCTCCATCTCTGAGGGGAGGGGTGGTGTTCCCGTGTAGGGCTCCTGGGTGAACACAGGATGCCCTGTTACTGGGACCTAGCTAGTGCTGACACTGGGAGGTGTACTAGATGCATGGCATGTGTTTGCCGCAGTGTCATTGCACACCATGCTTTCCACAGCCTGTAAAATTCTTGTCCCAATGCACTCAATGACACTTTGTCCCACTGCCACATAGCTGCCTGGGGCTCCCTGTCGAATCAGTGATAGAGGTCCGATGGGGTTGAGGGAGCCAGGAGGCCCCACCCTGGGAGTAATCCAGGGGCTACTTTGAGTGTGGCGGCCTTCAGTCACTGAGGATGGTGGCAGGACAGCAGAGCTGATGGAAGGACACCATTGGGCAACTAGAGTGCAGTAAGTAAAATTAAAAAAAAAACAGTCACTTGAGCACCACTAAGTAGCACAGTACAATTGACCTTTCAGTCTTGGCTAGGACCCTATCAAATGGCCCTTATTAATCCTGGGGAATCTTTGGACCAGTAACTTTAACAGGCTGCATCTGTTTCATAGAGCAGGTTTGGTCCAGGACCCCAGTTCACTCCTTCTCTGGATACCACTGATGTTTCTCTGACACATTTGGTTCTCTTTCAATAACTTCTGCACTACCAAATCAGAATTTTCAGGCTGTTTGCAATACCTCCTTTGTGCCCATCTTCACCGCACTGGTAGCAGAAATATCCATCACCACTGGCAGTAGTTACTTTCTCAGGCTCTGATGGTGTGGACTTCCATCCAGTGTAGTATCTCTTACCCACAGAGGATGGAGTTGTTGCTTGCTGATTTTGTTCACTAGTAGTCCATAGCACAGCTACCCATTCAGACAATTTTTTGTCTCTTCAAATCCTCAGTTTCACTCTTGTCTCACCGGACAAGTCTTGTCTTCTCTATTTTTCTCAGAGGTGCTACCATTGGGCCTTGCAGTGCAGTTGTATCCTCTTTCTCTCAGACTTCATGCATCAATTCACCATAAGAAGGGGTTACTCAGCCATTCCTCCAACATAATTTCATCAGAAGCATTTTGAGTGTCCAGCTTCTCTAGGACTTGTTCCAGCTGCAGCCTATTCATATCTTGGGCAGGCACTGCCCCTTACTGTAGGCTGCCTGTACTAATTGTTCAAGATATATCAAGTATTCAGACAGCTTTCCACCTTCTAGTTGCACTGTCCCTTGCAACTTTTTCAGAACTCAGGTGTCACTGTCAGTACTCCGAACATGCCCTCCAGAGTGTTAAGGTATAACTGGGCAGCAACATCAGGTTGGCTAGCTGCAAAGCTCTGATTCCATCCATAGCAGGTTCTTTCAAACTCTCCCAGAGCTGATGTCTTTTCTGAACATAGGATCAGAGTAGTGGCAGTTAAGGGGAGGTTCCTAGCAATTAAGGAAATATACTAAAAATTATTTTGTAAAGTGAAGATGACTGTTGTAATGAATGCTTAATTATTCCTGCTTCATTTGTGATTTTGGCCCACTGAATGTTAATGATGCAAAATATGAATTTGACTGACAGATCATGTTATTCTCAGAGCTATTAAAGGCTCTCTTAGCAGCTTTTAGACAGTCAGTTACAGAACTCTAAGAGAGAGGCTGCCTGAGACACCAGAGAGAAAAAGTCTATGCAAAGCTAAGAGTGGGAGTGTTTTGTGCTGAACAGCTGGCTGAGCTGTGCTGTTGCAGTAGTACCTTGGTATAGGGGTAGGGACCACAGGAACAGAGGACATACAGTAAGTGAGGGGTTTTGGTTATGCCTGTCAAAGAGCACTAAGGGAGTAACAACTAGCCATGAGGGAGCTGAAGGCAGACTCCGACTGATCTGAGCTGTTGACTTCTGACTAGATGCTACTCATAGGAAAGTACGAAGACTGATAAGAGCCTTCCTTAGCAAAGGTCTTCCCTAACATGACCTTGGTAAATGGGTGCCAACATCCAGTAGCTAGGCTTCACTGGTAAAGACAAAAGCAGTCTCTAAGTAGCCAGACTTGAAATAACAGTTTTTTATTATTTTGCATCTTTTGAAATGTCTAAAGACTGTCAAAATCAAATAAACCATGCCATCCTGTGGGACATTTACCTAAACTCTTGCCTGTTGTGTCCTTCATCAACACCCACACTTCCACATATGGTGACAGCAGTGGCATTCCTACTTGTACTGGACCGGCATGAAGGCCTTAGTGGATGAGGATTCCGTGGAAGGGTGTGACTGCAGAAGGATGGCTAACTGCAAGATGGTGTCTGTAATGTCAACTATAGAGATGCAAGGTGGATCAAAACAGACAATGACTGATAAACAGATCCCTAATGGCCTTGATGGAAGTGGTTACGTCAGCTATTCAAGAGCCATTATGAGATGCAGGAATGGTTGCTGGCAGCAGAAAAGTAGATTTGGCAACTAAAACAAACAGTCCAGAAGGCATCAGAGCTGACTCAGGAGCATGAACCAAAGATCCCATCAACAGTGCAATCAAAAGTCCTGGCCATACTGTCACAGACTGTAGTAGTGACCAGGAAGTGGATGTGGCAAAGGGGTACTGATCAGAAGGCACTACAGAAGCTGGAGGGAGGTCTGTACAGAAGGAGGAGACACACTTGTATGAGATTCTGAAGGAAAGAACTATGGTAGCAGGTACTCTAGAAACTAAATGATTGTGGTTGTGAACAGGGACAGAAACTGGCTGAAGGAACTAAAGACATTGAGAAATTATTGGGTTCTTATTTGAATGTTACAGACAGTAATATGCAGTGTGTTAACAAATCATTTCTCCTGCAGGGAACTCAAAGGTAACTGTTCCTAGTGCTGGGGACTTGGGTTTCATCAGGCCATATTATATTCCAAGAGTGTTAAGTTATGGTGGTGGCTTCAAAATCCATATACTCACCAGGTGGTGGAGCAGTTGGTAGTCCATAGGTACTGGATGCAGCATATAGACTCCCAAAGGGATTCTTAAAGAGGTGAAAGATGTCAGCCTGTATTGTATCAAAGTGGTATTGACCAGGTATGTACAGGCAGGTAGCAAAGTACTGTAAATCCTGTAAGGGTTGCCATCTGGAGGTAAATATGGCCAGAGTTGTTACCCTGAGTAAAGAAAGTTCTATCCATAGTGAAGAAAAGAGTACCAGGTTGACACTTGTAAATGATTTACCTGTCCAATAGGAGGAGGACACCGTTTATGGGCTCTGGCTGTACAATTTGGGCTGGATGGATTTGTAGGAGTTGGATAGTTTACTTAGTTGAAATCCATTCAGAGGAATTTTAAATAAAATCATAGGCTGAAATATGGAAATAAAACTTGTAATGTGTGTAGATTAAAAGAATATTTGTTTGCCAAGGACAGGTTAGCTGTCTTGCTGGTTCAAAGGTTAATAAGTGTCTTAGGGAAATTAATATGAAAAAGGCTTTTAGGATGTGACCTGAAAGAGAAAACTTAGCAGACAACCAGAGTATGGTTGGTACTGAGCAATGGTCACAAGGCTTCCTTATTTATAACTACTGAATATTGAGGAACTTGCTCCTGATGGACAAAAAGGGAAAGAAATTCAAGAGGTCCACATAAGAAGTTTGGGAGTATTTTGACCTTTCTTGAAGCTGGCTGTTGGGAGTAACCCACTGCTGGCACCCTCCTAACATATGAGTAGTGCTAGAGGACTTTGGTAAAGTACATACTCCTGATTTGAGACATATCAGCAGGTGGCAACATATCGCAGTATTTGACTGGTGGACCAGATGGTAGTGCTGTGAGCCCTAGTATTGTGTGAGTGACTCCCTTGGCTGAGAAGGTTCCTTCAAAGAGATTTGTATCAATAAAATTAGACTCAAGCAGTTGTAAATAAATGATATAGAATGCTAAACTAGAGATTAACCATACAAGAAAGTTAAAAGGGTTTAGGAACTTGCTCTAGTTCTACACTAGGTGAAGTTCACCACGTGGTTCCTGGGCTTCCTTTGTAAACACAGTGGGTGAAAAGTCCATGGCAGAAGGGCTGCTTGGGTACAAGAGACCCTTATTTGGATATCAGCCAATATATCACATACTGTTGTTGTATGACAACCAAGTTTATTTTGACCTGCCATTCTAATGGCCATGAGTTCACATTCATATTTGGGATAGTGACTCTGTATGGCCTGCTGAGGTCAAAGGTGACTGAGATAAGGTGGTGAATAGGAAAGCCCTTTGTGCACACAAACAATCCTTTTAAGGAGGAAAGTTAACAGATGAGGAGAGGAAAGGAGGCCCATTCTTGGTTTATGGGGTCCAAAAGTGTGTTCATTCTAGAGAAAAGTTTGGTGCGTGTGAGCTCTGTATGTCGCTGGAGCAGAAGGCAATCTCTGAAAAAGGCTGTGGCCACTCTTAGGTGGGAAGAGACTCGAAAAAGGGGTTAGCATCTTATGTTGCTCTGGTGGGATTCCCAAGAGAGAGAGAGAAGAGTCCTGGGGTTACTAGAACAGGTTAACTGACTCTTGGAGCAATTCCTAAGGTGGTGAGGAATACAAGATATGTGAACTTGGTGTATACAAATATGGTTACCTGTTGTTGTGGTACTGAGAAGATGAATTGGGACTAAAAGGGAACTTGAATGTGTGTTCTGTTTCAAGGAAGATGGCCCTTGTTATTTCAAAAGTGAGCCTTTTGGTTAGGGGCTTCTGGGAAGGACAAAATATCCACAATGTAAGAATCAAAGGACTGGGTTTCTATGTGACAGCTTACCTATTGACTGTAAGAGTTTTAAATCAGGTTTCCAGATAGTGTAATCTGGTACTTAAAGGCTGGGAAACTCGGGTATTTATGATTAAAAGAAATTTGAGGGTGTGGATGGATTTCCTTGATCTGGTGTGCTGTAGACATGGGTATAGACTGCAGTATAATGGTCCATACTTTCCTGGTTAAGTAGAAACTATCCTAGTGACTGCACAGGGAAATGTGGAGAAATTACCAATTGATTGGGGCCATTGTAGTGATGGTGATGCCATCCTTCCTTTCTAGGTGTTTCCTAAGGGTGGGAGCTCCTTAACTCCTCCCCATGGTCTATGTGGATACTGATGGATAACAGTAATGAAACTAGCTTCCGTGCCAGAGCTGGTTCCCTCTTAAGTGGGGGGTGAGTGGCAGGGTGGCCCCTGCCTATGTTTTGTGATTTATAAATAAGGCCCAGAGTTATAAATTGTAAAAAGTACAGCCATGATAAGGCCTGGCCCAAGGCAATGGTTAGGTAGGGTTGCTTCAGTTTAGGAACCACTTTCTGAAGAAAAATAAGCAAAATGTTAAACACACTTTTCTTTATCTTTTTAGTTGCAGATCTTCAGTCCTGTCTGTCTGTATTTCTAACTGCCACTCTGGGATTGATCATCCAGGAGAGCTCTCTTGTCACTCCTGGCTGTCGCTCCTTTGATCTTTCACTCACCCCTCCCCACCAGTTATAGAAGTGAAGACATGTTAATTCTTTGTAGTTCCTCTCTTGTTCTTTAGGCATCTTTTCACCTCCCAGGAGATAGTAGCAGGAACACTTGTAGGAACTCGTTCATGTACAGTGAAGTCACCCAGGATGAAGTGCAGAGCTGCAGAATTCTGCAGTAGAGTTACTGCAGTAAAGAATGGAATTTCAATGGAAGTTAGTCCTTTGTCATGCAGTAAACTTGTGACACTGTGCTTCATCCTGGTTGACTTATCGGTATATTTGTAAGGCCCTTCCACAAGGTCTAGGGGTATGACTGATGTTGCAAGGGAGGGGGCACTACACCCAGAAACACAGTGCAGAACTTGCTCATTACCTGGGTAAGCATTGGATGGTCGAGTGCAGACAGTCTCAAGGGTGCTGCTGCTGCTGAGGGCATGAATGGCTAATATAATTGCAAGCAGAGAATAATTCCACTGTCCACAGCTGACTAAAGGGTCCAGAACTGATTTAATTGGACAAGAATTAAATAACTACTCCATGAAGAGTAAGGTCAATACAGCACAGTGGACAGTCCATAACATATGCATGGCTGAGACCAAGACACAGCATACTGATCCAGGGATCTATGCAAGTATTCCACAGTGCTGAATCAGGCTCCTACAAACATAGTGGCGGCAAGTTTGTTCTTGGCCAGCAGGCCAATAGACAGCAGCTCCACAAAACATCCTCCAGAGTCAATCTACCCCGTTCTCATTAAAGGAACCTCTCTATCCAACTGACTGTCTCCCTTCTTTGCTTCTGGTTTACATCACACACACCACATCCTCCCCTACACCAACTACCTAAGCTACAGGAGGGACAGGAGGAAAGAAGGAGGAGGAGTAGCTCTTATGTAAGGGAAGAGATCAAAACAACAGAACTAAAGGGTAAACAGGAAGAAGAGGAGGCACTCTGGGTCACCGTAGAGACTGGAAATGGCTCCAAAAGCCACTCAGGGTTGTATACAGACCCCATCTCAGGAGAGGAAATGGACAAGGAAATGATAGAAGGCATCCTTGGGATGGCAGAGAAAGGGAGATATTGCTGTTGGGGACCTGAATATGCCAGATGTTAACTGGAGCACATTTGCTGCAGCCACATCCAAGAGCAGGCCATTCTTGATGCCCTACAGGGGTATACCTCAGACAGCTAGTTTTGGAACCCACTCATAAGGGAGCAATCTTAGACCTGGTACTCTCAAATGGGGACAGAGAAAGAATCTCCAATTTTGAAGTAGGTAGCCATCTGGGAACAAGCGACCACCAAACAGTGTGGTTCATGATAAACTTAGCTGTACAGTCAAGCCATACAAAAGTGAAGGTACTGTACTTCAGGAAAGCTGATGTTGTCAAATGGGAGAGTGCCTCAGAAAAGCACTAGCAAACAGGCAAGAAGGTGGGGTGGAGCAACGATGGAGAAACATCAAAACCGCCATCACAGAGGCAACAAGCCTTTGTGTGAAGCAAATAAACAAATCAAAATGAAAGAAAAATCACTATGATTCCTAAAAGAAGTGGGGAAAGTAAGGAGTTAAGTTAACATTCAGAAGTATAAGGAAACACAAAGGAGCAGGACAGAGAACTGTACCAGTTAAAGCAGAAGGAAGCAGGAAGGCAGTCAGATTAGCAAAGTCCCAAATCAAGGAAAAGATAGCCAACTCAGTTAAGAAGGGGATAAAACTTTTATAGGTACATTATGGAGCAAATAAACACTAAGGCAGGGATACTGAGGCTGAATAAAGAGGAAGGTGGTTGGACAGAGAGCGACAGTGAAAATGCAGGGATACTGAGTGGATACTTCTGCTCAGTATTCACAATGGAAAAGCAGAGGAGATACCAAATCCAGTCAATAAAAGCACTCTGGATAGGGGGTTGATATTAGTCCTTTCACAGAAGAAAGGGTTCAGAAAGAACTCTTAAAACTGAATGTGGACAAAGCAAGGGGACCTGATGAAATTCACCCCAGAATTCTTAAAGAACTAAGGGAAGAACTAGAAACACCACTGACTACCTTTTTTTTTGATTTAACAAGTTTTATTAGTTTGAGCACCAGTCACAGTACATTAGATAGTACATGAACATACCAGAGTAATAGGCTAAAATACATACCATAACTTAAAACCCCACCCCTACCCCCGACTACACACTATCCAATATCTTTAGTATGTCTCACCTATAATATGACTACACATTACTATGACTTCCAAGCTATCAGTAGAGTCTCTAGGCTACCCAAGAGAGAAATAAGCTTCTAATCTATTATACATAGATGCAATGTGTCTTTCCAATTGTAATGCCTGTCCAATTTCCTTGTACCACTCCATTACATTAGGAGACTTATCTTCCATCCAATGCCTTATAATTATCAACTTAGCTATTGCAGAGATAAGTATCATATGTGCTTCCTAACTTTGGGAATATCACCTGGTAAATCATTTATTAAGCAGATTTCAGGGGTAAATAAGGTCTTCAAACCAAGGATAGGATCTAAAGCACTATTAACGGATTGCCAGAAGGTCTGCACGAGGGGCACAACCACATCATATGATAAAGGAGCCGACGCCCCCTTGCATTTGCTGCATATGGAAGTATTTAATGTCCCAAACTTAAAGAGCTTAGCTGACGTGAGATAGATATTCTGCATAATGTTAAATGAACTAATCTGATTCTGTCCTGTTTTATGAATTTGTACATTGATAACAGATTTTCCTCCATAGGTCAGGGTCCTCTGACACTCCTAGCTCTCTTACCCAATAAAGACAAACTCCTGATGGTAACCTACTGTCCCATGCCTGTAAAGTTTTGCATATATTAGAAACTGAGTGATTGGGAGGCAACCTTAAAAAGTAGAAGGTTCTTTTTCCCTCTGGATCCATTATGGAACCAGGAGAAAAGGATGCAAGGGCCTTACTAACTTGACTATATTTAAAAGCTTCTTTATCTAATGCCTCATTGAATTTCGGAATTGAGCAAAAGAAAGTGGTTTCCATCCGACCATATGTCTGATGCTTTGCATTAGCTTAGCCGAGGCCAGAAATTGAGGATATTGGCACATTATTGATCTTAAAATGTGGGTTGCCAATAACTGGTTGATCTAAAGACTGATACCACTTCACTGCTAAGTATTTTTGGGCCTGATGAGAAGCCTTCAACAACCAACCCACGGGATTATTCTTAATTGACTTAGGGGTGTGAGATGGCGAGGCATATAAGAGCGCCCAAAGAACAATTCGCTTGGGAGGCTAAGTATTTTTCTATAGAGAGCCACAAGGGGAGATATTCTGAATTCACCTCCTTACTCCAAAAGGCCAGCTTGCTCATATGTTGTGCTAAATAATATAGAAAGAAAGAGGGGGCATAAGACCTCCTCTGTGTTTCGAGGCTGTTAACTTGAGATAGGATCTGTGAATACCTTTCTTGTTCCATAAGAAAGTATTTACTATCCTTTGCAATTTAAGGAACCACGTTTTTGTCAAATAAGTGCTCAGCATACCCAATGGGTACAGCATTCTTGGTAGAATGTTCATTTTAATTGTACTTAGCCTACCCCATAAGAAATAGGAAGTAACGCCATCTTTCCAAAATCCGGGCTATCGCTTTGACTAAGCTAACCAGGTTGTCTCTTATTATAGTACCAAGATCTCTAAAGATCTTGATTCCTAAGTATGCTATATGCTCGCCTCCCAAGAGAGGCCAAGGAATGAGAGTTCTACCTTATTTACTCTACTATTTAAGGTAAGACCTTAGTTTTAGCCTGATTTAGCTTATAAATGAGACTTTAGCATATTCCTCTATCTCACATAAAATAGCTGGGACTGAAAGGCCTGGCCTGTCCACATAATAATATGTCATCTGCATACCCGAGATGGAATATCTTACAGTGCCTATTTGGATCCCTTTAATATTAATATTGCCCGCCAGTCTAAGGATCAGAGGCTCCAAGTATATGTTAAACAGCAGGGGGACAATGGACATCCCTGCCTTGTGCCCCGAGCTAGGTTGAAGGAGGGAGAAAATAAGCCATTGCACTTGACTTTGGCGTGGTGGAGGAATATAGAAGTTGTATCCATCTTATAAATTCTTTGGGTAGTCCAATTGAGATTAAGGTAGCAAACAGAAAGTCCCAGGAGACTCTGTCGAACGCCTTTTCGGCATCCAGGGAGACCAACACCATTGGCGTGCTGGAGTCCCTGGATACCGAAAGGAGATGCAACAATTCCTCATATGATCTTGAGATGATCTTCCCATCATAAATCCGACTTGCTCGTGGCCTATGAGAGTACCCATAACTTTTGAGAGTCTATTTGCTAACACTTTTGCTAAGATTTTTATATCCGTGTTCAATAAAGATATAGGCGGTAACTACTAAGACTTAGTGGATCTTTCCTGGTTTTAAAATCAGGATATTACAGCCTCCTGAAAACTTGGGTCTGATATCCCATTATCATACCAATAATTATACACATCTTTTAATACCGGTATTATTATAGACTGACAGGCTTTATAAAAGTTGCTCAGTAATCCGTCCGGCCGGGCGATTTATCTGAGGTAGCTTCTGAACTACCTGCTGAATTTCTGCTAGGGATATTGGGGCACCTAAGAGGGCCGCTTCTGCAGCTGTAATCTTAGGCAGACTTACAGAGCTAAGATAAAGTTTATTCCTTCGCTAGTGGGCGCAGGCTGGGTCTACTGTGTAAAGATCTTGGAAATAAGATCCAAACAATTTCGCAATTTCCTGAGGGTCAGTGCAAACTTGACCATTTTGCCCTGTATAAATTACTGACTACCCTTTTAATAAATCATGGAGGATAGTGTGGTACCTGAGGACTGGAGGAGGCAGATGTGATTCCCTTCACAAAAGTTGGAGCAAGACAGAGGCTTGAAACTATAGACCTGTCAGGTTGACCTCAGTGGTAGGGAAAATGATGGAATCACTTCTGAAGGAAAGAATTGTTGAGTACCTAGAGGCCAGTGGGCACAGGACCCAAGGCAGCATGGATTCACAGCAGGAAGGTCATGTCAGACAGATCTAACTGATTTCTTTGACTGGGTGACCAAAGTAGTAGACCAAGGAGGGCTATGGACATGGTGTACCTAGACTTTAGCAAGGCATTTGACACAGACCTGAACAAAGATTAATAAACAAATTAGCCAGCCTGGGAGTCGGTCCCAGGGTGGTAGCCTGGGAAAAACACTGACTGGACAACAGGACACAGTGGGAAATAGTAAATGGAGTCCACAGTGAAGAAAGGGGGTTACTAGTGGGTACCACAGGGTTCAGTACTAGGGCTGGTCCTTTTAATGTCTTTATAAGTGACATTGCAGAGGGACTGGAAGGAAAGTATGTCTCTTTGCAGATGACACAAAGATCTCGACAGGGTTGATATGCAAGATGGGGTGGAAAGGATGAAAAGGGACTTGGTAAGGTTGGAGGAATGGTCAAATGTATGGCAGCTTAGATTCAATGCAAAGAAGTGTAATGTAATACACCTGGGAAACAAAACCCAGGGAAGAGTACACAATGACAAGTGAGATACTGACAACAACAAAAATGGAAAGGGATCTGGGGGTAGTCATAACAGATGACCTAAAGGTGGGCCAACAATGTGAGAAGGCAGTAAGGAGGCTGGGGATACTGGGATGCATAGGGAGGCATCACCAGTAGAAAACAGGAAGTTGTTGGCCCTCTGTACAGACAGTTGGTAAGACCACATCAGGAGTACTGTATACAGTTCTGGAGACCCCATCTCCATAAAGACATAGACAGGGTGGAGGCTGTCCAGAAGAAACCAAAATGGTGCAGGGTCTGCACCAGAAGACATATGAAGAAAGATCAAAGGAGCTTAAGATGTATAGCCTCGAGGTAGGGGAGGCATGCTAGAAACTTTCAAATACCTCACAGGAATCAACAAAGTCCAAGAAGGTTCAGAAAAGAGATGTGCAAGAACAAGGGGCACAATTTGCAGATAGAGGGGATGTCTCAGAGTAATGTAAGAAGTATTTCTTCACAGAGGGTTGTAGATGCATGGAGTGGCCTTCCTGAGGAGTTCATAGAGTCAAAAACAGTGGGGAATTCAAGAATGCATGGGACAGACATAAGGTAATTCTAGTGGGGGTAGGAGAAAGTAGGCTGTTGGCTAACTAGGATCTGCAGCTTATCCATTAGGTAGGAAATGGGCATACTGGGTGGGCCAAGTGGTCCTTATCTGCCATCAAATTCTATGTTTCTATGTTTCAATGTGCACCCCACAACTTTCTCCTCAGGGTGGTCTCAAACCCACAGCACTGGACATGTAGAGGCCTTCCAAAGGACACACTAGGCGATCAAAGGACCCATCCACTGTGACGGGACACAGGCTACCATCACTGCATCTCAATTAGCCAGGCTGCCACCACTGACCCATGCACCGTAGCACTGGCCAAGCCTAACTGAGGGTCTGCTCCACACCATCCTGTCCTGGTGGCAGGGGTCACATTGCAGGCTCCATTACTCCCTTGGCCCTGGTTCCCCTAAGGTGGTGTTGGGGGTCCCCAAATCAGGCCCTGCCACAGAGTACCATTTGTTCCCAACAACTCCAGGTGCTACTCTTTGAGGGAAGTGGGACTGGGTGGCAGTCGCCCATCCCGGCCCTGACCCTTGCCCCTCCAGTGGAAACTAACCAAGACTCCCGACTCTTCCTCTCCCACCTTCTCCTTTATCCAGAAGGTGCCAAAACCCTCCCTTATATAGCCCTGGTGTCCCTACCCTTCTGACCAGCAGGGGTTCCAGAGACCAGGAGGCAAACTCTGGGACACAGCTAGAAGTAAGCTCCCAGAGAGGCTTACAGCTTCCCCACACAAAATGTTTACTACCTGGTGAACACTTGTAGTTACTATAAAACCCACTTGGAGGAGATATTCGCATTCTGTCCACCCAGCTGTATCATGGCAGTGCTGCAACACCACCGCAATGGTGAGAATCCACAAAAATAACCTGAGGACACTACTACACTACTGTACCCAACCTAACTATCTTAGGACCCCAAACAACCCAACCACTGGTTCCCAAGAGTGGATTGCTTTGTACTAGGGTGGTGGATTCCCTCCCCTACACCAACTATCTAAGCTGCCAAAATCTACTGCCACCAATGGGAAGGCCAAAAGGATACCACCCACTCAATAAATATGATAAATTGTAAAACATTGGAAGAATAAGAGCGCCCAAGCAAGGGCACACAGAATCAAATAGTGATGCAACAGTAACAAGTTGGAGAAACAATGCCAGTGGGAAACATGTGTACCCCATTTTGGTTCAAAACATTTGACAAATTACTGCCACACATAGATATGCACACTCACGCACACACCTCACACCACTTACACTAAAATTTTGCAGTACAATACCATCAAATAAGCAACTGTTTGAGTGTCATGGATAGTCTCTGAAAGTCCAAAAGGAGATGCAGTCCTTTCAACAAAGTGGAACACTGCAGGCAAGGCAAACTCTAGTAACTTTTACAGCTTTTTAAAAATGTTAAACATTAGAAACATTTTTTTTCAAAACACAAAAAGAGCTGATCTCAACCAGTGAAACAGTCCAAGTCGTGGAAGTCCAGCATTGAGACTAGGGTGGTCATCAGCTACATTACAGTCCTGCAAGTTCAGTGAGGTGCAGATACACTGCCAGGTCATGCCTTCTGGGTGTGGTCTCGAGGAAATAATACTTCAGATCTGGTTTAGTGATCTCCTTCCAAAACAAATCTTGGCTTATGATCTAATACTATGTGAAGGCCTTCCACATCCTGTATCATTACAAACATTTTGAATAGTGTGATAGCAGTTCATACCATGGAAGCATATATTGGCTTGGCCTGCTTGACGACTTTTGCTAGTTCAAGGATTGGTCAGATGGACTGATCTTCCAGTGGGTTCTCACCTTGTCCAGGATTCCTGGTAAACCCAATCCTCTCATCACTCCTCGGAGACATCGCATAATCTTTCACACAGATATGGATATTTCTCACCAGGGTACTCTTACGGATCCTAGGCGGATCAACCTCTCCACCTGGGACCAATCAGGGATGCTGCAGATGCTGGTTCTGTGGGGCTGTCCCATCTTGTAGTCAACTCCCTAAAGTGTATTTCATCACCCTGGGGTCAGAGAGCAGAGATTGTCCAAGTCCTTATGCTGGATTTTACAGGCCGCAGCCAATAGGGAGAAGGTATCTGAATACCTGAATGAGGGGAATGGATAGTGCAGCGGGATGTCCTGCTCCCAAACTGAGTCCTCATAAACAAAGGAGGATGGGCGACACCTGAAGCCTTTGGCACTACCTCCAGAATGGTCACCATTTCTGACTCATTGCTGGATCCTCCTACGAGATGACCTCCTTGATCTCCACATCAGGACTCTCATTTGTTTCAGGGGCAGAGCAGGCCTCCACCATCTGAGATGGGATACCTGTCAACACGTGGCCTTTCATAGAGCCTTGTCCATGGATGAAGATGCCCATCCATGGCCTCTCCCTCTGCAATGGGGAGGGGCAGGATCCGAGGGAGAAGAGGCTGGGCAGACATCTATCACCATTTTCCTCTGAAGCCATCTCAGTCACAGCCTTGTCCATTTCCTCCCAAGTGCCCAGGCTAGTCAAAGTGAGTAGCAGTTGTATGGGGTGGGCCACCCAAGATGGCACATATGGTTGAAGTGGTGGGCAATACAGTGGGGCTGAACCTCCAGATCACTGAAGAAATACAGGAAGGCTTCTCACATCGACTCCTGAAGTGCCACAAATGGTGTAATGATCCCAGGAGCCGCTCTTTTCTACACTTCACAACCAAGACAGCAAGGATGATAGCACTGTTACTTCCTTTCCAGATGGTACAGGGCCTCGCTATGGTTCTTTCAAAAGTGCACTGTCAAAAGGCAGAAATCTCCCTTTTCTCTGTTTTGCTTGTTCAAATGCTGTACTGCAAATAACTTCTCTCTCCTTGTACCCACAGTAAAATGGTGCTTATTCCACGAGCGTGCCAACCTCTCTTCTCGACCCCCACATGGTCCAGCCAATCCTGGCAGGGCTCCAATTAATTTGCATGCCTAAATTATGCTGGCTTCAAGGTCCATGCCCACACACATGGCTCCAATTCCCAGAAAACACAAAGGCCCACAGTTCAAGATGGCAGGCTCACAAAACACAGAATTCCACTTCAAAAGCCAAACATTCACTGGAAGCACCAAGTGTGCACGACAGAAAGAATCCCAATGTCCTGCACAGTGTTGGCACAATACCAACACATATTGCACCCTCACAAAAGACTGTGTTTTTGCGAGGACTACCACCCGTACCCTCCTCGCATTCAAATATAATCAACTCCAGGTCAGAGTTGTTCCAAGGAGGGTAGGACACCAAGAAACATGCATCACCAAACACAGACCATTACAGCGACTGTTGTTGTAATGGTCTGTTTTAATTCACTGTTGGTATATCATGCTCAAGGGGCCACCCACTTCTCCCAATGCTACAACACCAAGCTTCCCAATCCAGGTAATCTCTTGCACTCCAAAAACCACATCCCAGATGAGCCTCCATGTTGTAAGGCCCCCTGAGGTCTAGGGGTATGACTGATGTTGCAGTGGGGATGGGGGCACTGTACCAGAAACACAGTACAGAACTTGCTCATTACGTGGGTCAGCAATGGATGATCTGGAGGTGCAGACAGTCTCAAGGGTGCTGCAGCTGTGGGGGCACAAACTTAGGATAATCACAAGCAAACAGGGAATGAATCCATTATCCACAACTGATTAAAATGGTCCAGAACTGATTTAATTGGACAAGAGTTAATCAACTACTCCAGGGAAAGTAAAGGCAATATAGTACAGTGGGCAGTCCATAAAATATGCATGGCTGAGACCAAGATACAGCATACTGATCCAGGGATCTATGCAGGCACTCCATGGAGCTGAATCAGACTTCTATAAACATGATGGTGGCAAGCTTCTTGTTCTGCCAACGGGTCTACGGACATGCAGCTCAGCAAAACTCCATCCAGACTCACTCTACTCTGCTGTCATTAAGGGAACCTCTCTATCTAACTGACTGTCTCCTGCCTTTGCTTTGGTTCCACACTGCATCGAGCACCACATGGCTTTCTTCTATGCAGTCTTGAACCCACAACACCAGGACATGTAGAGCCTTCCAATGAACACATTAGGAGGACAAAGGACCAATCCCATGGTGACGGGACACAGGCTGACCCACTGCATCCAGGGAAAATAAACTCCAGCACAACCCACCGAAGAACAAAACCAAACCAGAGTGAAGGTGACTGATAATTTTGTTTAATAAAACATACCAAACAAACAGTGTTGAGACCTCTTCCAGGAACAAAGGCACTGTGCACACCTGGCCTGTAGGGTGACTTTTTTTGTTTTGCCCACTACATTCCCTATGAGCTGAGCTGCAACTATGGACCCAAGCACCTGGACCCTGTGGCAACTGCCGGAGCTGAACTTGCAGGGTCCGTCCATGTCATCTTGCCCCAGTGACAGGGGCCACATTGCAGGCTCCATTACTCCCCTGGCTGTTGGTTTCCCTAATGTAGCTTGGGGGGTCCCCAAATTAGGCTATGTCACAGAAGCACTGTTTTGGTCCCAATTACCCCAGTGTGTGTTACTTTTTGAGGCGGTGGGCCTGGGTATCGCCCACCTCAGCCATGAACTTCAGCTCTCCAGCCAAAACTGGCCAAGACTCCTAACTCCTTCCTCTCCCTCCTGCTCCTTTTCCAAAAGGCATCATAACCCTCCCTTATATAGCCTCTGGCATCCCTACGGTCCAACCAGCAGGAGACCCCAGAGACCAGGCTAGAAAACTCCAGGACAGAACTAGGAGTAAGCTCCCAGAGGGGCTTACACATTTAATCACCCTGGATCTAGTGGGTTAGCAGTGGCCCAGGAGCAAGAGAGCCAGGGCTCGGGCCTTGCTTCAGCTGAAGTGAATAGTTCCCCCAACACACAATACTGAAACCAAGTGAGAATCTAGTCTATAATGTCCCTCAGAAGACTTGTGTAATAGATATCAACAGATAAAAATATGCAGTACTGGCTCCCTGTTTAAAATGGAGAAATAAGCAATCCAGTAACAGTCATGAAGGTTAACTATTTAAAAGACAGCATTTGAAGTTGGAACAGTTTTCTTCCTGTTTGCTTCTGTTATCTTTTAACTGTTAAAGTTAATCAAAAGGCAGTTTCTCTGTGCAGCAGGGTTCCTTTACCTTACCCTGGCTGGGGAGACTCTGAGTGTCTTGGGTTGATTTTCAGCAGCCAGCAAACTGCTGTTCCCTATAGGGCTGGCTACGCTCCTGCCACTTTGCCACGGAGGAGAGGAGACCTGACCTGGAGGGTCCCCAGCCCTTCTACCGGCACTCGCACCTCCTAGGCTACTTCTCCCGAGTGGAGGTGCCGGCTTGACTGGCAAGCATCGTGGGCCTCCTCGGGACATCGGGACTTTGACTGATGCGGACCAAGGAATCTTTTCGCCCTGCTGCTTGCAGGTGAACTTTTAAAAATAACTCAAAATCCTACCGGTAGCATCCAGTGGCGAGCCCTGCTCTACCGACAGCTTTTTAAGTGCCCTCCCACCGCCCTGGTTGTGGGCTGAGTTTTGATCATTGCCTGCTCCACCCACTGGCTGTAATCCTAGACTATTGGTTTAAAAGGGGCTGCGTTGATTCTACCTACTCCATGGCTCCCACTTATGCTCAGCCCACCGTTACTGTGCCTCCTACGCACTAACCCTGTTCATTTTGTCTAATCCTGAAACTGTTGCTTTTCCAAGTGTAACTGTTATTACAAACTGTTGACAATTTTGACCTTTCAGCTAGGTTGCTAAGAATCTTTATGCTTAGCAAGCAGCCCACCTAAGTGCCTCTGTTACCCTGCCTGACTTTGTCCTCAGTCTCCATACAGCTCCCTGGCCCTTCAGCTCCCCACTATCCCTGAGCTCACTCAGCCACCACTGGTGGTACACATTTCTGGACGAGCATCCCGCTCTCCCAGGTCCCTACAACTTGCCCCTGCCACCAATCCCCAAAGGTGTTTCACCATCGTGCTCCTGCCTAAGTTGATTTTCCTACCATAACCTAGTCCGGTCTTTCAAATGAATGCTCCCAAGGTATCTGTTTCCTTCCTCCCCTCACAAAGTTCTCCTGTCTCTCCTATCCTGGGTCTCATGTCCCTCCACTCTGACACTGCCCCAGGCCTGGGTAGTGGCAGGACAGGCCCCTCCCACTGCTCAGCGACGATTTCGTTCTCAAACCTCATGGCCAAAGCAGTGGGTCCACGCTATCCCCTTGCGGACTTTGCCTAGACCCATCCTGTTCCAAATCCGGACAGTATGCGCGGGTCCAAAGGCTTGAAATAAAAGGTCCCTCCCTAGTGGACTTCTCTGGTGGTTACTCTTACTGATCCTTGCCTTATCTGGTGACATCGAACTGAATCCGACCCCCTCCTCTGACTCTCCTCAGAATTGGTGGAGCGGGCAAGGGTTTGAAAGTAGCTCACCCTTAACATTCGGCGTCTACTTCCTAACCTCGATGAGCTCACCGCATGGGCCTCTCTCTACAAGCCCGACATCTTGGGGATAACTGAGACCTGGCTCAAACCCCAAATTCCTGACTCTGTCTGTGGGCTCCTGGTTACAGTTCAAGCGGCTGGACAGAGCTGGGAGCAAAGGGGTGGAGGTATCCTGATTTGCTACAGGAGCTATCTCAACGTTTCCCTTATAAACCCACACCTCCTTGTTGCCGACATCCTGTGAGCTCCTCCACTCGTGCTACTACTTGGCAATGCCAAGAGGCTGCGTGGTGTGCACTATACCCCACCCAAGGGAGGGCTCCAGGGTCTCACCCATCTCCTTGATACTGTCTGTCCCAGCACTGGGGACAACGAACTTCTAATCCTGGGGATGTAAACCCTAAACTGGGCAGGGAAAATGTCAAGCAGTTTGAGGCCTTGCTTGCCACCCAATCCCTGACTCAACTTGTACAGGAGCCCACTCGGCGGAGGCTAGTGGGACTTCCTGCTCCCTTCTGGACTGGATCATGTCAAACCGACCCGAGAGGATCTCCTCTGTAGGGACTCTACCTGACACCTTCTCTGACCACTCTCCTGTCCTTTGTAATTGGAAAATCCCTCCCTAAGGTCCCCATAAAATTATCCAGGTCCGAGTTTCAACCCGGACCTGTTCTTGGAGGAACTAAGGCTCACGGACTGGACAGAAGTCCATCGAGCTCAGGACCCTTCCTCTGCTGTCACCGCGTTCCACAACATCTTTGCAGACCTACAAGATAGGCATGCCCTATCACTAGACAAAGGGTCCGTGGGACAGCCACCCAGTGGCTGAATGGGGGTCTCCTCTCCCTTATCGAGTGAGAGACAAGTGCTGGGCATGGTACAAACACTCACACGACACTGCCCTGTTCAACAATTCAGAAAACTCAGAAATGAGTGTGAAAAACCATCAGAGGAACAAAAGTGGCTTCTGTAAGGCCGCCCTTCTCAGCTCTGCAAATGACCCCAGCGGTTCTGGAATACCATCCAAACACTGGTCAGTGGTTGCTCCAACTCGGGGTCACTGACATGCTCATCAGAGGTGTCTTCTGCAATAATCCCCGTGATTGCCAATGCACTTAATTCTCACTTCACCGACCTCCTACCATCCTCCCTCCAGGGTCTACGGCCTGGAACTCTAACCATTATGCTTCCACGACCCAGCGGGAGTCTGGCCTAGCCTACCCTCCTTTCCACCTAAGGGTAGTATCGGTAAGCCAGGTGCGGTCTCTCCTTCTAGGCCTCTCCCAGAATGCAAGCCCTGGCCTGGATAACCTGGAGCCAAAGCTCCTCAGACTTGGCGCCCCCTCATAGCCTCCCCAGTTGCCCACATCTTCAACCTATCCCTCACCCAGGGACGGATCCCTGACATCTGGAAGGTTGCCAAGGTCGATCCCTGTCCTAAGCAGGCGACCCCAAAACCCTGGACAACTACCGTCCTATAGACATCCTCTCGGCTGTCAGTAGCTACTGGAAAAGGTGGTAGCCAAACAACTCTCGGAGTATATCCACACCATGGCCTGCTGTCCCCTGCCCAACACGGCTTTCAAGGGCACAGCACTACCGCGCACTCATCTCTGTCTCCTCAGTATCAGAGCTGCAATGGATCTGGGGCAACTCTCAGGCACTGTGTCAATTGACTTATCCAAGGCCTTCGACCTCGTTGACCACAACATGCTTACCTATCAGATGAGGTCCCTTGGTTTGTCCTCTTCTGCTCTAAACTGGGTCTCTGACTATCTGCATGGCAGAGAACAGCTAACTAAATTCAACAAAGTCCTCTCTCCCCCTGCCCGTAATCTCCGGTGTCCCACAGGGCTCAGTGCTGGGTCCCTACTCTTCTCCCTGTTTATTAACAATCTCCCTGCCATGATCACCAGATGCCAAGTTACCATGTCGTGGATGATCTGGTTCTCCTAGCTCACTCCCTAATACAGCCACTCTAAATCGTCACCTATCAGAGGACCTCTGGAACATCAAGCTTGGTTCTCCAGCCATAAGCTGGTCCTTAACCAGAAAAAAATCCAGGCCATGCTATTTGGCTCCTCAGCCAAGATTCGGGCCTCTCCAACTCCACTTCAAATCAACTATGATGATGGTACTCCCTTCCTACAGTGACCTCCCTTAAATATCTTGGTGTGACGCTTGATCCCCAACTGGACCTGGAAATCATATCCACAATGCCTGTAGTGGGGTAAACCGTAAGCTGGGGCTGGCTTACAGGGCTCGGCACAACCTCACCCCTGCGGCACGTCTAGCTATTGCCAGAGTACTACTCCCTTCCCTAAGCTATGGTTCCCTCCTATTTGCTCATACTTCCAAGGTCCTCCTAAGCAAGTGGAGCACGGCAACAATATCTGTCGGTTTGCCCTGGCGCTCCTCGTCTCACCCATCACTGTGAACTCTATAATAAGCTTGGCTGGCTATCCCCAGTCAATCACCTCTACTTTAGCACTGGGTGCCTCACGAACAAAGTAGTCAGCTCCGGCACCCTTCTGGAACTTGCCCGGCTTCTTGCCCCAGCTGATATCTCCCCTACCCTCTTAGATCCCAGGGCCCTGGCCTGCTGAATATACCTACCACCCGCACTGTCATGGGGGACCGAGCTTTGCTGTTCATGCTCCCAGGCTTTGGAACTCCTTCCTGAAAATGTCTGCACTACCCTTCTCACAAACTTTTCGGACCTCCCTGTGGAACATCTAAGCTGGCCTCTCGCTGCGATTGCCTAAAAGCCTCCCTAGAACACAGTTCTAGTGTCCACTGGATAGCTGGTTTCACCTTGCCGTGCTTATACCGCCAGCCCTGCTGGTCATTGCACTCTTATCTCACAATTGTACTCTTGCCCCAAAATTGAAACTGGGTGTTCTTTTCCCAATCCAATGTAAAATTTGTAAACTGTCTTTTCTACTGCTTGCTGTATTGATGTACTTGCTAGACCCTATCACTGTAACTGTTGTATCTGTTATACCTCCACTGTACTCTCCGAGTCGTTCCTGAAAATAGGCATATAACTTGTCTAGTGTACCTACCAAGTTAACAAAACTAAATAAAAATAAATAAATAAACACCTAGAATTGCTGACTTTATAGAATATAGGATCAAAGAGTAGTGGCAGTTAAGGGAAGATTCTTAGTAATTAAGAGAAATAAACTAAAAACTCTTTTGCAAAGTATAGATGAAATTATGTATTTGATGACTATGCATAGTATTGTGTTTTCTGTTTTGATGAATGTTTATTCCTGTTTCATTTGTGCTTTTGATACACTGAATGAAAGGTCCTCCCTAGGGCAACCGTGAGTAGTGGGAGCCACCATCCAGTAGCTAGGCTTCACTGGCAAAGACAAAAGCCAGTCTCTGAAGTAGCCAGAGCGAAATATTTGTTTTTATTAGTTTGCAGACTGTTAAGGCAGCTAAAGACTGTTAAAAGCAAATAGTGCCATCCTGTGGGACTTTTACCTAAATTTGTGCCTGCTGTGTCCTTCACCAACAGCCACACTCGACACCTACCCCCTCTTTTCCTTCCCACCCAGTCCTTCCAACCTGATGTGGCCATATCCCAGTCATGATTTTCTGTGCACCATGACTTGGTAGTGGCCACAATATCCAGTACTGCCTCTGCCATAATGGCCTCTAGGTCCAGAATCTTATTTCCTAGACTTCTAGCATTCACACGACCTTCCAGATTTTGTTTCCACTTTGCTTTTTGTCCCCTTCTCTTTTGCCTCTCTCCTTGTTCTTCTCTATTTTTAATGCTCCCTTTCCTTTCCCTTTCATCTATACCACCCTGATTCCTTTATTAATTTTCAACTGGGGATTCCTCTCCCCTCGGGTTCTCCTCACTCTTTACTTCAGCCTGTGTGGGGCAGTTTCTGACTCCCCGATTCCTTCTGCCACCCATTGGCTGGTTTAAATATTCATCAAAGTAACATTTGAACTGTTGATGAGGACTGCATTTACACTTCTGGATGGATGCAGGCCATCACCCTATAGTCTCTTATCCTCACAGGTGGGTCATCATAGAATCATAGAATAATAGAAATATGACTGCAGATAAGGACCCTCTGGCCCACTGAATCTGCCCTTCCTCCTCCCCTTACTCATCACCTATGTCATGGAATCTCCCTTCTCCCCCTTGCCAGCCCCTTATGTCTGTCTCATATCCTCTTGAATCCTTTACCATTTCAGTCCACGCCATTTTTCTGGGAGTTTATTCCAGGCCTCCACCACCCTCTCCATGAAGTAACGCCCCATCACATTGCCCCTAAATCTTCCTCCTTCCAATCTTAGACTATGCTCTCTAGTTTTAAGCCCCACCTTCCTTATAAATAAGGTCCCTTCCTCACCTTACTGATCCCTTCACATACTTAAATGTCTCTATCATGTCCCCCTCTCTTCTAGTCTCCAATGAGTACAGATCCAATTCCTCCACCTCTCCTAATATGGCTTCCTGTGTATACCATGCATCATCTTGGTTGCCTTCTCTGCACCCTCTCAGTCCATTTATGTCCTTGCATAGATGTGGTCTCCAGAACTGGATTATAAAGAGGCATCAGTACCTCCTTCCTTCTGCTTGTTATGCCCTCAAATGCACACCAATATTCTATTTGCCTTTCTCACTGCTTTGCTGCATTGATTACCCACCTTGAGATTGCTTGATATTAATCCCCAGATCCCTCTCCTGCTCAGTAGCTTAATTACCCCCCAGAGTGTAAGCTGCTATGCAGGTTTTACTCCCATGTGCATCACTGCACACTTTCTGACATTAATTTCAGTGGCCAGTTTCCATCCACCCTTCCAGAAACTTCAGGTCTTCCGTCATGGCCTCCTCCCCCTTGGGTGTCCACCCTATTACAGATCTTTGTATCATCTGCAAATAGCACACTCTTCCTTCCAGCCCGTCTGCTATACTGTATCACTGATATAGACATTAAAAGGATGGGTCCTAGTACTGACCCTGGGGCACCCCACTCATCTCCCCATCACGCTGGAATTTATCTCATTAACCACCACCCTCTGACTTCTGTCCTTCAACTAGTTTTCCACCCAGCCAGTTATTTTCTGTCCCACCCCTAAGCTTTCCAACTTATTCACCAGCCTTCTCTGAGGGACGGTATCAAAGGCCTTCCGAAGTCCAGATAAGCCATGTCCACCGCGCTCCCTGATCAACCACCTTCATCACCAATCAAAGAACTCTATTAGATTTGTCTGACATGACCTCCCCAGTTGTGAAGCCATGCTGCCTATCGTCCAGTAATCCGCTGTCTATCACATAATTTACTACTCTTTCCATTAATAGCAACTCAATCACCTTCCCACCACCAACGTGAGGCTGCCCTTACCAAATGTGACACAATGGCAACACCATGGTGCCACAATGGCAACACAGTGGTGAGCTACAAAATATGCAATGGTACTACCAGTGGTACCATGGTTGTACTATGGTACTTTAAATTTTGATTATTTTGTTGATATGGTAGGACAGTGGTACAATGGTATCACAATGGAATTGAAACAAACTACTGAGATACCATGAAAACCTTAATGGTAGTACAGTGGTGATCACAGTGGTATTGCAATGGTAAATGAGTGGTATTACAGTGGTATTCGAAGAACTTTTTGTAAGGGTGATCGGATGATAATTTCCATCTCCTCCTGCTGCTTGCTGTGCAATGGCACCACGACCACTGTCTTCCGTTACTTTGCACCCATCTAGTATCCAGGGACAAGTTAAACAACCTCGCCAGAGGTGCTGACAACTCCTCCATCAGTTCCCAGAGTACCATAGGATGTAAGCCATCTGGCCCCATTGCCTTGTCCATCATCAACCTTCCTAGTTCTTCTTTACCTTGTCCTCACTGAAAGAGCTAGGATACACTCTTATGTTATTCCTTATTCTCTTCCTTAACTCAGGACCCTTCCCATCTCCTTCCACAAATAAAGACAGAGCAAAAGTAGCTATTCAGAACCTCTGCCTTCTCAAAGTTCCCTCCACCAGTGCGCTCCTCGCTCTCACTGTCCCCTGCCCTGCCTTCCTCTTTCCCTCACATACTTAGACAAAGTTTTATTTCCCTTTGGCCTGCCTAGCAATTCTGTCTTCTGTATCTGCTTTTTGCCCTCCTAAGCTTTTGCCCTGCCACCCTCAGTTTCTCTCCATAAATCTCCCTGTCCTCCCTCCTCTGGGTCTTCTTATAAGTTCTGAGAAGCCATCCTTCTTTCCTATTACCCCCACCACCTTCCTGGTAAATCAGAGTGGCCTCCTTCTTTTTGGTTTTCCCTACCCTCTTGATGCAGAGCTTAGTGGCTCTCAGTATCCCCCTTATGCATTTTCATAATTCCTCTCGTCTTCTATCAGCTCCTCACCTTCCATTTCCTTCCTGAAAATCCCCTCATTCTTGCAAAGTCTGCTCCCCGGATGTCCAGAGTATTCATATTTGTTTGATTTGTCTCCTACCCGTTTTTATTCTGAAACTCTCTGTATTGTGGTTGCTCATACCAAGGCAGTTTCCCACCTTCGCTTCTTACACTATCCCTATTGGTGAGGATCACGTCCAATATGTTGTCCCATGTTGTGGGCTCCTATTCAGCTATTGTGGGAAAGCTCCATGGAGTGCTCCAAGTACCTTCCTGCTCCTGGCAGATGTTGCCATTGGGATTACCCAGTCTACGTTAGGGAGGTTAAGGTTCCCCAATAGTAGGGTCTCCCACCTGTGTGCTATTCACTGTACCAACTGTATTATCTGTCTGTCCCCTTCCTCCTCTGTATAGGGAGACTTGTAAACCAAACCCAGCCTTATTGATGCCCCAGATCATTTTTCCAATATGACCCACAGGACCTCCGCCTCCTCCTGTACCTCCTGCCCTTTTGTCACCTAATGTCATCTTTGACGTATAATGCTAACCCCTCCCCCACCATCCCTGTCTCTTTTGAAAAGCCTGTGCCTGGGACACCTACTTCCCAAAGATTATGCTCTGACCACCAGGTTTTGTTACAGCCACGATGTCTAGATCCTCTTCTACCATAATGGCCTCCAGGTCCACCATTTTGTTTCCTAAACTCCTGGCATTTGCAGACAGTCCTTTCCACCATAAACCCCCTTGGTCCTTGCTATCCCTTGCACTACCTGCCCCATTTCTTGGGCAGTACCAGTTAGGTTATTCTGCTGCCCCCAGTCTAAATGGAAATCCTCCTTATGTAGCTATCTAACTTATACTTCAGGACCCTGTGCTCCCCGACTTAAAAGTAACCTGTCAGGAGCATAAAGTTCCTCGTTATCCCATGTCCTACCCCATTCCTCACCAGTCGAACCTTCTTCCTTACTCCACCTCCTCAGCTACAAATTGAACTCCTCAGTTCTCTCCTTCCTCTCCATACTGGCTGTTGTACTGGCAGGACTTCAGAAAATGAGACAGTTTTCCCTCCACTTGACAGATTCTAACTAGCCCCTGAATCTAGCCTGCACTTCCTTCACACTGTTGTCCATTAGATCATTAGTGCCCAGATGCAACATGTTCTGGGTGACCCTCTCATGTTTCCTGGCCAAGGTGTGTATTAAGTGGGAGGCCTTGAGTGCTGTCATACCCAGCATGCACTCAGCATTGATGCTCCATCCCCATCCCAGATCCCCAATCTGATTCTCTTAATTATGGAGCCACCCAAAATAAGGACTTTGCTTTCCTTAGTCCCTTTTATTCTAGGGAGTCTCTACTTGGCTACTTCCAGTCCTGTTCTGCCCTACTTGTCTCTGTGGTACTATCCCTACTCCCTATAGCCCCCTTTGCCCACAGCTCCTACTGTATATGCGCCTCTATCCATCCCATTTGATGTCTTCCCTTCCCTTGGCCTTGCCTCCCTGCTTATCCGCATCCCTTGCTCTATTACTCCCCTTGCACCCTTCCATAACCCCTGCTGGGATCCCCATTCCTAATGCCCCTCGCTGTAACTTTCCAGCTCCTCACCTCTCCTCTCTTCTCTGTTAGTAACTCTGTTGGCCCCTTTCTTTTGCTCTCCTGATTCCCTCAACTTCCTAAGGGTGTATACCTATTTCTTAGGTTAACCCCACTCCATTTACAGATGTGCAACCCATTGTCTCATTGCTCTTCCCCTTCTTTTTCCCTCCATCCTGTTTCCCTTTCTTGCTTCCTCCCTCTCCTCTCCTCTCCTCTCCCTTCATGTCCCTCCCTTGCCCTCTCCTCCACTTGCCTCCCCCTTTATTTCTTGAATAACTTGGACCGTTTCCTGCCCTTGAAATTTACCCTTATTTTTCCCATTTACTGAATGCTCTCTCTTGACCTGCTGCAAGCCCCCAGCTGCCTCTCCTGCCTATACTCCCCATGTACCACCTTTCCATCTCTTCCCTCAGTCTGATAACTTCTGTTTCTAATTGTGACAGTCTTCACATACTGGGCAAACCCCATTCTCCATGTAAACTGCAGCATCGCATCCATTACACCCACTATTCTCCTTTATCTGACTCTCACCCTCTTGACCAATGCCATTCACCCTCCATCCTCCCAGGCTACTGAGTCCCCTATCTGACCCCCACCTCACTTCCCTTTTCACCCTGATATATCCTCAAAATGCATATTAAACCTCCAATGCATATGGGCTTAATATAACAGATACTTATACTCTAATATGCCCTGTCCTACATATGTAGTTTAAATGACTATACATTATATTTAGAAGGTACCATAAAAAAAACACCCCTCAACAGAATATAGAGCTAATATTTGTCAGCGTGATTTTGACTATACAATATATTTAGAATTTACCTTCAAAGACACACACCTTCTACAGAATGCACATTCAAGTATGACTGCTTACACATTTTGAATAGCACCCCTAACAGTAAAGAATACCATATTCCTTTTAATGCCTAGCTATTTGCACCACTAATAGAAAAGAATACTATATTCCTTTAGTTCCTAACTATTAGTATGCAACAGAGTTATATAATATTCAACCTGTATTATATATGAATCAAGCCTCAGAGTTACAAACCCTATCGCTTTTCCCTTTGATTTCAAAGTTGAGCTCCACCCCATAACCTTTGCCAATTTAGCCATACAGCTCAGGGCAGGACCTTGTGAAAAAGCCCATTTAATAAGTATGGGGGGGGGAGGTGGGTGGGATAAAATCCATACCCATAACAAGCTCTGCTAAGAACCAAGCTCAGTGGAGTTTTAACGTTTGTCTTTTTTCTCGAGTTCTGCATATTTTAAAGTTCTTTTCTCCATGTCCTTTCCTTTCTTCTTGTTTCCAGCCCCGAGGTGAGAGCGTTTTAAATTTCATTAATTTCTCTCCGAAGCAGGTACACAGATGCAGTTCTTATTTTCATCCCTTGAAGAAAAGTTTTAATTTCTCTCCTGAAGCAGGTGCACAATGTAGGGGAGGTGCCGACTTAGTGGTGCAGTGTGTTCCCTCAACCCCGTTCCTCCTCACAACTCCTCTACAAAATGAATTCAGTGACAAAGGACCCTCTGTATTCAGTTTAAACTTGGTGCCTTCTCTCTGATTGGTTCCCATTGAGTTGAATGCAGTGGGCATTTCAAAACCCATGCCGTAACAAGCTCTGTTAGAACCAAGCTCAGTGAGTTTAATGTTTGTCTTTTTTTCCTCCAGTTCTGTAAGGTCTTTTTCTTCCTGTCCTTTCCATTTCTTCTTGTTTCCTGCCCCTGAGATTAAATGTTTAACTTCTTTCTTTTCTCCCAAAGCAGGTACATAATACACTTCTTGTTTCCAGTCTCTGAGATGAAAAGTTTTACATTTCCGTCCTGAAAGCAGGTACATGATGCAGGGAGGGTGCTGACTTATTGGTGCGTGTATTCCGTCAACCCCCCATTCCTCCTCTCACAACTCCTCCATAAAATGAATTCAGTGACAAAGGATCTTCTGTATTCAGTTTCAACTGCACCTTCTCTCAATTCCTCCGATTGGTTCCTGTTGGACACAGTGGGACTGTCAAAACCCTTGCCCATAACAAGCTATGCTAGAACCAAGCTCAGTGGAGTTTTAATTTTTGCCTTTTTACCCTCAAGTTCTGTATATTTTATAGTTCTTTTCTTCTTGTCCTTTCTGTTTCTTCTTGTTTCCAGCCCCCAAGATGAATAGTTTTAAATGTTTTAAATTTCTCTCCCAAAGCAAGTACATGATGCACTTCTTGTTTCCAGCCCCCATGATGAAAAGTTTTAATTTCTCTCCCAAAGCAGGTACATGATGCAGGGAGGTGCTGACTTACTAGTGTAGTGCATTCCCTCATCCTATGTTCCTCCTCCTCCTTGCAACTCCTCTGCAAAATCAAATCCCAATATATGGTAGGTGAACCCTTCCTCTTGGTACCATTTTTCTAGCCATGAGTTGTAGCTCCTGGTGCAGAGATCCATCTGTCCTCTGTCGAGAGAGACAGTACCTCAACAAATGCCACTGAGTGAACTAACTGTCCAAGACCCAACCCCAGCTGCCTAAACTTCCCCTGCACTATCCCAATCCTGTCCCTACCCAGGTGGACAATGACATCCAGCTCTCACTCCCATCCTGCTGCCATAGTGATCCTCAGGATCTACTTCCCATCCCTCCAGGCCATGTCGCTGGGCAGGTACCTAACCTGCCTCTCCTCACTTTCCTAGTCCCAAATCTATCCCCCTCACATGTAGTCCCCACTAGAAGTTGCTTCCTTTTCCTCTGGAGTCCTCTACCACCCTTCTTTGGGTCTCCATATGGAGGGCCCCACATCCTCCCTGGTCAGTACTGTGGGTGCCTTTTCCTAGTAGTCCTGCCCTGCCAGAGCAGCATAGGAATTATGGTGGTACCAGCTGAAGAATGTGCCTGTGTCCCACCACCCCACCCTTTTGGAGCCCACCACAGTCCAGGCATTCCTCCTTCATGGCATAATGTGAGGTAACAGTGGCAGATGTTGTGGTCTCTCAGTGGGAAAGAGGTCCTCTGAATCTCAGCCAACTTGGTCAGGATTCTAGTGACTACCTCCTTTAGCCCAGAGAAGTGTGTGTAGATGGGGTAGCTGCTGTTTCAGAAGGTCTGTCTGAAAACTGCCACCCCACAGCCACTGCACTGCACTACTCCCACCATTCTCAACTTCTATTCTCCTGTGTTACCTGGAAATACTTTTGTACCCTTACCCTGGTAGTGTGTTTCTAGTTTTCCCTGTTTTTGTTTGATTCTATTTGTGCTCCCCTGTGCCTTGTTTAAATCATTTTATTCCTCTACCCTAGATTGGTGTTGCTCCTGTTCTGAGTTTTGGCCTAACTTTGACATTCTGCCCTTCCCAGCAGAGACTGTTACACAGTAGTAAACAGGTGCCTTGCTTTAGTTGCCTGGAAGAGGCCCCACTTCTCCACTTCCTTCTGCTGATGCCTACGACACCAGTCACCAGTTCCACTCATTTGATGTTCCACTCACTGCAGGACATGAATGTGCTGGACACACTGGCAGTGGCTAATTTTATGCAGAAGCTGCTCCCTTCCTGGTGGCACACTATTGGCCATGTGAGGTCAATTATCAACTAGCTGAGGCCACTGGTGACAGTTAACACTCAGACACAGCACATAATCCAGTGCGGCAGAGAACAGGAGGCACAGCTTATAAAAAGGAAGAACCAAATAGGAGATAAAGAATCCAAGCACTCACAGCAAAGGAACTCACAAAAACAGGTGTTTAGTGAAATAGACTTTATTGTGGATTAACACACAAAATACACAGATCACGTCTGCAGTTCCAAACAGTTAACACTCCTCCCCAAACTTCAGGGTTAGACACAGTTCTTACAGTATGGCTTCTAAATGTGGGCTACTTTGGCTGGTCTCAAGTTTACCCTTTACTCAATAATAAATAAACTAATTCAAACATGTTTCACCACAATAGTGCCCAACTGTGTTGTCTCCAAAAATATACGCCTTTTATTGTCCCTCCTGTGGCAAATGCAGGCAGATACTGCTTTAGGCAGCACCAGCAGGAAAATTGGTGTTGTATGACAAGCCAAAACCAACCTGCTCTCAACAATCTGATGCCTAACTGGTCTCTACTTGATTAGATAGCAACATATTGGGAACATTCTGCAGCATTTCTGCCGTGGTCTATCTTTAGCTTGCTAGAGCCAGACCTGAGGTAGAACATGAGAGCTGGTGAGGGACAATATCTTATTTTCCCATAAAGCTTTTACCTATCAAATCAGGTGGCAGGCTCACAGCCCTGTCCCTACTTTTCATTACCAGTGTCTGCCTCCCCCAACTTCTCCAGACTAAGTCCCCTATGGAGTTCCCCAGTGGCAGGGCCAGAAGGAAAGGCTGTTCCCACTAGTGCACACACCCAGAAGTGCCCAGGGACTGATGGCACAGGTCAAAATGGAGAAGAACGGGCTTCATAGAGCTCTCTGGTCCTTTTCCACTTTCTTCCCTTTCCATCACCATGGCAGCACATAGGCACATGCTATGGAGGCCATCATGCACCATGGAATGGTGGACCCTCTTCTAGTCACCACCTGGTGGCAGTCAGAGGCTGAGACATCTGACCACCAACCCCGGGAAAGGAGAGCAGTGCCTGGGATGCTCAGTTCTCTCCCTACAGTAGATCCTCAGTGACCTGGGTCCATTCCCAATCCTAGGTTGCTGGGGTGACAGTAGGTGGGGTGGAAGTGCCTCACCCTCCTCACTTCTGGGCCACTGTAAGGGATGCTATCTTAAGAGTAATGCCACCTGGCAAGAATTCACTGTGGCAGTTTAGTATATAGTGATAGTAAAGCACATTGTAGGTGTCTAAAGTCCTCTCAGAGCTGGTCTCCTGATGATTGTTGAGGTTAGTATCATTAAACGTGAGCCAGGCAAAAGTAAAACAGCAATAGGCACTTCAGAATTATCTGCCACAATACAGTACAACAAAACAAAAATAAAACTCTCTTAAGTGCTACATGGGACTTTCCCCATACAAGATAGCACTGTGGACAGCAAGGAGTACAGAAAACAAAATGGCACTGTGACTCAAAATGGCCATCACACATGAGCATTCCTGACAGTAGTGAGCTACTGAATAGCTCTGCCAGGAGACATCTATTTTCAAGGCTATAAGCCTTTTCTGATCATCTCCACTGTGAACAATGAACAGAAGTAGTCATTAAAACTGATTGCCTTCTGCATGTCCTCCTCAATTACACTGCACCTCTGTCAGCCTAACATTTCCCTCTTGTCTTCCTTTTCTCCATAATGCATCTAAAGAACTGCTCTCCACTTGACCCCTCTGCAGTAGGACAGTCTGTACATGATTTTGCATCTCTGACTGCCTTCATGGCCTCCCTCATCTTTAATTGGTGTTTGCTGCATTCCCCTTCTCCCAGTTTCTCTTTGTACAGTATTTAGTGAAGAGCGTTTTTATCTCACTGCCTCCTGACCTTCTTTGAGAACAGATTGGTCTCATGTGTCTGTTACTCTAGATAATGTTTTCAGGTATGACTTAATTGGCCCCTTTAATCACTCATCACCTCTCATCCACCCCTGTTTTTGTCCACGCCCTCCAAAATTATCACTGACTTATTCACTCATCTGGTCAATGTCTGCTCTCTGAACTCCAGAACCACAGCCTTTGACATGGTATGATCATAACCATGGTAGTTCGAGCTATATGGACTTAAGTGGTTCCACAATCCACACTCTGCCTACCATTTCCAAGTTGTTTAGTACCCCATCGAGAATGACAGCCTGCCTTGTGGGTTCCCTGACTAGCTGCTCCAGTAGGCAGTCCTGCAATGTATTTAGCAGAGCCTGACTCTCGTGCTGTCAGCTACTGGAATGTCCCAATCTATGTCTGGTAGACTGAGATTCCCCACCCATCACCACTACCTGCCCATTCACATCCCCTTCTGAATTTCTGCAAGTAGTACCCCATCAACCTCTTCCTCTGTCCCAGTGGTCTGTAGACCACACCCATGCACAACTTCTCACCTGATGTGGTCATGTCAGTAGTAGCCAGAGATATGGTCAGATATTTCCAGATATTTCACAAAATTTCTAAAGAGTTTCTCTCTGCTGCCCCTAATGTGGAACTGCAGAAAGTAGGAGATTTCTCTGGAAATATCTGACCATGTCTTAGCTGTTACTGTGAGCTGCACTGACAGTGATTCTGTCTCCCCTCCCCCGATGGATCCCTCCTCTAGTATCTTGATGCCTTCCTTGATAGATAGGGCTACCCCACCTTCTTTCCCTTACCCCTTCTCGCCGATACATAGAGTTGCCCGGTACTGCTCTGTCCCAGTCTTTTTCTTTGAGGCCAATTTTCTGTGATAGCTATATGGTCTCATCTTGCATCTGCCACCATCACCTGGAACTCAGTCATTTGTTTACTAGGCTTCTGGCATTTAGGCAGACTGACTTCCAACATGTGCCTATACCCTTCCACTTTTTTCCAGTACTTCCCTTTGTCCTCACTTTCTTTCCTTATTTTCTGCTCCTTGCCTGTTCTGTCCTCACCCCTTGCTCCTTTTTCAAAGTTTTTATGGATACTTTCAAGATGCATCTATCCCCTACTTGTAGACCCATGTCTGGGGAGTTCTAGCTAAGTTCCCATTATGTTTTTCCTCTGTGGTCTCCCCACATCTCAGCCTTTCTACAGTCAGTTTAACTATGCACCAATGTAGATATCAAACTGCTGCTCCAGTGCACTAGCCTCCTCTCTTGTTAATTGAAGCCCATCACCCTTGAAGAGTCTCCTGTCCCAGAAGCCCACCCATTCTCCCTCAGAATGATACCCTCCTCCTGACACATCCCTTCAATAACTAATTAAACTCCTCAATCTTCTCCTTCCTCATTTCACTTCTAATTCCCCACCCACACAGGAAGAACCTTGTAAAGGCCAGGAAGATGAGGTTGCCTTCAATTTGTCCCCATCATTCAAAAGTAATGCTTCACCATCTCAATAGGTTAGTTCATCAGATCACTTGTACCCAAGTGTACCAGCAATCTAAGCTCTCCTTCCCCTCCTACTATGCTCCTATCCTATCCATGTCCCAGATGGATGATTTGACTGGATGACATCTAACTAGCCCCTCTCTTCCCTAACCTCCCACCACCTTCTCCACCCTCTAATCACAGAGTCCCCTACTACTGGGATACTCCTTGCTACTTTTTTCCTGATCTACATCATACCACTGGGAGCTACTGGGTGAGTCTGTGGAGATCAGCTCAGCTTCCTTTGTTGCTACCAGCTGTGCATGGAGCTCTTAACTGGCTCGGAACCCTCTCTGAATCAGTTTGGTAGTTGCTCCTCCTTTAGTGATGCAAAGGGTTTGCTGTTGGGATATGGTGAGCCTAGATAACTCCCTTGTCACTGCCCCACCTAAAATTCCCTTCCCCACTGCTCTACAGCCCCTGGGCAAGTGGGCCTCTGGGGAATGGGGTGCAGGGTGTGTCTATGAGGACCAGCTCAGCTGGTGATGCATCCCAGATATCGCCTCCCTTGCTGCTACCAGCTGTGCATGGAACTCCACAAATACTTTACATATGAGGCAGTGTACTTTTCCTCAGAGCATAGTCTGGGAGCATATCCAGTCAAAATCGCACAGTACAAAATGGCACTGTCAAAACCATGTGGGCATAAAAGCATGCACAGCTTTAGAGTTGGTTTATTTGTATTTGTCGTTTTTTGATTATGTGCTTTGTGGTATCTGCATAGCGTGCTTTTTGACTACCATTTTCATTATGCAATTTTAATCTGGACCTGTCTGGGACATGACCTCCCCATAACCCTACATCTAACTATCTCTCAGCTATACCTGTGTTTGGTTCTATCTGATTTTTCACTTCACCAGTACATACTGTACTTTGACCCAATGTAAACTGAAATACATTCTGGTATTAACCCTACTGTCCTCTGCTTGTCTGAAACCCGGTTAGATACAACCTACAACACCTGACTACATATAGGGTGTTTGTCTAATTACAGAGTTACCCTTAATGCAGTTTCATGGTTATACCCTCAAATTTACTATGTGGAGCTACCCCAGTTAGAGACTAGGTTCCCCTTTCACAGTCTGCCCACTTACTATCAGCTACCTTTACAGACTTTCAGACTCTCCCTCAGTCCCACAAAATCTGCTGCTAACATAGAAACATAGAATTTGATGGCAGATAAGGACTGCATGGCCCACCTAGTGTTCCCATTTCCCTACCTAATGGATAAGCTGCAGATCCTAGTTAACCAACAGCCTACTTCCTCCTACCCCCACTAGAACTGTCTTATGACTGTCCCATGCATTCTTGAATTTTCCCACTGTTTGTGACTCCACGACCTCCTCAGGAAGGCTGTTCCATGCATCCACAACCCTCTCCATGAAAAAATACTTCCTCACATTACCTCTGAGCTGTCACCCTCTATCTTCAAATAGTGCCCCTTGTTCTTGCACATCTCTTTTCTGAAAAATGCTACCCTCTTGGAATTTGTTGATTCCTTTGAGGTACTTGAAAGTTTCTATCATGTCCCCTCTCCTCCTTTCCTCGAGGGTATAAATATTAAGCTCCTTTAGTTTCTCTTCAGATGTCTTCTGGTGCAGACCCTACACCATTTTGGTTGCCCTCCTCTGGACAGCCTCCATCCTGTCTATGTCTTTGCAAAGATGGGGTCTCCAGAACTGCACGCAGTACTCAGATGGGGTCACCAACTGTCTGTACAGAGGATAACAACTTCCTGTTTTCTACTTGTGATGCCTCTCCCTATGCATCCCAGTATCCTCCAGCTTTCTCATATTGCTTCCCACCTTTAAGTCATCTGATATAGCTACACCGGGTCCCTTTCCATTTTGTTGTTGTCAGTATCTTACCCCCATTGTGTACTTTTCCCTGGGTTTTGTTTCCAGGTGCATTACTGCACTTCTTTGTGTTGAGTCTAAGCTGCCATACATTTGGCCATTCCTCCAACCTTGCCAAGTCCTTCTCATCCTTTCCACCCCACCTTGTGTATCGACCCCATTGCAGATCTTTGTGTCGTCTGCAAAGAGACATACTTTTTCTTCCAGTCCTCTGCAATGTTACTTATAAAGACATTAAAAAGACGGACCCAGTACTGAACCCTGCGGTACCCCACTAGTAACTCCCTTTCTTCACTGTGGATGCCATTTACTATACCCTCTGCATCTTGTTGTCCAGCCAATGTTTTACCCAGGCTACCACCCTAGGACCCACACCCTTGCTGGCTAATTTGTTTATTAATCTTTTGTGTGGAACTGTGTCAAATGCCTTCTAAAGTCTAGGTAGGCCATGTCCACAGCCCCTCCCTGGTCTACTACTTTGGTCACTCAGTCAAGAAATCGATTAGATTCATCTGACATGACCTTCCCACTGTGAATCCATGCTGCCTTTGGTCCTGTGCCCCACTGGCCTCTTGGTAATCAACAATTCTTTCTTTTAGAAGTGATTTCATCATTTCCTACCACTGAGGTCAAACTGACAGATCTGTAGTTTCCTCTCTCTGTCTTGCTCCCACTTTTGTGAAGGAATCACATCCACCCTTCTCCAGTCCTCAGGTATCACACCATCCTCCCATGATTTGTTAAAAGGGTAGTCAATGGCGTTACTAGTTCTCCCCTTAGTTCTTTTAGGAATTCTGGGGTGAATCCCATTAGGCCCCATTGCTTTGTCAACCTTCAGTTTTAAGAGTTCTTTCAGAACCCTTTCTTCTGTGAAAGGACTGATATCGACCCTCTATCCAGAGTGCTTCTATTAACTGGATTAGGTACCTCCCTTCTTCTTCCTTTGTGACTACTGAGCAAAAGTATTCGTTCAGTATCCCTGCTTTTCACTGTCCCTCTCTTACCCTCCCTCCTCTTTATTCAGCCTCAGTATCCTCCCTTTGTCTTTCTTCACTCCCTAATGTACTGTACCTATAAAAGTTTTATCCCCATTCTTAACTGGAGTTGGCTATCTTTTCCTCGGTTTGGGCCTTTGCTATTCTGACTGCCTTCCCTCTTCCTTCTGCTTTAACTGGTACAGTTCTCTTCCTGCTCCTTCTGTGTTTCCTTCTACTTCTTGAATGCTATCTTTTCTCCCCAACCTTCCCTGCCACCTCTTTTGAGAACCATAGTGTTTTTCTTTCATTTTGATTTATTTATTTGCCTCACACAAGGCTTGTTGCCTCTGTGATGGCAGTTCTGATATTTCCCCATTGTTGCTCCACCCTCCTTCTTGCCTGTTTGCTAGTGCTTTTCTGAGGCACTCTCCCATTTTGACAAATCAGCTCTCCTAAAGTCACTTTTGTTGGCTTGACTCTACAGCTGAGTTTATCATGAACCACACTGTTTGGTGGTCACTTGTCCACAGATGGCTACCCTCTTCTAGATCTGAGATCCTCTCTCCATCCCCATTTGAGAGTATCAGGTCTAACATTGCTCCCTCAGTGGGTTCCAACACTAGCTGTCTGAGGCATGCCCCTGTGGGCATCGAGAATGTTCCTGCTCTTGGATGTGGCTGCAGCAATGGTTCTCCAGTTAACATCTGGCATATTCAGGTCCCCCATCAGCAATATACCTCCTTTCTCTGCCATCCTAAGAATGCT
Organism: Neoceratodus forsteri; assembly: GCA_016271365.2. NCBI lineage: Eukaryota > Metazoa > Chordata > Ceratodontiformes > Ceratodontidae > Neoceratodus > Neoceratodus forsteri. Next base: position 795,525,026 of record CM028131.1, read on the forward strand.
TTCTATCATTTCCTTGTCTATTTCCTCCCCTGAGACTGGGGTCTATATACAACCCTGTGGTCCTACTGTTAGGCAGAAGCCACATTCCTTCTCTGGTAAGGTTGGTGAGTTAAATGAGATACACTTCTTGTGGGATGTAGCTCAGAGAAATTCTTCAAGTCCAACCTGTGTTTAGCTACTCTAGTATAGGCAGCTGCACAACCAGTGTAAGACTTTTACCAAAAAAAAAAAAGAAAAAGCTTATCATGTATTATTGTCTAGACTACTGGAAGGACAGCACACACCTTGCAAAAAATTCTAGACATGAGTCAGCAAGCTGTTTTAGCAAAATTGAAAGAAATCAAATTGGCATACTATTTTCTTCAACAAGGATACAATCAGAAACCTAGCTGAGGTTCCTGAGGTTACGAAACATTCTGTTTTCTTTTCATGAATTTCAGAATCTATTTCCCTTCAGGTATTATGTCCTTCATCTCTCTGGGCCACTTTGATAACAAAAAGAACCAGGCAACAGGTGCCAGAAACTGATATCAATACTTTTGCTATGATGCAAAAATGCATTTATTAGTTAAAACCAAAATTATGGTAGCACCCTCCACAAACATTTCATGCTCTGAACTTTGATGCTTTATCAAGGCATTGCTTGGATCAGGTTTTCATCAGTATTTTCTGTTTCTGAATAGCCATTGTTTAAAATCACTTTTCTTGTGACTATAATTAACAAGGAAAGCAATAACATAACAGGGTGGGTGGTATTGGGCAATATCAAACCACCCACAGGCATATGAGGCCTGACACCACAGGCAGAAGGCCGTATATAGAGGTTGACAGCAGATAAGAACAATAAGGCCTATCCAGTCTGCCCATTTCTTTTCTACCTTACAAATGTGCCATCGGCCTTTGCTCTGTCAGTGGCCTATCTATTCATACTCATCTGTATTGCTCCCTTATGCCTATCCCATGCCTGTTTGAAGCCCTGCAATGTATTCATAGCCACCACTTCCAGAGGTAGGCCATTCCATGCATCCACCACTCTTTCTGTGAAAAAGAATTTCCACATTCCCACTTAATTGGCCTCCTCTAATCTCATGCTGTGTCCGCTTGTCCTGCTAGTTTTCTTATATTTAAACATATTAAACTCTTTCACCTTGTTAATGCCCTTGAGGTGTTTGAATGTTTCGATCATATCACCTCTCTCCTCCTTTGCTCAAGGGTATACATATTGAGCTCCGTTAATCTGTCCTCATATGTCTTCTGATGCAGTCCCTGCACCATTTTGGTTGCCCTTCTCTGGACTGCCTCAATTTGGTTAAAGTCCTTGTGAAGGTATGGCCTCCAGTACTGCACATGAGTACTCCAGATGGAGCCTAACCGATTGTCTTGTAAAGAGGATTATTACCTCCCTCTTATGACTTGTGATACCCTACTAATACACCTAACATCCCCTAGCCTTACCTTCTGCTTTGAGGTCTGCTTGGATGATTTCAGGTCATCGGTGATGATGATGCCCAAGTCTCTTTCTTCCTTTGTGACTGCCAGCAACTCCACTCCCAGCCTATAGGTGGCTTCAGGGTTTCTCTTCCCTATGAGTATGATCTTGCATTTCTTTGCATTAAATCCCAGTTGCCACTCTTCTGATCATTTTGCTAGTTTATCCAGATCTCTTCTCATTCTGCCCACCATGTGGATCATCTACTCTGTTACAGATCTTGGTGTCATCTACAAACAGACAAGCCTTACCCTCTAGTCCATCTGCAATGTCACTAATGAAGATATTGAAGAGGACTGGCCCCAGGATGGATCCCTGAGGTACCCACTTGTGACTTGCATCTCTTCTGACTGTATACCATTTACCACCCTCTCTGTTTTCTGCCGTCAACTAGTTTGCCACCCAGTTGACCAACTTCTGACCCACCCTTAAGCCTACCCAGCTTATTTATCAATCTTCTATGTGGAACAGTGTCGAAAGCTTTGCTGAAGTCAAGGTAGGTGACAGCAACTGCTCCCCTTGGTCCACCACCCTGGTTACCCAGTCAAAGAAATCTATGAGAATACTTTGACAGGACCTTCCTTTTGTAAACCCATGCTGTCTTGGATCCTGTACCCCATGGATTCCAGGTGTTGCACTATCCTTTCCTTAAGGAGTGCCTCAATAATCTTGCCCACTACTGAGGTAAGACTAACTGGTCTGTAGTTCTCTGCCTCCTCCCTGCTACCACTCTTGTGGGCGGGATCACATAAACCCTTCTCCAATCTTCTGAGACCTCTCCTGTGCTCAGAGACTCACTAAACAGTTCTGCTAATGGCTCTGCTAGTTCTACCCTTAGCTTCTAAAGTACCATGGGATGTATGCGATCAGGTACCATTGCCTTTTCCACCTGAGATTAGATGAGCTCTTGTAGGACCCTTTCTTTGTGAAGGAGTAGTGCTCACCTCCCCCAGTGTCCATGGTGCTGAGCTGTGGCCCTGCCCTACCTTCTCTTCAGTAAATACTGAGCAAAAGTATCTATTTAGGATAGATGCTTTACAGGGTTCTCCTCCTCACATACCCCCTTTCTCCTTTGAGCTTAGCAATACCCCTCTGGACTTTCCCCTTTCACTAATGTATCTATAGAAAGTCCTGTCACCTTCCTTTACTGTTCGTGATAGTGTTTCCTCAGTTTGGAACTTTGCCTGCTTTACTGCCTTCCTTGCTTTCCTTAGGGCAGTTTGGCATGTCTCCTATCTTCATCCACTGTGTTCCCTTATATTTCCTGAAGGCCAGCCTTGTGGCTCTGACCTTTTCTGCTACTGTATTTGAGAACCAAGTGGTTTCCTTCTTCTTTGCACTTCCTTTTCTGTCTAACACAATGGGATGTTGCTTCAAATATTGCATCATAATGCTTTCCCACTTTGCCTGTACCCCTCACCTGTGTTTCTTTTTGCCAGGGCTAGCTTAACTCTGTTAGCCATCTTATCAAAGTCAACTCCTCTGAAGTCCCATATTTTTGCCTTGGAATGGGATGATTTAGATGTAGTGGCCAAATTGAACCATACCATGTGATGGTCACTGGCCCCAGGTGACCTTCTACCTGGAGATCTGTGATCCCTTCCTGTTAGTCAGTACTAGATCTAGGATAGCCCTGTCTCTTGTGGGTTGTTGTACCAGTTGTTTGAGGCCCTCCCCTGCAGGGAATCCACCATGTGTCTAGTTCTGGCAGATGTTCCTGCTGGTATTGACCAATCTGTGTCTGGCATGTTGAAGTCTCCCATTATCAGAACCTCCCTTTAGCTGTCATGTTTTGTATATCTTCTAACAGTAATGTGTCTGTGTCCTCCCCTGGTCTGGGGCCTGTAGACAACCCCAGTTCTTATGGCTGTCCCATTTCCTGTTTTCAGAGTGACCCACAGTTCTTCTGGCTCCTTATGTGCATTCTGAATTTCTGTAACTTTGTTATTTTCATTGACATACAGGCCACTCCACCCCTTTTTACCTAGGTCTCTTCTGAACAGTACATAGCCAGGTACTGAAGTCTCCCAAGTTTGATTACTGGTAAACCACATCTCATTAATTGCTACTATGTCCAGTTTAGCCTCTGACATTATTGCCTGCAGGTCTGGGATCTTATTTTTCCAGGCTGTAAGCATTTGGTACATGATTTTCCATTGGCCAGATTTTGGTGTGTTAATTGTTGGGTGAGGTTTCACATTTCCCTATGCGTCGTGTGGGAGACAGACCTTTTTCTTACCTGGTGATGCAAATGAACTGCAAACATGCTGAATCCCTGTTTGACCACTAGCTGAGGAGGGAGGTGTTCTTCCCATTTGACGATGGGGTGCTGCACCTCCCAATTTGCTAGTTTAAATATTCTGCAAAGATGTCAAACTTCTGCCCCAGTACACTGACTCCTCCTTATTCAGATACAGTCCATCAAATTTAAAGAACTTTCGCTCCCAGAACTGTTGCCAGTTCCCTACAAATCTGTGTCCTTTTTCCTGGCACCATCCCTTTAGCCACATGCTTAACTCCCTTTCTCCCTTCTCTGACCTTCTGTCCATCTGTCCCCTCTTCCAGATTGGCAGGATCTCAGAGAAGGAGATGTCGGATGAAATGGATGATAGTTTGTCACCCAGCCTGGTCAGGTGTTCCTTGGTCTCCACAACTGACCGACTGGTGAGATCATTAGTCCCTATGTGTACCAGGATGTCAATGTTTTCTCCTGCTTTTAGAACAATTTTAGCAATGCGGTCAGTGTCTCTCTCGCTGATGTACCTGGAGACATCTGACCATTACCCCAGGCTCGAGATGAGTATCAACTCCCTGAATCATGGAGTCTCCTATGATCAAGTTTTTGGATTTCCTTTTGCTTTTTTGTTTTGGTTCCTGATTTGGCGAGTTTTGTTGTGCTAGCTCCTATGCTGTAGTGTCCTGTTCTGCAGTGTTTTCTGCCCTTTGTTTGATTTCGGAGACAGAGGCAGATACCTGTTTGTAGTGTAGTGGAAGGTCCAGTGTTGTCCAATACCACTCACCCTGGAGGGTATTATTTCTTGTAGAAAATGGTCCATAAGTAACATTTTTTTATGAAATTTAATAAAAGATTAAAAACACATCTAATAAATGCAAAGAAGAAAAAAATATATACTTTCTGGTAAAGCAGTCCTTCTACTGCTGTACTACTGCTATGCTTGCCAATAGAGGTGCTGCTGCTTAGAAGACCCTGTTTTAATCACTTTTATTTTCTTCCTATAGTCTTTGAAAATTTTTTTTTGAGGGACATGTTTATAGGTTTTAGCAGTTATGGTCTGGCCAATAGACAGTGGTAATGTGCCAGTGGTGGGTAATTTGATTATCGCGGTTTCAGCAGTTTCATAGCTCTGAGAAAAGTGACAACGATCGACTACGATCCTCCTGCATCTCACCTGCCTGCCTGCTGAGAAAGAAAGCTCCTCTAAGGTGATTAGAAAAAATGCTTTTTTCAGTTTGTCTCAAGCGGGGGCGAGAAACAGTTTATATGTGGAAAGATTGGCAGAGTTGTTGTCTGCATCAGAAGGAGACAAGCTGCCAGCTTGCAGCAGTGGGTCAAGCAGGCACGTAGAGGACTGGATAACTGCCAGCATGTGTCAGCTGTCACTGATGGTTTATATGTTGGTGCGTTTGTGCAGCCAACACCTTGCAGTAGTGCAGATTTGCAGGCGTGATCACTGTTGAGTGAATGCAGGAGCGCATCAGTAGGTGCATCCTCATTCATCAATCAGCCTGAATGCTGGTGCCACCACCCGGGCGAGCAGATCTAAGGAAAGGTCTGTAGCAATACGAGCAAAGCTTGTCACATGCAGCGGACCCCTGGCGTGCTTATCCGGAAACACAAACATGGCGAGTACACTGCCCACCAAACTACCAGACTTTGTGGTGCCCAATCCCTCTGTTGGCTTACCCTGCCCCAATGTATATGCTGTTGGGAGGGCCCACCCCCATTGGCATAAAGAACCCCCATTTGTTATATGCGGGGGTGCCCACTCGCCTCAGCTCTTGCTCCCACCCCACCACCTGCTGTCATTGTGTGCCAGCGGTGGCCAATCCCCATCGGCATAAAGTAACCCCCTTTTGTTGTGTGCCAACTGGGGTGCCCAATCCCCATTGGCTACAGCTGACCCCCAAAAACAAGGCTCTGTTGGCATGCTGTGAGCCCACCACAGCATGCCACATGCCTGTAAACAGAAAAACTGTCCGAGATGGGTTTTTCTGTACCTGTGGAAAAATGAAATGATCCTCGACAGTCTCCTGCCCCCTCCCACAACCCGTGCCCACCCACCACACCCTGCCTCCACACACCCCCTCACACCATACTTACCAGCGGAGTCTTGAGCGATGATCTTCAGTGGACCAGGAACACGCCTGCACTCTTCAAAGCCGATCGCTAACTAAGGAAATGCCGTAAGCTGTATAATGGAATAAATAGGCTTTTTTCAACTTTGATACATATCTCAGGCATTTTTGGAATTTTGGCAGCAAACTGTCAACATGGGGTTTTGGGACCCTTCTCATGAATTCTGGCACTGTCATAGCGTTGTCGGTACTGAAAGGTGATTTCACGGTCACTGTGTGGAATCACCTTTCTGGACCTGATAAAAACGACAGTGCCACTGTTCATGAGGGAGCTCTCAAAAGCCTATGTTGAAATTGGTGACAAAACTCTCAAAATGGCTGTTTTATGAGCGTGTGTTCGCTGTTTCTATGCACTTTCGTAATGTCATGAATTTGTAATATTTCCACTCCAGATTTTCAAGCTTTGCATTTTCCACATCTCCTGATGAACAGTACTGCTGTCATTTTACATATCCTACCCAAAATGTATTTTCACATGTCCGGCACAGAATAGCATGGTCGCTGGGCAAAATCACTTTTGGGACAGTTTGAGGAAATGACGGTGACACTGTTCATGAGTAGAGTTCTAAAATGCCTATGTTGAAAATTTGGTGCTGAAAATCCATAAATGACTGTGTTGCATGTGCGCTATGCAGTTTACATGCACCCTTGTAACTCTAGAATTTGTAATATTTCCATGCCAGATTTTCAACACTGGCATTTTTTCACACCTCCTTATGAACAGTACTGCTGTCATTTTCACATCCTGCCAAAATGTGTTTCTGCACCTGTAGTGCACAATGTGTGATCACTGTGGGAATCAACTTTGGGACAGATTAACAGAATCGCACAGCCACTGTTCATAAGGGAGGTCCCAAAATGCCTATAGAAACATATAAGTTGACGGCAGATAAGGACCGTAGGCCTATCCAGTCTGCCCATTTCATTTTCTACCTTATAAATGTGCCATCGGCCTTTGCTCTGTCAGTGGCCTATCTATTCATACTCATCTGTATCCCTTATGCCTATCCCATGCCTGTTTGAAGCCCTGCACTGTATTCATAGCCACCACTTCCTGAAGTAGGCTGTTCCATACATCCACCATCCTTTCTGTGAAAAGAATTCTCACATTCTGCCTTAATTGGCCTCCTCTAGTCTCATGCTGTGTCCTCTTGTCCTGCTATTTTTCTTATATTTAATCATGTTAAACTCTTTCACCTTGTTAAAAGCCCTTAAGGTGTTTGAATGTTTCGATCATATCACCTCTCTCCCTCCTTTGCTCAAGGGTATACATATTGAGCTCCATTAATCTGTCCTCATATGTCTTCTGATGCAGCCCTGCACCATTTTGGTTGCCCTTCTCTGGACTGCTTCAATTCGGTTAATGTTCTTGTGAAGGTGTGGCCTCCAGTACTGCATGCAGTCTCCAGATGGGGCCTAACAGGTGTCTTGTGAAGAGGATTAATACCTCCTCTTACGACTTGTGATACCCCTACTAATACACCTTAACATCCCCTAGCCTTACCTACTGCTTTAGAGGTCTGCTTGGATGATTTCAGGTCATCGGTGAAGATGATGCCCAAGTCTCTTTCTTCCTTTGTGACGCCAGAACTCCCTCCCAGCCTATAGGTGGCTTCAGGGTTTCTCTTCCCTATGTGCATGATCTTGCACTTCTTTGCATTAAATCCCAGTTGCACTCTTCTGACCATTTTGCTAGTTTATCAGATCTCTTTTCATTCTGCCCACCCCATGTGGATCATTCACTCTGTTGCAGATCTTGGTGTCATCTGCAAACAGACAAGCCTTGCCCTCTAGTCCATCTGCAATGTCACTAATGAAGATATTGAAGAGGACTGGCCCAGGACTGATCCTGAGGTACCCCACTTGTGACTTGCATCTCTTCTGACTGTATACCATTTACCACCACTCTGTTTTCTGCCCGTCAACCAGTTTGCCACCCAGTTGACCAACTTCTGACACACCCTGAGCCTACCCAGCTTATTTATCAAACTTCTATGTGGAACAGTGTCAAAGCTTTGCTGAAGTCAAGGTAGGTGGCATCAACTGCTTCCCTTGGTCCGCACTCTGGTTACCCAGTCAAAGAAATCTATGAGATTAGTTTGACAGGACCTTCCTTTGTAAGCCAATGCTGTCTTGGATCCTGTGCCCCTATGGATTCCAGGTGTTGCACTATCCTTTCCTTAAGGAGTGCCTCAATAATCTTGCCCACTACTGAGGTAAGACTGACTGGTCTGTAGTTCTCTGCCTCCCCCTGCTACCACTCTTGTGGAGCGGGATCACATGAGCCCTTCTCCCGTCTTCTGGGACCTCTCCTGTGCTCAGAGACTCACTAAACAGTTCTGCTAATGGCTCTGCTAGTTCCACCCTTAGCTCATTAAGTACCCTGGGATGTATGCCATCAGGTCCCATTGCCTTGTCCACCTGAGCTTAGTGAGCTCTTGTAGGACCCTTTCTTTGTGAAGGGAGTAGTGCTCACCTCCCCCATGTCCATGGTGCTGAGCTGTGGGCCCTGCCCTACCTTCTCTTCAGTAAATACTGAGCAAAAGTATCTATTTAGGATAGATGCTTTACAGGGTTCTCCTCCTCACATCCCCCTTTTCTCCTTTGAGCTTAGCAATATCCCTCTGGACTTTCCCCTTTCACCATTGTATCTATAGAAAGTCTTGTCACCTTCTTTTACTGTTCGTGCTACTGTTTCCTCAGTTTGGGACTTTGCCTGCTTTACTGCCTTCCCTGCTTCCCTTAGGGCAGTTTGGTATGCCTCTCTATCTTCATCCTACTGTGTTCCCTTATATTTCCTGAAGGCCAGCCTTTTGGCTCTGACCTTTTCTGCTACTGTATTTGAGAACCAAGTGGTTTCCTTCTTCTTTGCACTTCATTTTCTGTCTAACACAATGGGATGTTGCTTCAAATAGTGCATTTTAATGCTTGCCCACTTTGCCTGTACCCCTCACCTGTGTTTCTTTTTGCTAGGGCTAGCTTAACTCTGTTAGCCATCTTATCAAAGTCAGCTCCTCTAAGTCCCATATTTTTGCCTTGGAATGGGATGATTTAGATGTAGTGGCCAAATTGAACCATACCATGTGATGGTCACTGGCCCCAGGTGACCTTCTACCTGGAGATCTGTGATCCCTTCCCTGTTAGTCAGTACTAGATCTAGGATAGCCATGTCTCTTGTGGGTTGTTGTACCAGTTGTTTGAGGCCCTCCTCCTGCAGGGAATCCACCATGTGTCTAGTTCTGGCAGATGTTCCTGCTGGTATTGACCAATCTGTGTCTGGCATGTTGAAGTCTCCATTATCAGAACCTCCCTTTAGCTGTCATGTTTTGTATGTCTTCTAACAGTAATGTGTCTATGTCCTCCCCTGGTCTGGGGGCCTGTAGACAACCCCAGTTCTTATGGCTGTCCCATTTCCTGTTTTCAGAGTGACCCACAGTTCTTCTGGCTCCTTATGTGCATTCTGAATTTCTGTAACTTTGTTATTTTCATTGACATACAGGGCAACTCCACCCCCCTTTTGCACCTTGGTCTCTTCTGAACAGTACATAGCCAGGTACTGAAGACTCCCAAGTGTGATTCCTGGTAAACCACGTATCACTAATTGATTCTATGTCCAGTTTAGCTCTGACATTATTGCCTGCAGGTCTGGTATCTTATTTCCCAGGCTGTAGCATTTGGGTACATGATTTTCCATTGGCCAGATTTCAGTGTGTTAGTTGTTGGGTGAGGTTTCACATTTCCCTGTAAGTCGTATGGGGAGACAGACCTTTTTCTTACCTGGTGATGCAAATGAACTGCAAACATGCTGAATCCCTGTTTGACCACTAGCTGAGGAGGGAGGGTGTTCTTCCCATTTGACGTATGGGGTGCTGCACCCTCCCAATTTGCTAGTTTAAATATTCTGCAAAGATGTCAACTTCTGCCCCAATACACTGACTCCCTCCTTATTCAGATACAGTCCATCAAATTTAAAGAACTTTCGCTCTCAGAACTGTTGCCAGTTCCTACAAATCTGTGTCCTTTTCCTGGCACCAGCCCTTTAGCCACATGTTTAGCTCCTATCTCCCTTCTCTGACCTTCTGTCCATCTGTCCCCTCTCCCAGATTGGCAGGATCTCAGAGAAGGAGATGTTGATGAAATGGATGATAGTTTGTCACCCAGCCTGGTCAGGTGTTCCTTGGTCTCCACAACTGACCGACTGGTGAGATCATTAGTCCCTATGTGTACCAGGATGTCAATGTTTTCTCCTGCTTTGTGAACAATTTTAGCAATGCGGTCAGTGTCTCTCCTCGCTGATGTACCTGGAGACATCTGACCATTACCCCAGGCTCTAGATGGATATCAACTTCCCGAATCATGGAGTCTCCTATGATCGAAGTTTTTGGATTTCCTTTGCTTTTTGTTGTTTGGTTCCTGATTTGGGAGTTTTGTTGTGCTAGCTCCTGTGCTGCAGTGTCCTGTTCTGCAGTGTTTTCTGCCCTTTGTTTGATTTCGGAGACAGAGGCAGATACCTGTTTGTAGTGTAGTGGAAGGTCCAGTATGTCCAATACCACTCACCCTGGAGGGTATTATTTCTTGTAGAAAATGGTCCATAAGTAACATTTTTTATGAAATTTAATAAAAGATTAAAAACACATCTAATAAATGCAAAGAAGAAAAAATATATACTTTCTGGTAAAAGCAGTCCTTCTACTGCTGTACTACTGCTATGCTTGCCAATAGAGGTGCTGCTGCTTAGAAGACCCTGTTTTAATCACTTTTATTTTCTTCCTATAGTCTTTGAAAATTTTTTTGGGGGGACATGTTTATAGGTTTTAGCAGTTATGGTCTGGCCAATAGACAGTGGTAATATGCCAGTGATGGGTAATTTGATTATCACGGTTTCAGCAGTTTCACAGCTCTGAGAAAGTGACAACGATCGACTACTGATCCCTCCGCATCTCACCTGCCTGCCTGCTGAGAAAGAAAGCTCCTCTAAGGTGATTAGAAAAAATGTTTTCAGTTTGTCTCTGGGGCGAGAAACAGTTTATATGTGGAAAGATTGGCAGAGTTGTTGTCTGCATCAGAAGGAGACAAGCTGCCAGCTTGCAGGCAGTGGGTCAAGCAGGCATGTAGAGGACTGGATAACTGCCAGCATGTGTCAGCTGTCACTGATGATTTTATATGTTGAGTGCGTTTGTGCAGCCAACATCTTGCGATAGTGCAGATTTGGAGGCGTGATCACTGTTGGGTGAATGCAGACGCGCATCGTAACGCATCCCTCATTCATCAATCAGCCTGAATGCTGGCGCCACACCACCTGGGCGAGACATCTAAGGAAATGTCTGCTGCAATGCAAGTAAAGCTTGTCACATGCAGCGGACCCCTGATGTGCTTATCCGAACACAAACATGGCAGTACACTGCCCACCAAACTGCCAACTTGACGGTGCCCAATCCCCGCTGGCTTACCCTGCCCCAATGTATATGCTGATGGGAAGGCCCATTCCCCATTGGCATAAAGAATCCCCATTTGTTATATGCGAGGGCCCGGTGCTCATCGCCTCAGCTGTCACCCCACCTGCTGTCCTTGTGTGCCAACGGTGGCCAATCCCCATCGGCATAAAGTAACCCCCTTTGTTGTGTGCCAACTGGGGTGCCCAATCCCCATTGGCTACAGCTGCCCCCAAAAACAAGGCTCTGTTGGCGCGGCAGACACCACAGCGTGCCACATGCGTAAACAGAAAAACTGTCCGAGATGGGTTTTCTGTACCTGTGGAAAATGAAATGATCCTCGACAGTCTCCCTGCCCCTCCCACAACCCGTGCCCACCCACTGCACACCCTGCCTCCCCACCCCCCTCACACCATACTTACTAGAGGAGTCTTGAGCGATGATCTTCAGTGGACCAGGAACACGTCTGCACTCTTCAAAGCCGACCGCGAACTAAGGAAATGCCGGTAAGCTGTATAATGGAATAAATAGTTTTTTCAACTTTGATACATATCTCAGGCATTTATTTTGGAATTTTGGCACCAAACTGTCAACATGGGGTTTTGGGACCCTTCTCATGAATTCTGGCACTGTCATGGCGTTGTCGGTACTGAAAGAGTGATTTTACAGTCACTGTGTGGAATCACCTTTCTGGACGAGTAACAAAATGACAGTGCCACTGTTCATGAGGGAGCTCAAAAGCCTATGTTGCAAATTTGTGAAAAACTCTAAAATGGCTGTTTTATGAGCTGCTGCTATGCTGTTTCTATGCACGCTTGTAATGTTATGAATTTCTAATATTTTCCTCCAGATTTTCAAGCTTTGCATTTTACACATCTCCTGATCAACAGTACTGCTGTCATTTTACATAGCCTACCTGAAATGTGTTTTCGCATGTCGGCAGCAGAATAACATGGTCGCTGTGCAAAATCACTTTTGGGGCAGTCTGAGGAAATGACGGTGACACTGTTCATGAGCAGAGGTCCTAAAATGCCTATGTTGAAAATTTGGTGCTGAAAATCCATAAAATGACTGTGTTGCAAGAGTCGTTGCACAGTTTACATGCACCCTTCTAACTTCTCAAATTTGCAATATTTCCATGCCAGATTTTCAACACTGGCATTTTTCACACCTCCATATGAACAGTACAGCGTCATTTTCACATCCTGCCAAAATGTGTTTCTGCACCTGTATGCACAATGGTGTGGTCGCTGTGGGAAATCAACTTTGGGACAGATTAACAAAATCGCACAGCCACTGTTCATAAGGGAGGTCCCAAAATGCCTATAGAAACATATAAGTTGACGGCAGATAAGGACTGCAAGGCCTATCCAGTCTGCCCATTTCTTTTCTACCTTATAAATGTGCCAACGGCCTTTGCTCTGTCAGTGGCCTATCTATTCATACTCATCTGTATTGCTCCCTTATGCCTATCCCATGCCTGTTTGAAGCCCTGCACTGTATTCATAGCCACCACTTCCTGGTAGGCTGTTCCATACATCCACCACCCTTTCTGTGAAAAGAATTTCTCACATTCCGCCTTAATTGGCCTCCTCTAGTCTCATGCTGTGTCCTCTTGTCCTGCTATTTTTCTTATATTTAAACATGTTAAACTCTTTCACCTTGTTAATGCCCTTAAGGTGTTTGAATGTTTCGACCATATCACCTCTCTCCTCCTTTGCTCAAGGGTATACATATTGAGCTCCATTAATCTGTCCTCATATGTCTTCTGATGCAGCCCCTGCACCATTTTGGTTGCCCTTCTCTGGACTGCCTCAATTTGGTTAATGTTCTTGTGAAGGTGTGGCTTCCAGTACTGCATGCATACTCCAGATGGGGCCTAACTGGTGTCTTGTAAAGAGGATTATTACCTCCCTCTTACGACTTGTGATACCCCTACTAATATACCCTAATGTCCCCTTAGCCTTACCTACTGCTTTAGAGGTCTGCTTGGATGATTCCAGGTCATCGGTGAAGATGCTGCCAAATTCTCTTTCTTCCTTTGTGACTGCCAGCAACTCCTCCCAGCCTATAGGTGGCTTCAGGGTTTCTCTTCCCTATGTGCATGATCTTGCACTTCTTTGCATTAAATCCCAGTTGCCACTCTTCTGACCATTTTGCTAGTTTATCCAGATCTTTTCTCATTCTGCCCACCCATGGATCATTCACTCTGTTGCAGATCTTGGTGTCATCTGCAAACAGACAAACCTTACCCTCTTGTCCATCTGCAATGTCACTAATGAAGATATTGAAGAGGACTGGCCCCAGGACTGATCCATGAGGTACCCCACTTGTGACTTGCATCTCTTCTGACTGTATACCATTTACCACCACTCTGTTTTCTGCCCGTCAACCAGTTTGCCACCTAGTTGACCAACTTCTGACACACCCTGAGCCTACCCAGCTTATTTATCAATCTTCTATGTGGAACAGTGTCAAAGCTTTGCTGAAGTCAAGGTAGGTGGCATCAACTGCTTCCCTTGGTCCACCACTCTGGTTACCTAGTCAAAGAAATCTATGAGATTAGTTTGACAGGACCTTCCTTTGTAAGCCCATGCTGTCTTGGATCCTGTGCCCCTATGGATTCCAGGTGTTGCACTATCACTTCCTTAGGGTGCCTCCATAATCTTGCCCACTACTGAGGTAAGAATGACTGGTCTGTAATTCCTCTGCCTCCTCTCTGCTAACACTCTTGTGGAGCAGGATCACATGAGCCCTTCTCCAGTCTTCTGGGACCTCTCCTGTGCTCAGAGACTCACTAAACAGTTCTGCTAATGGCTCTGCTAGTTCCACCCTTAGCTCATTAAGTACCCTGGGATGTATGCCATCAGGTCCCATTGCCTTGTCCACCTGAGCTTAGTGAGCTCTTGTAGGACCCTTTCTTTTGTGAAGAGTAGTGCTCACCTCCCTGCCCCTGTGTCCATGGTGCTGAGCTGTGGGCCCTGCCCTACCTTCTCTTCAGTAAATACTGAGCAAAAGTATCTATTTAGGATAGATGCTTTACAGGGTCCTACCCTCACATGCCCCTTTTCTCCTTTGAGCTTAGCAATACCCCTCTGGACTTTCTCCTTTCACTATGTTATAAATGTGGCTACAAACTCCCAAAATAATTGGGTTACGGACGTGTGTTGTGCAGTTTGTATGTTTGCTCATTGCTTCACCAATATTTCATATTGTCACTCCAGATTTTCAATGTTGCCATTTTTATGCCTCCTCATGAACAATACAGTTGTCATTCTCCACATGCTGCCCAAAATGTGTTTTCTTCCTCTGTCATCAAATGGTACAGCAGCTGTGCAAAACCACCTTTCAGCTAACAAAGGATTGTGCCACTTCTCATGAGGTGGCCTGACAAGCAACCCATTTTGATAATGTGGAGTGACACTACCACCACATGCCTATGATGTTAGGGTTTCCAAATGTAGCACCCACCGGTACAGGCTGACAGCCATGAGAGGTGTGACTTGGGATCACTGGATGTTATGCTCACACCATTCCACTCCCATCCCCACCCTGCAGCCACTGACAGACATTGTGGTGTGCCTTGCACTGTTCGCCACAAAGTTCACCCCATGCTCCTATACTGCACCCATGTCAGTGAATTTCCATATGGAATGGGTTAAGTATAATGCCCAAAGACCCCAAAGCACGCCCTGACACTTGTCAGTGTCTACAGGGTAGGGTGAGGTACAATGTCATGAGCATTATAGCTGATGACCCAAAGGCACACCCCAATGCCTGTCACTCTACAGGGTGAGGGTAGGGTCGGTGTCACTTCAATACTTCACTGCCATTCCTGTTATGTGTCTCTAGCCCCACACTGCCAATGCCAATGCCAGTGCGACAACATTCAGCATTGACAAATATTTGTTGGAGTAGGGAAGAGGGTTGCTGTTTTACAAGAATTCAGTTTTTAAATGCAGGTGTGACTGTCAAATTAAGAAAGCTTGTATTACAAGTACATTTTTTCCCTCTTGGATATGGCAGCTGCCGGAGGCAGGTGCTCCATTTGTTAAGTGAGACAGATATGGAGTGGAGCTGAATGACTTTACAAGCTGCAATGGTACAGATGCAGGTATGAAACAAGCATTTGTCAATGCGAATGTTTGCTTGCTGGTATTAGCATTGGAAGTGCATGAGTTAGACAGATGCAGAATAGGAATGGCAGTGAAGTATTGAAGTGATGCCAACTCTACCCCACCCTGCAGAGATGGACAGGCATTGGGGTGTGCCTTTGGGTCATCGCCCATAACACTCATGCAATTTCACCTCACCCTATCCTGCAGTGACCCGACATGTGTTGTGGTGTGCCTTGGGGTGTTCGGCTTTACAGTCACCCCATTCCATAAGGAAATATGCTGAAATGGGTGCAGTATAGGAGAATGGGGTGAACTCTGGGGCGAAGAGTCAAAGGCACACCTTGATGCCTGTCACTGGCTGCAGGGTGGGGGTGGGGTGGGGGTGGATGGCATGAGCATTACAGCCTGCAGTCAAAATGCACACCCCGATGCCTGTCAGTCTGTACAGGGTGAGACGTTATGGTTAGAAACTCTAAAGCCCTGGGTATTTGTTGGTATTTAGACTACAAATTTTTAACATGGTCTTTTGTGACCCCATCTCATGAAAGCATTTGGGACCACTGCTTATTAACAGTGGCACTGTGATTTTGTTACTCTGTCTCGACGTTGATTTCCACAGTGACCTTGCCATTCTGTGCCAGATGTGCGAAAACAGAGTTTGGGCAGGATGTAAAAATGACAGCTGTACCATTCATGGGGTGTGAAGAGATGGCAATGTTGAACATCTGGAGTGAAAATATTAAAAATTCTCAAACTTCAGAATATGCATGAAAGTCTAATGCAGCATAATACAGTCATTTCATAGAATTCTTTCACCGAATTTTCAACATAGGCATTTTGTGACCTCTGCTCATGAACAGTGTCACTATGATTTTCTTAATCTGTCCCAAACATTGATTTCCCACAGCAACTCGCCATTGTGTACCAGATGTGCGAAAACACATTTTGGGCAGGATATGAAAATGACAGCTGTACAGTACTGTTCATAAGGAGGAGTGCAAAATGCCAATGTTGAAAATCTGGAGGAAAATATTACAAATTCTTGAAGTTATGAGTGTGCATGGAAACTTCACAATGTACACTCATAACAGTCATTGTGCACTTTGTCACCGGATTTTCAACATAGACATTTTGGGACCTTTGCTCATGAACAGTGCACTGTGATTTTCTTAATCTGTCCTGAACATTGATTTCCCACAACGACTGTGCCATCGGGCACTGGATGTGTGAAACACATTTCGCCAGGATGTGAAAATGGCAGCTGTACTGTTCATATGGAGGTGTGTGAAAATGGCAAAGTGGAAAATCTGGAGTGAAAATGTTACAAATTCTTGAAGTTATGAGTGCATGGAAACTGCACAATGCATCGCCAGAATAAATATTAGTTTTGGAATTTTTCACTGAATTTGCAACATAGGTTTTTGGGAGTCCACCTCATGATCAGTGACACTGTCATTTTGTTAATTGGTCTTGAAAGATGATTCCATGCAATGACCTTGAAATCACCTTCGGGACCCAATAATCACATGGCAATGACTGAATTCATGAGGTGGGGTCCCAAGAACCCCATGTTGAAAATCTAGTGCCAAAATTCACAAAATGGCTGATATATCCATCTAAGTTAAAAAAAAACATTTATGCCATTATACAGCTTACCAGCATTTCTTCAGTTCATGGTTGGTTTTGAAGAGTGCAGACATGTTCCCGCACCAGGCTCTGGAGGTAAGTATGGGGTAAGGGGTGTGTGGGAGGTGGGATGCACAAAGAGTGGATGCAGGTTGGGGAAGGGCTCCAGAAACAATGAGGGATGATTTTCTGTTTTCACAGGTAAAAAGAAAAGATATTGGGAGTTTTTTTCATTTACAGGGACAACTGGCAATGTGCTCCCAGAGTGCCATCTAGGTGTTTGTTGGGGCAGCCTGGAGCCAGCGGGAACTGGGCACCCTGTCAGCACATGCAATGTGTCTGTGTTTGGGGCGCATGAGTCAGAGGTGGGCACTTGTAACACACACACTACTAATGGGGGGACATTATGCCAATGGGGATTGGGCTTCCACCAGCAAATGAACTGGGAGGGGCATGCAGACAGGGGATTGGGCACCCCGATGTCGGTCAGAAATCTGCACCAATGTAAATGCACTGTGTGAGAGGTGGACGACAACAGCCACTGCCATGTTTCTTGAAATGTTACACCAGGCAGGCACAGCCCTGCAATGATGGGTCTCTCCCTCATTGCAGTGGTGAATTCATTTCAAGTTGCTGGCACGCTTGTATAACTAGTGTCAGCAGCAGCATGCCACTGCATTGGGTACAGATAGCTGCCCAAAAATGCAGTGGTGTCACTGGCAGCCACAGTGCTGCACCTCCACAACCGCACCTCTCCTAAGCTGCCACATAATGTTTCTTGCACATGTGTGCAAGCAACATAAAATAAAAGATACAATTACAGAAAAGAAGCAGGTACTGTTTAAAAAATTCAGAGACAAAAAAACACAAATAAAGAAAGTAAGTTCTATTAGAATCAAAGTGGAGTTAGGTAACTCACGGACAAAGCCTATGGAACTGGTGTCTGTAATAGTGCTAAGCACACAATGTGCTAGCAGTACTGATTTGAAAAGGAAAGTTTTTATTTCACTGGGATAACTGTTAAATTGGCAGAGTCAGTGGTAGAAGTAGAGTCGCTAATGTATTTTGGGAATCTGTTGGAGGGCTTCTGTCATCGGGGAAGGCTGGCACTGAGCTAGGGAGTATGGGGCAGTAACACTCACTAAGTGAGAGAAAAAACGTGTGATTTCAAATCAGTGAGGATGTTTTGGTCAATGAGCAAACAGAGTGGACAAAAGGATACCTTAGGTGGTGATGGGGTCAGGTGACTGGCACTTTTTTATTTGCTGGGCATCTATTGAAAATTAATGTACCCACCTTGGCAGGGGTACTAGCCAATCAGAACCCAGCAAATAAAATTCCATTTTCTGACATGGAGCAGACACTGTTCCATGACCTTATGGGACAACAGGTGTTCAAAACATCTGAGAATAGTGATGGAAACCTTGTCCAAGCCATAGTAACAGGAGTACTGTTTTATTACTTCAGATGTGAAAAAGTGAAAAGTACAGTAGTCTCAAACAAAGGAAACAATGGTATTGTACATGACAGGAGATAAAGGGCAATTGAAAATAGAATAAAAAGTGTAGGACAAAATTTTCACCACTATCATGCACTGCTGCTTTAAGCATGGAAATGCAATGTTTTGTCAGCTACCACACTGGGACAGTTCATATTTGAAGATGTTGCTTCTACAAAGAAATGTCAGGAAGGACCGTGAAGGGAAAATTTGCATGGACTTTACACACATAAAATTTCTCTCTTTCTATGAAAATGCTGAAAGCAACACTATGAAATAATATGATGATGCATCAAAACAAAGAAACAGTGAAGTACTGAATAATTGTTGATAAGTGATATGATGTAGGCCCTTTTCTGAAAATAACATTTTCCTGTTTGGTGTTTGTAGTAAAATCAGTTAAAACCTTCACAAAATGATTTGTTTCAGGTCTGTGCAGTTTGTTTTCTTCCTCCCATCTTTTAGAAACATCATTAAATCAGAACATCATTGAAACAAAAGATTGAAACTGAAGAGTATTTAAAGTCACTTGAGGTTGAAATTATTTCAAAAATCAGAACCTCTGCTTGCACAGCCTTCTCTGGCTACAATGACAAAAGATGAAACAATATTGGTGCCACTTTCCCAGTGGCAGATTATTTCAACAACCTTCTAATGGACAAGAACATTCTGAGTTATGTGGACCAGTGGTTTCCAGTGAAAAGTTTACTTCAAAAGACATCTGTACTTTCTTTAAAAAGCTTTATGCAGTCATCTGTACTTTGTCTACAAACATTATGCAGTAGTTACTGTCTACCACCAAAGTAGCCCATTTCCATATATGGATTCTTGTACGTATCTGCAGTGCTCTCCTAGCTAAGCACCAATGTTTCTTTAGATTGCAGTTTGGAAACAGAAGAGGGCAGTAAACCAAGTAAACATACAGTACAATAACTGCACACACGAGGATTCTGTAATGTTGCATGCAGATGAAAGATATTATGTTCACTGATGCTTCATATTTATTTCTGGAGCTGGTAAGCACCAGATACAGTAATTGGTGGCCTGGTGGCCTGAGAACAGGTTTTAAAACCTTCTACTAGATCTAATACTTGCATTTTATGTACTGTAGCTGGTCATCAAAAATAATAAACATGCATAAAAATTTTACATCTCTGTTAGTTTATAAACTGGGAACTGATACAATTTAGTGCTTCTAAATGTGGCAGTTCAACTTCCAGAAAAACATTCCTTTAAAATGATTATAGTAGCAAATTTATTAAAACATGCTGTGGAATGGAAATGTATTTGTTAGTGGCAGCTTAGGCAGCTGTCTGAAATGCTCAGAAACAGATATCAGAAAAAAAGACATCGGATAACACAGAAGTATAAAGAAGGATGGGGTGAGCACAGGAAATGGATACTTTTATTCTGTGTTCACCATTGAGAAGACAGTCCAACACAGTAACAGAATGATAAAATTCAGGGGTAACAGGGACAGGTTTTAAGGTGGGCGAGGATAACAAGGGAGTTGGTAATAAAGGGCGTGGAGAAAATAAAACAACAAATCACCATGGCAAGATGGGATTCATTCTAGGGTGCTTAGGAAACTAGGCAGGTGCCAGCAAAGTCACTGGTAGTCCTGTTTGGAGAAGCGGTAGTAAGAGGTGAGTGTCTGAGGATGGGAGGGTGGCAGATGTGGTTCCCTTACACAAAACGAGTGATAAGGAAAATCCAGAAGACTACAGGATGGTGAACCTGACATTGGGCGCTATACATGAAGTGGGATGGGGTATGCGGAAAAGTCACATACCTCACCCGTGGCCCTGTGCCCTGTGGACAGCTGTGCCCATACTGGCATTCAACAATGCCAGCCACCTGTTTGCAGCTTCTCCCCAGATGCACAGTACTCCGCAGGGTGGCCGGGGTGGAGTTGTGGACCTGGGCTGGCATCCAATGGGATGCCTGTCCCAGGTCCAACAGTGGATCCTCAAGCTGCAGGTTGCAGGTCTGGGGTAGTACATGCCTACTGCAGGCACCCAGACCTGTGCAGCATGGCCCCTATGGAATTTCTGTTCACTGGCACAGTCCTCTGCACTCAGTGCCCTCTCGGCACGCTGCAGGACCCTGGCATTGGGACCCACCTCCGCCCGCATGTCCGCAATGGCAGCTTGCCCCAACCACAATGTGGCAGTACCCCCATACCCCTGAGCCCTCATAGGTGGGCATTTGCCACAGTCCCCTCCCAGAACATCCCGGTGCCACCACAGTGTTGGGCAATCACCATCCCACTTCCCCTGCCCTCACCAGCTGCCTAGTGGGCAGGGCTAGCATGAAGAACACTGTCCAGATCCCCGGCATCCAGCTGCTGGAGTCCCTTGGTGCACACAGTGGGTTACAGCAGGGTTCCAGCTGCTGTAACCTGTGCTCATCTCTGCACCGATGCGGCCAGCACTATGCAGTTTAGTGCATTGCATGTAGTGCGGCATGCTCCTAGAATGTCCTGAGCATGGTGCAGTATGTGGATATGAGGGACTGGGTGCATTGGTCTGTACACCCCATTTCTGCATCCCACATGGAGGGGCACAATGGTGTGGGGTGGCTACTTGCCCAAGAAACGCAGCGCTTTAGCCACTCCTCACCTTTGTGCATAGCACCCATTGACAGTAGAGAAACTTCCATAGATGATTGTTAAAATGGGATAGTCAAAATCTTAGAGGAAAATAGCTTTATGGATGGGAACTGGCATAGATTCAATAATGGCCAGTAACCAGATTAACATAATTGACTTTTTAATGTAATGACACAAATGGCAGAAAGGGGACAGCTAATGGAAGAACTATATTTAGATTATAGCAAAGCCCTGACTTGGTGCCAAAAGGAGAAGGGTTAATAATGTGAATGATCTGGAGATAGGGGAAGAAATAACCAGATGGGTCAAAACTGACTTTCGGATGGAATTCAGAGGGTGGTCCTAACTAGAAAATTCTCTGAGGATAGGGCAGAAACTACTGGGCTACACGAGATCAGTCCTAGAACCATCCTTGATTAGTATGTACAGTAGATCTGTGACATAAAAGATGGTATCCATGGTAAGATGAGCTTCAGTGCAGATAATAACAAGGTCTTCAGGTATGGCAAGAGTTAAGAACGGATTAACATTATGAGAGAGAATGTGATGAGACTGGCAAAGTGGTACAACATTTGGCAGCTGAAATTTAATATATAAAGGCAAAAGTGATACACACAATAGGGAAAGATCTGGGAATAGTGTATTATATTGAAGGTATGCTGGTAGAGAGCATGGGGAAGGACAGGGATCTGATAGTGGTGATCAGTAATAACCAAAACCATGCTGCTCAGTGCAACAGGGGATATGGTAGGATTAATAGAATGCTGGAGTACATAAGGAGAGGGATTACAAGCAGGAAAAGGAAGGTGATAATGCCTCGGTAGAGATCTTTGATGAGACTGTGTTTGTAATACTGTGTTCAGTTCTTGGGTCCACTCCTATGAAAAAAGGGATAGATTATAAACAGTGCAACAAAGGGCTACAAAGATGATCCATGGTCAGCAAATTAAAAATCTTACTATGTTTTCAATGGAGGGACGAAGGGAGAGTGGGGACATGAGGGAGACTCCCAAGTTCATGAAAGGGTTCAATGGAATGGACACAGCAAATCTGTTCAAATAGAAACAGCCCATCTACCAGGGGCATGTGCTCAAGATGGAGGGTGAAGGTTAAAAGGACATTAGGAAGTATTCCCTTAAGCGAGGGCAATGTGTTGGTGGAACAAACTTCCTAACAAGGCTGTGGAGGCAAAAACATAAGCAGGATTCATGAAGAAGTGGGTGCAGATAAAGGAGTAATATGAAGGGAAGTTGAGGGAGGACATGGTTATGGTAGGGAGGATGAAGACTGGAGCCAATCCAAGTAGGGAAGAATGTGATAGACTAAATGGACTGTTAGGTCTGCTTCTGAATACAGTATCTCCTTTCTTTGTGTAAGCCCCCTCTCCATCCGACACACAGTCTAAGGATATCCAAGTGGAGAAAAAGGGATGGAGTACTATACAAGCCATAAAACACAGTCCAAGGAAAATAGAAATATGCTCTTTACCTGGTTCTTCTGATGGCAGCGAGATGGCTTTGCTAGTTAGGGAGCAGGCTCTCTTCTTAGTTCCCAATATGGGCTGCAGGGGACAATGTTCATTAGCAGGCACACATTACAAAGTTCAGATTGATTAAGTTCAATGTCCACTCCAGAATCAAAGAGGCAAAACAGATTTAATGAACAAGAAAGTTAATGAACCACTCCATGGAGCATGGGGTAAATAAACAGTGTGGACACTTAACAGGCCAAAACTTTACTTTCCTTCTGCAACAATCTCTTTTTCAACAGACGGATTGATTGCATGCAGACATTCCCTCAAGCTGAAAAGGCTACATTCCTGATAGCAGCAACACGGTTGACTGAACCAGGCCACGCTCAGAGGTACAGTAGTTTGCACTTAGCAGCACTTCCATTTCATATCCCTTCTTTTCAATCTAATCCTTACATAGGCACTTGCTTACTTTTCATTCTCTGATTCTCAAAACTGGACACACAATAGGGACTATGACAGCATGAGATGTTTCTACTGTCCCCATCCCATTTCCATCTTGGTCTTTCTATAAACTTTCTCCACCGGGGAGGAGTGTCTTACAATACATGGAGCATTTTCTTTACTTCAAGGTCTTACAAGTCAAATTGGTGTTCTTTGCAGAACTGAACCACCGAAGACCTTCCGAACATCCAGTTACTGATGCCACGCACCTTCGTTTCTCCCCTGCAAGAGTGATGAATACTCCTGGACCTACAGACACACTGAAGCACTTTCTGCTCATGCAGCAATTCCAGTTTCAGGACTGCCTTCACCCAGGGGACTGCTGCTTGTGCCACACGGGTTTCCAAACAGTCTGCCACCCCAGCAGGGTCCCAACCAACCATTCCCCACATTGACCTTTCCCTGCCTCCACAGGCTGCCCAACCCAAGGATCCCAACACTGTAGATGCCACCAAGGAGTAGTGCTGCCACTACTACACCAACAACAGTCCAGGCTCCCACCTCTGAACTGCTCCCTAGGCCCAAACTGCCAAAGCAGGCCTGCTCACAGGATGCACACTGACCCACAGGCTGTACTTGCCCACTTCTGAGACTGCTTAGAATACAGGGCCCCCATCGGTGCTACTCTACCAAGATGCCAGAGATCACTTGACAGGCCTCCTTCTGCTTGCTCCTCGGGCTGCAGCTCCAATACTGCATTGACAGGCCCCACAACTTGTGTTCAATGCTCCCTTCTGATCTTACTCTCCAATGGCCTAAACCACCGCACTTATCCATATGCATATCTTCAAGGGAGGAGGGCTGGAGTAACAAGTGGTCCATTCGGCCCGCCCGCAGCCCTCTGGCCAAACTTGCAAGCTGAACCCCTGACCTCACTTCACTTCTCTTCTCAGGCTCTCTCCCTCTAATGATGCCAAAACCTTGGTATTCCTAAAAGAAGACCAAGCCCTGGTCAAGCACCAGGAGTTCATTCAGGTGGCGAGGTAAATGAGTATGTTACAAACTATCTGCTGATTGCAACAATAAATACTTGATGTTTTTGGAATCTCCTTGTGACTGGCGGTGATTTGCACATGAGAAGTGTAAGTATCTTGTGCTTTAATAAACAGCATAGGTGTGTGGCTGACAGGTCTTGTCAAACTAACCTGATAGTTTTTGACTGGATGGTGAAGGCATTGGATAAGGGCCACCTGATGGATTTACTGTACTTTGACTTCATCAAGGTTTTCAACTTGATGCCTTACAGATGATTGATGAAGAAGATGGAGGATCTGGGTGTGGCTAGGGATATAGTAGGACAGGTAGGTAACTGGCAGCATAGGGCTGTGAATAATGGGTTCAAATAAGAAGACAGGAGGTCACAGTAAGGTATCACAGAGATCTGTCCTGGGCGGTCCTCTTCAATGTGTTCATCAGCAACATTAGAGAAGGAATCGGCACAAGTTGTGTCTCTTTCCAGGTGACACTAAGCTCTGTGGGAGGGTAGATAGTCATAAGAGAATCAGGAAATGCAAAGTTACCTGCAAAGATTATAGAGGTGGTCTAAGGTTTGGCAGTTGAAATTCAATACCAAAAAGTACAAGGTGATGCACCTAGGGAGCAGGAACCCTAGGACAGAGTGTTGGATGCTTGGGGTAAGACTGAGCACTACGACTGAGGAACAGGACCTAGAAGTTATCATTAATCACTCCCTCAAACAATCAAGCCAGTGCAACAAGTCCTATAGCAAGACACTTAGGATGCTGGAATGTATCGGGGTGGGGTACTGACAGCAGAAGAAAGGGGTAATACTACAGTTTTATATCTTTAGTGAGGCCATGCCTGGAGCACTGTGCCCAGTTCTGAAGTCCTTTCCTCTGGAAAGATAAGGACAGGCTGGAGACAGTACAGCAAAGGGTGATAAAGAGGATTTAGGGCCAGCAGGGCAGGTCTTATGAGGATCACCTCAAGGCACTAAACATGTACTCGCTGGAGGCCAGATGGGAGAGGGAGATATGATAGAAACCTTCAAGTTCCTGAAAGGAATAAACAAGGAGATCTGCAGGGAATTATTTATCGTGAGCAAAAGTTTGAGATCACAAGGGTATGAGTGGAAACTGACAGGAGGGAGGTCCAAGAGGATACGAAAGTTTTACTTTACAGAAAGAGTGGTAGAACCATGGAAAAGTCTATTAGCCAAGGTGGTGGGTACCAAAATCATAAATGGTTCCAAGTACAGTTGGGAGAGAACAAAATATAGTGAATACTCAGGTGGGTGACAGTAACAGGGAGATTGGGGTGGATAGGGATGGCTAGAACCCTCTATGGACAAATGGTCCTGGGGTTAGATAGGGAACTATGGGCAGACTAGGTGGACCATCGGTCTTTTCTGCCATCATTGTCTATGTTTCTGTGTTTCTAGCAGTGTATAAACTGTGACTAATTATACTGCAAGACACTATAAATGATCAATATATTTATACCACACTGGTGGATTTCAGAACCATGAACATTTAATATGTTATGGGGTGCCCCAGTCAATCTACTTTCAGATAACAGGGATATGCATAAACTGTCCTCATAGGAATATTCATGAACTGCCATCATCAACTGAAAGCCCATGAAAAGCTCATTTAAATGAGGCATTCGGCATATCTGTAGGTTGTAGCAGTCCAGAGATACTGATGACTCTGTCTGCCCCATATTAAGCAAGCAATAATACCCTACAGGGGCGGGCAGTATTGGGCTATACCCCCTGCTCAGGGGCATAATGAGGCCTGACACTGTAGACATAGGGCGTTATAGCCCTAGGAAGGACAGTTATAGCCCAATACCACCTACCCTGGATGGTATTATTGCACTTAGAAAATGGGCTCTTGCCTACATTTTAAATGACATGCTTTAAAATGAAGAAAAAGCAGAAAAAATAAGCCTTTAAAAGTTATTTTTTATATGAAGTAGTCCCTCCATGGCCATAATTGTCACTAGATGGCGCTGCTGCTTTTCTGTGTCATTTGGTTGTGACTACAGTGTGCTAGAAACACCACAGCAGATGGTATGAGTTTGTTTTCTTGCATGACACTGTTACTTTGTCTTTTTTAAATGAAGTGTTGTGTGTGGGCTTAGTCAGTCGACAGTGATGATTGGAAGTGGCACTGGTGAGTGGCATGCCACTCAGAATTCAGAGGTGGCACAGAATTGTACACAGAGATGAGGAGGAGAGGCACTTGTCAGTAATTTCTTTTTCTAAAACATGTCTGTATCTGTACATTGTTGTGGAAACTGCCTCAGTGTGTGGTGGTGAGGGCACTGCCACCACCAGCTCACTAACTCGATTAGTAGCAGAGAAAAATGGTAGCCAGAACTTCACATTTAGAATGGGCCACAGGATTTCTCTAGGTAATGGAGCAGTTGGCACAGGGACTTGTTTTAGGTGGGCATTGTTGTGTCATAAATGTCCACCTAAAATAAATCTCTGAGCCAATCAGAACTGAGCATCTAAACATTTTTAGAGCTTTGTAATGTCACTAACAATCAAACTGTGGCTAACCACATTGCAGTCATGCACAATTTGATCATCACTGACATCTCAATGTTCTAAAATGGTGGAAATGTATCAATGTGGAGAAGATGTAATAATCAATATCTCTGGACTGCCACCAACTACAGAGGAGCCCAGTACCTCATTTAAATGAGCTTTTCATGGCATTTCAATCTTCAATTGTCACATTTCATAAATATCTCCCTTTGAAACTTACAGCATAGGGGCTGCTTTTCAGCCTAATGTTTAGATCTATGTGAACCTCTCAAAGTTTGACTTTGCTCATGTTGAATGTGGAATCCTGAAAGGTTCTACAAGTTTCATTTAGTTTGATTAATTTTGACTCCTGCAGATGTTAAAAACAGCTCACTTACTTTATTTTGTATGAAATGTGTGTAATGTTCACAATTTGTATTCAAAGCATCACCATGACAGCATGATCCAGTGTTCCAGACTAAGTGATTGATTCATGCATCAGGTGTCAGGGTCAGACTGTGAGTTGAAAGGGACCGGACTAAACATATTTTTTACAAGCAGAGACATGTTTTAATTATTAAAGCAATTAATTTAACAGCGTGTCCAAAGCAGTCAGAAGCATATTGTTGTCTGAATGATGTAAAAGAAGGAACATTGCAAAATGCGGATTTTCAGACCATTGCAGACATGATTTAGAAAATGTTATATTATTCACTTGTCTTCTTTCTTTTGATGCTAGTTTTTCAGCATGCCCATTTCTGGTGGTAGAGGTCTTCCCCAATCTAATCCACTGTAGCTAATATAGTGGCTTAATTTACTGTGGTTCCAAAATTGTGCCCATCTTTCATGTTGAAGCATATTACTGATGCTTGGATGAGGTCGACAGCAGATGTAGCATCCAACAGAGTAGCCACAATTGGCTCAGAAATATGCCCGTGTAGCATTTTGCAATATTGCAACACACTGCTGACTGAATAAAGCTACATGAGAGCTCTTTAACACAGGATGCAAGCAGGCAGGCATAGAAAAATGGATTTGTTGAAGATAAGCAGATTATAGAAGAAAAATAACATTCTGCAGTTATGTGCATGGCTATAAAGCACTGAACTACTAGTGGAAGCAAAGCCTTACCATCTCCATCTTTGTCATCATCATCATCACCACCTGCCACTACTACCACTCTCATCTTCCACAAACCTGGGAAAGCATCTAAACTTGGAAAGGTCCTTATTTAGACAGGCAAGTGTTTTGGTGTTGTTAGTGTTTAGACATATTCTCCTATCATTCCCAACTGCACCTGTAACCTTAAATATTTACTCTAAGTGTATGCTTGAAGGAGGCAGCAAGTAGTAAACATCATCCTAGATCACAGAAGATCACATTGACATCCTGTGTGGTCAGTAGATAATCGGTTCATCTCGTGATACCATTTGCATATTGTGATCTTTATAACCTTGTACAATCTTTGAAGCTGAAATTTCTGTTTCCACTAGAGCAGACTGTGTCTTGCCCATTTATTTAATTAGACTATAGTCAAACATATCAGAGTGCCTTGCCATCCACCAAAGGTCTTGTAGTTATTAGTTGTAGCTCTTCTCTGTGTTAAACAGTAACAGTAGATTTATGGGTTGTCTTCTCTTCCCTTTTCCATCAAAGAGCTGCAGAGAAGTGTTGCTGAGTGCTGATAATGTGATTGTTTAAGCTTTAAACACAGGTTGGAAAGTCCTTACTTTTAAAACAATAATGGTACCACCATGGAAAATACACTCCAGTACAAATATCTCAGGTTGCTGCTTGACAGACATTTAGAGCATTCCATCCCTTTGTCCATGTCAATAACCTAGCTGGTAAGTGTAACTCTAAATTTAGTTCTTTCTGCAGAGTACAGTAAATGTCTTCCTCACCCATGACAACAAAGCATGCAACAGAACCCATGATTTTATCAAATCTGAATTATAGTGAGACAATGTTTACTTCTACCTCAAAATTTAACATTTACTAACTCATCACCTCTAATATGTCCTGAACAGGTTGACTATGATGTTCCTCCCAGTCATCATGATTGTAAAATGTATACCAGCTGGGTCATATCCCACAGAGAAGAGACACACCCTTTGTACTGCTCTCCTGTGTGCCAAACTTAGATCAAGGATGCTCAAAAAGTGCCTCAACAGCCTTTTCATCTTAGACTCTATGAAACTGTATACACTTACTGAAGAAGAGCATTGCAGAACAGATTACAAACTCCTCAGTGCAAAATATATAAGTCCAGTGGAACAGTCTACCCTCTGATACAAACACCTCTCCCAACTTTTGATCTACCATACTCCATAGAGATTTCCCACCACCCTACTGCCCAAGGAACCTTGTGATTCTCTCTCTGCCTCTGCCAGTAGTCTATTCCACTGGGTTCCTACCTCTAGCAGAAGAAGTGATTTCTAACTTTACTCCTCAGTTTACTACCTTTTGTTGTTTGTTTGTAAAGTTTATTCCTTACAAGTACAAGGAAAAGGATGTCCCAGTTGAGTGATTAGACTCATTTACAATGGGGTCCATAACATATAAAGCAAATTCATACATACATATAGTTCTATAAAATCCACGTCATACAGAATATAACAATGTCACACTCATATATAACTTGTCTGTTAATAACGATAACACAAGTAGCTGGTGTTAACTATACTTCTTATACAAAATGACTAGGGGACATCAACAATAATGAATAATGAATAATGAAGAGTGACCATAAAAGTACAAACTTTTAGTTACAGCCGCAATTGGCTGATTGAACAGGATTTTGATGTAGCCACATTTGGTCTTATTCCATGGTGCAATTACTTTTGTTCTCAAATAGTCTGGTAGCCTATTCAAAGCTTGGAACCACTAACTTTTAGTGTAGAGTTCCCTCTTGCTGTTCTGGTTTTGGGATTCCAATTCCAGGTTTTGTGCTGATCACAACCTACTTTAGATATATGTATTTTAAACAAGTCACTTCAGAAGGCCAATGAGCCATTTAGATCTTTTAGTAATTTGACGAAAAATATTTTTTGTAATTAATCACTGCTGGCTAGTGTTTTGGTGCCAAGACAGCAGGCGTTCATTTGAAATTAAAATGGTTATATGGTTAAATAGTAAAAAAAAAAAATTAAATGGTGGCTAAATGAAAATATAGGTTTTGGCCAACTGGCTAATTGTTTTTGCTGTTTAGAAATGGTATTGTCTGGAGCAAATCAGACAAACATTTTCATCTGTGCAACCTTATTGATGTACTTCAGTGTATGGACGACTGACAGCATGGTGCGCCCACCTGAGCCTTCTTTTCTCCTGTCATGCAGGTGAACTGGATTTTGTGGCACTCAGCAGGATGGCGCCATCCAGTTGTTGTTCCCCTGCCTCATGTACCTCCAACCTGAGGTTACTGTATATAAGTAGGGGTGCAGGCAAAGCTCCCAGAATGTGGGGTATATGGGGCACAGCCCCAGCAAACAGACAGAGCGTGCCCCTGGGCATTGGGTGCGCTGGGGATCAGGTGGCACAATTGCTAGATGTGATGTTCACTGTTGACGTTATTCTTGTGCCTGCATGACTGTCAAGGTTTTCCTGTTGCTGAAACATGATGGAACTGCCCAGCACCTCTACTGCCTCAGTTTCTTTTATAATGGGGGAACCCAAAATTTCAAACAGTTTAGTGGGGCCCAATTAGAGCATTGCAAAGTGGTAGGATTGCTTTGCTGCTACACTAATCACCTCCTTTCATGCATTCCTGCAGTCTTCCAGCTTTCTTGACAGCATTACTGCACTGCTTGTCATGTTTTATCCTTGGTCCATCGTGACCTCCCAGGTCACTTTCCTCCTCCTCCATTGCAGCAAGAGGAGTCTCACATATTGTTTAGGTCCTATCACTGTTTCTTCTTCCCAAGGATAGTACTTTACATTTGTCTACTTTGAATCAAAGACTCAGGTGACTGAAATGTCACCCAGCATGTTCAGGTCTGACTGAGGTTTTTCCTGTCGCCAAGAGTAGAGATGTGGCGGTAAAACTTCACCAGTGAACTTTGTGTAAAATGACAAAATGTGCCACTTCATGGAGCTTAGAACCTTCCTCAACTCTGGGAAACTTCAATTTCACCCTGAATGTAAAGTTATTGCTGCAAAGTGCAGAATTTTACAGGCAAAATTCCACACTTCGCAGTAAAAATTTGCACTTCAAGTTTGAGAAATCTGCAGATTTCACTAACTGCATGAAATTTACAAATTAATTTGCAGAGCAAAGTTTGCTGACTTCACCCATCTCTACTCAAGACAGTCTACCAAGTCTGTGGTCAACTTAGTGTTCTCAGCAAATGTAAGCAGCCTGCTGGAGATTCTGGCTGACAGATCAATAGGTTGAAGTGTCCTTAGCACTGATACCTGATGGATGCCTTAGATTACCCTTTTGCACTCAGTGCCCATCAACCACAACCCTCTGCTTCCTGCCCCAAGCCAGCTTGCAGGGCAGTGGAAGTAATCTTGCCACTTTACAAATGATCATGCCCCACCTGGAGTACTGCATGCAGTTCTGGAGTACTGAAAAAAAAGGATATTGAGTCAGTCAAGAGGGTGCAGTGCAGGGCCACCAAAATTGTCAGGAGAATGGGGAGCAACTGTTATGAGAAGAAGACGATGGGCCATAACATGTTCACTGTGGAGAAAAGGAGATAGAGAGGGACTTGATCTCATTCTTCTGTATCTTAATGAGCATCTTCCAGATCAGACAGGTAGATGTTTCATCTGGTGTCCTCAGGCAGGAAGTAGGGGCACAAACTGAAGCTCAGAGGTGGCAAATCCAAGGGTAATATTATGGGGCCCTTCACTTCCTAGATCATGGTTAACCTATGGAACAGCCTACCAGTTGAGGAAGGGACATGATGACAGTACAGGCCTTCAGGATAAGCCTAGTCACATTTATGTTTACCAGTGGAATCATAGGCTACTCCAGGTTGTGCAGTGGATAAGGAACTCCTTTAACTTAGTATATCTTTGCATAACATGCTTACTCATCTCTGCTTCTGAATGGTAGCCTGTGATGTTGGCACCTGACAGCACCGTCCAAATGGCTACACATTGTGGGTGAAAGCCTGAATGGTGATGTGGGGGCAGAGCGACCGGATGTGGTGGGGTAGGTGACTGCAGTGACATGATGCCGCTATATGTACTACGAGCATGGAGGTGCGAGCACGGTGGCGTGGGCTGGGAGGGAGCAGAAGGGATGTAGGGGTGGCCCTGTGGTCAGCTGCTGAGCTGTGCCATGGTGTTGTGGGCTGGCATCTGGCTGCGGTGCTGGAGGTACTGAGTTCGGGTCTGGGTCCAGGCACTACTGCATTTTGTTGCACCTAGCCTGAAATTTGTTTTTTTGCTTTTGCCCCTGACATGCACCCCCGGAGTTGAGAACTTTAGAAGGGGCGGGGGGCAAACTTCCCCATGTGGGTGTGTATGAGAGGTGGAGGTGTTTGCAGCCCCCAGAAAGCAAATTAAGTAAGTCCCCAGTCATTCTTCCATCGTTGATGTCAGGGTGGCAAAATGTTTTTGCCACCCTGACATCCGCGATAATGCGGCTCGCCATTCTGCAGTTGCTGTTATCACATAGAGCCCTTATGAACTAGAGGGATGAACATGATTGACCTAGAGTCCCTTCTGACCTTCAATTACTATGCTACTATAATGCTCTTATGCTGCTAGAGGAAGAAAGACTTGTTTTGCCCTTGAACCTCTGAGATTCCTCTAGAGGGTCCCCAGTATCATCATTCTTTATTACTCATTGATGGAAAACTCTGCCTCTGTTTTACTGAATTCAGTTACCATGTATGATTCTTCTTCAAAAGCCTTATCATGGCTGATGTCCCCAGGAAGTGCCTTTTGTCATGACTCAGCTCCACCTACATGATATAGCCTAATAGCAACGTTCTCCACTTCAGAACTACAGTATGTTCTTCAACTGCCCTTCTTTTCGTACACCAGTATCTTACATGTTATACTACCCATTTGCCTGTTTCTGTTTACTGTTCTTAGACTTTTCTGTCTCTTTAGTACCCTGATAAAATCTCCTTCATCATTCTCTCTTCTCTCTCTCTCTCTCACCTGAGCTGGTAATGCTGAAGTGCTTTGGTTCTGCTAGACACTGTAGATCTGTTGCTTGGTCTCATTTATTTTCCTTTTCCTCCACTCTCTTCAAACCTTCCATGCTAAACTCCTGATCTGCCCACTACTTTGTCTCTTATCAATAAAGACATATGTGATTAGCCTATAAGCACCATGATTGGGTTACTCCTGCTATGTGACTTTACGCTTTTGCACTCATCTAGTGACAGGAGCATCTCTCACTGGTATGGGACTACTATTGGTAATTAAAATACACATTGATTTCTGGATGTAGCTTGTAGAAGTCACTAGAACACAAGACCCATTTGATTCTTACTGTTGGTGTTCTATTTTTGGCATTTTTTAATTATTACTATATTTGCAATGGGCATTGACCTATGTGACAATAAGAAAGGGTTTTACAATTTTTATATACATTCTGCAATGCACTGGAAAAGCTCAGCTTCCACTGTTGTCATGAGCTTTCAAAACTGGTACTAGTCCACATCTAAATAGTCTACAAGCTAATTAAATTCTTTAAAACTTTCTGCAGTGGACTGGAAGAGGAATTGTGCAAACTCCCTGACCCCCACGTAACTAAGGAAAATGGCTACAAGATATTTACATACTTTCTACAGTGAGCTGTGAAAGCCCTCTAATGTAGACAACGTACGCATGTATAAAACTAAAACAGGAAAATATTTAAAACTAAAGAAAATGAACGCTAGAATTGCTCAAATATTTTGGTCACTGGCCTGGACAATCTCCACTAGGAATGGGCATGCAAAACCATCTGTCTATACTCCCACAAAAAAAAACAAAAAAAAAAACTTTAAAGTTCACTGGCTGCTTCACATGGAAAATAAATTGAACACTACATTTTTTTCACTGTCAAAAGCCAAGACAGTCAGCCTGCCCACTGCACAAAATAGAGGCGTAGCCTGCCTATGGATCTGGTATTACAACTTACAGGAAATGCTTGTACCAGCTATTGCCAAAAGTGGAACACAGAGCTGAATCCAAAATAGAATCCAAGGCCTGCAACCAACAACTGCCATCCCAACACTGACTGTGCTCAGTTGCACAGAGTACAGAAAGCAGAGTGACATGCCTGTTAGTGACCTCTAATCCTTTTTAAATATTCAAATTGTATTGCAACACTGAGTATTTACATTTTTATTAATCTAATAAGAAACAGTTTAAGGACAGCCTTACTTATTATCTGCTCTCTTCCAAGATGGATGTCCGGAAGAGTACAGAGTCCATAAATTAAGAGTAACACTGATTACATTATGTTGTAGATGATGTTTAGCTAGTCAAACTATGGTTTGATCCTCACTCATGTCATGATGTTATCAGGTTTGCTAGGCCAAGGGCTGAAACTGTTATGAACCTGAATCCTGAAATTTTAGTCAAATTTTTGATTTGATCTGTAAGAGACTGAACAGTTCAGGGTAACTTGTTTGATTTTTTTTAGTAGAATGTGACTTGCAGGTCTACTAATTTTAAATGTGGTTACCATGCTGATGAGCTGAGTTTGCCCCTGAAAGTTGGAGTCTGAACCACAGTGAGGGAGTGCAGAAGTGGCAGGCTGGGATCAGTAGCCTTAGGGGCTTTGAAGATGGATCGCACAGCTAGATGAACCCTAAGAAAAGCTTAACAAGATGCTGTGGATGGCTTAGCTGAGAGACTCCCTGAAAAGTAAGGCACAGAGAATAGGATTGGGTCCCTTTCCATAGGCTCCTAGAAAGATTGTGCCAGACAGGGTTGAGGAGTGGGAAGATTTGAGACAAAAGGGATGATATTTCTTTGAGACTCCCCAATGAATCCTCCTGCATCAAATTAAAGGAACATATACAGAGGTTTGTGAACTCCTACTTATCCATGATGGAAGAAGGTACTGATCTATAGGGATATTCTGATTTGTCAGAGGGGTGTATAGTAGAAATAGTCCCTTTTGCTAGTGCCCAGGATGAGGAAGTCACACATGTGTGCTGATCTCTAACTACAGAGATAATCCTTGCTGCCCAAGAATGCCCTGTAAACTAATTTGCCTGGGTGTGTTTTTGTGGAGGAGGGATTACTTGGGATAAGACACATGTAAAAGGATCTTATTTGGATTATAGAAAATATATACTTCTGTGTAACAAACAGCAGTGAGCTGACATTACATGCCTCATATAGTGTATTTCTTCACAGTTTTGATTGAGAGAAAGACCCAAGAAGAAGGAGATGTATACCAGTCATTCAGGTGTTGCTTCCTATGGCTTAAACAACTTTAACGTTATAAAATATGGAAAAGGAAGCAAGCAAACAACTAAAGTATACAAACGTTTTAATATATAGTAAAGAATCACAGAAATACAAATAGTCAAAAAATGCTAAACCTTAGTTCATTGCTCAGGATAAAAAGCTTCCCTGGAGCCTGGTAGCAAGTATCTTAGGGTAGGACACATGTGAAAGGATAATGTTTGGACAAAGTGTCTACCTCTGTGTAACATACAGTAGGGAGCTGGAATCATGAACCTCATATATTCTTGACTGGTTAATGCTGTTGCTACTTCTTGTCAGCTCTCACCAACTGTGCTTTGTAGTACTGCACTTTTAAGCTACCTGTATTCTTAGCATACCCTGTATAAGCTACTCATATTATTTGTATTCTGTTACACTTCCCTGTATTACTGTTCAATTCTGTACTGCAAACTCCCCTACTCCACTTTGCCTGTGTCACACCTGGAGACAAGCTTTGGTTCAGTGTATCTCTCCTGTCAACTACTTTGAATAAATAAATACATAAATAAATAAAATATATGTCTTAGCAGTCTCCATTAAGGGAGTGCCTTGTAATTTAGAAAAGGAGAGCAACCTATCTATGAAGCTTTAATAAACCCTTACTGCTTGACTGGACACTTCTATGTGGACAATGAATTTGTTTACATGGATTCCAGTTGTTTCTAAAGCTGTGTTTGCATTGCAGACTCTGTGCGTATTAGGTCATGTGATCATGTTGCGGTAGTGCAAGACCCCCTGTGTGGACACTTACCCCATTGAGGTACTATGATCACTGATGGCTCCTGCAGCTGCTTCCAGGTTGAGATTGTGTGCAGCGTGATAGCGTTTTCCCCTCCATGTGGACTAGAACAGTCGCATGTTGCGATGCAAGCAGATGCTCCCATGATGTTCTCTTGAGGCTCTCATAACCGAAGAGCTGCCCCTCAAGCTCCCAGACTTCTACAGGACCAACCTGCAATATTGCAACTCCTCAGTGTGGATGGAGTAAAGACACTTACTTGCACTGGCTTACTTTTGTGCTGGATCAGTCATGTAAACTCACCTTAACTTGCCTGTTGCATGTGGTCCCATTTGACTTCAGAGCCCTGACCAGCCCCTTCAAAGTATAGAGGTCCCCATAGTACCCGACTACTGGGAGTCAGTTACACACACAAAGTACAAAGCCGCTAATAAAAACTACTTGTAAATGCTTCAGTTTATTACATTATTGGAGAAGGAATTTATTTGCTTATTTTATTTATCTGAAAATTGGTGACCAGGAGAAGCACACTGAGCCAAGCTACATTTCCAGGCCTGAGCTGGAGGAAAGATGAGGGGTCAGTAGAGTTACAAAGAAACGCAAACCAAGCTGTTAATGAAAGTTAAATGAGCCATAACATAAAGTGCCTAAGTCGAGAACAGTACAGAGAGTAATGCTAAACATTGCAAATGTGTGCCAGATAAATAGTGTACAAAATCAAAAGCAATGGTGCAAATAAAGGCAAATCCAACCACTGCAGGGAAGTCAGCTAATGGACTGCTGAAACCAATGCTGAGAGGTGGGGTTAGGAGAGGTAGAGGTTATAGGAAGAGGTTGGCAGGAACAAAGGGAGGAAGAGAAGTTTTATTAGGCATCTGCAGGACAGAAGGGAGGAGAGAGATGGATGGAGGAGGGATGTTGATTCTAGAAGGAGAAGAATATAAAGATGTTGGAAATACATAGGCCAGAATTTCAAAAGCTGAGGACACAGATGCAGATTTGATTTTCTCATCCATCTCTATCCACCAAATCATACCAAAACATGAGCATCTTAATTTTAATGGTGCTGTAATGTTTATGACAGTTTCTTAATTTGTGCAGCTTACGTCAAAAAAACTAAGCATGTGCTATTGACACAATTCATTCCATATTGGCCACAACTTGTGGTAACTCTGTCTGAATGTTAAACTACTTCATAGGTGATCTATCATTATGCCATGATTGTGGAAATCAGATCAGAAGGATGCTGCAAGATGACAGCACCACATTTGAAAATCAGGACAATAGCTTCTGAGCAATGGTATGGAAAAAATTTGCTTGCTAAATTTTGCCAGCTAACGTGAACTGTTTTTTTTAAATAAGAAGGTAATCAACTTCTCCAATGGTTTTATTACGATAGTTATATTAGAATGAGCGTTGGGCTTGATTTCAAATGCTAAAGCTGGTGTTAGAGGTTACAGTATCTTAATGCTAACCCATCCATTGTAACTCTACCCTTACTCTGACACATGCCACTGTGGGTCATGAGAAAAGTGGATGATGCCCCCATACTTCTTGACTGCACTAGGGCCATTTAAAACTATATGACAGTCCTTTTGGGCCACTTGCACCCATGCTGTATCCTCCTGTTTAATGTTTGCTCTGTGGGTGGGCAAAGCTTGTGGCAGAAAGCCAGGCTGTGGGGTCATATTGGGATCATCTGCTAATGCAGCAAGGCCAGGTGGGTACTACAGGGAGGGAGGGAGAAGCTATTATTCTATCAGGAGAAATGGCAGCTGAAGAGTTAGGGTGTGGTGGTGGACCAGCAGGGAGTGATCCTATGAGGAGAAGTTAGGAGAGGAAACCACTAGACTAACATGGAGCGAGACATGAAGGGCACATCTTGGCCAGATGGCCATGTGCCAGTGCTGTACAAAGTGGTGATCATTTCTACAAGGTGCCTGTTGCTATGCCATGCTGCACTACAGTTGCAGCCAGTGACAAGCTGTAGTATATCCAGATATAAATAGATATGTATGATATATTCTGGAAATCCTTTTGAAATGAATGGAATTTTCTCTGATAGATCATGACATATCTGGATATACAGCAACTTGTTACTGGTTGCATCTGTACATTTGTAGGCACATGCTGAGGTGAATTGTATTATAGCAGCATTTGCGGGAGAGAAACCATCACCCCTACTTACATATGACCTCTTTAAGAATGACAGTTTGAAGCCAGCCCAGTGGTGCTGAGGTTGAGTACTGGATGCCACACCTCACGCCACTCCAGTGACCCAGGTTCGGGAATGAGCCTGGACCATTGGGGATCAGCAGGGGTAGGAGGATTGAGTGTCTGGAGGACTGATCTCCTCTCTCTGGGGAAAGGGACTAGTTGTCCTGCCCACTGACTGCCCTCTAGCAGTGGCTGCAGGGCAGTACAGGTTGGGAGGTACAGAAGCCAACGTGCTTATGTTGGAGGAGAGAGGAGAAAACAGAAAAGGCTGGGGCTCTATGGACCCTTGATGTCCCGACTGCTCTGGTGAAGACTGCCTTCCACCACCAGAGTTGCTGTACCGTGAGGTGGGGACTGCAGGGGCCCCTGCAGGCCCTGCCATGGAGGGGAATCTGTGGGGGAACCTCGGGGGCAGATGAGCTGGGGGTCAGGCTGGAGGATGTACCTCCTCCGATGGAGGGGTCATAGCCCCATGGAGCCTGCGAAAGGTGCTATAAAGATTGAAAAAAAAGAATGACAGTTTGAGTGGCACCCTCGACTGGTCTGAGAATGTAGCACATCATCTTTCTTTAAATGTCATGTTGTTAGTAGAGGATTTTATTTTATCTATTTCTTCTGAGATAGCATGTAGAAAAGGTAAAATAAAACCCTATATAGTAAATAAATATGTAAGTATTGAGTTATGTCAATAGAGAACATTAATAAAAAGTCCTATTATGCACTTACAGATTTACCAGTGTAACACTGACTGCTTAACAGCAGTGACCGCATTACAAGCTCTTTTCTCAAATCAATACAACTCCTTTAGAGCCTCAGCTTCTAAATTAAATAGCATGCAATGGAATTACAGTTATTTGAGTTTAGTAAAGTTAATTACTAATCACCATTCATCAGCGGGATGATAGTACTGTATATATATTGCTCACTAGACGTTTCAGGGAGAGTCAGTCAATAAAAAGCTGTTTAGTCTCTTAAAGCCTGTCATATTAAAACCTTTCACCTGCAAAATCCTTTACCATTTATCAGGCATAAGAAGAATAGCCTGCCAGAACATCATTATCAACTTTTAAAGCTTATTTTGTAATTTGTTTGGAAGCACTATGTTTTGTTCTGTTTTCTTGTACCATTTTTCTTAGCTACAGAAGTCTCTCATCATCTTCCGCAAATTCTGGTTCTAAGTTTAGTACCATATCCACTATACCTACATGCTGCTATGTGCAGCATGTAGGCTGACATTCTGATCCCTCACATCGGGGGATGGAAAAAGTCTGCAGCATGCATGGCCATAATGAACCACTAGTCTGGTGGACCCTCTCCTGGCTAGTGTACATAACTACACACAGCCAGGATGAGGCATAGCAGGGAAGTTTGCCCACATCATAATGCACAACACCACCTACATGTGGCAGAGGGTGGCAAGGTGCACATAGTAAAGTAGAAACATAGAAACATAGAAACATAGAATTTGTGACAGATAAGGGACCGCTTGGCCCACCCAGTCTGCCCATTTCCCTACCTGATGGATAAGCTGCAGGTCCTAGTTAACCAGCAGCCTACTTCTTCCTACCCCCACCCCCTAGAATTGCCTTATGACTGTCCCATGCATGCTTGAATTCCACCACTGTTTTGACTCCACAACCTCCTCTGGAAGGCCATTCCATACATCCACAACCCTCTCTGTGAAAAAATACTTCCTTAAATTACCTCTGAGCCGTCCCCTTCTATCTTCAAATTGTGCCCCTTGTTCTTGCAACCTCTTTTTTTGAAAGATGCTACCCTCTTGGACTTTGTTGATTCCTTGAGGTGCTTGAAAGTTTCTATCATGTCTCCCCTCCCCTCCTTTCCTCGAGGCTATACATATTAAGCTCCTTAAGTCTCTCTTCATATGTCTTCCAGTGCAGACCCTGCACCATTTTAGTTGCCCTCCTCTGGACAGCTTCCATCCTGTCTATGTTTTGCGGAGATTGGGTCTCCAGAACTGCACGCAGTACTCAGATGGGGTCTCACTAGCTGTCTGTACAGAGGGATAATAACTTCCTGTTTTCTACTGGTGATGCCTCTTTCTATGCATCCCAGTATCCCCACAGCCTCCTTGCTGCCCTCTCACATTGCTTGCCCACCTTTGGGTCATCTGATATGACTACCCCAGTCCCTTTCCATTTTGTTGTTGTTAGTAGCTCACCCCCATTGTGTACTCTCCTCTCTGGTTTTGTTTCCCAGGTGCATTACCTTGCACTTTTTAGCATTGAATCTAAGCTGCCATACATTTGACCATTCCTCTAACCTTGCCAAGTCCCTTCTCATCCTTTCCACTCCACCTTGTGCATCAACTCTGTTGCAGATCTTTGTGTCATCTGCAAAGCGACATACTTTCCTTCCAGTCCCTCTGCAATGTAAGCATAAAGACATGAAGAGGACCGGTCCTAATACTGAACCCTGCGGTACCCCACTACTAACCCCACTTTTTCAGAGTGGACTCCATTTACTATTACTCTCTGTGACCTATTCTCCAGCCAATTCTTTACCCAGGCTGTCATCTTGGGACCCACTCCCAGGCTGGCTAACTTGTATATTAATCTTTTGTGGGACTGTGTCAAATGCCTTGCTAAAGTTTAGGAAGGCCATGTCCACAGCCCCTCCTGATCAACTACTTTGGTCACCCAGTCAAAGAAATCTATCAGATTTGTCTGGCATGACCTTCCTGCTGTGAATCCATGCTGCCTTGGGTCCTGTGCCCTCTGGCCTCTAGATACTCGACAATTCTTTCCTTCAGAAGTGATTCCATCATTTTCCCTACCACTGAGGTTAAACTAACAGGTCTGTAGTTTCCTGCTTCTGCCTTGCTCCCACTTTTGTGAGAGGAATCACATCTGCCCTCCTCCAGTCCTCGGGTACCACCCCATCCTCCCATGATTTGTTAAAGAGGGTAGTTAGTGGTGTCACTAGTTCCACCCTTAGTTCTTTTAGAATTCTGGGATGAATCCATCAGGCCCCATTGCTTTGTCCACCTTCAGTTTTAAGAGTTCTTTCAGAACCCTTTCCTCTGTAAATGGGCTGGTATCAACTTCTGTATCCAGAGTGTTTCTACTGTTTGTTTAGGTACCTCCCCTCTTCCTTTGTAAATACTGAGCAAAAATATTTGTTTAGTATCTCTGCCTTTTCACAGTCACCCTCTGCCACCCTCCTCCCCTTTATTAAGCCTCACTATCCCTCCCTTGGTCTTCCTTCGCTCCTGATGTACCTATAAAGGTTTTATCCCCTTCTTAACTGAGTTGGCTATCTTTTCCTCGGTTTGGGCCTTTGCTGTTCTGACTGCCTTCCCAGCTTCCTTTTCTTTAACTGATACTTTTCTCTGTCCTGTTCCTTCTGTGATTCCTTGTACTTCCTGAATGCTTTCTTTTCTCTTGAACCTTCACTGCCACTTCCTTTGAGAACCATAGTGGTATCTTACCTCGTTCCATTTGTTTATTTGCTTTACACAAAGGCTTGTTACCTCTGTGATGGCAGTTTTTATTATTCCCCATTGTTCTTCCACCCTGCTTCCTGCCCATTTGCTAGTGCATTCCTAGGCACTCACCCATTTGACAAAGTCAGCCCTCCTGAAATCCAGTACCTTTGTCTTTGTATGGCTTGACTCTATTGCTGTGTTTATTGTGAACCATACTGTTCGATGGTCGCTAGTTCCCAGATGGCTACCCACTTCTACATCTGTGATCCTCTCTTCATCTCCATTTGAGAGAACTAGGTCTAAGATTGTTCCCTCTCGAGTGGGCTCAATACTAGTTGTCTAAGGCATGCCCCTGTAGGGCATCTAGAATAACCCCACTCTTAGAAGTGGCTGCTGCAACTGCACTCCAGTTAATATCTGGCATATTCAGATCACCCATCAGCAATATCTCCCTTTTCTGCCATACTGAGTATACTTTCTATCATTTCCTTGTCCATTTCCTCCCCTGAGAAGAGGTCTGTATCTAACCTGTGCAGGTTGTGGTGCCATTGCGGTCTCCAAATTTACCCACAGTGCTTCTTCTCCTCCCTGTTTACCCTTTTGTTCTGTTGCTTTGATTCCTTCCCTTATGTAAAGAGCTACTCCGCCTCCTCTTTTACCCTCCCTGTCCCTCCTGTAGATAGTGTATCCTGGTATGTTTTACATCCCAGTCATGGTTTTGTATTACCATGTTTCTGTGACTGCCACAATATCCAGATGTTCCTCCTCCATCAAGGCCACTAATTCAGGAAGCTTGTAAGCTTGTCGAGAGACACCAGTAGTAAGTGTCCCTGCATCTTCTCAACCTACAGTCCCAGGGCCCTGAACAGATGGGCATAAGCCCATGACCACCCTCTCTTGTCATTTTTCTGCACCGTGGTGTGCAGGGCATAGGCTGGTT
Source organism: Neoceratodus forsteri (assembly GCA_016271365.2). Taxonomy (NCBI): domain Eukaryota; kingdom Metazoa; phylum Chordata; order Ceratodontiformes; family Ceratodontidae; genus Neoceratodus; species Neoceratodus forsteri. Next base: position 795,567,404 of record CM028131.1, read on the forward strand.
AGTAACAGCAGCTAGTCCCCCTTCATGAAGGGATATGGCAGTCACTCTCCAGGCAGCCACATCCTGATATCCCCAGTGGGAGCACAGATGGGATGCAGTGGGCAATTGAGCAGGGTACAAGTATGGATTCCAAGCATGACACACCTCCATGTCGCCTCTACCCATAGTGAAGTGCCGTGCACCAGAGTGCGGTCATGGCTGGGTTAATGGCATAGACCACTGCAAGATGGTAATAGAAACATAGAAACTGATAACAGATAAGACCCTTGGCTCCTCCAGTCTTCCCATTTTCATTGTGATTGGTTTTGCTGCAGATCCTTCTTGGTCTATGCCACTGCCTCTTCCACCCCTTTCTTTCCTTTATGATTCCCTGTAGCTATCCCAGCCTTTTTGAATCCACCACTGTTTTCACCCTCTCTACTTCTGCTGGAAGGCTATTCCAGGCATCCACTACCCTTTCTGTGAAGAAGTATTTCCTCACATCTCTCCTGAATCTACCTCCCACACTTCATATCATTACCCATTGTTCTAGAGCACCCTTTTCTCTAAAATATACCTCCCACCCATATCTTATTGACTCTCCATGAGGTATTTAAAGGTCTCAAACATATCCCTCTCCCTCCTCTCCTCCAGGGTGTACATATTGAGCTCCTTTAGCCTGTCCTTGTAGGTCTTCTGATGCAGATACTGCACCATCTTGGTAGCCTTCCTCTGGACTGCCTCTACTCTATCTATCTGTTTCCTGAGATGTGGTCTTCAAAACTGGGCATACAGTAGTACTCTGGGTGGATTCTTACTAATGACCTATAATACAGGCATAATACCACTTCTCTCTTCCTGCTGGTGACCCCTACCTATACATTCCAGCATCCACTAGCTCTCCTGGTTGTCTTCTCATTGTGCATCACCTTTAGGTCATCTGATATGATTACACCCAAGTCCCTTTCCTGCTTGGTCATTGTAAGTATCTCTCCTTACATTTTGTACTCCACCCTGGGATTCTCTGGCCCAAGTGCATTATTCTGCACTTTTGCATTAAACTTTAGCTGCCAAACATTTGGGCACTCCTCCAGCCATGTTAAATTTCTTACCATCTTTTGCACCACCCTCAGAGTGCCCATTCTATTGAAGATCTTGGTGTCATCCACACAGAGGCAGATCTTCCTTCCAGCTCCTCCTCTTCTATGTCACTAACGAAGACAATGTAAAGGACCTGCACAGTAGTGACCCCTGAGGTGCCCCACTGGTCACTCTCCCTCCTCAGAGTGAAATTCATTTACCACCACCCTCTGCTTCCTATCCCCTAACCAGTTTCTTACCAAGGTTACCACCTTGTTGTCCACCCATGCAGTCCAACTTACTTACCAGTCTCTGTTGTGGACCAGTACTGAAGCCCTTGTTTAAGTCTGAGTGGCTACGCCCACCACTGCTCCCTGATCCAACACCTTGGTTACCCAGTCAAAAGAAACCAATCAGATTTATTGGCATGAACTTCCTCTGTGAAACCATGCTGCCTCAGTCCCTGCAGCCCACTGGATTCCAGGTTTTCCACAATCCTGTCCTTTAATAGTGTTTCCATTAATTTCCCTACCACCGAGTCAGGCTAACAGGTCTATAATTGCGCCTCCTACTTACTACCACGTTTGTGAAGAGGGACTTTGTCTGTTCTCTCCAGTCTTCAGGACAAAGCCAGTCTCCAGTGAACTGTTAAACAAGTCTGATAGGGGTGCAGCCAGTACCTCCCTGAGTTACTTCAGCACTCTGGGATGCACCCGTCTGACCCATGGCTTTGTCCACCCTCAGATTAGTGAATGCATTTCTGACCCTCTCCTCAGAAGGGACTGGTGTCCACTCTCCCCTCAAACTCTTGGTGCTTTTTGTGGTCCCTCCCTTTCCCTTCTACTGTAGAACACTGAGCAGAAGTATTTGTTTAAGATGTTTGCATTTTCTTGGTTCTCCTCCATACAGTCCACCCCGACACTCTTTCACCCCACAATCCTTCCTCTGTCTTCCTTCTCTTGCTAACATGCCTGAAAAATGTTATGTCCTATTTGATAAGGCCTGAGCTATTCTTTTCTTAGTTTGCACTTTCATGCTCATTATTATTTTGCCTGCTCCCTTCCATTTTTCTCAGGTGCACTTCCTACCTCCTGTCTCTGGGACTCCATATACCTCCTGAATGACACTCTTTTACCTTTACCTTTTCTGCCACCTCATTCTAGAACCAAAACTTTCTCCTGTTTCTTCTGCTTTTGCTTACTTTCTTGACATACAAATTCAATGTGCTGCTTTTTTTGTGAATATTACTATGCCTTGTATACCCTTTGTACAATTGCCTTTAAACTCTGTATGCTGTCCTATCCAGGACTTCCTTGTGAATCACCTTGCTCAATGGAGCCTTTTCCTGGTGAAATAAAATAAATACAAATACAATACAATTGCAGGGACCTGTGGAGTGGGGTGACAACATTTGTTAATAAGGAGCTGGCAAATTTGGTGACCTCATGCACAATTGATATGGGACAAGGAAGCCTTTCCATTGCCGGGGACACAAGCCACTCATAGTGAGCATAGAAATGGTGATCCATCTCGTATGGTTACCAGTCCTCCCTTGAGTGGATTGGTACCCAAGGAATCTGCCAGGACCCCATCACCCCGTGGCTCGCTTTGCAGGATTGGCCACAGGTTTTATGAGTGATGGCTGCAGCCTCCTGTAACCCACAGAGAGGAGATGTCCAGTGTAAGGTACGCTGCACAAGTGTACTCCCATTAGCACTGATAAATGATAAATATGGTAGTAGCATGTCATAGCTGAGTTACTGTTTTCCAAGTTTGTATGTATGCTCCAGTTGATATTGTACAAGAACTGTTACTTTACTGGTTTAGTCTGTTAATCCAAGGGAATATCATTGGCCAGGCATATTCTTGTTACTGTCCTGCTGAAGAAGTTATTCATGTATTGTGTGTTTATATGGAAATTCAATAACATTTTATTTACCAAAAAAGAGGATCTGGCAAGGGTAACAAATACAGATAAAGGTGGAGAGCTACAAAGGAAGGGGCAGGAGGGGTTGATGAAGAAAGGGTGGCATCAAAAGAATGGGGGCTACAAAGAAAGTGAGGGTGCTTGGCAGCAAGGGACAAGTGGGGCTAAATTCTGCATTTTTCTTTCAACCACCACGTGTTTTGTTTCAGCCATTTAACAATATTATCCATTTTAAAGGGATGTCCATCTTGGCATAACAACACTAGCCAACAGTGGCTTATTAAAAATATTTTATTCAAATTATTTTAAAAATAGCCAAAAGGCTAGGTGGCTAATACATAAACCAACACTGTGTCACATGCTCTACTACAGTAATCATAAAAATGCAGCATTGCAGAAATAATCATTTTACATAGTAATTAATTTAGGGGTAGACAGCATTTTGGCCCCATCAGGTCTACCCTAACCACCCCTAGCTTCACACAGGGTTGAATGAGTATGCTGTGCAAATATGTATTAATCTCAAATAGTGATCCAAAGCTGGTCTCTAGTTTAAAGGTTTAGCATTCTAATCAGTAAGTGAAACAGCTGGTCCCCTAATGCCCCACCCTGAAGAGTCATACAATGAATAGATGACACAGGCTCACTGCACTGTGCTGTAGCCATTAGCCCATAATAACCAGTCAACTACTTTGCCCTCTCCATGCACTTCACAGTTCAGATCTCCTCCCATTTCACAGCTCCGTCTCCACTGCCAATTCACATTTATGTCCCTGGGCTTTGCAGTTCTGTCCCCTGCCACAGAACTCTATTTCACAGCTCTCAGTTACCACAAACTTGACCCACCAACTTCATAGTTCATGGCTGGACCCCTCCCTCACCTCATAGCTCTATCCTATCTTACTCAAATATCTCTTTTCTCCAAACTCTTTGTGCCCCATCCAGCTTTCCAGTTCAGGACTGCCCCAACCTCATAGCTCCATCCACTGCTTCACTTTACAGTACTCTTGTCCCCCAAACTCTCTGCTTACCCCTCCTGGCTTCATGGTTTCAGTTCCCCATCCTTGCACCATCTCCCCAGCTTCAAGGTTTTGGTCTATCTACCTTCCCCTGCTTCACAGCTCTGATCTCCCTCCTCTCCTCTCCTCTCCTCTCCTCTCCTCTCCTCTCCCAACCCACCCATGACTTCACAGTTATGGTCTTTCCTCCTTACCCTACCCATAGTTTCACAGTTCTGGTCTCCCCTCCTCAACCCATCCTCCAGCTTCACAGGTCTGGTCTACCGTCCAACCCTCCACCCCATGACCCATCCCCAGCTTCACAGCTCTAATCTACCCCAAATTCCCGACCCATCCTCCAGTTTCAGAGATCTGGTCTATTGCTAAATCCTCCTGATGCATCCCCAGGTCAGGTCCATTTCCCATACCCCTTGACCCATACCCAGCTTCACAGGTCTTACCACCCCCAAACTTCCTGACCCATCCCCCAGTTTCACAGGTCTTATCTACCCCCAAACCTCACTTACCCATCCCCAGCTTCACAGATCTGGTCTACACTAACCCCCAAACCGCCCCTCCAAAACATCCCCCAACTTACAGATCTATACCTTCAACCCCTGCCCCATCGCCCATAGGTCTGGTCTCCTTTCTCACCCTGCCCTGCCTTCACAATTCTGGTGAACCCTCCCCTCATCCACCACTTCACAGCTCTGGTAACCCCTGCTTACTCTAACCCCAGCTTCACAGTTCTAGCTTAACACGCCTTTTTTAAACAGGAATCAAGTAACAAAATGGCAGATATTTTGTAACTGGGCCTTTATATTACTGCACTTTTCATCACCTCACATCAGGGCTCTGCTCTACTGTGCAACACCAACCAACCAGACAACATCAAACTCCTCAAAAGCCTTTATTCCTGCAAACTTACCTTTATGGGAGGCACAGACTATCTGGCGTTAAAGTCCCCATTTCAGGAGGGAGCAGCATGGTACTCTCACCTCAATGCTGCGTGGCTTGGTACCTCACGGATCTCAGTCTGCGACACTGTTCCTAAGCTTTTGACTCCTACATTACTCACTTATGCAAGTTTGGTATTACTGCTGCTTGTTCTTTCACTCATCCAGGTCACCTTGTTTAGCTCATGGAGTTTGTTTTTGCACTAAACCAGCATGTTAATTCCTGTGTCTCTCCTTTCAACTAACCATCCATATCTTTTCATGGGCTTCTGGACTAGAAGTCCAATGCTGAATCTTCCTTACCATAGAAATAAGTAGACTACAAAAAAGATAACTTCGGTGTGTATGCAGTTTTGTTGTCCCTGGCTGACAACTTCTCTTTATAGAATGGCAATGCACCACAAATCGTGGATGTCAATACTCGCAATCTTGCCTGCTGACAAACAGATGGCAGATGGGATATGATGGATGGAATACCATTCAAAATTTATTTAAAGATTTGTGTAGGTAAACTTTCTGGGGCATTGCCTGGGTGCTGTAAGGAAGATGTACAGAGGGAATTTGCAGCATTTCCTGGGAAGTAGAGCTGTTGACAGCCAACACAGACATAAAGCAGTTAGTTTTTCTAAGGCAATCTACTGCAAACAAGTAATAACAAACCTATAATTTAAAGCTCTAACAAGGTTTGACTAGGGGCAGAATTGCTAAGTTGAGTAGTGAGGTATGTCACAAATACCCTGCAGGTCAGGCCCCTGCTACCACAGTGCCAACCTCAGAGTGCAATAGAGTGAGCAGGTAACAGGCAGGGTAACTCTCCTGTCTGTTTTGGGTCTGAATCACCTGTTAGCCTTAGTACTGGAGGAATTCAAACTGTGAACCTTATGCTAGCATACCCAATTAACAGACTTGGATATGTACCCTCTTTGGGGATACAATAAAATCCTTTGCCCAGGGCACCCAACCAGGTTTTCCAAAATGTACCCTTAGAACTCTCTTGAGACCTAGGTATTTCTTACCTTTTCAAGCTTAGTAAATAATGTGAACATCAGCAAAATGCCATTTCCCAAAAATATGACAGTCTGGGATCAAACATTTCTCTTTGATGCCCATCTGCTGATTTCCTGTGACTAGTGTGATCTGAGGGTTTACAACTCTTCACACACTTCTGCTATCAACGACGTTTTCCTGCAGGAACCATAAAAGTTTATTAGGCCTTTTCCTGCCCAGATGTGTTCAGAGGGTTTCTCTGGTCTGTTTACAACATCCTGTATTATTACTGCACTGGAACCTGGGGGTGTCACCCACTGAAGTCCAGCTTGGCTGCATCTGAGCAGACATTCAGACACATTTGTTTATAATACAAATATAATACAGTAATCATAAGAAGATGGCAGCATCACAAGGTATCCTGAAATGCCTATTCCCCACACACTATGCAGCACTAAGGTAGTGAGTAGAGGTATAAGGCTGGCAACTTCCCAACCCTCTCCTACTATAGTATGCAGTAAATGGGCAGCAATTGAAATCAATCTTAATGCTATGCAATGCCTTCCTCAAGCCTACCATTCAGTACTAGGAAATGATATGGGGAAAAGGATGTCAACTCACAGGCAAGGGTATCAATGAAGGACATAAAACTAGTAACCATTGCCAGCCTGACATTCTGTAAGAGAAGTGATTTGGGGTGTGTGGTTGGCAATCTACCCCAGATAATCCTGTGATTCAGCACTCTAGCAGTGATCAGGGCATGAGGATGCAACCCCTGGCACATGGGACAGGTAGGCTAGTGGTCTTCCTTAATCGGCTGATGCTGGTGGAGTCAGTTCTAACATCAATCAGGCATATCAAATTTTTTCTGGATAGAGTCAATGTTGTGCATGCTGCTGTTCCAAGATCTTAGTTCCATCTTTTGAGACATACAAATTCTGTGCCAGAGGTTAGCACCTTATGCCTACAAAGTAGAATGCATGACCTTCTTCCTGCATTCATGATGCATATCTTTTCTTTTGTTTCTATAGATTCCAAGCATCATAAGAAAGTGCCTATACTTGGATCATGATGGCAAAGTCCACCCCATCTTAGCAGTTCTTCCTCCCCATCCCATGTTGGAACCCACTTGGAAGGGAGCAATCTTAGACCTGGCAATCTCAAATGGGATGGAGAGGATTTCAGATCTAGAAGTGGGGAGCCATCTGAGAACAAGTGACCACCAAACAGTACAGTTCACGATAAACATAGCAGCAGAGTCAAGCCATACAAAAGTGAGGGTACTGGACTTTAGGAGGGCAGACTTTGTCAAAATGGTAGAGCACCTCAGAAAGTACTAGCAAACAGGCAAGAAGGAGGGGTGGAGGAACAATGGGAAACATAAAACTGCCATCACAGAGGCAACAAGCCTTTGTGTGAAGCAAATAAACAAATCAAAACGAATGAAAAAACACTATGGTTCTCAAGAGGTGGTAGGAAGGTTAGAGAGAAAAGATAGCATTCAGGAAGTATAAGGAAACACAGAAGGAGCAAGATAGAGAACTGTACCAGTTAAAGTAGAAGGAAACAAGGAAGGCAGTCAGAATAGCAAAGGCCCAAACTGAGGAAAGATAGCCATCTCATTTAAGAAAGGGGATAAAGCCTTTTATAGGTACATTAGGGAGCGAAGAAAGACCAAGGGAGATATAGTGAGGCTTGATAAAGGGGAGGAGGGTGGGCAGAGAGGCACAGTCAAAAATAGGGATACTGAAGGAATATTTCTGTTCACTATTCACAAAAGAAGAGGGGAGGTACCTTATCCAATCAATAGAAGCACTCTGGATAGGGGTCTATACCAGTCCTTTCATCAGAAGAAAGGGTTCTGAAAGAACTCCCAAAACTGAAGGTGGACAAAGCAATGAGGCCAGATGGGATTCACCCAGAATTCTAAAAAGAACTAAGGGAGAACTAGTATCACCACTGACTACCCTTTTAATAAATCATGGGAGGATGGTGTGTACGTAAGGACTGGAGAAATGCAGATGTGATTCCCTTCACAAAAGTGGGAGCAAAGCAAAGGCAGGAAACTACAGACCTTTAGCTTGACCTCAGTGGTAGGGAAAATGATGGAATCACTCTGAAAGAAAGAATTGTTGAGTACCTAGAGGCCAGCAAGGCACAGGCCCCAAGGCAACATGGATTCACAGCAGAAAGGTCATGTCAGATTAATCTAATTGATTTCTTTGACTGGGTGACCAAAGTAGTAGACCAAGGAGGGCTGTGGACATGACCTACCTAGACTTTAGCAAGGCATTTGACACAGTCCCACACAAAGATTAATAAACAATTAACCAGCCTGGGAGTGGGTCCCAGGGTGGTAGCCTGAGTAAAGATTGACTGAACAACAGGACACAGACGCTAAAAGTAAACGAGTTCACTCCAAAGAAAGGGGAGTTCCTAGTGGGTACCACAGGGTTCAGTACTGGATCCAGTCCTTTTTATGTCTTTATAAATGATATTGCAGAGGGACTGGAAGGAAAAGTATTGCTCTTTGAAGACAACACAAAGATCTGCAACAGGGTTGATACACAGGCGGTGGAAGCGATAAGAAGGAGCTTGAAGGTTGTAGGAATGGTCAAAAGTATGGCAGCTTGGATTCAATGCACAGAAGTGCAGAGTAATGCACCTGGGAAACAAAAACCCAGTGGAAGAGTACACAATGGGGTATTAACAACAACAAAATTGGAAAGGGGCCTGGGGGTAGTTATATCAGATGATCTAAAGGTAAGCAAGCAATGTGAGAAGGCAGAAAGGATGGCTGGGGGATACTGGGATGTACAGGAGAAGTATCACCAGTAGAAAACAGGAAGTTGTTATCCCTCTGTACAAACAGTTGGTGAGACCCCTTCTAGAGTATTGCATGCAGTTCTGGAGATCCATCTCTGCAAGGACATAGACAAGATGGATGCAGTCTAGAGAGAGAGCAATTAAAATGGTGTAGGGTCTGCAACAGAAGCCATATGAGGAGAGACTAAAGAGAGCTTAATATGTACACCCTTGAGGAAAAGTGGGGGGACATGACAGAAACTTCAAGTACCTCAGGGGAATCAACAAAGTCCAAGAGGGTAGCATCTTCAGAAAAGAGATGTGCAAGAACAAGGGACACAATTTGAAGATACAGTGGGGATGGCTCGGGGCAATGTGAGGAAGTATTTTTCACAGAGAGGTGGTAGACGCATGGAATGGCGTTCCTCAGGAGGTTGTGGTATCAAAAACAGTGAAGAATTCATGAATGCATGGGACAGACATAAGGCAATTCTGGGGAGGGGGTAGGAAGAAGTAGGCTGTTGGTTAACTAAGATCTGCAGCTTATCCAATAGGTAGAAATGGGCAGACTAGGTGGGCCAAATGGTCCTTATCTGCCGTCAAAGTCTATGTTTCTATGTTTCTGCAGTACCAAGGTCATGATGAGGGTAAAATGCAGATGAAGAACTGTGTGTGTGTGTGTGTGTGTATCTCTGTGTTTTATCAAGTGAAATGTGTGTTACATGCACCGTCAGTACTTATATGCCTGTAGTCTTTTGAGCCCCACCTCCTCCATCAAACAGTCAATATTAGGGAGCTGATAGATAATAGGTAGAGTGGTAGGGCTGAATATGCCAGTGAGGGGTTGATATGGAATACTGCACTCACTCAAGGTACCGCTTCCTGATCATATTCTACCTCCATGTAATAAATGAAAGGCACCCATCCTGCCAACATGGGATTCTGCACCCATCAAGGCACCACTTCCCAATCATGAGCCCATCCCCACTAGCTCATCAGAACACCCTTCTAGCTTCCTGATATTGGAAACAGTGTACTATACCTGCTAGTAAGAAATGAAAGGGTCGGGCCTGCCCAGTGGTGTAGAGGGCAGAGGTGCTGGCACCTTACCTCGACCACACTGGTGACCTGGGTTGGGAATGAGCCTGGGCATCAGACATCGGCATGGGAGGGCAGAGCTGGATGAAGCTGCCGGCAGGCTGCTCTGTCGAGGAAGCACGGCATCTCTCAGCTGATGGCAACCCCCAGTGGAGGCTGGGGTAGCACAGGCTCAGAAGGGGCCACAGGCACTAGGCCATGGGGTGGGAAAGGAGCCATAACCAAGGCCATACAGCACATACGTGCCTCCAAGCAGATGGGTACATCTGGGGCCCTGGCAGAAAACCAGGAGGAGAAAAATAGGCCAGTCGGCAGGATGAAGACTGACCCCCACAGGTGCCGCCTCCTGGGCCAGGTAAGGTAAGCACCGGTAATTCTGGGTGTGAGGGCTGGAGGAGTCAGTCGGATGGGGACTGACTGGCATGGAGCACAAACAGCAGCTGTGATAAAAAAGAAATGAAAGGAGTTCATCCTGACCGTCATGTTTTAGTCATGGTTTTGTATGCTGCTGACCACAAGGAATCCATCCTACACCCAGTGCGTTCCATTTACAGCATTTAGTCTGCAGTGCTGGAGAAAAGATGACATCCTAACTAGGATTGCTCAGATACTGCATCTGCTTTAAAAACAGATTGAATAAAGGTACTTTTCATATTGAGATTTTTATCCTAATAATTCTAGGATATTGACTTAGATTTTAAGATTTCCTTAATCCGAATGTATTAAAATATTCTAAAATCCTTTCCGATTTTAGGATAATCTGATGCTATCAACAGTCAGATTGGAAACATTTTCAGATACATATAATCCTAAACTCTGAGTATCCTAAATCAGATCAGATTTTGAGATATTCGGCATCCCTAATCTTAACTTCCTCTCAAGCTGTAGGCTACCGGGCACTGTGTAATAGCATACTGCTACATGTGTGGTATTTTGTGAGATCAGCTCTGTACAGATTGTGACTACACAAGTAGCTGACAGGATGAGCTCCTTTCATTTCTCACCAGTAGGTATGATTTTCAGTGTCGGGGCTGGAAAGGGTGGTTTGATCAGCTGGTTGGGGATTGGGCTCAAGATCAGGAGACTACATTTCCACACATGCCTGAGCATTGAACTAATGCTTGTGATGACCTTGTGCAGTTGCTACGATGTATATGCAGGTACTATACTCTACTCCGGAACTTAATAGAAAAGGGGACCATCCACAGACATCAGGAGACCTGAGGCAGGAGGAGGGAGTTGGAGTCTTACATCAGAGGGACCCAAAGCACCAGACATTTTCTTGGGGACAGGAAGCAATCGGTGAGTTTGGGGCTGGGGCATCTCTAAAAATGTATTTGGGAGTAAGCTAGATACTGATGTTTCCTGGGAAGATGGATAATCAGAATTTCTATGGGATGACAACATTTATGGAAGGATTTGCAATTATGGATGGCAGACTTGGTAAATTCAACTGCGAAATCAGACCAGACCAGACCTGTAAAATCCACAGCAGCCCACCTAGCTAGAGTGGCTTGACCAGCAGTATTCTTACAACTTGTGACTGGTCCAGCAGGACCAACCAGCCCATATTTTACCAGTCTGGTCTGATCTGGATCTGGTGCTCTGGGTTTTACCTCTGCCCATGAAGGGAGCCCAACAGACACATGAGAATTTTCTTGGGAGTGGAGCTGCAATTAATTAAAGGGTTAGCACCAGTGAAGGACCAAGGACCATAATGTGGGGAGGTGGGCTACTAGACACTCAAAGCAGTATATTTTAGAGTTTAGCACTGAGCTCTACAACTGGAGACCCATAAAGCCTGGGTTTAAATACTATAAGCACCACTTGCATATGACCCTTAGCTAGTCACTTATACTCCATGTGCTCTGGGACATACCTGAAAAGAGCTGTGGAACAGTGTGTCTTTCCTGCAAAACAACAAGACAAGAGTGTTCAATGGGGGGTGAAGTACACAAGGGTGACTAAGCACCACCGAGTTTCATTTGGGGATCAGAAGGTCTATCAGATGGAGTCATTTTAACACTGATTTATGTGTTTCTAGCTAGCAGTCATCCCATACCTGTCTCTACTGGCAAGTGTCAAGAGTTTGAAAGTGATGTACCATTTAGAGTTAGAGCTATTGCAGGTGTTGGGTAGTATTATGTGCTCTGTCCTGATGCCCTGCAGATTCATGTTGAATATCTGTGATGCATGCAGATGGAGGGTATGACCCTGTGACATCACTTTCAGCTGCGTGCTGCCAAAAATGTCATAAACCTTTTGAGAGTTGTGCCACAGGACAAGGAATGCTGCCAAGAGCAGAAGGGGCTTTGCTGAACTGTAGACTATTTTTCTGAGGCAGAAAGCTCGGCTGCACATTACAACAACAAAACTTCAATGCTGGAATACTTTTAAAACCTTCAGTTTAATAAGGAAAGATACACAAGTAGCACCCCTTGCAATATAGTATCTTTTCTTATTAAACTGAAGGTTTTAAAAGTATCCTAGTGTTGGAAGTTTTGCTGTTGTGGTGTGCAGCCAAGTTTCTGCCACTGTACCTTGTGTGATTTTTTCAGCTCCACCGCGAGTTTACTGAGCCACTCAACTCCTGATGTATTTTAGTAGATTATTTTTCTGACAGCTACAAAAATATTTGTTTATCGATGGACAGGAAGGAGCCTGCAAAGGAGCAAGTTGGATTTAGGTTGCTCAGAATCCATTGAACAGAATAGGATTCATCACATTTCTTTTTTTTCAGAATTTGAAATACCTGTATTCAAGGACAAAATTGGAATTCTGAAAAACCTGTGTCTGATGCAGAACTGGAATACCAATCTGCATCAGCTCGTTTTAAAACCTCCCACCACCCAATACAGTGTTTCTTTTAGATGCTCTTGTTGGATCAGGGAAAGCTCTCCCCCTACCCTTGCCTCCCACCCTTACCTTTAACTGCTTGACCCTAACTGCTGCCTCTACTTACAGCCACCTAAACCTCCCACCATGCTGACAACAGTCAGGGGACCCAGAGTTAGCAGTTACTAAAGGTAAGAGGAAGGAGGTAAGTGTGTGTGTGTGTGTGTGTGTGTGTGTGTGTATGTGTGTAGGGGTTCTTTTACAGGTGCATTAAAGGCACCTAAAACACACTGTACCTGGAGGAAGGTTTGATGTATATGGATGCCAAGTCTGATGCAGAATTAGAACTTCTGATTCAGTCTCTGATTCTGCTCTTAGACCTCACTCAGAGGCAGATTGGAATATACATTTCCAAAATTTTGACTTGGTGCAGACAGAATGGGTTCCAGAGAATACTAGCACCCCAAGAGCGACTTTCTAAAATGAATATGGTGAGGACAGTGGAGGGAGGATGTCTGTCAATTGGAGAGACAGGGACATGCAAAAGGAAGAGGAGGAAGAAAGCCTGCTAAAAGAGGGAAGGAACTTAATATTTTTTGGGGTGGGAGGCTAAGCCTGGTTGTGAAGGACAGGCTTGCAAAAGACCATGTGGGGGCTGGGGCTCAGTTCTCAAGGAGGAACCTGAAGAGGAGAGGGATGACTTAATACTGTGGAGGGCGGCTGCAATCTGGGTGGTACTGAATACTGGAGCTGTTCAAGTAACAAATAATACCTCATACATACCATGAATAATAGCATTCTCAGGACTGAATAATGTGTATTTTATGTTCATTATGTGCTACGTGCAGCAAACATTTTGTTAGGAAAGTGGCTTTTAAAGTGTGTGACACTGTCAGAACAATGCAGATTGGTCTGCAAGGGGCTTATCGATGTCACACCAATCGTCAGCCAGGCTGATCATGGCACTGTTATGACTTGCTGGGCAGAAACTTTGAATACTGTAAAGGACAGAGCTGACCAAATCATAGCTCAGCTTTTTACTTTGATCTAAGCCACCTAGCAGCACAGCTGATCTCTCATGATCAGCCTGCTCAGATGAATTACATTATAACAAAGAAAACCATCCATGGGTGCCTGCTGCTACCTCCATTACTGTTTCCCCAGCTGGCCTTCCCACAGCACCCCCCAAACATAACATCGACACTGTGCTTAATCCCCAAGTGTCACCACCCAAAATAAAGAAAACATCCTTAGTAGTTTTTTTTTTTTTTTTTTGCAAATATACCCTGTAAAGAAAACTGTCTGCCAGGGTCTGTTGCTGTTCTATACTGTCCCCCGCCTGACCCTCCCACTCAGAACCAACCACCCAACACCCTCCCCAAACATAGCTCCAATGCTGGAGGTGTGTTGCCACTGAAATAAAGAAAACCATCCTTAGTAGGTTTCTGTTTTTTTTTAATGTACCTTGTAAAAGAAAACTGCTGATTGATTCTGTTGCTGCCTCCGTTGTCCCCCCAACCGACCCTCACACTCAAGCACCCAACCCCAACAAAACATAACACCAACACTTTGGGTGTCCTATCCTGCAGTGTCATCACCTGAAATTAAGAAAGTCATCCCTTATAGGCTTTTTTTTCAAGTATACACCCTGTTAAAAGAAAAATGTCCATCAATGTCTGCCACTGCCACACTGTTAGTCCCCCACATGACATTCCCATGCAGCACCACCCCATCACCCCAAGCCTTACTTACCCACTGGGATCCAATGCTGTAATCCTGTCTGGACCACAGACATGTCTTCACTCTTCAATGCCAGACCACAGAACTGGGAAATCATGTATGTAATTCAATGTATTTCAAAGGGTTTTGAACTTGGTGGCATAACTTGGCCATTTTCAATATTTTTGGCCCAAATTTTCAACTTGCCTTTTTGGGACCACTCATGAACAATGACAGTGAAATTAGGCAAATCTATCCCGAAAGGTGATTTATAGGTTGCTGTGCAAAATCCCTTTTGGCAGGAGTTGACAATTTTCTCCAGCTTTGTTCATCAGGTGGGGTCATAATAATTACGTTGAAAATATGGGGTAAAAATATTAAAAACAAAGTTATGATTCTATGCTAAAATTGCAAACGTAGGCTCATAACTTTGTTAAGTTTCATTAAACAATAAAGAAAATGTCTTGCATTCTTATTGTTCAGTATGTGCCTGGAACAGTGATGTTATCTTCATATAACATCACTGTATCAAATCTAGCACATACATGACCTCATATGCATGACTGGAAAACGTATTACTCCCTCTCCATGCAACGTCCTTCCCAAGCTGCTGTCACATACAATACAGTCTTGCCCTACCCCAATAAACACAAACTCCATTTAGAAAATTGCGAACATACTGAAATTTGCCAGCAGATAAAGGCCTAGAGGTCTATCAAGTCTGCTCGAATGTGCAGCTAGCACCCCTTATCTCTGCAGCTGCCCCTCCTTCCACCCCTTCACCTTCATTAACCCTCTCCCTTGTCCTGTCCCATCCTCGTTTGAAGCAGTCCACTGTTCTACTGCATACCACTTCAGCAGATAATGCATTCCACCCAGCCACCACCCTCTGTATAAAAAGTGTCTCCTCATCTCCTCCTGAAGCTTCCTTGCTCCAGTCTCATATCATGCCCCTGGTGGCCCTCCTCCCTTACATTGAACAGCCCTCTGTACCCATCTTGTTTATTCCTTTCATGTATTTAAAGGTTTCAATCATGTCACCCCTGTCTCTCCTCTCCTCCAGTGAGTACATGTTCAACTACTTCAACCTCCTCTCGTATGATAGTCCCCAGCCCCTTGATCATCTTTGTTGCTGCACTGCACCCCTTCCAGTAACTTAATGTCCCTCTTCAGATATGGATGCCAGTACTGCATGCAGTACTCCAGGTGTGGTCTAACTAATGACCTATACAGTGGCAGAATCACCTCCTCCCTCCTCGAGGATATACACCTTACAATACAACCCAGCATTTTGTTGGCTTTGCAGCTGCCTTCCTACATTGTGCCGAGTTGTTCATTGACCCTGTAATGAGCACACCCAGATCCTTCTCCTCCTCCTCTGTCTGGGCTAGCTGCACTCCCCCTAGCTAGTAACTCCTCCTTGGGTTCTTCATCCCAAAATGCAGCACCTTGCACTTTTGGCATTAAACCCAGTTGCCAGGTGTCTGACCAGGTTTCAAGCTTTGCCAGATCATCCTGCAACCCTGCCATCCCCTAGGTCATCCACCACTGTGCCTACCTTGGTATCATCAGCAAACAGACTGATCTTGCTCTTGATGTCCCATGATATGTCTGCAATGAATATCCCAAACAACACTGGTCCCAACACTGAGCCCTGTGGAACACCGCTTGTCACTGCCCTTGGGTGTGAGAGCTCCCCACCCACCACCACCCTCTGTTAACTTCCTGCAGCCAGTTTCCTACCCATCTCACCAGCTTTTCACCGCCCCTGTGCCTACTAACTTCCTTCCCAGCCTTCCATGTGGCACTGGAGTCGAATGCCTTTCTGAAGTCTAGATACAGGACATCCACTGCATGGCCCCTGTCCAGTTGCCTAGTTACCCAGTCATAGAACTCGACCAGGTTGGTTTGGCAGGATCTCCCACGTATGAAGCCATGCTGTCTGCTGCAAAGTCGCAACTATTGGCAAGCCAAATTGCATCCACATTTTCAGACTGTGTGTATTCAGTGAAGCCACTCATTTCACCATCTGCTCACACAATCTCCACAGCACCACACCAAGTGGCTCCATTTTTCCAATCCCAGGGCAGACTAATTTCTTTTTAAGCTGCCCTTGGGCGTCTATCTAAGTTATCATTTCCCCGACAAACTATAAGAGAAATGGGTGACTCACGATTGCTTTCAGGAACCTGAAGTGTCAGCCAGCTTTTGCTCTTTCTCTAATTTTAAACTCTGTTTCTCACACACGGTTTAAAAATTAAACAGGCTGTTGGGGTGGGGTGGGGGTTGAGATGCCAGGCAAAATAGAGTACCTTAAATGGAAGGACAGCTTTCCTTGTTGGGGTGGTAGAAACAGAGGCACATTGGGAGGGGTTGCAAGAAAGACACACAAAGACAATCCATTAATTAAAAAAAAGCTCAATGAAAACATCTCCACCTTATGGACAAACAGAAAAAGTAACTTTTCACAAAATAAGCTTCCATACTGAAAAAAGTATATGTATATATATATATATATATATATATATATATATATATATATATACACACACACACACACACACACCTTTAAACAGTATTTATTCTAAGTTTTATTCTCTCTTTAAATAAGACATTGTATAATAGCAATAATGCACTCCAGGGTGTGTGTTGTGCTGGGATAACATCACTTCATATGTATTGGATGGACTTGGCTTGCAGCTTGTATCCAACCACCCAGGTGTGACATTATCCTAGCATGGCACACACCTGTCATGCATTTTGCTTAAATATTTTGACCCCAAATTTTCAACATAGCCAATTTCTTACACCACCTCATGAATGTGACAGCTGTCATTTCTCAAATCCTACCCAAAATGTGTTTTGACACTTGTGGTGCAAATAACATTTCAGTCATTGTTTATAAATGAGACTTGCCATGCTCAGAAGAAATGTGACATAAAAGATTATGTTGAAAATTTGGGGTAACAGTGTGAAAAAATCAACTGTTATGGGGAAGTGAATTGTTCTAAACATTTACTGATTATTTCTTGCAGATTTTGGCCGCCTGATGTTCAACATATCCCTTTTATTATCCCATCTTACAACATGCCAGGTGTTATTTTCAGATCCACTCTGAAACTTGTTTCCACAGTTGCACAGTGAAATTACATTTCAGATGGGATTTAAAAATTCTACTTGTCTTGATCATAACGTCATGTCATAAAAAATGTTGGACTACTGGGGTCAAAATAAAGGAGCCTACTTTAAAGCTGATATTGTCTTTTAGGTGCCTTATCCTGGGAAATTACAGTCTAATAATGTGTCAAGGCAGGACACCACTGAAAATGAGATTTTGCATCTCATCTGCTCTGTCTGGGATTAATATATACTAAAACGTGTACTAGCAAGACCCAGTACAACAACAATACCAGTGACAAACATTCAACATTGACAGATGCCTGTTCATTCTGGTACTTGCATTCCAGAAAAGTATAACAAATCTAAAACTTTAGGTCACCCCAGAAGGCCATGGTTAGGTCCATAGGTACCCCACCGCTCAGTAATCTTCCACCCTCTCGACCTCCCATCTTCCCATATGGTGACTGTAAAATAAAAATTGTTGAGTGCTGGTGCTGTGCCAGCACCAGTGCCATCTTTTGATTATTTTATAGAATACCCAGACCCAAAAGCACATTTAAAGCAAGTGGACTATGAAGCCTGCTGCATGATATTTTATTTAGGGAGGAGGGCAATAGTAGTAAAATACAGGCTAACTCATCTCCCAACTCTCAGCATGCTGTTCCTATTCTCAAGCAGACTGACAGCTGTAGTGTACCTGAAGGAGGAGGACTAGCGTTACTAGCATCATTAATGATGCTGGCCCACCTTGGCATGCTGCAGCAGTTATATGTCAGTCTAACAGCCTAGAATCAGTGCACTGTGAGTTGGTAGGGTTGAGTTAGCCTGGATGTCACTACTGCCCCTCTCCTAAGAAATGAATGGTCAGCATTTTACTTGTTTTAAATAGTCATTTGAAGCTACTTGTAACAAACACGAAAAGATCCAGGCTAATAATTGTCTCTGCACTCAGCTGGAGTGCCTGTGCAGGGATGGGATAGTAGTAAGGCAGAAGCACCCAAACCCACAATGTATGTTTTCTGCCTTGCACTAGTGTCTAGGAAAGGTAAATGCATGTCCTGCCCCTATCCATTCTATGTGAAACATGAACAAATGGTGCAACAGTTTGTACACTCTCAGACTTATCTCACTTTTGTTCTCTTGTTGACCTTTTTAGTTGTACAATTTTCCATTTCAGTGCTTGATGGAGGCATCTACTGTATGTTGCTGATTAGGAGCTAATTTTCTGACAAACCAGCCCTCAGCACAATTTATATTGTTTCCTGGCAATCTTTGGATAAGCTACTTCTTCTGGTTAACACACTGTTAGTAAAACAACCTGTCCTCCTGTTCAAGCAGGATGTTTAAAACTTTATAGCAGTTTGGCTAGTAGTCACATGCACTTTTTGACAAATGACAAAACAATTAGTTCCTTTTAAAACAATCAATAAATGTTGATCTGCAGGAAGCAGGAGCCCTATGAGTGGCAAAATCTTGCAAGTTCTCCATCTTCCTTCAGAACTTGAAAACAGCACTCCTTGTCACCTGTGCCTCATCTCTGGCATGTTCGATGGGCACCCCATATCCAGGTACCATGCTTCACTTCACTCTGCACTGGCAAGGAGTTGGCTACAGCTGAAGTGGCACTCACTGACATGCACTTCTCCTGACTCCCAGTACTAGGCATACCCTGAGGCCACCACCACAGCTGGAGTTTTTGGGTGGAGCCAAAAGTGTACATGCAGCAGTCAGTGACAGAGTGCAAGTCATGGCTGGGTGACCAGTAGGGACTGTTTACTGTTCCAGCCACAAGAATGCATGACCCCTTTATGCTGCAGAAGGAGAATTCCTTACTATTTTGTTTAGCATATCTAACTTTCACATATCTTATTATAGACTTTATTTACAGGTCTGACCTTGTCTCCTCTCACAAATATCAGATGAGTATACAATCTGTCCTCTATTAGTTTTTTTTTATCTGTTCTCTTGAACTATGGATTCGTTGTGACTTCTTTTTCACTCATTTACTTTCAGGACTACTCAAGAGGAAAGCCTTTGAGTGAACCACACTCTTGGACAGGCAAGTCCATTATCAAGTAGTTAGTGACTATAAACTAATTATAGGTTAAAATGCCAAGCAGTTAATAACTAAGACATTTTAAAATGTCAAGCAGTTAATAACTGAGACATTTTCTAAGTTTTTGTATCAAGTAATTAACAGCAAAGACATTTTCTAAGTCATATAAACAACTAACTCTCAGCCTGGATTATGTTTAAATTGAAAAATTCAGTCAGTCCCTAACTACAGTATTTTTCCTCTTATTTCTCAACTAGAGCATAAGTAAACAAACAAAATGCTCAACCAATGGCTAGATAACAAGGGTTATATATTAGTTGAGTAAAACTCCTCAACCAATGATCAAACCAAACTTTATGCTCAGCACTGGCTATTTGCCAAGTTATTATTATTTTTGTATGAACTATTACAGTAGTCTAGTCCGGACGTTACAAGAGCATTTATTGTCACACCTTCTTGGTTGAGGGAAGGGTGCAGCATAGCACTTTCTTCATAGCAGATGGAAGTGACACCTCCCATAATGAACCATAAAATCTTCATGCTGCAGTTAGTGTCCTACACCCAGGTAAGACTACTCTGCTTCCATGACACAGGAATTGGGATGCAGCTCTGAGAGCATCTAGAGGATCTCTATATAGTCAGTTAGGTGAAAATGCAACAAGAACAGCAGAAGACCTGAAACCCCTAGACCACAGCCTCTACAGTGTTGCTCAGCAACAGGGAAGGATATCATTTACTGATGCTTGCAGTCTTGGAGAAAAGAAATCACCAAATGTTTTGCATCTCTCCAAGAAGATGGGCCTACAAGTATACTTAGTCCCAGTAGAGAAGTGGGACCAGAAGTTAGTAATCAAAACTTGTTAAAGTTCCAAAGCTATTCATAGCCTGTTGAACCTCAGTTGGTTGCTGTCCATTCATAAAGTCAGCCCAGGAACTGTGGGATGCTTCCATGTAGCTTTCGCTTGACATCTTGGATTGCGAAGGGGCATGATGGCAGGATCAAACAGATTGTTTTACCAACTAACTCAGTATTATTATAACAGTAAAAGGACTAATTGGAGGCAGCCCAACACAATATGTTTGAGACTTGTGAGCGACTGTCTCAGTTTCTTACAACAGGCAGAGAGAGAAAAGAGAGAGAAATAATCTGTGCAGACATCAACAATGTGGCAATCTTCCCAGTTTGTTTGCTGTTGAAAGAGACTAGCACCCCAAATGACATCACTAGGATGGAGACATGCTGATTACCACAAGGAACAGCAAGTCTCCGCACTCAGCAGTGTGGATGAAGCAGAGCATAACAAATTGCTAAAAATGCCATGAAATTATAGATTTTCATATAAAACACTAGGCAGACACTGTTTTTATAATAGTATTTAAAGAATGATGCTGACAATTTAAGTTCTGTAAATGTAATCCCACAGTTACATTTTCATTTAAAAATCACTTTTGCATTAGAGGTGGTTGGTGCCATTTTGGCAAGTTCTCAGTTTGTTCCTCAAACTCTGGCATACACTTTAATGGGAAAAGTACTGTGGTCTGAGGTTTGTATAGACATGCCGTCTCATCCCTAACTGAAGTGTCATTTCAATACCACTATCATACAGGCAACATACTACAATATGCAGCCATTACAAAATTCAGTACACTGAGTTTAAGCTTACAAGAAACCTCAAATTATTACTGGTTGACTGGCCTCCTGTGGTGTGCTGAGATACAGTTTGGTATATTAAAGTGATAGGTTCTAAACAGGCATAACATTTCTGTGGCTTGCTTGTTTAGCCTTGTTTGTGAAACACTCGGGTAACTTACTGCACATTCTAAAAAGCTTAAAATTGTTTAGTTGCCATCCACTTGTGTCTCACCTGCAAAGAAGCATTGGCTCTGTGTGCCCTCTGGGTCATTAGATTTTAAATAAATGACTGGTGATTGTCCGCTTTTGCCCATGATGCATTAGTAATGTTCACAGTTAAAATAAAAAATCGTACTTTTTCTTTACTTTAGAACTGCATCAGCCCTGTGTACCTTTCAAGATTAATCCAGCTGTGTGCAAGCACAAAATGAAAGGAACCCTCAAATAAAATTTCAAAAGCCAATATACAGTAATTTACATATTATCATTGAGGCACAGGTCAGGAAGCATAGAAAACCAGGAGAAGTTGTAGAATTAGCCAAAATATGTATTTGTACTAGCAGTTACATAAAAAATAATATTGTTCAGTATAACTATTTACAAAGGCCAAATAAACAGAAAAAGTCCATCTGAGGTTTTTTAATCTCTATGTCCATCTAACCTGCATTTATAGCTCAGTTCTCTTATAAATCCTTCCATCCCCATTGTTAACAAACATCCTGTTTCTTCCATAGTGTTGTTGTATGTTTCAGGCAGGTGCTGGAAGGAATACAGTGTCCCTGAGCTGAGGCCCCTTTTCACAGCTCTTCTGCAAAAGGCTTAAAAGTTGCACTCATATACCCTCTTGAGTTTACAATAGCTTTTTTCAATTATCTCAAACCACAATGATATACATTTAAAAATTGACAATATATAATTTCTAAACAAAAAGGATCCTAATATCAGTTACATTTCCACATAATGATTTGCATATATTTTTTATAACAGCAGTTATACAAGGAAGAAAAAGACAAACAGCAATGGAAGAATGAGACAGTGAAAGGCAAGAATTGCAAAACTGTCAGGGTGATCAATTCCTAGGTCCCACAGGAAAATTTGGTTGCACAACCAGACAGACAAAAGACAGGAAAGGAGAATAGAACAGATCCTTGCATTTAAACACTTTCTACAACAACTGAGACAGGGTCCTATTCCCCCTATCATATACACCCCTCCTAAGAGGAACCTGTTTCATCGAACAGGTTTCAAAACTTTCTATTAATTCTCTAACATGAGCTAAGTTTCAGAAATTAAGCACAAGTGCATCATTTGTTTTATTATAACATTACAGCAAACAGTAAAGTTCAAACCCATACATTTGTTTTCAACCTTCAGAACCCTCAATTCCTGATGCATATCTTGACAGAAAATCAGCATTGCTATTCTCTTTACCAGATTTGTATATCACCTTGAATTTAAATAGCTGTAGTGCCTGGTACCACCTTGTGATTCTGGAATATGTACCTTTCATTTGGTTAAGCCAACAGAGAGGATTGTGATCTGCTATAAGTACAAAGTCAGTTCCTAGCAAATAAAACTTAAGGGACTTACTTTACTGCTAAATATTCTTTTTCAATGGTGGAGTACCTTTTTCTCTGTCATACAACGTCCTACTTATGTAGAGACTAGGATGTTCTGTCCCATCTGTATTTTGACTCAGGGCTGCACCAAGACCTACCTCTGATGCATCTGTTTGTAACAAAATGGTCTCTCAAAGTCTGAGCTTCTTAAAACAGGGACCAAACATAATGCAGCCTTAATGGCTTGAAAAGCTTCATCACACTCTGGGGTCCATTTCACATTATTCAGGTACTGTTTTTCATGAGTTCAGTGAGGAGAGTAGCTAACTCAGCAAGCTGAGAACAAATCTTCAATAATAACCAGCCAGCCCTAAAAATTATCTGACATGCTTCTTTGTTTTAGGAACAGGGCTGTTAGAAACAACTTCTATTTTAGAAACATCTGGTTAACTTCTCTATTTCCAACACATAGCCCAAATATCTGGCTTCCTGCATGCCCAATCCACATTTGGTAGGATTATTAGTCAGACCTGCATTTTTGATAGCTTGGATAACTGCTTGTAGGTGTTCCAAGTGGCTTTTCCAGTTTGGACTGAACACCACAACATCATTCAGGTATGCAGCACAGTAACAAGTATGAGGTGATAAAATTACATCCATTTACCGCTGGAATGTAGCTGGCACACCATGTAAAACCAAATGGCATGGTGGTGAACTGATAGAGTCCAACATGAGTGGCCCATGCAGTTTTGTCTCTGGATTCTTTAGTGAAAGATATTTACCAGTAACCCTTAATGAGATCAGGGTACTGTTATACTTTGCACTTCCCAGTCTGTCCACCAAATAATCTATTCTGGGCATAGGATAACTGTCAAATTCTGTCACTTGATTAAGTTTCCTAAAATCAAAGCAGATTCTAACACCTCCTTCTTTGTTGTTTACAATTACCACTGGAGATGATTAAGCACTCCTTGCCTCTTCCATGGTATCCTATTCTTTCATTTTGTATTTCCTTAACACGTCACCTCTTAACCACTCTGGTAACCTATATGTCTTTGCCTAATAGTGCAAGCATTCCTTGGCACTATTACATGTTTGACCCTTTGCTCTGCTTGGTAATGTGGTAAAAGTACTGTTAAATGTCATTAGCACATTACGAATGTCTGCAGTTTGTTCTGAGGTTAAGGAAATATTCACTGTTACAGCATCGGCATTTACAGTTTGTTCCAGTCTGTCATAAGCTGCATCAATATCTTCCTTATCAGTTTCTGGTAAAACTAGCAAAGCAGCTTTTGAAATATTTTCAACCCATTTCTTGAGGAGGTTAGCATGGTATATCTTGGTAGGATTTTTCCTGTTGGGGTCTCAGTCTCGTAGTTAATGGAGCCAGTATATCTAAGCACTTTATAAGGCCCTTGCCACTTCATTAATTATATATTTCCTGTTGTGGGTAACAGTAGCAAAATCTTTTCACCAGGCTCAAAACTTTTTCTTTTAACCCCATGGTCATAATATAGCTTCTTCTGGTTTGGGCCTCTTCCAGATTACTATGGGCAATTTCAACATATTTTGCCAACTTCTTTCTTAGGGCACACATATAAGTTCTAGATTGTTTCTGAGTTGGATTATCTTCCCACATTACTTTTATCACTCCAGTGGCCCTCTTGGCTGCCTATCATATGCCATTTCAAATAGTGAAAACCCTGTTCATGCTTGTGGCACTTCTCTGTAAGCAAAAAGTAGGTAAGGCAGGTATTGGTCCAAGTCTTTCCCTTCCCTTTACAAACCTTTTAACATGCATTTTAGGGTTTGGTTAAACACTCAACAAACCCATCTGTCTGAGGGTGATAGGGAGGTTCTTATGGCAATGATACCTACAAGTACAGCTCCTTAAGTAATCACAGCACCAAAATTACTACCAGAACAGTAATAATTTCTTTAGGTATGCCAGTCTGCTGAACATTTTGCAAGCTCTGCTGCCAATTTTGAAGCTGTGACAGTACACATTGAACTGCTTCTGGGTGATCGAGTATAGTCACATACTACCAGAATAAATTTATTACCATTTTACTTTTGTCTAAAGAACCAACCACATCCATTGCAATTCTCTCAAAGCACATCTGTCAAGGGTAGGGGCACCTTGTCTTTTCTAATGACTGGGACTACTTTCTGACACCCAGCACAAGAATTACAATGGTAGCAACATCTTCATGAATTCCTGGAAAGTAAAATCTAATATACAGCAATCTGGCAAGGGTGTGATCCCTCCTGAGTGACCAGCTATATGACTATCATGGGCTATCTGTAACAACTCTGTTCTATACTTTTGTGGTATAACCAGTTATTCTGTCTGTTCCTGTGTCTGAGGTTTAACCCAAATGCTGAACAGTAACCCATTACATTTTTAAACATTGATCCACCCTGTTTGGGTTTCACCCCAGCTGCTTAAAATAACCCTGGAGAAAACATTGTTTGCTTGTTCTGAAAGAAAATCACAATCAGTAATCAGTTTAGTTTCAGCATTTTCATATGTCAACCCTTATGCCCATTAGTTATTTGTTGCCAAAGTTTCTTCAGGCATCATCTTTCTTTTCTGGATTTCTGGATCTCGGAGCTGTGCTCAAACAAGTCGAATCAAAGTCACTGAAAGAAAAATGTCCCCACCATTTGAGATTGTCTTTGCCTGAGCTTTTGTTACCACTGCTGTTGGAACTCCAGGGTTCAGTTCCTCTGAGATCAACTCAGTAAATCCTGGTCTGTCATGTCCAATAATCACAGATACAGGTAACAGATACTACCCCCACTTTCATTTGGTGTGACACCCTTAATGAGTCAGTCACTTGGGTGGTGGGATAGTATTGAGTGTCCCGTGGATGCCTGGTCCTTTTGCACAGTGTTTTCCCAGCACTTCAACATGCACTAGGTTCTGTCTGCTTCCCGAATCAGTAAGTCCCTTTACATTTCTTATCCCCACCTTCACATCTGTTAAGTACTTGCTCCAATTTGCTAAGGACAAATCTGCTCCAGTGTCTCTCTCCTTATGGCAATTTCTTGCAAAATTACGTGGCTTATTACAGTCATAGCAAATAACATCTTTGGGCACAGATTTGTTACCCCCACCAGCGTTCTGATCATACTTGGGTTTAAATGGGAAAAAGAGTGTCTTAATGGTGCTTAGCTGTTACCTTGCTGCTCTGGCATTTGTCTGGCCATTTGGTAGTCCTCGGCCAAAGAAACAGCCTTTTCATCACTTTCTGGTCAATGTTCTTTTGCCCAAAGCTGCACATCTGTAGGCAGTATGTTAATGAATTGCTCCTTGGCAAATGTGTCAATGATCTGTGGGACTATTTTGCCCTCTGGTTGGAGCCATTTACCACAAGTTCTCTGAGTCAGGTGAAGGCTTCGTAGGATTGTTGACTGAGATATACATCAGAGATCAAAATCTCTGCCTGTAGGCCCTCTCTTGAGAGGTCATACCTTTTCAGGATTCGCTTTTCACCAGGTCATAGCTTTCTGACTGTGCAGTATCCATATTGCTGTGGCAAATTCGGCTTCATGTCAGGTAAGGTACCAGTCTGATTGTCCATTGCTGCTTTGGCCATTAGCAGGCTGTGGCAACTCTTTCAAAAGTTTTCAGGTATGCCTGGATATCATCCGCAGGACACAACTTTGTAAATTTAATGGCTTTTAAGTTGCTTGTGTTTTGTTGCTCATCTGGATCTGTGCCAGATCCTCTGCCTTTGATAGCTTGCAAGGCATCCAGCCTTAGCTCCTGTTACTGCACCTCTTCTTTTTGCTGTGCTTCTAAACATTGAAGCTATTTTTCCTCTGCTTCTCCATCTCATTTTGATGTATAGCCACCATTTGAAAATGTCCATCAGGCATTCAGGTTCTGTTACTGCCTGTTCTTTTCCATAAATTGTGCTGGCTGTATAATCTCAGCTTGGACTTCCATCTCTGCTAGTTTGGCTGCCATTCTCCTGGTAACCACTCCTGGACTTGCTGCTGCAGGATCCATACCTTTCTCTATGCTTCCTGATACTAGGTCCAGTATCCATGTACAGAACTCCTGGCTTAGGGCCCTGTCCACACTACACCCCAAAAACTCCTCTGTAATGTTACAGAGGGTCCAAACCATTACAGCAATGGTTTGCATTTAGACCTTAATGTTACAGAAGGTGTTTTGTAACTGCTGTTGAAACTACATATGAGATGGTTTCAACAATGGTTATGAAACTGGTTCTGCATCTGTAACATTATTGATTGTAGTGTGGATGCATTAGCATGTTGCTCAACTGTCCCCAGTGCAGAGCACTGCATTATAGGATAGAGTGCTGTCCATAATGGTCTCATGGCACTCAAATGCAGACAGGCTGTCACAGTTCCACACCGTTACCGAGACTATTCACTGGTAGTGTGGACACTGTAGCAGTTACTGTCTGTAATGGTTTAGAACCATTACAGCATTTAAGCGGTGTAGTGTGGACAGGACCTTAGGTATGCATGATGTAAATCCCACTAGGCTGACAACATCTGTTGTTGAGGCACAGGTCAGGAAGCATGGGAAAACCAGGAGCAGTTGTAGAATTTACCAAAGTATTTATTTGTACTAGCAGTTACATAAAAAAATAGTATTATTCTTTATAACAATTTACAAGGCCAAATAAACAGAAAACGTCCATCTGAACTTTTCTTCAATTTCTGTGTCCATCTAACCTGCAATTGCAGCTCAGGCTTAAAAATTGCACTCATGTACCCTCTTGAGTTTCCAATAGCTTTATTTCAATCATCTCAAACCACAATTATATACATTTCAAAACTAACACTATATAATTTCTAAACAAAAGGGATCCCAATATCAGTTACATTTGCACATAATGATTTGCATATATTTTTATATCAGCAGATATGCAAGGGAGAAAAAGACAAACAGCAAGGGAAGACTGAGAGATAGTGAGAGGCAAAGAATTATGAGACTGTCAGGGTGATCAGTTCCTAGGTCCCACAGGAAAATTTGGTTGCACAACCAGACAGATAAGAGACAGGAAAGGGAGAATAGAATAGATCCTTGCATTTAAACACTTTCTATAACAAATGGGACAGGGTCTTATTGCACCCTGTCATATGTATATAGGATCAATTTGAGAAATTAGAAAATAGAAGTACACATTTAAGTTTCATATGATCAGTTCTAGATATTTCATATAATGAAACAAGGCCTTTTATAAAAAAATCATATTATGAATATATTAACATATGAATTTGCCAGCAGAAACAGGCCATGATGGTTTACTAAGTCTGCTTGAGTGTACAGCTCTGTTTAGTTCCCTGGAAGTGCCCCATTCCCCTGGAGTCGACTATCCCTCCTAGTACCCTCCCCTTCCCTTCCCCATCCTAGGAACACCTCCTCCCACTCTAATTTTCTTCTTCACCCTATCCCCCCTTGAAACTAGCCACTGTATTTACCACAACTACCTCGTCTGGCAACTTGTTCCACCCCAACACCTTCCTTTCAGTGAAAAGTGTCTCCTCATTTCCTTCTTAAATCTACCCCCCACTATCTTCAGGTTATGCCCCTTGTTGCACCTCCTTCCTTAAGTTAAATATGCCCTCTGATCTTACCTGTTTATTCCCTTAAGGTACTTGAAGGTCTCCTATCATGTCCCCCTCTCTTCTATCCTCCAGGAGTATATGTTGAGCTCTCTCAGCCTCTCTTCATATGTTTAGCCCCCATACCCTGGATAATCCTGTTCATCTTGCTCTGGAGCATCTACAATAGCTTGATATTGTTCTTCAGATATGGCACAGAACTGCACACAGTATTCCAGGTGCAGCCTCAACAGTGATCTGTACAATGGCAGAAATGACTTCCACCCTCCTAGAGGTTATTCCCTAGCAATGTAGCCTAGCATTTTATTTGCTTTGCTACTGCCTTGCAGCACTATGCTGAGTGTTTCGTGTTACCTCTGACCATCACTCCAATGTCATTTCCTCCTCTGAGACTGCAAATGTACATCCCCAGCCAATAGCTGACCCCTGGGTTCCTGGCACCAGGTGCATGACCCTGCATTTCTTGGCATTGAAACCCAACTGCCAGATGCCTGACCATTTCTCCAGCCTAGCCAGAAACTCCCTTAATTCTGGTCCCCTCCAATGTGTTCACCCACCCACAGAGCTTGAATCATCTGCAAAGAGGCAGATCTTACTTTTGACCCCTCTGCTATGTCACCAATAAAATGTTAAACAACACAAGTCCCACTACTGAGCCCTTTGGGATGCTTATTCATTTATTTAGTTATTTTTTATTTTTATTTATTTATACAATCGGATTTACAACCTTTGAGCCAGAGGCACATTTACAAAGGCACCTCATCATAGAGAGGACAAAACTGTGATACAAGGTTACAGGTGTGGACAGATAGAGTTGCATATTTTTGTACAGTATATACATAGTTACATTTTGGAACATGTGTTACAATTTAGTCATATAGTACACCCCAGATATACAACCCTGTTGGTTACATTCCGAGGTTTGGATAGTCCCCCCACCACTCTCTAATTCCAATCCTGCAGCCAGTTCTTGACCCACCCCAACAGTTTTGTCCCTTATTCCCAGGTCCCTCAGCTTGTTGATTAGCCTGCCAATTGGCACTGAACTGACTGCCTTGCTGAAGTCCATGTACAAGATGTCCACCACCTGCCCCCTGTCCAACTACCTCGTAACCCAGGCGAAGAAGTTGATCATGTTGGTTTGACAAGATCTCCACTGACAAACCCAGCTACCTGTTGTCCTGGAGATCATTTCTTCAAGGAAGGATACCAGCCTTTCCTTTAGAATGGTTTCCATCATCTTCCCCACTATGGACATCAGGCTGTAGTTACCAGCTCATCCCTAGGCCCACGCTTGTGGAGTGGAAACATGAGCTGTTCTCCAGTCCTGCAGTACACACCTTCCTCAGAGAGGTATTAAACAGGTTTATCAGCAGGGCTACTAGTACACCCGCCAACTCCCTCAGGATCCTGGGTGCAAACCATCTGGTCCTGGTGCTTTGTCCACCCATAGTTCACTTAGCCCCATTAAGACACTGTCCTCTAATCTCCCTTTCATAATCCATCCTCACCCTGGCTCCCCCTTCCTCACCTGTGGTATCAGCACCTCCACTTCATAGTGAAGACAGAGCAGAAGTATTAATTTAAAGCATCCGCTTGAGCTACCACCATTTCTGCCCATCCTGTGTCCCTCTTTATCCTGACAGTCCCATTGCTCTGCTTCTTCTCTCCCTAATGTATCAGAAGAAATCCTTATCCCTTCCTTAATCCCCTCTGCCAGAATTAGTTCTTTCTCCACCTTGACTGCCTGGACCTCTCTCTCCTGCCTCCTGAGATTTCTCAGCATAATCCTCTCTGTCCTCCTCCCTCATGGTATGCTTGTACTTGAGGAAGGCCTACTGCTGCTTTACCTTTCTCAGCCACCCTACTGCTATACCTGCTGGGTCCCCAACACCTCGAGTTCTTTTGAAGAATTTTTGGGCAGGTGTCAGTGGCCTCTATTAACCCCTTCTTGATAACAGCCCATTTCTGCTCTTCATCCATCTGTAGTCTGAACTTTGCCAGGAGCTCCTTCAGTATGATACCCATAATAGCAAAGTCTGCCTTCCTGAAATCCACCACTTTCATTTTGTCTTGGCGGCATCATTCCCCATGATAATGTAAAACCACACTGGGTGGTGGTCACTGCTCAAGGGTATCCTTCACTTCAAATGATAGAGGCATCCTTAGAATGTCAGAAAAAGGAAGATATTGTTGATGGGGGACCTGAATACACAGATGTTAACTGCAGCACCTTTGCTGCAGCCGCATCAAACAAGGTCATTCGATGCCCTACAGGGGCATGCCTCAGACAGCTAGTGCTGAAACCCACTCGGGAGAAGCAATCTTAGACCTGGTACTCTCAAATGGGGATGGGGAAAGGATCTCATATTATGAAGTGGGTAACCATTTGAGAACAAGTGACCACCAAACAGTGTGGTTCACGATAAACACAGACGTAGAGTTAAGCCATACAAAGTAAAGAGATTGCTGGACTTTAGGAGAGTGACTTTGTCAAAATGGGAGAGTGTCTCAGAAAAGCACTATCAAACAGGCAAGAAGGAGGGTGGAGGAAAATAGGAAACATCAAAACTGCCATCACAGAGGCAGTAAGCCTTTGTGTGAAAGTGCATAAACAAATCAAAATAAAAAAAGCACTGTGGTTCTCAAAAGGAGGTGGCCGGGAAGGTTAGGGAGATAAAGGCAGCATTCAGGAAGTATAAGAAACAGAAGGAAGGATAGAGAACTGTACCAGTTAAAGCAGAAGGAAGTGGAAAGGCAGTTTGACTAGCAAAGGCCCAAACAGAGGAAAAGATAGTCAACTCCATAGCCATGACCCTTACCCTCCCCTATATCTGTCCAGCCTCTCTTAAAGCTGCCCACAGTCTTCAATGAGATTACCTCTTCTGGCAGTGCATTCCTAGCATCCACCACCCTCTCTGTGAAGAAGTGCTTCCTGGCCCTCCTAAACATCCCACCCTCTAGCTTAAAACTGTGCCTCCTCATGTTATGGTTGCCACTGAGCTTAAAGAGACTCTCTTTATCAACCTTATTTATCCCTTTCAAGTACTTGAGGGTCCCAATCATGTCCCTCTCTCTTTCCTGTCTTCCAGGAGTACATCGATCAATCAATCAATCAATCAATCAAACTTTATTTACCCACCATTTAGCAAGCTCATTTTCAAGATGGTACTGGACACATAGTACACTTAAAACAAGAAGTTACAATTCACGCATGACAGACATTAATACAGAGTAATATAAAATGACAGTTAGTAAAGGTTATAGCTTAGCATTGATGACAAATGAACACATGGAGATTTAGCATATACTGGAACATAACATGATACGGGGAGGAGAGGAGGAAACAAGAGGAGAGTAGGGGATAATCAGGACTGGGAAGAAAGGAGGAGGCAACCCAGTAGAGTGAAGGCCCCCAGGAAGCTAGCAAGGGCTGGTGCCAGGAAAAAGGACATAAATTTGTAGGAACTGGCAACAGTTTTGGGAGTGAAAGTTCTTTAAATTTGGTGGACTGTATCTGACTAAAGAGGCGTCAGTGCATTGGGGCAGAAGTTTGATGTCTTTGCAGAATATTTAAACTAGCAAATGGGGAGGGGTGCAGTATCGAAACATCGAATCGGAAGAACACCCCTCCCTCTCAGCTAGTGGTCAAACAGGAGTTCAGCATGTTTGTAGTTCATTTGCATTACCAGGTAAAAGAAAAGGTCTGGCTCCCCAAGCGATGCACAGGGGAAGCGATGGACCTAGCCCAACAACTAACACACCGACATCTGACCAATGGAAAATCATACACAAATTCTCACAGTCTGGAAACAAGATCCCAGACCTGCAGGCAATAATGACAGAGGCTAAACTGGACATAGCAGCCATTAGCAAGACATGGTATACCAGTAACCACACTTTTTGGGGGTATTATTTCTCTCCTCCAGAGCTCTGGCTATGACCCCGCCCTCGTTGTTCCCCAAGCGCCATCCCGGACATCAGACCCCCTCCTTGTCACCCCATGACTCACCCTTGTGGCAGGGTGGTGGGGGCGACTCAACCCACCCACGGATCCATGCCAGGAGGCACCCTTCCAGGAATGGCACCACAGAGGAACAACTTTGTGCTGTCGGGCTTGCTTTTCACTGTTTTCCTCTGCGGGTCATGGTGTGCAATGGCGCCCAGCGACTGGGTGCGCTCTCCCGTCGCGTGCCCCAATTAACATCTGCCACGACCCACCCCCAAGCTTGCAGCTACATGCTGTCGACCCCCAGCCTCTGCTGGGTCAGGAAAACCCGGCTGCCCAAATCCCCTCTCCAGAGATGAAGAAGCAGTCCCTTGGATGCTCAATCCATCTCCTCCCGCCCGACCCACGGCAACCCATGCCCGTTCGAACACGGGTCACCGGCATGGCACGGTCGTGGCGACCAGTGCCTCAACCTCTCAGCACAGAGCCGGCCTCCAGTAACCACACTTGGTAGGCTTCATTACCTGGCTATGTACTGTTCAGAAGAGACCGAGGTTCAAAAGGGAGTGGCCTTATGTCAATGAAAATATCAAAGCTACAGAAATTCAGAATATACATAAGGAGCCAGAAGAACTTGGGTCACTCTGGAAACAGGAAATGAGACAGCCATATGAATTGGGGTAGTGTACAGGTCTCCAGACCAGGGAGGACATAGACACATTACTGTTAGAAGATATACAAAACATGACAGCTAAAGTGGAGGTTCTGATAATGGGAGACTTCAACATGCCAGATACAGATTGGTCAATACCAGCAGGGACATCTGCCAGAACTAGACACATGGTAGATTCCCCAATGAGGGAGGGCCTCAAACAACTGGCACAACAACCCACTAGAGACAGGGCTATCCTAGATCCAGTACTGACTAACAGGAAAGGATCACAGATCTCCAGGTAGAAGGTCACCTGTGGGCCAGAGATCATCCCATGGTATGGTTCAATTTGGCCACTAGAACAAAATTATCCTATTCAAGGCAAAAATACAGGACTTCAGAGGAGCTGACTTTGATAAGATGGCCAACAGAGTTAAGCTAGCCCTGGCAAAAAGAAATACAGGTGATGGGATACAGGCAAAGTTGGCAAGCATTAAAGATGCAATACTTGAAGCAACATCCCATTGTGTTAGTGAGAAAAGGAAGTGCAGAAGGAGAAGAAACCACTTTGGTTCTCAAACACAGTAGCAGAAAAGGTCAGAGCCAAAAGGCTGGCCTTCAGGAAATATAAGGAACGCAGCAGGATGAAGACAGGGAGCATATCAAACTTCCCTAAGGAAGCAGGATGGCAGTAAGGCAGGCAAAGGCCCAAACTGAGGAAACACTAGCACAAATAGTAAAAGAAGGTGACAAGACTTTCTATAAATACATTAGTGAAAGGAGAAAGTCCAAAGGGACATTGCTAATATCAAAGGGATAAGGGTGTGTGTGAGGAGGAGGACCATGTAAAAGTATCTATCCTAAATATATACTTCTGCTCAGTATTTACTGAAGAGAAGGTAGGACAGGGCCCACAGCTCTGCACCATTGACACAGGGGAGGGGTGTGCACTAGTCCCTTCACAAAGAAAGGGTCTAAAGGCTTCGATAAGCTCAGGGTGGACAAGACAATGGGTCCTGATGCTTACATCCCAGGGTACTAAAGGAGCTAAGGGTGGAACTAGCAGAACCATTATCAGAACTGTTTAGTGAGTCTCTGAGCACAGGAGAGGTCCCAGAAGACTGGAGAAGGGCTCATGTGATGCCACTCCACAAGAGTGGTAGCAGGGAGGAGGCAGGAAACTACAGACCAGTCAGTCTTACCTCAGTAGTGTGCAAGATTATGGAGACACTCCTTAAGGAAAGGATAGTGCAACACCTTGAATCCATTGGAGCACAGGATCCAAGACAGCATGGGTTTACAAAAGAAAGGTCCTGTCAAACTAATCTCATAGATTTCTTTGACTGGGTAACCTGAGTGGTGGACCAAGGGGAGCAGTTGATGTTGCCTATCTTGACTTCAGCAAAGCTTTCGATACTGTTCCACATAGAAGATTGATTAATAAGCTGGGTAGGCTCAGGGTGGGTCAGACATTGGTCAGCTGGGTTGAAAACTGGTTGACGGGCAGAAAACAGAGAGTGGTGGTAAATGGTATACAGTCAGAAGAGATGCAAGTCACAAGTAGGGTACCTCAGGGATCAGTCCTGGGGCCAGTCCTCTTCAATATCTTCATCAGTGACATTGCAGATGGACTGGAGGGTGAGGTTTGTCTGTTTGCAGATGACACCAAGATCTGCAACAAAGTAGATGGTCCAGATTGTGTGGGCAGAATGAGAAGAGATCTGGATAAACTAGCAAAATGGTCGGATGAGTGGCAACTGGTGTTTAATGCAAAGAAGTGCAAGATCATGCACATAGGGAAGAGAAACCCTGAAGCCACCTATAGGCTGGGAGGGAGTTGCTGGCAGTCACAAGGGAAGAAAGAGACCTGGGCGTCATCATCACTGACGACCTGAAATCAATAAACAGACCTCTAAAGCAGTAGGTAAGGATAGAGGGGATGTTGGGGTGTATTAGTAGAAGGTATCCTAAGTCAGAAGAGGGAGGTAATAATCCTCTTTACAAGACACTGGTTAGGCCCCATCTGGAGCACTGTGTGCAGTACTGGAGGCCACACCTTCACAAGGACATTAACCAAATTGAGGCAGTCCAGAGAAGGGCAACCAAAATGGTGCAGGGACTGCATCAGTAAACATATGAGGACAGATTAACTGAACTCAATATGTATACCCTAGAGCAAAGGAGGAGAGAGGTGATATGGTTGAAACATTCAAACACCTTAAGGGCATTAACAAGGTGAAAGAATCTAACATCTTTCAATATAAGCAAAATAGCAGGACAAGAGGACACAGCATGAGATTAGAGGGGCTGATTAAGGGTAATGTGAGGATGTTTCTTTTCACAGAAAGGTCGGTGGATGCTTGGAGCGGCCTACCTCAGGAAGTGGTGGATATAAATACAGTGCAGAGCTTCAAACAGGCATGGGATAGGCATAAGGAGCAATACAGATGAGTATGAATATATAGGCCATTGACAGAGCAAAGGCCTATGGCACATTCATAAGGTAGAAAAGAAATGGGCAGACTGGATGGGCCTTGTGGTCCTTATCTGCGTCAATTTCTATGTTTCTATTTTTCTATGTGAGGGGCAGGGAGAGGTTGCAAAAGGGGTATAGTTACCTAATGGGATGCAACCTAAGGGGGGATAGATAGGCCTGGTCAATAGGGGCATGGGATTTATAGGCCAGAAGAAGTGTTTACCTAAAGCAATCACACACCATATTCAGGCATCGATTGAGCAGCTGTCTGAACATGTAGGGGTAAGCAGGATGGAGAGTTTAAGTGCTTTTTCATATTATTCCAAAACATAGTTGTATAAGAGCTAATGACAGTAGAGCCAAGTTGTGTTCTGGTGTGTGGTATTTTAAAATTGATAAAGGAGGTGTTCCTTATGATGCAGCTAGCCTTAGAACACTCAAACAGTTTGCTGATATAAGGTGGCAGATTAGTTGATAGAGCCGGAAGAACCACAGAAGAGCATTTTTTGTCTTCTCAGAGAGGTATTGCCAGTCTAATCCTTGGTGCAACAAGAAATGATGAGTCTGTAGGGAAGGCCAAGAACAAATCTCAGAGTGCAATGGTAGAGAGTACCAAGTTTTAGAGCTCATGTTGGGGCAATGACTATAAAGAAAGTCACCATAATCAAGCAGGAGAAGGAAGGTTGTTTGAACCAATCTCTTCCTGTCTTCCAGGGTAAGTAGGTGTTTTTATATGGTAGAAAAGACCAAGGTGCTGCCTTAACTTTTTGGATAACTCGTTTAGGTGTACATTGAAGTTCAGTTTGTTATCCAGCCAAACTTCCAGATATTTGAATTTGTCCACTATTTCTATAGGTTCACCAAGGAGGGTGACAATTTGGGTGGTACTGTGGGCCTTCATGTTGAGGGTGGAGGAGGGTAGATAACCATAGCTTTAGTTATTTTGGCATTTAATAGTAGCTTCAGATTCAGCAGGTTGTGTTGGAGTATGATGAAGTCCTGTTGAAGCTCCTTGTAGGCAAGATCAAGGGAGGGTTGGTTGAATAGATGACAGTGTCATCTGTGAAGAAGTGAACTTTTCCTGCTAAAGGGCCCGAATCAATGTGGTTAATATAGATGGCGAAGAGATAGGTCCCCGATCGAGCCTTGTGGGATGCCTAGTGGCAGAGTTTTTAATGGGAAACTTCATCTTGGCTTTTAATTTGCTGTCTCCTATTTGTAAGGTAGCAGCGAACCACTTTACTGCAGAGGGGTTAAACCAATGCATTCCAGTAAGTCAAGTAGTATGTATTTATCAACCATGTTGAATGCTTTGCTAAGGTCAAGGAAGAGTGCATAGATGTGCTGCTTATTGTCCAGGGCATGTAACCAGTTGCTGGAATCTTTAGCTAGGGCTGACACGTTGCTATGTTTGGGTCTAAACCCTGACTGAACAGGGTTGAAGATGTTTTCACTATCCAGATGCTCCTTAGTTGAGCGTGACAACTTTTCAAGTAGCTTGGATGGTACAGGAAGCAGTGAAATGGGCCTATAGTTGTTCAAGTCTATAGGGTCACCTGATTTAAACAATGGAATAATGTGAGAAATTTTCCAACTAGATGGCAGTTCCCTTGGTTTAATGAGCAATTACAAAGGTTGGCAATTGGTGCTGTCAGATAGAAATAACCTGCTTTTAGGAAGAATGGTTCTAATAAGTCAGCACCGTACTCTTTTGATGTCCAATGAGAGGAGGAGGTCCTCCACCTGTTTATAGAATACCGACTGGCACTTAACAGGAGGCTGGTAGACCCTGGGGCAGAGGTTGGGCTAGGTAATGAGCTGGCATAACAAGTGGTACTCATTTTACTAACAGGTGACACATTAAAGGAGAGGCCTGCAGTTGCAAAGTGGTTATTAAGCTGATCAAGGATCTCAGCCCTGGCTGTGTATGTGATATTATTTGCCCCAATTTTGGCCCGGAGAGGGGTGGCAGGAGCATGACCTTGGACCTCTCTCAGAATCTGCCAGAATTTGGCTGAGCAGTTTTGTTTACCTCAAGGGCCCTCAACCTTTCTTCATATGCCTTACCCTGCTGACCAGCTATCATCTTTGTAGCCTCCTCTGGACCTTCTCCAGCAAAATTGTTGACTACCTAGAGGACAGTGGAGCACAGGACCTAAGGCAGCATGGATTCACAGTGGGAAGGTCATGGCAGATGAAGCTAATAGATTTCTTTGGCTGGGTGGCTAAAGCAGTAGACCAGGGAGGGGCTGTGAACATGGTCTACCTAGACATTTACAAGGCATCTACACAGTCCCACACAAAATTAATAAACAAATTAGCCAGCATGGGAGTTGGTCCCAGGGTGGTAGCCTGGGTAAAAATTGGCTGGACAATAGGACACAGAGGATAATAGTAAACAGAGTCCATTCTGAAGAAGGGGTTACTACTAGGTACATCAGGGTTCAGTACTAGGTCCAGTCTTTTTAATGTCTTTATAAGTGACATTGGGGAGGGACTGGAAGGAAAAGTATGCCTCTTTGCAGACAACACAAAGATCTGCAACAGGGTTGATACACAAGGGGTTGGAAAGGATGAGAAGGGACTTCGCAAGGTTGAAGTAATGGTGAAAGTATGGCAGCATAGATTCAATGCAAAAAGTGCAAAGTAATGCACGTGGGAAACAAAACCCAGGGAAGAGTACACAATGGGGGTAGTAACAACAAATAAAATGGAAAGGGACCAGGGAAGTCATAAAAGATGACCTAAAGGTAAGCAAGTAATGTGAGAAGGCAGTAAGGAGGGCTGGGGGATATTGGGATGTATAGGAAGAGGCATCACCAGTAGAAAACAGGAAGTTGTTACCCTCTATATAGACATTTGGTGAGACCCCATCTGGAGTACTGCATGCAAATCTGGAGACCCCATCTCCAGAAGGACATAGACAGGATGGAGGCAGTCCAGAGGAGGGCAACTAAAATGGTGCAGGGTCTGCACCAGAAGCCTAATAAAGAAAGACTAAAGGAGTTTAATATGTATATCCTCAAGGAAGGGAGGGAGGGACATGATAGAAACATTCAAGTACCTCAAGAGATCAACAAAGTCCAGGAGGGTAGCATTTTTCAGAAAAGAGATGTGCAGAATAAGGGGCACAATTTGAAGATAGAGGGTGATGCACAGGGGCAACGTGAGGAGTATTTTTATGGAGAGAGTGGTGGATGCATGGAATGGCCTTCCTCAGGAGGTTGTGGGGTTAAAACAGTGAGAATTCAAGAATGCGTGGGATAGACATAAGGCAATTCAGGTGTGGGGTAGGAAGAAGTAGGGCTGTTGGTTAACTAGGATCTGCAGTTTATCCAGTAGGTAGGAAAATGGGCAGACTGAGAAGGCCAAGCAGTCCTTTTCTGCCTTCAAAGTTTGTGTTTCCATATTTCTATGTTTCATTTCCCTGGACATGCTCTCCATCTGACAGCACAATGTCTAATATAGCCTCCTCTCTTGTTGGCTCTGTGACTCCTGTGTCAGGAAACACTCGGAATAGCATCCAGGAGCAGTTGTTCCTTGCAACAGGAGGTAGCAGGTGCCCCAGTCAACACCAGGCAGACTGAAGTCTCCTAGTATTACAATGTTCCTTCTCCCTCCTGGCCTCCTGGTCTGTTCATCCAGCTCACTATCCAGCTCTATGCCCTGTGATGGCGGTCTGTACACCAACCCAACCCAAATCTTTCTCCTAGCTGTGTTCTGTTCTGTAGCACTACCCTTAGGGTTATTGAATTAACTGTTTTGAAAACTCTACCTCTGTGTTGATTCATATAGTCACATTTAGAACTGTACACTCATTAGAATCCCTACCTTAGTTGACTGCCTTTTCCATTCTAAAATTTGTGAACTAGAGTCACAGGACATGGAATCAAAAGCATACACGATGTACATGTAAGCATGGTGATATTGTTTGAAAATCTAGTACTCATCAGCAGGTCAGATACAATGTGTTAAAGTTCAGTGTAGAATTTCCTAAATTGCTATACCACTGTATGTCAATACTAATGAAGGAGGAAGGGAAGGAAGGGAAATTGTTTAACCAGGAGAAGCACACTAAGCAAAGCTTAATTCCAGGTGTGACCTGGGAGCACAAGGAAGTTAAGTGACTTGCTCAGTCACACAGTATGCAAGTAGGGGTGGGGCTGTGGGATTCAAACTCAGGTCTCCAGGTTTTCAGCTATGAGCCTTAAACCACTGTGCTATACTGCCTACTAATGAGGAAGGGACAGCTATCCCAAGAGATTATGCCTCTGATTCTGGAGTCAAACTACATACTGAAAGTGACAATCTGGGACTCTGACTGTGGATACGGTATCTGCTGGATACAATAAAACCTCTGTTATATAGCCATCAAGCCTTCTAGACAGCTAGCCAGCCCAGTGGTGCTGAGGGTTGAGGCACTGGATCCACACCTCATGCCACACGGCGACTCAGCAATGTGAGTGAGCTTGGACCGCCAGGGGTTGGCTGGGGAGGACAGGATCCAGCATCTGACTGACTGCTCTCCTCTCCTGGAGTAGGTTCTGGGATTTCCCCACCTGGTAGTGACTTCTAGCAGAGGCTAGAGGCACTACACTCCAGGCAGGGGATAGCCAATGGGGGTATGATGTTGGCAGGCATCTGCAGGAGGGGCTGTAGCATCCCTCCACCGCTGACTCCATTGCATATCTGTGTCAGTGGGTAGAACAAAGGAAAACCCTGGCTACAGATAGGCAAAGGTGGATCCAGTGGTCAACCCCACACCCAATGCCGGGCTTTCCAGTCCTGCTTGTACTCCCTCCAAGTCCTTGGTCGCTCCTCTAGATTATAAAATAGAGGTCCAGGAGAGTTGGCAGTCCCACCCTGGGGGCTCAGAGCCAAGAGTCAGGCAACTAGGTGAGGTGACAGGAGATAGGCTTATACCAGAGTGCAGGAACTGGGGTTTAGGTAGGTGGGAACAGGTCATTGAGAGACCACACTGGAGAAAATCTGGGTAAGCCAGTGCAGTTGGAGGCATAAAGAAAGTTCACCAAAAGAAAAAGAAAAACTTCTAGACACCTGTTTGAAGGCTGCAGAATTTGCCATCTTGCAGCTCTGTGTACAGTGGGAACAGTAGAGCAGCACAAGGAAGGGTTAAGGACATATGAGGTAATACTGGCCCTTGGCATGGAGAGGTACAATAGGTGAATATATGGTTACATCTACGATCACAGTTTCACTGGGCTATTCTTGTGGACTTCCTGTCTATCCAAGGTATAATACCAAAGCAGAATGCAAAGGCAAGGAGAACCTTTATAGGAGGGAGAAGCTGTTAAAAAGTCCCCAGAAGTGAACATGGAATTCATTATCCTTGATCTTCAATACATGCCTTTACATAACATAATGCAGTACACTACAATTTGCTGTTTGTTCTTATGATCAGTATAAGAATAAAACTAACACTCCGTTGAAATTCAGAAAACTGGCATAAATGAAGTAGCCTTATTTTGTAACCATCTGTAGAGGATTTTCTTTTGTGTTGAACATAACCCCATCACTTTTTCAGAGCAAACATTTAAATCGATAAGGATAAAAATCTCAATTTTGGGTACAAACGGGATACTGACACTAACATGACTCCTACTCTTTCTGGTTTCAGCTATTAATCACAAGCTTTTCCTCCTGCTGAGGTGCTAGCTTGTTAGCATATCTAATAGTATTGTGGGAGTTCACTCCTCCTTCCACACCCACCACCAGCATGGTATGCTTGTCTGCAAAAAGCAGCAATTATACAGTGAATGTTAATACTTAAAAAGCAACATACATTAAAGCCTAACTGCTTGAACTGTAGGAGGCTCCTGCCTGTGAACCTCCTACAGTATAATAATTTTAAATGAACACATTTAGGACAATGTTGCTTGCCCATTGTAATCCATATGAAATGATTGCAATTTGTGTCAAGTTTTATGTAGTATAATTTAGGATCTAAATTACAATTATGATTATGCCTGCAAAACCTATAGCAATGTTCTTTGCCTTTTCCAAAAGCTGCTTTGTACCACTTTCATTCTCTGATGTCCTAAAAACCTGTGGTATTCATAATGCATTCAAAGCATAGCAAGTGGTGAAAATAAATGTGGAAATTTCGAGAAAATCCAACAATCAAAGAACTTATTTTCAAAGGCTTCATTTGTCCCAAGAGACAAATTAAAACTACTGATTATCAAAATGCATTACAACAGAATGGGAGAATCGTAGGCATTTTGATGATTAAGCAGCTCTGCTCTCAAATGTTTTACAGGCATCTTAATTGTTTGAGCAAAAATAATGTACGGCAGGACAAGCCAGTAGTCTTTGCTAGATAGCAGAGGCATTTCAGTCAAATTAATTTGGATACCCTTAGGAAAGTAGTTTGCTTTGTGCTTACAGTGCACAGCTGTGAGCTTGGTGGCTCAGGTTTCCATCTCACAGTCACCACTTACTCTCTGTTTGACTCTATGCAGGTCATTTAAAGCAGCAGTACTAGCTAAAAAATTAGATCTTCTGTAACATTTTGTTCCTGTGCTCTGCTGTGCACTTATCTGGTAATCCTTGACTTGCTGTACTATCACCCCATAATTTGCTGCATTTTTCTTTGTTTTGTTTACTTTTCTCCCACCCACCACGTTGAATTTGAACCCTCTGCTGTCAACCATGCATCGCATGACTCACAGTTTCTACACAGCGACAGCTGGAATGTGCAACACGGTTCCCATAGAAGTAAACAAAAAGAAGTGATGCGATGTGAGGGGGTGCTCAGATGCAAATTACGCACCAGCTATATTTTCTGTGGATCATCAACAATATAAATAAATGTTAAATATCTAAAAACTAAAGGTTGCTAGAAAAAAATATTTATAGATATGGAGACCAGAACTATGGCTGCGTGCTTCCAGCAAAAGCAGAATTTTGATAATCGCTTCCTGATTATCTAGTACTGCTGCTTTAACCTCTATGTCATCTGTCTCTCTGTGTAAATCTTCCTGAGGACCTACACTAAACACCAGCAACTTCCCCTCCCCCAGACTGTATAGCACTATGGGATACAGTTTGTAATGAAGCTTTACAAAAATCTGTTCATTATTTTAGATTTGCAGTGCTGCTTTTTCTAAACCGAATATGAGAAGCATGCATTTCTTTTCAACTAATGTTGCTTTAGGCCCTAGAGATTCTAGCAGATAAGGACCTCCTGGCCCACCTACTAGGGAATATAGGGCAGACTGAGTGAGCCAAGAGGTCCTTATCTGCTGACAACTTCCATGTTTCAGTGTTTCTTTAAAGCAGTTATGTAAGATTAGGAGACTTTGGGCTAGGATAAGTCTCTTATCCC
The DNA here is from genome assembly GCA_016271365.2 of Neoceratodus forsteri. Lineage (NCBI taxonomy): Eukaryota > Metazoa > Chordata > Ceratodontiformes > Ceratodontidae > Neoceratodus > Neoceratodus forsteri. The sequence goes on from CM028131.1 coordinate 795,610,191, forward strand.
TTGATCCTATAAGCAATACTTTCCCTAGTTAATCCCTGACCCTTGCTTATGAGAACCACCACATTGGATGTCACTTCTAGTTAGGAGGTCCAGAATACAGCTGCATATATATAGTACCAAATGCCAGTGCGACTATATAAACAAAGAGCAGGAGTGATAACAGGTGGTCAGTGGTCACCATGCAGACACATAGTCCAAGTGCATCACCTCTGTGAAGCAACCTGGGCTCCAGTAGTCTAGGATAGAAGTCCCAGACTGTGGCTCTCAAGGACTTCTACTTGGCAACACTGCATGCTACTACATGCCTAGAACAGTCTTGGTGAAAAACAGTGCTCCCTCACTTCACATTTACATAATTTAAAGAGCTTTACTCAGAAAGCCACATTACACAGATGCCCACTCCATATCTTCTAGGCTGAGCACCCATTGTTTTCTATTAGTATATACTCACTGCTAAAATTTCAATTTGGCTTGACTAAGCTATGTAGTTATGGTAGGAGAGTCACACAAGGTGAAAACAGCACTATATGAATGTGTTTATTAATGGTTTATTTTCCTCTAGGATACACCTATTTGAACAAAAATCCTGTTTTAAAAGAGGTCTCAATGGCAGCAGAAAATTTGGTTATCACACCCTGCAATAATAAGATATTCAGTTTTCTCTTTTACAGTTACTATGTCAAATTTCCCCTGACAAACCCTTCACCTCAGCTTTGCCTGATCATGGTTGCCTACCAGATGCTACCAGGATTCTGGCACTCACAGCCTATAACCCTCTCTCTTTAGGATCCATGGCTACTTCTCACTCTCACTGTATGTTGGGACATTCTGATCTTGCCAGACTAGGGAGGAACAAGGACCCACTGCTATTAGGAAATGAGATAAGAATACTCATCCAGGATACTCATCCAGAGGATGTCATTGAAGATGGGAGGGGTGATGCTTCCTTCTTCATGCCTCCACATCCTTGTAGCTCACTACTGAGAAGGCACACAATTGGAGCCACCGAGAACCCTCCCTCAGAGAGAAGAGCATATCTCAGACTGTCCTGTCCTCTCCCAGCCTGCCCAGCAAGGATTGCTGTCCTCCCCATTCATGGTGAGCAACTACTGCACTCTACTGCTAGGCCATTGGGTCAGGCTGCATTCAGGTTTCTTAGTTCATAACTATTAAAGCATCATGACACCAGTGAAGTTAGCCACAGTGAAACTCTCTCATCACAGATTCTGCCTGTGACATGCTTCAGAATACTGCAGAAATACAATGTAATGCCATGGCAAGTATTGCAATTTGTCATGCAGGAAAGTATGACATGCTTATCATGGAGCATTGTATCCTAGTTGACTCTGCTGTTAGGTTTGTGTTCATTACTCACTTCTTTGTATTTGATTTAAAACACTGTAAAATACTCAATACTCAACCATGGCTCAGCTGATAGCACATCTGTCTCTGGGCCAGAAAATCATGGGGTCTGGTCCCACATCAGATTGGGCTCATGTCATCAATGCTGGTACCCAAATACAGTACTAGTGGGTGCTATACAGTTGGTGTGTGCGTCATTCAGATAATGTTTAACCAAAGTCCTTTTACCCATCTCTGGTGCTGTCTTGGTGGGTGTCCAGGTGGAAGTAAAAAAAATCCATTGCATTTTCACAAGAGTAAGGGCATATTTTTTGTTTATTTTAAACAAAGAAAACCAGAATGTGCAAGAGCAAAAAAAAAAAAAATCAACAATCAAAACCAATACAATTCATATAAACTTGTAGTGTATGACCAAAACTAAACCAATAGTGAACAAGCATTTGTCAATGCCGAATGTTGTCTCGCTGGCATTGGCATTAGTAGTACTGGAGCTAGAGATGCATAACAAAATGACAGTGAAGTACTGAAGTCGACAACCCCATCCCACCCTGGAGAGTGACAGGCATTGGGGTGTGCGTTGGATGTTGGCTATAACGCTCATGCCATTGTACCTCACCCTACCCTGTAGACACTGACAAGTGCTGTGGTGTGCTTTGGGGTCTTTGTGCATTAAACTTACCCCATTCCACAAGGAAATATGCTGAGGTGGGTGCAGTATAGGAGAATGGGGTGATCTTTGCAGCTGAACAGTGCGAGGCACACCACGATGCCTGTCACTAGCTGCAGGGTGGGGTGAGTGGTGGAATGGCGTGAGCATTACAGTCAAGGAACCCTGGTCACTCCCCTGGTGCCTGTCAGTCTGTACAGGGTGGGTACTACAGTTGGAAACCCTAACACCGTGGCGTGGGTTGGTATTTTCACTCAAATTTTCAACATGGTCTGTATGTGAGGCCACCTCATGAAAGCGGCACAATCAGTCTGTTAGCTGAAAGGTGGCTTTGCACAGTGGCTATGCCATTTGGTGACAGAGGGATGAAAACACATTTTGAGCAGGATATTGAACATGACAACTGTATTGTTCATGAAGAGGCATAAAAAAAATGGCAGCGTTGAAAATCTGGGTGAAAATATGAAAACTGATGAACTCATGAGCATGTAGAGAAACTGTACAACACAAGTCCTATAATTATTTTTTGGAGTTTGTTAGCCACATTTCAACATTGACATTTGGGACCTCCCTCATGAACAGTGGTGCTGTGATTTTGTTAATCTGTCCCAAAGTTGATTTCCCACAGTGTCACGCCGTTATGCCAGAAACACATTTTGGGCCAGGATGTGAAAAATAACAGCTGTACTGTTCATAAGGAGGTGTAAAAAAATGCCTGTAATGAAAATTTGGCATGAAATACCAAATTTGCGAGATTACAAGGATAAGTGAAACTAAGCAAAGCATGCTTGTAACACAGTCATTTAATGGACGTTGGCACCAAATTTTCAACATAGGCATTTAGGACATCTACTCATGAAGTGTCACTGTCATTTCCTCAAACTGTCCCAAAAACAGATTTTGCACAGTGACCGCGTTATTCTGCACTGGACGTGCAAAAATACACATTTGGTCAGGATATGTAAAATGGCAGCTGTACTATTCAAAAGGAGGTGTGGAAAATGCCAATTTTGAAAATTTGAGTGAAAATATTACAAATTCACGAAGTTACGCATGTGCATGGAAACTGCACAACGCATGCTTATAAAGCAGCCATTTTATTTATTTTTCTCACCAAATTTGCAACATAAACTTTTGAGACCCCTCATGAACAGTGGCACTGTTGTTTCATTAATCAGTCCCAAAGGATTCTGCACAGTGACCACACAATCACCCTTCGGGCTGATTAATGCCATGACAGTGCCAGAATTCATGAGGAGGGGGTCCCAAAACCCCATGATGAAAATTTGGTGCCAAAATAAGAAAAATGCCTGAGATATGCATCAAAGTTGAAAAATCCTATTTATTCCATTATACAGCTTACGGCATTCTTCCATTCGCGGTCGGCTTTGAAGAGTGCAGATGTGTTCCCGGTCCACTGAAGACTGTCATGCCAGACTACGGAGGGTATAGAGCCGGTTGCGGAGAGAGACAGGGTGCACAGATGGTGGGCGGGGGCAGGGAGACTACGAGGACAGTTTTTACTGGTTTACAACAAAAAAAAACATTGCGGGATGGGTTTTTCTTTTCAGAGATTTGGCACACTGCGGTGGGCTCCCAGCATACACCTAAGTGTTTTTTTGGGGTATTCTAGCCAACAGGGATTGGGCACCCCATCGGCACATACTGAGGGGCAGAGACACGAGCCGAGGGGGATTGGGCACCCCTTGGCATGCAACAAATGTGTGGGGGGTGAGACATTATGCCGACAGGGAGTTGGCTCCCCATTGGCACAATCAATGGGGATGGGGATAAATGCTGATGGGGATTGGGACCCCCATCGGCAAGAAAAACTGTTGGGGCATGATGCCGACGGGGAGTGGGCTCCCGTCGGCGATTGTGACAGGCAGTTTGCCTGCACGCGGGAGGCATGTTGTGGTCATGCTGCATGAGAACTTTACTCTCATTGCAGCGGACCTTTTCTTTATTCTCCTGGCCACATTTAGTATGTGTGGGTCGGAGCCTGCTGCTGGCTGATTGGGAAATGAGGGCGTGCCTTCTGATGCATGCCTTGCATTCGCCCAACAGTGACCGTGTCTCTAAATCTGCTACTACCGCAAGATGTTGGTTGTGCAAGTGCGAGCCAACATAAAAATGACGAAAGAAAGAAAGAGAAAGAAAGAAAGAAAGAAAGAAAATACTATGATAGGCACTCGGAGGAAATAAAATATGAGAAAACAATGATACTTAAATTACAAAAACAAAATATCTACCAAACTATTTCAGTTTTTAGAAATGTATGGAACCTAGTGCCCATCTTGGCTAAAATGACAAAATCTGGCCAGAGCCAATAGGGCTGCAACTAGGCAATTTTGGGTAAAAATATTGAACATTACCAATGTAACGAGCCTGTGTTACGTAAAATGTAATGTAGTCTTATAACTTTGTTGTTTTTAAAATATTTTACACCAAATTTTCAATGTTCAACAAATGCAAATTCTGCCTCAGATCATCCTTACTACATGGCCAAGCCAGTGTGACTAGCGTGAGAAATGCTCATAGGATTACTCTGACTGTAATGGAGCCTGTACCAGTGTGTGTCCAGAATTAGGGCTGTACCAGTGGAACACTTACAGCATTCCATATCATCAAGTAGAAAGTAAAACAGCCAAAATGGATATATAGAACACTGGCATGATTAGCAGAGTAGGTTGCTTGTATTGCAGTGAAAGTAGAACCAGTGGATTTTCTGCAGATTAATGAACCATGGTTTATTTAGCTGTACTATCATGATAAGCCCAGCAGACCTTGTAATCATAGTCCCACAGCCATGACTCCCAGTCCCTGTTCCAATCTCAAATCTAGAGTAGCACCACTTGCAGAACTTATATTTGGAGGAACTGGCATGGTGGAACATCCATTTGCTTCTTTCCACACACTGCATTTTCATGTTTTCTGCATGCACTACAAATACTCACCTAACAGATGATAACCAAACTCATCTTCCACCAGTTGCTAACAATGACTTCATATTTCAGTCATAAACGATTCTCTGATGCCCAGTGAACAGACACGCCACAGTGACTCATTCATGCAAGGGATAGAGAAGAGTGATACCACCAGGCCACCTCACTCCCACTAATAGACCATTCATCACCCACTCAGAGACCTTGTAACCTTGTATCTCATATAACAGTATATTGTACTTTTACTCATTGACTGGCTGATAGGACCAACCACAAAAGCAAAAATAAAAGATGGATTTCCATGCCCTGCTGCACTACTGGCAATCAATAAAAAATATTTTATCATAGAGATAAATGACTGGATGTCCTCCAGCTAGTTGCAACTGAATCCCAACAAGGTGGAGGTACTATTGGAGTCGAACAGAAGATAGAAGAGGTTGCCTCTGACACCTAAACCAGTTTATTCCTGGGATCTGTGCCATTGAGGACTTCCTTTAGGGTGCAAAACTTGGCGTGACCTTTGACAGCGGACTGCCATTTGATTTTCAGGTGTCATCCATTGTCCAGACAAGCTTTTGCCATCTTAGGAATATCACCAGATTCAAGCCTCTAGTTCTATCTATGGACCTCCCTACCTTGGTGCATGCCTTCGTGACATCCAGACTTGATTACTGTAATGTGCTTGCCTCGGGGTCTCTGGAGGAACCTCCACTGGCTGCAGTTAGTGTAGAACTCGGCTACTAGGCTGCTAGCTGAGCAGCAGAAATTTTCATATCACCCGGTTTTGTGCAGTCTGCATTGGCTGCCAGTAAGGTGGAGGATTCTCTTTAAGGTGGGCTTGTTCTCCTTTAAGGCCCTACGTGGGCAGGGTCCTGGTTACCTGTCAGACCTTCTTACATCTGCCATCCCGGTTGGCTCCCTCTGGTCCTCTTCAAGGGGCCTCCAGCCATTTCAGGATGAGACTTAAAACTGCGGTGACAGAGAATTTAGTGTCTCCAGCACGTCCCCATGGAATTTGCTTTTTTCACCAATTTGGGAAGCCCTTCAGTTGAGAGGTTTTAGGCCTGCTTCAAGGCTTTCCTGTTTAATCAGGCCTTCCTGGACCTTAGGTATTAGTCCTCCCTGGGTACCATGCTTTTTGTTTGAGTTTTAGCTTTTATAGAGATACATATTAATTATATTTATGTACTGTATGCTGATACTTTATTGTTTTATATTGATTTGTATTGATAGTATGTTTTGTTGTTCGGCACTCAGAGCATCTAGGGATTGGGTGCCAGAAAATAAAATTTGCCTTGCCTGAAAAATTATTTGTCAAAAAATTTTCAAAATCTTCTTTGACCATTTTACAGTGTGATAAATTCTATTTGCTTTGCTCCTGCTGCTTGGGGGACTGGGGATAAAAATATATAATGTAGATCTCTGTGCCTTCTACACCACCCCACTAAGTAAAAACATCTGTTTAATACATCTTTTAAAAATCCTCATGTACATTTTCCCAGTTTACTGAATACACTCTCTTTTTGATCTGTTCATGCTGCAGGCAGGGACGTCAGTTACCAGTGCGAGGCTCACACTGTACATGCTCCTCTTCTGTATGATTTCACTAGCCTGCATGCCTGAAACTATAGCTAACTGGAATGAAAATTCATGAGCAGAGCTGACTTTTGTTTTTGGAGGGCTCTCAGGAGGATCAGTGAGGTGAAAGGGTCTCCTACTTAACCCATCTTACTGTGTATTTGACTATAGCTCATATGTGCATCATTTTATTTTATTTTCGGTACATCCAGTGGTATCTTTAATTTATTTCAGGGATAGACAGCAGTGTTAGTCTTTGAGGGCTGTTCTTCCCATCCCATCTATTGCTGCCCATCTGCCTCTTACTGACTGGGTCATAACTTTTGTGAGGCATTTCATAAATATGATGCCAGATCAGAAGGAGCTGCACAGCCATCTGTTGCAGTTTTAGGATGATGATAAAACAAAATATTTAAAATTAATAAGGTAGAGCTGCAGCAGTAGCACTACCATCTGTAGTTCGATGAATGGGGTTTGGGAGCAGACCTTAGGCATTGGAGGGTTGGTTGTAGAGGAAGGCTGAGCATCCAGGGACAGCTCACTTATCCAGGGAGGGAGGATCTGGTGTCTGGTGCCTTCTGATCCCTAGTGGTGGCTAGGGATCACGGCAGTCCAAAACTATTCAGTGGGGCCTGTTGGGCGGTGAGTCGGTGGACTTTTGCATGTCGGGGAGTGACCGATCATGCTTTGAGATCATTGCATGACCATCTCTGTCCTGGGTGCCACTGAGACCATGCACAAGCAGGGAGTACAAAAGACACCTCAGCATGAGTCCTGTAATGCCCAGCATTCCGGCATGTGCCAGGACCCAAGCCAAACTGGGTGGGATCTATACCCCTCCCGGCCAATGACAGAGGGATACAAAGGCTCAAAATCAGCTATGTGTATGAATCTCTAAAGGTATCATAGGTTTTCTGATTAAAGTCACTTTTCACATAGATATAACTCCTTCCTACCGGTCCTTCTCTTGAGGAAAAGAGCAGGAAATGTCACCAAGCTGTGTAAAGTGCACGGCGTTCCCAGTCTCCAATGTTGTTGATTAACTGCTTCAAATTATGTAGCTAGCCAATATCTTGGACATGCTCAGTGTGTGCTCTCTGTAAAATGTGCTGTGTCATTACATCAAGTAGTGAAATGGCAAAAGAAATTTAGTTTCTTCAGATCTACTTCATCAGTGTCAGAATGCCAGATTTTGGCATGTTCACCAAATGCAAATTCAGCCTCAGCTCATCCATACTACATGGCCAAGCCAGTGTGGCTAGCATGTGAGAAATGCTCATGGGGTTTGCTCTGACTGTAATGGAGCCTGAACTAGAGTGTCCAGAATTAGAGCTGTACCAGTGATTCTATATCATCAAGCAGAATGTGAGAACAATCCAGCGGACATATAGAACACTGGAGCGTCAACCGTGTCCCATCAGAATGGGCACTGTTCCCAAGCTGTATGTCTGTGTTACCATACTAAAAGTCTGTAAACTAGAGTATCAAGGGCATTGTGCCATTCAACTTGCTGGTGTGACTGCGCATAGCAAACAGATCATCTCTTTCCACAGTCTGGTATCCACTCATTAACAGGCCATTCCGACATGCAGGGCAGGAGTGTGTTTTCTGCCAGATCAGCGGCTGGGTGCAGTGACTGTAGGGTGCAGCAGAGCACTGTACTAACATCTCTTGCACATCTAACAATGTCATGCGGTCTGCTAAACTGCCCTGACCTTTGCATATGTGGCACACAACAGTTCTCCCACACATGCCTGTACACCATGTGTCAATAAACTAGCTTTATCCACATGTTTTTACCATTCACACCAACAGCAGACATACAAATCAGGGGCCACACACATGCAGTGTCACACACAGCCAGGCACCCTACTGAGATAGTGCACAGGACCACATGGTAGCATGACACTGAACACAGAACTGTACAGGCCCTTATGAAGCAACAGGAGACCATACAGATTGTGAAAACAACAAATTATGGGCAGGGTCCGAATGGGATACTGAGGATGGTGACACAGGACACATGTAAAGACATAAGGATGTCTGCTGAAGAACACAGGTGCGTCTTAGTTGAAGCAGTTTATGGAGTTCACGTCAGGTGTTCACTGCTGTCTGACCAGAACACATACATGGCATAGTACAGCTGTAGCATCTGTACATAAATGTGAATATTATACTGTTAGGAACACACTGTGTAACAATGCATTGGTCCAGCAATGTATACATACCTTGTCACCTTGCAGCCACTGCATCTGCCCTAATTGGTTCTTGTATACTGTGGGGTCTCACCCAGACTAGTCAGGGCTGGAGGACGTAATACCCTTTTAGAACAGTGGTGCATGATGCACAGATGCCCAATGCCCACCCCAGGGCATCACCAACATCAGCAGTGTAATACATTTGGTAGCTGCCAAAGAGGAACTTGGACAGTAACTAAGCCTGTTCAATAGACCAGATGTGATACCAGATGGACTTGTGAACAGTGCGATACCATGTTACTTTACAAAGGAAACAGCAGCCTCCAGTGGGTGGAGCTCTCCACAGAAAACAACAGAAAATCAAAGAATCCGGTGCCTCTGCTTCAGTTATCCAATAATTGCATATGGAGCAGTAGCTGCCTACAAGGCAGGGGTTGTTGTGCATGTATTGTGTCCTATGTACCTGATGTGAAAGATTACTGTGCAACTTGTGTCATATGGACAGTTGAGTGTATTGTTCACTTCTGTACTACAGTTGTGCATATGTGACATGATGGTTTATCCAGTGTTGGCCATTTATATAGCCATCTTCATGGGACAGTGCGTGTATGTGCTTACATGGACACAGGTCACATCATTAAACAACACGTATCCATTTGCCAGACCACAAAACCTGAAAATAGTGTGTTTCCATGAAGTTCAACACATTCTCATAAGGTCCATGTCCGATGTGGGTGTGGTGCTTGTGTGGGCAGAGAACCGCATAAGAGAGGAGAAGTGGAGAAGGGACAGCAGGGGAGGGGCTAGAATGCCAGCAGACAAAGAGAAGGAGGAGAGAGAGAACAGCACAAATGAACAGAAAACTGGGAGCAAAAGGAGATAAGAAGGCACAAAGATGAGGTAGACTGAGAGTTCAAATGCTGTAGAGAAATTATGTTCAATTTAAAGCAATTGCCAAGGCAGCTGAAGTCTAAGTGTCAACTGAGACACCATCTGATGAGTTGCCTGTATTAAAACTATGGTCATATGTAGGTTAAAATGTTATGCCAAATAGATATAGAGCAGATATTGTACAAATATATCGATGTGCCCACCTTGAATTACATTTCCTTCCATAAGCACAATATGAAAATATCCAGATTGAAGAATGGCAGTGTAGAGAAATGAGAAGTTTCATGACACCACTATTCACTCAGAGTAGCATAGATTATTGAAGTCTGATTGGCATACTGTTACATAGGAAGCAATGAAGATTGTAGAAGTGTGGATTCCAGCGGATCCTGCCAGGTTTCTATCGTAGCAGCTGTAGTCTGAATGGGCTGACACAGTTGCGTTAGGAACCTGGAAGCAGGCAGAGGAACGGAGCAGCAACCCCAGAAAGGAAGAACCTAAAAGGAAGCACAAAGGAACAGAAAAGAGCAAAACAGAACAGGAAAGGTAAGGAGGGCAGAGTACCACAGAAGAGAGTAGAAGTGAGGGAGGGAAGGACGGCAGGGAAGGGGGCTAGAATGCCAGCAGGCAAGGAGAAGGAGGGAGAGAGGAACAAGCACAAACGAACAGAAAACTGGGAGTAAAGGGAGATGAGAAGTCACAAAGATGAGGAAGACAGAGAGCTCATGGGCTGCTGAGAAGACACAGAAGACACAGGAAGAGGAGGGGAGAGGACTGTATCCTGTGCACCTGATGTGAAAGATCACTGAACAACCTGTATCATATAGGCAGCTGACTGTATTGTTCACTTCTGTACTACAGTTGTGCACATGTGACATGATGGTTTATCCAGTGTTGGACATTCATTTGACTATCTCCATGGAACAGTGCTTGTATATACTCACATGGACACAGGTCACATCATTAAACAACACGTGTCCACTTGTCAGGACCACAGAACCTGAAAATTGTGTGTTTCAGTGAAGTTAGCACATTTTCATAATGTCCATGTCTGATGTGGGTGTGTTGCTTTGTGTGAGCAGAGAACCGCAGAAGAGAGGAGAAGTGAGGAAGAAATGGTGGGATGGGGCTAGAATGCTAGCAGCCAAGGAGATGGAGGTGAGAGAGGAACAGACATGAATAAACAGAAAACTGTGGAGCAAAAGGGAGATGAGAAGGCACAAAGATGAGGAAGGCTAAGAGTCCAGATGCTGAAGAGAAATTGAATGTCCCCAGTGTTTGATTTAAAGTGATTGCTGAGGCAGCTGAAGTCTGTGTAAGTGTTTACTGAGACACCATCTGATGAGTTGCCTGTATTAAACTGTGGTCATATGCAGGTTAAAGTCTTATGCCAAACAGATATAGAGCAGATATTGTACAAATATACCAACTTGCCCACCTTAAATTACATTTCCTTCCAAGAGCAAAATATGAAAATAGCCAAACTGAAGAATGAAAGTGTAGAATAATGAGAAGCTTCATGATATCGCTCTTCATGCAGAGTAGCACTGAGTATTGATGTTTGATTGGCATACTGTTGTGTAGGAAGCACTAGAGCTCATAGAATGTGGATTCCAGCCAAGCTACCAGGTTTTATAGTAGCAGCTGTAATTGTGAATGGCTGACACAGCTGCATCGTGAACCCAGAAGCAGGCAGAGAAACAGAGCAGCAGCCCCAGAAAAGGAAGAACCCAAAAGGGAGCACAAAGGAACACAGAAATAGCAAAATTAGCAAAAATGGAATAAGAGAGGTAAGAGGAGGAGCAGAGAACTGCAGAAGAGAGGAGAAGTGGGAAGGGATGGCAGGGAGGGGGATAGAATGCCAGCAGGCAAGGAGGAGGAGGAGAGAGGAACAGGCATGAACGAGCAGAAAACTGGGGAGCAAAGGAGATGAGAAGGTACAAAGATGAGGGAAGACTGAGAGCTCAAGGGCTGCTGAGAAGACACAGAAGACACGGGACGAAGAGGAGAGAGAGGGAGATGGCTGAGTCAGCAGAAAGTGCATGGCAGACGGGAAGCAAGAGACACAGTCACAATCATCACATTGCTGCCCCGGCACAAACAAAAATGCTGAGTGTGGATTGCTAATGGAGGCTGGCTTATATGTGAAATGTGGGACAGGTTATTCACCACACTGAACCACCAGCTTCAGCCCTCTCAGTAATTATAAGAAGATGATGTGGCTTCCAACTCTATGTATGCGTTTAACTTTCACTTGCTACTGTTGAAACTCACACAGCTCAGGCTGCTTTAAAGGACACCTTAACAACATTCTGCCAACAAACTATTCAAAATTCCAACTTCTTAAGGGGCTAAAGGAAAGGCTGCTGTTTACATTGATGCTAACATTGCATTTATATGAATAACATAAGTAGTTCTGGAGTATCTGAAAATGTATGCATCAGCCTTCCAATGTACAAAAAACCTGCTCTGCCTGTTCCTTAAAATGGCTGCCAAATGTGTGATGTGATGACATCATTGGAGCTAGAGGCAGAGAGTTAGATGGCTCTATAATGCTAACTAGTTGTGTTTTCCCTTTGTTTAGAATTGTTTCAACAAAATTATTAAAACCATGACTTAATGTGGATTATTTTAATCAATACACATCTTAGACTAAGATTTTGTTCATTTTGTTTACTTTAATGTGCCGAAATTGTGTTGTAATCCAACTGACTTTCTCTTTAGCAAACCACAGTACAGGATACCTCTTCAAATACCTGGTGATCTAATGGTTATGTGATGTCCTAATGGTTCTAACAAAGTTCTTGTCTGGTCCCATGCCAAAGATCATCCCTTGTTGGCAACCAGAAATATGCTTCTCTTATAGTCTTCTTTTCTTATGAACCCCCTCCCTAGCTAGCTCAGCAGTCGTCAAACTGTCCGCCATTCACACATTGTTGTTAGTACTGCCTGGGGCCACATATGAACTTCCCAATCCCTCAAAGATAATATTACACTTCAGATCATAATCTTGTGTCTCAGACAGTAGCGCACACCTGTACCGATACCCTTCTTTGACTGGCACTATTAAGTGACACCTCCCAAATCACTCTCTGGTCATCTTTTATGAATGTTTCACTTCTGCTCCACAATAAACATTTGGCGAATCACCACCTTTTTCACAATGAAGGCAGTATAAGGCTGGACTTACTATGGATAACTACATTATTACATGAGAAATATACTAATGTCTTGATCAAATCCTCCTGACCTCCTGCATTGGTCTACCCCTACCTGTGATTAGTGGAATCTGGTAGGACAGTCCTCAGCAATCCTCTTGTAGTCCTTGTCCTTGTCTTCCTCCACAATGCTAGTTGTCAGCACACATTCTTCTGAATCTTGAATGTGGTACACATAGTTTCTCAATACTGCCTCAACAAACCTTGCCCCCCAAAGGTAATCTCCCTGCACTGAATCCAGGTACCCATTTAGGCACCACAGTACCACTCAAGTACTTGTCATCACTGCCTACTGTCATCCATGGTCAGGTAGTGCTGGTAGCCCCACATCTCAGAACTCCCAATGATCTGCTCACCTTCCCTCAGTCTTCCCCATCCCTGAATATAGCTATGCCATACAGGATGGCCTCCTCAGTCCCCTCTGGTATTCATTCTTCACTCCTACTTCCCACATCAAAACTGGTGGCGCACCATCCTTCCACATCATGAATGCGGTTAGTACAGTCACCTTTTTGACATATCAAAAATAAACATGATGTTTCCTGTAGCTAGGCAGATAGCAACAGGCGCAAGGGAGTATAAGCTTTTTCACCTTATAAGATCTAGGCTACCTTTGATTAGGCAACATTAAACATTATGCATGTCATTTGATAGTCCCTAATCATATGTAGCCAAGACCTCATAAGAGTAGGAAAGCTCATTTTTCCCTTGTGCCCTGCTACTATCAGTTTGACCTACTAGAAAGATCATGTTTATTACTGAGATGACAAAATAAACTGAGACTGTGCTAACTGTATTAATGATGGAAGAGCTGTACTCTTACCAGTTCTCATGTAGGAGAAGGAATAATGAACAATTTCCAGAGGGGACGGCGTGACCATTCTTGCAAGGTACAGCTAAATTCAGGGTAGGGGAAGACAGTAGGAGGAAGTTGAACAGATCACTGTGAGATCTGAGATGGGGCTGCCAGCACTGTCATCACTACCTGACCATGGATGAGAGTAGGCAGCAATGGCAAACACTTGGAGTGGCAGGGCAGCACCTAAATCATTACCTGGATTCAGTGTAAGGAGATTACCTTTAGGGATCTGTCAAGGTTTTTGTGACAGCTTCAAGGAGAATGTTTATACATCATTCAATATTCAGAAGAGTGATGAGCCAGCCAACTCACACTGTGAAGAAGGGCACAGAAAAGGAACAGAGCAGGATTGCTGAGGACTGTCCTGTGGGGCTCTGCAGATTACAGGTAGAGAGTAGACTGACGATGGAAGTTGGGTGGATTTTCTCAAGGCATTAGTATGCCTCCCTGCCTAATGATGTTGTTATTCATAGCAATCCTGGTCCTTATGAGGATATGAACAGCAGTTTTCCCAGTGTGTCCCAGTGCTTCTTTCTTTGCTCCCCATGAAGACCTGATTGTTGGTTAATGAGGCGGAAAAATCAAAACAGAGGGACTGTACATACTGCCTTCATTGTGCATAAGGGTGGTGATCCATCTGATTTTTATTGTGGCAGCAGAAGGAAAACACTGATGAAAGAAGACTGGAGAGTGATTTGGGAGGCATCATTTAACAGTGCCAGTCAATGGAAGCGTATCCAGTATTGGTGTGCCTTCCGTCTGAGGCACAAGATTACAATCTGAAGTCTGATACTTCTCTTGTGGGACTGGGAAACTCCTTTACAACCCAGGCAGTAATAAGGATAGAGTATGAACAGTGGACTGTTTGATGGCTGGTGGGCTTACTGTGTGTGTGGGGCAGGAGGATGAGCAAAAAGAAGACTACAAGAGAAGCATATTTTTTTGATTACCAAGAAAACATGACAGGACATCACATAACCACTAGACCACCAGGTATTTGCAGAGGTGTACTGTAATGCGGTTTAGCAAAGAGTAAGTTGGTTGGATTACAACACAATTTCAGCATGTTAAAGTAAACAAAATGAACAAAATCATAGCCTAACGTGTATTGATCAAAGTAATCTGCTTGTTAAAGCAGGGTTTTGATAATTTGGGTGAAACAATTATAAACAGAGGGAGAAACAGAACTAGTTAGCATTATAGAGAGCCATCTAGCTCTCTGTCTCTAGCTCCAATGATGTCATCACTATACACATTTGGTAGCCATTTTAGGAACAGGCAGAGCAGTTTTTGAGTTGAAAACGGAAGTTTACTTTTTCAGCTGCTATAAAATTGCATTTATGTTATTCAGATAAATGCAATGTTAGCATCAATGTAAACAGCATAATTTCCTTCACTTTTCTATGAAGCCAGATTTTAAATTTTTTTCTAAAAGTAGCTTGTTTAGGTGTCCTTTAAAAACCTCTCAGCTGTCCTCCTCACTGCAGCAGTGCACCTTAAAAGTTTACTGATGGCCGGTCAAGAAGGGTCCTGCAGTACAGGACCACGAGGATGACTAGATCTACCACACTGGACTGATGATTTTTTAAAGGAAAAGTAGTGCAGTGCAAGCCAAGTGCACAGACACTGAGGTGACTTTTATTAACACTCCATCATGTTGTTCACTCACAAGCCTTTGTTTTTGAAAGCAGTAGGTCTGCAGGGCTCTGCCCATCGTAGCCCTAAGAAAGAAAGATCTATTTCCAAAGGCCATGGTAATATACAATATGTACAATTGTATCAAATGTGCCAAAACTGTGAAACAATCAATTTTATAGTCTTTTAGAGCCATGGAGACTATTTCCTAATTTCAACTGTTTTATGTGACAACATTTTGGCACATCTTGCTTCTCTGGTAACATTTGCAAGTGGAAAATAGTACACATGATGTGCTCTTGTTGAATTTAGACCATCTAGCAGAAATAAGGCCTAAGGCAAGTACATCATAAGTGATGTTAACAAAGCAGGGTCTCCCAGAATCATAGAAACATAGAGGTTGATGGCAGATAAGGACCACAAGGCCCATCCAGTCTGCCCATTTCTTTTTCTACCTTATAAATGTGCCATCGGCCTTTGCTCTGACAGTGGCCTATCTATTCATACTCATCTGTATTGCTCCCTTATGCCCATCCCATTCCTGTTTGAGTCTCTGCACTGTATTCATAGCCACCACTTCCTGAGGTAGGCTGTTCCATACATCCACCACTCTTTCTGTGAAAAATAATTTCCTCACATTCCCCTTAATCGGCCTCCTCTCATCTCATGCTGTGTCCTCTTGTCCTGCTATTTTTCTTATATTTAAACATGTTAGACTCTTTTCACATTGTTAATGCCCTTAAAGTGTTTGAATGTTTCGATCATATCACCTCTCTCCCTCCTTTGCTCAAGGGTATACATATTGAGCTCCGTTAATCTGTCCTCATATGTCTTCTGATGCAGTCCCTGCACCATTTTGGTTGCCCTTCTCTGGACTGCCTCAATTTGGTTAATGCCCTTGTGAAGGTGTGGCTTCCAGTACTGCATGCAGTACTCCAGTTGGGGCCTAACAAGTGTCTTGTAAAGAGGAAATATTACCTCCCTCTTATGACTTGTGATACCCTACTACTACACCCTAACATCCCCCTAGCCTTATCTACTGCTTTAGAGGTCTGCTTGGATGATTTCAGGTAATCAGTGATGATGATGCCCAAGTCTCTTTCTTCCTTTGTGACTGCCAGCAACTCCCTCCCAGCCTATCGGTGGCATCAGGGTTTCTCTTCCCTATGTGCATGATATTGCAGTTCTTGCATTAAATCCCAGTTGCCACTCTTCTGACCATTTTGCTAGTTTATCCAGATCTCTTCTCATTCTGTCCACACATCTGGATCATCTACTCTGTTGCAGATCTTGGTGTCATCTGCAAACAGACAAGCCTTACCCTCTAGTCCATCTGCAATGTCACTAATGGAGATATTGAAGAGGACTGGCCCTAGGACTGATCCCTGAGGTACCCCACTTGTGACTTGCATCACTTCTGACTGTATACCATTTACCACCGCTCTCTGTTTTCTGCCCGTCAACCAGTTTGCCACCTAGTTGACCAACTTCTGACCCACCCCGAGCCTACCCAGCTTATCAAACTTCTATGTGGAACAGTGTCGAAAGCTTTGCTGAAGTCAAGGTAGGTGACATCAACTGCTCCCCTTGGTCCACCATTCTGGTTACCCAGTCAAAAATCTGTGAGATTAGTTTGACAGGACCTTACTTTGTAAATCCATGCTGTCTTGGATCCTGTGCCCCTATGGATTCCAGGTGTTGCACTATCCTTTCCTTAAGGAATGCCTCCATAATCTTGCCCACTACTGAGGTAAGACTGACTGATCTGTAGTTCCCTGCTTCCTCCCTGCTACCACACTTGTGGCTGGGATCACATGAGCCCTTCTCCAGTCTTCTGGGACCTCTCCTGTGCTCAGAGACTCAGTAAACTGTTCTGCTAATGCTCTGCTAGTTCCACCCTTAGCTCCTTAAGTACCCTGAGATGTATGCCATCAGGTCCCATTGCCTTGTCCACCCTGAGCTTAGTAAGCTCTTGGAACTCAAGGAAAAAGGTCCAGAAAGCCACTGGTGATGGACAGGTCAGCAGAAAATGCTCATGAGTTTCTAATATCTGAGTACAAGATTGGCAAGGACAGATTTCCTTCTCCAATGATTTGTGTTTTAAGTTATTTTTATAGCCATTTTACCATGGCAGGCTAACCAGTTTATCTACCAGAACTGTGGTGAGAGACTCTTTTCTTTTTTGAACTTTGTTTACGCCCCTTCTCTCTGGTGTCTGGACTCTCTCCGGGTGGTTTCTCGGTCCTGATCTTTCCTGCCCACCTGAAACCTCCAGTCTCCACTCTGGGTGGGCCCCGCCTCCACCCACTGCACCTGGCCGTCTGACCTCCTGGCTCTCAGCTCCTGGGTGGGACCGGCTACAACTGCCTAGCACTCTATCTAGAATTCAGTGGAGCAGCCAGGGCATGGAGGGAGCACCAGAGCAGGCTGGAGGCCTACCATTGGGTGTGGGGGCGACCCTGGACCCTCTTCACCTAACAAACACAGGGCTTTTCTATTTTTCTGGGTCCCTTCCCAAACATGGCACATGAAATGCTGTCTAGCATGCTACATGTGCATTCTCACACACATCTGTAAGATGGCCACCCAACATGCCCCTCTACACTGGTCTCTCAACTGCAGTACATCCTGGTCACTACTTGTTGTCACTAACAGTGTGGGGCAGAAACTTCCCTCCCAGAAGAGGAGAGCAGTCCAACAGACACTCGATCGTCTCTCCTCCTCTCGGCCCTAGGCGCTCCAGACTCATTCCAACCTGGGTCATCGGGCGTGGTGGAGAGGTAAGGCAGATTCCTCAACCCTCAGTGCCACTGGGCTGTGAGAGTACTTTTATCAGTAAGATGCAACAAGTCTTCCACGTCTTGTCCAACTGGACAGAGTGGAAGCTGCAGCTGAGCAGAAACATTAGTGATTATCACACTGATGTACAGAATACACCTGCTCTGAAATGTCACTTGTGCAACTGTTATCCACCACTGTTAAATTTTACAATAGCTAATACTACAAAGGGTGGAATTTGCATCATCCAAGGTCTAATCTGCATTCTGAGACATCCACAGTCTTATTTTTCTTTCAAGGTAGAAGCCATTATCCCACCATGGGTGTCCATAGTCCTTCTTTTGAGTACAAACTGGGCTGAAGTGTGAAACCAGAAAATGTACATTTAAAAAACTAGGAGGTTGATCATTCTTACCCTCCACATCCATAATCATTAGAAGTGAGATCTCTCTCCTGACAGGGTATAAGCGACATCCCCAGAAACCTTGAAACAATATGCTATGCTGTAGAACCTCACATCCAAATGTGTTTTGGGTGGAAACATATGCAAGGTGTAAACATATTGGAAGGATCAGTGTTTTAAATCAAAAATACCCTTTTTTACAAAAATATATTTTCCATTGAGCTAATTTTGTTACAGCAATAGGCAAGAATACTTCCAATTTTATTTGTGTGTATCTTGTGGGCCATAAAGGATTACTAAAATTTTTTATGGGGTGTCTAAATGCAAACAGTGGCAGTCTTTTGGCTTAGTACCACTGATGGGCCATTTCCAATATACAAACTATGACTTGTATTTAAATTAATTTTATCGCCAGAACCAGCTGTATAATGTTCAAAACTGATAGTTATTATTCTGCTGTGTTTTAATTTTTCAAATATCATCAATGTAAACTGGTATTTTTTAATCATGTTTGTGTCTCTGGTGAGGCTTTATTCCCTGGACATACTGATATGATTGAATCTTCTTAATAACATGATCCAGGGTGAAAATATACAGAAGTGCACTGAGGGGCACCTTGTCTGACTCCCTTACATACCTTAATATTGTCTGCTACCCAGTCAGTATACCCAGGGTGTGTGATAACGGCACAGCTATAGAGGGTGCCAATCCACGCCAATGAACTAGGTTGGAATGCCACATTGTGACAGTACTCTGAAAAGGTATTCATGTGACATTCTTTCAAACACTCTGTCCTGGTTGATTGCCAGGAGAAAGACAGAAATAAGACCTGAGTCGCCTTTTTCAAAAGTTCCTGGGTAATCAGGTTATCAAAACTGATCATTGTGAAAGAGCACTAGTCTATACTGAGACAGAAATAGGTTGCTTACTTTTGGCAGGCTGTTTGCCAAAATATATGAAAACATTTTGTGGTCTGTGTTTAAAACAGAAAATAATAACTGGGTTAGGCTTTTCCCATAGGAAAACCATGGCGAATTTGCCATTATAAAGGAGCATTTATATAGGCAAACATGCACAGTTTCCTAACTATGCGCATGCCCAACCTACATAGCTCTTCCGGGTTTTCACCGCTCGCCATCAGATTTCTTGTCGGTCAAAACCACCGCCACCACTATCTCTAGGTGGTAAGTAACTATTTAAAAAAACTTCCTAACAAAAATCACACCATAAATGGGACAACAAATCAAGAAAAAGTAAATTGCTGCTAGCGACCAAGAACTCGACTAAACATTATCAGACGTAGCCACACCATACGGGACCATTTATTTTATATAATTGGCTGTGGCTAAAAAGCCTAACCCAGCAATTATATAAAATAAAATATGGGGTGATGTGTAAGCTTGAATTTTACACACCCTTGGGGTTGGATGCCTGGATAAACCCCTCGAGCTTGGCTCTGGGGTTATATGCCATCAACCCCTCGGTGTGTGTAAAATCTCATTACACACACCACCCCATACTTATTCTCTATAAATATGAGATAGTGGTGTAGTAACGAGATTTTATTATTGCCTTGTTGTGGAATGCTACATACACCCCGAGGGTGAAGCTCGAGGGTTTATGAAATGCATCCCACAACGAGGGTGTCTGTAAAATCAAGTTTACACACACCACCCATATTTTATTTTTATAATTGCTGGTGTGCATTTTTTGCCTATGCAATTGTAAAAATCATGAAAGAATTTGGCAATCAAGCAGCAAGGGACTTGTCAGGATTCTGTGCTGTCCTGGTCCATGGTCTAAAACCTACAGTGAGCCACGTATTTGCCAAGTCACAGATATCCACATACTTATGTGAGCAAGTATACTATTTTTGTTCTCTTTTTCAGTTTTCTACAACTTACCAGTAAACGCCAGTTCAGGAGCTTTGGAGTACTTCCAGTAGGAAGAGGTGGGCAGATCCGCTGGATCTTAGGTGCATGCAGGGAAACCAAAGCCAGACAGTATGTTTCAATATTTTCTGTTTGGTTTTCCTGCCAGTGAATATAGGACAAGACTTTTTTAATTAAAAAATATTTAGCACCGACTGTGACCAACTGCGGTGGGGTGATGTTCCAACCTCACAAGCTGAAGGAAGACCCGTGACTGGCACATGCAAGATCCACGGAAAACTGGTTATAATTTGCCAGTATAACCAGCTGGTTATAATGGCAAATTATAACCGGTTTTCCTATGGGAAAAAGCGCTAACCAGTAATTATAAACTAATTGGTCACCAATTTTCTAATTTAGATTTGTCATCCTTTTAATACCAAACAAGAAAATCATAATGGTGTGCCATAGTGATGTTGGTAAAACTCCACAAGACTTAATCTCATTATTGAGAACCACAAAGATGGGACATAAGTGTTCCACAAAGGATTTATAAAACTCATTCATCAGACCATCAGCCCCAGGAGCAGTATTATTATGCAGATGCTTAATAAATATACTTTTTCACTCCTTCTGGACTAGGATCTCCTTTGGCTGCCTCCTAAGTGATCTGTCCTCCCTATTGAGGTCCTTCTAATTGCCACTCCAAGTCCCCAAATCACCAGTGACACACCCCTGCCCTGCCCACTCAGCCTACCACCTGGGCTGGGTCCACCATCAGCCACTGTGGTGATACTTTCCCACAGTCATCTGGCCACCCTGGGAAGAGATGAAGGTGTTTATCTGTCCTGGAGTGTTCACAGATAGTGTCTTTTCAGGAGTGGGCCATTGGAGGAGCTTCATCCACCCAGCCCATGCACACTGTTTTCCTTGTTCTCCTGCACCTCACCAGGAGGGTGCACCAGGATTGACTGCCAGCTGGAAGGATGCAGCAAACCCTTCAGTGTGCTCCAGTGATCCTGACTATCACTTGTGGATCACCTTCACCACCACCTGTAGTCACCCAGGTGGTGGTACAGCAGTGGGACATGAGACCTCCGTCCCTGAGAAGGAGAGCATCCTGTGGGATGCTCGATCCTCCTCCACCTGGCCAGCCCTCTGACAGCCCCAGTTCATTCCCGGACCAGGTCATTGGTATTGTAAACTGTAGTGCTATTGCTGCACTTGTGGGTCAGCTTGCAGCACGTCTTCTAAGCCCAGTGGTGCTGACTGTGATGATTTCATGCCATCCGATAATTGAGGAACAACTACATCTCTAAAGAAAGAAGGATCATCAACTACCAGGAATGGGGCACCAAAAGAGTTTTGGATAAAAGTACAAACAATTTCTGTGATGTTATCCAAATAATGTTGCACCATTTCTGTGTCAGAAGATGACAGACTTTCAATAATGCATTTAGATACCCTGTTTGACATCCCTTGAACATATCTGGTTCTTGTTTTTTGTACCTAAATGTAGTTCTTCCTTCAAGGAAATAGCCCTGGCATACTGATATTTAAACATATTGGATTTTATGTGTATTATTTGATGAATTAGCTCACATTTTTCTGAATGCATATTTGAAATTAATTTGTGCAATTAAGCTCTATATCCTAAATATTGCAAATAGTCTGACTGTTTGGAATGTGCAGTTTGTTTTATGAAATATAGTGGTAATTAATTTTTAGAAGAGTCTCGCCAGACTGATGTGGAATCATATGGTTCTTGAATTGAATATCTGGCTCTAAATAATTCAACCCATCTGTCTCAAATTCCATTATTTTGTAAAAGCTGATAATTCGCCTCCACGGGTAGTGTTTTTCTCCGAGTCTCTGCACCTGGAGTGCAGGAGTTAACCATAGGATCTGACATCTCTACCGCCACTGTACATGCTCTATGCATCATAATGCTTTGGGAAAAACAGAAAATCTATCTGAGTGGCAAGCACTTTTGTATAAGTTTACCTCCACCCTGCTATGTTGACTAAATACCATATTGCAGTTTTGCAGTTTTAATCATACTAGTAGGTAGCTAGAGACACTAAACGCCTTACTGGTATCCTCCCTATCTTTCAACGATAGGCTGTAGTTGAAATCTCCTCCTATAATTGGTAGTTTCTCATGTATGGAGAAAAGTTGTATGCTCTGCACCACTGTTGTAGAGACAGGTTGGGGAGTATAAATATTAATAAATCAATACTTAATGTTGGAGTAATCCACACTGAACATCAAAACTCTGTCTGGGCAGAGTTCTACTAGTCTTTTATAGAGAACCCTTACCCCTTAAATAATATGGCAACCACAATGCACATTTCCTTTCCTAGGACCAGAATTAAACCCATGAAGCACAAAACCTATGTGCTTGTGAAATTTCAAATGTGGTTCTTATTCATATGTCCTGAATGAAAACAATGTTTCCAGGTGGAAATTCAAGTAAAGCCAGGACTGTAGGTCTCTTATTAGGACCCTTGATACTGCTGACATTCAAGGTTAATGGGTTTAATATCTGTCCTGTACACATGAGAGTGACAAAATGGGGGTACTTATACTGATATCCTAGAGTGTCACCTGGTCCTCCTTTCAGTCTTTTTCTGTGATGCCTCAGATTGAGAATCTGTAGACTATTCCAAAATTCAAGAGGCTACAAAGAAGGTCTCAGATGCACCATCCTAGTCACGTGATGCAACGCAGTGGACAACACGCCTGCTACTCTCTCCACGACTCACACCAGATTTTTTCATTGATTTCGTTATAAATTCATTTATATCTATCTCCTAGTAAATTTACAACCATCGCGCCACACTCCACCACCGACTCGGAGCAAGATAAAACTCCAAGCGGTCTAAGCAGCAGGCCATGGCTCCTCCTCTCGACCATCTAATACCTCAACAGTGCTTATGGAGGACACGTCTTCAAGAAATAAACCTTCTAAAGTAATCCTTGCAGTTCATCATGAAGCAACTGAAAAATAATAGAGCTGCCAATGAAAATCTCACCCATCGAGTAATAGATAATGAAGCCTGATAAACTCTATAGATGATTGGAGAGCCTGTCTTGACCCTGAGATGCATGTTTTGAAGAGAAGCTGGAAGACTTAGAGCGCCGCAATCACAGAAACAATATAGTGGTCCTTGGGCTGCCAGATGGTGCAGACGGCTCTAGTCTCTACTGTTTGCCCAGAAACTGAAATAGACTAGCTGGTCCATCTCCCAATGGACCGACATACGCTATAGAAAGGGCTCACCATGCCCTCCGCCCCAAGCTACCATCTGGCTGTGCTCCTTTTCCATTTGCATTTAAATTCCAGAGTTACCTTGATCGGCAACACCTCTTAATCAAGATTAAATCACTGCAGTAAGTCACTTGGGAGGCTAGAAACTAAGGTTAGCCAGACCTCCTATTAACAGTGTGGCAAAAGAGGCGGCTTATAGTTCCGTTGTTTCCAAGTTGTTGACGGAGCATTTCTTTTCATATGCTGTATCCTGCTCCGCTTCAAGTCTCCTACCAAGGAATCAAAAGTGATTTGCCTCTTTTGAGTAAGCTAAAAAGAACTGCCTATCCTGTTTCCGATCTGTTCAAAGACTCAACCTGATTTGTTCATGATTATTTATTGTACTGTATGCTGCATCTTTTTATACTGCAGGGTAGGTTCTGTTTTCTCCTCCGGTTCTGCTGTTAAATGTTTGACTTTTTATCTGCTTGGCAAGAAAGCACTGAGATATTTTTTGTCTTGTTTTTTGGAACTCTGTTCAACCCCATAGACTTTTGGAAGCAAGATCCATTGAGTGAGGGTCTGTAACACAAAGTCCTACTTTGATCTACAATTTGGCTCGATCCATTGTTTTTTGGGACACTTAGTGCAAGTGCAGCCTGCCAACTCACGCTGAATGTGAGCCGGCTTCTTCATTTGTCAGTAGGAAGGATTTAAAAGCCAGCTCCACAGTAAATGAGCGCTAGATAAATTGCCCAAAGTGGACCCCCAATTCAAATAACACACCACACTGTTTTGGTATAAAAGGCCGCAGCTCTTTTTACTTAATCAAAAGTTGAATACATTACATGGGACACTTAGCCTTTAAGACTAATATGTATATCACAATTTTACAGATATACTTTACAATATATCATACATACACACAACACTATACAGGAAATTGTAACATATGTACATTACGTATCCCATCCCATAAGACCCTTGAGCAGCCATAATTCATGTATTGCTGAAACCCCGGCTCCTTCATCCACTTGTTTTTGAGGGTAACTCTGGCCCTTTAGTCCAATAGACCCGTTGAGGGCTGTGTCTTCCGCAAGACAGTCCCCCTTATCTGAATTTAGGCCTCCTAGACCCTTGACGAGGAGCATGCCTGTCGGGCTGCACTCCCCATCTCAGAGTCTTGGATCCCAGCATTTCGGTGCAGGCCCCAGCCTGGTGCCTTCCTCTCCCGATCTTCCGAGTATACCCATCCTAGGTCGTCGCCTCTCCCGGTGACACCCAATCGCAGCTCTTATGTCCGAAGCCTCTTACCCAGGGTCAGCCATGAATTTACTGCCACTTCATACTGTGCCAACAAGTACCTCCCACTAATGCCCAAGGGATCTTACTTTTTCCAAACAGCACTGTCTTGCAGAAATCGTTGAAGGTATTGATAAAACGTCATTTCCATCTCTGATAAATGAACCCCATCCCGGCTATAAAATCCTATCCGCTTTGGTAATCAAGAAGTGCCTGATTACCTCCATGCCCAGCGAGGCCGCAAAATGGGACACCTCCCTATTCACGGACCTCTGTGCCTTGTCCATAGCTCCTGTTTTCGCTCCACCATGCCAGTGCAGGCATGGTATCATTCTTGTCAATGCCAGAATGGTGCGAGGCAACAACTGTTTTAAGTGGACAAATCCTCTTAATATCCCCAATTAATCTCTTTGCCCCTAGGGTGACCAAGTCGTTCCCTCCCAGGTGAATAACCAGAGCGGTGGTGGTTGACTAAGTAGGGCCCAATGTAACGATTGTTTTACACCATGCCCCCCACTTCATCCCCCTTGTCCTGCCCATTTAATCACAGCTTGACTTCTTGGAATTTCCAGCTGACTTGTGTAGGGCTGCCGCTCTGTATGCCTCCTCACGTGTGAGTGACCCACGATCCATATCTGAGGATGTTGCGCCATGCCTGTAAGACAAAATTAGAAACATGTGAGTATTCTCCTAATTTGGACTATCTGTCACCACTTGTGCTGGGTCTCCCAACGTCACTTGCTGCTGTTTTTGCTGAGGCCTTATGTACCCCATGTATGCCTTTGATGCCCATCTACCGACCCTTTTATCTGATCCTCTTTAACCCGCACCTGGCTGCCTCGGTGGCTGCTCCAATTTGGAATGAATGGGTGTTGTATGAGGTCGGGTTTATACCTGCCATCCATAAACTCTTTCGTAGGACGCAGTGAACTGCCGCCTTGTGACCCTTTTCCGTCCCCATGCACAAACAAATGCTCCGGTCCCATTGGACGACCCGCCACATACTCCTTCATTGCCAACCATGGGCAAATGTTCCTGGTGGGGCCATAAACAGTGTTATCATGGCGGGGCGACTGGTTGCTTTTGATTTTCGCAGCTGAAGACACAGTCTGTCTTGCCAGATGACAAAATCACTAAACTGGAGATTGGTGTTCTGACTCGATGAGTTAGACTGTGGTACCAACTCAGACACCCAGAATGCCCCAAAAATGCACATATGTATAGGGCCCTGAAAAGCTTGGTATCGTAGCTAAGCTGCAAGTGACTGCCAGTGCTTTCAGGAGGCTGGACAATTCAGGTAATCTTATGGGCTTCCTTGTGTCCACCTTTTTTCCCGTGAGTCTAGACATGCCCTGCGTCTATTTTCTTCGTAATGAAACTTTTG
The DNA here is from genome assembly GCA_016271365.2 of Neoceratodus forsteri. Taxonomy (NCBI): domain Eukaryota; kingdom Metazoa; phylum Chordata; order Ceratodontiformes; family Ceratodontidae; genus Neoceratodus; species Neoceratodus forsteri. The sequence continues at coordinate 795,636,532 of CM028131.1, forward strand.
GTTGGGTCAGGAAAACCTCGCATTTGAAGAAAGGCAATGCCCACTAGTTGGAGACGTATAGCTGCTGGAGATTTTCCCAGGCTTTCTAAGTGTAGGACATAGCTTTGAACTTGTCTTTGGGTATTGTGCAATTCCACGCTTACCTCGTGACCACAAAATTGCTGGAAAGATCCATAGTTACCTACATACTTCCTCCATGTTGGGGGCAACAGCGAGTTGTACCAGTTGCTGCAATCTTGGTTCCCAAGTCTCCAGACTGCTTCCGGTATTTTGTGGGGAACTGGTCCGCCCACGGTGCTAACTGCCTGAAGCTCTCAAGCTGAAATCGAGACAGGGCATCAGCTATAACATTTTTTTCTTGGCAAATGACTTGCCTTAAAAGAGATGTTGTACCGTAAGCAGCATAACACAAAGACCATGAAGACCTTCATCACCTCTTCAGAACGAGATGTCTGCAAGTTCAATATGTCCACTACCGCCTGTTGTCTGTTTGAAACAGCACTTTCTTATTCTGAATTTTGTGCCCCACACCCTTACTGCTACCATGATAGGGAAACAGTTCAGAAGGGTGATGTTTTTGTGAGTCCCTTCACTACCCAATCCTGTGGCCAACGCCCTGCAAACCATACTCCTTGCCAGAATGCCCCTCAAACCAATGCCCACAGCATAGGTCACCATATGCAGATCCAACAATTGGTCTGTTGGTGTCTGCTAGATGGTGATACCATTGAAATCTTTTAAGAAGAGTTCCCAAATCTGCAAGTCTGTTTTATGCCCTGCATCAGTCTGATGTGATGACATGGTTTTAGAGCCCCCTGTGGCTGAGGCCATCCACCTGAGGAAAGGCCTGCCTGGGCAAATTGCATGGCATGCAAAATTAAGTGGCCTACAACAGATTGCAGCTGTTGTAGGGTCACCTCTTTGCCTTCCCATCTCCCCAACAGTTTCCTCAAAAGTGCCACCTTGTCTTGTGGTAGCCAGGAAACCATGGCCCGAGTCTATTTCTATGCCCAGGTATGAGAGGCGGGTAGCAGGCCCTCCGCTTTTCTCCTGGGCTAGCAGGACACCGAAATACCCCATTAATGAGGTGAAACCATGAAGCGTCTCCACATATGTGGTCCCCACCTGGACCCACAATTAGAAATCATTGAAATAATGGACTACATGTATGTTTTTTTTGTGTTCCCTGGTGGCCCACTCCAAGAAGGTTGAGAATGCTTCAAGGCTGAGCAGCTGACGGAGCATCCCATGGGCATAGCCTTGTCCATATACCATCAGTCTCCCACTTTGAAACCCAGTAAATCATGGTCACTTGGATGTACTGGCAGCAGATGGAAAGCAGATTTATGTTTTGCCATCATTGCCCCGTGGTCTAATTCTTGTATGTGGCGCAGAGCCACATCGAACGTTGTATATTGCACTGTGCAATCATCAGGGTTGATGAAGTCATTTACTGAATTGCCTTTTGGGTAGGACAGGTGATGAATGAGCCTGTATTCTCCTACTTCCTTTTGGGGACCAGCCCTAATGGGGATACTCTGAGGTTGTGCACTGGGGGTGATCGAATGGTCCCGCCACCCTGCCTGCCTCCACTTCCTTGGCAATTTTCCTCTCCAGGATGTTAGGAAGTAAAATTGCAGACTTGAGATTGCGAGCTGTGGTTTCTACCCTTGGCCCCTTGTATGGTATCCTAAAACCATACTTGAAACTGTTGTGTATATATTTTGCTGCTGTTTTTCCTGGTAGCAGTCGAGCCAGGGTCCATCCGTCTAATCGTATTGGTGAATTAGCTAAACTTCCCAGACCCCTTTCCTTTTTGCTGCTTGCTCCTCGATGTTTGATGTCTTGATGATTGTCGTGTGCATTCAGAGAACTTGTGCTCTCCTCCGCACAACTTGCAGATGTGCCGGTACTTACAAAAGGAATGAAAACATTTTCCTTTATTGTAGTCATAACAAGCCTTCCTCCCTGCCCCTTTCTTCTGCTCTTTCCTGTATTCACCTGTTTGTCTTGCAATAACATGACCACTATCCATATATGTTATCACATTGGGACTGCCACGTCATATAGTGGACCCACAGGTCTATGTGTGTTTTTCCATTTGAGATTGGGTTGCCTAGATAGTTTTAGATGAAACTGCTTGTCATATTTTAACCATGCATATCCATCAAAGGAGAGAAGTGCGATTTTATGATATCCCTGTATTTTAGCAGAGCAAGTAGCTTATCAGGGTGCTTCATCCCATAAACTGACATAAATATGTCAAATGATCTGCCCAATTCTCAAATGTGAAAGGTACCTTCGCCGGCATGGCCTCTCTTGTTTATTCCTTTTCTCGTCACTCACTTCAGGGATCTCCCTATGCAATAACGAGAACATGTCTATAAATTCCTTTCCAGATTTTCTCCTGACAGTGTCGGATAAGTGATCCCACAATGGGTCTTCCAACCCGCATATGCCCAACGCCCAGTGATCCCGGTACTGCTGGTTGACTTGTCCCCCATTGCAGTATTGGGAGTGGTATCACTTTTGAGGCTACCGTCTCCTGCTCTTCTAAGCTTGGTGTCCTGCTTTCCTTGTTAGTTGGGGGTTGTATTGTTGAGAGCCCAGCCCCTGTCCATACCTGAACTGCCGCCCTTTGTGCATTACCCTTCCACCCTATCCCCTTGGGAGATAATGGAGTGAGGAGGCTGGATCAAACGAGCCTCAAACTCCGTGGTGATCTGCTGTATGCCTCCGTGTGACTTAACCGGCTGCATCTATTCCTGCCCTGCAGATTCAGTCCAGTGGTGTTCCCCTAGCCATAGTCCTCTACTGATCCAGAGGCCCTGGCTGTGCCCAGAGAGGTACCTCGCCAGATTCGTTGCCGGAAATTCCCGAGGCCCCACGATGGAGTTGGTCATTCCACCCTGCGGGGTTGCTGGGAAACTGGGGTCAAGGGGCCCAAGGATTCACGCTGGGCCAAGCGATGGGCATATTACCCAGTCCACCATACATAAAAGGTCACATGAAGGGTTATGTTGCCATGTTTGATGCCCTGGCATCACTGGCCTGGAATGAACCCTGGAGCCCCTGGTGTCTTGACTGGCTGCTTACCTTTTGACCCCTTGGCTTCCTTGGAGTTTTTTACCTACCGTTTTCTCACCAAGACCCACAGCCATGCGCTGCCCCTTCCATTCCGCTTCTCTTACCTTTTTGGCCTTGACCATGTCTTCCAGGTTCTTTCTCCCTTTTATGTCTTGCTTCCTCCGTTGCTTATTCCAATGGCAGCCGTTCTTCCTCACTATCAGATTCAGACCACACTAAATCTATTGATACATCACTGTCCTGATCTCCCTCATACTCACCAATCTGTGGCTGGACCACCGGTACCACCGGGGTTTCTTCCTTTCTTCATTCACCATCCTTGGTTGGGCCCCAGATGTGTTCTCCTCTGCTCTGCTCTGTTTCTTCTCTGTCTGCTTTTTCCCAGCATCTGTCACTGGTGGAAACTTACGCTACTTTGCCTGCCCTGCCCTTTTTAGCAACAGATTTCTCCTGAGCCACGGATTCCAACCATCTGGCCAATGGCTAGCTACACCTAGGTTGCCGACCCTCACCCTCTGCTGGTTCTTGTGGCCTGTGTTCTATTATGGTGGGAGGGTCTGCCACCATTTGCTGCTGCATGCCTGGACAGGCAACTAGCAATTCTGGTTCCAACCTGGATATGGTTATCAGCCAATCAGACCCCCAATGTCCTTAAGGCATTGCAGGGCCTCGTGGAAAGCTTGGTCTTACCCTTGCACTGGGATAGTCTGTGCCACATATTGTGTCTGGCTGCCTAGCACCGTAAGGTCTTGACCAGTGCCCTGTGCCTGCGTGGAGATTTGAGGGGCTGGCTGTCCAGAAACTGGTTATTCTGTGCTTTGTACATTTTAGCTATTGATAGTAAGGGCAAAGCAATGTTCAGCGTATACGATACCTATGAGACAAAACATTAGTTATTAATACACCTTTTACTTGCCCTTTATAAGTTAACCTTCTAAACCTGTATCCTCTCTCTACTGAATGCCCTATCTTTCCCATCTGAATATTGATCTAGACCCTCTTGCTACTGTTACTGTATCCCAGCCTTCTAATATTAAACAGTGTAAACATCTACAAAAAAAAAAAAAAAATTATTCTAGACCACCAGAATTCTCATTAGGGTTTTAACCATTACAGTTATTTCCTGGACATAATTTGCTCGGTTTTAGATCTTAGCTACACTAAACACTGAAGATTACCTGTAAGATTAACCTGATCTGACTGAAACTCATTATTTGTTTCTACATTGGTAATACAATCATAGGGCATTACTTTAACTTTTTTTTATATAACTCTTTAAGTTATTTAAGACTTTTACCCATGGTAATTCAACTAGGGGGACCCCAGCGCACTGAGGACCCTTGTATGGACAGTATTGCGAAAATGTATTCCCAAACCACAAAAAAAAAAAAAACTATTGCTGATTAATAGGACTGCACTTTAATTATAAACCTTCAGAAAATCCCAAAACATTGAAAAGTCACTAGGTTGCTATCTCTGACCCGTGTTTTATAAAGATATTGAAAAGGCACATGGCAGGCTCACAGCTCTCTCTCTGTTCCAGGGGAAAATGTGGCCAGGACTGCTTGACTCAAAAAAAATTGGACAGGGGAAAAGAGGGGCCCAGCAGCTGCCCCCAACATTAAGTGATCAGCCACCTAACCACAGAGCCCACTAGGAAAGGCCCAGCAAAAAGGGGAGGCAGAGACCTCCACACAGTTAACTGCCAGCCTACAGAGCCACGCCAGTGGGCGGAGAAAAAGCCCCAAGGGAGAAGATCTAAAGCAGAGGCTTCATCCCAAACTGGAGAAAAATATATATATATATTGGAGGGGAGTGATGGAACAACCCAGTTGCAGTACCAGAACCCTCCTGAAACCCAGCCAGTCCCAACATCCCAAAAGCTCTGCCGACCAGCTGAAGAATTTTTTTACATTTCCACTAACAACTGGAAAAAACCCACGACAAGGCTACAAAGGACAATGATAAAGGCGCACCAGCTGATGCAGGTGCAAATCTAACGATGAATCTGGGCATTGTGCCCGAGGCGCATGGGTTGGAAAGAAAGGGGGGACGCCACGAGGCAAAGCCAATGAAAAAGGAGAAATGCCTGGGAAATAAAGTTGGGTTTGATGTGCAGGACAGCAGTGGTTCAGAGACTTATTGTTGCTCTTACCCCCCAATTAAAAGATATACCAAAGAAAAGAAGCCTTACACCCATGTTCCAAAATGTTTGGTTTAGACAAAAGAGACTTTAACATTTCCCACTAAAAACTGGAAAAAAACCCACAACAAGGCTACAAAGGACAAAGAAAGGTGCACCAGCGCCATGGTGCAAATCTAAAGTTAATCGGGCAGAGTGCCCGAGGCACACATGGGTTGGAAAGAAGGGGGGACGCTAATGAGGCAAAGCTGATTGAACAAGGAGGAATTGCCTGGGAATTAAAGATGGGTTTTGATTTGTAGGACAGCAGCATGCAGAGACTTATTGTTGATGTCGCCTCCACAAATAAAAGTATATAACCAAGAAAAGGACACCTTACACCCAAGTTCGGAAACATTTATGGTTTAGACAAAGAGACTTTAATACAAAATTGGAAACCGTACCCAGATGCTGCGGAGGGCAGATGGCACTTGCCCCCATACGACACCTCTAAAAATAGATCTGATTTGCTGCAGATTAAGTTTTACTCTTTTTCTTTTTTTATTTTCTTTGGAGAGGGGCGACTGCCAAACTGGACGCCAAGACAATAAAACCCCGGAGCCCGACCAGCCCCCACAAAACCAGCCCAAACCCACTAACAAACACAACTGAAAAAGCACTCACCTGAGGAGCAGTAAGTGAAAACGCAGTGGAGGAACATAACGAAAAAAGGCAGACAGACAAAAACCACAAGCCAGGAAGCCAAAAACACCAAATAGTGACGAGCGGAGACAATGCTGCCAGCAAAACTTCTCGGATAGCTTCTTGAAAAACTTGCTTGTTGGAGCTGTTCCAAGAGGGCGAGATCCCCTGGGACAGCTCCTTTTCCTTCCCTGGCCCTCCCTATAGGGAAGGTCTTGGCCAACCCTCTCTAAGGAGATCCTCAGGTTGGGCCACTTGCTCGGGGCGCCTCCTCCCTAACGGTGCGGCCCTCTTAGCCCCCACCCTCTTGGGGCTATCAGCAATTACCCCTAGCTACCAGACTTTAATGAACCTTTTATTATAGATGTTCAGAGGGTGGCTTATGCTCGTTGTTTCCAAGTTGTTGGCGGAGCATATGTTTTCATATGCTGCCATATTTGTAGTGGGATACAGCAAATTATAGATGCCAACACGTCGACTGCCCCACCACCCTTGGTGAGCTTGCTACTTTATAGTGGGGCTCATGTGACAGAAAAAACAATCAGGTAATTTCTCCATTACCAGGTTATCTGGCCTGCCACCAGTGGCCACTGTTAAGCAGTATTTCCTCCTATACACCTCCCAGCAGTTTAAGCATGCTGCCTCTCTGTCTTCTGGTAGTCTCCTTCCTTGCTCCTCTTGCATCCCTTCCTCCCTCCCTCCTCCTACCTGGAAACACTGACACTTACTCCAATATTAGACTTCCTGAGTCCCCCCATATCTCTCTGCTACCTCTACTGCACGATTGCCATCCTCAGGCCCCATTTTCATTCTACTGATTTGTCCCAATATTCTACCACCCTCTTTTCATGCTGCACTGTAATATCCAAAATTCCCAGCCAGGGACACTTCTGTGCCTCACTATCAGCCTCCAGACTCACATTGCAAACCTCTGCAGGCCATACATAATCTCAAGCTGCTACTGACACTACTACTCCTACAAGCAGGGATGTTGAGCCAAACCCTGGGCCAACTACACAGCATGGATTAAACTCTTCCACCACTTTTCAGCTACCCTGGGGTTTAAAAATTGTTGACCTAAATATATGCAGCCTCCCGCATAAGCTAATCTTGCTACAACCCAATGTCCTAGCTCTAAACCCGGATGTCATGATTATCTCCAAAACCTGGCTTAAATTGCATCACCCTGATGCTGAATTATTGATTTCAGGATACACTATCCTTCGTCATGACCGACCATGAACCAAAAGAGGTGGAGGCACTGCCGTATATTTCCCTCATCGCCCAGTTCACCCCAGTTCCGCTTACCTTTGCCCACTCAGACCACTGATGCATTATTAATAAAAATTGTTGTCCCACACTCAGCTCCTTTATTTATAGCCAGTTCCTACTGCACCCCAACTCACCCTTGTTCTCTGTCCTGATCGCCTGGCCTACCTAAAATCTCACACATCCGGGGTGAAGAACACGTCTTTGGTAATTTCAATTTGAACTGACTTTCTAGTGCCATCTCTAAGTTTTGCAATCAGGTGGCTATTTTAAACCTATGCCAACAGATCACAGATCCCACCCACCTGAACACTAGATCCCTGAACCACTCTTCTTGATTTGGCCCTTATCTCCTACCCACATCGTATAACTGCCTCTGGCCTCCTGCCAGACTACCGTAGTGACCACCACATGATATACCTGGTAAGAAAATATACAGACCTAAGGCACTTCCTCCCCAGAGTAATACTTACCAGGTCCTTTAAATCGCTGGACCTTGCTGCACTCTTATATGACCTGGCAAATACTGACTGGTCCTTTATCTCCTGTGCCACATCTATAGATTCTGCCCTGGAGTACTTCAAATCTAGATTCTTTGAGGTCTGGGATTGCTATGCTCCTCTCAGGCATACTTGAGTGAGGGGCGCTCATATGCCCTGGATATCAGCTGACCTTATGGACTACCTCAGGGCCAGGGACCAGATGTGGAAGTCTTTCAAGGCCTTTGATTGTCCAACTGATCACCTAAAGTGTCATTTGCTCTGTAATGCCCATATGAAGCTCATCCACCAGGCGAAAGTCAATCACTTCAAAGCCTCCTTCCTTACTAATTTAGCCCACCCATCTAAATTCAGGAAGGTGGTTAAATCAATATTCTCACTTCCTGCCCAGCCTCCAACCCTAGTCCTCATCATCGGTGGCCACCATTTCCAACCCCTTTGCAGTGGCCACTGAGTTTAACTCATTTTCACTAACTGTGCATCGGCACTTTTGTTTACCCATCTGACAAGCCCACCTAATGCCGCTAACCCTCCCCCCACACCCAATTTGCAACCCATTCTCCTTCCTTTACATTTCTCCCTGTCACCACAGCAGATGTGCTCACTGAACTCCTCACCCATAACCCCTCTAAAGGAAATGCCCCTGGAACTGGAATCCAAAATGCTCTACTTGTCGGCCTTCGCCATCGCCAGTCCCCTGGCTGCCCTGCCTGTTCAACCTCCATTGCTTCCATCCCATCTGAGTGGAAGCACACCACAGTTATTCCCCTTCATAAGTGCAGTGATCCCTTCTCTCCTAGTAACTACTGTCTCATCTCCCTCCTTCCTATATTAGCTAAGATTCAGGAGCACCTCGTCCTCTCACAACTCTCTTCCTTTCTTGACTCCACTTCCTTCTCTCGCTCTACCAGTCTGGTTTTAGAAATCCCACTCCACCACCATCTCTCTCCTAAGGCTCATTGGTGCCATCCTTACAGGCATGGATAAAGGTCATTTAACCTCAGATATTCTTGTTGATCTGGCGAAAGCATTCAATACTGTTTCACTTCCTCCTCCTATCCAAGCTCTCCTCACAGGGCTCTTCTAATGAGGCCACCCGCTGGTTTCACTCCTACCAGGACGGTAGGTCCCGATTTGTCAGAATTGGCAACAATACCTCCACCACTCTCCGGTGACCACTGGTGTTCCACAAGTCTCTGTCCTTGGCCCACTTCTGTTCTCCATTTTCCTAAATGATCTGCCCTCAGCCTACCCAAATTCTTCCATCTACATGTATGCGGATGATAAAGTGCTGTATACATTCAGTCCCACAGTCTCTGATGTGGTAACCAGACTACCTGCAGTTCTAGTCTCCTAGATGCTGAAAAGGCCTTTGATCGGGTCGCATGGCCGTATTTCTTTGGGATTTTGCGTAAATTTGGTTATCCCCAGAATATATCCCATGGATCAAAGTGTTATATTGTAATCCTTCAGATCACATCCATTGTAATGGGGTCCAATGGATCACTTTCTTTACAGTGAACTAGGCAAGGATGCTCCCTCTTCCCGTTTCTTTTTCATTTATATTTCAAACCCCTAGTTTACCTCCTACAACATAATCTGGAGATTAAGGGTATAAAAGTAGAAGAAAATAGGTACACTTTGTCAGCCTATGCTGACGATTTACTATTGCATATTGAGGACCCTCATTCCTCTTTACCAGCAGCTTTAAGGGAAACAGCTTTTGGGGCTATTTCAGGATATAAGCTGAATTTGGATAAAATTAAGCTAGTGCCCTTAATAATCTAGTTTGTAAGCATGGTATTACTAGACTAGGTCTATCCTAGGAGTCACAGAATCTCATGTATTTGGGATTTCAAATTGCTTGCACCTCCTATCGTTTGGTCAAGGGCAATTTATCTCCTTTCCTATGCTCAATTCAACAAGACCTCAAAATGGTTCTCTCTCCTATTTTCTTATCTGGATGCATAAGTACAATAAAGATAGAATGTGCTTCCTCACATTCTCTTCCCCTGTGTCTGTTAAATGTATTTCTCCCCAATACCTGGTTTACTCAACTACAATGTATGCTCAGTGAGTTCATCTGGCAGGGTGGGGCAACCAGGAGGACCTATTTTAAGCTTCTCTCCCCATGATGAAGGGTGGCTTACAGCTTCTAAACTTTTTCTACACTGCTCCTCAAAGCAGCAAATTTTGCAATGATTTGAGCGGAAGGTGACTGTCTTTCAGGTGCTTATATACCTCTGTGGTTGGAGCTGGAGTGCTCACCTGTAGTCTATATGGCGCCTTATCCTCACAGTTTACTTTTTATTGCGTCATTATTGCCTCTTCCTCTCCAAGTAATACCATTGCAATAGTCACTTAATGCACTGCACCAGTTAAGTGTGTATATGAGTTGGGAGTGGAGAAGGGCCACCACCCAGCTTCTTTTAGGTAATCCCAGCATACATATAGCTGGCTGACCTGCCCCATACTCTTTCTGCCTGCAACTGTAATTGTTAACCATATCTTCACTCTGGTGGGGATAACTTCTGCTCATTCAAAACTCTCAGAGTGCACCACCAACTCCCCAGTTCAGCCAGCTTCAAGTATTTTCAACTTATCCACTTATATCATCATTCTTGGGCACTAGACCATGGATCTGGTGGGCATCTGATATTTTAGACCCTTTTTCAGCTGCCCATCAGCCACATTCAGTATCTAAACTCTACCAACTTGTTCAATCCCTGGACCCTAATAGTTTGAAAGGGATTTGTTATTACTGGTAATAGGCCTTATAACAGGATGATGTTACACTCTGGCACTCTGCTTGGTGAGTGCTTCATAAATATTTTAAATAGGATAGATTTCGATTAATTTAATTCTGCATACTTCATAAACTATATTATATGCCATTAAAATTGTTTAAAATGGGCAGAGTATCTACTCCGACATGTTCTAAACGTTGCCTAATTGATGGTACGATGAAGCATTTGTTATGGGATTGTAACAAGGTGGCCTCATTCTGGAACACCATAAGAGAATCACTGGATCCCCTATTGTGATTGAGCAACCTTTTTCTCCTGAAATTTGTTTAGCGGGCATTTATTCCCAAAACCTCCTAATATTCATAAAACCCACATGGCCATGATAGCAATAGTCACTAAGCTTATCATACTCTGACACTGGAAAGACACCTCTATCCCACAGTATAAGGAGTGGCACCAGGAAATCTTACTTGCTTTGTCAGTAGAAGCATATTGCTTCACTGTGGAGGTGTCCCAAAAATATCGGACTAGATGGGAGCCCTTGTCTACACTCCTGGCATTATCTACCCCAGGAACCAGTTCCTCTCTGTAACCTGTTTTGCTAGTTTTCTCTCTAATGGTTTTCTTTTGTAATGTTTCTCTGTCCTGTGATTCTGTAACATTAGTGGATGACTTTTACTTTCTAGTTTTTGCTCCGGGGATTCTTGTTGTTTGTAATGTTTGGTGATTGTTTTCTTATTCCTTGTGTTTATTGTCATAGTTTTGACTATTGTTAATATTTTGGAAAGAAATAAAGTATATTTGATTATAAAAAGAGTCACCATCCTTCCCCAGGTGTCTCACCCCAATCGTTTTTGTTTACTTAATGCACTGTAGTGATTAAGGGTTGAAATGGGAAGGCGGATTGCACGACATTAATTTTTCTCTCAGGATCACTCTTTCCTTTGTTTAGACACCACCACTGTCTCCTGGTCCACCAGCAGGGGAAGTATGTTAGTCAGGAGGAGCCAGTGACCTCAGTGACTGTGTAAAGGAATGTGGACTTCTTTCCTGGGGTGCTTTTTCTGACGTGATGTTGGAGGTTGAAGTAGAAACCAGTGTCACCAAGGGGACTTCCTGTGTGGGTGTTGGGAAGTCAACCTCCTGGTGATGCAGGCATAGGAATTACTTAAAGAGGCCAACCCACAATAGGAGAATGAGGAACTGCTTCTTGTTCAGGTCTGGGAGGAGGAGGATACCTATGAAGTTTGTCAGGAGATGGAGGGGCCTTTCTGGGATTATAAATTCAATTCCTGACTTTCCATGATTATTGCCTCCTGATTTCACATGACTCTGCCCATGCTGTAATGTCCCTGAACCTGGAGTTTCACTACTGTTCCATCCTGTCCATTCCCTGTCTATCTCTCCTCCCTCTCCTCCCCAACATAGTGAATGTAAATCCCACTCCATCCTCCATCTCCTTATCCTCCTAATTCTCATTTCTGGTGATGTGGAACCTAATCCTGGTCCCTCCTCCTCCTCCCTCCCCTTCTCCACTTCCAGAGGCCTTAGTATTTTTACCTTAATGCTAGAAGCCTTCTTCTTCAACTGGATTAACTCTATGTCAGAGTTTCTCAGTACTCTACTGATCTCTGTATCTCTGAAGTCTGACACTCCTCCAGAATTCCCATTCTACCCGGGTCCTTCCTAACTACCACCTCTAAAGGAAGGACAATGGCAAACGGTGGTAATCTTGCCTGCTATGTCCACTCAGAGCCTGTCCTGCACCATCACTCAGAGAAGTGTGCCTCCTCCCATGAGTTTCTCCCAGTGAAACTTCCCTTCCCTCCACCTCTACATATCTTCATGGTGTTTATTATGCCTCCCTAAAATGCCTCCTTCCTCAGTCTCCTTCCTCACTATTTGACTCATTGTCTGCCATTACTTCACAATCCTCCACAGGTGAACTCATCTTCCTTGTGGATTTCAATATAAATTGTCTTTCCCCAACCTCTAGGACTATCTCTATCAGGATTGAGTCCCTAAACCTCTCCCAACTTATTATGGAACCCACCTGGCTCAATTACACCCTCCTGGACTGGGTACTGTCCTCATACCACCACTGCATAATTGTAACGCGTATTCTGCCAGATGCCTTTAGCAACCACTGCATGACATTTTGTATCAGGAAAGTCTGGCAGCCTCCCTTCTTCCCAGATACATCTGGTCCAGGTCCCTCCAGTCACCAAACAAAAGCTTTACAGAGTGACCTGGCTGCAACTGACTGGTTCTCCATCCTCTCTTCCCCAGGCACTGATGTGGCTTTCTCCTTTTCCATTAAAAATTCACTTCCATCTCGGACAAACATGCCCTCATCATGAATTCCAGGGTTAGGTCTTCCCACCACCCCGGATCATTTATGACCTATTTGATATGCTAAGTCCCATGATGAAGTATGGGTCCAGTACAAATTAACCATCTCCCTATCAGACCTCCTTTTTACAGGGCACACAGATGTTTTACACAAGACCATCTGCACCACCAAATCCCTTATTTTAAAGCCAACCTACAGAACAGTCTTAACCCATGCTAAATTCTGGAAGGTGATTCATTCCCTTTTGATCCTCCAGCCCAGTCTGCTCCCTGGTCTTCATGGTTAATGGTTCAACTGTATTCAACTCTTCCTCTGTTGCTGCTCACTTCAATGAGTTTTTCACTACTTGTGCTCTCCCTCCCCACCTGACTCCTTCCCTCTCCTCCGCCTCCACACTCCTCTCCTCTACCTCCACACTACTCCCCATCATACTCCCTCCTAGAGTTTTGTTCTATGTCACTACCCAGTAAACCCTACTTTCCCTTCCTCACTTAACCTGCCATAATCTAACCCTGATGCTTGTACCCTAAACTTCTTCATCTCTCAGCTCCAGCTATCAACTCCCTCCTCACTCACCTCCTTAATGTTTCCTGAACCCTCTGTGCTGTCCTCAGAGATGTAAGATTGCCAAAGTTCACCCCTCTTCACAAGGTGATGATGCCTCCACCTAGCAACTTCCAACCTATCTCCCTCCTCCCTCTCTCTCAAAGTTGAAAGAGAAACTTGTCTACTCAGGCTTGCTGACTTCAGAGCTCTTCCAAATTCTGCCCCTTCTAATCTGCTTTCTGGAACACTTTCAACATCTCCATCCTGCTATATGTCAGTGAATTCATCCTCACTGGGGATGAATCAAGGGTACATCGCTGCTACCTCTTCCATCAGTCTGGCCATAGCCTGTGATTTGGTGGCCCATCCACTCCTCCTGGACAAGCTGAGCTCTGTCAACCTGTCAACCTTCCCTCACAGATTGGTTCTAATCCTACCTCTCAGGCCTTCAACAGTCAGTACAGGTAAGAGGCATCCTGTCTCCTCCCTACTAAACTAGGCTGGTGTCTCATTGGTCTCCATCCTGGGTCCAAGCCTCTTCTCCATTTTCCTCAACAACCTCCTCTCTGCCTGTACCAACCTGCATATATATATAATACAGATAACACAGTTCTCTACACTTCAGGCTCCACAACCGTTGCAGCGGAGTCTTCAACAAGATTTCCACAATGGCTAACACTGGTTCCGGTCCAACCAACTCACTCTGGGTCAACACTGAAAAACAGTGTCCATGACCTTTGGCACCAGACAGAAGTTGACCAAGCTCACACGCCTCTGTCTTCTCCACTCTGGATGTCACCCCTCTTGAAGAGGTTCCTTCTTCACACATGCATAGCCTAATGCATGAGGGGAGCAAATAGGCCAGGACAAAACTAGTAGGGAGGAAGAAAGACAAGAAGAAAGGGTCATGGACAGTTGCAGGGAGTTGAAAGAAATGAGAAGAAGAGTCTAGAGGAGAAAGCAGAAAAGAAGCAGAGCAGATTGACAAGGGAAGGGAGCACCAGAGTTTAGAAAGCAATATACCTTAGAATCATAGAAGTTTGTTAGCAGAAAATGACTCATTTGGCCCATTTAGTCTGCCCTTGTTCACTATCTATAGGTAGCCCTGATGCTACTACCCTTCACATCACATACATGACCCCCATAGATTCCTACCTCCTTTTTCCTGTTAGGCATCTATCCCTTCCTCTCTTGTTTAAATCCATGTAGTTTTCCCTTGCACTCTTGAATCCCTCCACTGATGATGCCTCAACCGCCCTCTCAGGTAGCCCATTCTAGTGGCCCACCACCCTTGCAGTGAAGTAGTGTCCTCTCTTATTACTTCTGAATTGACCACACTCCAGTTTCAAACTATGTCCCCTAGGTCATGGATTGTTTTTCATCTTGAATATACTCCTTCCCTCACCTTTTTAATTCCCATCAGGTATTTACAAGTTTCAGTCATATCCCCTTTCTCTCCTGGATTCCAGTGGCTATAGTTCAAGCTCTTCCATCCTCTCCTCATAAGTCCTCTGATGCATACCATGCATCATGTTGGTCACCCTCCTTGGACTCTCTACACCCTATCAGTATCCCTCTGTAGTGAGTTCTCCAGACCTGCACCCCATATTCTAAGTGGGATGGACCATTGACTTGAAGAGGGCATTATCATCTCCTTTTCCTGCTTGTGATACCCTCCCTATGCATGCTAGCATACCACTTGCCTTTCCATCCACTTTATTGCACTGGTTTGCTACCTTAACATTGTCCAAAGTAATAATCCCAGACCCCTCTCCTACTCTGTTACCACAACATCCTCTCCCCAATGTGTATGCAGCCCTTGGGTTCTTCTGCCCTTTGGGTATTGTTTTACACTTTTGACACTAAATGTCAGTTACCAACTCTTTGACCACTCATCCAGCTTTAGCAGGTCCTCTGTCATGCTCTCTACTCCCCTGGTGTGTCCACTCTATTTCAGATCTTTGTAGCATCTGCAAACAGACACACCTTTCCATTCAGATCCTCTGCAATATCCCCAAAGTAAATGTTAAAGAGTATTGGCACCAGTACTGGCCCTGTGGTACCCACTTGTCACTCTGTCCTCTCTGGAATGAACCCCATTTTCAACCACCTTTTGATTCCTGTCACCAAGCCAGTTTTCCACCCAATTTGATACCTTCTTCACTTCCCTAGACTGCCCAACTTGCTCACCAGCCTCCTGTGAGGGACAGTGTCAAAGACCTTACTGAAGTCCAGATAGGCCGCATCCACCGCTTCTCCCAGAACGCACTCGCTTTTCACCCAATTGAAGAATTTGATGAGATTCGTCTGGCATGACATTCCCTCCATGAACCCATGCTGCCTATCATCCTGCAGTCCATTTTCTACAAGAAAGTCCACTATCCTTTCCTTTAGAAATGCCTCCATAATCTTTCCTACCACTAATGTAAGACTGACAGGATGATATTAGATATTAGTAAGCTGACTGATCAACAGAAGATTTCCTAGACAGAATAGAGAGGGAGTGGGAACTATTACTGCAGAGATGGTAGAAGGAAGAAGGGAGAGGATAGGAGGATATAAGGTATGAGGAAGGGATCTAAGAAACATTTTGGATATAAAGGAGGCACAACGCAAAACACCATGCATCAAGAGAGGGAGTGAAAGGGTACAGTAGAGTGAGCAGTGGTGGGTACATAAGGTGGGAAGAGTCCAAGGCAAATGATAAAAAGAATGAAAGAGGATGTCCAGTTTATCAAGGGAGGATTTGGGAGATACTCACTTTGTTTCTGTACAGTGCAGCAAGCTTGGGTTTGATCTTATTGTGTATGGCATCAATATGCACCGAGATTAGAGGAGACCTTCTCTCACTGCATGTTATTTCCTATTGATTTTAAGGAAACTTAAACATGGGAAAAAAGGAGCAAGGCACCCATACAATTAATTTATATTTGTCACAACACCCTATGAAACATGTGCCTAGCAGTTCCTACACAACAGCACTGCTATCTAGAGCTGCAGCCAGACACTCTTTCCATAAGTTTCTGTTAGTGGGTGGTGGAGGGCATGCTCTCCCTCTCTCTGATATATGGTGCAACATTTCAATACGCACCTGTATATCTATGTGTTTCTGTTGAGTGTGTAAGGTATACCTTGCTTGCCATAAATAATTTCTACAACAGGCAAAAGCATAGCTGCAATGTGGAGTTGTTAAATTTGTCCCAGAGTCAGTTGTGTAATCCTAAAACTACTGCCTGGTATCTAGTTGATAGATCTAATCAATAGATAGATCTAATCTAACTGGAGGCAGTATAGCACTGTGGTTTAGGGAGCTACAAACCCAGTGACATGGATTTGAATCTCATAGCCCCCACTTGCATCCTGTGTGACTCTAAGCAAGTCACTTAACTTCCTTGTGCTCCCAGGTTGTACCTGGAAACACGCTTCAGTTTAATGTGCCATTCCTGGTTAAACAATTTCCTTTCCCTTTCCTAATTTCTGAAACAGCAGTTTCCACAGATGTGGCATGACTTTATTCAGAATGATTTGGCATAGGGCAGTCATTCAGAATCTGGGACTGAGTCTCTGGGATATTTCCACACCTTTCTTAAGGGTAGCAGCTCTCCTCTATTTTTTGTGTTTCAGGGAGTCTTTGAGAGCTATTGTCTGATGAATACCTAGCAATGATGCCCCACATGTGATGTGGGATTCTTTTACTCAGGAGATGGCTGGCTGCCTATTTTTCATTTCTATCCAGACATAGTTTTAAACTAAGATGAGGAGAAACAAGATTGCAGAATGTGCATATATTGTTTCTAGTATAATTTGCCAACTGTTCTGGCCTCAGTTTCCATATTTTAATATTAAGCATAACCAGCTGTATGTGCTGGGGAAACATGCATGCTCCTGAAAGTGACTGACCAATTACCCACTTTGTCATTCTGAAGAAACATGGTAATAGCCAATCTATTACTAGGGAAATCCAAGGTATACCACCACCTTTAGTACCAGGAGATACTGTGATACATGAACGTTGATGCTTTGAAACCATAGGGTTCAACATATTTACTCCCTCCTCTTTCTGATTTTATACATAACATTCCTTTTAGCAGGATTTAATCTACTACCCCAAAGGCCCAGGAACAAGAATTAGTAGTGTATTTATTTTTTGGTGCCCAGTTCCACAGGCTCTGGGTGCCTTACATATCGATCGTATAGTATCATATCGTATTCTATCATGTCATATTATTTAATTTTCTTTATTATACTTGATAGCAGAAAGAGCTAAGATAGCCTGCTTTCACAACTGGCCAGTTGAGGAAAGCATATGTGATACAACACAGGAATCAGCAATGTACAAATAGCACAGGCAGGAAGTACAAGATAAAGAGCAGAAAAAATAATAGATTATGTTCAGTTACATTGTATTATGTCCAATATAAGTTGATGAAGGCTAGCACTAAAGGAAGGGATACTCACACCTGCGATGAGATGGGACAGCAGGAGATTGTAGGGACCAAAAGCTCTAAAGGACACAGCTCTTTGTCCTATAGCTGTGTATATACAGAGAGTTGAAAAGTGAATTTGGTTTGAGAGCAGGTCTCCTCCTTGCTGGTGGAGTGGGGAATGAGGGAGGAAATACAGGGGAACTTTACCAAGGACAACCTTGTGTGGGAACACTGTCTACTTATGGGCAAGGCAGTCCTCTAGGAAGAGGCAGAAATGGAATTATACAGTTGGTAGTGCATCAAATTACATACTCTAACACCTGCACAATAAATAACTTACAGTGAATAATAGCATGACATAATAATAGTTTAGGAATCAGTTGGGTAAGACCTTATTAAAAGATACTGCTTTAAACCCTGCTTAAAACTATTAACTGAGGGGGCCACCCCAAGCTCTCATGGAAACTGATTCCAGAGAATGGGAGCAGTCACTACAAAGCCATGATCCACAGACAACTGTATGTGAAATGTGGAGATTTCAAGATGCCCACCAAAGAACAGAGTGGGTGGTCAGGAACATATGGACACAGGAGCTCTTTTAGGTAGCTAGAACCCGAACAAGTAGGGCTTTATATGTCAACAAACCTACTGTATCTTGAAGGAGATGCACCACATCAAAAGCAGCCAGTGCAACATCCACAAAGAAGGAAAGACATGCTTAGAGGGAAACTCTGGCAAACAGATGAGCCATGGTGTTCTGCACCAGTTGCAAGTGGCACATCAAACCTCCAGATAGCCTGAGATAAAGGGAATTATACAATGGCAAGGAAAAAATCTTGACCTCTTATTGGTTAGTCTGGGACTGGAGTCGGATGTTATCCCAGTACAACATCACTGCTCTAGTCCCAGACCACAGATGACTGCATTAACAGTAACCAGAATCACTCCACCCAGCCCACTTCAGTTACCCCCACTCAACAGTAGTAGTGGGCTAAGTGTCTCACTCGCTCCACGAAGTGATTCAGAGAGTGAAGGCTAATTCACTGAGTGCTCTGCAACATGAAGCGGAGTACTTTGTGTTATAATTTGCAGTATAGCGCAGTGGTTTAAGACTCTGAGCTACAAACCTGGTGACATCCAGCAGTCCAGACCTGGGTTTGAATCCCACAGCTTCCACTTGCATACTGTGTGACCCTGAGCAAGTCACTTAACTTCCTGTGCTCCCAGGTCGCTCCTGTAAAAAGCTTTCAGCTTAGTGTGGTACTCCTGCTTAAACAACTAAATAAAACAAAAAATAATAATGGGTAACACAAAGTCCATTGAAAACAATGACTTTGAGTTACTCCTTCCCAAACCATTACTCCACTATTTCTTAAGGCGTATACATTGAAAACAATGTACCTACCACTCTCACCTTTGTTTTAAGTTCCAAAGGCGACTTTTGCAGCTATTCATGGGATTTCAGGTCACATGGGCTCTAGATTGCTCTGCACAGCCTCAGTTTGGGGTAGTGTGTGTATGAAGCTGTAGGAGACAATCTGCTCTGAGAGGCTCATACATTCAAACCTTCTAAAAGCTGTTAAAAAGCCTTTTGGGTCATTTCTTTGCTGACACTTTAGTTAATTGATTATAGGAAACCCTCCTGTGCTCATATATCATCAGCATTTATTGTTTGTGTGTGGATTTTGAATGTTAATGTACAATATTCAGTCTGTGTACTGAGAGACAGTGGAAGTGTGCTTTGGGGGTGTATCTGTGGTGTAGGTAGATTAACTTGGAAAAAGACTGCTTTCTGTTTTGGTGATATTTTCCTTGTATAACTGTGTTAATGTACACGCTGTAATATTTTCAATAATTTTGCAATTTTTGCTGATTGTTGTGGTGCAGTAGTGCATAATTTTAGTTTGTTTAAAATATGTGGTTATATTACTGATGTTTTCAATTTGCTACACAATAGTGTGTGTGTGAGTATCTGTGTGACGTGTGTCATCAAATCAGACACCTTTTATTGTGCCACATAATTTCAGCAATGTGAACCTGTTATCCACTGCAGCTGTGTAATTTTTATACTTCTTTGTGGTATCTTTATTTGTACTAGTACTAGTGACTGTTACTGCAGCAGTGCAGTACACTGCCCCCATGGCCTTCCCAACCGGCAAAGGAATTATTTTCCAGATTTGAATTTCTGATGGTGAGCACTGGTTAGGTGTTGTGCCTTTGCATCTGCACCTCTTCAGTGTGCAGCACAATCTTAATCTGTCTGTGCATTTGCATCTCTTTAGGGCCCAGTCTTCATCTCTAACTTTAGTCACAGTTGTTTCTTTGGCTTCCTTTCAGAGTACTGGACAGGTGGGATAGCGGCAGACATCAGAATCGACATCTTGATGTCAGGGTGGCAGCCACTTTCCAGAAAAGGGGCAAATGCATCTCGGCTCCAGCAGAGACGCAGCACCAGAGCTTGCCTCGATTGGCGGCTGCCCTCCTGGCATCCTCCTGACTGACGCTACTGCAGTGTCGGGGTGTTATGGCTCACCTAGTTTCCACTGGGTGGAAAACCGAGGCTTCATGGGTGAAGAAGGACTGACCAGGTAGGAGTGGACTGCAGGGGATGACTCCTTGGTGCTCCCAAGGAGACCAGAGCCGAGGTGGAGAAGGAGGAATAAATAAGAAAATAACAAAAAAAAAAATTGCAGTCACAAATCACAATTTACTATCATGTCTTGATTCTTTTTCTTTTAATAGTTACATGGATGTAATGTAAGCCTGCTTTGTAGTATCTCTCCATGCTTCACCACCCCACCATTGTACCCATTAATGAGTGTTTTAAGTCAGGAGTTTTGTGCCACACCTCATCGTGGCCTATTGAAGTACAGCCGTAGGCATTCATGTTTCTTCATCATCACGGTCACAAATGCAGTCACAAATCACGATTTACAATTACGTCACTAATCACAACAATAATTTTTACTAGTTACTTGGATGTATTGTAAGCATGTTTTGTAGTATCTCTCCAGGCTTCACCTTCCCACCAGTGTACTCATTAATAAGTGTTTTAAGTCAGGGATTTGACAGTGTCTGCAGTACATATGCAGACTGGAAAGAAGACTGACTGCACACATGCAGTTTAGCACAGTATACTTGCTCTGCTCAGAATACAAAGTGTCATGCATACAGAAGACAACAAAAAGGGCATAATTACATACAAGGGTCGGGGATGGTGGAGGAATACATTTTATAACACAGCAAGGAAGGTGTGGGGGCACATGGTGTGAGGAAAAAAAGCTAATGTGGGATCCCATGGTGATCCAACAGCAGTTCCAGCATGGACATAATTTGCAACTGATGTCCTTCTATAGGATCCAGCTGCTGCTCCACAGCACTCACCCTCTCATTGTTCTCCTCAGCAGCACTCCAGAGAACTGTTAAGTCAGCCTGTGTTACACGCAGATCTCTGGGGTCCACATGTTTTGCAGACTGACCTACTGGTGGTGGTGGTGGTGCGGTGGAGCAGCAGGTGCTGCTGTGGCCCTTCTCTTCTTAGGGATGCCACCTATGCACAGCTGCACCCAATGCCGCAGAATGGCCAGCATGTACAGGCATGGTCCATTCTATGGCAGCCTGCCACCCAACTGGTGGTGATTGAGCATATGGGTGTACTGGTCCCCAGTCTCCATGTGAGTCCCCGGGGCCAAAGTGCACTTCCACCTCACATAGGTGGCATGTCACCACACTGCTATCCCCCACCGACATAGTCAAAAAACTACCAAACAATGGAGGTGTGGGAGGACCAGGCACAGGCAGGGGAGGCTAGAAGAAATGGCAGCCCACTGGTCACAGTGCTAAACAGGGATGGGATTCACAACTGGGCCTGTGAAAACAGGCACATCCTGCTTCAGAGGACCTGGTGCTGGACTTGGTGGTGGTGGCTGTGGTGGTGGTTCAACTGCCTCAGAGTCAGGACAGGAGGCAGTGCTGGTCCCAGCTACGGGGGCAAACAACTAACTACTTATAAAGGTAAGAAAAATAAAATTTACAGAAAGAACAAATTAAGTAAAAAAGAGTACAGTAAAGACTAAAAATGTAGCTTTTAAAAAGCTGTTGGGTCTAAATCAAAGTTTTAATCTCCTCCTCGCTTCTGGTCTCAAAGTATCAGCAGTCACAAACACACTCTTTCTCTCTGTCTGCACAGGAGAAAGTAAAAGTGTCTGCTTGTACAACTCACTTCCTTCCTGCCTAGCTAAAGCATGTGACTTACAGTACTGTAAGCCATTTGATGTGTGGGGCTGCCAAATCTGAAACACCAAGTGGATCACTTAGAATCATAATGAGGAACGTGAAGTCCATTAAAAGGAATGACTTTGCCTTTACTTTGCATTTCCATTCTGCCTTAACGCCAGTAGTAATGACAAGGCAGAGTGAGCAGCTTGCATTGCCCACTCCACATAGCAGAGTGGCACCATGAAGTGCCCACTTGCATTCACTTTGCCGCATAATTTAAATTCGCTACATCTTTACTCAACAGCCCACTTCTGTTATTGCCATTCGGCACATGCCTTCAGATTTCCCAAGTCAAAATTACTGCCGATATCAAACCAACAACCCACAGGCATTCCTAAAGTCCCCAAAGTTTCTATTCCATACAACCCCCCATAAAACTAAAACCCATTAATGAAGTTGACAGACCAATCGAATGAACAAGCTTAGCAAGCGCAAGTCACTGTGTGCCTGTAATGATTGTTCACTTGGTCTTCAAATCACTTTCCTTTCTTGTTTTCTTTTTAACTATAGTACTAAAACCACTCTCAAAACATCCTTCCTGCTGGTCCAGTGGCGCTGAGGGTTGAGGCGCTGGATGCCACACTCGTGCCATGCCGGGCGACCCATGTTCGGGAATGAGCCAGGGCTACCGGGATCAGCAGGAGGAAGAGATCGAGCATCTGGAGGACTGCTCTCTTCCCAGGAGAGGGTGGGATGCGCTCACTCATGGAGCGACCTCTGGCAGCTGCTGGAGGATTGCCGACTGAGAAGGAGCGCACATGCCTTGTGTGGGCAGATCCACACACTACATCGCCTTGCTAGCCAGGCTCTGCAGAGAGGGGAGGAACAAAAATGAGAGATAAAACCCCAGTCCTGGGGATAGATGAAGGCACCTCGACCTTCCATAGCCCACACTCCCAACTCCAGGCTATCTCCTCTCCACTGCCCGACTCGTGTGCTGAGCACTTTGACCTATATGATAGAGCACCCTGGATGGATAGGGCGGCCCTACCTCCAGAGGGTTCAGACCCAGAGGTGGTGTTTGGTGGCACAAGGGGAGAGGAGTGGTCACTGAGGGAGGTAGAGGCTGAGCCCCGAGGTTGCTGGAAGGAGTTCTCCAAGGTTGAGATACATAAAGTAAAAAAAAATCTTTCCTACCTCTTCTCCTCTTATTAACACACATCCTCAGAGCAGTGCACTGAGTGACTGATCAGAAGACTAGTGGAGGGGGCAATGTCCATTTCACAAGCAGCACCACAACACAAACATTAAGTATCAAAAAGACAAATAGGGAAACGCAAGCTAAAAAGAATGAAAAACAACATAAAGACAGAGGCAACAGGGCATACTGACACAGACTGACATGCCTGATATTAGTATGAAGACTGCAGAGGCACAGGAAAAGACATCAGCTCTACTGCTGGCTGAAATAATAAATCAGCATTATTTTTGTTTATAAAGTAACCCTACCCATTCCAAAAACTGACAAAAAAATTAACTATAAATGAAGTGTTTCAGCTGTTATTTCTTTGTTCTACAAATGAGCCATTATATAATAGCAATAATGCACTCAGGGTGTGTGTTGTGCTGGGATAACATCACATATGGACATTGAATGCACTCGGCCTACAGCTTCGGCCCAACCACCCCAGGTTTGATGTTATCCCAGCACAACACACTTAATTGTAATAATCCAGTCAGGATATCACAAAGGAATGCAGAAGGGTCTTCAGATCCTGAGGGCTAAGAAAAGGCTTGATCCAGGTAA
Source organism: Neoceratodus forsteri (assembly GCA_016271365.2). Classification (NCBI taxonomy): domain Eukaryota; kingdom Metazoa; phylum Chordata; order Ceratodontiformes; family Ceratodontidae; genus Neoceratodus; species Neoceratodus forsteri. Next base: position 795,660,310 of record CM028131.1, read on the forward strand.
TGTTCCTAAGATGAAAGAAACCATCATGAACCAGAGCAGACACCTGATATTCTAGTCAACATACAGTCCATAATGATACCCAGATACTTCACCCTCTTGGCTTTCAGATGAGAGGGCCCATGATGTAGAGACTGTGCATTCTTGTCTCTCTCATTCCACCTGGAGGGATGGAAAGTGTTGACATATAAAGGATATGGTAATATCCAAGTCCAGAATTAAAAACACCCTTTTCTGCTTTGACAGTATCTTATTTTTTCCAAGTAGGCTAGTTTGTTTTATGCTTACATAACATACTGAATCTAGGTTTCTATAGTTAAGTTTCCAGGCCCAAACTGAACTTGCAAAATAATTATGATTTTTTCACCTGGATGTTGACTATCAATATGGTATCAACACAATTTATTTGGTTTCCAATGGGGATTCCACACATGTCTTAGAATTTATCTTGGCCCCTACTATTTTAGAATAATCTTCCAATGTCTGTTGAGCTTGAAATCCTGATCCCTGATCTTGAAGGATAACACAGAGATTGTCTCATTTATGCTAGGGTCTTAGTTTTGTCGTGTCTGATGCAAGTTGTAGTCCTCCTATATTATAGTTCTGCTGAATAAGCTGATGTGGGGTCTAGTAAGAAGATGTACAGGATGGAGCTCAGGGACATCCCTGTCTTACCCTGTTTCCACAGGGACTTGGGACCTAACCCACAATTAACATACTGGTACATCACATCTCATTTATACAACAACATAATCCTTTCTATGAACCCTCCTGAATTCCATACAGCTTTACAATATTAGCAATGTATTCACTGGGGACATGATTGCAGGCTTCCTCTTAATTGATTGATTGACAATAGAAATTCCTTTATCAAACCTTTTCCCTCTCTGTAATAGCTCCCTTATTGTAATAAAATATTCATTATGTGCCTCTTCTTTATGGCATATACCTGTGAATTGAAAGCACTTTTCAAGCCACGGAGATGGCCTGTTTGCTAAAATCTTCAACAAGATCTTTTGATCCATGTTCCATAAGCACAGCAGTTTCCATTTTCAGATATAATTTTTATCCCCAGATTTAAAAATAAAATTAGCATGGCAATTTGCATCAAGAGGGCAGATTACCCATTTCCAAAACTGAATTTAGTACTACCTGTAAAACTGGACCTAAAGCTGGTAAATAAAAAGGCTGTAAAATGTTGCTGTTAACTCATCACTGCCTGGGACTGAATTCTTCCTAACTGTTTCATTGTCTATCATACAATAGGAGTGAATAGATAACCCATTACATAAAAACATGTATTCTCACTGCAGTGTGACAACTCCAGATATCTAATCATGTGACATCACCAAACCAAAAAAAACAGCATAAAACACAGTCCTATTGTATAAAAGAGTGATATGATGGCTAGATGTGTGATACAGGATATATCTGAACTCATGGAAAGTGAGCTTAGGGAACCATCACACGTGGCTCTGCCACGCCCGCCTCATGTGATATTCCCCCAACTCACTTGCCACTCATTCAGATATATTCTGTACCACACACCTAGCTATCACATATCCCTTTTCCACCTTATTCCACTTCTGATAATAAGATGGGCTGGTTCAGCTGTGTATGTGTTAGGGCTTAGGTTGTCTTCCTTCTGAGGAATAAACCCCTAACAGCAAAAGAGTGCCTGCTTGCTTTATTTTGTGCTACTGAGCGCAGAAGCTGTTGTTTCTTCTATCAATGGGCTGACTGCCCTTTCTTGTATCAACTGATACCTGATTAGCACTGCTATTTGAATTTGCCTAGTGTCTGAGCATCTATTCTTGGGATCTGTAAGTGGGATACTACAGATTCCGTCCATTGTATTTCTGCTGGTGTCCCAAAGGTATTATTATCATGTGTTTTATATATATATATATATATATATATATATATATATATATATATATATATATATATATATATATATATATATATATATATATATTACCGTGCTACCATAGTTAGGGTTGAGGAGCCATTTCTATGTTAAACCCCAAAACTTTGCACCTTAATAACTTTTCAACCGTTTGACAGATTTGGCAGAAATTTGGAATACTTGATCAAGAACCATAGGCCTTGGGATCTGCCAAGTTTACGTAGTGGTTGGATATACAGCTGCGGAGTTATTAAAGCGTGATCTGTGCGCGTGTTTACGCTTTTTCTGAATTCTACGTCGCTACTCACAGGTTGTATTTGTTTATGCTGATTAGTCTAAAGTCTTCAGGAATGTGGGGCTGGGGTTCCCGATGTGCCTTTCAAAGATTTCATGAAAAATATTAAATGGTTCAAAAGTTATTCAAAAACAGTTTCCCATTATAAGTCAATGGGGAAAGTTAACAAAAAGTTCAACACTTTACGCAAATGCATTTTACTTTCGCAAATAGGCCTGTTACTTTCCAAATCAGCCATTTTGTTTTCAGTTGGTGATCAGAAAAATGGTTGGCATTTAAATTTGGGACCCTCTAGCAACCTAATTCTTTTTGTATTCACCTAGTCGGACCCTGAGGATGCTTGCCATGTCTTTATTTTGTGGTAAAACACCCTAGAAATATGTTTTCAAATTTCTGAAAAAGTAATTTCGTGAGTTACTTTCATTATTAAAGTGTCAAACTTTTTGCAAAAGCTTTTCAAATTGCGACAGTAGTTTTCCATCTGTGGGGCAGCGACAGCGATTCTTTGGCACTGCACTGCAAAAGAACCATTGGGAGTTTTGGGCTGAAATTTGGAGGAACGGAGCTGACATCTCACAGATGTGCCTTTCAGTATTGTATTGAAAAACATTACACAGTGGCAAAGTTACGGCACTCCAAAGTTGACGTTTTTCCCATAGGATAACATTATGGTGCCCGACGCAGTACAGAAATCCTTTGGCACCTTGCTGCAAAATAACGGTTTGGTCTTTTCCTGAAATTTGGAGGGAAGACAGCCAACAGCCCACAGAAGTACCTTTCAGTAGTTTGGTGAAAAAATATCACACAGGCGGCAAAGTTACGGCACTCCAAAGTTGACAGTTTTCCCATAGGATAACATTACGGCACCCGACGCATTACGAAATCATTTGGATCCGTGCTGCAAAATAACAGTTTGGTCTTTTCTCCTGAAATTTGGAGGAAGACAGCCAACAGCCCACAGATGTGCCTTTCAGTGTTTTGTGAAAAAACATTACAGGGAGGCAAAGTTATGGCTCGAACTTTTCTTTTTTCCCATAGGATAACATGCATGACGTACGCGCCTTTCAGGGCCGATATCTCGGAAACGATTAAAGGATGGACTTTAATGAGGAAAATTTCTTAGCCCCAATAGGGGCTAAGCTTTAAATTAGCCAGGACAGTTGTAAATAATATGACTTTTAAATTTTTTCTACGTGCGGTTCCTGAGATATAACGTATTTAATATTCCAAGTTCTCATTTTCTGCACGATACTCATTATTATGCATACATTATTTGTACTCACTGTCTTTCTCTTATGCAGGTTTTGGGAAAAACCAGCCTGTGCGCTACAGTACTGTTACTGTTGCACTTTCCGCTTCTTGGTTCCGATTCGTTCCTTACCGTTGACGTCTATGCCACCATGTGCGTTATCCTTTGCATTTTCATTTGTGCTTAGCGTTTCTGTTATTTTTGCCATTTCTGTCTACAGTACTGTTTATCTTTCTGTTTTACTTTACATCACCATGCCCATTGACATTTCTGTTTGCAGGCACCATGTTGCTATGTGACAACACATCACGTGGCAGACCTTTCCATCTCGCCACCGTAATGCGTTACCCTTTCTGGTCTCATTAGTGCTTGTGTGTCATATGCGCCACTGTTAGCATTTCTGTTTGCGTTGCTGTCCTGTTAGTATGCCACAAGACATCATGTGGCGGGGCGTGGGGCCCGGTGGGCCCAGCGCTCCCAGCATTCATTCACTATTTCTGGTTATTATTCTCAAAAGAAGGGAAATTAGAGGCAAAAAACTCCATTTAATGCATTAGTTAGGGTTGTTCCACAGCGACAAAGTGAGGAATTCGCTATTAGGGTTGAAAACCCTAACTCCGAATTCACCCTCCCCAGCACCACACACACACAGACACACACACACATATTCAAGTATGGGGAGGACCAAGTCAACACAACCAATGACAGACATCCAGCAGCAGGTGACAGAAATAACAAACAATTGTCTAAATGTACTCGAGACATCCCCACCCACCTGACCAGGTACTGCATGCTCAGTGGAGATCAACAGCAAAAATGAGGCCATGTACACCAAGCGTACACATCCCTGATTGCAGCTGCACAGATGTACCACACTTAGTAGTTGCATGGCCTTACCTACCGATGCCCCACACCACACCACAACTGGTACTGTGCGTTATTCAATATAAATGCTGAAGGTGCATGATGACAGTTGTAGAAAGGTTTTAACACTAGTGAGTATACATTAATTAAGAGAAGCACATAAATTAACTACAAGACACTAGCATGCTCAAGATAAAAGTAGTGATACATTTAGTAGGTGATATACATAGTAGTACATTTACTGCAATGATTTACTCAACATAGAGAGGCTGATGTAAATGTATGGAAAAGCATTGCCTGTTCAACGCTGTGAAATTCGTACTGCCAGTATCACATGCATTCTTACTGATGAAGGTGTACTGCTGATGTACATACATAGACCTTCAGTGTGTTTCAATACTAAAGATGCAGTAAGTATTCTTTGTAAGAAACATTGTAATTGCATGGATCAGGCCAAGCAACTTCTAAATATCATAGCACTACTGAGCCAACAATGATGTACCTGTATCGGAGATGTATATAGGATAGATTTTCCTGTAGGCACTTACTGAGTATGTTGTACCTGATAAAGACAATCTCATTGCATCTGTGATGACTAACTTATTCAAATAGTAATACATTTACTATTGTTGCAATGAGTGATCTATGCCACTTATGGACACAGTGTGATTTTTTTTTAACAGTTGTTTCATACTCAGGCTGTATGCCTACTGTTTGGGTTGCCGCACTTCTGTCACTGATGCTATCAAAGTGATAACTTTGTTAATTGTGGTACAACAGGAATCAAGTAGGTATGGTAGATATAAACAGAATGTCTTTTAGTATTGATTTAGCTCACAATGGGGTAAGTGTACTAGGACAGCAGGGTTATCCTCTATCACTGACTCTGTCAGTTATAATCACACTAGGGTTTCGATGACTGTAATGATCAAGTTACACTGTTCATCTTCATGAGTTCATATTCACAGCCATTCTCCGGTAACTAGACAGTGTATGGTGTAACTGGGTGGGACACTGTGTTGCAAAGCTGCTGCAGTGCCTAGCAGAGGAAGTATCTACTCATAAAGACAATTAAGCAATAAGGCATGACCAACAGTTATGTTAAATGGTCTGTTAATCACCCTGTAGGGGTTTAATGTTGAATGAGGCATAGCCGAGTGCCACATGTCGCTAGACAGTGATAAACTGACCATTAACATAATACCTGGGAGTGGCTTATTGCTATCATAATAAAACTGTTTTTAAACAACATTAAACCATGTTCATCATATGGTTAGGCTCTACATGTATGTTAATAAAACTAAACATAAGGCTGGTACAATGTTTACAGTCAATTAGAAAGCTGCATTTCTCAAACCCTTGTTATAATCAGAGATATTATACCTGTACAACTCCTTGTTTTGCTGAATTCTATTGCTCAGGTGGCCCACCACAAGTGGTGTGGTCTGGTGTGGGGCATCGGTAGGTAAGGCCATGCAACTACATAAGTGTGGTACGTTGTGTGCAGCTGCAATCAGGGATGTGTACATTTGGTGTACATGGCCTCAGTTTTGCTGTTGATCTCCACTTGAGCATGCAGTACCTGGTCAGGTGGGTGGGGATGTCTCGTAGTACATTTAGACAATTGTTTGTTATTTCTGTCACCTGCTGCTGGATGTCTGTCATTGGTTGTGTTGACTTGGTCCTCCCCATACTTGAATGTGTGTGTGTGTCTGTGTGTGTGTGGTGCTGGGGGGTGATTCGAGTTAGGGTTTTCAACCCTAACAGCGAATTCCTCACTTTGTCGCTGTGGAACAACCCTAACTAATGCATTAAATGGAATTTTTGCCTCTAATATATATATATATATATATATATATATATCAGTGTTACTCAGTCTGATCAGGGTTTGGAGCCACATTCATTTTACACTTCGGTCAGGAGCCACAACAGACATATCTGGTATAAATGTGAAATGAAATTATACACATACACAGAACTTATAATTTTGAAAACATTTAATTGCAATATATTGCAAATGTTTGCAAATAAATGCACATAAATACCTTAATAAAATTGTTACATAGGTATAACAGATATATTCCTGCAGTTAATTATATATATGGCATTCTTTTTTTGCAACAAGTGTTGTGAAGTCAGGCTTTATTCACTAATGCAACCTTACTGCTTGTGATAAACACATACACACCAGTGCAGAAAGAAACCTCATAGAAATGTGTTTACTTATCTATTCCTGATGTGCTGTCTCTTAAGGGACTTTCACAGCAAGCCTGATAAGCTGCAAAGAAAGCCAGATAGCTCTTACAGCACGTATAAAGCAGATAGCTCTCATAAAGGCAACAGCACTTTCTTGGTCATTTATGCTACCAATTCTAGTGAGAATTAATTTTCTGTACTTGCAGTTGAATATCCTCTCCTTTTCTTAGCAGCAGCAGTCAGTCCACTGTTTTAGCAGAGGAAGACAGCAGGGATAAACATAGGAGGACAAGGTGAAATTGCAAAATCCCTGGAAGCAAAATGGAGTGCAGAGAAACACTGACCCAATGAATTAAAATAAACATTGCTGACAGAACATGGAGCATGGATAAAGTAACAGACCAGAGGGCTACAATACAAACAACTGGTAGCACACGGAACACTGAGTGGAACAACAGGTTCGTTCTACTCAGTGCTCCTATTTATTGATGCTACCAGGCTGATCAGACCATGAACCATGAAGAAATGTAGTTAAACAGTGAGCACAGAGCATTGATTGGAACAATTATTAGCTTTAATTCAGGTAGCACGAAATTCACTCAAATTTCACTAACAACATGGTAATCATGTAACTAACATCATCAGCTTAGCGCTATCACACTGTCATTGATGGTGCTAAGTGGGTAATGTTAATTTCTTTGAATGTAACAAGAGACCTATAGTGTGATCATTAAGGCAGCATTTAAAGAGCTGCGAAGAGCCACAAATAAATGAGACATATGTGAGCTGCTAATGAGTTGCGCTAAAAGTACTGAAGAGTCACTTGTGGCTCATGAGCTGCAGGCAGTGAGAGTACCACTGAGATATATATATATATATATATATATATATATATATATATACTACATATATATATGTGTGTAGGATATGCCACAGGTGCCTCAGAAATATGTCCAATATTTTTGAGTGCAGGTTGACCCTATGACATCATGAATGGCGAAGCCATGAGTGATTTCACAGGGACAACCTGCCCAAGAAAAATATCAGACATATTCTGAGGCACCATGATTATATTTGATTCACCCAACACTTTTGTTTCTTTGTCATTTAGAAGCTCTTCTGCCATTTTTATCAATTTTGTTTACTTCTGTACAGTCTGTTGTGGCCAAATGGCTCAGGAGGAAGGAAGAATATCCACCAAGCAGGGCTTACAGTGAGGAATTTTTGTGACCTCTGGACCGAGGTGTATATATCGAACCTACAGTGAGAATATTTTGATATTCTCACTCTAGGACCAGCTTTTCACAGATGTTCAACCAAAGGGCCCCACATGTAGACAAGAATTCTAGGTGATGTTAACATTGTACTAATTTGTTGACAGACAAACTTTGGGTGGGAAGAAACTCTGGGTGCTCTAAAAATGTTGACTCATGATATGACTATAGAGCTCTTTACGAGAGGGCTGACTTAGTTGTAGTTTTCCTATCTCCTTAACTTAATCTTACTAAAACAAGATTGACAATATCCAGGCAACCCTTATAATGATTTCTGTTTTGTATAGTATCTTGATGGGCCCATGATTGAGTCCAGGGAAATAATGTGTCTGCAACCCGAGGACTCACACATTAGTGCAACCTTGTAAAATGGGCCTAATGTTTTTTTACAAAAAAAGGTAAAAAATAAAAAAATCACAATAGGATTCACCAGCTTGAGTCCTCCTGTGGAATGTGATGATACAAAATGCCTCTTTGATGGGGTTCAGCCTGCTGCCCCAGACTGCCTGAAAAAAAATACTATAAATGGTGGTATCCAGCTGTTTGGGTGAAGGAAAACCACACATACTATAAGTGCAAAAACATATTAAGTAAAAGGTTTTCACCATATAAATCTCTTCTTTTGACATTTTCCATCTATTCCACCTTTGCACCTTAACTTGAGCTTCCTTCAGTAATAGCTCCCAGTTAAATACCTCTATATTACCATCACCAAACTAGATACCCAAGATTTTACATACCTCTTGTCTGATAGGGATGCCCATAACTTGTGTTTGTTCGGTCTCTGTATCTCCTATGATCCAACATTTACTTTTGCTAGGTTAAAAGCTGAACCTGTTCCCTCGTAAACTCCGTCATCACAGCCTCTGTGGTTTTACATGAGGGAAAGTCTGCCAAAATAAGACAAATGTCATCTGCATATGCCAGAAATTTAACCTCATCACATGAACTAGACAAAGAAATACCTCTAATATCCTCTGTTTGGTGTAAAAGGGATAAAAGGTTCTAGAGTCAAGATATATAAAGGGACTAGGTGGGAAACCCTGTCTGACACCCTGAGTGACAGTTATGGGGCTTCCAATCCATCCATTCACATAAGGAGCCGCTGTAGCTCTGGCATAACATGATGCAAACCATTGTACAAACCAAGTAAGGAAACTCATCAAGATAGATCCTCATATAAGTATGGGATACCCTATTAAAGGCCTTTGTCTGATCCAAACTAAGTAAAATACCTGTAATTTCTTGTGAAGTACCCTTTCCAGGATTTCTTGTAATAAAATCAGAACATCTCTAATAGTTCTATCAGGTACAGAACAAAATTGGTTAGGATCTATTATGTCCCCTAAAAAGGATGTCACTCTGTTACAGAAGATTTTCATTAGGAGTTTATAGTTGCTGTTAAGGAGGGTAATATGCCTCCAGTTATTGAGAGAATCCCTGTCTCCCTGTTTATGGAGAAGAATCACTAAACCTGAATGCATACTAGGAGGTAGAGAACCTGAGTTTAGGCTGTCTGTAAATACACTGGCAAGTTCTGATGATAAGCAGGGACTAATAAGCTTATATAATTCAATAAGCAGCCCATCCTGCCCTGGTGCTTTGCCACCCTGGGCTAAGAAACACCTCTGTACCTCTAATTCTGTAATTGGTGTCACCAAGGTGTTACAAAACAACTGGGGAACCTGTCGTAAAGAACATTTGTTCATTCAGGCTAAAATATGAGCTGTCAGCTGTGGATCAGCAGTAAACAGAGAAAAGATGTGGCCCTCAACCTTTTTAAAATATCCCTTGTAGTGTGTAGAGTTTTCCAATTCTCTGTTTTAAGAAAATGTATGTCTTTTTTCTTCTTTGAGGCCGCATAACAGTCAAATGGGTTTGTATGAGCTTGTGTACCTTGCATTCCAAATTTTGTTCCTGTACCAGGGAGGACATCCTATCATACTGTGACAGTATGAGAGCCTGTCACCTGAAAACCCTCCAAATCAACCTCTTGAACCTTAAACACAGAATCTCAGTACTGCTGTAGTTGCTATCTAAGCCCAATGTAGGTCTGATTGTTGCGCTTACCCAAAAGATGGCAATTGTCTTGAAAAAGGAAATAAAATCATTTTGGAATCCTCCTACCATTATTGTGAGGAGTCGTAAATAAAAAAGATGGACTGCCTTGCTTTAATAATATCAATAAATCCCTCCTAACCTCTGGGATGTCTAACAAGAGAGATTTAACTTCCTACAGTCTGGTCCTCTTAAAGAATGGCAGTGTTGTAAAGGGTTACACCTAATAAAACATGATCAGAGGTGGCCACGATTTGTGCAACAGGGTCCCTACACTGTAATGATGAGTCACAAACCAGTAGTTTATCCTGGATGATCATTTCCTTTTGAAAAAGTATAGGGGCAGGGCAGTTATATTGTAAAAAAAATCACAAAGCCCAGTTTGCTCTAGAAGGAATTAAGAAAATTAGTATCACAATAAAGTTTTTGCTTGTGGCAGTCACCCTTCCCATGTTTCCTATTGATGTTAAAATCCCCAAAATAAAACATTTATCCTTGTAAAGGGAAAGGTTGTATAGCCTGTAAAAGAGCTATCCTGTCAATTTTAATATGAGGGCATAAATATTTATAAGCCGGAAGTCACTATTTTGGATACAAACATCTAGCAGAAAAGCTCTACCAGGAAAATGCCCACCATATGTGTAATAGTAATTTGGGATTCAAAAAAGCAATACCAAGACCAGAAAATAAATCATCCCCCAGACCAAAAGCTTGGGCCCCATACCCATGCATCTTCTTCTTTTGAAGTCCTGAGTGCTATATAATCTAGTATCCTGAAAGAAAACAATGTCTAGAGATAAAGACAAAAATAAGTCAAAAGTAGCCAGCATTTTAAACTGTGATCTAATACTGTTTGTATTTAAACTGGTTATTTTCAAATCATAACATTGCATCCCTGAACACATAGGTCCAGATATTCAAAAGGATTGCTCATGGCGCAACAGTGTTGCACCATCGCAACTGCACTGATGCACCCGGTGATATTCAAACGTGGATTGTGCCTGGCGCCAAACTCGATGCGCCAGAGTTCATCAGTAATGTATGCAGTGCAGGTAGGGGACGTGCCCATGCATACTCTGCACATCCTGATATTCAGCCCAGGGTGTGCTGAGTCCATGAATGTCAACCCCTACTTTGCGCCGCCTGGGTGAGCCAAAAAGGAACAATGGCTGTACCACAGGTGAGCCGCCGTATTACGAGGCGCCAATACGGTGGCTTCCACCTGTGGGTGGCCACCTAACTCCGGCTGCATCTCTGTGGCGGCCCCCATGCCTGATCACGGGCATCTGTTAAAATAATAACGTCAATATCCCTGGTGGTCCAGTGGACCGCTGTCAGCCCCATCACGGGCATTTGTAATAATAAAGAAAATCCAACATCCCTGGTGGTCCAGTGGATCACTGTCAGCCCGATCGTAGGCATTTGTAAAATAGAATAATGTCCAATATCCCTGGTGGTCCAGTGGACCACTCACAGCCGATCGCAGGCTTAAGTAAAAATAAATTGAATCCAATATCCATGGTGGTCCAGTGGACTGCTCGCAGCCCGATCGCGGGCATTTGTAAAACAGAATAATGTCCAATATCCCTGGTGGTCCAGTGGACCGCCTAGCTCGATCAAGAGCATTTGTAAAATGCTTCACATCCAACAGTAAAGCCCTCCTTGGTTCATTTTCCACCAGTGTGTTAACTTAACAGTGATGTCTTTACACAGGATTTCTACACAGTCACATCTTTCCTTCCCTTGTGTCCATAATCTTTTGTAGCAGACACCTCAAATAGTGTGTTAATTTGAGTATCCAACAGCTAAAGAATAGAATGCTGGGATGCATAGGCAGGGGCATCACCAGCAGGAAAAGGGAGGTCATAATTCCACTATACAAGACACCATTGAGGCCCCACCTGAGTATAGTGTACAGTTCTAGAGATCTCACCTATGTAAGGACATAGACAGGGTAGAGAAGGTTCAGAGGAGGCCAACAAAGATGGTACAGGGATTGCATTACAAGTCCTATGAGGACAGGTTGAAGGACTTGAATATGTTATCCCTGGAGGAGAGGAGGAGAGAAGGGATATGATAGAGACATACAAGTACCTTACAAGGAGGACCAGGGTGCAGGAATACACTATTTTCCAGGAAAAAAGATGTTCCAGGACTAGCGGGCGTGGGATGAAGTTGAGGAGGGTGATTCAGAGGAAATGTGAGGAAGAATTTCTTCACAGAAAGGGTGGTAAACACGTGGAACACCCTGCTAGAGGAAGTGGTGGGGGCTGAAACAATCATGGGATTTAAGAATGCATGAGATAGACATAAGGAATTCTGGTGGTCGGGGTAAGGGCAACAGACTTCAAGAAAAACGTAAAGGGAACTTACTAGCTCGCATGGGCAGACTGGGTGAGCCATAGGTCCTTATCTGCCAACAGTGTCTATGTATCTATGAATATTATGTTACCTGGCAGTGATTTCACTACTGAAACAGTTTTCCTTTTTTTAAAAGCCTTAATACAGTTCACATTTCGTGTGACTAGAGAAATGGTGGGGCCTCTACACCTGTTTTCTATGGGGCGGGAGTGCTGCTGCCTCTGCTCTGGTTTGGGATCTTGTATTCCTCCGGAATTTCTTTGCAGCTGACTTTACTGTGAGATTTCCATCCCATTCTAAATATAGATCTCTTACCGAGGAGGAGATTGAGGGTGTCTCTGAGTCTCTTTCTGCCTCTGCGCTCCATTTTTTAGCAAGTGAAAGAACAGAAAATCTATTCTCTGTGGGGATAACTTGGGGCTTGGGACTTTTAAATTTCACTTTCTTATATATGTCTTTTTCCTGGAGGTAACATTTCTATGTTTGCCTCTTGTGGAGGGGGGCATGTTTGTTTGTGTTACCCTTGTTCTACCAGAGGAACAGGTTGATGCAGATCAAGGCTGTTGTTAGTTGTTTCAAGGCACCCTGGGGTTTAAGGTGAGAGGGTTCTAACCTTCTTCTCATGGGCTATATCAGTAGGTATCTCCATTTGTTCCTTAGATTCAGTGACTAGGAGTAAATGTCTTAATCTGCTGTACCTAAGCTTCATCAGTTCTAGAATTGTATTTTATTGCCTGTGGGTCTCTCAGAGACTTGGCACATGCCATATCTATAAATCTCGGGAAGACCCTGTGCTTAGCCTTTTGCAATTAGGGATTATCGATCTACTCCACTAGACTTATTATGTAAGGCTCATGGACACTGCCTTTAGGAGTGTACTCACTCCGCACAGGTTGCACTTGAACGAGTTTGTGCACCTGAAGCTCATGTGGCCATACTCAAGACATAAATTACATCTTTTGGCATCATAGGCAGCACTCAGGTGACTCTTAGCCACTCATTTATGGCACATGTGGGATTGGATGGGTAAAGCATATAACCCTATCCTTGCCCAGAAAAAAAACAACTGACTGGTAGATAACATGTCCTAGTGTCAGTTTGTCTTAACTTAACCCAAAACTTCCATCTTCCCGTTCATACCTGTTCAATGTCAGTGATGGAGATGGGCTGGTCCAAGATTTTGCCGTGCTGCCAGAGCCAACATGCTCAGATGTAGTATAGCCTAGAGGTTAGAGTAACTGGCTGTGAATGAGCTTCATGCATCTAGCAGACCTACAGTAGATTCCCACAACTTCTACTGGCATGCTGTGCAACCCTGAGCAAATCACTTAACCTCCCCAGTGCTCCAGGGTCAATCCTGAAAACAGGCCTTGTGCCTAGTGGGCTCTACCCATTACTAAGGAATGATAAAATAAAGCAATATCAGATACATTTACCTCCTCATTCCTAAACAGTATTGTAACTGTTTCTATTGCAGGGTTAGAGAAGGAGATAGCTGTAATGGGGGCCCACAAAACTGAATTCTTTAAATCATCTTACTTCATCAACAACCTTTCCAAGGATTTCAGAGCTTTTAAATTTATATCAAAAGTTGTTTCACCTGCCATGTGAATGAGTGCATACAGCTCCACTGGGAAAGAAAACAATCTTCAGTGATTTGCATACATGTACTCCTTTGGAGAGCTCTAAACTCCTTCAGTATTTTAACCATGCAGAGTTTCACAGCTGGCTCTCTTTGAGCTGCAAAGAGGTTGGCAATTCTAAACTGTTTTGGAGTTTCCTCTTGATTTTGCTCTTGCTCTTGCTCTTGGTCACTTTCTGGCTCTGAAGAGTCAGAGTCCCTTCTTCAGAGTCCACGTGGGTCTCCTGAATGCATTCTGTTAAAGTTTCAGGAGGCTGAAGGAATTGAGGGCAAGTAGTGATGGCTGATATCTTGGCTGCTTGCAACTGCCTCTGATGGGACTTGTTTTATATTTTGCTCATGACCATTTGATGAACCATTCTCAGATCCCATATCTACCTCTCCATTGTCCCTTATATTATCCTGGGAGGTACCATCCTCATTATAGCACCCACTGGGACATGCTCTGGAGCTGAATATCAATTCTTACTAGGGGATGGTATGTCAGTCTCCCCGCCACACACACACACACTGTTTTAATATGTATATTACTTACAATGTTTCCTGCTGCTTGTCTTGTAAAACTGTTCGGTACTCACCTGGGTGGCAAGAGATACCATCAGGAGCCCGAATCCAGCCAGCTATTGCCAGGACAACTCTACATACCACTCCATAGCTGGTTATTTCTTAATCTGCTGCTGTGGTCTCTGTGCAGAATGCCTGCATCTTAGGCCACACCAGCAGCTTAATTTTGCCTTTCCAGACACATTGGGTACTCTATTTCCAGAAATGGAGGATTTTTACCACCATTTATAGCTCATTGATCACATTGCAGGCACTGGGGAGACCAGAGTTGATTCCCATTGCACTTCTACTTGTAGGTCGGCTCTATCCTGAGTCAGCTGTCTCAGCTCCGATGCCAGTTCAGGATGCTGCTAAGGGCTCACAATTCCAAGTTCAGAAATCTTGTGTTGTTGAGCTCAGAAAAACTTTCTTTCCATCAAGTATCTTCCAGTAAGAAGTCATTTGTAGGAACAGTCTTTTGGCTTGCCATGGTAGGAACCAACTTGAAAGCTGGGTTAACATGCAGTTCCTTGAATGTTCTAGCATCATAGGTGGAGGCTAATGCCAGCTGATCTTTCCTGCTAGACAAATGTTTTGTTGCAGGAGCCTCCTCAGCAGGGTGTAAGATGGTTGCAGACAACTTTTCTTTCAGCCAGGAACTATTCCTCTTCTTCAGCCAGGAGCTTCACCTCTTCTTCAGCAACTAGAGAAAGTGCTATTTTCGCTCTTCTAATGCCTTTTTCAATTCCTCCTCTTCCACAAGCAAATGCTGCCTTTTTCCATAGCTCCCGTTTAGTTAGAACAGTTAGAAAAGTTCAGTCTACTACCTCTGTATCTTCAGTCTCCATCTTCATAGTATCAATAACAATTTAAACAACATTCAGGAGCTTTGGAGAAGAGGTGATGGGGAGGAGGTTGTATCCACCTAACATCTGCTGCATCATCTGCACTATCATCTAGGTTGTCCATCTTGGCAGGCTGCAAAAGTAGGGCAATTTTATTAATATAATTTCAAAAGTGATACATATCAAACAAAGGCAAACAATGCAAAATCAAATCACAGCAAAAACAAAGAAAGAAATCAAAATAAAATAGTACATGAGTATACACTAGTAAAAATAAATACAACATAAGGTTTTATAAGTTCTACAGGGTTGTCAATAAAGGATTTTGTTCTAAATACATAAAAGCTACAGGGTATCTCAGTTATGGGTTGCCCAGTGTTGCAACCAGGAGAAATGTCACCAAAAGTTCAGGATGTTTTCCTATCAAGCTGTCTAATTCCTTGTTGTACTTCTGGTATACAGAAACATGTGCTATATGTTAAACTTCAGTTTAGATGTACAGTTTCTGTTGCAACATAAGACCACCCCTCCTTGCAACAGGTAGTATTTAGGACAGCAAAACATACCCAGCTTCAAGGTACTCTTATGAAACCTGTTCCATTTCTTACGTACAGTACACCCTTAGTGTAAGGTTTTCATACAAAACTACATTCCAAACATTGTCACACCATTCCTGGCCTACAAGAATCCATAAACTAACTGCAAATGGACATTATAAAAATAAATGAGTGGTTTCCAGGATATCATGCACAAGTCTCTAGGGCAGTGGCTCCTAAACACCAGGCACTTACATGTATTCTCTTAGCACTGCTCTTTGTTCATGCTTACCTTCTGTTTAAACTGCCCACCTCTCCCGTTTGTCCCATCCATACTCTTAATCACCCTCTCACCTACCCCTCCCTTGTTTTCTCCCTCACCCGTGGGCCTTCCTTGTGTTGTACCCTCACTTACCCTTCCTGTTTTCTCTCATTTTATTGTAACATTGTGGTATCTGTTTTATAAAGCCCCTTCATTATTGAATCCTTATATACACAGTTATATATCTACTCATGGATAGTGCATTGTATGTATTCCTCAGCCCCAATCCTACTTGTTACATTGTAACTGTTGATTATTTGTGCATTGTATGGATTCTGCAACTCTGATAGTACTCTTTTCTGTATATGTCCTAATTGTCCAGGGCCATCTTGTAAACGAGCTTGCTCAAGGGTGATTTTGCCTTGTTAAATAAAGTTTGATTGATTGATTGATTGATTGATTGATTGATTGATTGATTGATTTGAATAGTATATGTCATCTAGAGCTTTGGGTTTCATACTATTTCAAACCTCTGACCAGTTGTAGCCACACAGTAACTGTAAGTTCCACATGTGACTAGGTACTCAGATGACAATCACCTCTTTTTCAGACCCAGGGGCAGAGGACACTATACAGGAGTGAAAACTTAGAGTCTATAGTGCTTTCATAAAGTAACGTTCTATGTGGCACCTTAATGGAATCATCGATATTAGATTGCCTAATTTTAGTCAAAACTCTTTTGCCATACACAGGTAATTGTGACTCCTGTTGTAAATTTGGTATTTTTATTTTACTTAGTTTCCATTTGTCAACATATGGTTCTAGCCAGCTCCAAACTATAGGACACCATATTATCTGCAAGAAAAATTGACATAAAGAAGGCCAGTGGGTTTATCATACTGAGACCTCCATCTCAGTACCCTGGCAAATAATCTTTTTACAGACTGGGTCCAGGTGGCTGCCCCAGAGGGCCTTAAAGAAAATGAAAATGGGAGTACACGATTGTGAGGAAGGGTGCATCAGTTGCATCAAAGTGATGATAGGCAGACTCAGCCAATTAATCTGCCTAGCATCACTTTGATGCTACTGGTTCATCCTCCTTCCTCATGACTGCACACTGCCCTGTCAGAACAAAATGCTGGAATACCTGTTACTTATTATGACCCTTGGCTCAGCCTCAAGCCTTGCTGTATCTCTATAGGTTTCACAAAATAATGGAACATGGCTCAGATTTCCTTCACAACCTATTGCATGTAAATGGTTCTGATAATTATGGATGAACTTTTCTGTGACACCCTTGAATGATATAAAATAGATTTTTATTATCCCTATACAATACATTCTAATAAGAATATATGGCATAAATATCAAATCCAATAATATTGCACAAAGCAAAATAAACAAAGCAAAACCTGCAAAGCAAGACACAGAAATAAACAAAGTAATCAGACACAATATCTTGGTCTTACTAAGCTTCTATAATAACATTGTTCATGTGTAGATACTTAAAAGTTTATTCACATTTAATAATTTCTTTGAAGAATTTCTTTGTATAGATATTTCAGAGAGTTTGTTATACACCCATATTTGAATATGTTAAGATTATTTTCCTCATGTAACCACCCCATGGCTAAGTCACTCTAAAATATTATACAAATATTAAAGCAATACTCAGACATTTGGTTTGTTGTGCAGAATGTGAGTTTTTCTTCAGTGCAAGAATACTGGTGAGAGCCCTCCTTTCTTTTCTGTTGTTGATTCGCAGTCTGGCTCTGCTGTCCCCTGCTTTGCTTCACACAAGATTGAACCTTAGACTCTTGGCACCGCACACATCTGATACAGACACAGGAAGGCAGGTTTGATATTGGCTGGTACAGGCGAGGAAGCTTCGCTCCTGGCTGGGCTCAAGTTTTGGAGGAAGACTGATTTAGCTTGGAAAAATCAGATAGTCACTCTTGAAAGGGTTCAGTGAAAATACACTAAAAAATATCTGGTCTCGAATCCTCATCTTATGAGTTTAGGTTGGATACATTGAAACTAATTCTCTTACTATCAGATGCATTAGAGGTGACCTTCTCCTCCTATATGACATTATTCATGACCCCTATATCATGACTGAGTTAGGATTTTCTTTTAAGTCATCAATACATAATACTAGAGGTCATGTCCTCCAGTTAACTGGTAAATCTTTTATACACAATAATCATAAGTTTTTCTTTTCTGTAAGAACTATTGGGCCTTGGAATAGACTTCCATCTGACGTAGTAACAAGTAATACTAAAGAGATTTTTAAACATCGTCTCGACACGCTAATTATGTCTGGGTATGACTTAACATTCTACTCTATGGCCTAGCATAGGAGCATTATGGGCTTTGGCCTACTGGCTCTTTCTTCTAACCTTAGTATGAACCTTAGTATAATAGCAGTCTTTTAGACATAGATCCACACAGCATTGAGGTTACAGAGAATCTGGGTGTCTTCTAAGGAGCTGGGATTTTAAGTCCATCTCATTATGACATTTAATATATGAGTCCGTCAGTTTTGATTGGATCTTGAGTATGAGAAGTGAATAAGTTTCTGTTTTAAGGATCACCCTCTTCAAGACTTGCTCCTCTTTACAGAATTAAACTTCAAAGCTGTTTTTTTCTTCTCAATTTTGAATGCAAGCAGGTATACACATGCTACACAGATACTAGATTCAGCACATTGTTTGCCACATTTTGATATGAGTCTTTGTCTCTAGTGTTTGTAGTTCACAAGATAAGTTGATGATTATAAACATTGTTTCCAGGCAGATATCTTTAAAAGAAAATAATTTTACTTCTCATGTCCTGAGCTCCAGGATGAGGCATGTTTCTTTCAAATAAGTCCTTAGGAAGTACATTGAAAGTCAAAAATGTCTTGTTCTTTGTTCTGAAGCTTCAGCCGCATGGCCAATAAATCTTTAGACGGCAACTTGTTTTCCAAATAGTTGAAGAACTTCCAAGTAGTGCTGTGTGTAATTTTCAATTTCCAGTGGAACAGAATTCTGTGGAATTTTCAAAATACCAGAATTCCACGAAAAAGGAATGGTGGAATTCCACAGCAGAAAATAGTTGTTGAATGATTTTCTGTAGAAAAATGCTGTTCCACAGATCTCGACATTTTCCATGAAATTGTTGCAGAATAATTTCCACAGACTGTTCGGCAGAATATTATTCCATGGATCACAGTAGGCAGAATTCTGCAGAAGAACCAGAGAAATTCTGGCAGAAATTCCACCTACGGAATGGTCATTCCGTGCTAATTCCACCAGTGAATTCTGCATTCTGTACAGCACTACTTTCAACGATGTAACTTGATCTTGTAGCCATCTGGATGCATAAAGTCATATTTGTGGCTATATCATGAGTTGAGCTTTCAAGAAAGTCCAGACATGAACAGGTTATCTCCAAAACTCTTAACACAGGACATATTTATAAGTAACTTAATTTTTCCAATAGCTGCATTCCTGAAGCTTTTAAATGATGTTGTTTGTTTGTCAGCAGCATTGTGGGTTTATCTGTAGTAAACTAAGGTCTCTATTCAATATTAAAATGCATTCCTTTTTTTGCCCTTGAAGTATCAAGGGTATTCATCCATATATTTTTTTAAGTGATTGGTTTGTGATTGAAAAGGACCCCTCCAGTCCTTGTTTGATATCTCATCTCCAGATCTTGGAATCCAGTTGTGTTTTACTTTGGGGCTCAGTCAGAGGGCAACAATTTTTAAATGCAAGTTGAATTATTTTCTTGACTTCAAGTCCATTCAGGATATCCACTTTTAAGACAGTTTGAAACCTCTTTTTCCCCTCAAGCCCATCCAGGAAAAGAAAAACACATTTAGAGTTGTTGAACCAATTGTCTAATATAACATGTCTCCCAAATAACCACATACTGTAACTAAATATTATTGGCCCGAATCTCAAAGGGATATGCCTGGCGTAACTTGACTTGCACGAAAAAAATGGTGCAAGTAGCAGAGTCACTGCAAGAGTTGCAATGTTCAGTATTCTGCAAAGCAACCTGCAACATGTCACAGGCTGCTTCTGCCAAAGTGGACTTACACTACCAGTTATGCATTAAACCACCTGTGACATGGTACTAGGGGTTTAGGCAGCTGTTGCAGCCTATTCTGGAAGGGCAGCAACAAAGTCCCCAATGTCAGTATTCTAGAAGACCCCCAGTGGACATCCATCAATGTAAATTTACACCAGCAAATAGCTGTGTTGTAACTTGCATCCCACTGCGGTTGTGTGCTGATGGCGCATTCCACCAGTGTTGGCCACACCCCAGCCCATCCCTGCCCCTACTATACAGCCCTGCAGGCTAGAGGACCCTCCCACTGTAAGTGTCCCAGAGACCCCCACCTCAAATCTTGACCCACATGCCAAGTCAACTGTATACTGTACAGTACGTACAGTAGGCACACTGTAATTCCTTAGTAGTCTAGTGGCCCCCCATCCAACAGTGCAAGACCACCCCACTCCCCGTGACCATTACCCAGTCAACGACTGCCAAACCCACCACACACCACAACCAGTCGCCAACTGAGCTCCTGTAGGAGAATGCACAGTAATAAGAATGCACTCAGGGAATGAGAGCAACTGGAAATTGGTCGGTAATTGTTATGCAGAGTCTGATACCCACTTTTATAGACAGGGGTGACTGTTGTGGATTTCCAGCATTGGGGGAATAAAAGTGGCAGAGGAACAGATTAATTAATTTGGTTAGTGGTCCTAGAGTTCCTTTAGAGCCAGGTGAACAAATTTAAGGTTCAGGAGCCCCGCTGTACCTTGATTTGCCTAGTACCTTTTCAAGGTAACACCTAGCATCTGTTTCAGGTATCTCTTTAAAGAGGGTAGTAGCTTGTTGGGGGTTGTGCAGACGTCCGCTGAGTGCCCCTTGGGTTGGGGGGACTGAAGAAGTCTGTTGGGAGCACACTACTGAGGTCAGTGAAAGCATAGTTCAGGAGTTGGCAATAAGCAGAGGGTCCATTGTTGGTGTACCATCGACCTTAAGCATGGAGGGGCAGATTTGGGGTTCTGTCCTGTGATATCACTTAACTTTTGCGAGAATGACTTGCTGCTGTTCCATGAGTTGGTGAGTGCTTCCTTGTAATAGGAGTTTTTTGCATGGTGGATGGCTTTTGTGCAGTCATTATGGGCCTTTTCATATTGCTGAATGTTTGTTGCAGTGCTCTGAGCTTGTGCTATATGCCAGAGGTGATCTCTAAGGCAAGTTGTTCCAGGAATCCTGGGATGATCCATGGATTAGATGTCCCTTTGACTTTTCTTGTGGTGACTGGTGCATGTATATCACAGATAGAATAAAATTTTGTAACAAAGATGTCCAAGGCTGTGTCCACATCATTAGTGTTATAAAGTTCCATCCAGTCTAGAAGTTTTAGGTCTAGTTTTAGCTGTGGGAGGTTGCCTTTAGGAACAGGTGGTTCTTTATGATTCTGGTATGGAGCTTGCAGTAACTGTTATTCCAGGTGCATTTGACAGGGAGTGGTCACACAATGACTCAATGAGTTAGGGAGGACAGTGACATCAGTGATGTGTGCAGGATGGTTGGTGAGCACCCAGTCCAGCAGGGTGCTGGTTTTAGTCCTGTAGTTGACTCGGTTGGCAATTCCACTAATTGGGAGAAGTGGAGTGTACATAGGGTATCCTTGATATGTGTAGAGGCAGGTGGTGACAGTTCATATTAAAGTCCACAAGAAGTACTATTTCAGTATTTGGGCTCAGAGAACTAATGTACTCCAACAGATCGGCCCACATATGTATATTTATATAATTTATTCTTGTTCCTACAGCCCGCTCACTCCCGTGTGACACTGGCTGGCTGTTGCTGACACTACAAAGCAGGTGGCAGCAGTCTGCCATGCTAATGAGAGGTCAAACTGAAATACTGTAACTCAGAATTGAAAGTAAGCCCCACCCATTCATCAGTCAGGCAAGGGGTGAGGGCTTTAGAATTCATATGCTGCTTTTGGGGGCGTTGGGCTTGTTGTTGTCAGAGGAGACAGGCTGGTGTCAGAATCTGGTGGATCTAGAAATAAATGACATATTAAGGTAACACAGCATAAATAGGTGGGACTTTAATGTTAAAGTAGCCAGGAAGGTAGCCAAGAGATTAGTCCTGGCCACGAAGGAAGGAGGGAATTCTTCTTTTAATCATCCCAGTTTAATACTGAATACCATTTAAATAGGTGGATATTCATTATTTGGTCCAAAATATTAGGATCTCCCATTATTTGTTGTGTTTGGGAAATAACGTTCAGTCCCATGCAAAGCCCTAGTACAGTATTTTATCAAAATGCCTCATATCTGTATTGTTGTTAGTCTGTCTATGATTGTCATTGTTGACTTGATGTGGAGCCTTTGGAAATGTGTCTCTGACTCAAGGTTTGCAATTCGAAATATCAAACAAATAAATAATAAAAATAGTATTTATTACAGAGCATGTAGCAATTCTTTTCTAGAATGTGTTTTTGCTGTAGACATTTAGAGACTCTGTAGTCAGAATATTACCCTTGCAGATGAGGAAAAGATAGTGTGGAATCACCAAATCATAACTTACGTACAGAGGACCTAGACCTGCTTTTCATCCATTAAGCTATGGAGATTTTGAATGCTGAACCTTTACATCCGAGGAGAGGTCCTTCAGACAGAGGCAAACCAGGGCCTCAAAATCCCTTCTTTGTCCTCTATGTCTACCATTGAAGTTTCTCCTTTTAGATGGCATATCTATTTTGCAAGGCCACCTCCCAGGTGGGTCTAGGTTTGAGTTTCCAAGACCAGACTCAGCTTCTAGGCTCATAGTATCCATTTCTTCATCATGCAATGGAGGGGTGGGGTATGCATAACTATGGTGTTATCAGTGGTTGGAGTTTCCTCCTCCATCGCTATAGGAATCGCTATTCCAAATCAATAGGAGATTGCTCCAGATCAGGATTTGCAGGAGAGGTTGTCCCTGTGTACACTACCTCTATTTGTACACTTTTTAACTATGGTTCTGTGGAAGTCTTGTCGGGGAGGGACATTATGTCTTCCATGGTCCCCTCTTCCTTCTGCACAGGAGACATAGTATGAGGCAAGAGGTTTTAGTTTTCTGGTCAATTGTCTCCACAGGAGGTGGTTTATCACTGTGAATTCCTGTTTCTCATCCCTTTACAGGGTCTGGTCTTTGGCAGCTTGATCTTTTGATAGATTCAGTTTGCTGTCCTCTGGACATAATCCTTTCCTGACTTGTCATGTCTTTCCTGTTGTGAGGGGCCCAGGGCACTGCTGAAAATAATGCTCCTGTTCCTTGCACAAATTACACCTGAAAGGGCTTGGACAGTGCTAGCTCATGTGCCATACTCAAAATATAGGTTGCAACTGGGTATATTGCAGACCGAACTGAGGTGTGACCATTCCCCACATTTGTGACATGACTTCTGCTGGCCTGAATAAAATCATGAGCCACTATCCATCCCTAAATAAAAGCTCCTAGTAGGTGACAAAGTGTTCTGTTATGGAAGTTAACCTTGTAGTTCCATTTGCCTTTCAGATCAGGTCTGAGTCAAGCAAAGAGAGAGCTTCTTCAGGATCTAACACCTTTGACTTAGCAAATAAGATACTATATGTCTGCTACATTGATTTTCTCTTTGCAGAACAACATAGTAACTGTTTTCATGGTGGGCTTTGTCAAGGGAATAACTATAAAGGATGCCCATAATGGTGTATCTTTCAATTTGGTGTATTTGTCCCAAAATCTGCATAGGGTTTCCACAGTCTTGAAACTAATGTCGTAGATGTTCTCACCCAAGACATTTCAGGTGAATGGCATTCTGGTGCTGTGCTAGTTCTCCTGGCTGTGGAATAGATTAACTATTTAAACTGGCCTATCCCCTTACTGTACCTCTATGCTCTTGGCAACTTCCCATCTCTTGCCAGTACTACTGGTGTTGGGTTGACAGCTGCCTTCTACAGGTTGGGCCCTCTGTTTTCTTAGCTTCAGATTTACTGTCCATGAAGAATGTGCACAGTCACAAGATTCCCAATTTATATCATCTTACTGGCTTGAGGGTCATATCACTGAAACACAATAAATATGAGAAATCTTACTTGGGGGCTGTCTGAAGAGTAGTGCAGTCTGCCTGAACACTTTCCAGCCCTCAGGCCATTTAGCAGGTTGGTTTAAGGGTCCCATCACTAGCTGTATATCAGTGTTCACAGGGGAATTAGGATTCATTGCAATAGGGTTTGTACCAAATTCTACATGCTCTACAGTACCATCCATGGTAAATGACTAAATGCCCACCTGTCTATCTGAAAGGATAATATTCCTGCTCACAAATACAGCTTCAGAGGTGTGCCACAGTGAGGCTTTTTGCCACCCCAGTTTTATACATGTTTTGACAAGAATGTTTCTCTTATGAGCACCCTTTCTCTTGAAAAGAGTCTGTCCCTCCATTAAGAAATGCACACCCTTGTCATCTTTAAGCATGGCTTAGAAAACTGTTGCTCTAGGAGAAATCTCTTTGCAATTGTTTTAGTAACTGATTTGTGTATGATTGTTAGTTGATGTTATTTATTATCTTGTAACATTTTCACAGCTTGTGAAAGCAAAGAATAATTAGTACTGCTGGTGAGAAAAGTGAAATGTTAGCCATGCAATTTCAGGTATAAGATAATTTTTAGCGGTATTACACTTGTATAGATATTTTTATTTTTATGTATTTATTTATTTATTTATTTTTATTTATGCTAGTCTTTGGTAACCATGTAAGGCCCACTAGTCACAAGTGCCTGTTTTCAGGGGCAACCTGGGAGCACTGAACAGTTAAGTGACTTGATCAGAGTCACACAGTATACAAGTGGAGGTTGTGAGAATCAAACCTAGGTCTGGTCTGCTGGATGTACCAAGCTTGTTCACAGTGCATTATTCTCACATTTAGGCTATACTGAGTTATAGGGACTAATGCCAAAATTCTAAAAAGTTCAAAAAGTTTTTCTTTTAATTTTATGTTTTAAAACAGTCATAACATTTTCTATATCAATATTAAAAATTGTATCGATATTCTTTATCATAATGGAAAAAGTATATCAATAACATTTATTTACAATAAAACCAGTTCAGTTGTGATGTTATATGTATAGCTAATGAAAACTACCCATCTTTTAAAATTGATAACATAATTATTACTGCTAAATAATAACTATATAATATTGACACAACAGCTGGACTCAAGCTTTCATTTAAACAGAAAAATAAGTTTATAGCTCAAACAGATCCAGAATCAGACCATTCAAAAGATATTTTCTTTAGTATGTGGTAACTTTTAAATTGTTAGGGCTAGAGATGTATTTATTATTTTATTTAAATGAAAGATTGGAGTCATCAAGGTGGTTATATCATTAATATATCACTACAGTGACCATATATTGATATTAAAAAAAAGTTTCAGACCTTTAAAAAAAAAACATAAAATGGTTGAGTACATTTTAAAGTCCTGTAATTTTTACGTTATATTGACATGCATGTGGCAACACAGGAGAAGCGTAGTCACTGTTCAAATGTTATGGCATTCAAAATGTAGTTTCAAGCATTATGAAAAATACAATTATTTTTGAAAATGGTCAGAAGATACTGGTGGCTATTCTGTCTAAGAATAAACACATCCTTTTCTAGTTGCCTGTTGTAATTTGTCTTAATTTGAATTGGGATGTTCTGTAACGAGGCTTGTTTCTCATACTACCTATCCTGTACAATTAAAACTTTTAACTAAACAAATGAATAAAATAAATACCATCCCTGCAATAACTGTATAGCCATCAATAAACTGATTCATAGCATCAGCCAACATAGCATTAGGTAGAAGTTCACTAGCATTAGCAAAGCAATCATTTATAAAATGTTCCCCAACAACATGTTGTTTATTTCCCACATCCCATTGTGCAGTTTGTGGCAATTCAGGATCAGCAGCTATAGACTAGCTAATGTCAGCATTGGTTCCTTGCAGCAGTTCTTGGACAATAATTTGGTATAATCCCCTTCTTTACCACTGCATATTTTGTTCACTTTCCATATTTGGGTTTTGTGCAGTATTTACGGAGAGGGGTATTTCAACAAGAGCATGTACCTCTTGCAATTCTAGTATTCTGCACAGCTGTATCCTTAGCTACAGCATTCTCTCTCTAACTCTCTCTGGGCTGCAGTTAATTAGGTGCTGACATGGCATGATAATGAGAAGAGAGGCCAGGCTGTCAGCTGAGGAAACTGAATCTGGGAACTCTCAAGTTGTATTCCAGTCAAAACAGGCATCAGGAAAATGGGTGTCTGAAGTAGAACATTAGATTGTAGGGTGATCATGTCTTTTGCAGAAGGAACACATTAAATTGGGTATTGTCACATTTAACAAGTATTTAAATATTTAACAAGTACAGTAGAAAAAAGAAATTGGACTTGGGGGCGCGGTTGTAGTCTAACTAACTCGACCCATGTGTAAAACCACCTTCACTGCAGTGGGCGATTTGCCAGGAGTCATGTTTTACCATCCAAAGATCATTCCCAGTCAGCAGCTTGCAATGTTCTTTTTAGGGACCATCTTTTCAGCCTTCTGGAGTGGGAGGGATCTCCCTCCTAAAACCAAGGTTTTCCCAAACTGTTTTCAAAGGCTTGGGGTCAGGTCAAAATTCAGTTGATTTCTTCTTTATTCTGACAGAAATTTTCTGTGTATCCCTAGACATCCTAACGCTGACATCCTGTTTCTCAGGATGCACATGCTACTCTGATACCTGTTTTTTTTTTTTTTTTGCCAGGCTTTCCTCCTCTACAGCTAACAATGTAAGAAGATATCTTTTCTGTCAGGCATACAGTAGCTTCTTCTAAATCCTGGTCTACTTCACTTTGCACAAGCGCTGCAGAAAAACAAACAAACAGGTATAATGTTCTCCTCATCACTGCTAGATTTATTTTCTTCACCTTGGCTGGATGCCACTTCCACATCCCTGCAGGCATTTTAGTTCCTGCAGGGTCCTCTCTACATTTCTACAGGCCCCAAATCTACATTTTAATGTTCTTTAGCATGGTGTACTAGAACAGGAACTGTAATAGCAGTCTTTATAAGTTCAATAACTTCCACTCTCTCACAAGCTCCTCTCCCTCCTCTTCCTTCATCTGCAAGACTGGCCATCTTGATTGGCTGCCAGGCAGACAAGGGTTACCTTACTGGCATGATTAGAGGTTTTCACATACACAGTACTTTACAACCTGATCATTTAACTTCTAATTATTAAGAATCCAGTATTGTAAAAAGCCTTTCCATAAATGTTTAACTTGATAACATTATAAAGTAAACATTTCTTGTAAATAAGCAGTTCACTTACATTTTTGAATCATTACTATCAGTGCTTATAAAGTTATTTGTTTTGTTGTATTGTCAGAGCACATCTCGGCAACCATGGATAATATATACAAGCAACAAAACATATTTGTAGCCTGTTTTTATGGTATTTATGCCACTCTTTGAAGATAAACCTAAATCTACAATTTCATAGATCACAGAAACAAAGAATGAGTCCTATCATTCTCTACAAAAGTATTTCAAAAATTGTCACTAAATTTCAATTAGAAAATGTTTTAGATTCGAGAATACTAATATAGTCCCTTCTAAAGTTCTAGGACATTCTCTTTCCTTTATTGCTTTATGCTTCAAAGAGTCTTTAACAGCAAGTTTCCAATTAAAACTTAACTATACAATATCCCACATTCATTTTATATTCTTTGATTAACCAATTGCGATGCAGCTTCCCATAATCTTGCAGGTGGGCATTCTTTAATGATTAATAAGGGTGAAAATTCTGCTCTATTAATATAATTCTGTAAACTCTTCCTTGCTTTTACAAGAAATTCATCCTTCATTATTTTCCATTGTTTTTTTAACAAATATCTGCTTTATGTACCCAAGTGGTATGATCATTCTCCTTCCTTAAACATTGAAGTTTCCTCTTCCCCATTCAAGTAAAGGCAAAATAAGTGAATCACTTGCCATTTCAACCCATAGTTTCTCTGTTTGTTATAAAACCAGGGCTAAATTACTATGAAAATGATATATATATATATATATATATATATATATATATACATAAAAACTACAGGGTTAATCCCCAAAGTTCCTGAAAAAATATATTGTTTAGTCTTTTTTACTTCTGCTGGAGGTGGATAAATGTGACTTTAAAATATGAAACATGGTAATAAAGGGTCTTTATAAAAATACCCTATTTTGTTTCAACAAAGTTCTAGTTTTCAATACTGCTAATTTTCTTTCTGCATTTAGCAGAACTGTATTCAATTTATGTAGCTATATCAAATTTATTAAAATAGATCCATGATATTTTAACTGGGTCTATATATATACAGGTTCTTGCTATCTGTGCAACTGAAAGTGTCTGGAAAGGTTCTCTAGGTATTGTTTTACTTTTATCATAATTTATTCTTGATTCATCCCCAATGTAGCATTCAGTATAATACATAAATCATCTGCATAATCCAAAATCTTCACTTTATCTGAATCTTGCTTCATCTGTAATCTTGTAATATATCAACTGCTTTTAATCATTCTAATTAATGGAGCTAATGCAAATACATACAGTAAAGGGCTAACAGACAGCTCTGTCATAACCATCTTTCACAGGAATGGATACTCTAGGTGTGAATTAACATAGGGTATCATAACTGCATTCAAATACATCCTTTTTATCCACTATATAAAACTACATGGTTTCCATGTATCTGCAATACAATGAACAAATAGTTAAACAAAGCAGAGTAAAAACCACTATGGTTCTCAAAAGAGGTGGCAGGAAAGGTTAAGGAGAAAAAGGCTGCATTCAAAAAGTATAAGGATTCACAGAAGGAGCACAACAGGGAACTGTATCAATTAAAGCAGAAATAAGTGGGAAGACAGTCAGAATAGCAAAGGCCCAAACCGAGGAAAAATTAGCCAACTCAGTTAAGAAAGGGATAAATCCTTTTATAGGTACATTAGGGAGCAAAGAAAGACCAAGGAAGGGATACAGAGACTTAATAAAGAGGAGGAATGTGGGCAGAGGGAGACAGTGAAAAGGCAGAGATACTGACTGAATACTTTGCTCAGTATTAGCAAAGCAGATGA
This sequence comes from Neoceratodus forsteri, assembly GCA_016271365.2. Taxonomy (NCBI): domain Eukaryota; kingdom Metazoa; phylum Chordata; order Ceratodontiformes; family Ceratodontidae; genus Neoceratodus; species Neoceratodus forsteri. The sequence goes on from CM028131.1 coordinate 795,689,527, forward strand.
GGAGGAGTTACCTAAACCAGACAACAGAAGCACTCTGGGTAGGGGTTGACACCAGTCCATTTACAGAAGAAAAAGTCCTGAAAGAACTCCTAAACTCAAGGTAGACAAAGTATTGGGGCCTGATGGGATTCACCCCAGAATCCTAAAATAACTAAGGGAGGATCTAGTGACACCACTGACTACACTTTTAACAAACCATGGGAGGATGGGCGGTACCTGAGGACTGGAGGAGGGCAGATGTGATTCCCTTCACAAAAGTGGGAGCAAGGCAGAAGCAGAAACTACAGTCCTATAAGTTTGACCTCAGTGGTAGGAAAATGATGGAATCACTTCTGAAAGAAAGAACTGTTGAGTACCTAGAGGCCAGCGGGCACAGGACCCAAAGCAGCATGGATTTACAGTGGGAAGGTCATGTTAGACAAATCTAATTGATTTCTTTGACTGGGTGACCAAAGTAATAGACCAGGGAGGGGCTGTGGATATGGCCTACCTAGACTTTAGCAAGGCATTTGACACAGTCCCCACAAAGACTAATAATCAAGTTAGCCAGCCTGGGAGTGGATTCCAGGGTGGTAGCCTGGAGTAACAAACTGGCTGCACAACAGGACACAGAAGGTAATAGTGAATGGAACATTCTGAAGAAAGGGGGTTACTAGTGGAGTACCTCAAGGCTCAGTACTGGGTCCAGTCCTCTTTAACATCTTTATAGGTGACATTGCAGATGGTCTGGAGGAAAGGTATGCCTCTTTGCAGATGACACAAATATCTGTATCAGAGTTGATACACAAAGGGGGTAGGAAGGATGAGAAGGGACTTGGCAAGGTTGGAGGAATGGTCAGACATATAGCAACTTAGATTCAATGCAAAGAAGTGCAAAGTAATGCACCTGGAAACAAAACCCAGGAGCAGAGTACACAATAGCAGGAGAGGTACTAGCAACAACAAAATGGAAAGGGACTTGGGGTACCCATATCAGATGACCTAAAGGTGGGTAAGCATTGTGAGAAGTCAGTAAGGAGAACGGGGGTACTGGGATGCATAGGAAGGGGCATCACAAGTAGAAAAAGGAAGTGGTTATCCCTCTGTACAGACAGTTGGTGAGACCCCATCTGGAATACTGTGTGCAGTTTTGGAGACCCCATCTATGCAAGCACATAGACAAGATGGAAGCAGTCCAGAGGAGGGCAACTAAAATGGTGCAGGGTCTGCATCAGAAACCATATGAAGAAGAGAGACTGAGAGCTCTTAAAAGGTATACCCCTGATGAAAGAAGGGACGGGGGACATGATAGAAACTTTTAAGTACCTCAAGGAATCAACAAAGTCCAGGAGGTAGCATCTTTCAGAAAAAGAGATGTATAAGAACAAGGGGCACAATTTAAAGATAGAGGGGCGGCTCAGGGTAATGTGAGAAAATTTATTTCCATGGAAGAGTGGTGGATGCATGGAACCACCTTCCTGGGGAGGTTGTTGGGTCTAAAACAGTGGGGAATTCAAACATGCATGGGACAGACATATGGCAATTGTAGTGGGGGTTGCAGGAAGTAGGCTGTTGGTTAACTAGAATCTGCAGCTTATCCAATAGGAAGGAAATGGGCAGACTGGGTGAGCCAAGTGGTCCTTATCTGCCATCAAAGTCTGTGTTTCTATATTTCTATGTTATGATCCACCTGGTCAAAGCTTTCTCTTAAGATCCGACAGAATATAATCTTTACAGAACCCTTTATTTCGTTTCTTCCTCTATATCAAATATCTTTACTATCTGTTATTAAATGCCCCACTTTGTTCTCATATAATCTTGTAAAAAGTCTCTTATATACCCTGTCCTGGCTTACTTTTGAAATTATTAAAATATTGATTATCCCTGTATTCTAAATTTCACTTCCTGTTCTAGTGTTTTTGCTCTATCATGTTGATATAGCTTCATTTCTTGTTTAATAATATATATTTGTGTGGATAAATCTGCATTTTCTAATGCATTCTTGAGATGAGTTTATAAAGCTGTGATCTAAGTTACAAGTAGTGCATATATTTTTCAATCCCAATTTTACGAGCAATAGTCTGAAAAAAACTTATGAAGTCTTGTTTTGAATCTTCTCACCAACTCCCAAATTCCTCGTATGTATTTAAAACTGTCCAATGCACTGAGAAGATTTCTATCCATTTTCTTGAACCTCTGTATGATTTAACATGGTAGTATTTAACCTCCAAGGCTTCTTGTGTATATGTGTGTGTGAGTGGGGGGGCACTGCAGTACAGTGACAGTATAGAGCTAAGTGATCTGAGGTTTCTACTACAATTGCATTTGCAGTTGTGATTTTAAACTGTTTAAAGAAAAACTGAAAGTAAATTCTGGTGGCTAGCTGTCACTTTTGCAAAAGTGGCAATGGTGTTGCATGTGTTTAGATAGAAACAAAAATCAATTCTGGTGGCTAGCTGCCCATTTACAACAGTGGCAATTGGTGTTGCATGTGTTTAGATAGAAACAAAAGTAAATTCTGGTGGCTAGCTGCCTTTTGCAAAAGGCAATTGGTGTTGTATGTGTAAAGAGACGTTTATACTGTAAATGGAGGCAGTTTAGCGCAGTGTTCTAAGGCTCTGAGCTGCAAATTTGGTGACATCCAGCAGACCAGACCTGGGTTTGAATCCCAGCTTCCACTTGCATACTGTGTGACCCTGAGCAAGTCACTTAACCTCTTTGTGCTCCCAGGTTGCTCCTGTAAAAGCTTTCAGCTTAGTGTGCTATACCTGGTTAAACAACTAAATAAAAAAAAAATCAGCTACAGCTACTATGTCTTTTAAATACATGGGGCAGGATTCACAAAACAGATGTGTCAAGCGCAACTCAGATGCACTGGCGCAAGTCAGAAATGCACAGAAGCCAATTCAGGAACAGGAGAAAGCACCAGTGCAAACAGAGATGCCCTATGCCGATTGACATGCACCATAGGCTCAACATAATGACATACGGCGCATATACAGAGGGCATACCAATGCATACAGAACACAACCCAATTCACAGAGCACAACCAGGACACATCAATGGGGCAAATCCAGCACAGATCCAAGATGCATCAAAGAAAGATAAGTACAAAGAAGGAGACTTATGTCCAGCACACCAGCAGGCCATCAATGGAGCGACAACAGCAGCATACAGCCACAGTCAGAGGAAGTGGAACCAGACAGAGGAGAGGCACAGGCAGACAAACCGCCAGCAACAACATCAGACAGCAAGCTACACAGAGGGCCACAGTGACAGAGGGATGAGACAGCAGCAGTTGCCATCGCTGGTGCCTAATGAGGAGGAGGCAGGCAGGCGCCAGAAGGACCATAGGCGGCCAGCCCACAGCAGTACTGTTCCGGCTGTCCTTGAGCAGCTGACAGAGGTGGAGACAGTCAGGCGATACCACCTCAACAGGGCCATGCTGAGGCAGCTATGTGAGCTGTGCCATGATGTTATGCAGGCACCCACTGCACGAGGTCATGCCATCTTGGTGGAGACCAAGGTGACAACGGTCATTTGCCTGCTCGCCATGGAAATCTTCCAGAGGCCTACTGGGGACACCACTGGCATATCACAGGCCTCAACGTCCTGCCTCCTCACACAGTTACTCACTGCACTGCTACCGCATGCTCAGAATACATCAAATTCCCAGTACACAAGCAGAGTGGACAGAAGCCATGCAGGGTTCCACAGGGTGGCACACATGCCAGGTGTCATACAGACCATCGACTGCACCCATGTGGCAATCCATGCACCACTTGGTGAGGGGGCATCACATACATGAATGGAAAGGGTACCATTCAGTGATCTACCAGGTGGTATCTGCGATGCCACAGGGCACATCACCAATGTCTGTGCCACACACCCTGGGAGCGCACATAATGCATGCATATGGCACAGGTTGGCACTCTGCCCAAGGTTCGAGGCTGGGAACATCCAAGTGGACACATGTTAGGTACATGTGATTGAGCACCAAAAGCACAGGGTGGCACCATGTCCGGGACACATGGGGTGGGCTGTGGGTGGGCAGTCGCAGCCATGAGGGCACTGGGACAGCAGGGGTGTGAAGGGTGCATGAGGTGGATGCAGGGTGGCACATGACCATTGTGCACCACATGATGGACGGGGCAGGCAGGGGCAGCTGATGCAGGACCGCCAGGCATGCAGTTGCATGGGGGGGAGTAAGACAGGGGCACACAACACAGATGGCGGGACGGGTCAGGGCACACACCACAGTGTAACACAATGTACTAATGGAACCACGTCTACCCCCACAGGTGACACCGCATACCCTTTGCGGCCTGGCTCCTCACCCCATCCGACGACCTGGAACAGTGGCAGAAGAACACTACAATGAGGCACATATCGCGACATGTGCCATCATCAAGCGTTTCTTCGGCATGCTGAAGATGCATTTCTGGTGCCTGTGTCAGTCAGCTGGTGCCCTACAGTACAGTCCTGAGAAGGTCTGTGGCATATTCCTGGCCTGTTGTATGCTACTCAACATAGCTCATGACCATGGGATACCTGTCGAGATCGTTGAGGGCAACAGTTCTGGGGAGGAGGGGTGGAGGGTGCAGCCAGGGCACACCCTGAGGACCATGGAGGTGAAGATGGGCATGGACACAGGGATCCCAGGCTTGCGGCAGGGGCACGGGCATACTGCACACGCAGTGGTGGAGGAACACTCGGGACATGCAGGTGAGTACGCAGGTTGGTGCGATGTGCAAGTATGTGCACTACAGTGTAGGGCAGCAACGACAGTGGAATGGCGGGCACCATACACCACACTGGGGTGCACATGCAGGCGCATGCTTATGGTGGGGACATACACTCTCACACACAGGCACCATGGATCCATCACCCCAGAACAACACAAGCCATGCCCAAACTGTCACAGGTCAGTGCACACTGCGGCCATCACATGGTCACTGCAGGCACCGTAACACACTCATCATTCCCATGACACATGGCACGACAGTGGTAAATACGAACACACGGACAGCCTGCACAGGCAGCACAGGGGTGCCAGGGCAACCATGTGGCTGGTGACTGACACACAGCAGCATTGGCACCACCACTAGGGGCATCCGGTATGCATGGGTGTGCCACCTGCCACCACAGGCCCCTGAGCATGGTCATAACAGGGCTGCCCCATGACAGCCACAGACATGCGGGTGGCCTCTGCCATGGCCGCTGATGACAGGGTGCCACCAGGGACCCCACAGGGGCTGCTGACAGAGACCATGAATGTGCTCAGTGGGGTTGCTGTCCGGCGCCCACCAGCTGAGCCATGGCTGGTGGGTGTGGATGTCAGTGGTGACGGGATCAGCAGCAGGGGCTCACCTGGCCCAGCCATCAGGGTGTCCCTGGATATGCACCTGGGCAACCAGCTGGATGTACGGTGTCCACGGCATGCTGTGGATGCAGCCACGCCTCTGCAGCAGCCAAGATCCGCTCCATGGCTGCAGTCATGCCCACCTGCATGATGCATGTCTCAGCCAGCATCTGAGCATGCCACATCACTGTGGACTCATGCTCCTGGACCATGACGGCCCTGTGGCTCCGGAACTCCACCGGAGTGCCTCCTGAATATCCACAGTTGCCGCAACAGGTCAAGGTCAGTACCCATGTTGTCCACAGGTGATGTGGCACAGTGGCAACACCGATGTACTGGGGATGGGTTGGCCTCTGGGGTCATCCACAGGTGGTGGACACACCTTGTCAGGCTGTGATGTATGTGGGTCTTGGCTGGGCACTGCTGCTGGCTGTCCATGTGTGTTGTCCACCAGGCCCACTATGGCGGTGCATGCACACTGGCGCCCTGCCTGGATGTCTCTGATTCCACCAGCACTGCACTGGGCAGTGGTGCAGGAGGCATGGTATCCACCACCCCAGGCAGCTGTCTCACCACTGCACCAGTGTCCAGCACGGTGGGAATGCCGTTGGCACCAGGGTCCCATGCACAGGCATCCCCATGCCATGTGCACCACCGCTGACCATGACAGTGGTGCTGCTGATGGTGGAACATGTGTCGGTGCCACTGCCTTTACCCTGCATGCCACTGGTGAGCATGATGAGTCGTCTGCTATGTCCACTGCCTCATCGGGTCAGCATCAGACACCCAGTCAGGGCCCCAACCATGCGTACCCACCAGCAGTACCACTGGAGCTGTGGAAAAGGGAAGGAAAACATGGTTAATGCACAAGATGCACATGACACAGTGTCAACATCACACACAGCACGGTCGGAAACACACTGCCAGGTACACACACCTGTCCATGGCAGGGCCTGCCAAGATGCACAGCTGCTCACCATGCTGCGACAGGCTGCCCCCGTCTGGAAGCAACCTCCTGGGACACCATGCACAGCCAGCCCTGACACACTGGCTGCCAGGAGAGCCTCGTTGGGGCTGAGCTATGCTGCCGAGCTGGGTCCTCCCCTGTCCACCGCAGAGATGCCTGGATGCTGACCACCCTCTCTTTGGCCCTCAGTCATCCATCAATCCAATGCTTATGGCACTCCTTCACTGCGTGGTTGAATGGTGCCACCACTTTCACCTGCTGGGCCACCTCCTCCCAGCCCTCTGCATGTGCTGTCCAGCTGCCTCCCTGCATGAGAGTACATCCAGGCATAGGTGGCATGCCTTGCTGAGTGCTCTCTCCTCATCCTTTGTGATGTTTGGTCACTGCTTGGTGGTGGCACCTTCCTCCTCAGACATTTCAACTACTGTGGGGAGAAGCATCCTGGTGTCAGACTCACCTGTGGGTACACATGGACCGCCCGTCTCCTGCTGTCTGTAGCCTCACCATGGTCTGTGTTGCTGGTGGCTTGTGCTGTGGCCACGTGTGGGCAGCCAAGCACTGGTGGACATGCACCATGGTATGTGGTCCATGTGGGACATCACACATGCCACTCACAGCACCCAGGCCATGGTGGGGGTACAGTGTAGCCACCGGGGTGTGACACTGTCCTGTCTGCAGTGGGCATGTCCCAGTACCTCTGCAGCATGTATGCCGCCACTATGGTGCCACATCCAACCTGGGAGCCACCTGCGATGGCTGCAAGATGGAGGGTGACTGCCATGTGGTGGCAGGCAGTGTTCGGGCAGCAGCAGTGTGCGGGCTGGCTGGGGTGACAATGTGCCTACACAGGTGTCGGTCTGTGTGCCGTACCTACCTGTAGCATGGTGCTGCATCCACCTCACAGTGCAAGCCACCCCCAGCCATACGTCCTCATCCCTGTGTCCCTGTGTTCATTTGGTGGTCCTCCATACACTGCATGCCCTCCTGTCCCACATTACCACCTCGGCATACTGCCATCCACACCAAAGATCGATAATGGTGATCCATATGTGCTGTGTTGTGTGGATCCTGGTGATCGGTCATCCACTGTAGTCATGGCAGGGACCAGTCCATTGTCGCCCTGTGGATACTGCCCTTCTGTGAGTATACAGCGGTTTTGCCATGGGTGCCACCTAATGGATGTCTTGTCCCACATGCGGTGTCAGGGGTCCCACCTGTTGTGCACGCTCTGATGCAGGCACACCAGTGTGTGCTGTAGCCCTGTAAACATGGCTGTATACCACCCCTGTAGGCACTGACTCCTCTCCATGTCCTGGACTCAGCCTGCTGAATTGGGAGCATTTATGGCTCAGGGCATGCAAATGAGGCCTGAGCACCTGTTAATGAGATGCTAATCGGCTGAGTTGCCCATGCATGGTTGAAGAGGCTGTTTGGGGTGCATTCTCTCTATATGCATAATTGCTCCCAGCTTATCTCACTTTGCAAGGAGCATCTGTGTGATGAGCCAATGACCGTGAGTGCATTTCCAGCACATGCGTGACGGGTTGGTGCATCTGCATAACTTGGGGCATTGTACTTGGTGCATCTGTCACACATGCACAGTGGCTGTGTGTTGCAGCGCATCTCCCATGATGTGCCGTAACACTGCTGTCTAGTTGTGCCATTGCAGGCCTGATGATTGTGGTGCTATGTGCGTATCATGCAGTGTGCCCACAATGCACTGTCCATGCTGCACTGATCCGGCCCTGCCCATGGATCATGCACTGTGTGCGGTACGTTCATGGTGCATGCCATGCACAACATAGTACCGCGTAAGTAACAAGCATGACGACCATATCCTGGTCCTGCAATGCCATTGCGTGATGGTTTGCACATGTGTGGGCTCATAATCAGTGGCCATTCACACTTCATGTTCAGTCGCGCTGTGCTGCACATGCCTCACTGTTTCACGGGTGCAAAATGTTAGCTAGACGACGCTTTGCCTGTCTGACCTTGCCACTGTCTGTTCACAGTTTAAGATGCCTAGGGCTGGAAGAATGGTGCCTAGGTCCATGAACTGGTCACAGATGGAGCTGCTACATCTTGTAGCACAGATCATGGCTGTGGAGGGTGCCTGTTTGGACAGGAGAATCTCCATGCCCAGGGTCCAGGTGTGGGCCTCCATTGCATGCGTTATGCGCCATACTGGGATGTCATGCACAGGGGAGCAGTGCAGGCATCACTATGGCAACCTCCAGAGGTGGGACCCAGTGGCTTGCGCAGCTGTGGTGCCATTACACACAGGGTGCACTGCCACGTCCAGGTAGGTGTTGTTTAGCTGTCTCTTTGTGTGGCACATGCTGGGTGTGTATGTCACTGCCCTCATGATGCTCCATGCTGCATTGCCCTGGTGCCAGGGGATGGGGCAGGGCATGGCTGTCTGTGCCTGCTAACACCAGGTGCATCACGGCCAGGCATCACTGTCTGCTGCATGGACACGCGCCGGTGGAGGGCTGTGGCACTGCATCCTGCACAGTGGCAGTGTTTGCTCATGGTGCTGTGTGTTGTGTTTTGCAGGACCAGGGGCCAGGCGGCAGGCTGCGGGCGCGGCTGGGGCGTGTCCGGAGATACATGGGTGCCAGGCCTGGTGCCCTGCTGGGAGCAGGTGAGTACCGTTTTCCATGATTGCTGTCCTTCTGGTTTCTGTGCGGTTCGGTGGTGGGTGGGGGTGTGTTCCACATTCTGGCCCTCAGTATGTGTTCTTTCTCTTGTTTGCTGTAGGTGTTCTGGCTCAACATGCTGTTGTGGGTGGTGGTGGTGCTGCGCCAGTAGATGTAGACCAGAGGATCTGTGTGGCCATCCGGCAGCACTGCACCCTCTGTCACGGACTGTTCAGCGTCTGTCAGCTGCCCTGTGGGGCATCATGCTGTGCCTCCCAGTCAGTGCCAGGTTGCTGCATGGCAGGGCACGGCGCCACTAGTGTCCCCCTACCACATTCTCGGGGATATCCAGTTGCACCAGGAGCATCTTCTTTGTGAATTCTTCCATGGAATCTTAAAAAGTTTGTCTTCCACCCATATCTGTAGTACTGTAGCTAAACCAGTGATAAAATCTTTCCTTGTATTACTAAAATACTATGGCCCAATTCCAGAATCTGGTATGCCTGGCGCAAAGGTGATTTATGCCAGACCCTATGGTGTAAATTGCCTTGCTCCATGATTCCTAGTCGCTGATTACAAGAGGTCCACTTGCACCATGCCATATGTGGGTTGCACCAAATGTGGACTCTGCCAACCACTACACTGCAACCCACTGCAGCAGGGCACAAGGGTGGGTTACAGCAGCAACTGAGCCCTATTCCGGAAGGGCAGCTGCCGTAACCCACTTATGCCATTCTAGGACCTGGTATGGCGTAGTGGGGTTAGACCAGCATGGAGGTGGTCTAAGGGGCATCCGTCCTGGCACAATGACAGATGCTCCACCCACAGTGCCGTGGAAAGCACTTACACTTGTCCCACTTACCCCCAGCACAGTCATGCCCCCACCCTCCAGTTCGGGGACCTCCCTGTCCATATTTTCCATGCCTCCCTTGTGCCTGTGCCACCCAGCCGACCCCCAAGGCCCCAGGTGAGTGTGGCAGTGATACAGGGTGGGGGGCTCTGGGGAGCAGTTAACTGCTGGCCATTACTTGTAGCACCCAGGTTCATTGTGCCATTCAGTGGCACAACACTGCAACTCCACAAGTCATGAGGAGGCATAGGTGCTGGGGACCCTGCCTGTCTTAAAATTGGGCTCAGGGTCCCGGCATAGCAGCCATATGGCGCAGATTACATATGCCCATGAGTTGCACCATGTGACTTGGAATTGGGCCCCTAGTGTGTAAGAAAGGTTGCACTTCTTAAAATAACTGCACCCTAGTTGCCTTTGATTGAGAGGCATAAATATTTACTACTCATAACTGCTGCATCCCAAAACTGACATCAATCATCAGAGCGCCATGGCACAATATCAACATTTCTGGGCCCTGTAACCAGAAAGACAAGCCATGTACCCAGACTTTTTTTATTGCTGTCAGTTCTGGTATCCTGTAACAGTATGACATTACCAGGCGATGTATTTAAAAGTGATAATGTGGACATTTTTTTATATCTTTTAATACTATTAATATTTAAAGTGAGTGGTGAAATGAAATGACCAATACACATGTTTAGATTAAATTAAGTGGGAAGGTGCAAACCTTTCCTAGTCAATGACCTTGCACACCCTTTACCTTCTTAGTCAATAATTCTGTTTGCAAATCATATAAATCAGATGATAATCCTTACTGATAAGATGTGATAGACTTCAGAGTACCTACCTTCTTCTTCATCTTAGTCACCCTGTTTTTTTCTCAGCCAGTGCTGCATATCTTTTTTTCACATTTAAAGAAGTGGTTTAAGTCATTTTGTTTTCTTTTTCTTCTGCCTTTTTTCTTAATTGTCCCATCTATTTTCTCTTGTCTCATTTGATGGGGTGGAGGAGGCACATTATCCTGTGCCTGTGAGCCCTCATTCTTTCACCACTTCACCTTCTGGGGTATTTGTTTCTTCCTGCACTATAGGGTGCTGGAACTCTTGGAAAAATGTCCCTTCTACCTGACCTTTACTCTGTATCTCTATAGATAGATGAGAAGGGACTTCTTTCTGTAGATCACCTTTGGTATTCACTTCCGACTGTTTTACCTGCTGCACAACAATCTGACTTAATAGGTTCTGTTCTCTAGCCTCATTCACTCCCTTCATCTGTCCTTTATAAATGAGGTCTTCTTGATTGAGACAATCCTTTCTGTTATGTGACACCCATGGGCACTACCTAATGGAGTGCCCTGGTCCTCATACAAGTTGTATTTAAATGGGTTTGGGCAGCCATGGCTCAAGTGACCATATTCAAGACAGTTGCTACATTTGTCTGCATTACATGCAGAACTAAGGAGTGTGTGCCCCACATCTGTGACAAGTTTTAGGCTGCCTAAGATAAAATTACCCCCACACACACACACACACATCTCTCCAGATAAAGAAACTGCCTGGCAAATGGCAAATTCTATTATTTGTATGGTGAATCTTGACTCTAAATTTCCAGCCTCCTGACCAGACCTGCTCACTATCTGTAATAGGCATTGGTAGCATTCTTTTATTTGTGATCAATCTGCATAGAAAGAGTGCAAGTCCAAAATATATTCTATAGGCATAAGAAAAATGAACTGTCTAGGTGATATATCCTCACACATTGATTCTTATATTGACAGTCACTAGTATAAAATAATCCATAGTTCAGAGAGTGGCAGTATTTCATGTATTCTTTTAATCTGAGGTGATAGATAAATGATGGGTATTAATAATAGAGGTATCCGTATAGGCGAGATGCAAAGAAGTCATGATTTCCCATGTGAAGTATTTGTATTCGGGCATTCATGAACAGATTCAGAATGAGGACATCATACATTGATGAACCACATGGGCTATTAAATCATTGATTCAATTTATGAGATACTTAGCCTCTAGTCGTAACAGCCATATCTACATGAGGTTGCATATTGAACAATGACACATTATTCACCAAGAAATACTGAGTGAAATGTTTTGTTGCCACAGTGTGTCCCAAAACTACCATTCATCTTGAAATTTAAACATTTTTACAACACCTACCATAGTAGGGGCATAGTTGGTACCAGGTGTGCCACAGAAAGGGACATGGCGATTCTGCATCGCCTCTGTTGGACAGGGGGATGGGATGAGCATGGCAAAATATAAAAGGGATGCTATGGCCCAGAGAGGTGGGCTGATCAGGAGTTGATGGGAAGCCAACAGAGTACGAGAAAGAGATAACAAACCCAGGAGTTTTAAGGCAGAGTGTGTCATGGACCAGCAGCCATCACTAGTAGTTTCTCTCAGGTAATAGGCAGAGACTATTGCAGTGCTTCATACCACAGTGCTACCTGGGGAGGCTTCACAATTTTTAAGTTTTCTGGCTGGATGCAGTTTAGTGGTACTGGTATGCTCCTGGGTGGCAGGTACAGGATGTCATTCATTGAATGGCTCACTCAGGAGCAGAGGCCAGGAGAACAGTTCCCATGCTGGACTCCTGCCTGGGTACAGGCAGAGTGCATTGTGACCCTATTGAATGGGGGGTTGCATGATGTCCAGGTACGATGCTCAGCAGGGGTGTCACATGTTACAAAGGACACATGCCTTGGTCAGTATGAACCTCAAGTACACAGACATTCAATGACCTGAATCTTGAAGGTGGAGTTAAACTCAAATCCCTAACAAAGGAAAGGTAGTTCCCAGGGTGGGTAAGGGAATCTCAGGTGGTACACCTTCAGGAGTGCCACACAATGACCTCTGGGCCTGAAGTGAACTCCCTAGAAGAGGAGTTAAGGATACTGTTGATGGGAGGAGATATCAATATCAGTAGGTATACCACCAGACCATTGAAAGACATTGAAGGATAAAATGAAAGCAGGACCAGAGCTGCACAATGGTCTCAGAAGAAAAAAATCACTGAGGTGCAGGTAGGAGTGCAGGTCCAAAAATGTTTGGTGGGTCCCAATGTGGAAGAGCTGGGCACTTGGCCACACAAGCAGGCAGCCCAGGGGCAGCCTACAAGGTGTTGCTGCAAAGCTAGAACTTCTACTTGGGCCCTGCTAGGTGTGGGGGCATGAGAAGTTCCCAGGAGCTGGAATACAGTTAGGGATACTGGTCCAGTGAGCCCAATCATTTAATTACCCTTAACTTTCTTGATGCATGGATATATAAGGTGGACTGAGGAGAGGCTCAGGTGGGGAAAGAAACCCTTTGGGTACAGAACTGCTGTGTTGCGGTCCAATTCAAAGACATTGATTCAGAGAACTGAATTGCCAGTACTAGGCATAGATATAATGGGACCAGGAAGGTTTTCCAAATGGCTTATCAAATGGAAGGAAACAGGGACCAGGAGAGTCCAGGACATGAGTTCGGTCAGGCTGTGGTTTTGTTGTTGGAATCAAGAACTTCTCGAAGACTTACCGGGTCAACATCACAGACAATATCACGCATGGAATACCATGCGGAATACATCACGCAGTGCACTAGCGATAGGGTACATAACCCATAATACAGATATGTTGCATGCGCGTTATGTACCCTATCACAGCATGGGTGGGAGAAGGAGTTAAGTAGAGGTGAAGGCCTCCATTCAGGAGGTGGTCTGCTGAGCTGCTGCCATGGCTCAGTGCTGGGATGAGCCTTGGCAGTACAGGAGGATGCTGTGCATCTGTGGATGGGGCTCAAATCCTGGTTCCAGACTTTTGGAAACTGCATTGTGTGGTTTGTTTGTTTTTCTCCTTGTGGTGTTTCTCCCTGTTCCTGAGTTGAAACCCCCACCCCAGAGTTGATTATTTTAATGGGGAGGTTCAGGAGCTGTGGGGTATAGCTCCTGCAGATAAAAAGAAAACACATGTTTTTGTTGACAAAATGTGTTTAGCACTTTGTCTGTTAGGCAGCAATGTTTTGCTGTATTCACAGTGCGGTACATTGCTGCGTGGTAGTGTCATATGACTTTATGACCCCGTACACCACTTGAAGAAGCTACTTAATTAATTTTATAGAAGTCAGACTGATTTAGGTGTATGTGCCCAGATGAACTGCCTATTTGCTCCACTTACCAACTGCCTCAGTAAAAGATAATTAGGGACTGGAAATCCCTGAGTTAAAGTGCAGTGTGAGTAAGATTATCAGGGCCCTACGTCCAACACAAATCTGGGTCTCCACCCCACCATGCCTTGCTTGCTCATAATCCAAGAGCCATCAGTTATGTTCTTTTATATCACCAAGTTCACGTTTATTTCAGGAAAACTCCATTGAGCATGCTCATTTACAAAGCGGTCCTGGTGGGGCCGGTGACAAAAAGGAACAGTACAATACATAGCTAATACAATATAATATATAAAACACAAATGGAATAGCACAATGTGGTTGCAGGTTGCTGACAACATCATTGTCAACTGATTCAACAGCTAGTCCTGACACAAATGTAAGTAAGAGTAAGAGACATCATTTAGAACAGCAAGGGTGGGACACAGGTAAGAGAAACCGGGGAGGTTGACCATGGGGAAAGGAAGGACAAATGAGGAGGGTAAGTGAAGTGCTTGAACTGAGATTTTAAATGATTATAAACATACGCTGTGATTGTGAAGAAGTCACAACATTCCTTGTTTTACTGCTGACCCTGGCATGTTTACATTTCTAGATTTACTGAGATACCTGGGTACTGCTGTTGACATGTATTTCACTGTACTGTCTTAACGAGAAACCATGCAAAAAGGATACCCATAAGAGACAGTACACAGACAAAGTTCATTTACCATCCTCAGTAATCCCATGCAGGCAATATAAATACATCATATCAATAAACCACAATCAGCAACAATGAAATGGCAGTTACCAAAACAAGCAAACAATTCTGAGGTTTCAGCAAAGCCTTCAACTCTGTGCTTACAGGCGATTGCTGAAAGAGATGGAGGATCTGGAGGTGGTAAGGGACATAGTAAAAAGTAGGACATTGACTGAGGGGAAGCAACAAAGGGTTGTGGTAAATGGAGTCAGATTGGTAGAGAGGAGATTACAAGTGGTGTGCTACAGGAGTCTGTCCCAGGCCTGGTGTTATTCAATATGTTTATCAGTGACGATGGAGAAGAGATCAAGGGCAGACTGTGTCTGTTTGCAGATAACACAGAGCTCTGTGGGAGGGTGAACAGTGACAAGGGAATTAGAGAGATGCAGAATGAACTGCATAGACTGGAGAGGTGGTCTATGGTTTATTGTCTGGAAGTTGAAATTAAATGTTAAAAGTGCAAAGTGATGCACCTAGGGAGCAAGAATTCCACACTGGAGTACTAGTTGGGATGGGTTAAGCTGAGCACTATGACTAAGGAAAGGGATGTAGGAGTCATCATTAGTGACACCCTCAAACAATCTAGTCAATGCAATAAAGCCATTAGAAAGGCAAAACAGATGTTGAGATGTATCGGAGAGGTACACATAGCAGAAAAAGCGGTAATATTACCCTTTATATGTCAATAATAAGGCCACACCTGGAGTACTGCACCCAGTTCTAGAGTTCTTATCTCAGGAAGGATAAGACCAGGCTAGAGGCAGTACAGAAAGGATGACCAGGATGATACAGGGCTAGCAGGGTAGATCCTATGAGGAGGGTCTCAACTTGGTAAATGTTCTCAATTAAGACCAGATGGAAGAGGGGTGATAGGATAGAGACCTTCACATTCCTGAAAGGAATGAATAAGAGGAACAACAAAAGTTATTTAGCATAAGCACAAATTTGAGGTCATGAAAGCATAAGTAGAAACTCAAAGAGGAAGGTTTCAGAGGGATATGAGGAAGTATTACTTTACCGAGAGGGTGGTGGAACCTTGGAACAGACTACCAGTCGTGGTGGAAGGGTCAAAACATAAATGGCTTCAAGCATAGTTAGGGCAGAATGAAGGTTACTGTGGCTACTGGTGCACGGCAGCAGGCTAGAGACTGGGGGATGGGTGGGCCTAGTGCCTGAATGACAGCTTGGTACCAGGGACAGATAGTGAACCATGGGCAGACTGGATGGACCCTTAGTCTTTTCTGCTGAGATTGCCTTTGTTTCTATGATTAAGGTTTTCCTTTTTGTTTAATTCTCGGATGTATTCCCTGGTTCAAGTAACATTGCTCAGTGGCTATGTGAGAGACTGTATAGAGCTGTAGCTACAGTATGTGACATATACATGAATTAAAGAAAAGTAATATAAAAACATATTATAGCAATAAACCTCATCCACCAGCTTAGCAGTTGCAGTCACCAAAAACAAGCTATTCAACAACTGAATTTGATAACCTTTGATACAGTATCTATCACGGCTTTCTGCCCCATAGGGGTACCAGTGCCATGGTGGCTATGTCGAAGAGACTTATGGAGCTGAGGTCAGGGGATAAATACTAGAAGTCTGAAGTGCAGTCTCTAATTCAGGAAATATGGACCATTTTACTACAATCATCTCATACTGGTTACCAAAACACCTTTTAGATCTGCACAATATGTGGTCTGTAATGTCTACTCTAGTAGACAAACGTTACTGAGTTTGAGCTGCCATTTATAATAGATTGTATGCTGAGTAAGTCTCAGGGATAGACACAGTAACCAAACCCAGTCACCAGCATCACAGTAGACACCCCAGCTGCTGTTCTGATGGGATGGATGGTCCTGTCCTGCAAAGTTTCTGATCTTTAATCCCCAAGGACTGTCCAGTTCCCAGTGTGCACCTGTCATCACATGATTTAGTAGTTGCCACTGCACCCACAGTCCTAACATAGAAACATATAATTTGGCAAATAAGGACCATTTGGCCCACCTAGTCTGCCCATTTCCCTACCTAACGGATAAGCTGCAGATCCTAGTTAACCAACAGCCTTTTCCTCCTACCCCCACTAGAACTGCCTTATGTCTGTCCCATGCATTCTTGAATTCCCTCACTGTTTCTGACTCTATGACCTCCTCAGGAAGGCTGTTCTATGCATCCACAACCCTCTGTGTGAATAAATACTTCCTTACATTACCTCTGAGCCGTACCCCTCTATCTTCAAACTGTGTCCCTTGTTCTTGCTCATCTCTTTTCTGAAAGATGCTACCCTCTTGGACTTTGTTGACTCCCTTGAGGTATTTGAAAGTTTCTATCATGTCCCCCTTTCCCTCCTTTCCTCAAGGATATACATCTTAAACTCCTTTAGTCTTTCTTCATGTGTCTTCTGGTGCAGACCCTGCACCATTTTGGTGCCCTCCTCTGGACAGCCTCCACCCTGTCTCGTCTTTTCAGAGATGGGGTCTCCAGAACTATACACAGAACTTCAGATGTGGTCTTACTGACTGTCTGTACAGAGGCCAACAACTTCCTGTTTTCTACTGGTGATGCCTCTCCCTGTGCATCCCAGTATCCCCCAACCCTCCTTACTGCCTTCTCACATTGCTGGCCCACTTTTAGGTCATCTGATTTGACTACCCCCAGGTCACTTTCCATTTTTGTTGTTGATACTACCTCCCCACTGTTGTGTACTCTTCCCTGGGGTTTTTGTTTCCCAGGTGCATTACTTTGCACTTCTTTGCATTGAATCTAAGCTGCCATACATTTGACCATTCCTCCAACCTTGCCAAGTCCCTTTATCCTTTCCACCCACCTTGAATATCAACTCTGTTGCAGATCTTTGAGTCATCTGCAAAGAGACATACTTTCCTTCAGTCCCTCTGCAATGTCACTTATAAAGATATTAAAAAGACCAGCTACAGTACTGAACCCTGAGGTACCCACTAGTAACCCTCCTTTCTTCACTGTGGACTCCATTTACTAATACCCACTGTATCCTGTTGTCCAGCCAGTGTTTTATTCAGGCTACCACCCTGGGACCCACTCCCAGGCTGGCTAATCTGTTTATTAATCTTTTGTGTGGGACTGTGTCAAATGCCTTGCTAAAGTCTAGGTAGGTCATGTCCACAGCCCTCCCGGTCTACTACTTTGGCCACCCAGTCAAATAAATCAATTAAATTCATCTGATATGACCTTTCACTGTGAATCCATGCTTCCTTGGGTTCTGTGCCCCACTGGCCCTAAGGTACTCAACAATTCTTTCCTTCAAAAGTGATTCCATCAGTTTCCCTACCACAGAGGTCAAACTGACAGGTCTGTAGTTTCCTGTCTCTGTCTTGCTCCCACTTATTTAAGGGAATCACATCCGCCCTCCTCCAGTCCTCAGGTACCACACCATCCTCCCATGATTTATTAAAAGGGTAGTCAGTGGTGTTACTAGTTCTTCCTTAATTTTTTAGAATTCTGGGGTGAATTCCATCAGGCCCCATTGCTTTATCCTCCTTCAGTTTTAGGAGTTCTTTCAGAACCCTTTCTTCTGTGAAAGGACTGGGATCGACCCCCCATCCAGAGTGCTTCTATTAATTGGATTAGGGACCCCCTCTTATTTTGTGAATACTGAGCAGAAGTAGTTGTTTAGTATCCCTGCTTTTTCACTGTACCTCTCTACCCACCCACTGTCCATTCTATTCAGCCTCACTATCCCTTCCTTTGTCCTTCGCTCCCCGATGTACCTATAAAGGTTTTATCCACCTTCTTAACCGAGTTGCTTACCTTTTCCTCAGTTTAAGCCTTTGCTATTCTGACTTACCCACCCCCTGCTTCCTTTTGCCTTAACTGGTACAGTTCTCTGTCCTTTCCCTTCTGTGTTTCCTTATACTTCCTAAATGCTATCTTTTCTCCTTAACCTTCCCATACCTCTTTTGAGAACCACAGTGGCTTTTCCTTTCATTTGATTTGTTTATTTGCTTCACACAAAGGCTTGTTGCCTCTATGAGGGCAGTTCTGTTGTTTCCCCATTATTGCTCCACCCTCCTTCTAGCCTGTTTGCTAGTGCTTTTCTAAGGCACTCTCCCATCTTGCCAAAGTCAGCCCTCCTGAAGTCCAGTATCCTCACTTTTGTATGGCTTGACTGTAGCTGAGTTTATCGTGAACCACACTGTTTGGTGGTCACTTGTTCCCAGATGGCTACCCACTTCTAGATCTGAGATCCTCTCACTGTTCCCATTTGAGAGTATGAGGTCTAGGTTGCTCCCTCCTGAGTGGGTTCCAAAACTAGCTGTCTGAGGCATGCCACGTGTAGGGCATCGAAAATGGCCCTGCTCTTGGATGTGGCTGCAGCAAGGTGCTCCAGTTAACATTTGGCATATTCGGTCCCCATCAACAGTATCTTCCTTTTCTCTACCATCTTAAGGATGCCTTCTATCATATGCTTGTCCATTCCCTCCCCTGACATGGGGGTTTATATACAACCCTGTGCGGATTGTGGTGCCATTTCCAGTCTCTAAGGTGACCCCGGTGCCTCCTCCCCTCCCTGTTTACTCTTTTGTACCATTGCTTTTATCCTTTCACTTACACAGAGCTACTCTTCCCCTTCTTCTACCCTCCCTGTCTCTCCTGTAGGTTGTGTACCCTGGTATGTTAACATCCTAGTCATGGTTCTCTGTGTACCATGTTTCAGTGACTGCCACAATATCCAGGCATCCCTCTTCCATCAAGGCCACCAGTTCAGGGAGCTTGTTGCCCAGACTACGGGCATTGGTACTCATTACCCTCCATTTCTTGATGGCCTTACCCCTTTTGCCCCATCCCTGTCCTTATTGCCTTTGTCATTTTCTCCATTTACCCCTGCCCTTCTCTCTATTGACATCTCTATCTTGGTGTTTACCTCACTTACTCCCCAGATTTTTGGGGGACTAGAGATTTCCCTGCTCCTTTCCAGTGCATCCTTCTTGGCTAGTTTAAAGCTTTCCAATGAAGCATTTAAACCTATCATCTATGATCCTGGTTCCCTCCTGGACAGATGCAGACCATCATGCCAGTATAGGCCTGCATCACTCCAGATGGACCCCAGTCCCCAATGAAGCCAAATCCCTGTGCTCTGCACTAGTTTTCTACCATAATTTAATCCTGGTGTGCAGCACCCTAGCCTCACCATGCCATAGATGGAAAGCACCTCCGAGAAGGTTACCGTGTATGCTACTTGTCTAAGGCCTCTCCCCAACTCTACAAACTCTTCCTGCAATGGTCTGGTCCCTTTCTCAGCCAGGTCATTTGTCCCTAGGTGAACAATGACATCCAGCTCCCTCCCATGCAGCTGCTCCAGCGATCCTAAGGATTCGCTCCCTGTCCCTCAAGCCATGGCACCAGGCAGGCACCTTACCTCCTCTCTCCTTCCTCCCCAGTTCTACCCCCTAACAATGAGTCCTCCACCAGGAGTTGTTTCCTTCCCTGTGGGGTCCCATGCCACCTTCATTTGGGTCTCCTTTGTGGAGGTTCCTGTTCTGAGACAAAGTTCCTATATTTTCTCAGTAGTCTCCTTACTTGCTCAGAGTCAGACCTCCTGCAGCTGGGGGGTGGCAGAGTGCTACTCTTTTCCTTCTAGGATGGTGAGTCTTTTGTGGCTCTGTGATCTCTCACTTCCTGCTCCCAAACAGGAAGTTCCTGTTGTCAGTCAAATCCTGTGCCTATGAAAGTAGAACTGGTGTGGGGGTGTGGAGTGGGGGAGACAAGGAGGGCAATATAGTCCCAGTAAGAAGTATATTTATAACAGCAGCTCCTTCTTCTTGGTGTTCTCTGCCTGTTCTCTGGCAGAAGATATCTAGGCACTTTTAAATCAGGCTTTAACCTGGCTTCCTTCTAGCTAAGCCACTCCCTACTTTACAGCTTTTTCTACACTTAGTTAATTGCACAGATAACAATTCCTTCAGCCACCTGAGACAAGCACCTAGATAACTGCACAGATAACAATTCACTTCAGCCTACTCAGACAAATACACTAACTTTTTTGTTTTTGTTTTTGTTTTTATCCTAAATTGAAGGTCCCAGGAGTAGAGTTCTAGTTCTTTAGTCCCAGTATAGAAGTATAGTTATAACAGCAGCTCCTTCTTCTTGGTGTTCTGGCACAGACCATCACTTACCACCATGATCAGTCACCGACTGAGCTCTCAATGAACATGTGCTGTATTCAGTATGCACTCATTGATTGACAGCTGTCAACTAGACCACCAGGATTGTGTTAATAGTACATAATGGGGCTTAGGAGGGTCCCTAGGTCACCAGGGAATGTCTAAAGTGACATAACAAGGATCAGGGATTGTGGCATGGTGGGTGGGTCTGCTAGATCATCAGAGTTACTGCTATGACATAATGGGGATCAGGTCTGGGGGTCACTTGATCACCAGGGAATGTTAATATGCCATAACAGGAGACTGAGGCTTGGGGAGTGTCCATTAGATTACCAGGATTGTGATAATTGTACATGAATGGAGATTGGGGCTGGGGTCCACTAGATCACTATGGAATTACTAATAGGACATAATGGGAGATTGTGACTGGAGGGGTCCACTAGACATCAGGGACTGGGCACAACCACCCAGTAGCTTGTGGCATACCATGCAGATGTGATGTCCGTTAAGCACATGACCTTGGTTGCCGCATGCTGCTGGACATTGCCACTAGGACCCTACAGCTTGTGTTAATCTAAGGGCTCTTTGAGAATCGAGCCCTTGGTGTCCAAATATTTAAAATTACTAAAGTTATGAGTGAGGATTGGCAAATGTCAATGCACACTCATAACTTGTCATTTTAAATATTTTTCCAAATTTTAACATGGCTAAAAGGTGATTTCTCACAGTGATTGTACACTAACCCAAAAAGTGGCAAAGCTAAGGAGCAGAAGTGCCTCAGGGTTCAGTATCTGGGACGGTCCTCTTTAATGTCTTTATAAGTGACATTGCAGAGGGACTGGAAGGAAAAGTATGTCTCTTTGAAGACAACACAAAGATCTGCAACAAGGTTGATACACAAGGTGGGGTGAAGAGGATGCAAGGGACTTGGCAAGGTTGGAGGAATGGTCAAATATATGGCAGCTTAGATACAATGCAAGTAATGCACCTGGAAACAAAATCCAGGGAAGAGTACACAATGGGGGGTGAGATAATAACAACAACAGAAATGGAAAGGGACCTGGGGTAGTCATATCAGATGACCTTAAGTGGGCAAGCAATGTGAGAAGGCAGTAAGGAGGGTCGGTGGGATACTGGGATGCACAGGAGAGGCATCACCAGTAGAAAAGAGGAAGTTGTTATCTCTCTGTACAGACAGTTGGTGAGACCCCATCTGGAGTTCTGTATCCAGTTCTGGAGACCCCATCTCCACAAGGACATAAACAGGATGGAGGCTGTCCAGAGGAGGCAACTAAAATGGTGCAAGGTCTGCACCAGAAGACATATGAAGAGATTAAAGAAGCTTAACATGTATACACTCGAGGAGAGGAGGAGAGGGGGGACATGATAGAAACTTTCAATTACATCAAGGGCTCAACAGAGTCTAAGATGGTAGCATCTTTCAGAAAAGAGATGTGCAAGAACAAGGGGCACAATTTGAAGATAGAGGAGGGACGGCTCGAAGGTAATGTGAGGAAGTATTTTTAATGGAGAGGGTTGTGGATACACGGAACAGCCTTCCTGAGGAGGTAGTGGACTCAAAAACAGTGGGAGAATTCAAGAATGCATGGGACAGACATAAGACAATTCTAGTGGGGGTAGGAGGAAGTAGGCTGTTGGTTAACTAGGATCTGCAGCCTATGCATTAGGTAGGAAAATGGGCAGACTAGGTGGGCCAAGCTGCCCTTATCTGCTGTCAAATTCTATGTTTCTATGTAAGTTCAAAACTCCATTGAAATACATTATATGGCACTTACATGTATTCCTCAGTTCATGGTTCAGTTTTGAAGAGTGCAGACATGTCTTGGTCCACAGAAGATGACAGCATATCACCTCTGGAGGTAAGTATAGTATAAGGAGTGGGATGTAGCATAGTAGGCACTCAGTGGGAGGGTCAGGATGGGAGGTGAGGAATGGGGAGCGATGAGGGACAGTTTTCTTTTTCAATTAAAAAAGACATCAAGGGACATTTTTCCAGGACACTTATTAAGGCTATTTCAGGACACTGTGGGTGGGCTCCCTAGTGTCCCACACTGCTGGGGAGAGGACTTCTGTTTGCCAACATGGGGATTGGGGCCCCGATGTCAGCACCTGATTGGAAAATGATGGGCTTGGGGAGACATCTGAGACTGGGGTGAGCATCCCAGTGTTGGACTGTAGAAAAATTTATTTTGAAACTATTTCAGGATACTGAGGGTGGGCTACCAGTGCTCAACACTGCTGTGGGGAAGTCAATGTGGGATTGGGCCCCGATGTTGTAATATTAACAGAGCTGGAGGACATAGCACGAAGCGCACTGTGTCCAACATGACCGCCGTGCTCCATGCATGTGCACTGCTTCATGCATGCACATTAAGGCACAGCAGCCATCTTGGGCACAGTGAGTGTTTCTTCAAATAACTCACTGCACATATGCATACCTGAATGCAGAAGTATAGCACTATCATAGTCTGCCAAGGGGAAGCAATTGTGTCACAGAGGAGCTCCATCCCCAGAGGACAGTGAAGGAGCAGACACCACACAGCCCCAAAGACTGCAGCAGTATGGATAGCAACCACATCACTGCAGGAGAAAGCAGAGATGAATTACACTCACAGTCCCTTCTCTTGCAGTGATGTGATCCCCAAATGCTTGCTGGGCTCTGCCCATGCAGCCATAAAAATGTGCTGGTTTGGCTTTAAGAAAATGTATGTTGGTTTTGCTTTAAGAAAAAACTGTACTAATTTAGATTTAAAAAATATATATCATTCAAACTGCATAGTAGTGGCCATTACAGATTTCAAACTCAGAAACTTAGCACCCCCATCCTTTACTGCTGACTCATATCTCTTGCCAAACTAACAGTTACGCATGGCTTTAAGAAAAAGGGTGCTGGTTTGGCTTTAAGAAAAACAATCTAGTTTGGGCTGCATAATTTTGGCCCTTTCAGGTTTCAGAGTCAGAAATTCATCCCCCACTGCTGATTCCATATCACTTGCCCAACTAACAGCCATACATGGAATTAAAAGTTAAACTGTGAAAAAAGTGCCCTGAATAATATACCAAACATTGCAGCTGCTCCATAGAATACTGTGCTGCAATCCTTAAAAACACTAAAGGAAAAATGCTGGAACCACGCCTCTTTTTATAAGAAAGACAATATGGAAACCTGAAAGGACCCATACTATGCGGTCCAAACTCAAAGGCTTTTATGGCTGCATGGGCAGAGCCATGCTGACATATTCATATTTCAGGCAGGGCTTCAGGTGGGAGAGGGCACTGGACACCAGAGATTCAGGAAATATGTCAGAACAAGATATTGGTATGGCCACATCTGTAGAACACCCAGTTTTGGAGCCTCATCTTAAGATGGACATAGACAGGCTGGAGATGGTGCAAGGAAGGCTATAAAATGATGAGAGGTCTTCAGGGGATGACTTATGAGGAGAGGTCGAGAGAACTGAATATGTATACCCTGGAGGCAAGGAGGAAAGGAGGACATGATTGAGACCTTAAAATATTTCAAAGGCATAAATAGGGTACAGAAAGGAGTGTTCCTCAAAGACAGAGAGATGCCAAAGGATGAGGCGTCATGGCTGGAAACTGGAGGAGGACAGTTCAAGGATAAAATAAGACAGTACTTCTTTAGAGAGGGTGGTGGATGCTTGGAATAGTCTACCGGAGGAGGTAGTGGGGAAGACTCAATCACAAGCTTTAAAAATGAGTGGGACAGACACAAAGGGATTTTGGTAACTATGGGAGGGGTTCCAGTGCAGGAGTTTGACTGGGGATCTCTTGTTAGGTGGGGCTTGACTGGGCAGACTTGGTGGACCTGCAGGTCCTTCTCTGCCAACACTTTGTATTGTATGTACTGTATGTATGTATGTATGTATCTATGTATCAATGTATGTATGTATGTGATCAGATACCTTGACTGTGTCCTTCACAATGGAATTAAAGCACCAGTGGTGTCACCAGAGGTGTAAGATTGGGGGAGGAGCTAATGACCCACAGTTAAAATGTTAACAAAGCTAGGGGTCCGGGGCATGCTCCCAGGAAAATGTTGAACATGCTCATTCATTGACAACTCAGTGGGTGGCTGGCCACAGTGGAAGAAAGGAGGGCTGGGCTAGTCTCCCATTTGAGTTCGGGATAAGGGGAATATGGGGTGGTGGGATATCATCTGCCAGGAAAGGGGCAGGGGTGCACTAGACCACCAGGAAATATGAATTAAATTCACAGACTGGGGATCAGGGATAGGGAGGGGCAGGTTCATTAGACCACAGTGGAGAAATGTTTATTTTGACTAGATGGGGGTAGGGATGGGGGTTACACTGGACAATAAGGCATAATGTCCAGGTCAGGTGGGTGATTGGGTGGGGGAAGGACTGCTAGCCACCAGGGATTATGATTATCTATGGGTGTGTGATCCAGTGGCGGAGATCGCTTGCCATCAGGGCATTATTTGTTTTGGGGTGGGGTTCAGGTTGGGCGGGACTGCTAGCCACGGGGAATTATCTGATATATATATATATACAGTATATATAGATGTGGGTGATCAGGGAGGGAACCACTAGTCACCTGGGGTATTTGTTTATAAAGGGGTGATGCATGGGGACCGCTAGCCTCCATGAAATTATTTGTTATATGGGGAGTGATCAGGTGAGGGGATCCATTAGCCACTAGGGATTTTATTGCTATTTCTTGCAAGGCTTCAGGTGATGAAGGGCACTAGATAGGATTCAGGAAAAGTCTGCTTTTGTTTTACTGTACAGTATTGTATGTGAGTGAAACAGTCCGAACATTTGCCCAATGCGTTTGGAAGATTTCAGTCCACCACATGCAGAAGTTCAAACTTCCACTAAAGTTGTGAAATTTTGTGGAAGTTCCACTAAAGCAGAAATCACAAACCTTTGCCCACCTGTATCTGGCATGCAGAGATGAAACTGTGCCAAGTACAGAATGTGTTGTAAGAAAATGTTCTTTATCAGACAGACTGAGTCTAACAGACAAGGCTCAAAGTATGCCAAGTACTGAGTATGATAATGAGTACACTACAGGAAAAATGCTTTTTTATCAGGCAGACAGCCTAACACACAGGCTCAAATACATCAAGTACTACTGAGTGTGGTATAAGGAAAATGCTCTTTTATCAGGCAAACAGGATCTGGAACACAGGGATGAAATTAAACTGTGCCAAGTATGGAATATGCTATAAAAAATGATCTTTTATGAGATAGACTGAGCCTAACACACACCAGGGATGAAAACTATGCCAATTAGTGAGTGTGGTACAGTATAAGAAAAATGGCTTTTCATCATAAAATAAATGAGATCGATTAGCTTAGCTCACAGCCTGCTTGTCTGCCCGAATTCACCATGTATCAAAAATAAGGGTTATGGCTAGGCAGTAGTATCACAGGCTGTCTGGATTGCTTGCCACAAACCCACAAACCTCTGTCTCAGAGAGTAATGCACTTAGAAAGTGCTGGTATTTATTATTTTGAGATCTCAGCTCTAGCTGTTCAGTTTCTCCTGAGAGCCTTGTGATTTATCAGTGGAATGAAGTCTAGTTAAAACACAGCAGGGCTGAAAAGGTATGCCACAACCACTAAAGCAAGTACTGAGTGTGGTATAAGAAAAAAATCTGTTTTATCAAACATTATACAATATTCATTCACCCTGTATCAAAATTAAAAAAAAAAAGGTTATAGCTAGACAGTAGTCTGTATCACTCAGGCTGTGTGACCTTGCTTGCCACAAACCCCAACACAAACTCCTGTCTCAGAGTGCAATGCACTTCTTAAATTCAACATAAAGTGCTGGTATGTATTTATTTTTGAGCTCTCAGCTCTAGTTGTTTATCCTGAGAGCCATGTGATTCATCTAGTGAAGTCAAATTAAGTTAAAACACACAGCAGGGCTGAAAACTGTGGCAACCACCAAGGCAAGTACTGTGTGTGTATAAGAAAAATGTATCTTTTATCAAAAATTATACAATATATACAGTATATATATATATATATATATTAATTGAAAATACTTTGTTAATGCATCAGTTAGGGTTTATATCAAAGCAACAAAGAGTATGGAAATGTGGTGTTGGGTTCTAACCCTAACACCCCATACCACACTCCTCACCAACCAACCCTACCACCAGTCCACCCCACCATCTACACGCGCCAGCAGGCGCTGGGGTGTGCCTAGGGTCATCAGCCCAATGCTTACTCCATTCCATTTGCAAGGAAGGTAAGATGGTAAAGTATAGAAGAATGGTGAGTGTTAGGCCGATGGACTCAAGGTGCACCCCCATACCTGTTGGTCTGTGGACGGTGGGGGTGGAGGGATGGTATTGTTATATGGGGGTGAAGTGGAGTGTTAGATTGGGAACCTCCAATACCACATTTCCATGCTTTTGTCACTTTACTATGAACCCTAACTGATGCATTAACAACGCTTTTTGCAAGGAATTTTACTTTTGAGATAGTATAATAGTATCTCCATTTTATTGTGGGAGCACCATAGATGTGCATCTGTATATAGGTGTGGGCCTCCAGGCACTACGCTTCCATGTGTAGCAACAGTGACCAAATTTAAGCATAGCCATCTTATTACCCCACCTCATGTACCACGGTACAGAGAAATTGTGAAAAACAAGTCAAACGAATTATGCGCAACTGCAATGCCTTTCTAGCCACAGGTGCAAAAACATATTGTGGGCAGGATTTGAAAAATAACAGCTGTGACATACATGAGGAGGGTTAATAAGAAGGTTATGTTGTAAATCTGAGGTCAAAATATTGAAAATGTCTGTAGTTACAAGCAGGTATAGTGAAATTGCAACAAATGGTTATAACTTTGTAATTTTTTATTATTTGACCCCAGATTTTCAACATAGTCTTCTTATCACCCCACTCATAAACTCCATAGATAAATTTTTTTAATCCATGGCAAAACACAATTCCATGCCACTGAATGGAAACACATTTTGGGTAGGATGTGAGAAATGACAGATGCACTGTTCATGAGGTGGTTTGAAAAATGGCTATGTTGAGAATTTGAGTGCAATACAAAATTGCCAAAATTTACATGTGTGTAAAAAATTCAACGACCATGTGTAACTTTAGCATTTATTGGTATTATTGCAGCAATTTTCAACATGGGCTTTTCGGGACCCACCTCATGAACACTGGCACTGTCATTTTTGTTACTCAGTTCTGAAAGGTGATTTTCGCAGCAACCGTGAAATCATCTTACGGATCAATAATGAAATGACAGTGACAGTGTTTATAATGTTGGGTCCAAAAGCTGATGCTGAAAATTTGGTGCAAAAATACATAGAAATGACAGAGATATCAACATAAGTTCAAAACTCCATTGACAGACATTATACGGCACTTACCTTTGATTCTTTAGTTTGCAGTTCGACTTTGAAGAGTGCAGACATGTTCCGTCCACAGACAATGACAAACAATGGCCTCCAGTGGTAAGTATAGGGCAAGAGGAGGTGTGAGGTTGTGGGTGCTCAGTGAGAGGTTGGGATCGGGGAGGGGAGGGACAGGGGAGATGACAAGGGACTGTTTCCTTTTTTCAAGATTAAAATAAAAAAAATGATGGGGACGGTTTTCTTTATTTTTACTGGTACAAGTTGTGCAAAATTTTGGAACACTAGTGGTGGGCCCCCAAAGTGTACCACATTGCTGGTGAGGGGACTTCAGAATGCCAACACAGGGCTTGGGCACCCTGATGTCAGTAACCATATTGTAAACCACTGCCTTTTTTAGGGGTGGGGGTGATCCTACACTAGGGCTGGGCATCCCAGTGTCGGAATTTACAGAAAACTGTTTCAGGACAATGGGGTGGGCTCCCCAGCTTCCTGCCCTACTGGGATGAGGTTGTCTAAATGCCAACATGGGATTGGGCACCCTGCTGTCGGCAACAATATTTTAAACCATGGCATTTTCGGGGGCATCCAACACCGAGGCTGGAAATGCTGGTGTCAGAATTTACATCAAAGTATTTCAGGACACTGGGGTGGGCTCACAGTGTCCTACACTACTGGGGATGGTGGTTTAAATGCCAACATGGAGAATGGGAACCACGATGTAAGCAAAATATTTTGTTTTATTAAAACATGCCTCAGCCCCTTGGAGGCAATAAAAGGATAAATGATCCTTTTATTATGTAAACACATGTGGTGTTTACCTGAACTGGGAGTGAAGGAATGTGAATCTGGTGGTATTTTGGCCAGAAAATGGCCAGAAAATGTTTTAACACTTACAGGGGCTAATGTGTTTTTGTTTTTATGAAAGTAGTGCACTGAAGTTTGTGGCAGTGTTTGTGAAACAGTGCTGCAAATTGCAGCAGTTTTTGCAAAACAGTGCAATTAGTTGTAAGAAAACTGCCACAATGTGCTGCAGTTTCACAAAAATAGTGCAACAAATTTATAACACTACTAACAGCCTAGTAACAAAAACATATTTCTGGCCACTATTTTCAAAAACTAAGGCCAGAATCATGTTCCTTGGGTCAAACAACTGCTGGTATTTACCAAGGGTGTATTTTTTGAATTACAGTGTTTTTCCTCATTGCTAACTGAAAACAAGATGGCATCAACATGACACTACTGACACCATTTGAGACAGCAAAAGTGCTTTCACTGCAGCAAAACCTGCTTTAGCATGGAACATATAAGGTTTCCCATAGGATATGATGTGAAACTTAAAATTATAATAACTTTTGAATGGATTCATATTTTTACCAAACCTTCAAAATGCATCTACAACCCAGACCATATATCTTAACAATTTCAGACCACACCACCAATCTACTTTGGAGATGTGGCATGGCAAAAGTTTGCACCTAAATGATAATTTTCACATTTTTGACACTCAGCATCACTGCAACCGCACATCTGACCTGTCCAAAAGTTGCACATCAAGAGTTCTATGGTACCGATGGTGCATGAAACATTTTGTGTGCATAGGTCATATGGTTGCAAAGTTATTAAAGTGCAAAGTGTGGGTTTAACTATAGAGGTGACTGTTGAACCTAACTATACTGGCACTACCGTTGCATATTTTATATATATATATATATACATATAGATATATATGTGTGTGTATGTGTATATATATATATATATATATATATATATATATATATTATAGTGGCACAGTTAATCTCTGAAATTTAGCAGCTTAATAACTTTGCAAACATAAGACAGGTTTACCTGTCATTTGGCATACATGGAGGCGGTATTATAGATCTCTGGATCTGCCAAGTCTCGTAATGGTTAGACATACAGTTGCGGAGCTACATAGCACTGTAGAATGTGGTAATTATGCATTTTGCATTCCTTGCTCGTGCCTACAGGTCACACAGTCTGCACGATCTGGTCCAAAACCTTCAAGGAACATGCAGCCAGGGTCCCCGATGTGCCTTTCAAGATTTCATGAAAAAATATTAAACAGTTCAAAAGTTATTCAAAACAAGTTTCCATTATGGTCAATGGGAAAAGTTAACAAAATGTTTGACAGTGTCACAAATGCAGTTTTTAGTGTCACAAATGACCCGGTAGTGTCACAAATCCACCATCTTGTTTTCAGTTGATGGTCACAGAAATGCTTAGCATTTAAATTTGGGACCATCTAGGGACACAATTCTCGTTTAGTTCAAGTAGTCTAGCTGAGGATGTTAGCCATGTCTTTTTGGGAGTTAAACACCCCAGAAATATGTTTTTCAAATTTTTGTAAGCGGTAAATTTGCACATTGACACTTTGTGATTTTTTGCCAAAGTGTCACAAATTAAGACACTACTTTGTGACACTATGCCCAAAAGAATAGAAATCTTTGCCACCCTACCACAAAAGCATGGTTTGGTCTTTTGGGCTGACATTTGGAGGAAGACAGCCAAGATCACACAAATGTGCCTTTTGATGGTTTGGTGACAAAGTATTAGAGGCTGCAAGTTACGGAACTCTGAAGTTGTGATTTTCCCCATAGGCTATCATTACGGTGTCCTGCATTCGTAGCCCTACCTTGAAAACACTTGAGATACTGAGTTTTCATCAGAAATTACTTAGCCCCTATTGGGGGCTAAGTGCAAAACTAGCCAGGAAAGTCATAAATAACATGAGATTTTAATTTTTTCTACGTCAGACGGTTCCTGAAATATAAGCAATTTAGTATTCCAAGTGTTCATTTTCTGATCCGAGGCCCATTATTATGCATATATTCTTTGTATTCACTGTGCTTCTGAACGCAGCTTTGGGGAAAAAAGGGTCTGTGTTTCCATTACTTTTACAGTTAGCGTTTCCACTTGCGTTTCCATAAGCGTTTGTGCTAGCATTCTCGTTCACCACCATGTGTGCTACCCTTTGCATTTGCATTTGCACTTGCGTTTGCATTACTGTTACCATTTGCATTTTGATTACTGTTTTTTGCATTTCTTTTGCATCACTGTGTGCATTACCATTTGCGTATCGCTTCCATTTGCTTTACCATTTGCTTTTCTGTTTCCTTTGGTGTCATCTTTGGTGTTACCGTAGCGTTGCACCCCAATTGCATTACCATGCCCGTGCACGTTATGATTTGCATTGCATATGCACTTCCGTTTGCTCTTCCATTTGTGTTACTGTTCCCTTTGGTGTCATCGTTGCTGTTACCGTAACCGTTTCCATTTCCAATTACGTTACATTACTGTTTGTGTGTTCATCACCATTTGCTTTTCTGTTAGCCTTACCATTTGTGTTTTTGGTAGCGTTTCGTTGTCGATTCCATTACTGTTTCCTTCTGCATCGCGTTGCATGTATGTGTGTGTGTTGTGGTGGGAATCGCAGTTAGGTTTTCAACCCTAACACAAATTCCTCACTTTTGTCACTGTGTAACAACCCTAACTGATGCATTAAACAGAGTTTTTTGCCATGAAAATATATATGTGTATATATATATATATATATATATATAATTGTTAATGCAATAGGTGTGGACACAAATCCTATGTGATATACCTGAGCTACTATGTGACAAATGTGAAATGTTACATTTATACACATAGTAGACGCAGCATCACAGATCTATACACATAGTAGATTTATCACAATCACTCTAGAAATCATTTAGAATGTTTAGCCTCAGTACCAGTACTAACTATATTCAAATGCAAATAACTTTAAAATGAAAAAAGATAGTATAGTGCTGTGAGCATGAAAGTTGTTCAGCACAAAATTATCTACAAAATGAGTGGTATTTCATTTATAGATACCTTATATATTTTATAATTAGCAAAAACAGCAGATAATGCAATTTTTGTCCTCTTTTGAAACATATGCAAAAAGATAAACAATCAAAAGCAAATGTCTCTGCACTAACAGAAAGCATCCCTATTGCATGAGTGAAATATAGAATGGTGAGCTGTCAGATAAATGATATATCTACACTTGTGCTGTTTGACCTCAGACATCTTACTCATGGCTTATGCCACCCGTGAGGTTACCTGAGGTCAAACAGCACTTGAGTAGATAAATAATTTATCTGACAGCTCTCCATTGTTTATCCCATATATATGTGTGTGTGTGTGTGTGTGTGTGTGTGTGTGTGTGTGTGTAAATATATATATATATATATATATATATATATATATATATAAACCTCTGTTTTAATACAGCAGTTAGAGTTTGTATGACAGCTACAAAAGTCTAGGTATATATTACTTCCCCACAAACTCCAAACACCAACCAGTTAGAGTGTGCCTTAGTCATCGGACCTCAGCTTCCACCCTAGTCCATCTGTAAAACAAGTCGAGATGGTACAGAATAGCAGAATGGGGTGAGAGTTAGGTCCAACAACCCAAGGCACCTTGGTGTTTTGAGTTTGTGGGTGTGTGGAGGGGTGGTAGAGGTGTTAATCCTAACATTACCAGACTTTTATAGCTGTCATAGAAACCCTAACTGCTGCATTTTGCCATAAATTTCCTTCCTTTGCAAAATTATAATGTAACTGGCATGTGGTTGTGGAGTGCAAGGCCCACCACTGCCATATATTCATAAGTGTAGAGACATTGTAATGGACCCTCATCTCCCTGCAGGAGCACATGGTCTGGCATGCCCCCATCCCATTTTGCATAATAGTATGCATATGTGGGATGTGGGCACTCTGTGCCCTGCACTCCCACTACACATAGTTATGGAGACATAGCAGAGGCCTAGAGACATTCCAAGTAACCCTTGTAACACTAATTTGGCAATATCTCAGTAACCATGGCAACTTCAGAAAAAGTCCACAGCAGTTGTAATCATGGCTTTGCAACCTGCATATGTGTAGCTAAGCTTAGCAAAAGCCGTATGTCGAACCATTTTGAGATACAGGCAATGAAAAGGTGCCAAGAGCACTGCACTGTTATCCTATGGGAAATTTCTCAAATTCAGAATGCCATTACTATGCGATCGATGTAAATTTTAAATCAAAATGAGCAAAAGGCACATCTGTGGTGCACACCCTTTCTACCCTGTAGATTTCAGCCCAAAGTCCAAACCATTTAGTTGTAGTGAAGTGCCAAAGAAGTGTGTTTTTGGAGTCAATATTGTCACGAATTGTGAATGTGGTTGTACAAGGATGTTGTGATTTACGAAAGTATGCCACCACACTGCTGCCAAAATCATGACAGTGTTGTGCTGTACTGTCACAATTTGCACAGTACAGACAGAAAAACATGAAAATACATTTCTAGTAATTATTTTTAAAATCTGATGCAAGATTGTGTTCCTAGGGCTCTGTTTAGTAAGCACAACAGTTGATGTTTACCAAGGGCATGCTACTTTGAATTAAAAATGCTTTTTCTCCACCACTAACTGAAAACAAAATGGCCACAGCATGACAGTACTGAGGGCATTTGCAAAAGTAAAATGTACGGGTCATGACAGTACAACGTGCTTTCACACTGCACATATATTTTTCCCCTAGGCTATAATGGGAAACTTGTTTTTCAATATCTTTTGAATGGATTAATATTTTTCAACAAATCTTCAAAAGGCACATCCATGACCCAGACCACATATTCCTGACAATTTCAGATCATATGGACAAACCATTTGGGCTAGCCCCAAGCAAAGAAATTGCCCCAAACTGTTTTTCACAGTTTTTGGCTGCAGCTCTGCAAGTGCACATCTGACCAGAAAGCAACTTACTAGATCCAAAGACCTATGGTACCAGACCGCGCATGGAAAATTGCAGGCAAATTGTCAAAAGGTACAAAGTTACTAACGTGCAAAATTTTGGGTTTAACATAGAAGTAGCCAGGCAACCCTAACTATAGCTGCTATATATGCATAAAACAAGGGTTATAGCTGAGGCAGTAGTCTATATCACAGGCTGTCTCAGCTTGCTTGCCAAAGACAAACCCACAACACAAGTCCCTGTCTCAGAGGGTAGAACACTTATTAGATGAGATAAAGCTAAAGTTCCTGTGTTTATGACTTTTGAGCTCTTAGTCAGCTCTAACTGTTTCTTGGGACTGTTTGTACACTGATTGGCTTGGCTGTAAAACAATAACAATGCATTTGGCATGGTAGGCAGAAACCAAGGTGGCGTCAATCACCATAACCCCACCTTGTCAATTACTCCCTGGTGGCTTGCCTCAGTGACCTGTGTGTTATTCCCTCCCTCAATGAAGGCAGATGCCCACCTGCACCATCCCTCATGCTACAGTAAACTCCATGGAGCGCGAACCTGCCCCCCCAAGAGCTTGCAGTCTATCAGTCATGAACATGAACCTGCCTACAGACAGTGAGGTCATGTTGATGACAAATCTCCACCCAAAACTAGCCTCTGTGCTCTCTCATGATTTTTCTCCTCTAGTCTGCATCTGTCGGCTTTTACTCAGACTGGCAGAGTCTACTCACAGCAGCCTCCCATGTGCTCATGGGACCCACAGTTTCATGTTTTGCCAATGGACTTCGAGAGCTCATAGAGAAAACAAAGTTGCGTTCCATACAGTAGCAGTGTGAATCACTGCATCTTTAAGGAAAATCACCACTTCTTTTTTCAGCAGCGAAGCCATGATTCTTTAATGGGAAAATGATTGGGGGCTTTAAATTTCACTTGAGAGGATATAGCCTCCCAAAACCAGTATGATGATGCCACTGCAAAACACATGTGGCACTGGCCATTGACCACAGGGCTGTTCATTCCCCTACCCTGTGCACTATTTTCTAGCTCTGCGATCATGTCTAGCTCATTTCTGGGTTCAGAGCACTGTGCAGTAGCTGTAAAAGGTAATTTATCTGAAATTAATGCAAGTTGAGTTCTCCACTTCCCATATGTTACAATATATGTCTTCCAAGCCACTATGGGGAGTTCTACTCTCTGCTAAGTTCATCTAGTTTAGCAATACTGTCTCAAAGATAGCTGATTTAGGAAGCATAGGGTGTGTTCTTGTGTAAATTGCCATTGCACTTTGCTGTACTTGTTTTGAGTGAGTTAGAATTGAATACAGAATCTTTCTTCAATTGAAAGCTTCAATTTTGCCTCACAGTACATACCAGAGAAGTCCTGAACTCGTGCAGGTAGGAGAAAGCCTATCTGATAATATACATTAAGTAAGAAAGTGTAAACAGGCAAAGTACCGCTGAAGCAAAAAAGAAAAAAAAGGTTAGCGATCAGAAAACGTGACTGTAAAAGAAGTCTTCAAGTCAAATTCCAGTGCCAGCACCCATGGACATGAAGGGTGACACTTATAATAACTGGACATTTTTAGATCTCAGTGGGAAAATTAAAAATAACCACAGGTCTTTATAAAAAAGACACAAAGATTAGAGTCACAACCTTACTGACTGTAATGGGAAAGAATGCCACATGCTGCAAAGACACTTAGACATGGCTAAAAGGATATAAAGCATGCTAATAAAATTCTAGACATACTGCAAAAGCATTTTGAGCCCACTAAAAAACTCTTCAACACATAAGAGCAAAGTCAATCAGAAACAGCAGATCAGTATATTGCAAAACTGTGCAAAATGGCCAACTCCTGCAAATATGGAGCTTTGAAAGATGATCTGATATGAGATAGACTTGTTATTGACACAAAAGATAGAGGATCTAGACTAGAGCCAGAATGTTGCGTGAACTAAACATAACTTTGGCAAAAGCCTTAGACATGTGCAAGACCAGTGAACAAGCACAAATTCAACTAAAAGTTCAAGTTTATTGGTGGAAAACTCCACTGAGCAAGCTCATTTACAAGGAGATCTTGTTTGAACAATATAATACAAAGGTAAACAACATTACACAATGCTGGAATACAGTACAGATATGAGAAAAGGAAAGATAAAGTGGTATACAATACAGTACAATAAAGTTTCAGTATTTAGACAGTTAGACATTTGTACCATGCAAGCAATACAAAGCTATGACTAAACATATTAATGTTCTAACAGATAATAGGGTGAAAGGTTAGTTGAAGACAAGTGCTTATTGTACAACTGTACTATGGCTGAGGTGCACTAGCTATTGCAGCATTGGCAAGTTTCCACAAGTGCTTTGCTGAATAAGGTTTTAAGAAGTTTAGAGAGGCTAATTCTGAAAGCTTGAGAAAGGCTTGTATTTTATTCTTAATGGTTGGGATGGCATGATTGCAGATCTACCATAAAGAGTGTGAAATTTGGGGACGTCTAATAGGATGAAGGCATTTTTCCTGAGGGCATACTGGCTGTGCGATTGTTGATAAAGAGAAGTAATGTATGGTGGGAGTTTGTTCAGTAGAACTTTAAGAGTCCAGGTACTAGTGTGGAACAACCTTCCTGTGGCAAGGGATGACCACCCACTACTGAGTAAAGGCGCAGTGATGCATTCCAAAAGGTGAGTTGGTTATGAAGCTTAAAGCCCAGAGAAGGAGGATATCTAGTCTGTGTAGGTTAGATGCCATGCTACTATTATATATATAATATCCACGTAATCTAACAGGGGAGGAAGGTGGCTTGTACCAGCCTTTTCCCTGGTTACAGCAGGAATAGGGATTTGTTCCTGTAGAAAATCCCAGTCTTATTTTTAGTTTTTGGCTAAGGATTCGATGTGCACAGCAAAAGATAGCTTGCTGTCTAGCCATCTTCCTAGATACTTAAATTTTTGACAGTCTTGAGTGAGTCTCCTAGAAGCGTTGTAATAGGTGCTGGTGTGGCCTGTTGGCATAGAAATGTTGGAGGCTGATGTGGGAGGTAGTACATTACTTTAGTTTTCTTAGAATTTAACAAAAGTTTGGAGTTGAGGAGATTGCGTTGTAATTGGTTGAAGTTGGACTGCAATTCAGTGCTTACATCTGGAAGCAGGGTTTAGATGTATACAACACAGTGTCATCTGGAAGAAGTGGAGTTTAGAATTTACAACGTTGTTGCTAGCAATTGATGTAGATAATGAATAATAATGGCTGTTGGATGGAGCCTTGGGGATCCCTCAAATGAGCAGGAGTGGCGATGAAAGAGCCCATCAGCTTTAATGTGTTGGAGTCTGCTGGCAAGGTAACTAGAGAACCAGTTTATTGAGGAGCTGTTCAATCCATGTTCTTAAAGTTATGTTAACAATAGACTGTGGTCAACCGTGTCAAGACTTTACTTAAGTCAAGAAACCCAGTTCTGTAGAGAGTTTATTATCAAGGACATTGAAACAGTCATTTGTAACTAGGGCTAGAGCTGAAACAGTGCTATGTTATTGCCTGAATCCTGATGATAATGAGTTGAGGAGGTTTGTATTTTCAAGGTGATCCCTTAGTTTGTTTGTTTTTTTTTGTTTGTTTGTTTATTTTTATTCTGTATAATCAGTTAATTGGTTAATTAGTTAATTGTTAACTAACTTTTCTAGAAGCTTAGACAAT
The DNA here is from genome assembly GCA_016271365.2 of Neoceratodus forsteri. NCBI lineage: Eukaryota > Metazoa > Chordata > Ceratodontiformes > Ceratodontidae > Neoceratodus > Neoceratodus forsteri. The sequence continues at coordinate 795,727,246 of CM028131.1, forward strand.
ACTAATAAGATGGAAATTGGCCTATAGATATTTAAGTCACACTGGTCACTTGATTTGACTAAGGGTAGTATATACGTTGTTTTCCAACATGTGGGTACTATGCCAGATGAGACTGATAGATTGAATATGTGTGTTATGGGGGCAGTTAGGAAATGATACCCTAGTTTTAGAAATATGGACTCAATTCCGTCAAGCTAATCTCAGCTGAAATTGAAACAGTCCATCATGTTACACACAAGGAGCAAGAAACCAATGATAGAAAGTGCCAAACTACAACACAAAGCAGCAGTACAACCCTGTGCACAACAAAGCAAGAAAGCTAACACAAAAATGCAAATACTGTGGTGCACAACATGCTAAGGCAAAATGTCCTATTGAGCTACATGCAAGAATTGTGGCAAAAGAACCCACTTTGCAAAGTGTGCAGGCAAAAGCAGCAAGTCAAGCCAATGCATATAGAATCAAGCTAGTGACTAGTCTAACTCTGAAATCTTCTATATATTAAATATTGTCTGCAGTGTGGAGCAGATAACTAGATTGCACACCTGAAGCACAACCCCGAAAAAATGAATGGTACAGCAATGACCTGACACACAAGACTGAGTGCCAACTAGATAGAGGGTGATCTGTGAATGTGATGAGCCATAAAGATTTCTTCACCATCATGCAAGATGGAATAGCAAAGCTAAGCCAAGCAAATCAAAACTGAAACTATACGATGGCACTGTAATAAAGCCCCATGAGGCAATGCAAGATGCAAGCAGAATACCATGGTCTCAAATATATGCTAGAATTCCAGTTCATGGAAACCAAACAGAAACCCTTACTTTCAGCCACAGCCTATAAAAGCAAAAACATTACAAAAGCCAAAACACAGGAAGAGGCATTTCAGTAATTCAAATTCTGAAAGACTATAAAGGTGTTTTTGAAGGTCTTGGCTGTCTCCTGGCACACTTCACCTTGAAATTGACCAGACAGTCATATCTTTGCAACACTTACCCTGCAGAGTGCCCATTCTGCTCAAGAAACAGGTAATGGCATCAGTTGAGAAAATGGAAAAAATTGAATCATTACAGTGCATGCTGCTTTTAGGCAGACAATTCAGTGCTTTTAAATTGTATGTCTGTCGGGAACCTAAACCGGTAGAAGCCGGAGCAAGTTAATTTTTCTTTACCATGAACCGCGCTTCTTAATTTTATCTGGTGTAAAGTTATGTTTTGTTTGTTTTGATGAAATCAGTGTTGGGTAGGAGGGTACAAGGATCGGGACATGCTTTCTAACATATTTGTGACTTTTTGAGACTTTTGTGAGAAAATCAGTGTTGGGTAGAAGGGTAGAAGGATCAGGGATGTGCTTTGTGAACACGTTCCTTTAACTCTCAGGGAACAAGCTGTGGAGTACAGGTTAAAACAAGTGGTGAACAGTAATTCTATTGTTTTTGTTCTCTTGTAAATAAACTGGTTATCTTAGTCTGCCGTTCAGGGAGCCATCGTGTATTTTTGCCAACTTTTCTCTGTTAATCTTAGCATTTCCCAATCTGGTTTAATGTCCACTTGCTGAGCCATGGCAAAGTTCAGGATGCTGAGGGCATTTCGCACATCCGAAGTGGAGACAGTTGGAATTTCTTTCTCCTCGGTGTCCTCTGTATCATCAGTGTCACCAGCTGATGCTGTTGGAGCTTGAATGACTGGTCTTAGCATTTGCACGACTTGTGTAACTTCATCCAAACTGCTTTCTGTTTTGGATCGTCATCCCGAGGTGAGCAAGGCTTTCAAATTCATCGGCTATGAGGCCTTCTGGTGGCTGGATGGGGTCATATATAGCGACATCATCATCGTCTGGAGCAGGGTTAGGTGTCCTAAAGCCACATTTCTTAAAGCAATTTAAGATGGTCTGACTCGTTACGGAATCCCATGCACTTGTTAGCAGCATAACTGCATCCAGTAGGATGATCCATTTTACACAATCAACAGCTGTTAGATCAGCCCTGCTTTCCATTTCAGCCAGAACATGACCTCGCATCTCCGCACATAATGTCGCTTTAAAGAGTAGATCACCCTTGATCTAGCGGCTGAATAATGGAGGTCATGTTCAGCAGGAGAAAAGCCAATTTAATGTTTCTAAGGCCTCTGACATCCATATGATCACTAAAATTGCCCAAGAGAAGGACGACCTTTGCCCCCATAGTTTGCGGTCCCATCCCTTGACCCAGTCAGTGAAGATTTCCGTCATCCATGCAGTCTGATTATGCTTGTAGGCTACAGGCAAGTAGCTAACACCCTGAAACATCTGGGCTGAGTAGACTTCCCAACAACTAGGAGTTCGCACTTCTCAGTTCCTGTCATGTTGCAGCAAACCATGACAGAAAAACTCTCCTTTGCTTTTTTCTGACCCTGTGGCATTTAATTTTTAAATGACAGTGTGCCACTGCTGGCGCACCTGAAGAGCAAGGCCAGTCTCATCAGCATTAAAAATCTCATTTGGCCCATAGTCTTCAAGCAGATCTGGCAAGACATCTCACCAAAGAAGCAGCCCTCCCATTGGCATTTTTGGTTGGCCGCATATACCCGAAAGCAAATGTTGTTCCTTACTTTTCAACACTGAAGCCATCTGTCAGTAGGATTGAAGTCAGGTTTGTCCAGAGCTGACTGCAAGCTGTTTAGCTTTTACAGCAACAAAGGTCCACTGACCATAGAGTCTCTGTAAGGAACCTCGGCAAACCACAGCAGTAAGCCCTCTTCTATTTCCCCTGTCCTTACCATCTCTCTTCCTTCCTTTCAGGATTTTAGTTGCCATGCCACTCTGCCTGAAGTCTTTCTTTTGCTGAATTAAGTCTGACACAGTAGATTTGGGTAGAGAGAGATGAGCAGCAAGATCGCGAATGCTCATGCGGGAGACTTTCAATCTGCCATAGCAGTTCAGTTTTTCTAGCCAGAGGAATTCCTGGGCACTTTGAAGAAGCCAATGCACACAGATAGAGTAACACCTCTGAAATGAGGTGTAATGACAGAGACATATTAAGTAACAGCTCCAATTAACACCAGTTATCACCGCCAGAGCTTGTGGAGACAGGGTGTAATTAGACCTAATTGTCGAATTAACTGTCTGTGCTACACGGTGTGCATACTCCGCTTTAAAGCATGATTTTTACTTTCTGCATATAGATTTTGGTTTTGGAAATACTGTTTTGTCTGTGCAAAGCGATTGTCTCCATGAACAGCATTACGTCTAATGTGGAGTACACTGTACTAGAATAACTTAGCCTACTAACTGGATCAGCAAGACTGTTCCAGTGGAAAACAAACAAACTCTGTATATATATATCTATATATATATATAGATATATATACTCAAGTGACTTAAACAAAGCCTTAAAGAGAGCTCACTGTCTGATGCCTATGATAGAAGAAATTCTACCTGACTTAACCAAAGCAAAGGTATTTTCTGTCCTAGATGCTAATGATGGCTATTGGCAGATTCACCTAGATGAAGAAAGCAGCTACCTTGCTGCTTTCTGGACACTGCAAGGCCACTATCACTGGTTAAGAATGCTGTTTGGTGACTTCAAGTTCCACCTTAGACTTCTATGCTGCCTAGTGAAGTAGCTCTATATGGTGCCATGTTTTAGCCTCCACAATTTACGATATTTTGATCAATAACATCTTACGGTAATTGGAGGTACTCTTATTTTACATGTGCAAGATCAAAAGACAAAAAATCCCTCTGCAATACCTGTTTCCAAAGATAATCTCATATCTGCACAATCATCAAGATCTCTGCATGAGATAATGGCAGAAAGTGCCACACCAGTTTCCTGCATCAGTAGACCCCACTATGGCTTTGATTCTTTGGGAGCTTCAGTAGCTTAGAATGGAGCGGTTGGTTCATATGGAATTAAAGGCATCCATCCAATCCTTGGAGATTAAAGTTGGCAAATTAACAAAACAAGCTACAGATGCTGACACCCACACAGGCAGAACTGGAGCGGGTGCTGGTCCAAATTTTACAAGACTGTCAGCAGCTAACAGACCACTGCAAGGACTGAGAGAACCACTCTAGATGCAATCATTTGCATATTTATGGGATCCTTGAAGGAAATGAGGGTCAGGTGATATGATTTCATACCTATAGTCTTTGCTTTCCTCGGACCTGGATCTATCTGACTTAATACTTCTACCTATTGAATGAGTGCATATGGCTCTTGGACAGAAACGGCATCTTCAACACAATGCCCATGCTCCATCTTGATAACATTTTAGAATTATGCCAATAAACATGAACTTTAAATGAGGGCATGGCAGAATGGTCCACTAATCTACAAGGCAGTCCCAGATATGTCAATAATAATTATTCCCCAGCCCTCCAATCTAAGCAGAGGTCCTATGTTCCCAGTTTCCAGATTCTCAGGGATAATAAGATTAAATTCTTGACCCCTACCCTGCACGTCTACAAATTCATTTTGTTGATGGCACCAAAGTTTTCAAGGATGACAACCTTACTGCTTCCAAAGAGCCCATGGAATCTTCAGAGACCCAGGATAAAAGATCCTCCAGAAAGATGCTTGGATACAAGCTTCCCTTCCAGCAAGAAGCACCGCACAGAGATGGCTCTCAGAACACTAAAGCTATGTAACAGGCATTCCAGTCGAAGAACCAGCATAAATAACTTAATGGTTTGGTCAGGATTTTACTTAATCTTCTTTTGGTAAAACCTTTAACTGGATTGTTGGATTTCTGGACCTAAGCCACTGTGGTACACTCTTTCAGAACCTTCTACTTTGATGGAATGATCAGTATTAAATATGGTGCAGTGTTTCTTCGACCATTTGTTATTTTTGTTATTTGCTTTCTCTTTTATTTTTCATTTAAGGTATCTGGGCTATGTTGCTTTATTATATTTTCTTTTGCTATTTTTCAGTCATTCTTTTTGGTTGTATTGTTGTTTTTAGTTTGATGATTTTTTTTCATTAGAGCAGTCAGCAGTTTTAGTTGTTTTGCTGTTTGGTTTATTTTGATTCATCATAGGTCCTTGGTTTTACCAGTGCTATGTATTTATTTATTTATTTATTGCGACATCAAATTACAACCCTTTGAGTCATAAAATCTTTTACAAAGTTTCTCCATCAATTAACAATGAGTGCCAACAATAGCACAATAAATAAAAACTATAAACAATGGAGAGCAATAAAGAAGCATCACAATCATTCAAAATAACAGAGCAGCATTACGTACAGAGGGCAGAGAGCCCAGAGTAGCGCACAGAACAAAGTACAGAAATTAAGCATATGAACACCAAAGACATTATTAAAAATGCAGTGAAAAAGTGCACTAGGTGGCATTAAAATAGTGATGGAAGCTTAGTAACATATTACAAATATCAGGTAATACAATATACAAGGAGTAAGAGAGGAGGGAGAGGAAAGATTGCAGGGCTGGTGAAAAGTGAATATACTAGTGGCAGTCACACATGGAGTTCTGGGCAAGAAGATCCTTGAGTGAGGTTTTGAAAGGACCCATCTTAGTGCCGCTTAGTAAGAGCCACAGCTTAGCTGTTTAGCCAGTAGAGGTCTTGGTGATAAAAGGCTCTTTGACCTAGGGAAGTTCTGCAGCAGGAACTCCTGGAGACTCTTTGGGGTAGGGAAGGCTGGATGAGACAGTGCAAACTAGGAAGGAAGAGTTTCCACAGAATATTCATGGCCAGGAGGCAAGTATGATATTTAAGATGGCATTGAAGTTAAGCCAGTTTGAGTGACTGTAGAGGTCACATGTGTGGGTCATTCGATCACAGCCTGTCAGTAGGCAACAGACTTTATTTAGAGCTGTCTTTATGTGATGATGGGCAATATTATCAGCTGAGCCATAGAATACAATTCTGTAGTCCAGCATGAGAGGACCGAGGAAGACAGAGCAAGACAGAGCGCTTTAGGGAGCAGACAGTGTTTGAGCCGATAAAGGAGGCCAATTCTGGAGTTGATGGTGGAACAGAGGAGGTAGATGTGCACATGATAGGTGACAGTAGAATCAAGGGTGATACCCAGGTATTTAAAGGAGTAGACATGGTCAAGTGGGGGCCTTGGGAGGTATGGACAAGTAATGCAACACTCTTGTGGGGTTTTGGTGGTGAGTAAAAATCATAGTTTTAGTTTTTTATAGTATAGTGTCAGGAGGTCTATACCTCACTTTCAGGTTCTTGGCAATATTGGGAATGTAAGTAATTACAAACATGTTGCATAAGAGTAATAAACAAACCCAGACGGCACCACCGATAGCCGTTATTAATGTGGAAGATAGGCAAGAGATAGAAACGATGATTAAAACTGCGATGAGGCAATGTACCTCTTCCTGAGAGAAGTAAGCAGGCTATTAAAACCCAGATTAGGCAGCTTCTACAGGAGGCTGGCACTCAGGAGGGTATTGTCTGCACTGCGGCTGAGGCTGCAGCTTGGGCCACCCTGGACAGCACCGAGACAATCTACCTCTGCCTGATCGACCCAGTAATCCCTACAAATGGCCTACTCTGTTCAGCAAATAGCTGACAGTATCGGTCGGATGAATCCGTCTGACAACCACAGCTGTCACTTGAAAAGGTGCATTCTAAATGCGAGATGCTTAGCCTTGCTGCAGAATACCAGGTCCAAATACTCGCCAAACCATCGATCCTAGTTTGTGGACCAAACTCCCGATGTCATCGCCAGGATGGGAACGCCACCTTTGATAACGCCGCTTAAGCTCATTTCTGCTCACAGCCCAGGTGTAGTAGGGAATGATGCTTGCATACCCTGTAAAACAGAATGCAAAGGAAAGTTCAGTGACTTATCTCCAGAGACTTTGGATGGCCTACTGAGCAGGAAAGCACTTGGCACAAGAAGCTGCAGATGTAGATCTTATTGAATATAAGACCCTGTTCCTTAAAAACATGATTCCGGCAGTACGAGAAAAGGTAGAGCCAACCACCTACCCCAATATGGATAGGTTTGTCAACATCCTTCAGAAAACCTAGAAAGTTTACCTACTCTATATCCATGTTCTGGGCTTGGTTCCAAGAAAGTAGCCACCGTGCAGCCTGCTCCAGAGGCCACGATGCACTACACTGTGGAAGAGCAGACCCAACAGCAACAGGCCCAACATCAGCAAGCCCTCCAGCTGATAATCAACACCCACAACAGACCCAACACCAACAACAACCGCAACTGCAACAGCAATAGCAGTGGGTGTGAACCATAAAAGATGCATTAGAATAAAAAGCATAAGGGTAAAGGTAAACCACAACAACAAAGAACAGGCCCTTCATATAGGGAGATAGCCAAAGAAAACCAGAAATTCTGAGAGCTCCTGGACAAGTGTGCTCTGTAGTGGATGCTGTTCCTGCACAGGCCCTTGCAGCAGTACAACCGGCAACCCAGACCCCAACAGGTCATGGAGACACTGGAGGTACGGCCTTCAGGATCATGCAGGCCTGAACCCAGTAGCTCCTCCTATATAGTATCAGTGCAGCATGGTGAAGTGATTCACAAAAGTCAGGCCCAACCTCTCCATGCTCCCAACAGTACAGATTGACAATTACAGGCCCCAGTCTGGATTGTAATCAAGCTAGTCTTGGATACAAGCGAAGGCCCTGCACTGAGGCCGAGGTCGGCGGCAGTCTACTAGTAGTTTTGCTAAATACAGGTGCAGCTGTATCTGTGCTACATGTTGAACATCCAGACACATCCCTTGGTCCACCGGATGGAGGACCAACATGTCAGGAGTTGATGGTACTAGGCTACCTGCATACCACTCTCCACCCCTGCCGGTAGAGCTAGGCCATCTAAAGGCATCACACACTTTCCAACTAATGGTAATGCATGATCATCCTAGTATCATAAAATTAATTTTCTTGTGCCACACGGCTGTGTGGTAGATCTAGCTAACATGTTACTAATACAAATTCAGGGTCAATATCATACCATTTTGATTCCTGATTCACACATTGTGGCAACAATATCTGCCAATGACAAGGAGTATAACATCATAGATTTGTTCAAAGAAGGTAATCTCTACAACTGAGGCAAAAAATACTTGGAAAAAGTTCTGGAACACTAGATCCAGTGGGGACTCACTTGACCTAAAGATTGTGACTCTCACCCGGATATGTTACTCTCCTCTAACCTAGATCCTAAATCTCTCACTAACCACTGGCATGTTCCTCAATGCTGGAAAGCTGTGTTGGTCACCTTGGTCTTTAAAGTGAGGACAGAACCTGCCTGGCCAACTACAGGCCAATATCAATTCTGTCCCCCAAGGCACTAGAAAGGATAGTATACAATCAGTTAGGTACATACCTTGATAAGTAAAACCTTCAATGCCAGGAACAGCATGGCTGTCAGAAGGCTCACAGTATTTCAATGGCATTGGTTGAGTTTACGGGCATATTCATGAAGCACTTGACCGAGAGCTCTTGGTGGGAACCACTTTCATTGACCTCACCAAGGCCTTGACACGGTCAACCACGACTTGCTTCTCACACAACTCTAACATTAATATATCCTCTGTCTCTCTAGGCTGGTTCCAGAGTTACCTCTCTAACAGGACCCAGAAGGTCAAGATTCTTGATGTTCTCTCCGACCATCGGCATGTCAACATGGGGAGCCCCAAGGTTCCATTTTGGGCCCCTGCTGTTCAGCCTGTTTTAAATGAACTCCCCAAAGTCTGCCAGAATAAGATCTTTCTATATGCAGATGATGCTGTTCTCTACACGTGTCACTCTACTCCAGAAGAGCTGGAAAAAGGCATGCAAGACAACTTTACTGCTGTGGAAAAATGGTTCCTTCAGTCTAAGCTCTTGCTCAACTACACTAAGACTAAAACAATGTTGTTTGCCTCCCATCAAAACAGTCATAAGTCACATCACCTCAATAGCTACAATAGATGTTTGATACACTCAAAATGGTCACCAACTTTAAGCACCTTGGTGTCCACCTTGACAGTTCTCTCCCTACAGCCAGCACATAGACCATGTTGCCAAGGCAGCTAGTGCCAGACTAGGTCAGCTCTGCCAGCATAGGCAGTGCCTCACTGAAAGTGCAATCAAGCTTGCAATTGACAGCTTTGTGCTCTCTATCATAGTTTATGGACTGGTGGTCTATGGAGCGGTACCGATACAGCACTTAGGTGAAACAAGATTGTCTTAAACAAAGCTGCAGACTAGTCCTGGGTATGGACCATTTAACTCACACTTGTGAACTATACTCAAACACTGGCTGGTTAAACTTGAATAGCAAAATTCAGTGCCAAGTCTGTATATTAGCTAAAAAATCTACCCTAGGTCTTGCTCCTCCTGGAGTGAGGCAACTGCTAAAACTCCACTTCCTCCAGACTAACTAGGGGGTTGAGTAAAGCTACCTTTATTATCCCATTCCACTGGACCTCATTAGGGGCAAGGTCCTTCGAATACAGGGCCCCTGTTGGCTAATTCCCTTGACTCTGGGCTGACTGCGGAAGCAAAACTCGCCCATTTAAGGGCCCAGCTGCTGGTGCCTAGCAACTCTTAGTAACAGCGACTACATGCCACCGTGCCTAATCCTACTGTTATTGATAGCTTATTTGTCCTTCATAGTACCCATCCCTCACCACTTCCTCCCTGCCTGGTGTGACCCCACTGAGCACTTACCCCCATGTCCCTCTTTATCACCCTGCCTTCCTGTTTCTCTTCACAAATATTAATCCCCTAATATTCACCTCCTCCCCCAGTTTCCCCTTACCTCACCCCCACTTTAAAACTCTTTCCTTTATCCCTCTTTCTCCCCACATTACCCAGCCCTGCTCTATCACCTATTTACGTAACCCTGGGTAGATTCCTATCAATCCCACCCTCTGACTACTCAACCCCTCATTCTGCCACACCCTTTGTCTCTGCCCCACTGAACCCCTGTTCTCATCTATTCTGTCCTCCTACTCCTTTGGTCACCACCACTTCTGATCCTCCATAACTCTACCTGCATGCTCTAAAGCTCAGCTACCACTATAAATTGCTTGACCACCTTAGGTATGCTCCTAGTACTGTTGAATAAAGTTGACCTCTCCTATCTGATGTATTTTAACTGTACTTGCTTGAATCTGTATCTGTAAGTACCATAATGTACTTGCCTTCTGTATATACACCCTATCTGTTTTGTAATGTCTACGTACCTTGTCTATTTCCTTACGATGTAGAACCTTTGTAAATGAGCTTTTATCTCAAAGGTGTTATCCAAGATTTTATAAATAAATAAATAATACAAGCCTGTGCTCCATAAACCAGGCTTCTGCTTCAGAGTAAGTTTCTGGAGGACATCCTGCAATGGTAGAGGCTGAGGTTGTCCAGAAGATGACAGCATCATCAGCATAAAAAGTAACTGACCAGTACAGGCCCCAGGTAAGGAGTTCAGAAAAGGCTAAATAGATGCGGGTCCAGGATGGAGCCCTGAGGGACCCTGGACTGAACTGGTAGGCAGGAAGAGATGGTAGAGTCAATTTTGACCTGCTGGGACCTGTCAATTAAATAGCTCTCAAACCAGGTTGTGACCTCGGTTGTCAGTTCCATGGAGGTAAGGGATTCAAGAAGGAGGGCATGATGGATGGTATCAAAAGCCTTAGTTAGGTCGATGTAAACCAACCAATTAAGTGTCCTTGATCAAGGGCCTTGTGGATATAGTTGGTATATTCAAGTAGGGCTGTGGCCCTATGGAACCCATGCTGCTTAGGACACAGGAGGTCATATTTCAATAAGTGTTTAGTGAGCTGATCAGCCACTATTTTTCAAGGGCCTTGGAGAGAGGGGCAAAATAGAAATTTTCTGGTAGTCTGTGGGAGGTGCGTTCTCCACACTTTAGAAGTGGGGTATTGATGACCGCTTCCAGAGGGTAAGAAACTCCCCAAACAGATGGAGCGGTTCAAGATTTTAGTAAGTGGGACTAGGGCAGCATCTAGAGAGAGGTGGAGGAGTTCTAAATCCAGGGAGCCACCACTGTGAAGGCTCTTTCCCAGGACACTAGTGATGTAAGTCTTGGCCTCATGAGGCAATATAGCACGAAACCTGAAAGTTAAGGAATTTGCAGGGGGGACAAAAGGGGAAGGGACAGGATGGGGTGGGGGTCAAAGAAGTTTGGAGGAAGAACACTACTAAGGTTGAGAATGAGGAGTTCACGGTATTGCAATTAACAGCAGGTCCTGGGTAATGGTCCCATTTTCTAAGAGCTGGGGGATAAGTTTACCATTAAGTTTTTGATAGTGTCCCAGAATTTTTCCCTGAACCCTGGCTGAGGTGGTGTATTCTGGTAATAAGAGGCCTTCGCCTGGTACAGGGCTATTGTGCATTTGTTCCTTACTTCACGGTACAGTTGTTTGTCATGGGTAACAGAGTAAGTGATCTATGCCATAGACTATCCTGATAGCATATGAGGTCAAGAAGTGCTTGAGATATCCAGGGAGTAGCATGATTTTTACCACCTATTTAGAGACTAGAGCAAAGAGGTCACATGCAGAGTTGAAGGAGGTTATAGATTAGGCAAAGGCACTATCTGTGCACCCTGCTGTATCTATGGGTGACCAGTCACAGTTTAGAGATGGCTTCTAAGCGGGTTAGTGCACCATGCCTTAGTTTCTGGTAGTTAATTATTTTGGAGGGTGGGTTTGGGGCCTTACAGGCCCACCAACATAAAATAGAGGGTGGTTGCTAATGGTATACTAATGGCGCAGTGACAGAAATACCACGCAGACCATCACAGTGACATTTTGGAGTACGCTGTGATGGTCTCCAGGTACTAGACACTGCTGCTGGGGTGTTTGCCCCTCTCTGAACTAACTCCGACTGGAGTTAGTAAACTTTAGTGTAGGGGGTGCGGGGTAAAGCACCCCACAGATAACACTTGTTCCTAGCGATAGCACAACACCAATTGGTGGTGTTGTGCTGTCACTGTGTCGATGGTCAACAAATTTCTTGTTGCTGCGGCATAGTGGAACTATCACTAATGACATCTGGGAGTACTGAGACCTTAGTGATTCTTTTAGGGTGGTTTGTGAAAATTGGGTCCAGCAGAGTAGCGGTCCCAGTTTTTTGGTTATGTCTTGTGGGTGATTGATCTGAGTATGTTTAGTAAAGTTTTCCTAGATTAGTATATTGGTTTTATTTTGCAATTTGTTCCTTCGTCAGACTGTTTTTTGTTTTTGTCTTCATGGTAAGTTGATGTGGATATTGAGAGGGTTTCCTCTCCTAAACCTCCTGAGAACAGTTATCCTTCCTCTTTCATCTTAGAGAGCGGTTTTCCTATTATAGGACGGAATATTCCCTTGATAATATTCTGCCTGCTGAGGGTTACTTAATATTTAGCTTGGTGCAACCAGTGATCAGTTATTATATTCAATCTGTTATCATTTTATCATTCAGACAACTCTTTTATTTACTTTTATAGCCCACACAGCTTTTTCTATAGGGCTTCAATATTTTAAAAAGCTGCCTTGAATATAATTAGGAGGTTATGTTCACCTTGTTATACATGGTTATACATTATGGTATGCTAATATGCATTGAACTGTTTGTCATATTGCTAATTAGTTGTTTTAATTTGGATAGAGAATGAAGACCCTCAGTACAGCTGTACTGCTCAGATGTTGAAATGTTGCTCTACCTCTAGGGTCACTTTCTATATAGCACTGCTTTTAGCTGTGCCAGAAGGTTTTATTATTTTTATATGTAAATTTGTGTTTTTTTCCACTAGCTCTGGTCATTATTATGCATATTGAAGGCCGACTAGTTATAGTCCTATTTTTACCCTGTTTTATGTGATCTTAGCTCACATGATTTATCAATCTTATGGACAGTTGGGTGACACATACAGGAGTCCATATGATTTTTCCTTTATCTACTTCACTATGCTAGCCATGATGGCATGGTTCAATTGGAACCTGGGGATGAATTTTGACATCCTTTTTCCCTGTGGCAGTCCTTAATTTAATGGTGTAGCCAGAGGCCTACAATTTATTGGGCTCTACTCTTGGAAGCAACAACATAATTGTTAGTTGTTTGAGGTTTTCAGTTGTTACTGTTGTTATTTCTCTTCCCAGTTGGCAGAACTGGTTGCTGGATTTATTTTTGAATATTGGTTTACTATGTTTATCAATATTTAGCACACAGGGGCTGGATTTACTTTAATTGCCCAAGGTTATTAAGATGCACAGTAACTTATCAGGATTTTGTTTCCTAGACAATTTGATTTGTTAGTATTTTGTTGAAAATACACTGCATAAAAATATGGCAAGGATTTCCTATGATAATCCTATTTACTCTCTTTGGTATACCTAGCCATGTACATACAGTTGGCCCATCTCCTCCTGAATGAATTGGTTCCCTATCCTTGTGACATCACAGTTATTTGTCAGCAGATGTTTACACAATTACTGTTACCCTTGTCTGCTTGCCAAATTGGCTGGCATAATTACTGGTGTTATATGCAAAGTTGCATTTGGTTCTTTCAGAACCTGAGAATGTGGTATGCCATTGTTTACTCCCCTGTAGCACTTTCCAGTTTATCACTGCTACCCAGGAGCCCTATGTTAGGCTTGGTTCTCTACTTTTAAGCCCATCTAGAGTCTATTGCTGGCTGTTGTTTACTTGTCTGCTTTTATTTTTTCACACTCCCGATTGGCAATGTTACTAGGATGTTAATGTTAAATGTTTCATGTTACTGGGTTTATATCATGACTGCACATTGTATTTTAAACAGGGGATTATAAGTCATGTGAGGGACACAGAGGCTGATGGGGCATACCACCCTTTGCAAACTTGTGAGGGACAGCAAAAACCTACCTCAATAGGGAAGTTATGCTCCTTCTGGCTTACCTTTTTCAAGAAGAACCACTACTTCAGTTGTTGGCCTTTACTAAGACACATGTCTATCTCTAAAGTATTTAAGGTATATTCTTACAATGTAACTGCTTTAAATAACCCCATTAAACATTCTAAGGTCCTATCGTCCATAAAAAATTATTTCTCTTTTTTTGCATGAGATGCACCTTATTAAGGAAGAACATGCAAAGCTAAATAAATTTATACTCACGTAGTGGTACTGCTATATTAGTGCTATGATCTACCCCCATACATGTTGAAGACACCTTCATGGACTCAGAAGGTTCCTTAGCCCTCCTGAAAGGTATGTATATGGGCCGAGCTATAACCTTGGACACCTTATATTTACCCCAGGTGTTACCTCAGAGGCAGGTTGTTTCCTATTCAGAAAAATTACAGAATTTCAGCGGGAATTCTGTTAATCGATGGGGATTACAATATGATTTTTGACTGGAAGGATGCCACAAATCCTAACCCTCCCTGGAGATCAGGAGTGCAAAAGTAATTCATTTGTTCTTTAAGGAGATGGGTTGGGTGGATGCATAGAGGGTAGCTCACCTGCAAGATAGTGGGTACATCCATTATTCCACTCCACATAATCGCTACTCTAGAATTGATTTATGCCATATTCCTAAAAATTTCAATGTTGAATAAAAGATTGTCAATTACTCCCTATGCTCACAGATCATGCCCCCATTCTGTTACAGTTAGATTGGGTCTCTCACTCATCGAGAAGTTTGTGGTAGTTGAACAATTACCTGCTGAACATTCACACCTTTACAGAGATGATTACAGAAAAAATCCCCAAATAATAGCAGATAATGATCATGCGGATATTCACTGGAGCACACTATGGGACACAATAAAATAATCCTTAAGGGAAAATATCACATTTTCATCCCATTATAAAAAATCTCAAGCAGAGTGCCTGGAGACTCTTCAAAATCAACTGAAGGACCTTCAGGCTTTGCATGCTGGAGGAAATCAGTCCATGGCTCTGCTGTTATTGGCTACGAGGCAGAAGATACATGACATTCTGAATGTAAAACCAAGTTTACACTCCAGTTTTTGAAACAAAATACTATGAAAACGGTTCTCATACAGCATGTATTCTAGACTATAAGGTTACAGCAAAATATCAGTCAAATGACTATTAATCAGATATGAGACCCTCTCAGCGATGCTTTGGTTAAAACATCACCAGAAAATAATGCAGGTTTTTCAGACTTAGTATCAGAACTTATACTCTTCTGACACCTCTTCTCCATCACACGCAACTTTCCCTTCATAAATCAGTTGATTGGCTGCCCCACTCACTGCAGAGGAACTGGATGTAGCTCTTATATAATTAAAGACAGCAAAAAGCTCTGGTCTGGATGGGTACATGGGTGAATTTTAAAAGCGCTTTAGGGCATTGTTATTATCATTTTATTAGACTCATGTAGGGAGGTCCTTGAGGGCAATCCCATCCCACCAACTGGAAGTTAGCCACCATTTCCTCTATACCCAAACTGGGTAATAACAATACTCTGTTCTTCTTATAGCCTTATTTATTTATTTAATTTATTTGTAAATTGGTCTACAACCTTTGAGCCAGAGGCTCATTTCCAAAAATACCTCGTCACATTGAGGACAAACTGAACAATTTTAGGTTACAGAATACAAGTCACTGACTAGAGTTACACAGAAATCATTTCTATACATTATACAATTAGGGCAATTACAGTGAGACAGCAGAGTACATGCTGGTTTTACAGAGGCAGGTGAACAGGGAGAAGGTGGAGGGGTGAGGCGGAGTGCTGCCCAGTGGTTGTCAAGTGTTGAGAGATCGAGGACCCATTTACAGACAGGAGCAGCTGTAGTGTTAAACAGTTGGCTCTGAAGGGTAGTTTTGAAGTTGGAGATTGTGGGGTGTTGGAGATTGGAGCAGGGAGAGTTAAACCAGGATGGGGCTCTGCAGCAGAAAGACCTCTGACCATGGGTGGTCCTGGATCTGGGGACCAGTAGAGTGGTCTTGTTGGAGGTTTGGGTTGTGACAGTGGGTGGGGTATGGTGGATGGAGGCTGTCACCCTGGGAGGAGAGCCTGAGGAGAGTTTATTTTGTGAGGAGGCAGGTTTGGTAGCTTAGTTCATCTAGGTTAAGGAGTTTTGCCTCATCGTAGAGTTGACATATGCATGTGTGAGCCTGGGGCACCAGTAATCAGCCTGCAGGCCTTATTTAAAGTGATGCAAATTTTGTTGAGGGCAGTAGCGTCAGCAGCACCAAAACTGTCAGGCCATAGTCTACAAGGGACAGTACTGAAGAGCGTAACAGGAAGTCGGAGAGCATCAGGGGAGGCAATTTTATAGTGGTAGAGGATGCCAAGCCGTGTGTTAGTAGCGGACACAAGGGCAAGGGCATTAATGTGGGTGTGGAAGGTGAGGGCTGAATTGAAGGTGACCCCAAGGTATTTGTAGAAGCAGACTTGTTCAAGCAGTTGTTTGGTACTAGGGAGGATAGGGTGGGTAGTTGCAGGATTTGTTTTGGGGGTGGGCGAAGAGCATTGTTTTGTTTTTGAGATTAATAATGAGTCTGTGCTCCTTAAACCAGGCTTCAGCATCATTGTAGGATTGTTGTAGAGAGTCCTTGAAGGAGATGGGATTGCGGTGGGTAGCAAAATGACAGCATCGTCTGCATACATAAGAATTTTGCCAGAGCATGCACTGGGAAGTGTGTTTGGATAGAGTGAAAGAGTAGAGGCCCAGGATGGAGCCCTAGGGTACCTGAGTGGATGGGATGAGTTTCAGAGAGTGTCCAATTGATTTTGACACACTGGGAGCGAGCAGATAGATAGCTCAAGCACCATGCAAGGGGCCAGCAGAGAAACCAGTGCGGCAGAGGGCATCCAGCAGAAGAGGGTGGGAGACAGTGTCAAAGGCCTTTGAGAGGTCAGTGAACACTGCACTAGCTAGGAGCTGGTGTCCAGGGAGGAGTGTAGGAAATTGGAGAACTCAACTAGTGCAGTGCTGGTGCTGTGACCAGCATGGAAGCCATGCTGTTCTGGGCATAAGATGTTATGTTTGGTCAGATATTCAGTGATTTGAATGACCACCACTTTTCTAGGGCTTTGGAGAGGGGAGGATGGAGATTGGTCGGTGATCGCCGGTGGAGGACTTGTCGCCCCCTATATGAATGGGTGTGACTATGGCTGTTTTCCATGCAGTGGGGAATTGCCCCAGGCAGAGGATCAGTTAACTAGGCTGGTGAGTTGGGTAGGACTTCATCCAGCACCAGCTGGAGAATACTGGGGTACAGGGAGTCGCTACCTGGATTATTGCTATTTAATGCTTTAATTAGAGAGGTCTGGCTTCCTGGGCAGATACCTTGTATAGGTGGAAGCTGGGGCATTGGAGGACAGAGGGAGTTAGGCTGGGGGAGGTCAAAGAAATTACCGGGAGGACAGAGCTAAGGTCAGTAAAGGAGGTGTTAAGGCAGTTAGCAATGCAGGCAAGGTCGGTGGAGTTAGAGCCATCAATAGTGAGTTGGGAAGGGGAGGAGTGTGATTTCCCATTTAGCTGTTTAATATTGTCCCAGAAAGTCTGGGAAGACCCAGGAGGAGGAGGTGAGGGTGGCCTGGTAATGGTCAGCCTTGGCTTTACGGATGGCCCATGAGCACCTGTTCTGAGCAGTATTGTAGACCTATCAGCCATCTGGCCTGCTTCAGTGGCAAGGTGCCAGAGGTTATCCTTATTTCTGAGCATTTGTAGTAGGGCAGGGGTAAACCAGGGTGCATTATGTTTTTGGATCTAATTTTGGTGAGGGGTGTAAAGAGGTCACAGGCCTTGTTAAAGGTTTGGGAGAAAAGATGAGGGCAGTTTCAGTGTTGGATGCATGATGAATGGGGACCAATTAATCTGGGCGAAACTGTTTAAGTTTTCTCAGCCCACCAGAAACGTGGCGTCTGTGGAGTGTGTTATGGGCTATGGGTTTGGGAGTGGGGCCACCCAAAGGAAAAGGATAGGGAGTGGTCACTTATGAGGTCTGGAAGGACCTGGATGTTATGGATTTTGGGGGCAGTTGGTGATAATTACGTCCAGAAGGGTACTGGTACCTCTTTTGGGTTAACTCTAGTGGGCTGGGAGATGAGTTGTGTCAGGTCTTGAAGAGAAGGAATCTCAGATAGTGAAGAGGAGGCACTGAGCCAGTTCACGTTAAGGTCCCCCACTAGGATTTGTTCTGCCTTGTGGTGGAGTGTGGCAAGATATTCTGTTATAGATATCAGCACTGGGTTCTGGTTCTTTGGGGAACGTGGGCTGTGATGAGATAGAGGGACCCTGGATGGGTTGGAGTGAGTTTAAGGGTAATGGCCTGGGCCCCATTCACAAGAACGGGGGCAGGAGCACTTGTCCAATGATTGTGTCCCAGGTATAGATCTCACAGCCACCCCCACGTTTGCCTACTCAGTCCTCCCGGTATAGGGTATAGCTTGGGAGGAGACAAAGGAGTCAGGGTGTATTTGGACAGCCAGGTTTCAACCAGGGCTATGATGACTGGTTGATGTAACATGGCCCAGCACTGGAGGGCATCAGATTTTTCAGTAGGCTGCATATGTTCATGGAGGCTGTGCAGAGACCAGTGGACCTAGCAGGTGGGCTGGAGTGGGCAGAGCCTGGGTTGGGATGTATATTACCAGATAGGAGTAGTAGGAAGATCAAGGCTCTGACCGGGATTGCAGTGTGTCCTTCTCGGGATATGCCAGGATGGGGGAGGCCATAGAGGAACAAGGAATGGGCAGGGTTCAAAGGGTTGGGAGGGCGAGGCAAGTTGCAACCATGAGGAGTCAGGGTAGTCAGTGGGGGCAGCTAGGGGTGGGTGCTGTGGCCAGGTACATGGTCAGTGTAGGGTGGGTCGGACTAAGTTAGGGAGAGTTGGGGGTCCTGGTACAAGTGGGCCAGGGAGATGTCTGGCTGATGGAATGTGGGTACTAGCATGTATATGAGGGGAGACATTTGAGGAGGAGGTGTACAAACATAATGCCTAAGGTAGCAGCAGGGCAGAGGGTTCAAGTATCTTGGCTGCCCTCAAAAATCGTGGATACCACTTTGGAGTAGTGGTAGTGTCCACGGACTCTGGTGGACAGGGTACATGGTTTGAGACCCTGGTAGGGTGGGTGAACTCGGACCTGGGTGAGAATGGGGATCCAGGTTCTGGGGGTTCAGGGTAGGCTGGGTTTGGGCCAAAAACCAAGGTGGAAATAGTGACTCTAGTGGTCACTAGGGGTTAGTGGCAGGCTGGGTGAGGGTCCAGTGATAGGGCAGGGTCAGTAAGTAGAGCTAGTTAGGAGGCTGGGTGTGAGAGTGAGGGGTGGGCAGGAGCAGGGATGAGAGTAAGGAGAAGTAGCATATGAGGGTAGGGGTTCCAGAAAGTAGGGGAGGAGGAAATTCAGGTAGAGAAACAGAGGTGAATAGTCAGAGGGTCCCTCTAGTGACTAGCAGGTATAACCTGCAAATGGAAGTAGGGACTTAGAAATTACAACAGACAGGAAGTCTTAGAAATTACAACAGACAGGAAGTGATGTCATAGGAAAGGGCCAATAAATCAAGGGACGACACTGGGTGGGTGTGTGGCTGGGCGGGCAGGGCAGTCGGCGTGCAGCGTCAACAGGCTAACACCCCTCACAAAGATGCAGCTCGAGACAGGAGGTATCCTCTTACCTCTTAAGGCTCTCACAGTGTCCCAGCTCCAGGAGGGAGCTTGCTTCAGCTCTGCTTCAGTGTCTGTGTGCTGTGTGTGGTGGGGGTTAGTGAGCCCTATATGGGAGAGAGAACAATAGGGGTATTAGTATGTAGTGGGAGGAATTCTAGGAGCTGTCCCTCTTACTGCGCATATGCGAGCTGTTGGGCTATGTCCCGATCACAGCACCCTACGCATGTACAAAAGAGGCAAGATGGCGAGCACCCAGCACTAGCCACGAATCCTACATACAGGTAAGACACCTGACTAGTAAGCAGACAATTGTACAAATACAGTTAGAAACAGTGACAATAATCCCCAAAAGGCAGTGAGACATAAGCAGAAAACACAGACCCTAACAGCAAACCCCACAAGCTTAAAGTACCCCTGGAGACAGCGAGGTTTCAGACCAGCGTTAAAGCAAACTCCTGGTGCCCGGAATCAATCAGTCACTTTGTGGGGATAAAAAGTCCAAATAAACACCCCTCACAAAGATGCAGCTTGAGGGAGGCGGTATCCTTTACCTCTTAAGGCTCTCACAGTGTCCCAGCTCCAGGAGGGAGCTTGCGCATCTGCTTCAGTGTCTGTTCTTTTCTAGATATAGATTATAAGTTATTTACTAATGTTATTGCTAAGCAATTAGAAAACCCTCTCCCTTCCTTAGTAGACAGAGACCAAACAGGATTCACAACCACCAGCAGACCCAGGACAATATAAAACTCTCTTCATATCTCATACCATTCCACACAGTTGAATTGTCCTTTCCTTTTACTAAGTCTTGATGCAGAAAAGGCTTTTGACTGGGTCACATGGTCTTTCCTAATGAGTAATTTGAAAAGAATAGGCCCCCTTATGTTTCAGACACTGATCAAACAGTTTTATGACCATCCTAGAGCCTATGTTAAGATTAATGGTCAGGTTTCCAATGCTTTCCACTCTTCTAAAGCCGATGGGCTGCCACTCTCCTGTACTGTTTTATAACATAATTAGAGCCACTGGCCCAAGCCATTAGGCAAAATAACAAAATCACAATTGTTGTTGTGGGTGTCAGACATAAAAAATAATTGTCTACACAGAGAATCTGCTACTTTACTTTACTTCCCGACGCTTCTTGGCCGCCTTTGTTGGAGACCCTCACTACTTTAGCAGGTTAGAAATTGAATATATCAAAGACAGAGGTTCTTCAGATTCATTATTCTCCTTCAACATATCCGTAATACATACCCTTTTAGATGGGACCTTCCCTTGTTAAAATACTTGAGGATACAGCTAATGAGAATGCTAGCTCCTTGTTTTCCTATAATTAGGAGCCTTTACTAAAATAATTTGCAAAAATTTAGAATTTTAGTTGCATATTCCCCTTCCATTAATTCAAAAGGTAGATGCTATTTGTATGAATTTACTGCACATTTTCTTTATATTTGCCCTGATTACCAGTTACCTCATCACCAACTTTTTACTGGGAGTTTAATAAACATATCTCCCATTTTGTTTGGGGAATGCATTGCCCAGTATTCGATACTCCTTACTGTAACTTTCAAAATATCAGGGTGGTTTGGCTCTGCTGGATTTAATGAAATATCATAGGGCTGCTCAACTTCAAATTATCATTTTCTGGCTTAATCAACAATACCAGGCCCATTGGAAAGATTTGGAAAAGTTGGAAGAAGACCTACATCATCTTACTAAGATATTTTCTCACCCCTTTTGCTTTAACTGACATAACTAATAACCACTACACACCTAATACACTGAAACACTGGTGGTCACTTTTAAGCTCTCAACCTCTTCAGCAATTCCATTCATTATTGTACTCACTCCCATACTTGACTGTTTTCCTCCAGCCCATTTAGATCATGGTTTTAAAAATCAGGAGCGACTCGAGAGTTACATCTGGTTTTACATTTTATATGGCACAATAAAATTATGTCCTACGAAGAACTGCATCAAAAATATTCACTGATGGAAGGAGACAGGTTCCATTATTTTGAAGCTACAGTCCTACTTTAAATTGAATCTGAGTAGGAGCTCTGGGACCTGCCTGCTAAAAGTGCTGCAGACTGCTAAATAAAATCTTTAGTCAACTGGCCCACGATCAGAGATAACAGGATGAAATCTAGGCGTTTTAGCTCCTGGCACAAACACCTTTTCTAGGGTGTATTCACTGGTTAGCAGGGAATCCAACAGAATATCACCTCTGTTTATTACGCCCAGCCCACTGCCTGCAAATATATTCTTACCTCTCTCCTGCTTGTTCTCCAGCTCCTTGCCCTCTAAGCCCCTGGAGGTCATGAGGGATCCCAAGCTGCCCTCCCTGAAACCAAGCAGCAACAAGGTACAGCTCTAGCAGCAACACAGACTGTGTGGAGTACCTCACCAATGCTGTTTGTCAGCTACCCCACTACCACCACCATTGGTGGACCTTTTCTATATAGTGCTTGTCACGTGTTTGACAATAACCCGTTCGTCAATAACCTATCAGCCCTTTTCCCATCTGCAGCCTAATACCACTCACTAGGTGACCGCCTAGTATTTAATCCTGCACTAGCCACCAAACCACTATCTGTACAACCCTTATCTACCACTCTCCCAGCTATACTACCCTCTATACTTTTCAGAACTCCTCTAACTCTACTGTCTGCTGTGATCCTCTTCTTCCAGTGTAGTGCAGACATTTCTATCTGCAAGGTTTGCTCTAAACCAAACTGTGTCAGGAGGGTGCACTGCCATTACTAACAATTGGGCAATCTCTGCCATGACTCTCACAACAGCGCGTGTAGTTCAAATATAATGCCAATATAATTGGCACACTGGACGACTTTACTTTCTCTAACTTACTTATCACACAGTATAAGCACTATGATACATCTCCTTTACTACTCCATAGGTTTTTCCTCTTACTGGCTGCTGACTATACCCAAACATGCAGCTGACTATCTATGCTGCTGGTACCCTTTCTCCCACAAAACAATGGTATCTGGTGCTTCTAGTTTACTGCTATCAGGGGGCATTGAGACAAACCTAGGCCCCATTCCTCACACAGCTCAGGGCTGGTTCAATACAAAAGGCCTATGCATTGCTCAACTGAATATTAGAAGTCTTCTCTGCAACTATGCTGAACTTGAGACTTGGATCAGCACCCATAATCCTGATGTTCTATGTCTGTCAGAAACCTGGCTCAATCCGCCACCCCTGACTCTGCATGCCATGTTCCCAACTATACACTCCTAAGAGCTGACAGGTCACCAGGCAAGAGGGAAGGTGGAGTTGCGCTGTACTAAAAACACATAAATATATCTCTTGTGCCACTTTCGGTGAACTCTGCCTGTGAATTCCACATGCCCTTATCCTCCTTGGCACTAAGAAACTGCACATTAGATGTGCCTACAATCCTCAAAGGGTGGTCTAACAGGCTGCAGAGATGTACTTGAACATGCTACATTGGCTGCTGGCCAAAAGTAAGTGTTAATTCGGTGACCCAAACCTTAACTGGCAAGGAAAAACAACAACTCTATAGTATCCCTAGTACATAGCTACAGTATGCACCAGATAATTAATGATTCGACCAGAAGGGCTCAGAACCAGACTACTGAAATGCTGATTGATTGGATTCTCACTGATCATCCATGAAATATTACTGCCTCGGGTGTTTTACCTGATTCAATTAGTGATCACTCCCTGTTTTCTGCATCTGGGGTCCTCGGTTATCATGGCCCCATCACCCACTATATAAACTTCCATGATTTTGTCAAGCTGGATCATGCAAGTTTCTTAGCAGACTTGTTTGCCATAAACTGGGCCACTATTTTCCATGACCATGATGTTGAAACTGCCCTAAATCACTTTATCTCAACCTTCCTGTCCCTCCAGCACATCACACACCAAAACATACTAGGCGAGTTCGGGTCAGGCAGACAAGGTGGTTGTGCAAGGATCTTCTTTCCTCCTTATGGTTGCGTGACAGGAGCTGGAGCAACTTTAAAACTCAGGTCATCAAGCTGACTATGATACTTACAGAGTGCAGTAAAATCTGTGTAAAAACTAATCTGAGAAGCAAACAGCTCATATTTTAAAGGCCTACTCAACAAAGCTGCTGGTGACCTCAATAAATTCTGGGCTCATGTCAAATCCTTCCAAGAAGCCAACAAATCTCACCATAATAATGACATGGTCCTTGATGGAGTCCATTGCAATGACCTTCAAACTATTGCAAACTCTTTTAATAACTTCCTTGCTGATGTATCAAAATACACGGCCTCTTTTCCATCACAATAAAGCTCACCACCTTTTGCTGGAACACATATGTCAAAATGTCCACCTTTCTATTTTAAGGGTATATCTAAGGCTCTAGTCCTAAAACATCTCAGATCAATCTCAGACAACACCACCATTGGCTCTGATTTCCTCGAACCAAAACTACTGAAGCTAGCTGCTCATTTTATTGCTGCCCCCTAGCCAAAATCTTTGCAATGTCTCTCTGTCAGGGACATGTCCCAAATGTCTGGAAAATTGCCAAATTTACCCCTATTCTCAAGAGTGGGAACAAAAGGACATTGCCAATTATAGACCTAGTGCCATTCTATCAGTGCTAAATAAGATCTTGCAGAAAATAGTGGCCAGACAGGTCATGAAGTATCTCTCAAAACACAATCTGTTATCGCACACACAGCATGGTTTCCAGAAAGATCATGGCACCTCCACTGTGCTGCTAAACTCACAAATGATATCCTGACTGCTATGGATCAAGGACTTGTGACTGGGGCAGTATTGATAGACCTCTCCAAGGCATTTTATCTAGTGGATCACCCTCTCCTGCTTACCGCCTCTCAGCTCTCGGTTTCTCCCCACAGTCCATCAAATGGTTCCACAGCTACCTAACTAACAGATGCCAATAGGTGAAATTTAACTCTGCAATATCTGACCCAACTCCCATAAATGTTGGCATTCCTCAGGAGTCCATCTTGGGCCCTCTTATCTTCTCAGTCTTCATAAACAGCATATCCCACAACTCACCATCATGCCAGACAATTCTATATGCTGCGATCTTGCACTATATACCTCATCAGAGATATACTAGCTATAAACAATTGCCTGACCTCTGCACTTATCTCCATTCAAGACTGGATCCATAAACTCAGGCCTGTTCTAAATGTAAACAAGACACAGGGTATGCTGTTGGGTCCTTCACCAAACTCAGCTTAAACCATAGCCTCTATGATGTTCTCTGTGCTGATGGTTCATCCCCATGATAGTAACCTCTTTTTAGGTATCTAGGGTCCTACTTGAAGCTCTCAGCTTTGATGAGCAAATTGTGGTCACGTGCAGGGCAGTAAACATGAAACTTGAGGTTGCCCACAGGACCAGTCGAGTGATCACTCCCTCAGCCAGGCTTACCATAGCTAGGTGCATCCTCCTCCTTCCTTCTCAGGTGTATGGTGCAGAGATCTATATAAATGCCTCAAAAAGCACCCTAGGAAAATGGACCACCACATACAATTACATTTGCTGCTATGCCTCGGCCTTCCCTCGACTGAAGCACCACTGCTTGCTTCATGCAGACCTAAACTGGCCCTCCCATCTGCTCACAGATATCAGACCTTTAGGTCTCTGCTTGACAACATTATTAGATCCAATCTACCCTCCTCACTGGCCTTCATGTTGGTGCCACAGTCCTCCTATGGCCTACATTCTAATGCACTCTCATTTTTCTGCACCCCAAGGCATAGAACACAGAAAGAAACCCTTGCTTTCTAGCTTGGCTCCAAGATATTGGAACTCTCTACCACATGAAGTTCACTCTTCATCCACTCATGCTGCCTTCAAAAGATTGCACTATAACTGTCTCATATAAATTGTACCCAATGTACTTGCTTTTAACCCCCCTTAGATCACCCTCCCCACTTGCCACTCACTCTGTATTAATTTCAGAAACTATTTATCCTCCACGGCACTTATTGTTTGACTGTAATGTTTGAAACCTACTACCACCATATGAATCTGCATATCATGCCTACATGTATCTAAGTTGCATGTGCTCATTACATGACTGTGCTTTTGTTCATTATTATCTTTTGTACATTCTTTTTCTCTTGTCACCTGTAACTGTTTTTTCCCTTACGCTACTTTGTCACATTTGTATTTCCCTGATCTGTATGACAAACGCCTTATTTGTTTGTAACCTCCCGGTCGTGCCTGAAAATAGTCGCATTGTGGCTATGGCACCTACCGGTTAACAAAATGAAATAAATAAAATAAATAAATATAAAAGTGATTACCACCTAATTTCTTTAATACCACCTTTGTTCATTCATATCATTGCTCAAGCAGTGGAGGTGCAGTACCTCTTATCCATGTGCTTTCTTATACCTATAAAGCCTTTCATCAATTAAATATGGAGTCCACAGATACTCAAAGGAGATGGGAGAAGGATATCCACATTGCTATAAAAGATATGGACTGGGATAGACATCTAAAATATTTGCATTCTCCCACACATTCCTATAACCTGAAAGAATTTTCTTGGAAAGTAACGGTTAGATTTTTTATTGCCCCAGCTGCAAAGCAAATATGTCCCCAACAAGGAAGCAGCTTAAAGGAGGGGCTGTGGATATTACCCTGCTTTTACTGGCACCCTTTTCTATCATTTTAGAAGGGGCATTGTCTGATCTTTTGGTACTCATTTTCATCTAATGGCCCACTCTTTTCTCTTCTCCTATTATGATTCCCCATGGTATTCCCCTTCGACACATAAGCTTTTGACTATCTGTCTCTTGGCAGCAAAGAAAGCCATTATTAAAAATTGGCTTTGACTAGTCCTACATTAACCTTATGGCAAGACTTGGTCTCAGGTATATATAACATGGAAAAATCGACGGCACAGGTTAACCACAACATTGAGTCTTTTGAATTCTTTTAGGAGATGGGTCCTTTATATCATGTAATATAGGAGAGCCTTTGTACCTTGAGTAGACTTTACAGTCTCTCTTATGTTTCAAGAGAGGAAGGGGATGTCATCTATCTAGCCACTGTAGTATGGTGGACAGTTTGAAATTAGTATCTCCTCAGATGGAACGCTTCTATGATATGTGAAATATCTTTTTTCAGTCTTAGCCCTAATCTACCTCTAGCGGATTTTCTTTTGTAACCACATTATTTCTTTGGTCATCAGACCGACTATCTTTGGATGAACACTTGTTGCAGTTGTATTGTTTGTTTAGACCTTGAAATTTCCCATTTATTATACTTGCATGAGCTAATGTATCTTTTTCTTTCTTTTTCATTTTGGACTTCTTTTAATACTTGTAATGTTTATGAATAGCAGTCAACTGTATTTTGTACAGCTTATGTCATTAAAGTTAATGTTATATGTATGTTCTTGTTTGAAACTTTGATAAAGTTAAAAAAGAATGGCTTTTAGCATAAAACATGTAGCTGAAGAGTATCAGCTACTACAACAAGATGCACTCAAGGTCTTTAAGGAGTCAGCAGATGACATCCTAGTCTATGCTTGTGCAGACACCATCTAGCAGGCAACAGCGGACCATAACCACAATCTTATTGGCCTTCTAGAAAGAGCCAAATAAGTCAATCTCAAACTAAACAAGAGAATATGAGACTTTGACTGCCCAGCATATCGTATATGGGATATCTTCTCACTGCTAATGGCTTGTATCCTGACACAGAAAATGTCAAAGCCATATGAGTTATGTGCAAACCAACACACATGAAGTCAGTACAGTGACTAGAAGGCTTTATAAGTTACTTAACAAAATTCCTTCCATACCTCTCTGATGTCTTTGAACCTCTGAGATGCCTGACAGACAAAGATGCCACATGGACAAGGCTACCACTGCATGATACAGCCATTGAATGCTTCAAACATCTTGTGACTAACCACCTAATACTGAAGTATTATGATGTGAATGACAAAGTCACCATACAATGTGACACAAGTGAATTTGGACTCAAGTGCAGCACTCCTACAACAGGACAGCCAGTACTATTTGCCTCATGGACATTGTCACCAACTGGACAAAGATACACACAGATAGAAAAAGAGTGCTTGGAAATTGTCTTTGCCTGTGAGAAATTTGACAAATGCATCCATGGCCTGGAATTCATTCATGTAAAAGCCACCACAAGCCACTAAAGTGTATTCAAAAATCCTTCGTTCAGTATGCAAGCGCCTACAACACATGGTACTCTGACTAAAGCAATACCACCATGACATCAAATACAAAAGAGGATCAGAAATTACATAGCTGATTTTTTTGTCATGAGCTTCACTACCCATAACACAAACATCTGAAGCAAGGACTCTGAGGTTGTATAAAATATAGAATCCAGTAGCTGCAAGCAGAACTATAAAACATAAATCAAGCAAGCACAACAGCCATCTTTATGCAAGGACTTGAAAGTGTCAAGCAACTCACACAATAAGATGTAGCCCTCCAGACATTGAAACTGACTATTCTAACCAGCCGGACAGATACAAAAGAGGACACACCTGTGAACATCCATGAGTGCAGGACCTATTGGGATGAACTACTCACACAGAATAGCATTATTTATAAAAGTTAATGAGTTAAAATCCCCAAGGCAATGAGACTGGAAGTGCTGTCACGCATTCACTCTAGCCACTCAGGCATTGAAGCCTGCCTCAGGAAAGTAAGAGCTGTTGTACACTGGCCAAACATGACGCATGAGATCTAAGAGCTTGTCAGCAAATGCAGCACATGCAATGAACACCAATCAAAGAACAAAAGAAACACTAATCACTCAGCAAATTTCAAGCGAGACCCTGGAATAAGGTTGGCATGGACCTCTTCACTATTAAGAATCAGATCTACCTTATCACTATGGACTACTACTCAGATTTCTGGTAATCGATGAAATGCAACACACTACTGCAACCACAGTTATCGAGTGTTACAAAAGACACTTCAGCAGATATGACATTCTAAACACTGCAGTGTCAGACAGTGGATGCCAGTTCACAAGCAGTGACTTCAAACAGTTTTCAGAGGAATGGGCGTTGAATATGCTGCATTTTCTCCCTACCACAACCAATCCAATGGCAAGGAAAATCAGCAGTAAAGATAGCAAAACACTCATAAGGAAAGCAAAACTGACTGTAAGGATATAGGGAAGGCTATACTTAATTGGAGAACCCCCAATGGAAGGCATCAGCAGCAGTTCAGCACACATCTGATGTCAAGATGCACATGTACACTGTTACCAACTGCCAGCAAATTACTGATGCCCAAAGTCATTGATGGAGTGCTGAGGAAGAAGGAACTGTGCTACAAAAGGCTAATCTACTACAACCGGCAGGCCAAGGACCTACCTACACTGAATGTGGGTGAACCAGTATGTGCCATACTATTCCCAAATGACAAAACATGCAAATGGGAACTTGGGACATGCACACAGAAGAACAGTCCACAATAGTATGTGGTGGATGTAGATGGATAACTGTACTGTTGGAATGACAAGTACATACGTCCAGTGAGCAAACAACCTCCCAACCACTAGCAACTGGATAACACTGCATGCCATCAGGGTGATCAAGAATGCACAGAAGAACCCAAGATTGACATGGAAAACCCTGATGCCTGCAGAAACTGATCACACAAGTAATGTGAAACCACTAGTAGCAAAGACTGCAACACTAAAAGACACACTAAAATCCTCAAAAGCAATCACACAAGAACCATCATAACACCTCCAGTGAGATACTCTAAAACTCTGTTACTTAAAAGTTGGACTTTTTATTAATGTTTATAGGACAAGTTAAAAGCATTAGAGCAGTATTCTCAATAATGCAATGTTTTGTTTTTTTCATTGTTTGGGTTTAATAGTTACCTCAAGAAAGTATACTAGCTTAATCATTTATGGAAAGGGGATATTATTATATACTGTATGTCTTCCAAGCCACTTGGGAGAGTTTCATTTTTTACATAGCTAACCTCATCTAGTGTAGTAATACTCTTTCAGAGATAGCTGATCTAGGAAGCAAAAGACTGTGTTCTTGTGTTAATGGCTATTACACTTGGCTGTTCTTGTCTTGAGTGAGTTTGGCATGAATAAAGAATATTTCTTCAATCAGAAGCTCCTGTTTTGCCTCACAATACATACTGAAACACCATATGGTACTCCTGTATCATGTAAATTAGTTGTCTTTTCTTTAATTCATTGACTGCTGATACAGTATATAGTATGTGAAGTAATGATGAAATGTGTGTAGGAAATTCTGCCCATTTTTACCAATTAGCCATCCATTCAGATACATTGGGATTGTTCAATTTGTGACATATAACTGTTATTATTTAAAATCTATAATGTTCTTAATACAGCTCCCACCTGATATGCAACACACGCACAGACCAAGTGCCCCTTTCCAGTTGATATTCTTCTAAACTTCAGAGTGCTGTGCAGTAGCTGTAAAATATAATTTCTGTGCAAAATAGTGACAAATGGCTAAATTGTAATGCAAGTATAGTTCTCCACCTCTATATGGTACTCCTGTGTTATGTAAATTAGTTGCTTTTCTTTCATTCATTGAATGCTGACATATGCAAACCAATGATGAAATATGTAAGAAATTCTGCCCATTTTCTACCAATTAGCCATCTATTCATATATATCAAGATTGTTCAATTCAACATTCATAGGAAGGATAGAACAAAGGGTAAGGGTGGAGGGTTAGCAATCTATGTTAGGGAGTGGCTAAGAGTCACAAAGGAAGACTTGGGAAGGCACATATAGGCTATGGGTACAGTTGCAGTCAGGATAGGGAAGAAAATAAGGGTAGGGTAGTGCATTAACTGTCAAGACAGGACAAAACCATACACTGGGAGCTGGGGATGAGATAAAGGATGCCAAAGGGGAAAAGTAGAAATAATGGGGAATGTAACATTCCCAATGAGCATTGCAGCATCCAACAGGCCAGCAACATCATAAGCCAAACATTTCTAGATGCATTCCAGGATGGTTTTCTGACACAGGATGTGATGGAGCTGACAATGGATTGGGCCATTCAGGACCTAGTTCTGATGAATAATGGTCATGTCAAAAGTATCAAGGTCACTGAACCCCTGGGAAAGAGTGACCAGCACACTGTGTAGTTTCAGGGGACATGGGACATGAAGATCTGAACATGAAAACATGTGTTCTTGACTTCAAAAGGGATGATTTTGTATGCATGGGATGATGCTAAGCAAAACATTGAGAGACATATAGTGTGGAGGATAGATGGACAGTATTTAGGGAGGCGTCCAGGTAGTTACTAAAAACCTGCCATGAGCAGAAGCATAAAAGGAGCAAAAGGAGGAAGTGTCTGTTATGTACAGTGGAGGTGGCCAGAGCAGTAAGGAGAAAGGGCTTTACAGGAAATACAAGAAGACCCAGGAGGTAGAGGACAGGGTACATGGCTGCTGAAATCAACTTGCAGTGTGAAAAAGCAAGCCAAGGTAGAGATGGAGCTAAGAATAGCTGAGGTGATCAAAGAGGGTGACAAGACCTTCTGATACATTTAGGAGAAAAGAACAATCAAAGAGGAAAGAAACAGTGAAGCTGAGAAGGGATTGAGTTGATGAAGGAAAACAGAAGACAGAGGTACTGAATGTATATTTCATCTCAGTCTTAACTAAGGAGAAGGGTGAGCCACTAACACAGGGAAATAGGGATGCAGGTAGTGGGATGAGGGAGAAAGCAATACAGCGATATAGTCCTCAAAGAGATCAAGGCCCTCAGTGTGGAAAAATACATAGGGCTGGATGGCATGCACCAGTAGGTGCTGAGAGTGCTTGCAGCAGTCCTTGCAGCATCAGCTGGTTTTTCAGCTACATGCTGGACACAGGGTGATTCCGCATGAATGAATGACAGCTGATGTGGTGCCCCAGCATGACACTGAAACTATAGTTGAACAGGGGAACTATAGACGAGTCTGTTTGACATCAACTGTTGGTAAGCTGATCAAAAGCATCCTAAAGAAAAGGTTGGTTGAGTTCCTTGAGGCAAAAGTGCGCCAGAATAGCAGGTATCATAGTTTCTTGGCAGGAGGTCATGCCAATCAAATGTGATCAGTGTCTTTGATTGGGTGACTAGGGCAGTAGTCAAGGGCTAAATGGTGGTTGTACTATATCTGGACTTCAGCAAAGACTTTCATTCAGTCCCCATAAAGAGATAATAAAAACTGGTGGATATTGGGTCAGTCTGAAAGGATGAGCCCTGTCCTGATGCTGGTCATAGGATGGCCAGGAGAAATAAGCTCTAGGAAATAAATGAATGTCACGCTGTATCTTTTCTATTACTTGTCAATCTATTT
The DNA here is from genome assembly GCA_016271365.2 of Neoceratodus forsteri. NCBI lineage: Eukaryota > Metazoa > Chordata > Ceratodontiformes > Ceratodontidae > Neoceratodus > Neoceratodus forsteri. The sequence continues at coordinate 795,759,147 of CM028131.1, forward strand.
AGTGTGTTGCAATAGCATTTTCTATGACCCAGTTCCTGATCACGCTGAAGGTCGGACTGCGATCCTCCCTCTTTTACAGATCTTGTCTCATTTTGTTTTCCTTTTTTTACCTTTAATTCACTTTTATTCAGTTTTCCTTTCTATATTTCCCCATGCCCCATAAGTATACATTATGAGCATCAGAAACAAAGAGAGATACATAGACACTACTGATTCCTTTGAGTGCACCCCTTTTGGTGCTGAGGATGGGCTGTTCATGTAATCAAAACACAATATATTTAGCAATGCTTCTGAGATCAGTCATAGTGTTTGACTTGTCTGTTGCCATGGCGTAGGAGCTGTGGATGAATGCCACCTTTCCTTTATACCCCACCAACTACTCTTTTCCTGCTGGTTGTTATTTTCATTTAAGAGAAATGGAAAATACAAAGTTTGGGGCAGCATAAAAAGCATAAATGTTGAGTCCCCATTACACTATCAGACTGATCTCTGCTCAGAAAACCAGTGCATCCTGAACAACACTACCTAAACAGGGTTGCCAGGACATGTATGAATAGCAACAGGGTAGAATAGCATATACCAACTACTGCTACCCTGTAGCTATTCATGGACTTTGAGAGCGCATAAGTAAAGAAAAAGTGTGCTAGCTGGCCGAGCTGCTCCCGTGGAGGAGTGGGTAAGGCAGCAGCTTGGTATCATAGAGTGAAAGACCAGGGTTCTTTTCCTGGTCTCCCAACACATGGAATTATATTTTTCCTCCTGCCCCAAAGTGTATTTTTTCTATCTGCCATCATATAAAAATCCCCCACCAAAGTTTCTCCTTTACCCCTAGATCCACCCCGAATTTGATTATATAAAGTCTTCAGTGGGGGTGCATGGGCAGAGCCCCACTAAATAAAAGTGACTAGTGTGCTTTTTAGCACTGGCAGCAGTTGTGAGTCAGGTTCATGGCCGCTATCAGTGGTGCTGTTTTGTGCTGTACCATTGTACTTTTGCTGTTCTTAATGGCGTTGTTATTGACAGTGCTGTTATGGTTAGCACGTTTCTAACCTAGTGTTGCAGAAAACAAGAAAAGAACTCAAACAGCATGCCATCTTGCCCTGTATTGAATGTGAACCAGTTTTACTAATACAGTTGCCCTTTACAGTGCACAAGCAGGTTATAAGCATTTATTTATTTATTTGATTTTGTAACCGGTAAGCCCCACTGGAGACCAGAGATCCCTTTTCAGGGGCGCACCCGAATTAGTTACAGAAAAGACACATAATAGCATTATTTACAGTAGTTACAATAGTTACACAAATATACATTAGCAACAGTATTCGGGTAGAATCAGGTTCACATTCAGGCTTTTATTAGCAATACATGATGTCAAGTTACACACCAATTAGTAGGGAATTAAGACAACAACAGAAAATTGACATCATAGTTTTGGAGATACATCCAGGATGAAGGGAGGTTCAAGGCAGTGTGATGGAAATGAGACCTGGACTAGGGAGCTAACAGTTGCAGCCACATAAAGTTAAGGGCAATAAAAGAAAATGTTTTCAGTGTGTTTTCCCTGCTGTGCCCTTAGCCCTACATTTTGTTTTGCCTTACTTAACAATAAAATAAAAACAGTTACTAAAGGGCAATGATAAATGTTTATTTTCATGTTATAATGTTTTATTATAGACTGTCAGCCTACATAAGAGGAAACTTGATAGTCTGGTTCCCTTAAAAATTGCATAAGAAAAGTAAAAGTAAAAAGGGGTTAATTAAAAGAAATGTGAAATGTGATCGTGTTGCAATGTAAGACCTAGGTATAATTGACTGTACTTACTGTACCTGTAGCTGGTGCTGTGCTGTTCACAAGGCAAGACCAGCCACAGAATGGATCTAATTAAATGTAACTTAAAGGGAAGGTACAAAGGAGGGAAAACTAGCTACTATGATCTGCTCCCTAGAAACATATTTGTAAATAAATATGCTAATACTGTTGATAGGGTAGATGTTTTAAGGTGTGCACTTGTGTAATTAGAATAAAGTTTGACATGTCTACTTAAAAAAATACCCCCATAATAAGATAAAATGTGTTAATGAGGCACTGCAAGGCAGAACACAGGATCCCTGGGGAAGTCTAAAAGGAGCCTAGACAGAGAAAAAGTCAGTGTGAAGCTAGTGTGTGTGAAGACAGAGGATCTGTAGCCTGAGCATTGAGCTGCAGAAGGAAGCTGAGTGAATAAAGCGCAGAGTATACAGCAACCAAGGAAAAGGGTCTTTGCCTTAAAGATCCAGAAAGACTTTAAAAAGTAAGGAACATCTGCCTTGTTGTATTTTCAAGTTGTGTTTTCAAAACAGAGACTGCATCCTGACAAGAACTAATCATTTCTGTTTTATTTTATAATTGTTAATGTTTGAAGAAACACACATCTAAGGACGTTTGACCTTATCAGCTATGTCCTGCTATCATTCATGTCTGCACCTTTCACAGATAGGGAGAAACTAACCAGGTCTGTGCGAAACTGATTAGGGGGTAGAATGCAGAAGGTAGTTGTGGGGAAGCACTCCAGGATGAGAGAGAGTTACTAGTGTGGTCCTGCAAGGATCAGTGTTGTGTCCAGCCCTGTTCAATGTGTTCATCAACAACACTGGAGAAGACATCAAAGGCAAGATACAGTATGTATTTTCATAGTATGGTACCAAGCTCTGCAGGATGGTGGACACTGAGAAGAGTGTAAGGAAGCTAAGGAACCACCTAGCAAAGCTGGAAACGTGGTCTGGCATCTGGTATCAGAGGAAGTACAGTCTTGGGGAGGTTGGACGGTCATAGTCCTGGAAATGGAGGAGAAAGACCTGAGAATAGCCATCACAAGAAACCTGAAACCATCAACACAGTGCAAAAGGTGGCTGGAAAGGTGAACAGGATGCTGGATTGCATACTGAGGAGGTTCTCCAGCAGGAGGAAAGAGATCATTCTGCCCTGTACAGGTCCATGGTGTGTTCGCATGTGGAGTACTGTGTGCAGTACTACAGCCATTGCCTGAAGAAATACATAAACCAGAAGATGGAAGTACAGAGGAGGGCTAGCAAGATTATTCAGGGGCAGCAGAATATCCGTATGAACAGACGCTGGTGAACCTCAACATGTACTCACTGGAGGAGAGAAAAGAAAGAGAGGGACATGACAGAGAACATCAAATACCATAAAGACATTTCCAAGATCAACATAGGGATCTTGTTTGCAAAAGTGAGAACAGAAACACCAAACGGCAAAACAACAAATTAGCGGGGGCTAGTTACAGAAAGGGGCCAGAAAGCACTTCTTCACAGAAAGAGTGGTGGCAGGATGGACTGTTCTGCCAGAAGGGGTAGTGAATCACAGAACAGCTGGGGGTGAAAAGAGGGTGGAACTGATTCAAGGGAAGGTTAGGGTGACAAGAGAGGAGGACAGAGTAACATGTAGCATGCACTCATAATTGGAAAGGCTTTGCCTGGAGTTCAGTGGCCAAGCAGCCAGCCACTCCCACTTCCTGAGCTATATAAGCAGTTCCTCTCAGCCTCATTGTGAAACATTTTTCTTTGCAGCCAAAGGCTCTGTCGGTTTGTCCTCTGAGCTGCTTATGCCTCCCTGGCTGGCTGGGGCTTGCCCCTCTTTGCTGCTCCTGCTTTTCTCTGCTGGGCTTCTGTGTTTATTTTCCTGTTTCTGGTTTGTATTTTGCCTTCGACTGTGTGTGCTCTCTTCCTTATTGGGGGAGTTATTTTTAGTGCCTAGCATACTGCTACTCAGAGGTCCTGCTACTGCTTTCAGTTACCTACAACTGTAGCCACTGCTGCTGTTTACTTCAATTACTATTGTACCCAGTGTTTGTGTTTTGCACTGTGCTCACCACGTCAAACTACTGCAATGCAACTGCAATAATTATCTGTGTGTTTCAGCTCAGCCATAACTGCTCCATGTTGCATACTCAATTCTTTTCACCTGACACAGTTTACCTGACCCTAGCTGTACTGCTCATTCCTGCTCTCATTCTACTTGCAGCTTCATTGCACTGCCTGGCTACTCCTGCTTCTGCAATGTCTCCCTGTTTTATTGCAGTTACAACTCTGAGGTCAGCAAACTAAGCTCCTGCTGAGGCAGTTAATATAGCTTGATATTAAAAATTGTCGCATCGCCAAAAATCCTCAGAGTATTTGTCACCTTGATTTGGCTATTCATGTCTGACTGGCTGGCCTCCAATTCAGTGCTGTCAATGCTATACAGTATGTTATGCAGACCTCTGTGCAGGTCTACTTATCACTACTACTTACTGACCCACGGCAGGTCCACACTTGCTTACGCAACTGCTTGTTCCTTGCTTAAGCAAACCATTGCTTTATTCCTACTGCCATCCCTCAGCTTCAGCCTCTGGGATTCTGTGCACTCAATCTGCATTCGACCTTGCAAGGTCTCAGCACTCAATGCTCATTACAATCTCAGCATGCCCGTGCTCATTCAGCCTCACCAGCTTTTCAGCTCTCAATCAATTTCTGGGGCATGCCAGCCATTCTGTTCTGTGCACGGTTCCTAAAGCCAACGGTCTCGCTCTGCATTTAGTCTGCATCTTGAGCCTGTCCAGCTTGGTGCCAGATCCTTCTCACCTGGCCCATAGCTGGGAAATGTTCTTTCCCTGTGTTTGTCTAGCTGCCTGGTATGCGACAGCAGCTCCTGGTGAAGAATTTAAGACTAGTGGTGAAGGGTGGAAAAGTTACCTCATTTGGCTCTAGTGTTCAACTGTAACTGTTAGTCATTCACTTTAGTGGTTTCCCTAATGAGGCACCTTCACCGGATTCTCCCCTCGACTGCCTCTGTTCACCTTGTTTGATTTAGGGTGGGTAGGCCAGGTGAGTGCCTCAGTAGTTGTTGCTCTTCTCCTGCACCTTGGATGCAAGTATTGTTGCAGAGTTTTATTGCAGCCTTCCATGGCGTTCCTGCTAAAGGGTTTGAGTGACAGCCTTCCTCCAAACTGGAATATTTTCCACCTCCCTTTAATTGGGTTTTCCAAATTACAGCTGCAGAGCCATCACTAACTAAACTATCTCAAGCTTGGAGGGAGGTGACCTAGGACTTGGATCCCAGAGATTTCCTCCTCATAGGGTTTTTCTCTCCTCCATTGCCTCAGGTCATAACACTTAGTCAGAATAGTTGTTTCTCCTAGTTTCTTTAGGCAGGTTCTGCTGTTGGATGGAGGTGGAGGATGTCCTGCCATTCCCCTCTACTTAGGGATCCTCTAATCTCAACACAAACCATCAGTATCATGCTACACAAGCCTGTGTATTCATTACGTTATCCAACAGAGCATCTCATTGCAATATCAAACTGCCTATGCTTCTCACACTACTACATTACAGTTACTGTTCCTATGTCACAGTTACTGCTTGTTCATATGCTTCATGTTGCTTCCTTTTGGGTATGTTACTACATTTCTTTTGGGGGAATTGTCCTGCTTGGCACCTCTAGGGTGGAACCCTCTCTGAGAGTTCCTTACCTTCGCACCTCACAGGGTGGTAATTCCTCTGGAATAGAGAGTGCAAACCGCCAAACCAAACTCACCACAGTTGCTCAAGCATAACACTATACTGGCTATGAGGTCAGTGAATTGGAAAGGCTTTCTGGAGTTTAGTGGCCAAGCAGCCAGCCAGCCACTCCCACTTCCTGAGCTATATAAACAGTTCCTCTCAGCCTCATTGTGAAGCATTTTTCTTTGCCCCACCATCCTAACCTCCTCCTCCAGTGGCAGCACTCTCTCCCTTGGGGATTCCTATACCTTTAGCCACGGACTCGGCCTGCAAGCACCCCAGGGTTCCTTGCATTTGTATCCCTGCAGGGTGGTAATTCCTCTGGAATAGAGAGTGCTACTGGCCAAAACCAAACTAACACAGTTCAACAAGCTTAACACTATACTGGCTGCATAGGTCAGTGAATCTCTGCATTGTGCAGACTCTATGAACCTTCAGGCCTTTTTCTGCTAGCCTTGTGTATGTTCATATACAACAGGAAGAACATACTGAGAAAATGTGATTTGAGGAAACATGACTGATCTTGATTTTGCCTTTATCATCTCATTTTACATGGAGTGGATATTTTGGTTGCAAACAAATGTGATTCAAGAAAACATAATTCAAGAAAATGTGACTAGTGTTGTCATGTGCTGCTTCCTAAATGTCACAGGGCTTATTTAACTTGAGTATCAAACATTTTATTTCCATAAGACCATATCACAGTTTGTGCCACAGCAACTGTTTTTTAACTGGTGCTGGTCATTCTGTAAAATGTTGTTTTTTCCGATGAAAGAAAAATAATTCAATTTGTGGGATCTGTAATAATTGTATAGGGACACTATAAAGGCCTCTTACTGATATGAGTGTCTGCCCTTGCTTCCTTAGGGCACTGTAACAGGCTCACCTTTGACTCACTGTTCTCTTGCCCTAAGAACATGCAAGAAGACACTGTTATATCCATAAAAGACCCTCCTACCATCCCTATGCAGTTATATACTGGATTTGAAAACATGCAATTCAAGAAAATGTGATTTATCTTGAATTTGCCTTTTCACCTGATTTTAGATCAGTTAGAAATAAGGATCAGTAAGGGCTGGAGGTGGCACTGAAACTGGAAGCACTTGAAGGAGAAAGAGCGTGAGACTGGTGTACTTCTGGATTGCTCAGAGTGGTTTCATCACCAGCTGTACCGAATGATTGGCTGTGAAATCTTCTTGCAGGTGACAAGAGATGCGCAACATTTTATTTAGCCTGTGACATTCTGGCGAAATCATCAGTTTGCCTAGCGAAACTTTTTGTAATTATGACCTTTCAGTGAAATTATGCCACCCAGTTTCACCTTGAATTTTGTCTTGCACTTTATAAGGTGAAATTAGGCAAAATTGGGCTTTTCTCTGCTGGTTGTCACATGGTTGATCTAAACAGGCAGGAAGTGAGTGGTTCATTTCCTGTGCTACATGTCTCTAGAGAAGCAGGCAGCATCTAAACTGGGAGTCAGAGCCCACCTCACAGACCTCAAAGTGAAGCTTCTGCCACTGTTTACCAAGAATTACAGGCTTATCTTGGTGCTGCTCTGCCAAACATGCCCCAGAAGTCCATAAATGTTTCCCAAAAATATGCAAGAAAATTGAGACTACATCTAGTGACAGTTATGCTGTTATATGGTTCACACCCACCACCAGGACCAATATCTGCTGTTTTCTGCACTGTTTACAGTGATTTTCAGGTCTAATCTTGGTGCTGCCAGTGCTGAACATGCCCCAGAAGTCCAGAAATGTTTCCCAAAAAATGTTCAAGTAAATTGAGACAGAAATCTGGTGTCATTCATGCTGTTTTATGGTGTCCCCACACCTCATGGACCTCAACTCCAGGGAGTGGCATCTCCACTGCTACTATGCCCACTGCTTGAGAGAGGAAAGGATTCCTCACACTCATCCTCCATCGACCTACTAAGCCCTTCCTCCTCCTGCTCTATTTCACTGCTATCACTAACATTAAGCGTGACAAGAGAAGTCCCACCAATAGCTCTGGCTTTGGCAAAAGCACAATGGGTGTCCAGACCTTTTAATGTCTTTATAAGTGACATTGCAGAGGCACTGGAAGGAAAATATGCCTCTTTGCAGATGACACAAAGATCTGCAACAGGGTTGATACACAAGGGGTGTGGAAAGGATGAGAAGGGACTTCAAGGTTGGAGGAATGGTCAAGTAGGGCAGCTTGATTCAATGCAAATAAGTGTACAAGTAATGCACCTGGGAAACAAAACCCAGGGAAGATTACACAAGGGGGAGTAACAACAAGAAAATGTAAAGGACCTGGGGTAATCATATCAGATGACCTTAAGTTTGGCAAGCAATGAGAAGGTGGTAGGAGGGCTGGGGGATACTGGGATGTATAGGGAGAGGCATCACCAGCAGAAAACAGGAAGTTGTTATCCCCTGTACAAACAGTTAGTGAGACCCCATCTGGAGTACTGCGTCCAGCTCTTGGAGACCCCATCTCTGCAAGGACATAGACAGGATGGAGGCAGTTCAGAGAGGGCAACTAAATGGTGCAGGGTCTGCAAGAGAAGCCAAACAAGGAGAGGCTAAAGGAGCTTAATATGTATACCCTTGAGGTAAGGAGGGAGGGGGACATGATAGAAATGTTTAAGTACCTTAGTGGAATCAACAAAGTACAAGAGGGTAGCATCTTTCAGAAAAAGAGATGTGCAAGAACAAGGGAAACAATTTGAAGATAGAGGGGACAGCTCAGGGGAATATGAGGAAGTATTTTTCACAGAGAGGGCGCTGGACGCGTGGAACAGCCTTCCTGAGGAGGTTGTGGGGTCTAAAACTGTGGGAGAATTCAAGAATGCATGGGACAGACATGAGACAATTTTTGTGGGGGTAGGAAGAACTAGGCTGTTGGTTAAATAGGATATGCAGCTTATCCTCTAGGTAGGAAATGGGCAGACTAGGTGGCCAAGCGGTCCTTATCTGCTGTCAAAGTCTATGTTTCTATGGGTGCTTGTTTTCAGAGTGGGCATGCTGGCCACCAGTGCCTATGTGATTGCCCTTTTTCCACAACTGACACATGCTTATTGTGGCTGACATATCACCTACAGTGTCATCAGCGCCATCAAGCAGGAAAATCCCAAACTAGGGACTTTGCAACTCTAGATTTGACATGGCACTGGGACTTGGACAGCAGAGCCAAAGGCATGGAAGTTTTTTGCTTTTGGGCCACTTGCATGACTTTCACCATGTTACATTGGCGGGGTACTGGACTACTTGATGTGAGGCTTACTGATAGCTTCACCCTCAGGCTTGGCATCTAAATAGGCTACATCATCACCATTCAGCTTTTTCACTTCTGGCTCCCTACAGGGGATCCAACACCTCGTCATCATCTGTACCAAACATATTACATCCCTCCTCCAACTCCTCCTCCTCCCTATTACTGTCTACTTCTAGAGAAATGTGTTCTCTCTCTGGCTTCTCTTCACTGTTGGGGGCTGACTTTCCTTATCTCCTTCTCCAGGAGAAACAGACTGAAGCTGGACAATATCACCCTCACCACCATCAGCTCCACCTTGAGCAAGAACAATTGTCACACTGACAATTTTTTCTGCCTCCTCCTGGACCTCTGTATGTCCACTGGTGTGAGTGTCTCCCTTATTCCCAGTATCATCCCCAACAAGCAGGCTAGCTACAGTTTGGGCAGTAAAATGAGTCACAGACTTGAAGCCACTTCTAACTTCAATTTTGCTGGCACTGGCTGCCACAGCAATGGAGCCCTAGAAGGCACTGATTCAGAAATAGCTTTGCTTACTGGAAGTGGAACTGTAATTCTACTTTTTCAACAGACTTCTTTTGTGCTACTTCCACCTCGGTCACCTTTCCCTGAACTGGAATGTCCCTTGGCAGGCATATGTATATGCTTGTTCCATTTGCCTTCCTCCAGAAGTATATGATTATGTATTTCTATTGAATAAGTGTGATTTAACACCTGCAGTACTATCTGCAAAGGCAAACAGAAATCAGAACAAGTAGCAGCACTGTAGTCTATACAACTATCTACAACTGCTACTGTAGCCTATTTAAGTGTTAAACACTGTTGTATTTTTTCAGTTACAAAATTATGAATTAAATAACATGGGGTAACAGGAGGACAGAAGTAAGAGACTTTAAATACCAAACCAATAGAGAACACCACCACATCAAGGATGTACAGTAAGTCTGAACAAATACTTAAGTAGTTCTTAATAAAATGCCAGTTTTAAATGGAATGGTTATTACACAACTTAATAATAACCAGGTAGGTACAGGTAGGTTCAAGCAAACTAATTTGTAAACCAACCGCACAGAACACCTCAAAGTCACAATATGATCTAAGGTCCGGATAAGTGGTGTCGGAGAAGGCAAGTCCTGCAATGTGTTAGTACTTACTAAATACAAGTTTATCTTACAGATATATCAGATGGAAGGACAAGATTTGAAATGAATAAACAAAGTCGCCTCCAACAATCTTGCAGGATACACCACTCTCTTGAAAACTACTTAGTTTTTATATAGGGGTCAGGTAGTAAATACCAGTGGTGTAATGATGATTGTGGGGACCTGTAGCACCAGGGTTCACAACCCAGCTACAGGTCCCCGCTGTCGTACCGCACTGGGCCAAAGATCCTTTTCTATAGGGCTCCATGCTGGATAAATGGTCTCAGCTGTGACATCTCCTCCATTCCCAAACTAGGCATGTTTAAATCCAGGCTTCACCTTCTTCTCACTACCTCCAGTTCCTGTGATTGCCTCAGCTAGAAATGCCCAACAAACCTCCACCCTAGTACTATTTCTGCTCCCTCTTCCTAGCACTCTATATTTTCTTAATTCTCCCCCATCCTCCTCACCCCCCTCGTACCAGTACCCCTCTCTGTTTTGCTCTTCAACACTGCCCTGGCTGCTCCAATCTCCTTTCCTCCCCCATCCTCTTCCCCACCAGCCTCAGTTAAGGCCTTCTGTCTTTTGTTTTCCCAATATTCCTGTGTGAATCAATCACAATTAGCTGTTTGTTGGTCTTGTATTGAACACTGTTCTTGTGCTGTGATTTATTTTTGTTTCCTTTTTAAACTGTATTGTACTGTAATCTGACACGGAACCTTTGTAAAAGAGCCTTGGCTCAAATGTAATTGTAATCCTAGACCTAAATAAATAAATAAATAAAAATAAATGGAGGAAAGGATTAATATGATAAGAAAATTAATCAGAAAACAGGAATGCTGCAATACAGAGGGTAGATCACAATATTAAATTCTGTGAGCAATTCAACAATTCAGTGTACCTGGGTATGGACAAGTGTTCAATGTCTACGAATACTTCAAATACAAAATAAAGCAGAAAATTGATTTAACAAAGGTAAACAGGAACAGAACTACTCAGAATGAGTAACTGTTCAGATAAAGTTACTCAAAAAGGGTCAATATTGAAGAAAATATTACAAATAAGTAGCATACCAACAAAAATATTAAGACTTAAAAGAAATAACAGAAACTCACTCACTACTTGTGAGAAATCTGTCAAATATTAGGAACTAGCCAGCTCTCACACATACACACACACACACACACACACACACACACACACACACACCACATGGTCAACCCTCCCCACTGAATTACCTCACAGACAAAGACACAGAAACCTGAAAACACTATATAAGTTTAGCTAAATATTATCCAAAGATACCAAAATAAAAAGTATTCACTAGCAGCACTAGGAACAAAATTTAGATTTTGGGAGCAATTAACTCTCAAAAATAACAAATAAAGAGGTTTTTGAAGGGTTCATTTGTTGTGATGCACCACACTGAACTGCTCACCGGCTCAACAGACAATATACTGTGTAGAAAACAGCCTGCATGTGATATTTCAGCTATTTACCTACAATACATTGCAAATTCACAGGCAAAATTGAAAAGCATTAGTGAAATTTGGCATTACGAGAATTGCTATCTCAGGCTAAATTACATTTTGCCTAGGTGAAACATTTTATGAATGATGAAATCACGGAAATATTTCGCCACGAGAAATTTTTCAGATTCATACAACTCTACAGGAGACATGGAATCAATGGATTCATGGAGACTAATGAACCTTGGTTTCCTTGGCCAAACTGTCATGGACCAAACCTTAGTCCTCCTGTCAGCAGAGATAGGCAAGTGGCCCCAATTTGCTCCGAGAAGTGATTACGTGGAGGAAGGCAAATTCACAGAGTGCTCCAAAATGCAAAGCAGAGTACTGCGTTATAATGAGTACATGTAAGTCCATTGAAAATAATGACTTCAGTCACACTCAGCCTTCCAAACCACTACTCCACCAATTTGGAAGCAAATTGAAAACAATGTACTGCTTCTCACTTCGCCTTGTTTTAAGCTCCAAAGGCAATTTTGCAGTGATTCATGGATTTCACGAACATGGGCTCTAGATTGTTCCTGCACAGCCTCAGTTTGGGGTAGTGTATAGGAAGCTGTAGGAACATTCTGCTGTGAGAGCTCCTGTGATTCAAACCTTCTAAAAGCTGTTAAAAAGCCTTTTGAGTCAATTTATTTTGCTGAAACTTTAGTTCATCAATTATAGGAAACCTTCCTGTGCTCATATCATCGAGCGCTTATTGTTTGTATGTGGATTTTGAATGTTAATGTACAACAGTCAGTCTGCTTACTGAGAGACAGTGGAAGTGTGCTTTGGGGGAGGTGTATCTGTGGTGTAGGTAGATTAACTTGGAGAAAAAAGACAGTGCTTTCTGTTTTGGTGATATTTTTCTTGAGTAACTGTGTTAATGTACACACAGTAATACTTTCAATAGTTCTTGCTGTTGTTTGCTGATTGTTGTGGTGCAGCAGTGCATAATTTTAGTTTGTTTAAAATATGTGGTTATATTACTGAAGTTTTCAATTTGCTACACATTACTTAGTTTGTGTGAGAATGTGTGTGACACATATAATCAAATCAGACACCTTTTATTGTGTCACATAATAATTTCAGCAATGTGAACCTGCTATCCACTGCAGCTGTGTGATTTTTGTAGTTCTTTGTGGTATCTTTACTGGTACTAGTACTAGTGCAGTACACTGCCCCACCCCCACAGCTCTGCCCTAATCGGCAAAGGTATTCTTTTCCAGATTTGAATTTCTGATGGTGAGCACTGGTTAGGTCTTGTTCCTTTGTGTCTCCATCTTTTCAGTGCACAGTGCAGTCTTAATCTGTCTGTGTATTTGCATTTCTTTAGGGTCCAATTTCCATCAGTAACTTAAGTTACAGTTGTTTCTTGGCTTCGTTCAGAGTACTGGACAGGTGTGGTGCATAATTCTGCATGAACAATGTACTCATTAATATGCATTTTAAGTCAGGACCATCATCACGAGTCACTCGTGATACAAATCACGTTCTTCATCATCACGGTCACAAGTACAGTCACAAATCACAATTACGATTCACGTCCACGAATCACATACATTTTTTTAATAGTTATTGGATATATTGTAAGCATGTTTTGTAGTATCTCTCCAGGCTTCACCACCCCACCATTGTACTCATTAATGACCGTTTTAGGTTGGGGAGTTTGTGCAACAGCTCATTGGGAAGTAGCTGTAAGCATTCACATTAATACAGTTCCATATTGGTTATCTCACACCATTGACGCTGAATCACGTTCTTCATCATCACGGTCACAAATGCAATCACAAATCATGATTCACGATCACGTGACAAGTCACAACATTCATTTTTACTAGTTACTGTGATGTATTGTAAGCATGTTTTGTGGTATCTTGCCAGGCTTCACCACTCCACCATTGTACTCATCAATAAGCATTTTAAGTCGGGGAGTTTTTGCTGCAGCTCATCAGGGAAGTATAGCCATAGGCATTCATGTTCCTTTCTGTACAGCATGTGAGTTACAGTACAGTAAATAGTGGTGGTGAAGTGGCCTAATTGCTCTGTGATGTGATTCACTGAGTAGCAAGAATCTGTGGAGAACTCCACAATGTGAAATGAGTACTTCACTTCATAATGAGGAATGTGAAGACTATTGAAACCAATGACTTTATGCTACTCCACCTTTCCAAACCACTTGTCTTCCAATTTTAAGGTGAAGTACATTGAAATCAATGTAATTCTCCTCACTTTGCCCTGTAATTGAGCTCCAAATGAAATTCTGCAGTTATTCATGGGATTGCAGGTCACATGGACTCTAGATTGTTCGTAACAGCCTCAGTTCTGGCCTGGATAGTGTGTGTAGTGGTAGCTGGAGACACTTTGCTCTCAGAGCTCTGTGATTCAGAACCTCTAAAAGCTGTTTAAAATGCCTTTTGAGTAATATTTTGCTCAAAATTTAGTACATTGATTGTAGAAAACCCTTCTGTACGCATATCATCGAGTGTTTATTGTTGTGTGTGGATTTTGAATATTAATTTAGAACAATCAGTCTGTGTACTGTGACGTGTGCTTTAGGGGGGACGTATTTGTGGTGTAGGTAGATTCACTGGGCGAAAAGGCAGTCTTTTTGTTTTGGTTATATTTTCTTGTATAATTGTGTAAATGTACGCATAGTAATATTTTCAGTAATTTTGAAATTTTTTGCTGATTGTTGCGGTGCAGCAGTGTACAATTTGTCTGTTTAAAACATTTGGTTATATGATTTACTAAAGGTTTTCAATTTGCTATACATTACTTGAGTGTGCATGTGAGTGTGTGTGCGATGCCATTAAATCAGACACCTTTTATTGTGTTACTAGAGTAATTGCAGCAGTGTGAACCTGCTATCCACCACACCTGCATGAATTTTTTATACTGCTTTGTGGTATTTTTACTGGTAGTGGATTGTTACTGCCATGCACTAATCCCCAACTGGCAAAATGTATTCCTTTCCAGATTTGGATTTGTGACTTGTGAGCACTGGTTAGGTGTTGTTGTGTCTTTTGTATGCATCCCTTGAGTGTGCAGCACAGTCTTAATCTGTCTGTGTGTTTGCATGGCACCATTAATTCTGGGAGACTGCATTTCTTGTTATGCTCATTTCAGTTCGTCAGCACTGGGGAATTTTCTGGACACAAGACAGTAGCATTTTGGGGATGCACATTAATTCTGGTGAATCTGTGTGTACCCTACCATTGCCCCATAACTGAGTGCACCATTAATTCTGGGAGATTTTGCATTTCTTGTTACACTTATTTCGCTAATCAGCACTGGGGAGTTTTCTGGACACAAAACAGACAGTAGCACTTTGGGATGCACATTCATTCTGGAGACTGTGTGGTAGGATGCTGCAAATATTGTTGTCACTCCGCCTTACTTGGCGTTTAGGTGGAATGGCAATGTGAAGTAATAATAACAAGGCTAGTGAGCGCAGCAGAGTGCCAATGCAAAGTGGCCACTTCAAGCTCACTTCACCGGTGGATTTTAATTTGCTGCATCTCTACCTGTCAGGCATAGCTCCTTCCTCACTAATATGACTACCAGTTCCTGTCCTGATTAGAGCTGGGGGAAGTTGCGAATTCCACTTTTTGGAATTTTTGTCAAATGTTGAAAATTCCATTAAATCTTCTGAACTTCGGCATTTGCTGATATCAGAATCTTCTGGATGTGTTTAGCAAATGTTTGCCCTGTTCTATGGAATTGTCTAGCTGAATTGTGGAATAATACAGATGAGCTGCAGAATGACAGGTCTGAGAATTCCAGTCTGTGGTTTAATACATTAATCCACACTAGAAGTAATTATTCTGCAGTTCAGTGATCAGTTCTGTGGAATTTCTTTCTGCGGTTTAATATATTAATTCACAATTCATGCATTCATTCTGCACTTCAGTGACTAGCTGAACAGTGGAATCAATATATGAATTGTGAACTAATATTAAAGTGAAGAAATTCCATGAACTAACCACTGAGGACCAGTTCTGCAGAATTCTTTCTGCAATATAATACATCAATCTGCAATTCATACATTAATTTCATTATTTTATGTTGGAATGTCCAAGAAAATTGTCAAAGTGTATTCCACAGTTTTGTGAAAGCAAATTCCATCTTTGCTAAAATTCTGCCTTCATAAGTTTAATTTTGCACAACTCTAGTCCTGATGCCTTGTCCAATACCACTGTTTGCAGAACTGGTACTTGGTAGAACTGAATGGTGGACCCTTTCATTGCTCCTGTCCTCCTCTGCATACCTTCTCCTCCAGTTCTTAATGTCAGATGCCCTCACACAATGCTAGTTACCCACTCTGATTCACCCTTTAAGTCCTCCTCACACTCATTAAGAGATCTAGGTGGGATTTTCAAAAGTCATAGAATGAAAATAACCCTAGTTATGTCAGGTGGAATATTCAAAATAATAAAATGGATGCAACTTCTAGTTATGTGAATGTCAGAAACTGCCCTAGTATGTTTAGATCATGTTCTATCTTTTTGGAGCCAATTTCCAAAGTTGGATTACTCTGCACAATTTCTGGCTTTTTTGTGGTGCCTTTTAACTGCAAGCTAGCACCAGCACATGAATCTGATCAGCAGGGTTTGGGCCCTTTTTGCTGTTAACTGGTTTGGTTTCTTTGTTTGGCTTTGCTGCATCCAGACAGAGTAAAGGAAGGGCAGGGAAGAACAGCGGAGTTTGGACCACTCGGAGGCACCTAGGAGCCTCCGAGGAAACTATAAAAGAATCCACCTCAGAGTGTCCCATCATGCTTGTGTCCCAGTACATGAGAGGAACAGTGCACAAGTGGAAAAGGATTGGCTTACTAGGCATTGGCAAAGATACACAGGAGACAGCAGGCAGCGGGGACTCTGCTGGTCCAATAAGGTAAGGTAAAGTACCTGTTTAGTTGTTGCTGTCTGTGTAAGGGTGTACTGAAAAAGATAAGGGAAACAGCTGTTGTGTAGGAAGGTAGAGAACACCCTATCTGGAGTAATCATCCATAGGGAAAGGTAGTTAAAAGTTGAAAATAAATATCACCTGGGGTGTGGGAAAGAGATATCACCTATCTAGGGTAATGGTTAAAAGAGGTACATGAAACCTAAAGGTAAACTTAAAACACCCTTACTAGGGTCAAGGTACCAAGGGGTTAAGTAAAACAAAAGAAGAATAGTGCTCAAACCCTATCTAGCTAAGGGTGCAGCCACACTATACAGAGAGACTAAGTACAGGAAGGAGTGAAAGAGTATACAGT
This sequence comes from Neoceratodus forsteri, assembly GCA_016271365.2. Lineage (NCBI taxonomy): Eukaryota > Metazoa > Chordata > Ceratodontiformes > Ceratodontidae > Neoceratodus > Neoceratodus forsteri. The sequence continues at coordinate 795,775,859 of CM028131.1, forward strand.
TGCATAGAAAAAAAAAAAAACAAAGAATTTGATGGCAAATAAGGACAACCTCGCTCGCCTAGTCTGCACATTTTTCCTCCTTACAGTATTACTGCAGATACTTTTGATCTCCAGCTCTTTATCCCAACCCTGTTCCTTTCCACTGCAATTCCTTATGCCTATCTCATGCATTTTTGAACCCCCACTGTTTTGCCCCCACCACCTCCACCGGAAGGTTGTTCTAGGAATCCATCACCTGTCCATGAATAAGTGCTTCTCATATCTCTCCTGAATCTACCCTCCAGCTTCATTGCATGTCCCTTTGTTCTTGAGTTTCTTTTTTCCTAAAAAATACTACTCTCCTGTACCATATTTACCGCTATGAGGTATTTAAAGGTCTCTATCCTATCCACCCCTCTGTCTTCTCTTCCAAGGTGTACATACTGAGGTCCTTTACTCTCTCCTCATTGGCTTTTTGTGCAGACCCTGCACCATTTTAGTTGCCCTCCTCTGGGCTGTGTCCACTCTGTCTAAGTCCTTCTGGAGATGTGGTCTTCAGAACCGGACACAGTACTCTAGATGGGGTCTTACCAGCCATTTATACAGGGCAAAACCTCTTCTTTCTTTTTTTTATCATGTTTCTATTTTTTCACCCTGTGAGTGGACCCCAGCAATCTCTGTCCATCGGCACCTGCACCCCTGGACCAGGGTCATGCGTGCGAACTTGTTCGCCATGCACACAAGGCCGACCATTATCGCTCCACATCCTGGAGGAGGTGCTTCTCATGTCCGGGGAGGCAGGGCATGGCCATCAGCTGCGAGATCACTCTGCTATTTTCCACCATTACCTTTGTCCCTGGGAGCTAGACTTGCAATGGCATCAGATGCACATCCATGCTGATGCCTGCCGAGCTCCCCTTCCAAACACACAACTGTAGTGCAGCTGGCCTCCACCAGCAGCCACTGCAGTGTGATGCATTGCACCCACCTCCCAGAGGAAGGAGAGCAGTCATGGGATGCTCAATCCTTCCTCTTCTCTGCCAGCCCCGGCAACCTGAGTCCGTTCCGAACCAGGGTCGCCAGTGTGGTGTGGTGTTGCATCCAGCGCCTCAACCTTCAGCAACTCATGGCCAGCCCTCTCCTTCTTCTGCTGGTAATACCCACCCTATGTGTCCCAGCATCCCACTAGCCTGACTAATCGTTTTATCACACTGCCTGGCCACATTTTGTCATGCAGTATGATTACTCCCATTTCTCTTCTTTTTGTGATCAGTAATACCTCTCCACCTATTTTTTACTCCACCCCAGGGTTTCTGTGACATACTGTAAGTGAATTGATTTTCCACTTTTTCACATTGAAACCCAGCTGCCATACCCTTAAATACTCTTTAAGTTTTCTCAAGTTTTCTGCTCATCCTTTCCACCCACCCTGGAGTGTTCACCCTACTGTCAGTGTCAGTGGTTCAGCAGGTAGCACACTCGCCTCTGAGGCCGGAGATCAGAGGGCTGTGGGTTCAGTTCCCATCTGGCACTTGGGTTAATATTCCAGTACTGACACTGTAGTGCAGCATGAGAGGGTGCTGCAATTCTGAGGTGCCGTCTTCAGATGAGACGTTAAACCGAGGTCCCGCCTGCCTGGATTGGTGGTAGTTCAGGTGGATGTTAAAGATCCCATAGCACTTATTGAAAGAGTAAGGAATTTTCCCGGTGTCCTGCCAGATTTCCTCATTTCACTAAAAATACCACCAACAGCTTAATCTGGTTCAAGGTCAGTTGTCATTCATCTGTATCCCCTCCCCGGTAGTGCCTGATAATAGGCAGGATTTGTCTAGTGCACTTACCCGGTCAACAAAAACTAAATAAATAAAATAAATATTGAGATTTTGGTGTCATCTGCAAAGAGGCAGAATTCTTTTCTAGTTCCTTTGCAGTGTTGCTTATAAAGACATTAAATAGGACCAATCAAAGCATTGATCCCTTAGGTACCTCTTTGGTCACCATCCCTTCCTTGGAGTGAACTCCGTTTAACATCCCCCTCTGTCGCCCATCTTTAAGCAATTCTCTTACAGGTTTCACCTTTGGACCCACTCCTAAGCTAACCAGCTTGCTTACTAGTCTCCTATGGAATGATGTTGAAAGCCTTACTGAACTATAGGTAGGTCATGTCCATTGCTCCACCCTGATCTTATTCCTTGTTCATCCAGTAAAAGAAAACTATCAGATTCATCTGACATGATCTCCCTCTGTGAATCTGTGTTGCCTTGGGTCTTGCAACCCATTGATTTGAGATACTCCACAATCATTTCCTTGAACAGTGATTGTGTTAACTTTTCACCACCAAAATCAGGCTGACTGGCATATAATTGCCAGCCTTCTCCCAACTACCAGTTTTGCGAAGTGGGACTACATCTTCCTCCTCTAGGCCTCCAGAACTACTCCAATTTCCAGTGAACTGTTAAATTTGACTGTTAGAGATGCAGCTAGTAACTCCCTGAGTTTCCTCATTATCCTTTGATTCACCCTGTCTGGCCCATTGTCTTATCTACCTTCAGATTAGCAAGTTCCTTCAGGAATTCTCCTTCAAAAAGTACCAGACTCCACCTCCCTTCCAAATCTCCTGTTACTTTTTGTGGCCCTTCCTCTTCTCCTTCCTTTGTGTATACTGAACAAAAGTATTTGTTCAGGATGCCTGCCTTTTCCTAGTCCCCTTCTGCACATGACTTACCTTCCTTTTAACCATATAATCCTCCCCTAATCTTCTCTTTTTCTCACATACCTAAAAATACTTTGTTCCTTTGTAACATCCCAGGCTTCTGTCTCTTCAGTTTGCACCTTTGCACTCCTTACTGCTTTTCCGCTTCCCTTTATCTCCCCTGATACACCCCCATCCTCCCGCTCTGCATCTCCTTGTAGCTTCTGAATGCTATCTTTTGCCTCTACCTTTTCCACCACCTCTTTTAGAAACACAGTGTTCTCCTTTTCCCCTCGCTTTTGCTCACTTGCTAGATGCAGAGGTAAGTAACCTGCATTATGGCCTCTTTAGCTTCGCTACTGTTCCTCCACCCCATCAGGTCATCCCAATTTCCAGGACATTGATGAGGCATTCACTCATCTTTATAAAATGTGCCCTATTGAAATCCAGAGCTCTCACCCTTGTGTGGTTCAATTCTACAGCTGTCCTAATACTGAATCACACTGTATGGTGATTGGTGGTCCTCAGGTGGCCTCCCACCTTTATGTCTGAAACACTGTCCTTGTTAGTACCAGGTTCACCAATGCCCCATCATGAGTGTTTTCACTGACTAGTTTTCTGAGGAATGCCCCTGCAGGAGTCCAGGATGTTCCTGCATTTAGTTGAAGCTATAGTGTGAGAGGGAGCTCCTGCCACTCTTGAGGTCTAACCTTTTCTTAAATCTGTTGCAACAGTTCTTCTGTTTCTTAGCTTAATCTATCTTTACAATTTCTAGTCCATAAGGTTAGCCACCTATGGGCATCCCTTGCCTTTCTTGAGTATGCTATAGTGTCCTCTTTAATTTTCCTTTTCCTCTCAGGTCCTTGTACAGAGAGGTTATTGTGTTGACCTCAAGCGTATGTACAACAGGCTGTGTTGATTGTTGTTGGATTTGGTATGTAATAGCTAGAGGTGCAGCAAATTTAAAATACACCTGCAAAGTGAGCATAAAGTGGCCACTTCGGCGTTGGCATAAGCCATAGGCGGTCCATAGGAAGGCTCACTTCACCTTTGTTATTATTACTTTGCATTGTCATTATGCTTTAAATGCTGTAAGGCAGAGTGACAATAATATTGGCAGCACCCCACCCACACAGTCACCAGAATTAATGTGCATCCCCAAAGTGCTACTGTCTTGTGTCCAGAAACTCCCCACTGCTGACGAAGTGAAATGAGAGCATAACAAGAAATGCAAAGTCTCCAAGAATTAATGGCGACTCAGTCATGCACGCAGTGGTCACACATTGAGTCATCAGAATTAATGTGCATCCCCAAAATGCTACTGTCTTGTGTCCAGAAAATTCTCAGTGCTGATGAAATGCTACTGATTTGTGTCTAGAAAATTCCCAGTGCTGACAAAGTGAAATGAGAGCATAACAAGAAATGCAGTCTCCAAGAATTAATGGTGCACTGCAAATGCACAGACAGATTAAGATTGTGCTGCACTCAAGGGATGCATACGAAAAGGCACAACAACACCTAACTAGTTCACACAGTCACAAATCCAAATCTGGAAAGGAATACATTTTGCCAGTTGGGGATTAGTGCATGGCAGTAACAATCCACTACCAGTAAAGATACCACAAGCAGTATAAAAAACCATGCAGGTGCAGTGGATAGAAGGTTTACCCTACTGCAATTACCCTATGGCACAATAAAAGGTGTCTGATTTAATGGCACACATGGCACACAACACACACACACACACTACAAGTAATGCTTAGCAAATTGAAAACCTTTAGTAATATAACCAAATGTTTTAAACAGACAAATTATACACTGCTGCACCACAACAATCAGCAAAAATGTCAAGAATTACTGAAAATATTACTGTGTGTACATTAACACAGTTATGCAAGAAAAAATAACCAAAACAGAAAGACTGCCTTTTCTCCCAGTTAATCTACCTACACCACAACGCCCCTCCCAAACCACACTTCAGAGTACACACTGACTGTTCTAAATTAACATTCAAAATCCTCACAACAATAATCACTCGATGATATGAGCATGGAAGGGCTTCCTACAATCGATGTAGTAAATTTTGAGCAAAAAATTACTCAAAAGGCATTTTAAACAGCTTTTAGAGGTTTTGAATCATAGAGCTCTGAGAGCAACCTGTCTCTAGCTACAACTCACACACAAACTATCCAGGCCAGAACTGAGGTTGTGCAGAAAATCTAGAACCCATGTGAACTGCAATCCCAAGATTCACTGCAGAATTTCACATGGAGCTCAATTAGAGCATGGCAAGGCAATTACATTGATTTCAATGAAGTTCACCTTAAAATTTGTGGAGAAGTGGTTTGGGGAAGGTGGAATAATGCAAAGTCATTGGTTTCAATTGATTTCATGTTCCTCATTATGAAGCGAAGTACTCCACTTCACATTGTGGAGTACTCACGGGTTCCGCTACTTCTTGAATCACTTTGTGGAGTTAATTAGCCACTTCACCCACCACTACTTCTAGAATTGTAACTCACATGCTGTACAGAAAGGAACGCAAATGCCTATGGCTGTACTTCCCTGATGATCTGCAGCACAAAAGTCCCCGACTTAAAAACATGTATTAATGAATACAATGGTTGGGTGGTGAAGCCTAGGAGATACTAAAAACAGGCTTACAATACATCCAAGTAACTAGTAAAAATGTATGTGATTCATGAAATTATCATGAATCTTGATTTGTGACTGCATTTGTGACCATGATAATGAAGAACGTGATTCAGTGTCGATGGTATGAGATAACCAATATGAAACTGTATTGGGAACATGAATGCCCTAAGGCTGTACTTCCCAGATGAGCTGTAACTAAAAACTCCCAGACTTAAAAACATGTATCAATGAGTACAATGGTGGGGTGGTGAAGCCTGAGAGATACTACAAAACAGGCTTACAATACATCCAAGTAACTAGAAAAATAATGTGATTCGTGACGTGATCGTGAATCATGATTTGTGACTGCATTTGTGACCGTGATGATGAAGAACGTGATTTGTATCACGAGTGACTCGTGATGATGGTCTTGACTTAAAAACACATATTGAGTACAATGTTCATGCAGAATTATGCACCACACCTGTCTAGTACTCTAAAGGGAAGCTAAAGAAACAACTGTAACTTAAATTACAGATGGAGATTGGGCCCTAAAGAGATGTAAATGCATAGACAGATTGAGATTGTGCTGTGCACTGAAGAGATGCAGACACAAAGGCACTACACCTAACCAGTGCTCACCATCAGAAATTCAAATCTGGAAAACAATACCTTTGCCTTTTGGGGCAGGCCATGGGGCAGTGTACAGCACTGCTGCAGTAATAGTCACTAGTACTAGTACCAGTAAAGATACCACAAAGAAGTACAACAATCACACAGGTGCAGTGGATAGCAGGTTCACATTGCTGAAATTATTATGTGCACAATAAAAGGTGTCTGACTTGATGACACGCTCACACACATACTCACACACACACTGAGTAATGCAAAGCAAATTTAAAACTTCAGTAATATAACCACATATTTTAAACAGACTGAAATGATGCACTGCTGCACCACAACAATCAACAAAAATGACAAGAATTATTGAAAATATTACTGTGTGTACATAAACAGTTATACAAGAAAAATATCAGCAAAACAGAAAGCAATCTTTTCTCCAAGTTAATCTAACTACACCACAAATACGTCCCTCCCCAAAGCACACTTCCACTGTCTCTCAGTAACAGACTGAATGTTGTACATTAACATTCAAAATCCATACACAAACAATAAACGCTCGATGATATGAGCACAGGAGGGTTTCCTATAATCGATGAACTAAAGTTTCAGCAAAAATAATTACTCAAAAAGGCTTTTTAACAGCTTTTAGAAGGTTTGAATCACAGAGAGCTCTCAGAGCAGATTGTCTCCTCACAGCTTCCTACACACACTACCCCAAACTGAGGCTGTGCAGAACATCTAGAGCCCATGTGACCTGACATCCCATGAATCACTGCAAAATTTGCCTTTGGAGCTTAAAAACAAGTGAGTGAGGCAAAGTACATTGTTTAAAATGTACTTCGCTCTTAAGAACTGCTGGAGTAGAGGTTTGGGAAGGCAAGGTAACACGAAGTCATTGTTTTCAATGGATTTCACGCTACCCATTATAACACGAGTACTCCACTTACGCGGAACACTCCTTAATTCAGCTTCACTCCACAAATCACTTCATGGAGTGAATTGAGCTACTTTGCCCATCTCTAGTAGTAGCATTATGTCATAAAATACATTGATGTATATTTGTTATGTTTATGAAACCTGTAAATGTTAAAAATACCGTGGCACTAGGTGTTTTTGATAATGGTAAAAGTGCTAGGTGACTATTATATAAATTAAGTTAGTTGTGTATTTAAAATACATGTAAATTTCTATAAGCTGAACAAGTCTGAAATTTCACGGTAATTTGCATATATCCCTTGATGCTTTGCATTATGGAAATATGTATGATTTTGTATTTCTTTGAAACTTGATTTGTTGCCAACGCCTTTGGGATAACCTTTTTCAGTGATTCTGCACTGAGGTTATTTGTCTATAGCTTGTTTTGTTTTGTTTTTCCTTTTGAGCGCCCACTATCCAAGCAAACAAGGCCTCACATAGGGATGAAGGGTCTTCACTAAAATATTTAGATCGCGGTCAGTGTCAGTAGGTGCTAGCTAGTGCAGAGAAAGGACACATAGTCTGTTGCTGCAAACTGAATTATTGAAGGAGGAATATGACATTGCTGAAGCTTATTTCCTGTATTTTGAATAAATGTCACACAGAGATTGTGTGTTGAACTTGAAGTTTGGTGTCTGGTCCATCTGTAATCCCATAACCCTCCACAGAGTTGGTGTCAGAAGTTGAATAACTTGCTCAAACATCGGACTGGTCGAAGAGGGATGTTTTTTGGTGGATATCACCAGATATCCCAGGTGGACCGATGCACTAGGAGTTGCTGGAGAAGAAGGTCTGTGGAGTTCTGACCAGAACAATGGCTGACAGATAGAGAGAAACTGCTGCCTGAACTGGACCAGGGAACCAGATGAAGACCAAGCCTGAAGAAGACGAAGTGATGCAAGGAGGACAAGGAGCTACCGTGGGGTTGAGGCAGACCAGAGATGAGAGACAACACCCTGAAGGTGGATACCCTGATGAGGATGATCCTCTGGATGAGTGGACAATGGCTGAGGCAGACTGACTATGCAAGAAGCAGAACACTGGTGCCAGTTACTTGAGAGGTTCCTGACAGAGATTTTGGATATAGAGTTGGAGGAAGATTTTTGGGGTGCTCCATTTCAGGAAGACCACCTGACTGAGCAGGATATTCCTTTGTTCCCTGTGTTTCCAGGATGTTACCTGTTGGAGGCGGAGATGCAAGTATGGAATGTGAATGTGAGACATCAGGTAAGACTGTGCCTAATGAGATTGTGCTAGGGTTGAAGACTACAAGTAAGCAAGAAGAAGCCTAAGAGGCTGGAGGACTTTTCTTGTATTAATGCAGCTAATCTAATAACAGTATTGACTGGTGTATACTGCGTGGCTAAAGATGCTAATATTGCTAAAATGTTACAATATGTTAAGATCAAGGAGGTGGTGCATGTGTTTTATTTTTTTTATGAAAAACTTACGAAGGAGGAGGTCAGTGGAAAATGGATTGGAACATGTGTTGGGGTAACACCAAAAGAAGTCTACCCTCAGGTGTCTGTAGCTGTAGTAAGTGAAATGAATCAAGAGACACAGGGTTTATGTAGAAGTGTTGAACTGAGGACTGGGCCCTTGCTTAAACTGACATGTGTGTGGGGTTGAGCAGGTAATTACTCACCCCAGAGAAATTGTTTCTATGGTACTGGACTTTACAGCCATCCAGATTTTTGGTTAAGAAATATGATGTATTTTCCTTAAAGGATATAGTTCGGGAAAGGTACTGTTAGTCACTGTTGAGAAATGTGTTAATGCCTGAGAGTAAAGAATGATGATATCCACTATGTTTATGATAGAATGTTTATCGTTAGTAGGGACCCTAAGACAGAGCTTCTGAAGATGGATGGGTGGAAGCTCCATCCCTTCCTGGGACAGAAGGTGGTAAGCGTCTGCACACCATTCTCTTACAGTGGGGGGGAACATGTGACAGGAGTTCTGCCACTCTTGAGGTCCACCCTTTGTTAACTCTATTGCAACAGTTCTTCTGTTTCTGACCTAATCTAGCCTTTACAATTTCTAGTCCATAAGGTTGGCCACCTATGGGCACTCCCCTGCCTTCTTGACTATGCTATAGTGTCCTCTTTAATTTTCCTTTCCTCTCAGGTCCTCGTAGACAGGAGGTTATTGTGGTGACCACAAAGCATAAGTAAAACAGGTTGTGTTTATCATTGTTGGATTTAGTATGTAATAGCACTATGTAATAAAATACTTTGATGTATATTTCTTATGTTTATGAAACCTGTTAATATTGAAAATACCATGCCATTAGATGTTTTTGATAATGGTAAAAGTACTAGGTGACTATTACAGAAATGAAGTTAGTTGTGTTAATTAAAATGCATATAAATTGCTGTAGTTGAACAAGTCTGTTTCATGGTGATTTGCATATATCCCATGATGCTTTGCATTATGGAAGTATGTATGATATTGTATTTCATTGAAACTTAATTGGTTGCCAATGTCCTTTGGGGTAACCATTTTTCAGTGATTCTGCATTGAGGTTCTTTGTCTATAGCTTGTTTTTTTCTTTTTCTTTGAACCCCCAAACCCAAGCAAACAAGGCCCACATAGGGATGAAGGTATTCACTAAAATATTTAGATCAGAGATCAATGTCAGTAGGTTCTGGCTAAGTGCAGAGAAAGGACATACATAGTCTGTTGCTGCAAACTGATGTACTGAAGAAGGAATATAACATTGCTGAAACTAATTTCCTGTATTTTGAATAAACATTACACAGAGATTGTGTGTTGAACTTGAAGTTTGGTGTCTGGTCCATCAGTAATCCCAAACCCCTCCACATATAGCTGAGAGCTCCAATCTACATATCGAGATTGAAGTCCCCAACAGCAACACCTCCCTGTTCTGCTATCTTGCCAATGGCTTCCATCAGTTCATTATCTAACTCCTCCTTGACCTGAGGTCTGAAGATCCCTCCAGTGAGAAAAATGGCTCCATTCCCTCTCCAGAGTGACCCACAACACCTCCCCATATTCCTGTATCTCCATTGGTTATATGCTTTCTCTCACATAGAGCACTACTTCTCCTCCTTTTCTTCCCACCTGTCCTTTCTTGACAGGGTATATACTGAATGGTCATGTCTCAGTCATGGTTTTCAGTACACCATGACTCTGTAATGGCCACAATATCCAGGTCAGCCTTCTTCCATGATGACCACTAGATCAAGAATCTTATTTTCTTGACTTATAGTATTCGGCCATGCAGCCTTCCAGATTTTGTTACCACTCTGCTTGCTTACCCCCCACCCCCATTTCCTTCTTGGTCTCCATTCTAGAAGCATAGAAACATAGAATTTGATGGCAGATAAGGACCACTTGTCCCACCCAATCTGCCCATTTCCTACCTATTGGATAAGCTGCAGATCCTAGTTAACCAACGGCTTACTTCCTCCTGCCCCCACAATAATTGCTTTATATCTGTCCCATGCATTCTTGAAATCCCCACTGTTTTTGACCCCACAAACTCCTCAGTAAGGCTGTTCAATGCATCCACCACCTCTCTGTGAAAAAATAGTTAATTACATTGCTTCTGAGCTGTCCCCCTCGATCTTCAAATTGTGCCCCTTGTTCTTGCCATCTCTTTTCTGAAATATGCTACCCTCTTGGACTTTGTTGATTCCCTTGAGATGCTTAAATGTTTCTATCATGTCCCCTTCTCCCTCCTTTCCTCAGGATACACATATTAAGACTCCTTTAGTTTCTCTTCATATAGCTTCTGGTGCAGACCCTGCACCATTTTAGTTGCCCTCCTCTGGACTGCCTCCATCCTGTCCATGTCCCTTGCGGAGATGGGGTCTCCAGAACTGCATGCAGTATTCAAAATGGGGTCTCACCAACAAAGGGATAACAACTTCCTGTTTTCTACTGGTGATGCTCTTCCTGTGCATCCCAGTATCCCTCAGCCCTCCTTACTGCCTTCTCGCTTGCCGACCTTTAGGTCATCTGATATGACTACTCCAGGTCCTTTCCATTTTGTTGTAGTAAGTACCTCCCGCACATTGTGTACTCTTCCCTAGGTTTTGGTTCCTGATGCATTACAAACATATGAATATATGAACATATGAAAACACCAGCAGACACAGGCCTAACGGTAAATCTAGTCTGCTAAATTGTGCAGCTTGCCCTCACCTTGCAGCTGCCCCACCCTCTTCATAACTACCCCTCTCACTCTGTCCCAATCCCTCTTAAAGCCATCTACCAAGCTACACGATATTACCTCCTTAGGCAGAGCATTCCATCTGTCTACCACCCTCTGTGAAATACTGTCTCCTGAATCTTCTCCTCCATTCTCAGCTGGTGCCCCTTGTGACCCTTCCTTCTGATCTGGAAAATCCCTTCTGTACTAGTCTTTTATCCCTTTAGGTATTCAAAGGTTTTAATCATGTCCCACCTATCCCTCCTCTCCACCAGGGAATACACCATCAGCTTGACAAGCCTCCTCATAGGGAGTCTCCCTCTAATACCCGGATCATCTTTGTCACCCTATGCTGTGCAACCTCCAGCAATCTGATGTCCTTCTTCAGGAATGGGTGCCAGAACTGCATGTGGCATTTCAGGTGTAGCCTGACTAGCTGACATGTAGAGGGGCAGGATCACCTCCTATTTCTAGAAGAGATTCCCATCGCTATGCACCCCAGCATTCTGTTTCCACTGCCGCCTTTCTTCATTGAGCTGAGTTATGCGCATTTCTGTTATGAGCACCCCTAGATCCTTCTCCTCCGTAATGCATTCCAGCTCTCCCTTCAGCTGATAGCTCCTCCAATGGTTCTGCCCTGAAGTGCAACCCTTGCACTTTTTGGCATTAACCCCAACTGCCATGCCTCTGACCATTCCTGTAGCCTGGTTAGGTCCTCCTGCAGCCCTCCACCCTTTGATGTCATCCACCACTGCTCTAATCTTTGTGTCCTCTGTCAAGAGACTGATCTTGCTCCGAACCCCATGGGAGAAATCAGCAATGAAAATCCTGAACAATACCAGTCCCAACACTGATTCCTGTGGCACCCCACTCATCACATCCCTCAGCATTGAAAGTCTCCAAATACCACCCTTTGCTGCCTTCCTTCAGCCAATTGGTGATCCAGTTTACCATCTTTGTTCCCACCCCTATGTATTCCAGCCCTCCAGCCTCCTATGTGGCACTGAATCAAAGGCCTTGCTGAAATACAAATACAGGACATCCACCACATGACCTTTCTTAGTTCCCTTGTCACCCAGTCAAAGAACTCAATGCTTCATTGGAGTGGACTCCATTTACTATAACCCTCTGTGGCCTGTTGTCGAGCCAATGTTTTACCCAGACTACACCCCTGGGACTCACTCCCAGGCTGGCTAACTGTTTATTACTTAGCACTTCTTTGCATTGAATCTAAGAAGATATTTTGACCTTTCCTCCAACCTTGCCAAGTCCCTACTCATCCTTTCCACCCCACCTGTGTATCAACCCTGTTGCAGATGTCTGTGTCTTCAGCAAAGAGGCATATTTTCCTTCCAGTCCTTCTGCAATGTCACCTATATAGACATTAAAGAGGACTGGGCCCAGTACTGGAACCCTTGTGGTACCCCACTAGTAACCCCACTTTTTGAGTGGACTCCATTTACTATAACCCTCTGCGTCCTGTTGTCGAGTCAATTTTTTTCCCAGGATATAACACTGGGGCCCACTCTCAGCCTGGCTAGTTTGTTATTAATCTCTTGTGGGACTGTGTCAAATGCCTTGCTAAAGTCTAGGTAGGCCATGTTGACAGCACCTCCCTGGTCTACTACTTTGCTTACCCAGTCAAGGAAATCGATTAGATATGTCTGACATAACCTTCCCACTGTGAATCCATGCTGACTTGGGTCCTGTGCCCCACTGGCCTCTAGGTATTCAACAATTCTTTTTAACACAACTGCTGTTTCTATGCCCCCTCCTGACAGCCCCTTCTGCCCCGACCCCCAGCTCTGTCTCCTAAATTACCAGGGCTTATTTTATGCCTGGCCAGGAGTGGTGCCTGCTGGGAGTCGGACATCATCCTGCCAATGGAGATTTTTCTCCATTTTTCCCCTTGCACCCTCGCAGTATGTAATGGGTGCAGCAACTGTTTCCACCTCTGCAGAGGCAACCAAGCACCCTGGGCATGGGTGAGCACCCCTAGCTGTGCCATTCACAGCACAGACACCTCACCCTGATGAAGGAGAGCTATGGCACTCAATCTTACCTTCCCACCAGTCTCCTAGCAACCCAAGTCTGTTCCCAAACCTGGTCACCAGTGTGGCACGAGGTGGCATCCAGCGCTCAATCCTCAGCACCACCAGGTTGGCCAGTACTCAACAATTCTTTCCTGGAAATGATTCCATCATTTTCCTTACCACTGAGGTCAAAACCAGGTCTGTAGTTTCCTGCCACTGTCTTGCTTCCATGTTTGTGAAGGGAGTCACATCCACCCTCCTCCAGTCCTCAGGTACCACACCATCCTCCCTTGATTTGTTAAAAGGTTAGTCAGTGGTGTCACTAGTTCTCCCATAGTTCTTTCAGATTTCTAGAGGTGAATTCTGTCAAACCCCATTGTTTTGTCTACCGTCAGTCTTAGGGGTTCTTTGGGCCCTTTTCTTCTGTAAAATGTACTGGTATTGACCTCCATCCAGAGTGCTTCTATTGTTTGTTTAGCTATCTCCATCCTCTTCCTTGTGAATTCAAGCAGAGGTATTCATTCCAGTGTCCCTGCTTTTCACTGTTACCTCTGCCCACTCTCCTTCCCTTTATGAAGCCTCACTAGGCCTCCCTTGGTCTTTCTTCACTCCCTAATTTACCTATACAAAATGTTTTATGCCCCCTTCTTAACTGGGCTGGCTATCTTTCCTCAGTTTGGTCCTTTGCTATTTTGACTGCCTTCTCTGCATCCTTCTGTTTTAACTGGTAGAGTCCTCTGTCCTGCTCCTTCTGTGTTCCCTTATAGTTTTTAAATGCTACCTTTCTCCCTAACCTTCCCTGCCACCTCTTTTGAGAACCATAGTGGTTTTTCCTTCATTTTGTTTTGTTGATTTGCTTCACACAAAGGCGTGTTGCCTCTGTGATGGCTGTTTTGATTTTCCCCATTCCCTACAGAAATAATTATATGAAATGTTTTCATACTGCACACATAAAACTACCCAAGTGATATGTTTGCTGCAAGTATTGATTTAAATGTTAAAAATGGAACTGATTACATGCATATAGCACACATGCAGCAAGCAAATGTGAAAACCATGATTTTTATTAAAATTGAAAGACTGCATGCATGTGGCATGCATGCAAAAAGCAAGTGATCACTGATAACTGCACACTTGAAAGTTAGTGACTTGCTCAGGATCACCCATACAAAGTGAGGGCTGATGAAATTCAAACCCAGATCTTCATGCCTCCAAGTCTCCTGGCTTGCAGTTCAGTGCCTTTAACCACTAAGCCATACTGTCTGCACACATATGGCTCGCTTGTACTACAGTACATACTGTATCTGAATACATCTGCATGCATGCATCATGGTTGTAGCCACTGTTATGCTTTTCAGTTTTCTTCTCCTCATCTCAGTTTCACAGTTGAACTGTAGCACACATACCAATGAAAACACATGTTTTTTCCCACCCCATTACACAAGCATACCCACAAAACCACTTAATTTCTTCTGTCTGGCCTGTACGCCTACTATTTTCTCTCCATAGTTTTGAAAGCTTCCACAAACAGACTTTAGGGTACAAACACAAGTAGCAATAACTCAACACACACCACATGGCCAGTCCTCCCCTGCTGCACACACACTGTAGTGGGTATGGCCATGTTGCTACAGATAATCCACTAAGTGTAGATATAAGTAAGAAGTCTCTTACTTGAGTACTAGGGAGTCAGAGGCAGGAGTTTTCAGAGATGATGTCCATGGGTCAGAGTTCTGGGGATGCATCTTCTTCAAATGAATAGAGTGATTTGTTTTACTATTTTATATGTTACAGTGGTGAGTTGAGAATATAGAAGGCCACTGTTCTACTAACAAGGCCTCTTTGTTAGTCAAGCGGTGTCCTTCACTAATACAAATATGAAATTTGCCAGCAGATAAAGGCCTAGAGGTCTACCAAGTCTGCTCGAATATGCAGTCAACTCCCATCAAAAATGTATAAAATAGTAATAAAAATACCTCCATTCATTTCAATGGTACACACCCCTGCAGTCTTCTTGGCCCTTTGCTACAGCATAATGTGCCTGAGTGTGGGATGTGGAGGTCAGCTTTACTGGGTGGGGGCATAAGCCTGACTAAAGTGGGCTCCAATATTCTGTGCATATCATACCGCTCAACTGTCTGTGAATGCAAGGGACAGCTCTAGAATGTCTGTAACATCTCTAAAAGGTACAACTTATTTGTTTTGACTAAAAGTGATATGAAAATCAGGAAAACTTCAAATGTATAAGATTCATCTGTATATACCCAGAGAGGTGCATCAGATTTGGGCTTAAACCCACCCTGATACTAACCAATTATTTTCCTAGCTGAAGTTCTGCCCTCTGCCAAAAAAGAACTTTGCCCAGATTTTTCTCCCCAACTCCATTCCATTCAATACCCATCCTATATGGGTCATGAAGCCACCAAAGGTGAAGAAATATGAAAAACATATATATATAGGCAGTATAGCGCAGTGGTTTAAGGCTCTGAGTTGCAAATCTGGTGAATCCAGCACACCAGACCTGGGTTTGAATCCCACAGCTTCCATTTGCATACTGTGTGACCCTGAGGAGTCACTTAACTTCCATGTGCTCCCAGATAGCACCTGTAAAAGCTTTCAGCTTATGTGTGCTACTCCTGGTTAAACAACTAAGTAAATATTTCAGTCCTTCCTCCTTCTCCAATCCCCTGTAAACATAATTATTTACTTTACTTACCCGGCCATATGGACAGAACCTGCAGCCTGGCACAGTGTGCCACCAGCCCAATTTTCAGTCTGCTCCCTCTCCTTCCACCAGAAGCTGGATGCTAGAACTAACCATCACAGGTCCCCTGTGTGTCCATGACCAAGTCACCTCACCAACCAAACCCACCCAGCCTGGGTTGCTTGCTTCTTGCTTGGTTGCTGCCACGGCTGATGCTGCACCACACTGATCATGGCCTATTAAGGCCACCCACACCACTGTCACCACTGTTGCCAAGCTTACCTTGCTGCCATGGGAATCTGTGCTGTTTTTTGCAAGGTGAGCCTAGTAGAGTAAGTAGGTAGCCTAGTCTTGAGTTAACTTCTAGCTCACCCTCTGTCCCTTCAACCACCAGGGAGATGGAGACTCACTAAGAGTAGACCAAACAAAATATGCTGCCACAACACTGCTATTGAGAATTCAGTGCTCACTGACTCTGCAAGCTGTAGTGTGCAGTCTGTCTACTCTGTGAAGGGAAATACAGTGTCACACTTGCAAGATTCATGTTCTGTTTCTTGGCTGAAGCTCATCCACATCACATGTGATTGTGCCGCTGCTAATAGGTGGAGAGAGGGACAACACAATACAGACACAGCTGAGTCTGGAAAGTACCTGCAGCGTGAACACACACAGGCCAGATGGGCACTTATGGTGCAAAAGATTAAATCCAAATGTAATGCCATTATTGCCACACCATAAGAACAACCCAGGCACAAATATTGGGGAGGACTGCTCCCTCTGTCCTACCTAAATGGCACCACTGCTTAATGATAGAAATTCATTCTCAGGTGCTAATGCAATGGTTTCCACTGTGTTCTGTGGTTATTTATCTCCATGTTTCATGATGTGTCCTGATCATCATGTGGGTTAGTGTCCCTCATTATCTCTCACTTTGAGTGTACATATCCCTGATTTCAGTGACATAATGTGAGGTACGGTGAATGCTTCCAAGACACTACTCAGCACAAAGAGTGCTGAGCATGGCCATAATGTATATGCTCAATACAGAATGACAAAGAGAAAGTAAGTGAGATAAAACAGTCACGGAGAAACACATTTGTAGCACTAAATATGAATAAGGAACTTGCATGGTCCAAAACCAAAATGATAGTCCTCACAACACAGAGGCCCCTCTTCGTACATCTGGAATGGGGATGTTGATTGGCTATATCCTAGGCATTAAACGTAGTAAGCAGAGAATACTTTACAAATTAATGACAATTTAATTATACAAATCAATAGCCATTAAATAACTTACAAAGGATCAAAATTAATGAGTTTTCATAATTTTTGGGAATTCAAATAAAATGTATTTTAATTACTCTAATTGCTAGCAGTAGTATAAGAAATAGAAACTGATGTGTTTTTAGATGACATTAGCATTAGCTTAGGTGCTGCACATATGGTAAGCATGCAGCATGTGAATCTAATGTGATATTTAAATGATTTTTACATCAGCTTAATTGCTGCACTCATGTCAAGTGTGCAGCACGAACTTGATGTAATTTTTAGATGTTCTCACCAGCTACCTGTTGCACACATGTCAGCTTGCAGCATGCAAACTTGATTTGCTTTTTAGACTTGGTTCACTTAGGATCACTTCATGCATGTGAACTTCATGCAAACACTGCACAGTTACATGTGGCATGCATTCTGCATGTACACAGCACACCTATATTTCTGTAAGGGTTGTTCTCCACCTCCTTCTTGCCTGTTTGCTAGTGCTTTTCTGAGGCATTCTCCTATTTTCTCAAAGTCAGCCCTCCTAAAGTCCAATACCCTTGCTTTTTATGGCCTGACTCTTCAGCTGAGTTTATCGTGGAACCACACTGTTTAGTGGTCGCTTGTTCCAGATGGCTACCCACTTCTAAATCTGAGTTCCTCTCTCAATCCCCATTTGAAAGAACCAGGTCTAAAACTGCTCCTCCTGAGTGGGTTCCAACACTAACTGTCTGAGGCATGCCCCTGTGGGGCATCAAGAAAGACCTTGTTTGCATGTGGCTGCAGCAAAATGCTCCAGTTAACATCTGGCATATTCAGTTCCCCATCAACAATATCTCCTTTTCTACCATTCTAAGGATGCCTTCTATCATTTCCTTTTCTATTGCCTCCCGCTGAGATGGGGGCTATATATGACCCTGTGTGGATTTGTGGTATGAATTCCTGTCTCCAGGATGACCCACAGTGCCTTCTCTCCTCCTGTGTACCCTTTAGTTCCATTGCTTTAATCCCTTCCTTATGTAGAGAGTACTTCTTCCTTCTTTTACCTCCCTGTCCCTCCTGTAGATAGCATACCCTGGTATGTTAACATCCCAGTCATGGTTTTCTGTGTACCATTTTGTGTGTGACTGCCACAATATCCAGGCAACCCTCTTCCATCAAGGCCACTAGTTCAGAGAGCTTGTTACCCAGACTATGGGCATTGATACTCATCACCTCCATTGTTTGATAGCCTTACCCCTTTTAGCCCCATCCCTGTCTTTACTACCTTTGGCTTTTTGTCTATTTACCCTTTTCTGCTCCCTATTGACTTCTCTACCTTACTGCTTCTGTTCCACTCCCATTCATTTGCATCATCCACTTCCTTTATTAATTTGCACCCTGGGGTTTCCTCTCCCTTGGTTTCAGCTCACTGTCTACTCCAGTTAAGCTAAGAGGGGTATAAGGATAAGAGAAAGGCATGGAAGTCAGTATTTAAGAGGTAAAACATGTGATTAGCAGGGCCACTGAAAATGTGGAACATTTTACCTAAAATGCGGGGACTTTTTGCAAAATTGCTGGAAAATTATGGGGTTCACTATACATCCTCACTGCCCCCTAATAAATATTTTATTGTTTGCTGCAGCATGTATCGGTCACATAAATTGTATTGCCTCTTGTAAATGCTTTTGATGTGAAGAAAGATGTGTGTTTTGAAATGCACTGCAAATTAATCATTATGTAGCATACTTCTAAAAATCAAGACATCTAAGTCATGCAGTGCTAATTAGATTTTATTCAGTAATTTACAGTTAGTCTATACTGAATGCATCCTGATACAACATATTTTCCAGTTTCTAGATGTTAATAATGAAGTCTGTTTAAACTACTTGCTTTGGTGCAAAGAAAAAATAAACAGATAACCAGGGTGCCTAATAAAGGTCTAGTAAGAACATTCTGTATTTTATTAAAATAACTACTGTTCTTAATCAGCACTGTAAGTACATTTTAAAATCACAAGATAAAAGTATAAAATCATAAGAGTAGCTTTTCATTACATCATACAATAGTTTTCAATACATGGTACTTTTGTTTTACTCGGTTTGCAGTGATTTTACTTGGGTTGCAATTATTTTGTCTATTTGAAGATAAATGTTTAACTATACTTAACCTGTTCAGAATGTTTTCAGAAATGTTTGCTTTTGTAGGTTTTGTATGTGAGTATGCAGTTGTGGCAGACTGACATGTAGGAATCACTGTCACCAACCCTCAGAAGCACATTCAAGTTTATAATTAGCAAGGACATCCAAACCCTTGACATCTGAATCAAAATCCTTTCAGATTGAAAGTATTTATACAAGTAAAATCTACCCTACTATTCAAAACAAGCATTGTGGTCAATACTTCATTTAGGTGAATGGGGCACTTTGCACCTCTTCTCACACCTATTGTTTCAGTCTCTGTGTCAGCAAAAGTTCTCTAACAGTCTGCTTTCATACAGATTTTAAAAGTGTTCAGGTCTACATATGCATGACCAGAGGATTTTGAAACCAAAGCAGGGAAGGGAATCACATGAAGGCAGAGTTACATTTGACCCTTCTCACCTCACACTATACTGTTTTGGTCAAATCCAAGTCTGTGTACTAAATTGTTAGCATATCTGAGTAGATTTCCTTGAGAATTTAAATATTTGTATACAATTTTAGTCAAAATTCCATAAATGTAAGAAATTCCAAGAAATTATGGATTTTGTGCGGAGAAGGGTGAAAATTATGGAAAATTGTGCCCTAATTTTCCAGTGGCCCTAGTGATTAGGCAAGGAGTGGTGCAGTGTAATGGGTGTGGGCTTCAGTCTTCAGAGATGTTCTGGAGATGGAGAAGCTGCCCCATATGCAGACACCTATCTAGGCCGACAGCAGAAGTTGTTGAACTCAGATCCAAACTGGCACGAGTACAGAGTACCACCTGTCTCATCCAGGGACCACCAAGATTGTGGCCACTTTCTCAAAGTAAGCCAGAAAGAGGCAGAGTGGCTGGATCTCTGTGGACTCTGGGAGGGTTGGGGAGAAATGAGAGCAGCCATTAGACCATACCACTACATAATTCCTTCGCCATTCTGGTGGGACAGGGAAGCCAGGAGGAGGCATACAAGGCAGTGGGAAAGGAAGTGGTGGGAGTCCTCAAGGAGGAGGCCCCAGGAGGACACAGATGCTGGTGGAGGACTCTATAGTCTGGGGATATACTTGTGATCAGGGAAGGGAGACACACAGAAGTAAAGTGCCTATCAAATCTTTGGTGGGGAGTGGGGGGCAGATCATACAGATCACCAGGGAAGAGGGAGGAGGAGTTAGATGTCATTGCCTATATGGCGACTAATTCCTAGAAACATAGAAACATAGAAGTTGATGGCAGATAAGGACCGGGCAAGGCCATGCAGTCTGCCAATTTTCTACCTTAAGATTGTGCCAAGGCCTTTACCTGTCAATGGCCTATTTATTCATACTCATCTGTATTACTCCTTTATGCCTATCCCATGCCTATTTGAAGCCCTGCATTGTATTAATACCTACCACTTCCTGAGGTAGGCAGTTCCATGCACTTTCTGTGAAAAGAACTTCCTCACATTACCCCTTAATAGGCCTTTCTCTAATCTCATGCTGTGTCCTCTTGTCCTGCTATTTTCTTATTTTGAAATATGTTATACTCTTTCACCTTGTTAATGCCCTTAAGATATTTGAATGTTTCGATCATGTCACTTCTCTCCTCCTGTGTGCTAGGGTACACATATTGAGCTCTGTTAATCTGTCCTCATATGTTTTCTGATGCAGTACCTGCACCATTTGGTTGCCCTTCTCTGGACTGCTTCCATTTGTTAATGTTCTTGAGCAGGTGCAGCCTCCAGTAATGCACACAGTACTCCAGATGGGGCCTAATCAGTGTCTTGTAAAGACAGATCATTACCTCCCTCTTACGACTTGTGATACCCCTACCAATACAAGCCAACATCTCTCTAACCTTACCTACTGCTTTAGTGGTCTGCTTGGATGATTTCCAGGTCATCAATGATGATGATGCCCAAGTCTCTTTCTTCCCTTGTGAGTGCCAGCAACTTCCCTCCCAATCTATAGGTAGCTTCAGGGTTTATCTTCCTATGTGCATGATCTTGCACTTCTTGCATTAAATCCCAGTTGCCACTCTTTTGACCATTTTGCCAGTTTTCCAGATCACTTCTCATTCAGCCCACCCAGCTGGATCATCTACTCTGCTGCAGATACTGGTGTCATCTGCAAACAGACAAACCTTACCCTGCAGTCCATCTATAATGTCATTGATGAATATATTGAAGAGGACTGGCCCCAGGATGGATCCCTGAGGTTCCCCACTTATGACTTGCATCACTTCTGATCAGATACCTTTTACCACCACTCTCTGTTTTCTGTTTGCCAATTAGTTTGCCACCCAGTTAACTGCCTTCTGACCCACCTGAGCCTCTTAGCTTATTAATCAATCTTCAATGCTGAAGCCAAGGTAGGCGACATCAACTGCACCCCTTGGTCCCACCACTCTGGTTACCCAGTCAAAGAAATCTATGAGATTAGTTTGACAGGACTTTCTGTTGTAAACCCATGCTGTCTTGGATCTTGTGCTCCTATGGATTCCAGGTGTTGCACTGTCCTTTCCTTATGGAGTGCCTCCATAATCTATCCCACTACTGAGGTAAGACTGACTGGTCTGTAGTTCCCTGCCTCCTCCCTGCAGCCACTCTTGTGGAGTGGGATAAAATGAGGCCTTCTCTAGTCTTCTGGGACCTCTCCTGTACTCAGAGACTCACTAAGCAGTTCTGCTAATGGGTCTGCTAGTTCCATCCTTAGCTCCTTTAGTACCCTGGAATGTATGCCATCAGATCCCAGTGCCTTGTCCACCCTGAGCTTAGCAAGCTCTTTTAGAACCTTTTATTTTGAGAAGGGACTTGTGCACAACTCCCTTCTCCTGTGTCCATGGTGCTAAGCTGTGGGCCCTGCTTTTCCTTCTCCTCAGTAAATACTGAGCAGAGGTATCTATTCATGATAGATGATTTTCCTTGGTCCTCCTCCACACACTCCCACTTATCCTGGCCTGGCCAGGAACAGAGCATGGGTGGTTCAGAATAGATTAGGAAGCTGTGGAGGGATGTGAAGCAGGCAGCTCACATGGTGGTCTTTACTGAGGTACTATCTGTATATGACTGAGGCTAGGAACCCAGGAAGAGGCATTCAACAAGTGGTTGAAGGCATGGTGCAGTGAAGAGAGTTTTGGTTATATCAGGGACTGGGGTACTACCTGGTGGCATGGTTGCCTGTACAAAGGAGATGGCCTCCATCTAGGAAGGAACAGCAGTGATGGGTGGAAGGTTTAGATGTTAATTTGATGAGCATTTATGAGCTTTTAAATTAAACAAAGGTGGAGGCAGAAAAACTGAGGTAGGCAGAGACTGCCATCCCAGAGAACAGAGAAGCAGAGAGGAGAAGCCAGGGAAATTAATTCCCTAAAGGCAGAGGAGTGTAATAACAAGGGGAGGGTAGGACAGGTGGGTATCGAAGAGGAACCAAAGTTGAAAGAGTGGTTAAGGAGGATAGGCAGAGGAATAGTGAAAGAACGAGGACAGGGCTGGGAAAGAGAAAGGGCAAAAGATGGAAACAGGAAGTGAAGGCAGAATAGTGGAAGGAAGTGAGGACCAATGGAGTGGAAGCCTTGTTTGCCAATTCAGAGAGCTTAGGAAATCAAAATGTCAACCTAAGCAATCATTGTTGAGAGCAGACCTGGATCTGCTGGCCATAAGAGCATTGAGAACCACAGCTGGGAAGTAGCCATGCCATGCTACACCATGCTCTGGAAGTACAGGACAGGAAGGAAAGGAGGAGGGTTGTTTTACATTTGAGGAAAGGTAAAAAAAGCCATAGGGATACATGGACAGCAGGGGGATAAGGAAGGGCTGTGTCAGTTTAGAGACAGGTTGTGTGGCTCTGTCTGCATTGGGATGGTGTACAGACCACCCAACACAGGTGCAGAGATTGAGAAGGATTTGGGGAGGCCACCAACACAATGGCAAGAAAGGGAAGTACTGGTTGAGGTGGACTTTAATCTGCTGGATGTAGACTAGAGCATTCTGGTTGCAGCTACAACAAGAAGCGAGGCCATACTTGGCTCCTTGCAAGTGATATTTATCAGTTGGCTGGTGCAGACCTCACACTAGAGATGGGGCAGTGCTGGATCTGGTATTACTGAGCAGGACAACATTGCAGATATAATTGCAATATTTTCCCTCAAGTGGGAGATGACTAGGAGGAAGTAGACCATAAAGAGAAAGAACAAGGAGAGAATAGCCAAGGCAATGGCATGCTGTTTGCAGGAAGAAAGCAAGGAAGGATGAGGAAGAGACTGCTATGGTTCTCAAAGAGATAGCTAAGGTAGGAAGGAGAAAAAAACATTTAAGAAGTACAAGGAGACCCAGATGGAAGTGGACAGGAGGTGTATCTGGAAAACAGAAGGAGGTAGAAAGAAGAGTTAGGGCAGCAAAGGTGCAGACAGAGGAGAGGATCCCAAGGAGGTCAAAACAGGGCTAAGACTTTCTTTAGGTAATTGAGTGATAAAGGGCAACAAGGGGTGGGATTGTAGAATTAAGAGTGCTGGGACTGTGCAGAAGACCAGAAAAAGCTAAAATTAGAATGAGAACTTCTTCTCAGTCTTCAATGTAATGGGGAGGGAGGTCAACAACTATCAGCAGGCACTAAGGGAATGGACATGAGTCCATCTTCAGGAAGAGAGTGCAAAAGGTTGGAAGCCCTAAGGGAGAACAAGAAGATGGTACCAGACAGGATTCACCCAAGGATTATAAAAGAACTCAGTACAGTGATAGCCACATTTCTGGCAACACTATTTAGCACCTCATTGGTAATAGGGTAGTTCCAGAGAACTGGAGGATTCCTGATGTGGTCTCTCTGCACAAGAGCAGCAGGGAGGATGCTAGTAACTACAAGCCAGCCAGTCTCACATCAGTGGTGGGGAAAATAATGGAGACCCAGCTGGAGGAAATACTGATGGAGTAACTGAAGGCATATGGACTGTAGGAGCACTGGCAGCATGGTTTGATGGGATCATGCCAAACAAATCTCATGGATTTCTTTGATGGATTGACTAGGAGGTGGATCAAGGGAGTGGAAGTGGATGTGGCCTATCTGGACTTCAGCAAGGTCTTCGACACTGTGCCACACAGGAGGCTAGTAAGAAACTAAGCAGCCTGGTGGTTGGGGAGATAGTTGTAAGCTGGGTATCAAACTGGTTGGAGGAGGGAGGCAGAGGGTGGTGGTAAACAGCAGACACTCTGGGGATGGTAGAGGACTAGTGATGTGTCACCAGGAACAGTACTGTGACCAGTGCCTTGCAGAGTCTTCATGAATGACATTGCAGAGAAATGGAGATGATGGTGTGTCTCTGTGAAGACACAACAGTCTGAAACAAGTGGACACTCAGGAAGGGGTGGAGAGAACATAAGGTTACCTGGGAGACAAGAGGAGTGGTTTAGGGTGTGGCATCTGGGTTTTAATGTGAAACGTTATAAGTCATGCACCTGGGGTGGGAAACCTCTGAACTGTGTTTAAGATGGGAAGGAAGGTACTGACAGTCACCAAGCAAGAAAGGGACCTCATAGCCATCATATCTGATTATCTTAAGGTGGCAGGACAATATGACAAGGCAGTAGGCAAGGCAAGTGGGATGTTGGGGTGCATAGGGAGAGGATTTCTAGCTGGAGGAGGGAGGCGGTGTTGCTTCTGTAACACTCACTAGTGAAACCCCACCTAGAAAACTGTGTCCAGTTCTGAGGCAGCACCTCTGCAATGACATTGACAGTGTGGAAGTGGTCCAGATGAGGGCTACCAGAATGGGGTTACTGGTTTGGGTGTTCACCGACATGATTTCAATATCAGTTTGATTAAAATATATATTTTGCAGCAATTAGTTTCTGCCATTCCATTGTACTGGAGTGCATCTCTTTTCTGCAGAAGGATCTACCAGAATGGTGGAATGTTGTGAGGGTTGCATGAGAATCCATATGAGGAGAGGTTGCAGGAACTTAAGCAGCAGTGCAATGAAAAAGTTATTCGAAGAGCTAATTTTCTGCTATGGTTATACAAAATATTGGCAAAACTGTTGATTTGGTTTCTTGCCCTATACCCGTATTATGTATACCCTGTCATTGATGATCACTGTGCTATACTGTTCTCCTTATGTATAACAAGTTCAAATGTAATCCCTCAAACCATGTACTTTATCTGTATTGCACTACTGCTAAACTCAACTGTTGTATGTATACCTGCCTCCTCTGTAACCCCTCCCCAGGTCGCACCCTAGGAGACGAGCATCGTTTTGCTCAGCTTGCCTTTCCTGGTGAAACATTTTCAATAAATAAATAGATTTCTGGTTGCTTCCTATGCTGTGTTTTGTACATCTGCATTTTGTCTGGACTCTTATCCTCCTCAGGTCCTCAATATAATTTCAGTGCAAAAATTAGTGACCATCTTTTTTCTTGAGAAATAATTACTTAAAACTTTCATAAAATTCTTAATTGATAATGAAAATTGAAAACTTCACCACCAAAATAAACTGAAATATATCTGTCATCAATTAGAAAGAAAAAATTAGGTTCAAATTTTAACCCATTTTCATTACTACTTCTTTAACATGTACTCCCTGGAGAGGCGATGATGAGGACATGATTGCGACTATAAGTATAAGTGTCATGGCAATTACTGGCCTATATCCCTGCACCCCATCTTTGCTAAACTTCAAGAGCACCTAGTTCTTTCTCAACTCTCCCTTCCTTGATTAATCCTCCTTCATTATCCCTTTCCAGTCTGGTTTCTATAAATCCTATTCCAATTCCTCATCTCTCTCCTATGGCTTACTGACTCTATTCTCTCAGGCATGGATCAGGGCTTTACCACTTCTGCCATCTTTGCCCTGGTTGGTTGAAGCCTTTGACACATAGCCCACCACTTTCTGCTTGACAAACTTACAGCAGCAGAGCTTTCACATCTGTTACTAACTGGTTCTGCTCCTACCTTGGCGATAAGACTCAATCAGTTAGAATTGATGGTTCTTTATCCCCTCCACTCCATATAACCACAGGCATCCACCAAGGTCCTGTCCTTGGCCCAATACCATTTTCAGCTTTCCTAAACAACCTCCTCACTCCATGCATCTCTGCATCCATCCATATGTACACAGATGATGCAGTCCTTTAGGCTTCTGATTCCTCCTCCCTGATATGATGGTCAAGCTCCTGCAGGACTTTGACAACATCCAGCATTGGTTCTGTTCAAATCAGCTGTCCCTCAGTGCCAAAAACAGACTCCATTACCCTTGGCACTATGCAGAAGCTTTCAATGCTTACTGAGCTCCTCTCCTTCCACACCCCAGATGGAACTACGATTAATGATGTTTACACCTTTAAGTACCTCGGCATCTGGCTTGATCAACACCTCAACTCTTATGGACATACAGATGGCATCCAGAAAAAACTTCACCTCAAACGTGGTGTTTTATAAAGGAACTGTGGTTGTATCCCCTACCAGCTCATAGAGCCATTGCCCAGCAAATGATTCTTCCCATTTTGACTATGGAGACAATTTCTACAGTGCTGCTCCTAATCCACCCTGACCAGACTGGACTCCTCTTCTACTCCTCCTTTTATTGCCTTGCTTTAGGCTGTCCATGCCACACTCACCATTGCTCCCTTTAAACATCTTTTCCCTTCCTTCCTCCATTGAAGCAAGGTGCTTCACTCATTGTGCCTCTTTTATTGCTAAATTCTGGCTGAGCCTATTCCCTCTTACCTTGCCTCCTCCTCCTTATCCCTTCCCATTGCAACCTTTGTAACTCTGGTTTCAGCTTCCTTGCACTCCTTACTAAGACATCCTCCATTGGCCAAGCTGCCTTCTCCTACCTGCTTCCTCAAACTATGGAATTCTCTCCCTCTTCATCTCTTCTGCCTCTTACCTATGCTTTCTCTCCTTTCTTCTCCTCCTCCTCAGGTTCTCTTCTCACACCTGCAACTGCCCCTGACCTCCCCTGTACCTCTCTCACCCTCTTTCTACCCTTCCTCTCCCTTGCCTTGTCTCCTACCATCTCTCCTCTAACTCCTCACCCATATCATGCTTCCAACCCCAATATTTCCCCATATCCAAATATACTCTTCTAATATCTACTGGTCAGGTTAGCTACCATCTGTCTGCATTTCTGCACTGTGCTCTTAATTGCAGCCTCCTGTTTGTCAACAAGATGCATTCTACAGTACTGTATCTATCTATACCAGTGTACAAAATTTATGTAATTGCTTCATTGTTGATTGTTATATGATACATATGTTCTGGTTAGTATGTTTTAACTGTTATGTAATTCTGATCTAATTGTTTTCATGTCTCTCCTTTCCCCAGGACACATCTGGAAATGAGTTGTTACCAGCTCAGTATGTCTTTCCTGGTGAAACATTTGAAAATAAATATAAATGAGTAAATAAGTACCTCTCAGGGGTGAACAAGATGCACGTGGTAGTCTCTTTCAGAGAAGAAAAGCACCAAAACACAGGGACATGGAATGACATTGGGTGGGATGTTTAAGAGGATGTGAGGAAATACTTCTGCACAGAAATGGTGGTGCATTCCTGGAACAACCTGCCATAAGTGGTGCTTGGGGACAAAAACAATAGGGAACTTCACAAATGCATGGAATAGGCACACAGGCATAATAAGCAGAGGAAAGGGAGACAGGAGGGATGTCATTGACCAAATGAGGTCTGAGGCATCTGTACAGTTAGGGAAAATAAGGCGACTGGCTGGGCCTACTGGTGCTTTTCTGTTGACAGATTCTATGTTTCTGTTTCTTATATCTAGTTTGGATAAAACAATGCTAGATGAGGATATAAATGACAGACCAGGTTACACTCACTCTAACAATTCTGTCCAGGCACTTTTATAGCTGAACTTTGAAAACTGGACAGAACTAAGATAGTGTTTTGAAAATTGAACGCTATACCATAGCTTTGAAAACTGGACATAGAAGCAATTTTCTAATGTCTCAAAAAGAAAACTGCATTTAGAAAAGACTTTGAAAATCACCCCTCTCCATATCTCACTGTAGCAACCTAGTTTTTACTGACAGGCAAACAATTCCTGTACCCAGTCCACACCACCAACAGTCCATTTACTTGTCAAATAAATCATTCATACTCCATCTGTACCTTTCCCAATCTGTTAAATTCATATTGCCCTGCTCCTTCTGCTGGGAGTAAAATCAAAATGAAAAAATAACTAACAAATAAATAACTAGATAGATAATAAATACAGAGTTCTGTTTCCTCAACATCAACAGCACTCACTTAAAAAATTTGCAAAGTATATTTCAATATTCCCCGCACCTTTCCCAGTCAGATACATTCCTCTGACCTGCTCCTGGTGCATGGCCTGCAATCTGCCAGTGCAACCTCACACTGTGCACTTTCACCTCCTCTGAGCATAATGTTATAATCATGCCTGCATGAAACTACAGTTGTATGTAATGAGAATTAGATAACTGGAAAAATAATGTTCCATTCTGTCAGAATTTTGAATGTTGTCTGATTAAAAGACACTTTGTTTCACATAAAAGTAACTTTTTCAGTAGCCTGGCCCCTCCATGTAAGAGAGGCTGAAATGGCACTGAGATAGTGCTTGGCTGAAAAACTGCAATTTTCCAAATTCACAGAAATTTAGCAAAATATTTCAAAATTTCTGACTTTGGCTAAATCTGAATCTTCCAAGTGTGTTTGGTGAATTTTTCACATCATTCCATTAAAATGTCTGACTGAATTGTGAATGATACACGCAAAGTGCAGAATGACAGTTCTGCAGGAATTCCATTTCATGATTTAATACATCAATTCGCAATTCATGCAATCATTCTGCAGTTCAGTGATTAGTTCTGTAGATTTTATTTCTGCAGTTTAATACATTAATCCACAGTTCATACATTCATTCTGCTGTTCTAAGTTGAAATGGAACAAAAGTTGCCAAAGTGCGGTGGAATTTTATTTCCATGCTGCATTTCACTGAGATTACTGACAGACTGCTGCAGGTCACAAAGCTTGCCAACAACTTGTCAACATACCTCTCAACCTTTGTCACCAAATGTGGAACATTGCCTCTCAAAATGTGGAACAAATGAGCAAAATGTGGAACACTTAATCAAATCTTACCTAGGAGGCTCAGAACACTGTTAAAAGGTTTGCATTCATGTTCAGAATGTCTGTTATTAATTGAATAATACATTTTGCATCATTTACTATAGATTTTGCTTTAAAATGTTAATACTGAATGTGGAACAAGTCCTCACAATGTGGAACAGGAGCTTTTGTGAAGTAAAATTAAGAACGGTCCTCGTAATGTGGTACAGTTGAGAGGTATGCTTGTCAACTTGGACAAGCTCAATTGTCTTCAAAAAGTGCTACATTATGACTTCAAAGTGCCAAATGCTGACGGAAACAATTTTTCCAACATGCTTTGCCAGTGTCCAAAAGACTGATTTTGACACATTTATCAAGTGCAAATTTGCACCAGCTCTTCCTTGGTTCAACTGGGAGGACTCAATTGGATTACTCCCATCTGTTCAAATCTGACCCAGTCTCTGAGTGGAACTGATGCTACTGACCCTCTGAAGAGGGAATCAAGCACTTGTCAGCAGCTGTGACCTTTGCCTTTCTCACTTGCTACTTTCTATCAAATGCAAACAATTAGCATGGGGGCATCATCCTGCGGCGGGGAGCAAGTGAACTGCATAGCATGGTTGTCAGTTCCATGATAGAAGGTGCATGCTCTGCAAATTTTTATGAAGTGCCTTACTAGTGCTTTAGTTATAGAATGAATCTAATTTGTGAAAACAAAACAAAATAAATGTAAATGTAGCTTCCTTTACTGAAGTCTGAGGCTGGGAGATAATCGGTGGAGGGCTGTGCCTCCTACTTTGAGAGTATGTGTCTGACTTCTGCATACACTGAGTCTTATTCTCCAATAAGCAGCTAATGAGAGTGGCAGCATAGCAGAGATAAGCCAAACTAGGAACAAAACAGGTGGAAGTAGGCCAAAGTCCAGCCAGTGTACAGAAAGGAGGACAAACTAACAGGAATGTCAACTGGACTGGTTAGGAAGGGTCAACTGACATGTGAGGACTTGTAGGAACAGCAGGCACTAGGACATCCAACCTGTCAAGGAGGAAGGAAAGGGCCTTGGTGGGAAGCATTAAGGTTGTTATCCTTGGGATATAATAGTTAGGGCTGTAGGTAAGGTGGAGGTGGCATTGTTGGACCAGAATTGTATTGTTCAAGTGGTGGTGTGCCTACTTCAGGTGTTAGTCAAAAGAAGTGCTATCCAGGGCCATGCAATGTAGTTGCATGCAGAAGCAACCATTATCAGCCATGCTGGCATTAACTACATAGGGAACAGAAGTCTGGAGGACATCAGGAGATCCTTCATGAAACTAAGGATGCTGCTGACAGGAAAGGTATCAAGATGATCTTTTCTGAGATAAACTAACTCCTAATGAGCTAGTGTGGGTGGCAGTGTATCATTAGGCAAGACATCCAGTCTTTTTTTCTATCAGCTGGAGGGCCTTCTGTGGTAACTCATGCCAATACACAAGAGATGGGAAATCCTGCCAGGATAGAGTGAGAGTACTGTCCAGAGGAGAATGAATAGAGCGTCAGGTGGATTTACTCTAAAAGATATGGTGAAGAAGTCTGGTGTAAGCAATCAACAAGGGAAGAACAGCAGAGCAGAGGAGAAAAGGAGAGGAGTCCCTCAGGGAGTCCAGGAAGCATACATAGAAAATTGTCCTCACTTGCATGCAGACCAGTATGAAGAGTGCACATACAAAATGGGCATGTTTGAGGATTTACAGACTTTAAAGGCAATGACATAGTGGCAGTCACAGAGAGTAGGGGAAGAAATAACTGGGTCACTAGAGTAGAGGGCTACTGACTAAGGGTGAGTTAATGCTGAATTGGCATTCAGTGGAAGCTCAGAAATCTGGCTCTTTGAGTTGTCACCTGTGAAGCATGCTGGAAGGGCTTGACTTCCTTTTGTGACACAGAATGTATTTACTGAGACACACTGAACATGTCCATGGGGTTGTGAGTCACGTGACCTAGAACAGCGATCAGTAATACTGAAGATTGAGAACTCCTTGCAATGCACATGTCTCGTGCTATTTATAGCTTTCTCAGAGGTAAGGACATGGCTCTAGAAAGCAGTTCATTTCTTGTACAAAAGAATGATTTGTGATTAGAAAGAGTTAGAAGTAATTGGAAATTATCAGAACCTCATGCTTTATTATTTTAATAAGATTATTCACAACACTGAACTCTAGCTTCTGGCAGGCAGTGCAGTGAAATCATGTCTGTTGCAGATATGAGGACAGTGCATTGTGAGCTTCCCTCTGCAGCCCCTTCAGCAGGGCACAGTGGGGGAAAAGGAAAGGAAATTGTTTAACAGGAAGCACACTAACCTGAAGCTTGTTTCCAATGCCACCTGGGAGCACAAAGTTAAGTAGCTTGCTCAGGGTGCAAAGTGTGCAAGTGGGGAGCTGTGAGATTCAAATCCCATCTTCAGATTTGCAGCTCAGTGCCTTAAACCACTGTGCTATACTGCCTCCTATACTATACAGTGAGTTTAACAGACCGAGAAATGTGCAGGGGTATTTGCAGAGTAATGATGGTGCACACACAAAATTCATCTTTTATTTTAATTTTTGAATATGTATGTGTGAGCATGCCAACCAGTCAGTGAAATGTGAAGTAGGCTGCTGTGCGAGATCTAGGTCTCTCAGTGAGATAGAGTGAGGCTCTACAATTAGGGTCAGGTTATGGCCTAGTGGTTCCACTTTTCCTTGTCACCATGGAAAGTGTATGGCACTGCAACTTGCATGTGTACCATGTGTGTAACATGGGCATCTAAAAATCATAGATGACTATTGTGAGTCATTATAGTTAGCATGCAGTGGCTACTGCTTCATGTCATCATTGGTTGTGCGTCGCGATTGATGTGAGAGAAATATGAGGAATGGTGCAGAAAAAAAGAGATGCGGGAGAAGAAATTAGAAAATAAAGATTCCACCCTGCCATTTCCACAAAGTACTAGTTCTGCAAGCAGAAGCAGTGCTGATGGAGAAGGATTTGCTCAAGGTGGGACAGGGACTGAGGTAACAGTCATGTGGCTGTGACAACTATGGCAAGGCAATCTCTCTCCCTATCAGCTTCTGAACAACAAGACAATAATGCTGCAGTCATCTGTGCATGTGCATCAATGATTATGAGGCACTAATCCTTTAGTGCTACTGCCAGAAATGTTATATTGGACCTAATTTGCATTCAAGGCACTAACTTCAGCTTAACATTTCATTGACTGCTATTTGCATTAAATCAAAGTTACACCTGGCACAGTGACTACAAGTACTGCATACTCCAAACATTTAAACAAAACCAAAGTGGTACTAATTTAAGTACTTCCTTAAAATGCACTTATTTTTGTTCAAAAATTTGAAATGGTTACTTCAGTCATTTGGCACATCAACAGAACCCTTCCTTCATCCTGGTAGCCAAAACGAGTTTCCCATCCCTGTCATTCAACATTACATACAGCAGTTGCAGGTACTGACATGGCTGGATATTTTCTTACATTTCTGTGATATCACTACAGAAAGTTACAGCCTGCAGGCTTTACCACTGTGTGGCCACTGATACATTTCCTTTAGAAATATTGTGAAATATCTGAAACTATCTGGACAACTTGTGAGCTAAAACTGTTTATGTCTGACTTTCATATCAAAAAGCCATAATATCCTTGATCACACTGTTGATCACTGAGCTCATAACTGTGGTCAATTGGAAATAATCAATACATTATTAAACCATATAGTCTTACCATACCAGTAAAGAAACACTGTCTTTTAAACTCTGGTTAACCCTGACTGTTGCCAGAGGTCTCTCACAGCACAGTGATGTAAAGATCTATAGCAGAATGTCACAGAGTACAGTTCAGCCAAGGTATTGTGTAACACCACTCATATTGGGTGTCCAATTAAATATTAATGTACTGTACTAAGTGTTATTTTGCTGCTTTTGACAGGGTACCTAGGGGCTAAAATACCATGCACAGATGAACTGTATATTAAAGGTCTCCTAAACTTATTGACTCATTCCACCTAAGTAATATTCCTTTATTTTACCATTCAAAATATACTGCATTTATTTATATGTTAAAATGAACTGAGCAAAGGCATAAGAAGACATCCATTTTACTGTTCGGTTAACACCTGATGTATTTACTACTGTAAGTGAAGCCAGCGATTTTATATAAGGAAAATATAACCTGTCATATTTTAATAGTAGTGACGCATGTTACTGAACACCATAGGTTCTTTTACTGAAAGGAAATATACAGCAAACATAGATCATGAGAATAATCTTCAGAGTGGTGAAACTAGCATATTTTTTATACATGGGCTTGAGGTTATTAACTTCACTGTAATGCAGCTGGATTTCGGCACTGTAGACTCTCAGATGCTGACAAGCCAAACAATTTGTTAAGGCCAGGGTGCCTATCTGCCACATGAAAGTATTTCAAGATTCCCATTAGGAGAATGTGAGCTGAAAATAACTTTATTTTTTCTGGGGGAGGGGTGTTATGTGCTAGCAAGCTGTTGATGGCACAAACCCAACCCACAAAAGTAACAGCTGAGACTAGGTCACAACACTCACACAGTCATCAGTATAGTATAGCTTGTTGAGACCAGTCACTTAATACATATAACTAGAATATTATGTGACATGGCCTCAAGTGTACCAATGTGCCAAATATCAGCTTCCTAAATGACAGCATTTGGGAGCGATGATGCAAATGTTGTCAGGGACAGAAAATCTTGGGAACCAATTACCTTGATCTGTTTGAGGAGATTCTGCCAGGTAGTTAGAGCAGTGAGTTGTGAACCTGAAGATGCTAGTTTGAATCCCACATCAACCACTTACTGTACTCACTGTGTAACCCAAAGAAAGTCTTTTAATCTCCTGTGCTTTCTTTCTAATCCACAGTATTTTAGTGTTTTTGAATGTCCTTGTGTGCTGAAAATGCCCTCCTTCTCCTGGATTGCAAAACATTTTAGAATGCAGTTAACATGAAATGTCTTACAGCAAAAACAGTCTTTTCCTTCCTATTGCTGAAAATGTCAGACTTGATTTAGGTGTACAGAATGCCAATATGTATAGTACCTAGGACCATAAGGGTAGGCAAATGGTACAACAGGTCAATTTCGAGCTGGGACAGGGACACCTCAAACTGGCTGATTTTGGTCTGAGACCAAATGAAGGGTTCTGAAAGTCAAAACACATTTGATTTTAAATGACTTCTCATGTATTATTAAAATATGCTTGTAAGTGCGTGAAAATAATGAGAAATAAATGAGATTACTGTAAGCGCCTAGCGCTTCACAATGAGGGGTGTAGGGTACAAATACACGGAGAAACATTGTTCCATCTCACTTTCCATCTCACCCTACCATGCTCCTCTAGGTAGACCTCCCATGGCAGTTCTGATGATTTGTGATGATTATAATGATGAAGACAATAATGACAAAACTTGAGAAACCAAAAATGGTCAGCAACCAGATAACGTACTGATCATTTACCAAATGTTTGCTTACTTGTATTTGCTGTGGTGTTGGGCACAGATATACAGACAGTTAAAATGAACAAGTTAATAATACAAATTGAAACATGAAATTGTCATGATTGGAAAATGCAGAGGTTCACTCATAAGGCACCTGACTCCACTCGGGGAACTCTGAGTCTGTCAGAGAAAAAGGGCAGGACAGTTTGATGGCACCCAAGAGGACAAGCAGAGCAGGTCTACCAGAAGAGTCTTAGTGGTTGAGGACTCAATGATTGGGGTATAGTGAGGGTGGTAGAAGAGGGTCAGACAGGAAGGAATGGTCAGGTGCCTGCCTGGTGCATTGGCCATCTGGGATTTAGACCAAATAGGAAGGATGGCGGAGAGGGCAGGGGAGCTGGGTGTGCTGGTACACCTGAGTATCAGTGATCTTGTGAACCAGTCAATGGACATGGTGAAGCAGATGTTTTGCAGATGGCGGGACAGATTGTTGGCACACTCAGCCTTCCTTGCCTTTTAAAGATTCTCCTGTATGGAGCAGGGATGGAAAGAAGAGAACAAAGAAGGATGAAGCAAAGCAGTTTATTGGGTGCCTTAGGGGATGGAGTACCATTTATTGGGGCTGGCGGGACTTCTGGAACAATAGACTCTTCATGGGTGATGGGCTCCACCTGACAAAGAGGGCCAGTGCACTGGGCAGATGTTTGACATTTATATTAGACAGTTAAACTAACTGCTGGGAGACATGAACTAGAGGAACAATGGTAATAGAAGAGGAAGGGACCCACCTTGTAATTCCCAATATCAGGTGCTTGTAGAAATAGTGACCAAACTGGGAAAGGGAAAGGAAAATAGAAGGGGTGAATACAAAGTGTGAAACTACACGAACAACAAGAAGATAAGATGAACAGAGAAGAAAAGCAAGAAAGCTAGGTAGAGGAAAGAGTTCAGGTGTTAGATTGAAAGGGTCTACATTAATGCCAGGAGTCTGCGTAACAACAACAGAGGGCTCCTGGCAATGATGGCAGACATTGTGATGTACTGTACCTTTGGTCATCACAGAAACTTGAGTCTTAGAAAATAATGTCTAGGACCTGATCGTCCCTGAGTATTCAGTGTTCAGAAAGGATAGAAACATAGAGTGACAGCAGAAAAAGACCAAATCTAGTCTGCCTGTGTTCTGTATTTAGCCCTGGGGTCAACTGTTCCTTCAGGGTCCTAACCCAACCCACCCCACATTTTCCTCCCCAATTCTGATGCCCTGAGCAACCACTATACCTTTCATTCTGTCCCAGCCATGCTTGAAACCACTAACAGTTTTGCCCTCACCACCTTGACTGGCAGCCTGTTTCAGCCTCCTTCGTGGCCCCACCACCCTGTCTGTAAAGGTAGTATGTTAACACAGTGACTGAGTTTTGGTGCTGCAAATAGGGTGCCCAATAAGGGCAATCTTGATTTTTGATCACCCCTCACTGACCTCATCTTTGTGCCCTAAGAATCTTCCTCCTTTTCGCACATGCCCACCCCAGAGTTTGTTATATTGAGTTGGGGGTTAGAGAAGATCCCCTGCATTGGGGGTTGTGGGGGACACCCAAAACAGGAATTGCTCAGACAGACTTTTGGCACTGTGCCTCCAGAAAGCCACATAATGCTCAAGTGCCAGTAGAGCCAGGTGGCATACTGCCTGTGCTCATATCATTAGACAAAATGATTGTCACACTGATAGGGATGATACTTCATAAAATAGCATTTTCTCTCATCCATTCTGAACTTCCCTCTCTTGGCTTCCACTCATGGCTATCATGACTGCAATCTGGTATTCAAGTTAAATAATTCACCGCAGTTCATCCTGTTAATTCTTTTAGAATTTGAAGGTCTCTGTTATATCTTCCTTTTTCATTGTGAGGCCAGATTCACAAAATTTGCCCGAGCACAAACCCACGCTTTCAGAGTTGGGATTCTCAAAGCGCAGCTTGCTCCTGCAAACTGGGTTTGTGCCTGGAAAAGTAGTGAGGGGTGCCGTAATCTAATTTTAAAGCTCTGGTTTCTGCTGGGTAGTGCAATGAGTCCATTTACAACACTGAAGAAGATTAAAGAGTCTGCTTCTGGAGTCTCAATACAGGTGGATTGAATGGAAGCAATCCTGACAGTGTGAGAACAGAGGTGTTCCAAGAATTGAAAATGGTCGAAGAACAAGTGGACCATGGTCTGGTGTATACAGGAGACACTCAACAAGAACAGAGAGTGGCACCAGACAGCCAATAGAGAGGGACTGGATAAGCTGCAGGATGATGTGGAAAGAAGAAACAGCCTCCTGGAACTGCAGCAAGAACTGAAAAATACTAGAATAAAAGAAGAATCCATAACTCCATCCACCAGAAACACCACGGTAGCCAGTCACAGTAGGGGAATCCACACAAAGAACTAAGGCAATGGAACCTGCACAGTACAGAAGAGTCCCACTGTGTTTGATGGGATGATCCCCTGAGATAGTAAGCCAAATGAACAGATAGTCAGAAGAACAAAGGAGTTTCTAGTAGCCAACCTACTAGGGCCAGCACTCAATGCACTACAGAACCTCCACCTGGATAGAAGGCAGAGGTATGAGGACTTCTTACAGGCCCTGGAAATACAGCATGGGGCAGTTCACCAAGCTGAAGTGATCAGGTCATAGCTAAGAATTAGGAGATGAACAAGAGGATCTGAATATTGCCAATTTTATTAAATAACAAACATCCACAGAGCAAACCCTGGGGCATCAAGTTTACAATCCTCTTCATCGTGGGGGTGAGTCACAGACAGACAGACTTACACAGTACAAAAGTGCATGACTTGTTTCCAACATTTAAAGTGATATTCCATTAATTAGAAAAAGTACATATAGCACAATCATGCATATGATCAGAATACATATATACATATAGCACTGTTATTGAACTGGTACTATCTTTTATAATGTCCCATAGTCTTAGAAATACTTGATTCTAGAAGATTGCATACAGTATACAACACAAAATGTAAATAGAAATGACAAAACCTTTTGAGTTTGAAAACAATAAATACTGGTAATGAACTTTAAACTAAGCAGCACAAAAATTTAATCTCTGTATGAAACATATAGAAGCACTTTATTTCATTCATTCTCATTGAATTTATTCAAAAGCAGAGGCATAAAGGTCGAAAATCAAATTTCTTATGTTACCAATTTGGTAATGCGATCTGCTAAGTGATCACTCATAAAACCACAGGTCATTGTAGACCAAATTAACTTATATGCTTCTGCCATTCATATTGGATAATATTGTGCAAGTAAGTGTATTTGTCAAAAAAAGCTATGGAGAACCACCGATATATAGCACAAATGACTGAGAAACCCACCAAAAATCAAATGTAACAGGAAAAGTGAAAAGTACAAATTTGGAATATTAAACATGCCATTTTATATTACCACTAAGATAATTAATGAGATGATTTCTCACATTTTATTCTAAAGGTAAACACTTAAGTCCAGTTCCTAATTTAATCCTTTAGGAAACATTTATTCCAACACAAAGATCAACCTTGATCCCTTTTTCAGAAAACCGTTCACTTTGTCTCCCATTTTCTGAAATGGTTCCACGCATTCAGTAACAATGAATCTGACATGCTGTGATCATTGGCATGGTGAGTTTTAAACTGTAAACCCAAGGCAGAATCCAGTTTCACATTTCTAATGTCTCCTATGTGCTCTAAAAATCTCTTATGCCTGACATATAGGTCTCCCTTGTAAATAAGTGGCCATGAACATTAGGCTACATAAACTACAAACTAAGTAGAAGAATTAGCAAACTCCCTAATGTCCAATGCAGATTCTTTGTTTGTTAGTTTAAATTGTTTGCATTGCAACACATATCTGTATACAGTGCAGCATCCATATTAATATGCACAAGTAGGTTTTTGTGGCAGCCATGTATGCGGCCATGTTCTTTCTGGTACATATTGACTGTGATTTAAAAGGTCCCCAAGATTTTAGCCCTACTAAATATGATTCATGCCCACTTGAACAGACCTGAACATTACAATGTTCCTATAGGTTCCAGTTTTTTTTGCAGATTACCTTTTACGCTTGGGAGATGCAGTTAAACTCCAGCACAAAAGTCATTTTACTATTTGCATTTTGTTTTTCTTCCTACAGTCAATAAGGAAGCTCTTCTTTTCTCATGCCCTACTAATAGACAGATCAAGTGTTGTAGTGTTATAATAATGTCCTGGAATCTATTATACATCTATCTTGCCCGAGTTTCAAAACCAACCTCAGTTGAGTACAATTCCTCCAACAATCTTAAGGATTGCCCATATGGAATAGACCTAATAAACTGGGCGGTGTGCACTGGAAGTGTGAAAGACTGTGTTTCCTGCAGTAACGTTTCTAAAGCC
Organism: Neoceratodus forsteri; assembly: GCA_016271365.2. NCBI lineage: Eukaryota > Metazoa > Chordata > Ceratodontiformes > Ceratodontidae > Neoceratodus > Neoceratodus forsteri. The sequence continues at coordinate 795,815,058 of CM028131.1, forward strand.
TTTTGTCAGTGGAGAACAGAGGAGTTCCAAGAATTAAAAATGGTCAAAGAGTAAGTGGACCATGGTCTGGTGTGCATACAGGAGAATCTGTGCAAGAAGATTTACTAGAACCGGACTGTCAATAGACAGGGTCTGGTTGAGCTCCAGGAGGATCCAGGAAGAACAACATCCTAGAACTGCAGTGAAAACAGGAAAATACTGGAACAAATGAAGAATCCATGACTCCATCCATAACAAACCCCATGGTGCCAGACACAGTAGGGGAATTCACACAAGAACCAAGGCAATGGAAACCAGACAGTACAGAGGCCCACTGAGTTTGACGGAAGATCCATAGGAGGTATACCTTGCCAGTTTCACATCATGAGCCAAATGAATGGCACATCAGAAGAGCAAAGTGGAACTTCATAGCAGCCAACTTAGCAGAGCTAGCACTCAGTGTACTACAGAACCTCCACCCGTATAGAAGGCAGAGATATGAGGACTTGGTACAGGCCCTGGAAATATGGTATGGGGCAAGCCAGCAAACTGAACTTGCAAGGTCACAGCTCAGAATTAGGAGATGAATGAAAAGGATACCCTCCTCGAACTGACAGAGGACCTGCAGAGACTACTTACAATGGACATATGCAGATTCCTTCTCCAGAGCTCCAGGACTGATTGGAAATGGAACATTCAAAATGCACCATTCTGTACCTGGAATTCTGAAAAGCTGCTCTACAAATGGTAAGTTAATCACAAAAACAAAATGTTCAGCGCTACATGAAGATTCCTGACGTGGAACCTTTGTAAAACAGCTTATGCTCAAAGGTCATTCTGATATACTAAATAAATAAAATAAAATAAATAAAATAAACATGAAGAAACTGAATATTGCCAAATTTATTAAATAACAAACATCCACGGAGCTCACCTTAGCACTTCGTGGGTAAAATCTCACTTCATCAGTGGGGTGGAATCAGAGACAGACAGACAAACTTAAATAGTTCAGAATTGCATGACATGTTTCAAACATTTAAAGTGACATTCCATTAATTAACAAAAGTACTTATAGCACAATCATTCGTATGATCAAAATAAATGTATACATATAGCACTATTATTTAAATTTTACTACCTTTTATAATGCCCATCTTCTTAGAAATACTGGATCCCTGAAGATCGTATACAGTATACAATACAAAATCTAAACAGAAATTGCAAAACATTATAAGTTTAAAACACTAAATACTGCCAATGAACTTGTAACTAAGTTGCACTAATATTTAATATTTATATGAAAAATACAGAAGCACTTAATTTATTTCATTCATTCTCATTGAATTTATTCATAAAGCAGAGGCATAAAGATCAAAATTTAAATTTTCAAGGTCACCAATTTGATAATGGCACCTGCTTAGCGATCACTTAAAAAACACAGGTCATTGTAGACTAAATTAAATTAACTTATATGCATCTGACATTCAGATTCACCAAGGCCTTTGATAAGGTCAATTACAACCTCTTCTGACATCCCTCCATGATGCATCGTCTCCTGCAGGCAGCCAAGTAGTTCAAAGATTACCTGACTGACAAATCTCAAAGGGTCAAAATTGAGACGCACTGGCCGCTTCCCAACCTGTCCACTTGGTATGGGGCCAGGTCTCAATTCTTGGCCCACTTCTATTAAGCATCTTCCTCAACTCCCTCCCACAAGTCTGCAACACCAGTCTCTTCCTCTATGTGGACAATGCTGTTCTTTTTACTAGTGAGCCTGACCCACACGCCTCGGGCAAAGGCTTCAGTCCGACTTGCATCAGTTGAAAGATGGTTCTCACAAAAAAGCTGATTATTAATTACATAAAAACAAGTTGATGATCTTTGACAGTCCCCAAAACAAGCAAAATCAACCAACATCACTAATCTATGACAATACCCCCATTGACCAGGTCTTCACCTTCAAATATCTGGGCATTACTCTTGACAGTGCCCTTTCCTACAGACAGCATGTCAACATCATATCCAAGCTTGCCAACACAAGCATTGGTCTGCTGTACAGGAATAGGCACTGTATGATGCAGGATGCCTTGTCACAGCCATCACCAGTTCCATACTATCTATCACCAACTATGGCCTGATAATTTATAGGCTCACCACAGACACCACCCTTAAGCGAATCCATACTATGCTAAACAAATCATGCGGTTGATCACTGGTCCCCTAAACAGTTACACACTTGTGGCCTCTACGCCCAGTACTAACTGGGTAATCTTCATGGGTAGATTCTCCTACCACACTGGTTTATTTGCTAAAAAATCAGCATGGGTCTCATCTCACCATCCTCTACCAGCCTCCATTCTCAGTCCGCCACTAAAGCCTATAGTACCAGGAGTGGCACTAGAAACTCTTATCCGACCCTTTTGCCACACCTCCAAAGCCCAACAGTCCTTTAGCTACAGGGCTCCCAACCTGCTTAATGCCATCCCCCAATGTCCTTGATACCTTACCCTGGGCACCTTCAAGCAGATGCTCAAGGGACACCTCTATGATGCTCAGCATGTGTGACTGTCCCATCAGGCTCACCTCTGACTGTCCCATCTAGCCCACCTATGCCCTGGATTACCCTGACAAGTTCTACTTAAATAGAATGCTTTTAATGGTTTTAACATAGAAACATAGAATCTGTCAGCAGATAAGGACCATATGGCCCACCTAGTCTGCCCATTTCCCTCACTGCTGCAGCCCCAGATCCTATTTGATCTGCGGCTTTCCTGCTCTGCACATCTCCAGGGTACCCTTATGTCTATCCCATGCACTCTTGAACCCTGTATTGTTTTCACCCCACCACTTCTGCTGGAAGGCTGTTCCATGGCTCCACCACCTCTTCAGTGAAAAGTACTTCCTAACATTACCCCTGAGCCTTCCACGCTCAGCCTCATATCATGCTCCTTGTTCTTATGCAGAGTTTTCTCTGAAATAGGTTTTCCACCTGTACCCTGTTTATTCCCTAAGGTACTTGAAGTCTATCATATCTCCCTCCCTTCTTTCCTCCAGTGAATAGATATTACAGTCCTTAAGTCTTTCCTCGTAGGGCTTCTGGTGCAGTCTATGTACAATCTTTCAAGTGTTCTCTCTGACTGCCACTATTTTGTCAATGTCTTCTGGAAATGTGGTCTCCAGAACTGGACACAGTAGTCCAGCTGAGGCTCCACTAGTGATCTGTAGAGTGGCATCACCACCCATTTCCTCCTGCTTGTCATGACCCTCCTATGCACCCCAACATTCTGTTTGCTGTCCCCAGCATCTTTTCACATGATTTGGTCACCTTTAGGTTATCAGATAAGATAACCCCAGGTCTATCTTCTGACTTGTGGCAGTCAAATTTCCCCACCCATCCTGTACTCCTCCCTTGGATTCCTGTGGCAAATATAAGGTTCCTAGCAGGAATCAAACCCCCGGTCCCTTGCACTCATAACTAGTAACATCTCCATTGCACCACCTCATCCTGTACAAGTGTACTAATAAGAAGAATGAACTTACCAGTGGCTTGCAGACATGATGGCAGTCACAATTTAGTTGAGCTCCTGGGCATCTATATTGAAATCGATATTCACCCAGAACCCCGCAGAAGCTATCGACTGCTTTTGGTTAGGGAATGAGCTAGTGGCATATGGCAGCAGTAAAATCAAGAAACTGGCAGTCAAAACCTCAGCTTACAGCCACGGAACTGCAAAAGGAGCAGCGGGTAGTCCAGACACTCACACGCACCACCAGGCCCAGGCAGCAGTGGAGGAGGAGCCTGCAATGTCTGAATTGGAGCACTCACTGGTGGGGGTACCTCATTTAGAAGCCATGCAGCATGAAATGAGGGCTGATTTTATGAACATAATGATCAAGATTACAGCTCCAAACTGCAGGGAAGTGCCAAAATCTGACTCAGTGAAATCAAAACTTAATGTAATGTGGTGGACATTCTCCTTTTCTACCCTACTAAACTTTGGAATGATCACTCAGGAGTATCCCCAAGTTCTTTATTAATTATTTGAAGTGGAGAAATGGGTGACTGATGCGGCCAGACAAGAAGAGAGGAGATTACCTTCTAGACGTAACTTTGAGACAAGCTGATCTACAAAGGAGACTGCAATCTCCAAATGTAAATATTTATCTACTGTTGCCAATAAGCTGGACTCGCTGCTATACCTGGGATCAAGGGAGTGCAATGACATGTACTGTTCACAGTTATATTATAATTGCCATTTATGGTTTTACTCGATTAATTGTTGTGCCAGAGGATCCCACCATAGATGTGCCTTGTTTCAGTGGGATTAGCTAACTCCACACTGCTGCATCCACCTTATGGTGGTGGATAGGCCTGGCAGCCCAACAGCAGAGTGACCTGAGCAGGATAGATCACAATTCCTGCTCTGTTGTTTGCAAGCATCTACTTTTGCAGCTAAAATATTTCTCCACAGAGGGTCGGCTGGTAAAGGTGGGAGATGATACTTGTGTAGATCATGCTGCCTTCTTTAATGACTTTGCGATGGACTCCATGTTGTAGAACTGAGACAGCAGCTCCTGTTCCACTGATGGCATCCTCCAGAAAAGTGTTTAAATCCTGGATGCCTACCTTCCCAAATGGCCAGCCTGACCACATCAGGGTTCTGGGTACCAGCAGGTGGCCCTCCTTGTCTGTACTTGTCTCCAATGGATAAATATCAGGAAGTGCCGATTTTTGAACCTTAAGCCATGATGTATGCATTGATGGGAAAAAAAGGGGAAGGGACATAAACGAGAAGGGATTGTTAGAATGTCATTCTCATAACTGATATGGGGACCATAACAGTGACAGTAGTCAGTGCTAAAACTTCCCTATTGAGGGGGCAGCTAAGCTTAGGCTAATAGTCACGTGTACTGAACAAAAAATGTCATGAGATGGGGGTGGTGGTACATTAAGAGAGGTCATAATTGTTGTAATTTGATGTTCTATGCATGATATTATGAAATTTTACTCTGTGGCTTACAACAGTCTAATTTCCAGTGTGGTTAGGAGCACACACCTCTGGGAAAGGGGGTAGGTAAAGAGGAGGGAGTGTATTTGGAGATAGGGGACACATCCAACACTCCTGTGCTTATAGAGACAAGACACTTGGTGTTATGCTTTTCTTTCCAGGGTGGAAGCAACCTTGATGAACACCCATCAATAGAGAAGATTATGAATAAGTGCATCCTGCTTTCAGTCTCTGGATAGTTGTATGAAGGATCTGGCAATAAAGCAACAAGAGTACAGGTAGCGGAGCTCTGCTCCTTAGTTGAATGGTTGTGAATTTATAATGGTCAAACTACTCGGGTATGTGCCTGGGCAAGGCCTGGGTCAGAGGTAAGAACTGTACCTCACAACAGAGTGAGTTAAGGAGATGCCCAACTCACTCACACTACTTCAACTGCGAAGTGAAGGAAGCTGACAGGGCATTTTGGGGCCCAGTCATGGGGTGAGAAGGAGGGTGATAAAGGGGATTTATGCTGCCTGGTTGGCAAGCTTACATATTGTCGTTATTACTTTGTTAATCTCAGAGGGAGTGGGGTGCTCTTGGGGGAAATAAATGATGCAATATGGGACATGCACTGTATGTGATATGCAAAACTACTTAATATTCATATTTCAAGTGGGACAGAAGATCTGGTTACCATTCTTGTAACCTCTACTGATGATTATGGGTAGCTTGGTTAAAGTGGTCACCAGAAATGTTAACGAGAGTTGAAATCGGTAGTAAAAGCAAGAGGGTGACAGCAAAGATGAGACGGGGAAAAGCATAGCTGGTCCTTATGCAAGAGACACACATTTCACAGCAGAAGGCAATAAAAACTGAGGGGCTTATGGGAGGGCAGTGGATATCAGCCTGCTTCTCCACCAAAGCAAGAGGTGTATCCATATGGGTGCCGAGAGGCACTAAGATTACAATAAACAAAAAGCTTAAGGACCCAGGGGAGGTATGTCCTGGTCAATCTGACTGTGGGGGAGCCCCATATTGCTGGGTTCTATGTATGCCCCCAGTGTAGAAGACCAGGATTTTTTTCAGCATTTGGCCTTGACATGGCAACCTTCCAGGGTCCTTGGATACTGGGGGAGGGACTATAACTGTGTATGGGACACAATGCTGGACAGATCCAGTCCTGCCTCTGTGCAGACCTCATGGATCGCAGCTGCGCTTGGGGAAGTTGAAGACACCTTCTCCCGATTGATGTGTGGCAACATCAGAACCCAACCAACAGAGATTATAGTTTTTACCACATGCTCATCACTCCTATGCCATACTGGACTGGGTTCTGGTTAGAGCTTCCCTCCTGTGTAGTATGGGGCAGGCTTGTTACTCCCCATTGCTGATCTCTATCACGCCCATCTTACAGTACCTGTTGATCAGGGGATGGTGGCCCTCCACTCAAAGAACCTAGTGCGTAGACCCACTTTTGTTAAAATACAGACACTTTATTACATTTATGACCAATACACTTGAAGAAGTCACGTTATGCAAAGAAAGAGGGGCAACATCACATGCAGCTAGATGGGAGGCTTCAAAGCATATGTTAGAGGGCAGGTCATTTCCTTCTCAGCACATGGAAAAAGGTAGCTCAGAAAGAGGTGGAGCACCTTAGAAATAAAATTAAAACATATGAAGAAGCGGATATGAAAAGACCCACACAGCCACTATAACAGTAATCGAAAAGCTAAAATGGAGTTTAATCTCTTGAATACTGCTGGGATTGAAAGGTCCATATTGCTGTGAAGTGCTGGAGCTTACTTCAATGGTGATGGGGAGCAGGATTTTGGTCTGGCAGCTGAAGAAGAGGAAGGGGATAGGACCATCACACAAATTCAGACAACAAATGGTGGAATCACAGCGTCCATTCCAGAGATCGGGCTGAGTCTGTGTGTTCTACCAAAAGCTATACACTTCTGAGGAGTCCCCAACCCCACAACTACTACAGGCTTTCTTTGCCAAAGCCTCAATCACGTGTTGTCCCTTCCAAAGCTACAGAGCTAGAAACTCCTTTAGAGAAGATGGAAATGTGAATAGCATTCAAAACACTAAGTGAGGGAAAAGCCACTGGTCCAGATGGGTTGCTATTGATTTGTATAAGGCCTTCCAAACCCTGCTCATTGATCCCCTGTATGATGCATTACAGGAGGGATTAGAGAAGGGATAATTTCACTTCATGAGAGTGGCCACCATTACTGTCCTCCACAAACTGGGCAAAGACACTGCAATGTCGTCTCATTTCACCCCATATCACTTCTCACGGCTGACTACAAAATCTTGGCAAGGGTGTTGGCTGCATGCTTGGAACCTGTCCTCCTATCTCTGATCCACACAGATCAATCTGAGTTTGTGCAGGGCAGGCAGGAAACACAACATTAGAAGAACTTTAAATGTAATCCACACCTCATGTAGGATGGCTAACAGACATGTGGTTGCAGTCCTGGCATTAGACACAGAAAAGGCCTTTGATAGGATCAAATGGGGATACATGTTTGAAACTCTTAAATATCAAGGAATGGGCCCTGGGGTCATAAAATGAACAAAACCCTAAACACTGACCAGTCTGCCCAAATATTAGTAAATGAGATCTTGACTGCACCTTTTCCCTAAGCAGAGGAACCAGGCAGGGCTGCTCCCTGTCTTTGATCTTGTATGTGTTGCACTGGAGCCTCTTGCTGATGCCATTAGGACCCACATGGGGATACAGGGCTTTTAGGGGTGGGAGAGATCATAAGGTAGCACTATATGCTGACGACCTACTGCTCTATCTGTACAACCTGGTTGAGGATCTTCCCACAGTACATAAACTACTGAAAGAGAAAGCTCCCTGTCAGGGCACAAGGTGAACTGGATGAAGAGTGAGCACCTCCCATTGGCAAGTTGGAAAGACCCCAGCTCTCACAGGCCCTGGGAGGCCTGATGATGATCAACATCTAAAATACCTCAGATACTTTGTCAGCAAAGCTGGATCTCTGTATGCCTTCAATTATGGACCCTTAGTGAAAAACTGGCAGAGGATTGTGCACTATGGCAAAGTCTACCCCGACCCTCATAGGAAGAACAAATACAACTAAAATGATGGTTCTCCCTAGGTGTTTATACCTCTACCAGTCTCTACCTATAAATGTGCCACTGCTACATTTCAAACAGATAAATGCCCTGTTGCATAGCTTTATATGGAAGGGAGGCTACCAGAATTAAAATGTCAATTCTCCAACTACCTCCTAGCAAGGGAGGACTGGGCCTTCTCAGCTTTCAAATGTATTTCGGGGCTGTGCAGTTGACATTTCTCCCTGGAGGTTTGGGGGAGTAGAAACTGCATGGGTAGCCATGGAGGAGGAGAAGCAGCTGGGGGTCTCTGCAGCTCCGGCACCTGTCTGGAGGCCTGGAAAGGGACACAAAACCAAAATGGTGAATCCATGCACCTAACAACAATCAAGAAATGGAAAGCGGCACATGGCAGGTTAAAAGGGACAGGTACATTCACCATACACTGATTTGATCTCAGCCATGAGAGATGGGGAGCATACACAGTACAAATGCACCAGAGACTGAGACAGTGGAAAAGTAGAGGACTGGAGTATGTCCTTCAAATGTATGAAGGGGAAGGACATTGGAATTTGTGGAGGTGAAAAATAAATGGCTTATAGACCCTGGGGGCTATTTTGTTTATCACCCAGTGCAACACAGGTTGGGAGAGTCCTTGGGACCAACCGTAGCTAGGCAGCACCAACCCCACTGGATGAAGGGCTGTATAACCCACAGTCTGGTGCTAAATCTCTGTTAATACTCTACCATACACTGTTAGGTTAGTTCAGAAGCATCCATGCCTATCAGACAGAAATGGCAATAAACCCTGGGCTTTATTATAGATGATCACACCTGGAACTTGATGGTCAAACACCTCAACACTTACTCCAGAAGCAACAGACTCAGATATGTACACTTGAACTTCCTACACAGAATGTACCTCATGCCTGTCAGACTCCATGTTATGTGCCCTGATAACAAACACACCTGCTCAAAGGGCACTGCTGTGTCCAGGAGTTACTCCTTCTGGCACGCAGTCCATAGATTGATGGAAGAGATATTGGGAAGGTGACTGTCTCAGTCCCCACTCGAACTGCTGCTGGGTGCTGATCCAGTGAATGTACAGGGAGAGGTACACCACCATTATGGCATAGCCTTAGTAAATGCTAAGAAAACAATAGCCCAGGCATGGTTGTCTGAGAAACCCCCACAATCCAGCAATGGTCAATAATCTGAAGCAATTCCTCACCTTGGAAAAGATACAGCACAATGCTAATGGTAATGGGACCCACTTTGAAAAATTTGGCTTCCACTTGTTGGAGCAATACAGAAGGCTTACTTCCTTATAAGACAAAGGCACTTACTGCAGCTGGCAAATGCCCCCAGACCTGAATTATGCATTGTAGATAGAGGATGGAGCAGGCTATGCCTGAAGGTAGGTTCCTCCCACATACTCTGAGCTCCACCATTGGTAAGGCACTTGGGGTCTCTGCCATTACCCTGGCAACTTCATCATCTTTATCACTATGATTACTGCTTACATCACTGGTTTTATTGCTGTCAGGTTAGGCCAGCAGACGATCATCACAAAATCCCATGCTATTTACTCACCCATTTACATGAATCCAAGACCTAGTTAGGAACAAATAAGTTTAAATTGCCTCTTATGCAAAGCAGTAATGGAATGGAAAAGTAATACATATAGTGACTGTACCCATAATGTGAAAAAATGTGCATGTAAAACTGTTTTACCCGTTATAGTTTTTTCTCAATAAAATATTTTACAGAAAAAATGAACTTGCCCTGTCTATTGCCTTGACAAGAGCAATATTCTATTTATTGTTTCAATTGGCTCTGCCTTAGCTTGCACAAATGTAAAATAGTACTTATTTAATTGCCTGATTGTAATGGCCCTGCAGTACTGTTCAAATTCACTAGTTCTATCTTATGTTTGCCTCTGAGTTCTGATCTGAAACTCTCTTACTTCTGTGTTTTGTTATGTCCTTGCTTCCTGTTGTGGAACCTCTGTAAAGAGTCCTTGACTCAAAGGTTGTAATCAAGACAGTAAATAAATAAATAACTATCAAATAATATTGTGCAACTAAGTGTATCTGTCAAAAAGTCAAAGAGAACAACCAATATATGGCACTAATGTCTAAATAAAACCCAAAAATTCAAATGCAACAGGAAAAGGAAAAGTGCAAATCTGGAATATTAAATACGTAATTTTATATTACCACCAAGTTAATTAATGAGATGATTTATCAAATTTTATTTTAAAGGTACATTTTAAGTCCAGTTCCTTATTTAATCCTTTAGGAAACATAGATTCTAACACAAAGATCCACCTCAATACCTTTTTCAGAAGAGCTTTTACTCTATCCCCACTTCTCTGAATGGTTTCACATGATCACTAACAGTGAATCTGACACAATGTGATCATTAGCATGGTGAGTTTTAAAATGTAAACCCAACATGGAATCCAGTTTCACATTTTAATGTCTCCTATGTGCTCTCAAAATCTCTCTTTGCCTGACGATAGTTTTCCCATGTAAATAAGTGAACATAAACATTGGATTAAATAAACTCCAAGCTGAGTAAAACAATTAGCAAACTCCTAATGTCCAATACAAAATCTTAGTCTGGATCATGTCATGTCAGACCAGCCTGATTGAATTCTTTGATGGTGTAACAGAGATATGTGATCAGGGAGGGGCAGTGGACATGGCCTATCTAGACTTCAGAAAGGCTTTCAACACTGTCCCTCACAGCAGACTAATCAGCAAGTTGGGTAGCTTAGAGGTGGGAGCAAACTAGCAAACTGTTTGGAAAATTTGCTGGAGGGTAGAACACAGAGGGTGGTGGTAAATGGGTGCACTCCATAGAGGGAGGGGTGATGAGGGGTACCTGAAGGGTCAGTGCTGGGCACTACTACTATTGAACATATACATTAGGGACATTTCAGAAGGCCTGAATGGGAAGGTGTGTCTGTTTGCAGATTGTGAAGAAGTGTGGGGATAACACAGACACAGAAGTTGTCAGGATTTAAACACACAAATTTGTATGAAATTTATTGAACTGCGAACATGGAACAGAAAGTAATAAACCAAAATAAGAAAACAAGCAAATAGGCAAGAACCACAGAGTGGAATTCTACATAAGCTCAATCTTCCACAGCACTCTAAGTTCTCTAGAGAACCTACTGGCACAGCCTCCCAGACTGAACTGACCTGACTTAAACTCAGACGAGGTCTTTTATAGGACAATCTGGTCACCTGATCCACCTCTAAACTAATACATACAAGTTACTACACTAATACGGAGAATGGGGGATCATAATGACATAAAACGGTTAAGACACATCGTATAAAATCACATAAATTATTTCATAGGCTTTTATAATAAAAGCCAAAGGAAATGTAAATGTGCTGCTAAGCTCCTCCCACTTCCTGGTGATTGACAGTTGTCATAACATAAATAGCCTCAGGCTAGGGCAGCTGGCTCCTAGGAGGTAATCTCAGGGAGATGTCCTAGAAGCAGCAGCTAAATCCCAGACCCAACAGGGTATGAAGTTATCTTTATGTTTTTCACCTTTTAGAGGATAAAACCTTTTACCACATAAAGAACATGCTTTACAGTCCTATGAACGTTTATACACTTTTATGTTATCTTCCTTCTGTCAGTGTATATCGTGTAAACATCACAGAAAACACAAAACAAAACAAAGGTTTTCTATGAGAGGTCTGAGCAGAGACTGACGGTGCAACGGGTGTGGAGTGGCATTTTAAAGCAAGCGGCCATCCTATTACCTGTTGCTTTATGCATTTTAATATATTTCTTGTGCATGGCTGTTTAATTCTTCTGCAAGGTTTAGACAAAATGGGAAAAGAACCCTCGGTTTGTATTTTGGCACCATATTAGGTGCCGAGCTGAGAGCCATCAGCTCCGGAAACAATAAACAAGAGGTTTCTGTTTTTCTCAGCGCTAAACAAAGTGACAGACACTCGCAGGTGGTTGGAGCATTTTTTATTCCAGCAAATATAGCTCCAACCAACCTGGCGGGTGCATCTGTACACTGGGGCAGAAAAGGACTTTACCTATAGGAACTGTGCCGCTATTCGGTGAGGGACTGCTCCGTGAGTCTGATTCTGCACAGTTATGCAGAGCTACCTGGACTCACTGTAAAAATAAAAACAAAGAACACCACTGAGTGTTTTAATTAAAACTGTGACTTACTGCAAAGACACCTCTCAGTTTCTTTCCCTATTTATGTACTAGCAGAGTCCTACAAATGGGAGCGTTTGACAATAAATGAGGGCAAATCCAAACGCTCAGGCTCTGCATTACTTAAAGGCACAAGCAGGTGCCACATGGTGTTTTTTGGGCAACCAGACAAGGAAGAAAAATGAAAAACATAGCAGAGTTAGCGCATAGTGCAGTAGATACTCAGATGGTGGCCAAATCCACTCGAGCAGAAAGTGGAATATAAAAGAGAAGAGGACAGAAAACAAGGGACTACTGCAATAGACTTGTAATGGGGAAAGAAAAATGTCTAGGTTGCAGAAAACTGCAAACAACACAACAAAAACTGGGGGCTTGACCTACTGACACCACCACACACCTTCATGAGTTAACAAAACCAGTATGCTTGCAAACTGGTTTTAAAGACAACCTACCCTCAAACCCAAAGAGTAGGATGGAGCTTTCACCCACCACTCTTGAAAGCTGCACCCTGGGTCCCTATAACAAATAAATAGGTAAATACTTACCTATAGTCAGATATAAGAAACAATCAACTTATACAGCATTACTGGGGTGTCTAACAAATATTCATACGAAACACGAATAATCCTTAATCTCTCAGCATTCATGGAATTTCAGGGCTTTCTACACTAGTAGCTCCATATTGGGATAGGAAGTCAGCATTAACATGCTGAGTTCCAGACAGATGTTTTACTTAGAATTTATAAGGCTGAAGTGCCAGGTACCACCTCATGATTCTGTTGTTTTCTCTTTCATTTGTTGAAGGAAACAGAGGGGATTGTGATCAGTAATTCAAGTGAAAGGAGCCCCCACAAATAGAAACACAGGGTTTCATGGCCAATTTTGCAGCTAGTCATTCCTGTTCTATTATAGAGTATCTCCTTTCCCTCTCATGCAGTTTTCTTGAGATATACACTATTGGATGCTCCTCTCCCACTATGGTATGGCTCAAGACTGCCCCAATCCCTGTTCGGAGGTGTCTGTATGTACCTCAAAAGGGTACTCAAAATTGGGACTTCTTAGAACTGGGAGAAACATAAGCTGCTTTTAATGGACTGAAATGCCTCATTACTTTCTGAGGACCATTTCATTTGGTTTGGATTTTTCTTTTAGGTCAGTTAGTGGGGTAGCAATTGTTGCAAAACTGGGGATAAACCGTTTATAGTACCCATGAGACCTAGAAACCTAACCTGTTTCTTTGTCTCAGGTCTGGGGCACTTAGCTACAGCTTCTACCTTGTTGACTTCAGGTTTATTCATCCCATTGCCAAAACAAAACCCAACTATCTGGTCTCAGACATGGCCAGTGCACATTTTGAAGGATTGATGGGCATCCCACCATTTCTAATAGACTCAACTATGGCCCTTAGTGTATAAGATCAGTATCACAGTCAGGACTGAAAATAACTACATTATCCAGCTAGGTCTTACTGAAGTTATTATGGGGTGCCAATACTTGGTCGATAAATCTTTGAAATGTGGTGGGTGCCCCATGCAATCCAAAGACATTGTTTGAAACTGAAACAACCCATCTGGGTGCTAAAAGCAGTTTTCTTTGAAGAATCTTCCAATGGGATCTGCCAGTATCCCTTAGTTAAATCTAAAGTGGAGATATACCTGGCAATCCTAATATGGTCCAATATATCATCCACTCTGTCATGGGGTATGCATCGAATTGAAAAACTTGATTAAGGCCTCTAAAGAAAGAAGAGCCTGGAATGGATCAAAAGGCCAGTAAGTTGGGGGTTGAAGGTGATCCTGCTGGGAGACTCCATGACCAGGAGCATCCAGTGGGAGGGGTAGGGAGGGAAGCAGCCCAGTCAGGATTTCATATATCCCGGCCTATATGTTCACAAGGCCAAATTCCAGCTATACTCATTAGCATATGAATGCAGGAGATCCTCAGATTTCCTTGTACATCTGGGCACAAATGATTTGAAGGAATAGCAATCTGGAAATCCAGGCGAGGTTTCAGGAACTGGCCAGGGTCTGCCACTCTATAGGAAGTTCAGTCTCCTTCTCAGAAATACTACCAGTACCTAGGGCATCCGGGGAGACCAAGCACAACTCAGAGGGATGAACCAATGGCTCATGGACTGGTGCAGGGCAGAAGGGTAGGGCTGGTGGGGGACTGGGGAACACATGGGATGACAAGGGGTTATATGCTAGAGAAAGGATACATCTTAACCTAGAGGGAAGGAGATCTTAAAACTAAAACTTGCTGGATTCATAGAAGAGAAGTGGTGTTTAAACTTGTAAAAGGGGAGGGATAAGGAAGAAGTGGAATCAGGAGGGCTGCTCGAGGTTCCAGGTCTAGGTGAACAATGAGGGCTGGTGACTGCGATATAAACAAAGCAAGAGCTGTGCAGGAAAGATTAAATAGGGATTGTGCAAGGCTGAAACAATTGGGGAAGGGGATGGGGTGGAGAATGGTCCTGATCAATGCCAGGAGCAAGGCCAACAAATGCCTGAACTCCAGGTGGTTCTGGAGGAGGAATCAGCGGATATGACGGCAATTATGGAAACATGGGCCACCCAAAAGAATGATTGGGACCTAAACTGGAGGGCTACACAATATTCAGGAGGGATAGAGAAGAGGTAGAGGAGGGGTGTAGCGCTGATAGTCAAGAATGGCATAGTGGTTAGTGGAGTGGAGGAGGCTGATGGGGAGTGGAAGGATTTGTGTAACTCTGCAATTGAGTGGAGGCAAAAGATTGAAAATAGGGTGGTGTACAGACCCTCCGCAATGGATGAGGCCCTGGAGGAAAAATTAGTTGAGAACATCAAGGGGCACTGTGACTGTGGAAAGGGTAGGGTGGTGGTCATGGGGACCTAAATTTGCGGGGACAGATTGGGACACTATGACATCAGCAGTGGTCAGGGAGCAGAGACTGATGGATGTGTTTCAGGATGCCTTTCTGGTCCAACAGGTGGTGACCCTACTAGGGAGGGAGGATACTGGACGTTGTCCTTGCAGACAGCGACCAGATAAGGGTCTGGAGGTGTGTAGTCCACTGGCAGGTGGAGACCATGATATGGTCTGGTTTCTGCTGTGTCTGGGGGAGGACAACTGCTCAAATACAGCACTAGTGAACTTCAGGGGCAGACTTCGTGGGCATGGGCAGGATTCTAAGGGGAGCTTGAACAAAATTAAGCCAGACATGGATGTTGGTAGCTTATGTGAGACCATTAAAAAGGAGTGCAGGAGGCTACTAGCTCATTTACAAGGGTAAGGCATAAAATGGTAGAGCCAGCAAGCCATGCTGGTGGACCAGAGAGGTGCAAGAGGCGGTGAGGGATAAAAGGCTGCCTATGCATGTTTTAAGCACTCCAGGGAACAAGAGAGAGAGTAGACTATGAGATGACAGCAGGAGAGTCACCAGAATGGTGAGGGGAGCCAAGGTGAGGATGGAGCAAATCCTGTCTAGGGATATCCGGAGGTGGAAAGGGATTTTATAGATACATAGGGAGAAGAGAAAGGGAAGCACAGATCTCCAGGATTAGGACTGGGGAGGATGGGCTCAGGAGGTGGGGAGAAGGCAGAAGTACTAAATGAGTACTTTGCCTCGATACTTATGGAAGAAGACAGGGATCCATTCAGCCGGAAGGAAGGGAGGAGGAGACAGCTGAGTGGAGAGGTCAGACAGAGATGAAAGGACAGGAAGAGGCTGGGGCACATGGTGGGCCAGGCCTAGAAGGGATGGGTGCTTTGTTGTGGGGCGGTTTGGGAGGAGAAATCACAGAGGACAGCGTGAGGGAGGTCCTTCGGCACTGAAAACTAATAAGGCACCAGGACTGGATGGCTGCATCCGAGAGTTCTGAAGGAACTGGTGGATGTAACTAGCAGCTCCACTAGCTGCACTTTTCAATGCCTCCTGCAGACAGGATGGGTGCCTCAAGACTGGAGGGTGGCTCATGTGGTTTCTATTCACAAAGGAGGGTCTAGGGAGAGATGAGGAAATTACAGGCCTGTCAGCCTAATGTCTATGGTAGGCAAACTAATGGATGCCTTCATCAAGGAGAAGCTTGGGAGGCAACTGGAAAGGTTGAGGCACATGGATGACAAACAGTATGGTTTTGTCCTGGGAAGATCGTGTCAGACCAGCCCCATAGATTTTATGACTGGGTGACAGGACCTTAGACTGACAAAGACTGGTGGACGTCCTATATCTGGATTTCCGTAAGGCGTTTAACTCTGTACCCACATCGGGTTGTTGACAAAATTAGGCGGATGGGGTGGGAGGACAGTTGCTTAGATGGGTAGAAAATTGGCTAACGGAAAGAACACAGAGGGTAGTGGTTGGTGGGATAGTCTCTTCCCTAGGAAGGTCTTCAGTGAGGTTCCCCAAGGTTCGATACTGGGCCACCCTGTTCAATGCCTATGTCTCCAATGGGGAGGGGGGGCAGGAGTAGGGAAGAGCCTCTTTTATGGATTACTCAAAACTGGGAGCACTGGCAGATGGGAGGAAGCAAGAGAGATAGTCAGAGGGATCTGGATACCATGGAGGTTTGGTCAAGAAGGTGGGGACTGAGGTTTAATCCAGGGAAGTTTAGGGTGCTGCATCTCAGGGTCAGAAACCCAGGTCATGTATACACCCTGGGAGGGTCTCACTGCAAGCCACAATGAGTGAAAGGGACCTAGGGTGGTGGTAGACACCAAAATGAATAACACTGAAAACTGCAGAAGATCTGCTGCAAAGGCAAACAGGATTCTGGGCTGCATAGCCAGGGAATTCGTCAGAAGGAGGAGGTGATCTCCTCTGTATAATGTCTTGGTCAGGCCACATCTTGAGTACTGCATGGCAGTATTGGAGACCTCACCTAAGGAAGGACATAGCATTGCTGGAGAGGGTTCAGAGGAGGGCAACCAGGAAGATCCGAGGCATGAATGAAAGTACCTGTGAGGAAAGGCTTGACTCTTGGGCTGTACTCACTGGAGGAGAGGAGAGACAGGGGAACATAATAGAGGTCTTCAATATGTGAAAGGGATTAACAGGGCAGAGCCAAAGAAATGTTCAGGCTAAAGAAAGGGGTCACAACCAGGGGAATGAATGGAAGCTGGAAGGGAAACTAGGGGAGAATGTAGAAGGCATTACTTCACTGAGAAGGTGCTGGGGCCATGGAATGCACTGCCCAGGAGTCTAGTGGGGAGGGCACAGTGGAAGGCTTTAAGAGGGGTGGGACAGGTGCATGGGTATACTGAGCTGAAGGCGACCACCTCTTGGGGGCTGGGGGGATGGAGAAGCTAGTGCCCAAAGGGGCTGGCTAAGAAGCAGACATGAAAGACTGTTAGGCCTATTCTGCTAGCTTTTAGTATGTTAGTATGTTAGTAAAATCGAGGCATAACAGTATGCCACATTCCTTTTAGGTACTATAACAATACAGAGCTCCAGTCACTGGTGGAAGGTTCTATGATACTCAGGGCAAACAACTTTTGGATTTCCTGTTGAACTTCCTCAAACCCTCTTAGGAAGCCTGTATGTTTTTTTTCTCATTGAGAGAGCATTAGTCTGGATCACATGCTCTACCCCTGTGGCTCTACCTGGTGAACTAGTGAAGGTATAAGGATACTTCTTCAGGAGAGCATGTAGCTCTCTTCTGTGTGTTTTCTAATGAGGGGTTAACATATACTCTAACTCTTCAATAGTTTCCAACCGATTATAGGGCATCTATAATTCATTCTTATGATCGGGAGTATCAACATTCCAAGTCCTGTCCTGTGGGGCTTCATGCCACTTCTTTAAAAGATTGGCGTGATAGATTTTCTTGCCAGGCTTCTTGTCAGGGGTTTCTATTTTGTAAGTAACAGGCCCATTTGCATAGGACTTTGTTATTCCCTATCACTTCATGAGCAATTTCTGTGAGAGGCTGGTAGTAACAGTAACACACGCTCCCTGTTTCAGATGGCTTATTCAAGGCCACTTGATCATATCTTTGTTTTTTGCATTTTCTGGGCCTGAACATTGACTTGATGTGCTGTCTGGTAATATTTCATCAGTCTTTCCCTTACTTGCTTCATGTAAGCCCCTATATCTGGGTATTTCATATCCAGTCCCTCCTCCCAATACTCTCTTACAATGTCCAAAGGGCCCGGGGTTTCTCCCATAAAGCAAAGGAAAAGGGAATGGCCTGTAGAAGTGTGTGGTACCTCCTATAGGCAAACAAGATGAAGAGGAGAAACTTATTCCAGTGCTTCCCTCATCATTAACAAACTTTTTAACATACGCTTTAAAGTCTGGTTGAAGCACTCTCTTAGCCCATCTGTTTGAGGGTGGTAGGGCGAGGTCCTCATTGTGACTATCCCCAAGAGATAATAATGCTCTTTCAGTAGGATGGCATTAAAATTACTACCCTATCCATGAGAACCTCCTTTGTGATGCCCACCCTACTGAACATCTTAACCAGCTCCTCTGCGATTCTTGGGGTAGTGGCGGACCGCACAGAGATGGCTTCGGGGACTTGTGGTGTGATCTGTAATAATCAAATGAACCTATTGCCTTTTGAGCTTTTATTCAGGGTCCTACATCATCTATTCCTAGTCGTCGAAGGATGTGGTGACCAGGAGTAGGGGCATTAAAGGTAGTTTCTTACCCAGGGGCCACTAGCTGACACTCTTTGCACTCCTACAATAACGTACACATCTTCATGTGCCACTGGACAGAAAAATGTGACCCAGTGTCCTTTCTTTCCTGCATGTCCCACCCAAGGAGGTCATGACTGAGATACAAAATATCTTTTCTATAACAGGTAGGCACCATTAACTATTCTATTTTCTCCTGAGTGACAGGATTCGTGTACACTCTGACATTCTGTATAGTATCTGGCTCTGGACAACCATTTCAGGCTCATTTGGTTTACGTGGTTTCCCACCTGTGAAAAAAAAGGATTTAGCGTTCCATCTGCCTGCTGTTCTTGTATCACATTTTCCTTTACAAAGACACTATTAACATTTTCAGGTGTTATCCTTTTTTCCAGATGCCATTGTTTTTGGTTTTTTTTTGCATTCCTAGATTTTCTAGGTTTCCTGCTATCCAGTCACCTCCCCATTGAAAGGAAACAGGTCCCTATGACCTGGGTAGCCTGTTCCTTTTGGCTTGGGCCCTGAAGTAACCGTGGCTATAGTACCTTTCTCTGAAAGCAAAGAGGAAAACCGGAAAGTCATTGCCAATAACAACAGGTACTGACAGGTGGGATACTATCCCAGCTATCACCCTCTTATTTTGTCCATAAATATTTAAGTCCACTTTGGCTGTGGTGTAAAATGAATGTCGCCATGGATGCACACCACACTCATCTGGGGCCTCTTTCTGGAGCAGATATCAATTCGCCTGATCAAAGTTTGCTTACTGCCAGAGTCAATCAAAGCAAGAGTAGACTGGTTTCCCACTGTCCGCTTGACAGTAATGTTTCAATGGTTAATAGGGCCAGATGTGTTAGGTCTCCTTTCTTTGAAGGGCAAACCAGGCTATTTGCCCTTTCCTTGACAGTTCTGGCAGATAATATCTGGTGGAAGGTCTACTCCATACCTTCCTAGTTGACCAGTCTGATTTTGTCTCACTAGTTGTGGCCCTTTGGTGTGGGTGTTTCTGGGGCTCTAGGACCTCCCTTTCTTAAAGACTGGTGAGCTGCAACAAAGTCCTCAGCAAGGCTGATAGCTACCTCAGCTGTCTCGGGGTTGTGTTCTTTCACCCCTGCTGTACTTTGTGGGGCAAAATCCGTATAAACTGTTGCAACACTAACAGTTCTATTATGTCCCTCACAGTGTTACCTCTGATACTAACCATTCACACACAGTTCTCGCAGCCTAATGAAAGTCTCTAGGATTGTCTTGCGTATGGTACTTCAAAGTCCGGAACCTTTGCCTGTATGTTTCTGAACTGATATCGATCTCTTCAAGATTTCCTTTACAAGTTCATAGGTATTGGCATTTTAGAATCCATGTTGCTATTGATTAGCTGGGCCTTGCCTGTTAAATAGGGAGCAAGACACACAACCCATTGGTTTGGGGGTCAGCCACATGGTCTCGCCATGTGTTCAAAGGTAGTGAGATAACCTTTGATGTCATCAGTAGCAGTCATTTTAGTTAACTTTATGTCCCTGGGTTAGTCCCATCTCCATCACCAGTTCCATGTCTAACCCCAAGCCTTGCAATACTCTAATAGTCTCAGCCCACCTTAGGTCTTGTCGCCTTCTCTCCTGTTCTTGATCTTTGTCCATCTCCACTTGACAACTGGCAAGCCACCTTAGCAGATCAGAAATCCCTTCCTGAGGTTCATCTCTGGGCATGTCAGTGTCCTCCATTCTGGTGTCTCCTTCCTTTAAATCCAACCTGTCTTCCTTGTCTTCCTTGTCATTGAGACTTTTCTCCTCCTTCTCCAGTGGGGTCCTTCGTCTGACACTTGGATCTAACCCAGGCAGGAGCGGCTTCCCAGTCACCAGGGTCTGGGGTGGGACACTGTCCCAGTAGCCACATCACTCTTCCGCTCTTCTGTGTCATCTTCCATGGTTGTCTGAGTTTATCCTGATACCAGGACTGGTATCAATGGCTGCTTCTTCCTCCAAACCTGGACACTCAGCCTATCCCACTTTTTACACCAAACTGTGATGAAGTGTTGTAATGGAGAACAAAGACACAGAAGTTATCAGGATTTAAACACACAACTCTGTGCAAAATTTATTGAACTGCTAACATGGAATGGAAAATAATAAACCACAGAGTGGAATTCTACATACAGTAAGCTCAATCTTTCACAATACTCTGTGTTCTCTAGAGAACCTCCTGGCACAGCCTCCCAGGCTGAACTGACCTGACTTAAACACAAGAGGGTATTTTATAGGACAATCTGCTCACATGATCCTCCCCAAACTAATACATGCTTACTACAGTAATACAGAGAATGGAGGATCATAATGACATAAAGGCACATTGTACAAAATCATATAAATTCATTTCATAGACTTTCATCATGAAAAGACAAAAGAAATGTAATTTGTGTTGCTAAGCTCCTCCGTCTCCTGGTGATTGACAGTTGTCATAACATAAATAGCCTCAGGTTGGGGCCGCTGGCTCTTAAGGAGGTAATCCCATGGAGATGTCCTAGGAGCAGCAGCTAAATCCTAGACCTAACAGGAGTATGAAGTTATCTTTATGTTTTTCACCTTTTAGAGGAAAAAGCCCTTTTACCACATGAAGAACATGCTTTACAATCCCACAAACATTTATACACGCTTATGTTATTTTCCTTCTGTCAGTGTATATTGTATAAACATGACAGAAAATATAAAGCAAAGGTTTTCTATAAGAGGTCTGAGCAAAGACTGACAGTGCAACGGGTGTGCGTGACATTTTAAAGCAAGCAGCCACCCTATTCCTGTTGCTTTATGTATTTTAATATATTTCCTGCGCATGGTTGTTAATTCTTCTGCAAGGTTTAGCAGAAATGGGGAAAGCACCTCAGTTTGTATTTTGAGCCATATCAGATGCTGGAGCTGAGAGCCATAAGCTCTGAAACAATAAACAAAAGGATTTATTTTTTCAGCACTAAACAAAGTGACAGATGCTTGCAGGTGGTTAGGGCATTTTTAATTGCAGCAAATATAGCTCCAACCAACCTGGCGGGTGCATCTGTACACTGGGGCACAGAAGGTCTTACCCACAGGAACTGTGCCGCTATTCAGTGTGGGATTGCTCCATGAGCCTGATTCTGCATAGTTATGCAGAGCTACCAGGACCTCGCTGCAAAATAAAACAAAGAATACTACGGAGAGTTTTAACTAAAAACTGGGACTTACTGCAAAGACACCTTCTCACAGTTTCTTTCTCCATTTATATACCAACAGAGTCCTACAAATGGAGAGTTTGACAATAAATGAATGAACAAATCCAAATGCTCAGGCTCTGCACTACGTAAAGGCACAGGCAGGTGCCACACAGCATTTTAGGCAACCAGACAAGGAAGAAAAATTAACAACACAGCGGGGTTAGTGCATAGTGCAGTAGATACTCAGATGGGTGGCCAAATCCACTGAGCAGAAAGTGGAATATAAAAGAGAAGAGGACAGAAAACAAGGGCTTCCACAGTAGACTTATAACAGGGAAAGAGAAGAATGTCTAGGTTGCAAAAACAGGAAACAACACTACAAAACTGGGGGGTGACCTACTGACACCACACACAGATGACACAAAGATTTGTAATAGGGTGGACACAAATGGAGGGTGGAAAAATGAAGGAGGACCTGATCAGGCTGGAGAAATGGTCAGGAGGTGGCAATTACAATTCAGTGCAAATAAAATGCAAAATTATGCACATGGAGAGTAGGAACCCAAGGGCAAAATACTGGCTGGATGGAGGAACTAGAGGTAACAGAGCAGGAAAGAGACCTGGGGATCATCATTTTGGATAATCTGAAGGAGGGATACCAGTGCAATAAGGCAATGGGGAGGGCTAACAGAATGCTGGAATGCATAAGGAGGGCTTTACAAGCAGGAGGAAAGAGGTGATCATGCCATTAAACAAAACTATGGTCAAACCGCGTCCTGAAATATGGAGTTCAGTTCTGGAGGTTACACTTGCAGTGGGACAGGGACAGGTTGGAAAAGGTCTAGAGAAGGGCAACCAAAATGGTTTAACTGCACAGGAGGTCATATGAGGAGCAGTTAGAGGAACTAAACTTATACACACTGGAGATGAGGAGAGAGGGGGGATATGGTAGAAACCTTCAAATATCTGAAGGGAATAAACATGGTGAGGGAGGGCAGCATATTCAGGATGAGTGGAAACAAATCAACGAGGAGATAAATTCAAGCTGGAGGGGGCAGATCTGGAGGAAATAAGAGGGAAGTTCTTTGCAGAGAGAGAGTGGTGGGTCCTTGGAATAGGCTTCCAGCATGGGTGGTGGGGATACTCTGGTGAGCAAATTCAAGAGGGCTTGGGACTACTATATGAGGCTGAATAAAGACACAAAGGGCATGGAAGAGAGGGCAAGATAAAAGGACAGTGGTGGTATTTGAGCAGACTGGATGGGTAAATGGATCCATTTCTGCCAGCAGATTTCTGTTTCTATGTTTCTATAGATGTTTAAATTGTTTGCCTTGCAACACATATCTGCATGCAGTGCAATGTCCACATTGATAGGCACCAGTGGATTTTTGTGGCAGCCATGTAGAGTATGTGGCTATGTTATTTCTGGTACAAAATGACTGTGATTTAAAAGTTCTCCCAGATTTAGAGCCCTACTAAATGTGATTTAGCCACTCTTGGAACAAGCCTGGGACATTACAATGTTCTAATAGGTTCCAGTTTTTTTTGAGGAATACCTTTACCTTTGGGCAGATGCAATTTAACTCCAACACAAAAGTCATTTTATGATTTTTATTTAGATTTGTTGATGCTACCATCAATAAGGAACCTTTTTCTTGTTCTCGTATTCCATTAGTAGCCAGATCAAGTGCTGTAGTATTAAACCCCTGTGTTAGAATATCTTATACATCTCTCTTGACTGAGTTTCAATCTCAATCTCAGATGAACAGTTCCTCTGCTATCTTGGTAACTGGCCATATGGAATAGACTTAATAAGGAGGGTTGATGTGTACTGAAGCGTGAAGGTCTGTGTTTCCTGCAGTAACACATTTAAAGCCTTTGTCAGTGTGAGAAGAGAGGTGTTCCAAGAACTGAAAATGATGTAGGAACAAGTGAACCATGGTCTGGTGTGAATACAGGAGACCCTCGGCAAGAAGATTGACTGGCACCAGACTGCCAATAGAGAAGGACTAGATGAGCTCTGGAGGATCTGGAAAGGAGAAACAGCCTCCTGGAACTGCAGTGAGAACTGGAAAATGCTTTAAGAAAAGAAGAATCCATGATTCCATCCACAAGAACCACCATGTTGCCAGCCACAGTAGGGGATTCACACAACGAACCAAAGCAATGGAACCAGGACAGTATTGAGGCCCTTTGTGTTTGATGAAAAGATCCCAAAGGAAGCAAGCCTTGCCCAGTTTAACATCATAAGTCAAATGATTGTCTGGTCAGAAGAACAAAAGTGGAGCTTCCTAGCAGCCAATTTAGAAGGGCCAGCAGTCAACATACTAGAGAACCTCCACCCAAATAGAAAGCAGAGATATGAGGACTTGTTCCAGGCCCTGGAAATATGGTATGGTGCAGGCCACCCACCTGAAATAGCCAGGTCACAGCTAAGACTTAGGAGATGAATGAGAGAGGAAGACCTCCTGGAACTGGCAGAGGACCTGAATAATGCCAATTTTGTTAAATAACAAGCATCCACAGAGCAAACCCGGTGCTTTGAGAGTACAAATCCTCTTCATCAGGGTTGGAGTCACAGACAGACAGACTTAAATATTACAAAAGTGCATGATATGTTTCTAGACATTTAAAGTGACATTCCATTAATTACAAAAAGTACATATAGCACAATCATTCATATAATCAAAGTACATATACACATACATATAGCACTATTATTGAAACGGTAATATCATTTGTTTGATGTCTCATAGTCTTAGAAATACTTGATACTAGAAGATTGTATACAGTATACAATACAAAATGTAAATAGAAATTACAAAACATTATGAGTTTAAAACACTAAATACTGGCAATAAACGTGTAACTAAGTTGCATAAATATTTAATCTATATGAAAATATAGAGGCACTTAATTTATTTCATTAATTCTCATTGGATTTTTTTCAAAAAGCAGAGACATAAAGATTGAAAATCAAAATCTCATGGTTAACAATTTGGTAATGGGATCCACTAAGTGATCGCTCATAAAACCACAGGTCATTGTAGACTGAATTAAATTAACTTATATACATCTGCCATTCATTTTGGATAACATTGTGCAACTAAGTGTATTGTCAAAATGCCATGGAGAACCACTAATATATAGCACAAATGGCTGAGAAACCCCAGATAAATTCAAATGCAATAGGAAAAGTGAAAAGTACAATCCTGAATTTTAAAGGGAAACAATGGAAAAGGCATAGCTTTTACCCAGGCACTACAAAATTCCTGATTAGTGCTTTCAGACAGTAACATTTAAAAAGTACTCTAATTAATTTTTTAGTGATTTAAGCAGTGGCCTTCAGCTTTCAGTTTCTATTGCTGTCAGACACCATTTCATGAGTAGAAGAGCTTCTTAGCTCACTTTATGCTAACCAACAGCTGAGGTCAAACAGGCATATTACCATACAGTGAGCTCAGGAAGCTCACTGCTGCTCATGAAATGGCTGCTGCCAGCAACAGAAATTGGAAGTTGTGGGTAACTGTTCTAAATCAGTAAATGAAGTTGTTACTGTCTGAAAGCATTAATTGAGAGTTTCTGTAGTGTCTGAGGAAAGCTGTGTCTTTTCCAGTGTTTCCTTAAACACCTGATTTTATATTACCACTAAGTTAATTAATGAGATGATTTTGTATTATCACTAAGTTAATTAATGAGATGATTTCTCAAATTTTTATTCTAAAGGTAAGCACTTAAGTCCAGTTCCTTATTTAATCCTTTAGGAAACCTGTATTCCAACACGAAGATCAACCTTGATCACTTTTCAGAAGAACTTTTATTCTAGCTCCACTTCTCTGGAATGTTTTCACTTCTTCAACAACAGTGAATTTGACATGCTGTGATCACTGTCATGGTGATCTGTAAACTGTAAACCATAGGCGAATTCAGTTTCACATCTCTAATGTCTCCTATGTGCTCCAAAATCTGTCTTACATCTGACATATAGTTCTTCCATGTAAATAAGTGTGCTCACAAAGAGACCTGCTGCCTGAAGAAAGGTCCTCCCAGAAACAGCCTGATCCACACCGCAGGTCACTGAAAGGAACTCTGCAGGACATTTTCACTGAGCCCCTTCAGGCTGTGGACAACGCCTGTGGTCCCAGGACCCCTGAATACCGTGGGTTCAAACCTGCCATGCTCCCGAAGAGACCTGCTGCCTGAAGAAAGGTCCTCCCAGAAACAGCCTGATCCACACCGGTGGTTCATGTAAAGGAACTCTGCAGGTACGTCCCTGCATAGCCCAGCTTCTCTGGTGCTAACTGAAACCCTTCCTAAATTACTGGTGTCTTTTGGGCTGCCTGAGATTAGCCTGGAAAGAAAAGCCTGAACAAATAATCCCTGCCTGTGCTTTGCACTGGCTCCCCACCCTCCTGCCCTTGCTGAGCTGTTACTAATATAACCTCGAGAAAAGAAAAAAGTAAGTGTCCACTTTCTCATTGGTCCCTTATAGTATCACACCACAAGGGGCACAAATTAGCTCACTTCACCAAGCATAGCTGAAACAAATTATCTCTTGTTACATTTCCTTTGTACAAGCTGGAACCTTAACCCTTTTACCTGCATAGTAAAATATTTTCACCTACTTCATATATGACAACAAACAAAACATTTCTAAATTGCTACCCCCTAGGCTGTAAGCTTGATCTGACAGACGCCTCACAGACACTCTCACACTTATCTTCCTACTGCTACTCCCTTATCTAAAACACCTCCTTTACTGTTTCTGGTACATACTGTGATTTTTACTCCACCATGGTCTCTACTACCCTTCCCTTTCTACTTATCACACTCCTGTTGCTTGGCACCCTCTCCATGTCTACTACCAACTGCTGTAATAATGCAGGTGTTCATCCTCCACCACGAAGTGACTTCCACTCTCTAACCTCCTTGTCAGGGATATAAAGATACAGGACGCCACCCCTCTTACTCCATAGTGGTCTCATTTACACTGCCTCAGTGGGATCTCTAAAATACTGTTATGGCATGCTACACTACACTCCTTTGTCCACTCTAAACTGTGGTATAACATTCTCATTGCCCTCCTACTGTCAGGGATGTAGAGTCCAATCCAGGTTCTAGCTCCCACTACTCCCATGCTGACTATTTGGATCACTTCACGAAGGACTCTGCATTGCTCATCACAACATAAGGAGCCTACTGCATAATTGGGTGGAACTTGAAGCATGGGTTACCCTTACAAGCCAGACATACTACACCTTTTTTATTTTTATTTTATTTAGTTGTTTAACCAGGTATAGCACACTAAGCTGAAAGCTTTTTACAGGAGCGACCTGGGAGTACAAGGAGGTTAAGTGAGACATGGCTGAAACCCACAGTTCCTGACTCCTCCTCCCTTTAGCCTCCTATAACTTTATCTGGAGAGGTAGAACCCATTAAAAAAGGGTGGTGGTGTTGCTATCTACTACAAAATAATATAAATCTCTCTGTCATCCCTACACCCACCCTCCCCATTGTGAGTCACTACATGCTCTACTTACCCTGGGCACAAACAAAAAACGGCATATTGTATGTGCCTATAACCCCTAACAGTGGGCTCTCTGGTCTCATGGAGCTACTTGAACATACATCCCTGATGGCTGGGTTAAAAGAAGTAATTATTATGGGTGATATTTTAACTTAAATTGGCTGGGAAATTGCCAGACCAACTATCAATCCCAAATCATGCAACATAGGCTACATCAACTAATTATAGAACCCACCAGGACAGCTTCTCACACAAACTCTATCACCTAATTGACTGGGCCCTAACTAGTCAGCCTGAGCACATACATATGGCTGGTCTACTGGCTGATGCACTTACCGACCACTCCCTATTTTCTGTCTATGGTCTCCTGCTTCCACCAATCTCACCCCACCTCCAAAGTATATCACCTTTAGGAACTTTATAAGCTTAGATGTATTGCACTTTCTTCATGATGTCTCTCAAATTGACTGGAGCAAATTATACAGAGCTAATAATGCCCAGTCAGCCCTATCCTTTCTCATTCAGGAATTCTCGATGCCCAGGATATCCATACCCGTACTCCACACACAGAGTGAAGGGACAACATATAAGATGGTTAAAAAGGACATCCGCTACAGACTTAAAATGAGAGATAAGAGCTGGAAATATTTTAAATCCTCTGTCATCCAGCTGACTATGACCTCTATAGGGCCCAGTGCAAAAGAATGTGAAAAGCAAATAAGAGCTGCCAAAAGTAAATACTGCAAAGTCTTCTCAAGGATGCAGCAGGGGAGCATAGAAAATTCTGGACACATGTTAGGTCCTTCCCAAGTGTCTTCCTGTCCCCTACTCCAAATAACATGATTCT
The DNA here is from genome assembly GCA_016271365.2 of Neoceratodus forsteri. Classification (NCBI taxonomy): domain Eukaryota; kingdom Metazoa; phylum Chordata; order Ceratodontiformes; family Ceratodontidae; genus Neoceratodus; species Neoceratodus forsteri. The sequence continues at coordinate 795,843,500 of CM028131.1, forward strand.
AAATGGGATCCACTGCAATGAATCCCTGACAATTGCTAATTTCTTCAATCAACAATTTTCTGACCTGTCCAAATACACCTCTGCCTTCCCCTCCAAGCCATGCTCAGACTTGCACGCCTGTGCCCCACACTGATACATTTAGACTGTTCTTTTATTTCAAAACTATTTCTGGGGCAGAGGTACTAAGACTTTAAACTCCATCTCAGACAACACCAGCTTTGGCTCTGATGGTATTGAACCAAGACTCCTGAAGTTAGCTGCCCCATTTATTGCCTCACCCCTTGCCGGATCTTTACTGTATCCCTCTGCCAGAACAATGTTCCTGATATCTGGAAAATTGCCAGAATAACTGGTTTTCAAAAAGTGACACAAAAGACCCCTCCAACTATAGGCCCATTGCGATATCATCAGTACTAAGTAAAATACTTGAGAAGCTTGTAACTACTCAAACTATTGATTTTCTACACAAAACAACCTTCTCTCCTCAGTCCAATATGGGTTCCACAAGGGCCATAGCACCTGCTAAAATTTACCATTGACACCCTGCCTGCTATGGACTCAGGCCTCCTCACTGGGGCAGTCTTTATAGACATGACCAAAGATTTTGATCTTGTTGACCACCCTATCCTTCTAAGCCTTAGAGTCAATGAATTTACTGTGGGTGTAGTGACCTGGGTCAGTAGTTATCTGTCAAACAGTGCCCAAGTTGTGAAATCGCTCCACCCTCTCGAACCAGGCTACTTCTAAGTGTTGGGTTCCCCAGGGATCTATTTTGGGGCCCTCCTTTCTTCATATTTATCAACAGCATTACACTTGATCTCACCTCCTGTTCATCCCTCTTGTATGCAGATGATATCTTTCTATATATTAGCTCCAAAACCTGTCTGACATAAATTTGCCTCTCATCTGACTTTCATAAACCCATACCTGGCTATCTGACCACAAACTGGTCCTCAATGTATAGAAAACCCAAGCTATGTTGTTGGGGTCCACAACCAAGCTTAAATCCTGCAACAATCAACATTGAGGTCGCCTGTCCTGGCTCCCTCCCTTAAATGCAGTTACCTCATTCAAATATCTAGGGGTGGAGTGTGACCAGTCTCTAGGCTTTGATCTCCACGTCAAATCCACCTGTAAATTGGTAAACTCTATGCTTGGCATTGCCTATAGATATAGCTATACACTTACTCCATCCACTAGGTTGGCTGTTGTCCATGGCATCTTACTTCCAGCCCTGACTTAGGTCATCACATGTGGCCATACCTAAAACAATGCTTTGTGCCTGGGACACCACTTATAACAACATTTGCCATTATGCATCCTCATCTGCTAGACTTAAACACCACTGCTAACTCTACTTAGACCTAAACTGGCTATCACCTGCTGCGCTGAGACTCCACTCAGTTGACTCTAGTAGCTAATGTAATCAGGGCACAATCTCCTGCTAGTCTGGCTATGCCACTGTCTCATCAAACATCCAGTTCTATGACCTACGTTTAACTGCCAAGTGCCTACTGCAATTACCCAGGTGTAAATCTCAAAAGTTCCAAGCTTTCTCTCACTATGCCACACAACAATGGAACACCTACCAGTAACAACACTCCAAGCACCTTCCCATGCCCTCTTTAAAAAGAGCTTCATGCCTGCCTACTTGCTTCAAACACATGCACCTGTTTTAAACCCCCATGATCCCTTTCTCTCCCCATCTCCCATCCACTTATTGTGCCTATTGCTCCCAAACCTGTCTCTTTCTGCTCCTCCTACTATTATGGACTGTTGTCCATCACGCTCTACTTGTACCACTCCATATTTTACCATCCGATGTTAAGCCATATCCTTTCTTCTCTTAGAACAATGGCTATGCTCCACAAGCTGTCTTGGACGATGATTTTGTAAGACTGTATGATGATTTCCCTTCATAAATTGTATCTGTTAAATGTGCACTTACTATGTACTTACTAGGGCACTGTATTCTTGTTGTCTAGATCTCACTACATATTAGATACTTGCTGTTTCTGGAGTACTTACTCTGTCCCCACTTGTATTTTTACCCCATGTTCATCACTTCCTATCTGTAAATATGCTGTGCATGTATTTCTCAGATTGTGCTATGCTGCACTTGTAATGTTGTTTTTGTTTCCTCATGTTGTAATCCTCCCGGTCATGGCTCTTTGGCTAGCTCACCTACCCGCTGAACAAAAAGCTAATTAAAAACAAATGAACATTTGGCAACATAAACTAGAAACTGGGTAGAACTATTAGCAAACTCCCTAATGCCCACTACAAATTCTTTGTCTGTATGTTTAAATTGTTTGCCTTGCAATGCATATCTGCATACAGTGCAGTGTCAACATTTATAAAAACCAGTAGGTTTTCTGTCAGCCATGCATGTGACCATGTTCTTTCCAGTACATAATATCTGTGATTTAAAAGGTCCCCAAATTTGAGCCCTACTAATTGTGATTTGTGTCCGCTCTGAACAGACCTGAACATTACAATGTTCCAATAGGTTCCAGGTTTGTTTTGCAGAATACCTTCTACCTTTGGGGAGATATAAGTAAATCCAACACAAAATAATTTTAGTACTTGTATTTTGATTTTTTGATCCTACAGTCAATAAGGAACCTCTTTCTTGTTCTCTTTCCTATTAATAGCCAGATCAAGTGCTGTGGTATTGGGGACCAGCCCAGTGGTGCTGAGGTTGAAGCACTGGATGCCACCTCGCACCATGCTGGCGACCTGAGTTCGAGGCAGAGCTCAGGTGCGGGGAGTCAACAGGAGGGACTGGTTTGAGTACACCGCTGGGAGGGCATTGGGGGTTCGGTGCTCCAGCAGCCCCTGGTGGAGACTGGGGGTGCTGCAGTAGTGTGGGCTACATGTACAGCATGCCTGACACTGGCAGGGTGGGCCGCGCACAGCATCGGGAGTGCACACTTAGGATGGGGCGGCGAAAAAGAACATAGGAAAAAAACTAGTTCCAGGGTAGGCAATGGCACCAATCCCCATGTCCACAACTGGGTCCAACTTGGCAGACCTTCACAGACCCTCCACCCAGAGGCCCACGTCTGCAGCTGGAGTCTACAAAGTGAAGAACGCCTAAGGTAGGAGGGTGACCCCACCCTGAGAGGGGTTAAGCTGGGGTGCCAGCTGTGAGGCAGGAGTGGAGGAGAGGAAGGTTCGGTCGGTGGGACTTCAGGCAGGACAGGACAAAGGTCGGATGCCTTAGAGAGGCTCCTGGATTCGTGACCAGAGGGAAAAAGAATCGAAAAAAAAAGCATTGTAGTATTATATCCCTGTGCTGAAATCTATTGTACATCTCTCTTGCTTTATTTTCAAACTCAAACTCAGGTGAGCAATTCCTCTGCAATCTTAGGAAATGCCCATATGTAATAGACCTAATAAGGGATGGCAGGCCTGCACAGAAAGCATGAAGGATTGTGTTCCTGCAGTAACTTTTCTAAAACCTTTTGTCAGTGTAAGAACAGAGCTGTTCCAAGAATTGAAAACAGTCAAAGAACAAGTGGACCATGGTCTGGTGTGCATACAGGAGACCCTCAGCAAGAAGATTGACTGGTATCAGACTGCCAATAAAGAGGGACTGGTTGAGCTCTGAGAGGATCTGGAAAGAAGAAACAGTCTCCTGGAACTGCAGTGAGAACTGAAAATACTGGATCAAAAGAAGAATCTATGACTCCATCCACCCAAAGCACCATGTAGCCAGCCACAGTAGGGCAAATTCATACAAAGAATCAAGGCAATGGAACCTGGACAGTAAAGAGGCCCACTGTGTTTGATGGGAAGATCCCACAGGAAGCATACCTTGCCCAGTTTAACATCATGAGCCAAATGAATGGCATATCAGAAGAACAAAATCTTCCTAGCAGCAAACTTAGCAGGGCCAACACTTGATGTACTACAACACCTTGACATGGATAGAAGGGAGAGGTATGAGGACTTGCTCCATGCCCTAGAAATATGGTATGGAGCAGGCCACCAAGGTGAACTGGCCAGGTCACAGCTCAGAATTAGGAGATGAATGAGAGAGAAACCTCCTGAACTGGCAGAAGACCTGCAGAGACTCGAACAATGGGCATATGCAGATGCCCCTTCCAGAGCTCCAGGATCAATTGGCAATGGAACATTAAAACACACTGTGTGCTGCATGGAATTCTGTGCAGGTGCTGTAAAATGGTAGGTTAATCACAAAAAAACAAAAAGCTCAGTGTTACATGAAGAAACTGAATATTGATAAATTTATTAAACAAACATACATGGAGCAAACCTTGGTGTTTTGAATGTAAAATCCTCTTCATCATGGGGATGGATTCACAGACAGACAGATAAGCTTAAATAGTACAAAAGTGCATGACATGCTTCTTTTTTTTTTTTGAAATTCAATATACTTTATAGTTTTCATAAAGGTGACACAACAATATAACGATAAACAACAGACCCCTACCAACCAACTGACTCCACCCACCCACCCAAAAGCGGAGTGAATAATAATGTGTTGCAAACCAAAATACATTTTAAAAAAGGGTGACCAAAGGACCTACCACATAATTAAAAAACATAAATAAGTACAGAAAAGAAAGGTGCCTACTAAAAAAAGTTAAATCATACACTTGTCATATTGGAGTTGATCCAGGAAAACTAAAGTGTGTACAAGGTGTGCAGCTTGCTCCACTTTCTATAATCTAATGGAAGCCTATTATGTATACTCACTATCATTTTTAGAAATGAAGGTTAAATAAGAGTTTTTCAACCATTCCTGATATGTAATCAAAATTTGGTCAAGCCAGTGATGAAGAACTACTCTCCTAACTGAAAGGGAAATCATGGCCATGTAATATCTCCTTTCCCTCAAGGCAATTCCACTGTAATCCCCTAACTATACATATTTCTTGGGTGAAACCCCACAAAGGCCAAGAAGAGGATCTGTCATTGATTTAATCAGATCTCATAAGGGTGCCACTTTAGGAACTCCCAGAAAATATGTAGCAAAGTGCCTTCAGCTTGCCCACATCTTGTACAAAGGAAAGAGTTTAATCTACCCATTTTAACTAATTTTGGAGGTGTGAAATAAATATTGCACAAGATTTGGAATTCGATGAGATAGAGCTTATTGTGAAAAATATATACATGAAGATCTTCCCAGATTTTGTTCCACCTAAAGGTGTATTGTGGAAAAACTGCATTCCAATATGGGGATTTTCCAGAGACACCAGGAAATAGTCAAGGAGGAACATAAGCATGATACTGCATGTGGCTGTGACACCATTTCAGTGGCTGATTGCAGGAACTCATTAAAGTTCAGATATTTTCACAGTCTCCAGTCCTGGAGTCCTGGTTCTCCACTCAGGGTATAATCCTAAACAAAAAACTAAATGTATGGTTTCTCCAGCAGGCGTAAACCTAATTTCAATTTCAATTTCCTAGATAATGATGGCATGGTCATTGAGTGGGTTAGTGCATTTAAATACCTTAGCCTTACTCTTGATGAGCACCTCTCTTCCTGCCAACATATAACCCAATTAATTAACAAAATCCAGCAGAGGCTTTGGTCCCTCTACAGGATCAGGCAGAAGGCTGGTTTCCAGTTTACTGCTACCTCTCCTTGACTATGGTTCCATCATTTACTTCCCTCAGAGCAATTCTGTCATGTTCAGAAAGCTCAAAACAGCATACAAAAACATTGTCAGATTTATGACTGGGTTTTCCTGTCATACCAACAGCTGTGCCTCTGTGAGAAAGTACATTGGTTTTCCCTAGAGGACAGCTTCACATGGAAGGCTTCCACATTCACCTACAAAGTCTTTAACAATCTCCATCCCCACAGTCTTTCCTCTCTGTTCAAAAAGGCTTGTCCCACCCATCTTACTAGGAACACTGCCTCATACCTTTTCTTGGTCCCCTAGTCTGCAACACCTCTTGGCGCAGAAATCACTTAACTACAGAAGTACCAAGCTTTTAACACTCTCCCCTAACCTTGTTAGTAGCCCCTCGTTTGGCACCTTTAAAGTCAAACTAAATAAACCACCTTCCAACTGCCATAGGTAGCATATCTTAATTTTCATACCACTGACCAGGGCAATTTCTAGGTCACTTGCTCAATTTTCAGTTAAATTTTCCTCCCTTTTCCCTTAACCCCTACGCTCTTGTCCACCTCATTGCTTCCATGCCTCTTTTCCTCCTTCTAAGCTCTTTCAAGGGTGTTTCCATCTTCTGCCGTGTATTTATACATTTTGTTTATACTTGCTTTTAATACTGTAGCTGTGAATAAGCCATTTTGTATGTAACTGAAATTCCTGTACACGTTTTGTCCCTGTATTTTTGAACCATGTGTCTGTATAAAATGTATATATCCACCACTGCAAAAACCCTAATACTGGACTCTTGTGAAAATGGGCATTTTTGCCTACGTGCCTTTCCAGAATAAAATAAAATGAAATGAAATGAAAGTTTATATGCCAAAGCAAAGAACCAAACCAATGAAGAAAACCAATCTGTGCAGTCTCCAAATTGCAAAAAAAAAGTAAACAAGGAGTCATTCTTTCCAACTCTCAATCCCAAGGGCATTTTCTACAAAAGGGAAAACTGCTTTATTATTAGAGCTATTATTGGAACAGGCTACCTCAGGAAGTGGTCAAGCAACTGAATTTCTGACATTTAAAACCAAGCTAGACAAACATCTGAACTGGGACTCTGGAACATATTAATACACCCACACAGTTGTGGGAGACATTTTAATGGGCATATGCCTTCTTACTACACAGAAACCTAGTAACAACATGTTGAAATTGAAATACCTTGAATATACACTTATTGCCTAAATGATAAGTGATGAGAATGTTCTATCTTGGAGCAAGTCAAAAACCTTGATTGCAGCAGCTGGGGTAGCAAGCTTCTGTCAGCACTTTACCACCTACTTTAAAATTGGGATTATTAAGAAACATCTTAAAAATATTTATAATGCATGAACTTAGATAACTGAGCATGGACCCGTAAAGAAGCACCTATAACAGAGTCTCAAAGATGTGCAGGAAGAGACTTGGGATGAATAAAAACAGCTGAAAGCTGAAAGAGATAGGCCAGCCTCTTTAATCTGATCTCCTTCTAGCACTAGCCAAATAGGGACACAGGGGAGTTGCCATCTTCTAGGTTTTGAACAGGCCACTTTAGACATTTACCAGCATATCTGGCCAAATAATAGACAGAAAGATGCAGGAGTTGAAGGCCACCTAACATCTTAGGTGCTGATAGCTGGTTATAAGCTCTTCTTGGTGTCTTACTCAACTAAATAATGTCAGAAATCATCCTGTGGGGCCATTTAAACCATGGTAAAGGAGCAAAACATTAAGCATATTAAGTGGATAAAATAAATGGGGAAGAACATTCATTTTAATAATATTTATTCTATCCCACAGGGTCAACAGTAAGGACTTCCATCTCTTGAGGTCTTGCTGTATGATAATCAGCAAGTCATCAAGATTAAGCTTTTAAGCTGTGCCACATTTCTTGAAAGAATAATTCAGAGGTATTTAAGATGTTTTGAAGCCTAGGATGATCCCAACACAAAGACATCCTATTTCAGGATGACAGAATTTAGAGGCATAATCACAGTTTTTTTCAAGATTAAGTTTATAATTGGAGAACAAGCTGAATTTCCTCATAGTGGATAAAGCAGTTGGAATGGACACATTTGGAATAGTCTGTTTTAGTTTAGATTGAAACCATCTGCGTCAGGCACATTATAAGTGTACCAGGGGCAATCATCCATAAGATGGCAGACTTTCTGTCCAGGGAGATTGCAGCCGGGAAGAACCAACCAGCTGCACTATTTTGGACTGTGGACAGGCTACTTCATTCAGTCTGTCTACAGCGAAGAAGGCTTGTTCCAACACTGAATGTAAAGAGTTTGCTCAGTTCTTCTTAGACAGGGTGCCTGATATCTGGCAGGGAATATCTTCAGTCAGCCAGTCCACAGCTGACAGTGGTCACCAGAAGTGATCTGAGTGCTCTTCATCTGGTTGGGGAGAGTTTAGACCGGAGGAGGTAAATAAGGTCATTGAGGTAGCGATCAATCTGAATCACACTTTCTGAGAACTGAACCCGGTGCCGATGTGTTTCTTGATGAGATGTGTCACTGCTGTTTGGCTGAGAGTTTACCTTGATTATTCAGTGTTCCCTGTCAGAGGGATCTTCCCGACACCTTGAAGTCAACGTTGGTAAGACCGCTTCTAAAGAAACCATCTTTGGACCCGGAGGTCAGGACAAATTACCATCCCATCTCCAATCTCCCATTTTGGTGAAGATTGTGGAGAAGGTAGTGGCGTTTCAGTTGAAGGAGCACCTTGTGACCCATGAGTTATATGAACCCATCCAGTCAGGGTTTTGGGTGAGGCATAGCACAGAAATTGCACTTGTTTGGGTGCAGAATGATATCCTCAGGACTAGAGATCAAGGGAAAGGACAATTTTGTTCTCCTCAATCTCTTCTCAGCATTTGACAGTGTGGACCGTTGTATGTTGTTGGACTGCCTTAGGGTATTCTATGGACTCATTGGTATGGTAATCTGCTGGTTTAAGTCATTTTTAATCAACAGGAGGCAAAAGGTTATGATGGGGAATTTCTCCTCCTCCTTAATCTCCAGTTGTCGGAGTTCCCAGGGTTCGGTCTTGTCCTCAATGTTGTTCACAGTGTACATGCTGCCCCTGAAGATTATTAGGAAGTATGGTCTGGGGTTTCATTGCTATGCTGATGATACCCAGCTATACTTGTCCTTTGCCCAGGGGCATCCAACGTGGCAGACCTGCTAAACAGCTGCCTTCAGCGGGTTGCAGCTGAACCCGATAAGAAGGAGATATTGGTGGTGGAGTCAAACAGAGTGCGGAATAGGATGGCCTGTGGTGCAGAGACTGGACTGGTTCTGGGACTGGTCCCATTGAAGGCCTCCTCTGAGGTGTGGAATCTTGGTGTCATCCTGGACAGGAGTTTGATGATGGAGGCACAACTGTCTTCCACTGTCCACTCCTGTTTTCTCCATCTTAGGAATGTCGTGATGATAAAGCCCCTTGTGTTGCCTCCAGACCTCCCACTTTGATACATACCTTGGTAACATCAAGGCTTGACTACTGTATCACGCTCTACCTTAGGGTCATGGGAGGATCTCCGCAGACTGTGTAGCTGGTGCAGAACGCATGCCCGGGGTTACTTAAGGGTAGAGATGGGGTGAAGTGGCTCAAAATTGCTCCATGAAGTGGATCATGAAGTGAAAGAGAATTCATGAGTGCCCCACAATGCCAAGTGGAGTACTTCACGTTATATTGGTAACGAAAGTCCATTGAAAACAATGACTTTGCATTACTTTGCCTTCCCAAACCACTATTCCATTAGTTCTTAAGGCTAGTACATTGAATGCAATGTACTTCACCTTACTTCATCTTGTTTTTAAGCTCTAGAGGCAAATTTTGCAGCAATTCATGGGATTTCAGGTCATATGGGCTCCAGATTGTTCTGCACAGCCTCAGTTTTGGGTATTGTGTGCAGGAAGCTGTAGCAGTCTGCTCTAAGAGCTCTCTGTGATTCAAACCTTCTAAAAGCTATTAAAAAACCTTTTGAGCAATTTTTGCTGAAACTTTAGTTCATCGATTGCAGGAAACCCTCCTGTGCTCATATCATCGAGCGTTGATTGTTTGTGCATGGATTTTGCATGTTAATGTACATCATTCAGTCTGTGTACTGAGAGACAGTGGAAGTGTGCTTTGGGGAGGGACGATCTGTGGAGTAGGTAGATTAACTTGGAGAAAAAGACAGTTCTTTCTGTTTTGGTGATATTTTTCTTGTATAACTGTTTTAATGTACACACAGTAATATTTTCAATAATTCTTGCTATTTTTTGCTGATTGTTGGTGCAGCAGAGCATAATTTTAGTTTGTTTAAATATGTGGTTATATTACTGAAGTTTTCATTTTGCTATGCATTACTTAGTGTGTGTGTGAGAATGTGTGTGACGATGTCATCAAATCAGACACCTTTTATTGTGACACATAGTAATTTCAGCAATGTGAACCTGCTACCCACTGCAGCTGTGTGATTTTTGTACTTCTTCGTGGTATATTTACTGGTACTAGTACTAGTTGCTGTTACTGCAGCAGTGCAGTACACTGCCCAACCCTCGTGGCCCGCCCTAACTGGCGAAGGTATTCTTTTCAGATTTTTCTGATGGTGAGCACTGGTTAGGTGTTGTACCTTTGCATCTGCATCTCTCCAGTGCACAGCTCAATTTTAATCTGTCTGTACATTTGCATTTCTTTGGAGCCCAATCTCCATCTGTAACTTAAGTCACAGTTGTTTCTTTGGCTTGCCTTCAGAATACTGGATTGGTGTGGTGCATAATTCTTCATGAACTTGTATCATTAATCTGTGTTTTTAAATCAAGTCCATCATCACGAGTCACTCATGATACAAATCACGTTCATCATCATCACAGTCACAAATGCAGTCACAAATAACGATTCACAATCAGGTCATGAATCACAGCATTATTATTTTTTTACTAGTTACTTGGATGTATTGTAAGCCTGTTTTGTAGTATCTCTCCAGGCTTCACCACCCCACCATTGTACTCATTAATGAGTGTTTTAAGTTGGAGAGTTTTGTGCTGCAGCTCATCGGGGAAGAACAGCCATAGACATTTATGCTCCCAATACAGTTCCATATTGTTTATCTCACACTCTGACACTGAATCATGTTCTATCATCACGGTCACAAATGCAGTCACAAATCATGATTCACGATCACGTCAAAGATCACAACATTAATTTTTTTACTAGTTACTTGTATGTATGTAAGCATGTTTGTAGTATCTCTCCAGGCTTCATCACTCCACCATTGTACTCATTAATCAGCATTTTTAAGTTGGGGAGTTTTGTGCTACAGCTCATCGGAAGTACAGCCATAGGCATTCACATTCCTTCCTATACAGCATGTGAGTTACAGTACTGTAAGTAGTATTGGGAAAAGTACCCCAATTTGCTCTGTGAAGTGATTCACTGAGTAACGTGGAACTGCAGAGAACTCCACAATGTGAAGCTGGAGTACTTGTTTCATAATGAGGTCCATTGAAACCAATGACTTTGTGTTATTCTGCCTTCCCAAACCAGTTCTCCACCAATTTTAAGGCAAAGTACATTGAAATCAATGTAATTCACCTCACTTCACCCTGTAATTGAGCTCCAAATGAAATTCTGCAGTTATTCATGGGATTGTAGGTCACATGGGCTCTAAACTGTTCTGCACAGCCTCAGTTCTGCGCCTGGGTAGTGTATGTGTGTGTGTATGTGTGTGTGTGTGTGTGTGTGTGTGTGCAGTGGTAGATGGAGACAGTTTGCTCTCAGAGCTCTGTGATTCAAAGCCTCTAAAAGCTGTTTAAAATGCCTTTTGAATAATATTTTTTGCTCAAAATGTAGTACATTAATTGTAGGAAACCCTTCTTTGCTCATATCATCAGTGTTTATTGCTGTGTGGATTTTGAATGTTAATTTAGAACAGTCAGTCTGTGTGCTGTGAAGTGTGCTATGGGAGGGCATATTTGTGGTGTAGGTAGATTAACTGGGAGAAAAGGTAGACTTTCTGTTTTGGTTATATTTTTCTTGTATAACTATGTTAACGTACTACACAGTAATATTTTCAGTAATTCTTAACATTTTTCTGATTGTTGTGGTGCAGCAGTGTACAATTTGTCTGTTTAAAACATTTGGCTATATTACTTAAGGTTTTCAAGTTGTTACGCATTACTTGAGTATGCATGTGAGTGTGTGTGTGATGCGTGCCATTAAATCAGAACACCTTTTATTGCGTTACAGAGTAATTGCAGCAGTGTGAACCTGCTATCCACCACACCTGCATGGTTTTTTTATACTGTTTTGTGGTATCTTTATTGGTAGCGGATTGTTACTGCTCTGCATTAAACATCCAACTGGCAAAATGTATTCCTTTCCAGATTTGGATTTGTGACTTGGGAGCACTGGTTAGGTGTTGTTGTGCCTTTTCATATGCATCCCTTGAGTGTGCAGGTAATCTTAATCTGTCTGTGCGTTTGCATGGCACCATTAATTCTGGGAGAGTGCATTTCTTGTTATGCTCTCATTTCACTTGTCAGTACTGAGAATTTTCTGGACACAAGACAGCAGCATTTTGGGATGCACATTAATTCTGGTGACTCTGTGTGTGACCTAACCACTGGGTGCATGACTGAGAGTGCCATTAATTCTGGCAGACTTTGCATTTCTTGTTACACTCTCATTTCACTTCATCAGCACTAGGCAGTTTTCTGCACACAAGACAGTAATACTTTGGGGATGCACATTCATTCTAGTGACTGTGTGGGTTGGATGCTGCCAATATTGTCCTCCACCTTACTTCGCATTTAAGGTGTAATGGCAGCTATAGAAAGTAATATACAAGGTGAAGTGAGCCTTTCCTATAGGTCACTCCAAGTTGCCAAGTGCCAACACAGTGGCCACTTCATGTTCACTTTGCCAGAGGATTTTAAATTTGCTGCATCTCTACTTATGGGGCAGCCTAAATATTGCCATATTAATCAGGTACTGTGAGCTGCGCTGGCTGCTGGTCAGGTGGAGGATCCTCTTTAGGTGGGTCTTCTCACCTATAAGGCCTACATGACCAGGGCCCTGGTTACTTGATGGACCTTCTTACACCTGCTGTCTCGGTCCATCCCTCCATTCCTTCTGTAGAGGGCTCCTGGTGATTACCTGAGGAAGACCCATTAGTGTGTCAAAGCACTGGGGAGCACATTGTGTTACTTTTGCCATGACCTTGTGTGCCAAGTATGCTTAAATAAATTATTTCATTTGGAATTGGCTCTTGGTATCAGTATTTTTAAAGGTCTGAGTGTAGTGGCCACTTGTGTGTTTTTGTCATTGTGCTTGGGGGCAGGCCACCCTTGATCACTGCACCAGTTAAGACAAGGGTTTATTGTTCAGCATCACCAACTTTTTGGTTTTAACTTTTAACTTTTAACTCTGGGGTGAGCCCTTTCACATTCCAAAAGGCATACATAATATTATTAGTCATACAGAAATGTACCAAAAGATAAGTAAACCTGGAGTCCTTCCAGACAAAGAGCGGAAACCTCCCATAAAACATACACTTTGCCACCCATCCCACCCTGCCCCAAGAATCCAGAAACAACCCAGACAGAGCCAACATGAACATTCAACTGTAACAAACAAATGACCACACAAACCCTGAAATCCAACCCTCCTACCCACAAGCAAAGAATGAACCACCAACAATCCCTGGTCCCAGGGACTGAGTCTCCATAAATGACATGTCTGTGGTGTTCCAGACTCATTCCCCCTCCACCCCGGCCCCAAGATGACCCACACTATATTGAGACCCCTTCAGAGTGATAAACAAGGAAAGACACACTCTACAGAGACAGAGATTAGTAAACAGAGCAGCCCTTAGAAAACAGACATATACAATCAGCCCACTACTACGGAAAACTGATACAGAGAAAAGACAAAAGAAACCTAGCCAGCATAAAGAAATAGCAAAACTGTACAAAGTAGCATTCATCAACTAAAGACCCTAAATAGAAGTGGTTAGGCAACCTCAACCAAAAGAAGCCAAACCCCTAGAAACCAATATTCCAAACAGACAAAAGGCAAACTCCACAGTCCGCAATAATCCAGTCTGTACAATGAATCAACCAGACCTACCCATGGGATCAAAATTAAACAATTGATTCCTCATGCCAGTCAAACCCAAACAGAAGTATGCTCCCCATCCAACCCACCTTAGAGTATAATCTCATTCCCAAAACTAGTACCATACAATTGCAAAGAAAAGTTGCTCCAGGGTAAATGCCACCCATGAAAACTTAAAGAAATAGAAGGATAGGGGGAAATCTTCTGCCAACATTGCCAAATTTCTTCATATAGACATTAATAAGCATGTATAACCCATAGACACAGCTATACCATAACACGATTGTAAAACTAATGTCCAAGCTGCATGGGGGGAACCGACATTAATCTAGCAGCTAGAGGAAGTGTGACATTGTATCCAAACCCATCAAGGTAAAAGCTATATAAAAAAAAGAATCAGGTCCTGAAAGCCAGCTGGCCTCTAGGCGAGGTCTAAAGGAATACATAGCAAACCCAAACTCACTATCACAATAAAACCAACAAACACATGCTGGGAGAGTGCTGGAAAAAAAATGATACAAGAAAGATCTAAAAGAAACAAAGTGAAATGAAGATTGTACCAGAGCCAGGAACAGCAATTCACAGAAGTATCTCTAGGCATTGAGCAGGTATAACCAGTAGGGGTACATAAAACAGCTAGCAAAGATCAAAGTTAAAATTAAAAAGACCGGTGAGGCTGAAACATAAAATGAAAAGCTAAACAATCATTAAAGTAGGAGATAAAACATAAGATCAGTGAACATAAATACACCAAGCACCCACATAAGATTCACCACCGTAACATGGCACAGAAAGCGAGACACAACAAAAGAGCACACATAAATAGAAAGAAAATGAGCAAGACAACACAGTCAGAAGAAAATCATAAACAGAACCAAAAAATCAAAAGATAACAGCAAAAGTAACAAAAAACTGATGAATCAAGCACATCTCTGCACAGATATTCATTAAACAGCATAAATGAAAACACTGGAGAACAAATACAAATTAGCTTCAGTCCACATTATAGTGACATAAGGAGAGTCCATCGAACCAGATTTGAAAAGATCATAGTTAAAGGGTGGACAGTTAGGACATTGCCTGATACAATGTTGCAAAGGTCTTGGATGCCCCATCACCCCAGATTCTCAAGCAGGCTGGATACAACAAATTGAAGTGGATCTGAGCAGCCATTAGTTTAGAGATAATCGGCGATAAGCGCCCCATTTTCTCAGACTGCAGGAGGCAAATCTTGAAAGATCCTCAATCAATGGCCCTCCCATATGATGTCTTGCAGATCATAGAATTTAGATAAAATATTCTGTTTGTCAAGAAAATTCAACACCTTGAAGATGATCGGATGAGGCTTTTCACCTTTTGTCAGCATTGGGAGTAAGACAAGTTTTTCACATAATGTTTGTACAAAGAGGATATAGTTCTGGCCCTTTGCACATTCCAAGAGCCCAGTGATTACCAGATTATTCCAGTGGCTCCATCCTTCTATGTCTTCAAGATGGAATTCAATGTTATAAGCCTTTGTCTAAGGGAGGATATCTCTGGATCTGTGCAATTGCACTAGTCTTCACGGAACTCACCCTGGCTTCTACACCGCCAGACTGGTAGGTACGTTCTTCATGGAAGTCTAATTGCTTTAATATCCATTAAAAGAGACTGGATAGTGTATTTCAGGGTGCAAACTCTTGTATAAAGTGCTCCACAGTGGCCAGCGTTGGCAAGGGAGGCAGGACTGACTGGCTTTGTATCGCTGTTGCAGCCATCTTGGAGCACTTAGATGCCTGATCCTTTTCAGGGTAGATGGCAGGGTGTGATGCACCACAGTAGAATACATGGCTAAAGTGCCCATGGTAATAAAATCCTGTCAGCAGGTCAGAGAATAAAGCAGGTCACATAAAATAATAAAAAATAGTGAAATAAGGCTCGAGCAGTGGAGATGCATCTGCATTAGGCTAGAAGCATCACCTGACTCTGCATGCATGACATGTTTCAAATATTTAAAGTGGCATTCCATTAATTACAAAAATATATATAGAACAATCATTCATATGATCATGATAAATGTATACATATAGCACCATTATTTAAATTGTACTTTCTTTTTATAATGTCCCATCTTATTAGAAATTCTGGATGCCGGAAGATCGCATACAGTATACAATACAAAATGTGAACAGAAATTACAAAACATTATGGGCAGGATTCTCAAACGACTTGCACTCGGTGCATCTTGGATGCCCTGGTGCAAATGAAATGTTCCGAGTCTCAACAGAGATATTCACAGAGGATGCACTGGGAGATGCTCCGGTGCATCCCCTCTGTGAATACCACAGTTGCACCCAGCCCTGGATGCACCAGCACAACCCCAGGTGAGCAGGGAAACCAATGGGGCAGTGGATCTCATGATGCACTGTGCCCAATGTTTCTATTCAGAGTAACAACATGCAAATGGGTCATTAGGCATGCAAGGCACAACGGGTCCATTTGCATGTCATCATGGCCCTATTTGCATGCGTCTAGCAAAGTTGCTCCTGACAGAATGTGCCGGGTGCCCTGCAAAGGCTATGGGGCACACACAGTCTCTAGGGAGGTAGTTTGTACCCCCTCACCCATCCCTGGCTGATTTGCTGGCCATGATGATGCTCAGTGTACAGTGGGTACAGTGCTCTGTCATTCACAAGTATGTGAATGACAGGGTGCAGTACTCAATGCAAGCCCATTGGTAGACAGGGTACACCAATTGGCTTTCACTAGTGCAGTAGCTGTCATTCTCAGCAGGCAGCTCTGGCAGTATGTGGGTGGGTTGTACTGCCCACCAACCTTCAGGATCTGCTGGGATGGGGGAGTAGGGTGGGGAGAGGGTGCCTGAATGGGTGAGAGGGCTGCTGGAATAATGGGGATCATTTGGGGCTGTCAGCAGTGGTGGTTGTCAAGATGGGGAGGGTTTCTTTGTATCAAGGTGCCACCACTGCAGTGTGCAGTTTGCACCAGGACTACTGGCAGGGTGGGGGATTCTATGTACATGTCACTACATCTGCAGGGTGTGGCTTGAAATTGGGACTACAGACAGGGTGGGGGTTTCTGCACAGATGGTTCTACCACCACAGGTGCGGCTTGGAAGCCGGACTATGGGCAGGGTGTGGGGATTTCTCACACATGGCTCTACAACCACAGGGTGTGGCATACTACATGGTGGGTCCGGCAGGGAGGGGTATCTATGTACAGGGTTCCACCCAGGGTGCAGAATGCAGAACAGGGGTTCTGGCAGGGAGGCGGGCACTCTGGACTGCAGGGGCGGCTGCCATGCTGCTGTTTGCAGTACGGCAGCCTGCCTGTGGTTGGCATACTACTTAAATCTACTTGTTGTAGACCTATCTTTAGGGGCACATCTCCAGACTTGCCCCAGAGATGCGCCTCCTGGTTGGGCTGTGAATGGGGCTGCACACCATATGCATGGGCACGCCCCTTCACAGCCCCACAAGATGAGCCACATATCATTATGGGCAGTATGTGGTGCATCTGTGATGTGCTGGTGCATCAGGGATGAGCCGTGCATCAGTCCACTTACAGAATCGTGCTAGTGTGCACATCGGGATGTGTGGGTGCATCTCAGATGCACTCGGTGCCTCCCTTTAAGAATCCTGCTCATTACCTTTTCTGTTCAGCATCCACAATGAAACTACATAACTTAGATAAAGTTTTAGCCCATATAAAACTTGATTTGGCCTGTTGGGCTTTGCTTCCTCTCTCTGGGGAGGATTAGTGTAATAAAAAGAATGTTTTGCCCGGTTATTATACCTCTACAAATGATAAGTGTTTTCTCCCGAAACAATGGTTTACACAAGTCCACAGAATGATCTCTAAGTTCATATGGGAAGTGCATCTACCAGAAGGGCTTTATCTAAACTGCAGCGCACTAAAAATGCAAGTGGGTTACAAATTCCAGACTTTCTTCTTTATTACTATTACTAATACGGTTCTTGCTCACTGGTTAACAAATGGACAGAGAGAAGAGTCAGCACAATACTTTCCTTTATGGCTACAAATATAGGAATTTTTATGTCGGTCCTCTGAATGTGATCTCAAAGCTCTAGTTTATGTACCCATTAAATATATTCCTAAGACTCTTCAGAACACTCCAATTAAGACCACACTTCAAATACACGCCAGATTTGTAAGGTATTTCAAATTTCACTAAAACAGATGTCTCACAGCCTCTTCTATACAATCCGAATTTTAAAATTGGTAAACGTCCCATCACCTCTCAATTTTGGTCATCGGGAAGCATGTTAGAGTGGCTGATTTACTGAGGAGCAGAGACTTATGCCCTTCCAGCTAGCACACACTATAATCTTAACTTGCCCGTCTCTTTCTGTTTTAAATACTTACGACTCACACATATGCTCACACAACATTTTGGTTCAGGCCTATGGGATCAATATATGGCTGGACCCATCCCATCATCTATCTCTAATTTACCTTCTTTCCATTTAATTTCTCATTTTACCGACTTTTAAGGAAGGGTCTTGAGGAGAAAGAAGGTCCTCCGATTACATTTGGGACCAGATGTTACCATCGATGTCATCCAAACAACGGTCGTGGTCTCACATCTGGACCCATCTATACCAAGATATAAAATGGCCCAGATATCACATTTTACAATTTTATGTTATACACAATTTGTATTCTCCAATTAAACTGCACAAAATGGGCAAACTTCCTTCTGATTTGTGTACGAAATGTTGTAAGTATCCTGGGACTCTATTACATAATGTGGGACTGTGAAAAACATTACCATTATGGGAAGTAATTAAAATAAAATTGATCCTCTATTAGGACTTACTGAGGCTTTTAGACCTGAGATCTGCATATTGGGAGACTATGGTGATTATCTAATGGGAAACCAGCGAAAACATATGGCTTTGATATCTCTATGTGCTAAAAAGGTAATTTTAAGGCACTGGTTAGACCAGACTGTTCCTCCTTTTACAGAATGGCTCAAGGAGATATTGTTTGCCCTTCAAGCAGAGAATATCACCGCCAAATGTTCCAAAGACCACATTATTATCTGAGAGTCTGAAACCTCTGCATACACTGTTAACTATTATGTGAACGGGACTAGAGAAAAGACAATTTCCGTGAGGCTATAGTCTAACTTATTTGTAAGGAAATATGCCTCTCGATGACATTGGAAAAAATTAGAAGCTATAGCTTTAGGACCTTCATTACAATAGGAGGGAGGAGGAAACAGGGAGGAAGGGAGGGGAGGAAGGATGTGTAGAAGATAGATTAATATAAGTAAGAATATTAGTACCAAGGTAGAGGTATGTTTGAGGTGTGATTGTGGGTTTGACTAGGTACACTGGCAAATACCAGGATAAACAATTGTGTCAACTCACTACTCTGTCATGACTTGTTATATCATTATGTAACGTTCTCGGTTTGTACTTATATATGGAATGTTAGAACAACTTTCCTTCCAATAAAGTATATTAAATGTCAAAGAATCCTGCCCTATGAGTTTACTAACATACTAACATACTAATTGCCAGCAGATTAGGCCTTACGGTCTATCGAGTCTGCTCGAACCTCAGATCCCAAGTTGGGTGCTGAGGCCCTCCCCTTGTGTTCCAGAAACCACTATCATCCATCCCCACCCTCCTGGGCCAGGCCATCATCTGATACATCTGCTTTCTGTGTCTGTCCCACCCTCTCTTGAAACCCTCCACTGTGGATCTCTGAACCAGCTCGCCAGGCAGCACATTCCAAGGGTCCACCACCCTCTCAGTGAAAAACCTCTTCCTCTTCCCCTCACCTTCCACCTTCCAACTTCAAACCATGCCTCTAGTGATACCTTCCTGCTTTAGTCTAAGATCCCTTCCATGTTTACCCATTTATTCCCTTGAGGTACTTGAAGACCTCAATCATGTCCCCCTCTCTCCTCTCCTCCAATGAAAACAGGCACAGCTCCTCAAGTCTGTCCTCATACATCAAATCCCCTAGTCCTCGTATCACCTTAGTTGCCCTCCTCTGTACCATCTCCAGGAGCTGTATGTCCCTCTTCAGTGTGGTCTCCAGTACTGTATACACAGTACTCAAGGTGTGGTCTAACCAGTCCATTGTACAGCAGCAGAATCACTTCCCTGTTCCTAGAGTTAAACCCCTACGATGCATCCCAACATCCTGTTTGCCTTGCTAGCCTCTCTGACACTACTCAGAGTTATTCATACATGCATCCACCATGACCAGTAGGTCTTTTTCCCTTTGAGGCCTCCAGTGCCTCCCTTCCCAGGGTGTACCTGTGTTTAGGATTCCCAGCTCAAGATACAACACCTTGCACTTGGTGATATTGAAATTTAATTCCATGTGTGAGCCCAGCTTTCCAGGGTGTCCAGGTCCCTTGCAGGGCCAACCTCCCTATTCCTCCTCAACTACTGCTCCCATCATGGAGTCATCAGCGAAGAGACTCATTTCACACCCTATGCCTCCTGATGTCGATATGTATGCATTAAACAGGATAGGACCCAGGACTGAGCCCTCGCGGTACCCCACTACCAACCTCTATAGGGTTCAAGAGCTTCCCACTGACCACTACTCTCTAGGTGCATCCAGCTAACCAGTTTTCAATCCATCTGACCATCAAAGGACCTACTCCCAACCCCGTCAGTTTCTCCACCAGACCATTGTGGGGGACAGAGTCAAGCATGTGCTGAAGTCCAAGAATAATACATCCACAGGCTTTCCCCTTTCAGTTCTGATGTTACCCATTCATAGAACTCCACAAGATTGGTTTGACATGATCTACCCAGCACAAACCCATGTTGCCAACTATCCAGACCTCCGACTCCTCCAAGTACACCCCAATCGTTCCTTTAGTATACTGTCCATTAATTTTCCCACCACTGAGGTCAAACTGTGGGTCTATAGTTATCTGGTACTCCTCCGGCCCCCTTATGTATTGGCACCACCCAGCCTTGCCAACCCTAGGTACCCTCCTGTCTCAAGTGACCTGTTGAAGAGTTCACAAGGGTGCAGCCAGTATGTCTGCCAATTCCCATAGTACTCTGGGATGAATGCCATCCAGCCCAGGAGATTTATCTTTCTTAGGGCCTTGAGGGCTAACCACACCCTTTCAGTGGAGATAGCATCATCCGTCCCCTCCACCATACTGGCCTTTTATCCTTATCCTGATGTGACACCCTGGGGTACCTCTCCTCCCTCTTGCTCCATTTCTGTTGCTCCCTGATCCCTCACTACAGCTTCTATCCCCATAGTGCCTTGCTTTGTAGATATCCCATCCCACTCCCTAGTGAACACAGAGCGAAGTACTCATTTACTACCTCTGCCTGGTCCTCACCTCTTCCACCACCCTCCTGATCTCAATCTGCCGAGATGGCCCTTAGTTTTTCTCTGCTCCCCAATGTACCAGCAGAACCCTTTTCCCTCCATGTATCTTCTGTGCCAGCCACTGCTCTTTAATGGACTTTGCCCTCCTCACCATCCAGGTGACTTTTCTAGATCCAAGATGGTACATTTCCTTTTCCCTATCCCTCTTGTTGTTTTATATTTTGCAGGCCGCCTTCTTTCTCTGACCACTACCTGAACCTCACTGGACCACCAGCATGGTTTATGTGACCTTGCTCTCTTAAGTTTCACCTTAGCGCAGGTCCTGACTGCCTCATGAAGTCCCTGTTATATGACCTCCATCTCTTTTCCACATTTGCCATTGATGTAATCCCTTCAAGTGATCCTTGAGAATATTTCCCATGCCCACAAAGTCTGCCCCCGTGAGTCCACTGCCAGTGTCCTAGATCTCCCCTCCCCCATGCTTATTTGAAACCATACAGTGTGTGGTCGCTCCCAGTCAGGGATCCTCTACAACCAGGTCCCTTACCAGATCTCCATCTGCCAGAACCATGTCCAGGACATGCCCCTCCCTTATGGGCTCCATCACATGCTGTGTTAAGAACACATCCTGGAAGCCGTCCAGCAGCCTCTGCTCCTTGGCCACCTTAGAGGACATGGTTCCCCAGTTTGTACCTGGCATATTAAGGTCCCCAATCAACACCACTCCATCACCTTTTGGTCCACACTGGGCAATGATGTTGTCCAGCAAACAATAGTGTTTAAAACACTAAACATTCTTAATGAACTTGTAATTAAGTTGCACAAATATGTAATCTTTCTATGAAAAATATAGAATCACTTAATTTATTTCATTCATTCTCATTGAATTTATTCATAAGGCAGAGCATAAAGATCAAAATTCAGAATTCTTGTGGTCAACAATTTGGTAATGGGATCTGCTAAGGGATCACTCAAAAACACATGTCATTGTAGACCAGTATAGCCTTGAGGTTAGAGGAGCGAGGTGTGAATGAGCTTGACACATCCAGCAGGACAGACCTGAGTTTGATTCTCACAACCTCCACTTGCATAATGTGTGACTCTGAGCAAGTCACTTAACCACCAGTGCTCCCAGGTCGCCCCTGAAAACAGGCAGTTGTGCCTTGTGGGCCTTACCGTTACCAAAAACTAAAAAAATAAAAAAATTAACTTATATGCATCTGCCATTCAGACTGGATAATATTGTGCAACAAAGTGTATTTGTAAAAAGCCATGGAGAACAACCAATATATAGCATAAATGGTTAAGAACCCCCAAAAATACTTATGTAATAGGAAAGCGAAAAGTGCAAATCCAGAATATTAAACACCAAATTTTATATTACCACTAATGTAATTAATAAAATGATGTTTTCTCAAATTTTATTCTAAAGGTAAACACTTAGTTCCAGTTCCTTATTTAATCCTACAGGAAACAGATTCCAACACAAAAATCCACCTCGATACCTTTTTCAGAAGAGGTTTACTCTATCTCCACTTATCTGGAATGGTTTCACATGATTATTAACAGTGAATCTAACATGCTGTGATCACCGGCATGGTGATTTTAAACTATAAACCCAAGGCAGAATCCAATTTTATTTCTAATATCTCCTATGTGCTCTAAAAATCTCTCTTTTGCCTGACGTATAGATTTCCACACATAAATAAGTGGGCATGAACATTAGGTTACATAAACTCCAAACTGGGTAGAACAATTAGCAAACTCCTAATGTCTACAAATTATTAGTCTGGATGTTTAAACATTTTGCCTTGGAACACATATCTGCAGTGCAGTGCAGTGTCCACACTGATAGAAACCAGTAGCTTTTGTGTCATCCATGTATGTGACCATGTTCTTTCTGGTACATAATGACCGTGATTTCAAAATGCCCCAGGTTATGAGCCCTACTTAATGTGATTCGTGCACGCTGTTGGAACAGGCCTGGAACATTACAATGTTCCAATAGGTTCCAGGTTTTTTTGCAGAATACCTTTCCTTTGTGGAGATGCAATTACATTCCAATACAAAAGTCATTTTAGTATTTGTATTTTGATCCTATAGTCATTAAGGAATCTCTTTCTTGTTCCCCTGTCCTATTAATAGCCATAACTAGTGCTGTAGTATTACACCCCTGTGCTGGAATCTATTATACACCTCTCTTGCCTTAGTTTCAAACTCAAGCTCAGATGAGCAATTCCTCTGCAATCTCAGGAACTGCCCATATGGAATAGGCCTCATAAGGGAATGTGGGTGTGCACTGGAAGTGTGAAGGACTGTGTTTCCTGCAATAACTTTTCTAAAGCCTTTTGTCAGTGTGAGAACAGAGATGTTCCATGAATTGAAAATGGTCAAAGAACAAGTGGACAATAGTCTGGTGTGCATATATGTAGGACACCCTTGTCAAGAAGATTGACTGGCACCAGACTGCCAATAGAGAGGACTGGATGAGCTCTGGGAAGATCTGAGAGAAGAAACAGCTTCATGGAGCTGCAGTGAGAACTGGAAAATACTGGAACAAAAGAAGGATTCATGACTCCTTCCACAAGAAACACCATGTTGCCAGCAACAGTAGGAGAATTCACACAAAGAAGCAAGGCAATGGAACCCAGACAGTAGAGAGGCCCACTTTGATAGGAACATCCATAGAAAGCATACCTTGCCCAGTTTATCATCATGAGCCAAAAGAAAGGATGGTCAGAAGAACAAAGGGAGCTTCCTAGTAGCCAATTTAGCAGGGCCAGCACTCAATATACTGCAGAACCTCCACTCGGATAGATGACAGAGGTATAAGGACTTGGTCCAGGCACTAGAAATGCAATAAAGCAGGTCACCAAACTGAACTGGTCAGGTCACAGCTCAGAATTAGGAGCTGAATTAGAGTGGAAACCCTCCTGGAACTGGCAGGCGATCTGCAGAGACTCGAACAATGGGCATATGCAGATGTCCCTCCTGAGCTCCAGGATCGATTGCAGTAGAGCATTAAAATCACACTGTGTGCTACCTGGAATCCTGTGGAACTGCTGTACAAATAGTTGGTTAATCACAAGAAAAACAAAAGTTCAGCACTACATGAAGAAACTGAATACTGCCAAATTTATTAGATAACAAACATGCGGAGCAAACCCTGGCACTGTAAAATCGATCTCTCTTCATCGGGGGTGGATTCACAGACAGACAGACAGACAAACGTAAATAGTACAAAAGTGCATGACGTGTTTTAAACATTTAAAGTGACATTCCATTAATTACAAAAGTACATATAGCACAATCACTCAAATGATCACAATAAATGTATACATATACTGTAGGAGATGGAGATGCAATTAAACTCCAACAAAAACATAAGTTTAGTATTTCTATTTTGATTTTTGATCCCACAGTCAATAAGAACCTCTTGTTCTCTTGCTCTATTAATAGCCAGATCAAGTGTTGCAGTATTAGACCCCAGTGTTGGAATCTCTTATACATCTGTCTTTTGCAAAAAGATAGCAGGGGATGATAAAAGGAAAAATGCAGAACATGGAAGGCAATGTATACAATGCCTGCACCCTAGGAAATAAATCCCAGACCTGGTGGACTTGATGATGGAGGCTGACCTGCACATAGTAGTTATTACCAAGATGTGGTATGACTGGAAATCATGACTGGAATGTAGCAATACCAGGTTATATTATGTTTAGGAGAGACAGGAGGGTAAAAAGGAAGGGGGTGGCTCTTTATGTCAGGAAGGTTATTAGATTGACTGGTACAGGGTATGCAGAGGAGGAGGAGGTACTGTTGGTCTCTCTTGAGATGGGCAATGGCATTGCTATTCATGCTGGCATGATATACAAACCTCCAGCACAGAGAGAGGAGGGGACAAGATTCTAATGGAATCCATCCATGATGGCAGCTAAAGGGAGGTGCTGCTGGTAGATGATTTTAATCTGCAAGATGTGTATGGAGCATCTCAGTTGCTACCTCAGCCAGGAGCAAGGACATCCTGTACTCTATTAAAGGGCAGGCTTCAGGCAGCTTGTGCTAGAGCCCACCAGAATTGTACCCTTTTGGACCTGATACTCACCAAAGGAGACAGAATTGATGAAGTCAGGATGGGCGGACACCTTGGATCCAGACTATGTGGGCTAAGCAGTCCTCATCAGCTGTCAAATTCTATGATTCTATGTTTCTATGTTTCAGTGATCATCACACATTGTGGTTCAGAATTAGCACAGTAGCAGAGTCAAGCCACGCAAAGGTGAGTGTCTTGTATTTCAGTAGAGCAGACTTTACTAATATGGGATATGCCTCAAGCATGCCCTGGCAGGATGGACAAATGAGGGCCCATCTGAAAGGAGCCATAGTGGAGGACAAGCGTTTGCATTAGACAAATACAGTAAACAAAGGGCAAGAGAAAGAAAGCCATTATGGTTCTCAAAGGAAGTGGTGGGGATGGTAAGGGTGAAAAGATGGCTTTCAGGAAATACTGGGAAACACAGCAGGGGACGACAGGATAGTGTACCTGGATAAACAGAAGGAGGCAGAGAAAGCAGTCAGGAGAGCAAAAGGCACAAACAGAGGAAAAATAGCAAATGAGGTAAAAAAAGAGGACAAGACATTTTATAGGTGCATTAGTAAAAGGAGAAAAACAGGGTGGGATAGTAAGGCTAATAGGAAGGGAGTGTGTGAAGGGACCTGGAAAAAGCATCAATACTGAACAGATATTTTTGTCTGTATTCATGGAAGAAGGAGAAGATTAGGGTGCACAGTTAGCAACATGAACAAATAATGGAGGTACAGTAGATGGACACCAGTCCATTTACGGAAGACAGAGTCCTAAAAGAACTCACAAAATTGAAAGTGGAAAAGGCAATGGACTGGATGGGATACATCCTAGAATATTAAGCGAACTACGGAGGTGCTGGCAGCACCACTGATAGCCCTGTTTAATGAATCTTCGATATTGCAGTGGTTCCAGAGACCTACTGCATCTGATGGGAAGATCCCTAGGAAGCATGTTTTTGTCCAGTTTAACATTGTGAGCCAAATGAATGGCTGGTCAGAAGAACAAAGGGAGCTTCCTAGTGGCCAACTCTGCAGGGCCAGCACTTAACGTACTGCAGAACCTCCACCTGGATAGAATGCATCAGTATGGTCCAGATCCTGAAAATACAGTATGGGGCAGGCCACCAAGTTGAACTGGCCAGGTCACAGCTCAGAATTAGAAGATGAACGAGTGAGGAAACCCTCCTGGAGCTAGCAGGAGACCTGCAGAGACTTGCACAGCAGGCATATGCAGATTCCCTCTAGAACTCCAGTATCGATTGGCAATGGACCAGTTTATTGACTCACTGCAAGACACAGACCAACAAATCCTGGTCCAGCAGCATAAAACTTAGACACTGCAAGGAGCCCTGTAATATGCAGTGGAGCTGAAATCATATGTTTAGGCAGCTCGGCAAAGGAGAAACAACAGTCAGTCCTCAGGAAGGAGGTGGAGGGCCAAGTATAGTACACCAGAGGAAAGGGTATCCTAGTCCTGCCATGCAACTACCAGTGGCAAATTAACTCCTAATGTCCTGGGTGAATATAACCATGGCGAATATTCAACTAAGTCCAGGTCTGTTGACAAGGTGAAACATTTTGTTGAGGAATTGCTGAGGGCTTAAAAGAATGCTGGGTAGCACAGGAATATAAAAAAAGAACGCAGTCTGGCCAGAGGGAAAGACCCACCTCCCCATCCAGTGCAGTGCTGGTACTGTAGAAAAATGGGGCATGAGAGACAAGAGACAGCACTGTTGGAAATACAAGCAAAGCCTTCAATGTTTGTGCATGAAGTGGCTGTTGGGAACAGACCAGCGTTCAGAAATGCACTTCGACCAAGCTCGTGGGTGGCCTGAGGCCATCACAAAAGACTTCACAATTGGCTCTAAAATCTGGAAAGTTTTAAAATTGGGAAATGGATTTCACATCTGACTGTGAAACTGAGGGCATAGAATGCATTGGGATCCTTGATTTGGGGCCCAGTATCATGGTTGCTGAGGCTACGCCTTCTTAGGGCAGCCAGGAAGGAGAAGTAGTGGCACTAACAAATCTGCAGCACCCCAGATGAAACCTGTCATTAGTGAGTTGGCCCCAATCGACAGTGTAGACAGTTTAATTAAAGGATTGGAACCCTAGGATTTCTCCATGATTTCTGGGTGGCTAGTATAGAAAAAGAGTGCATCATTGGTCTAGACTTCCTCTGGGCTAATAACTGTGTGCTGAATTTGGCAAAAGGAGTCTTAAGTGTTAGGGTGAGGAGATCTCATTTAGAAATATGGAAAACAGGAGGCCAATTCTGAAAAACTGGTAGTCACTAAGAGGGTGGTGGTACTGGCAGGGGTGAAAGCCATAGCTCTTGCTCCATGCTTGTTTAAATTTCTTGTAGGAGTTGGTGGGGAATGATTGAGGCCCCCACTGGAGAACCAAATTTAGCCAACCTTTTGATGGAGAGGACATTGATGGACTTAATACAAGAATGGCATCCCTGTTCAGCTTCAACATAGAAACATAGAATTTGACGGCAGATAAGATCACTTGGCCCACCTTTGTCTGCCCATTTTCTACTCTGTTTCATATATTGCAGATCTTAAATGACCTGCGGCTTATCATCTCTTTCCTATTGATAGAGTTCCATTATGTCTGTCCCATGCATTTTGAATTCCCCTACCATTTTGCCCCTACAGTCTCTGCTGGGAGGCTGTTCCATGGTCCATCACCCTTTCCATGAAAAATACTTTCTCACATTACCCCAGTCTACTCCTCTATCTTCATATTATAGCCCCTTGTTCCTGAACATCTTTTTTGTGAAAGGTGCTACCCTCTTGTACCTTATTTACACCCTTGAGGTATTTGAAAGTCTCTATAATATCCCTCATCTCTCCTCTTCTTCAGGGAATTCATACTGAGATCTTCCAGTCTCCTCTCATATGACTTTTGTGCAGCCCCTGAACATGACATCAAATGAGCAGGTAGTCCCCCAAGGCACAGTAGTTGTACGAACTGGGAGAGATGATTGTCTCCTCAGATGGGGGAGCATCAGCAGGAGCTAGGGCAAAGAAAAGGGGATGGGAGCCAATCCCAGAATTCCTGGCAGAACTCTATGGACACAATGCAGCATTACTAAATGGTGGCACAGAAAGGCCTTTTGAGAAGTTTCTTGGTGATGAGCCAGGACCTGTTCTCATCCTCCAGGAACTTGGATGGCACTGACTGAATTAATCATAAGACTGATACAGGGGACAACAGGCACATCAAGCAACCCCCATACCGATTGCCTGTATCAAAAGGAAGAATCCCTGGAAGCAATCTGGGAAATGCAACAGGAAGGCATCATAGAATCTTCTGCCAGTCCATGGGCTTCACGATTTGTGTTTGTAAGTAAAAGGATGGTATTGCCAGGTTCTGTGTGGACTATAGGAAATGTAATGAGATCATCATTAGGACTCCTACCCTTGCCCGCATTGATGATTCAGTGGATGCCATAGCAGGTTATACATGGTTCTCCTGCTGGATCTGAACATTGGGTACTGGTAGGTACAGATGAAAAACTTTCAGATCTGTGTGGAACTGGCCCACAACAAAAATGTCAAGTAGGTACAGGGATTCCTGGGTCTTTTTCCTACTACCAAAAGTTTTATGGGTTTCCAATATAGCCAGGCCACTGCATAAACTCTTGGAAAAGGGACAGCCCTTTTTCTGGTGTATTACCGTGAGTCAGCAGTAAGTGGCACTTATGACAATACTGATATTGGCATATCCAGACCACAAAATACCATTCATTCTGGACACATATGCTGGCAGCTGTCTTGTAGATGCTGTGCTTTCCCAGTAGGATAATGATGGATTGGAACAAGTGGTGTCCTATTATACCCAGGCCTTAAACTCTGCTGAGCAGAACTATTGCACCACCAGAAAGGAGCTACTGGCTATAATCAAATCCATTGGCCATTTCCATAATTATATGTATGGCAGGAGATTCACTGTAAGAACAGACCATGCTTCATTATAGTGGTGTCTCAGGTTTAAGAACACAGAGAGGCAAGTGGCTAGGTGGTTCCAGAAATTACAGGAGTATAGATTTCAAGTCAGGTACAGGCCAACAGAAAAGCACAGCAATGCTGATGATTTGTCACACTGGTCTTGTTGGCAGGAAGACTGCAGGTACCACCTCTGACTGGAGAATAGGGAACAGCTAAGGTTAGAGAGGGGAGGAACAACCTCATAGTTATTCCCAAGAACCGAAATTGTGTTGAGTACTAAATACCTCTGAGTCAACAGTGGACATCTCTGGAGCAGTTTCATAGGAGTGGACTGTGGAGCAGCCCATGGCTGTTCTAAAGGGGAATCTAGCATAAAGACCCTGTAGATCTGTAAACTAGCTGGAAACATTTTTGAAACAGTGCCCTATTCAACTTTATGATGAAAGCCCTGTGGTCACACTGGGAGTCCTTAGAAATCAGGCAGGGTGCTGTACTAGAAATGAGAGAAACCTGCTAGGAATGGGAGCATGTAATAGCTAGATACCCCTGACAATATAAAGAGGACAGTTCTGGAGCTGTCACATGACCCCAAGATTGCTGGACTCTTTGGGGTTGCTAAGACATTGACTAGGCTAAAGTAGAGTTTCAACTGGTTACAATGCAGAAGGGATGTTGAGGCATGGTGTCAGAAGTGTGACATGTGCACTGCAAAAAGCAGCCCCAAAAGGGGCATGTGCACTAGCAGCAGTTCCTGGTAAGAACACCGATGAGGCGAGTTGCTCTCGATGTCTCAGCCCACTGCCCATGTCAGAGTTTGGCAGTTGGTACCTTCTGATTATAATGAATTACTTCACAAACGGCCTGAAGCATATCCTTTCAGAACCAGTAGGCGGGAAGTCAAGTGGGTGCCTGACCAAGATAGCTGCTTAAGCTTTTAGCTCCCAGCTACCCTCCTTTTATCCTCTGCCATTGATTGATAATATACATTTTGGGAGGACTAAAAACTGAATATGGGACTGGAGAAGTATGCCAACAATGGTATCCACTTTGGAGATCACAACTCAGATGGGAAAACACAAAAGGGCCAATTGAATACACCACCTACAAATGAAGTTCCTGTCTTTAAGGCGGCATTGCTGGAGGCACCGTCAGACCAACAAAGTTCCCTCTCCAGTGCTTTGATGCAGCAGATCGCAAACAGCGTAGAACTCATAAAAACAGCAGTGACTGAAACCAACCTAAAACTGACCACCTGGCAGATAGAGTAACAAGATCAGAAAACCAGCTTACCACCATAGCAGTTACACAGGGGCACCATGAGGCGAGGCTGCAGAAGACAGACACAGACATCGCATGGATAATGGCAAAACTTGAAAATTTGGAGGTGGAGGCATAGAAACAACTTGCAGATTGTGGGCTTGCCAAAGGGCTGGAGGACAATGATTCAGTGAACTACATTAAAATAATCTCCTGTATGTCTGCAATTAGACTCCAATGCTTACGATTTTGAGATAGAGACAGCCACAGGACTCACATGTTAGGAAGCCATCCTCATCCCATCCTCTACCATTCATTTTCAAATTGCTACAATTATCAGGACAAAAGCTTATTTTGTAAAAGGCTAGGGACCTGAAAGACTTTCATGTTGGGGACAGCAGATTTCCTCACCCAGACTATCCCCCTCTATCCTTCAATGCAGACAAGCCTTTGATTGGGTAAAGCAGGGGCTCTGGAACCGAGGAATCACATATGCCCTGCTATACCCTGCAATCCTATCTGGCAACTTCCAGGGGCAAAAATGGTGTTTCAGACTCTGGTTGAGCAGATCTATTTTTCTATCACCATTTGGGCCCCTGAACTCCCCCCACCCCGTGGCAGCTCCCCTGCTATGGAGACAAGTACAACCTGCAACCTTTCCTCACAAGTAGAACTGCCAACTACCACTAAAGAATTGTGAGTACGGTGCCTTACTATCTAAACCAGAACTAGCACCACATCTGCTGGTCAGAGCCTTGTCACAGTAGCCAGATTAAGAGTGTGATTTATAGAATACACCTGCTCATTGCCAGAGAATGTAATGACTAACTCTTGATGGGTGTCTAGGAATTGCTACCTTTGAAAGTTGGTCCATTTGCACTTTTTACAGTTGAGTTTCTACATCACCAGTTAAACACCACTTATTCAATGCTAATGAATCTGTTAAAATTTACTTCCCTGTCTGAGGCTAAGTTGTACAGAATGCAGACTGCTATGTGTAGGAGTGGGACATGAACCTACCATTTGTGGCAGTTGACTACTTGGAACCCTCCTGCATAATTCATTTCTGAACTCTGCAGGAATTTACAATTACCACTTGCCAGGACAGCCAAGGCTGTCAGCTGTCAGAACCCTATGTCTCAAATATGTGAAACTGAGAAACTTTTGCCTTTGGCACTTTCCCAGCCTGACATCTGCCAAAGGATGAAACTGACAAAAATGTTCACTTTGGCAGAATTGAAACAGCTCAGGGCTTGCCATACCTGGACCGTGGCTAGTGTGCTGGCTCGGCTGTCAAATACCTAAACTGCCCTAAGCATACAGCTCTGCCCCCTCACTGAATTACTAGATCTATGCTGAGGTCCAGACAGTGGATTGTATGGCCACCCCCCCACTTCCTCCTGCTCTTAGGTGCAGACCTGCTGTGCAGGGCAGCCAGCTTACAAATATGGGGGCCTTGACTCACATACTTTTTTCCAGTGCTAACAGACAGGAGTGGAAGAGGGCATTGATCATGTGCTCCACTCACAGTTCCAGTAATAGCTGCCTCCACATGGTTGTGGAGACCACTTGGCATGCATGCAATGCTGACTCAATTGCCATTTGAGTTCTCCACAGAAGTATGAGATCCCTTGAGTTGTGAGCTGTGGGAACTGTATGAATGGAGATGTTTTGGACACTCATATGATAGCTACAGAGACCATCATGGGACACAGAAATCGGAGTTTACACAAACTAAGACACCACAGGCTGTATAGAATAATTTAATAACTGCCATGTCAGGAGATATAATCAGACCCCTAACACTGGCCGTTTACAATCTATCTCTTTATCCCCCGATGGTGTGTCAGTATTGACGAGACACTGAAGCTGCCATACCTTGCTTTTCCTGTTCCTTTCAATCCTGATGCTGACTTTCACAGTACCCTCCTGCAGCTACCTGGATCCTTGTCTCCCTCAGAACCACATTGTCAAGCGTCTGCTGGTGCTTGGAATCATCATGGATTTTATATACAGACAATAACTTGTTTATTTTCTCCTTTGTTTTCTCTTTCTTCTCCTCACAGAGACCTGGTATATCCTTCCCAGTATAATTGTAACACCCCAATTTCACCCCCTTCACATTGCATACCCCTTAGAAATGAACCCTTCACCCTGCAGGGATGATACTACTACCCTGACTACTCCCAAAAGTGAAGAGGCCTTTCTCTTGCATTGCACTATAAACCTGGCCCTCCTCCCAACTCCTCATCACCCCCAGACCCCTGCCCTTAAAGCTTATATATGGAGATATGATTTTTCTGTCTCTACCCCCTGCCTTTTCTCCTTCCCCATACCAAAATTTTTCAACATCCCACCGACCCATCCACAGGGATGGCCTCCCATGAACCTCTAATCACCAGAACTGTTTCCCTTCCCCAGCTTACTGGGGCAGGAAACCCATCACTACTGCCTTCCTCCTGGTTTTAGCAATCCCAGATAAATCTAGGATACCTCTCCATACCTGCTCCTTTAGCAGGGGACTGAGGGCAGCCTCAGTCCATCCTTTCTAACTTTCAGGTTCCATGCAAGTGAGTGCATAAGTGCTCCCCTGCTACAAATTTGTAATGGTTGCTGGTGTTCTTCCACCAGTGGGACGCTTTAAGTATTTTATTACAGTAGTATTGTTGAGAAAATCAGACTGTTCAAGTGTTATCAACCTTTATAGTCAGTTCTATTAAAGAAATAATAGTTTTGTTTGGAGCACCTGTCTTAATGTACTTACTCTGGTTTTCTTGGATATTGTCTTCTTTAGTGTGGAGGGGTGCCCCTGCCACCCAGAGGTGTGGGAGTGGAGGTGGAGCAACACTCCCTCACTGTTAGGTGGCCACTGCCCCATATGAATCTGGCTAAATTTGATAACCTTAATATAGTCTCCTGGAATGTCAGGGCTTTAACTGCCCTAACAAGAAACAAAATGCTCCTAAAACTTAGGGACATGCATTGTGACATTGCCTTACTTCAAGAACGCACCTTACCAGAAGGAGGTATCTTGCCTCTGCTGTTCATAGGTTGGAGTGGCATATGTCAGCTCATTCACCTCAAGGAGTCGAGGAGTAGCTATATTGTGTAGAAAAGGCCTACATTTGAGAATACACAAAAATAATGGCAGACAAAGAGGGACTCTTAATTATTATTCATGATACCTACCAAGGGGAACCGATCACCATCAGTAGCATCTATGCCCCAATACCCTTGACACAAAATTTTTCAATCATTTTCTCAGTATGTTGCCAGAATCAAGGCAGTGTACTGATGGGAGATGACATCAACAGGGGTCGAAATTACTTTTGCAGCCACTAGCCAGTAGGGCCAGTGACTGCGAAAATCCACTGGACCCACAGACATTTCCACTGGCCCAGATGGTGTACACACTGAAGTGTTGCCTTCTCCAGTACAAGCCCTCAGGGCTAGTTAAATGAAAATATTACTAGCCCGATACAAAATCTACCAGCATTTGGCTAAGCGGGCCAGTGCCATTTTCGACCCTGCATCAACACAGCCCCTTGACCCATGCCTACATAGGACTGGCCCCATAACTCAGGCAGAGGCACACACTGCCACACAGATTACAATAGCTTCCTCTCCAGTGAGCCTACAAGGCACTTAGCGACATACCCCTCCCTGACACCAAAGATTACGCTTTTATTCATCAGCCCACTTCTCATGTAGCAGAATAGCCATCATCATCATGTCACCTGGTAACCCATCAAGTGAGCGCTACCTCTGGTAAGTGCTCACAGGACAACAATCAGGATTTACAGCACTTGCTGTAATCATTCCCTAGTCGCTGTCGTGGTGACGAAGAACAGAAGGGCACCAGAATCCAAGATATGGGCCAAGCTACTCTTGTGTGTGGAGGGCTGGAGCATTGAGCAACTCAATCAGCAGCAGTGAAACCAAGGTTCTAATCCTGATCTCCAACATTTTAGCATACCTCAGGACTTATTTTTTTCTTTTACATGGGGCGTAACTGCCCCATGAATTTTAGTTTTCCACGGATCTGCTCCCCTCGGAGTGAGAATCCTATAGATATGGGTGTGGGGCAGAGCCCAGGGGAAAAAAAATAGTGCAGTTTTACCACATGCACCATGTTGATGCTATTCTCATCGGCACTGTGGACCCACTGCCCCAGTGACTTACTACCAAGAATATGGAATACTTCCTTGGGGTCTATAATCTTATCTGACCATGCCCAGTTCTCATGACCTTAGCCTGGGACAGACTTCTGACCCCAAGAAACAAGTGGAGGTTTAACTCTTCCTACTCCAAGCTCCAGACTTTCAGCAGTGGGTTGAATCTCAACTACAGGAACACTTTGTTTTTAATGACACTTAGGGCACCTCTGCAGTCACCCAGTGGGAAGCTATGAAAGGCGCCATATGAGGCAAACTTATAGCCTGTTCTTCCAAATTGCACAAGAAAAGACACAAGGAAACCAAGGACAAAGAGAATGCCTTAAAACCCTAGAACAGGAACTCTTCCTTCATCCCAATAGGAAAGAAACACTCAGGCCACAAATCCTAGATGCCAAGGCAGGTCTTGAAAACTCCTTCACCACTGGACTGAATATGCCCTCTTTAGGCTAAACCAGTCCTATAGGAAAGTGGGTAAACAACCAGGGTGACTTCTAGCACATGGGTTGTGGGCAAGAGAGGCAGAAGGATATATCCATATTCCCCATATTCAGAAGGCAGACAGAACCAGAATTTCCTCTCCTCCTTATAAATGAAGAATTCTGGACATTTTACAAATCATTGTACACCTCAGACAGCACCAACAGAGACAGACCTAGACCACTTTTACAAAAATATCAATATGCCAAGCATACCCGCTAAATTGGCTCAGAAACTTACTTCCATATCACTTTGCAGGAAATGCTCAAGCTACAGTATGAGCTCCCTTGCTCATCGAAGTCCCCAGGCTCGGACAGATTTACATCTGACTTTTATCGGCATCAGAAGGATTTTGGTACCACAGTTAACAAGGGTCTTAAACGAAGCACAATCGGTAGGAAGGGTACCTGCTACGCTTCTACAGGCCCTCATTATCTTCATTCGAAAAAGTGAAAAGACATTTTCTTTGCTCTAGTTTCGCCCTATCTCACTCATTAATGTAGATGCCAAGATTTTGCAAAATACTTGCCTTCCTGCTTGAACCTGCCATTGGGTTGCTAATACATCCAGATCAGGTAGGGTTTGTCCCCAGCCATATGGGATTAGATAACATAAGACAGACACTGGAACTCATGAGGCAGACTAGGACATCAGCAGAGCCCATGTTCATCTAGTCTCTGGACACTGAAAAGGCCTTTGACATGGTGGACTGGGCATATCTGTTTGACGTCCTACATAGATTTGGCATAGCTCTACAATTTGCAGACATGATTAAGCTCATCTAAACAGTTACCACTGCCACAGTGCTTACCAATTCAACTGTCTCCTCACCTTTACACTGTACAGTGGAACACGACAGTGGTGCCTATTGTCTCCATATATCATCCTGCTGGCCATAGAGCACTTAGCCCTTAAAATAAGGCCTCCAGACACCTTCCAGGGAATTACTGTGGCTGGGGCGGTGCACAAGATCTCCTTGTTCGCTGATTACATTACCCTATTCCTGACGGACATGCAGCCCTCTCTTGAGGCACTTCAAGGATTATAACCAAATATTTTGGACTGTCCAGATACAAACTGAATGCAGCAAAATCACAAGTCTTACCCTTACTATGTCCTGTTCCCTTCCTGTTCTCCTCCTATCTGTTCCAATGGCCACCATAAAACATAGAAACATAGATTTTGATGGCAGATAAGGACACTTGGCCACCAAGTCTGACCATTTCCCTACCTTTCGGATAAGCCCGAGATTCTAGTTAACCAACAGCCTACTTCCTCCTACCCACCACTAGAATTGCCTTATGTCTGTTCCATGCATTCTTGAATTCCCCATTGTTTTTCACCCCACTACTTCCTCTAGAAGGCTGTTCCATGCATCCACCACCCTGTCTGTGAAAAAATATTTACTCACATTGCCCTGAGTTGTCCCCCTCTATCTTCAAATTGTGCCCTTGTTCTTGCACATCTCTGTTTCTGAAAGATGCTGCACTCTTGGACTTTGTTGATTCCCTTGAGGTACTTGAATGTTTCTATCATTCCCCTCTCCCTCCATTCCTCTAGGGTATACATATTAAGCCCCTTTAGTCTCTCTTCATATGGCTTCTGCTGCAGAACCTGCACCATTTTAGTTGTCCTCCTCTGGACTGCCTCCATCCTTTCTATGTCCTTGCAGAGTTGGGTCTCCAGAACTGCATGCAGTACTCAGATGGGGTCTCACCAACTGTCTGTACAGAGATTGCAACTTCCTGTTTTCTACTGGTAATGCCTTTCCTTATGCATTTGGGGTGGGCTGACTTGGTGGAGATCCAGACTCAAGATTGAACCTGCAATCCCCAGACCCAGATAAATATGGACATCGTGGTAGAAGTCGGTTCTGGGTCCATGGAGATGCCATTTCTGCATGTTTTTTCTGTTGCCTGGGGATGCCGTTGGGATGTACAGGCAAAGAAGGTCATGTGATGCAATCACGGTATATAGGCTGGCAGTGCTCCACATGGCCCAGAGGGATGATGATCATTGAGCTGTGCTGAGGAGCTGCTGATGAAGCAGCAGAAGAGAGAGACTGGAGACTAGATGCACCAAACAAAAAGCAAAAGCACTAAAGTTAGAGGAGGAGGGAGAGATTCCTGATAGTGGAGGTCGTGGGATGGGTGAAGTCGGATGATTGATGACAGGAGGAGCTTCGGGAGTATGGGGGGATACCATGAATGATTATAGTTACAGAAAATCCCAAATGAAACTTTTCTCTGACTCAGACAGTAGTTGTATACAAAAGGAAAGGCTGGCCGCTGGCAAAATCTGACTTGTGCTATTCCAGACTGAGAGGAGAGAGTACTGGTGGTGGTTGCCGAGAGATTCCAGTTATAGAAACTCCCAAATGAAAGGTTTTTTTCTTGGCCTCAGACAGTGTAGCTGTGTGTACAAAAGGGCAGGCTGGCAAAATCTAACTTGTGCTATTCCAGATCCAGAGTACTGGGGGAGGGGTCCCAGAGATTACAGTTACAGAAAATCCCAAGTGAAACTTTTTCTTGGCTTTAGATAGTAGTTGTGTGTACAAAAAGTGCAGGCTGGCAAAATCTGACTTGTGCCATTCCAGATCCAGAGTACTGGATGGGGGCTCTGAGATTACAGTTACAGAAAATCCCAAATGAAACTTTTCCTTGGCCTTAGACAGTAGCTGTGTGTACAAAAAGTGCATGCTGGCAAAATCTGACTTGTGCCATTCAGATCTAGAGAACAGAGTACTGGTGGCCCAGAGATTACAGTTACAGAAAATCTCAAATGAAAGTTTTAATTTTCTTGGCAGTAAGGTGGCAAAATAAATCTTTGTGACATAAAGAGAGAGAGGGAAAGAGACTGCAGGAGGCCCACAATAAATGTGACATCCCAAGAATCCGAAATATTTTTTGCTGGCTTCAGTGTGGCTGTGTACAGAGCAAGGCAGTAGGGTGTCAGAATAAATCTTTGTGACGTAAAGAGGGAGAGAAACAGACTGCAGGATGGCCCACAATAAATGTGACCATCCCAGAAATCCCAAATAATTTTTTCATGGCTTCAGTGCAACTGTGTGTACAATCCAATCATGAATAACTATTATCATCACCTATGTTCAGTCCTGATTTCAGGTACTAAAAGAAAATACTGTTCAAACAACACACAAGTTAGTGCGCCTGCTCCGTGCTGCTGACTGTGGGTGGCCCAGGGCTAAGCTGACAGTGAGTTGTAGCAGGCTGAGTGTTTACAGTACAACACAAGTAAAGCACAAGCACTACACACGATCATTCCCATTATTCCTTATTATCATTAGTTTCATAGTATATCGCAATACAAACTTACATTATGTATAAGCATTAACTAGCCCTGTGTGGGACTGTGATGTGTGCGGCTAATGCACCAGATGTGCCTGCATCTCTAATTCAAATTCTGAGGCACACCTAGTAGCTGAATTTGGTCACTTTCACTTAATACTAAGTAGTATAGAACCAGTCTGGCAATCTTGGAAGGAAGTGGTGGTGGACTTCTGTGCTGTTGGTCTGCTGTGTACAGTCACAAGTCACAACAATAAATTTGT
The DNA here is from genome assembly GCA_016271365.2 of Neoceratodus forsteri. Classification (NCBI taxonomy): domain Eukaryota; kingdom Metazoa; phylum Chordata; order Ceratodontiformes; family Ceratodontidae; genus Neoceratodus; species Neoceratodus forsteri. Next base: position 795,882,105 of record CM028131.1, read on the forward strand.
CCCTGGTCTGTGTCGTTGGGAGTCATCAGAAGGACATCACATTTCACTTTAGAGGATCTTTTGTTCCAAAATAGATCAAAGTGTTGATGAGGCACTTTTAGTTCTCAGGAGGCAGTGGCACTGCAAAAGACAGGAAACAGCCTGAAAGGAAAACAAAATCAAACAAGAAAAGGATTTTCACATCTAATAAGTTTTAGTCTTACAAGGAATGCTTGAAACCAAAAAGGTTAATGTCTCGGATCATCATCAGTCCCAAGTAAAAAAAAAAAGTTATGTAGTTAAAAAATAAAGGCGTGGTGGGTATCACCCGTAGAGGCACCAACGGTATGGAACAATTACATACTATGCTACTGCCAGTCCCTCATCCAATTCTTGTGAGGTTGAACCTGATGAGAGTAATACTGATGACAATAAAGAAGATGAAGAGAATGCTCAGGCAACAGAAGGTTTACTGGAGGATGGAAATTACAGATGAGAAAGGAACAGGCAGAAATGTTTTGATTGTGGGGGGCAGTGGGAATAAACCAGAACAGGAACAGGCCCAGGACAAATCCGGGGGACCTGAAAAGATGACAGGTGTCATGCCTTCCTGGGAAAAAACTAAAAAATCATCTTTTTGGTCATACTTCTCCATTAGTGCTTCCAATGAGTTGATAGTAACATGTGTTGTTTGTAAACAGCCATAGAAACAGACTTTGATGGCAGATAAGGACCGCTTGGCCCACCTAGTCTACCCATTCCTACCTACAGGATAAGCTGCAGATCCTAGTTAACCAACAGCCTATTTCTTCCAACCTCCCACAAGAATTGCCTTATGTCTGTCCCATGCATTCCTGAATTATCCTACAGTTTTAGACCCCACAACCTCCTCAGGAAGGCTGTTCCATGTGTTCACCCTCTCTGTGAAAAAATACTTCCTCACATTGCCCCTGAGCCATCCCCTCTATCTTCAAATTGTGTCCCCTTGTTCTTACACATCTCTTTTTCTGAAAGATGCTACCCTCTTGGACTTTGTTGATTC